>CM077092.1:12733862-14214012 GCA_039513925.1 Platanthera zijinensis
ATCCAGTATTTCTTTAAGTTGCAGGGATTGTGATTTATTTCGGAGGACGACAGGGTTGAAAACTTAAGTCACTCTCGATTACAATTTCAGAGTACAAAATGGGAATGAAACTAAGTCCTCCGAGTCCTCAATGGAAGCGCTTCAGCCTTGGAAAAATGTTAAGTCCACAGAACCACAATGAAAGCGTTTCGGCCTGGAAATTCGGCTAAGTCCGCGGAACATGGATGGACGCATTCACGCCTGAAAATTTGACTAAGTCCACGGAACCTCGATGGAAGCGTTTCAGCCTGAAAATTTGGCTAAGTCCAGGAACCTCGATGGATGTGTTCCGGCCTGAAAATTTGTTTATCCACAGAACCTCAATGGAAGCGTTACGGCTGGAAAAATCTCCAAGTCCACGGAGCTTTTGCACAAGAAGAAGAGCGGAACGAATTTCTAAGCGGAGGATTGACCTAAGTCCACGATCTCGCCGAAAAACCTAAGAGTTCTCCCTTGTCTCTGAAGTTATTTGTCTTCAAATGAAGGTCTGTGGACCTATTTATAGTTTTTTTGGAGGGATACGTCGGTAATTGCTCTAATGTGGAATTTGTGATGGCGAATGACATCGTTCTATTCCGATCACCTGCATCACCAATTTTAGCAAAATGACGGAAATGCCCCCCGGGCGGCTTGGGCAGGGTTCCTGGAGGCTAGCAGCGGCCGACGGAGTCCGGAGGTGGCGGCGACGGCCGGGCCGCAGCGCACGTGCGTGGCGCGGCCGTGCGGGTTGCCCGCGCGCGGCAGAGTGCATGCGCTGGCCGCTCGTGGCGAGGCCGCGTGCGCGCTCCCGTGCGCAGGTTGTGAGCGCCTGCACGGCCTAGCTGTGCGCGTGCACGAGCTTTGGGCCCTCCTTTCTGGCGCTTCTAGGACTGGGGGAGTTTGGCTGTGTGTGATTTTGTCCGACTGTGTGGCTTTTCCCATGCGTCCATGGCTCGGGTTATCCCGGTTGGACCCAGAAATTTCCGGGGTGACCCCATCAATTTTAAAACAAATTAAAAATATTAATATTATTACTCTTGTAAAACATAATTATTTTTAATTATACTATATTTTTTGTTTTAAAAAATATTATTAATATAAATGCAAAAATATATACGTTGTTATACTGAAATATTGTTTTCAGTCCACAGGCCACCCCTAAATCTAACGAGAAAATATTGTGTTAGATGTAGTGTTAAGAGAATTTTCTATTAGAACAATGCAACTATTAGCCCAAATTAAGTATATAAATAATTTTATTTGTAAATTTTAAGACATTTAACTGAAATGTATAATTTTTTTTTTGCACGAATATTTTTCTTGCTCAATCTGATTGTTTGGATGGCTTGTTGCGGCGCCATCGTTGGCAGTTTGAGGCATTTGATTTGCTTTGGTGCATTGCCAACTTTCTGACTTGGGATTTTGGGCAATCAGTATACTTGGATGAACCGTCGCCTGACCCCCTTCACTGTTCGTGCTCGGCTTGATCGTTATTGAGCTTCTGCATCTTGGATGGATTTATTTCCCAGGGCCTTGGTGGAACATTTGCAGACTGTCTACTTTCATCACCAGCCTATTCTGTTGCTTTGTTGCCCCCAACATGCCCTTTCTCGTGGGTGTTGTCCGTTCTGTTTATGAGGCATGGTGAGGTCGTTTGCGGAGGCAGAGAGGGTGATCTCGGCTTCGTGGAATGACATTTCGGGGGTTGTATCACATCTCCATTGGGGTCGGGCTGGTCGGGACCGCCTCTCTTCGCTTGCGGGATGGAGTCATGGAAGATTTGGGCATATCCCAAGAAGGATCAAGCAGTTGTAAAGGGTTATTGAGGCAATTCAGAGGATGCATCGTACTCCGGCATCGTGCTCTCGGGAGGCCTCCCTACGGGATACACTTGAGGATCTGATTCTTTCAGAGGGCATGTTGTGGATGGCAACGTGGCAAGGCGGTTTGGTTGCGTGCTGAGGATCAGAACACTGCCTATATTCGTGCACGGGCCTCTTCTCGGCATAAGAAGAATCACATTACTTGTCTTTTTGATGAGGTGGGAACCGGGTTGAAACTCGGGGGGGGGGGGGGGGGGGGGGGGGGGGGGGGTGGGGCTTCAGCGGTTGATTTTGTTCACATTTTGCGGGGCTCTTTGCTTCTTCCTCCCCTTCTGGCGCTGATATTGCTACTGTGATCCTTGTTTTGGGGATAGAGTGGTTTAAGCTGAGGTGAATGCGATCTGTGCGACCATTTACTCACCAGATGTTCATTCCGCTCTCTTTTTTATGTCCCCTCTCAAATCCCCCGGCTCGGATGGCCTTCCACATATCTTTTTTCAAAAAATTTGGCCAGCGGTTGGGCTTAAGGTTATTGCTATGATTTTAAATTTCTTGAACAATGTTGTCTTCACTCTTGATTTTCACGCTACTAATATTGTTTTGATTCCAATGTGTGTTATGCCGACGTCATTAAATTTTTTTCGGTCTATTAGTTTATGCAATATGTTTATCGGATTGCTTTCAAGTGTATTGCTAATAGATTGAAGCAGTATATTGATTCCCTCATCTCTCCACTTTAATTGGCTTTTTTTTTTGGCGCTTATAATGGACAATATTTTGGTAGCTTTTGAAGTTAATCATTTTTTTCTACATCCCAAAGTGCTAGTGACTCTTGTTTCACGCTCAAGCTTGATCTCTCTAAGGCTTATGGTCGAGTTGAATGAGTTTTTCTTTGCCGGGCCTTGGCCTTGTTTTGGGTTTGCATGAATCCTTTATTTCTCTTATCATGTCATGCGTCTCTTCTACTCGATATTCTTTTATTCTCAATGGGGAGATCTTTGGGAATCTCACTCCTAGTTGTGGTCTTCAGCAAGGTGACCCTCTTTCCCCATATTTGTTCTTGATGTGCTCAGGATTTCTTAGCAGGCTTTTGGAGCGTGCCGAGCGGGAGATGGCGCTTCATGGGGTGGTAGCGTTCCCCTTAGCATCGCGGATCTCCCACTTATTGTTTGCGGATGATACGCTTATTTTTGCCCAGGCTGAGAGGGGGCGGCGGAGGCCATCACTGATATCTTAACATTGTTCTTTCAAGCGTCAGGCCTTGTGATTAATCATTCAAAGTCAAAGATTGTTTTTGGGCGGGGCATGCTCGAGCCGGTTGATATGGAAGTGTCTCGGATCGTGGGTGCTGGTAGGCGTGCGCAACATGACTTATATTTGAGCATGCCGACTTCGGTTGGGCGTTCCAGGCGGCTGTGTTTTAAATATCTCAAGGATAGGATTTGGAATTGAGGCGGATTCAAGATTGGAAGGTTAAGGCTATATTTGGTTCGGCGGTGGCGGGTGCATCCGGTGGGTCGAAACGCCACTTTGGAACCAGAGAGGGGAGAGGTGGGGGTCAAAACGAAGCGGATTGGAGCCGTTTCCTCCTTGTTGCGGGTGCAAAAGGAGCAAACGCCGTCAGCAGCCGTTTGTTTACCCGCCGTCCGGCGGTGTTAGCTCAAACAGAGGCGGCGAAACCCCGAACCAAATGAAGCCTTAATTGCTTTCACAGGTGGGGCGGGAGGTTCTTGTCAAGGCAGTTTTGACAGCTATTCCTACTTATGTGATGAGTTGCTTTCGGTTGCCGCGTAACTTGCTCAAGGAAATGGATTCAATATTATCTTCTTTTTGGTGGGATGGTGCCGGTCATCGCGGCCATCGTTGGGTTGCTTGGCGCTCTGTGTGATGGAAAATCAATGGGGGCATGTCCTTTTGTTGTCTTGAGTTTTTTAACATTGCTCTTTCGGTTAAGCAAGTTTGGCGCCTCCTGACGAGACCAGAATCTTTGGTGGCACGTGTGTTCCGGGCCCATTATTATCCTGACGGTGATCTCTTTGCGGTCTCTTTGTGGGCCAGACCATATTTTTGTTGGCAGAGTTTTCTCTCCTCCTGTGAGTTGATTGTGAGGGGATCTCGCCTATCTGGTTGCTCTGGGCTGAATATTGATAATTGGACTGAGCGGTGGGTTCCTCGGCCAACAACTTTTTGGATTTAGTCTCTACATCCCCGGGGCGTTGGTCCACGACAGGTTTTTGATTTTTTTACCTGGACGTCGGAGTGGGGACTTGGAGTTAATTAACACTCTCTTTCTTGTGATGACGTTGCAGCCATTCTTTCTATTTCCCCTAGGGCGATGTATGATGTCTGATGTTTGGGTTTGGCATTATGCAACGATTGGCCTTTTTTCCGTCAAATTTGCTTATCACTTGGCCTTTCGTTCTCTTATTTTGGGGGAGGAATCCTCTTCATCTAGGCTGCCATCTTAGAGCTTCATTTGGAGTGTGTGTGTGTCCAGCACTGGTTTTCGTACTTTTCTTTGGGCCTTGTTCGGGATATTTTGTCGAGTCTTCTGCTTTTCGCCACCAACATTACTTGGTCACATTCTGGTGCCCGCTTTGTGGTCATATTGAGGACTTTCAACATGCGATTGGGCAGTGGTGTTTTGTGTCCCAACTTTGAATCTCATTGGGGCTCCCAAACTTTGCTCGTCAAGGGGGTAGTGGCTCTGGCTTTGATTGGCTCAGGAAGATCCATGACGCCTTGTCTTCTGTGGAGTTTTCTATTTTTTATACTGCATGTTGTGTGCTTTGATGACGTCGCAATCATATGCTTTGGGAGGGTTCTCTTCAGGATTGGGGACAACAGTTGCCTTTATCAGTTCGTCGCTTGTGGGCCTCGAAGGGCGCTGGGTTTCATGCATCTCCTTTGATTTCTTGGACCCCTGGTTGTTAAAATTAATTTTGATGGCATTGTCCGGACGATCCACCTACAGTTGGGTATGATGTTAACGCTCAGGATTCTTATGGTCGATGCTTGGCTTGGCGCTCTGGCATGTTGGATCGCGTGTCTTCTCCGGCGGTGGCTGAGGCGCTTGCTACTCGCTTGACGGTGGATGTGGCAACGGAGTTCTGTTGGCCTTCGGTGATTGTGAAGGGGATTGCACACCTCTAATTGGACATTGGTGGTGGGTTTGGCGTCTTTTTCTTTGGATCGCCCCATTATTCTGGATATCTTGGCCATGGCTCGATTGCTTCCGCATGTTGTTTTTGTTTTTTCGGGGCATTTGTCTAACCGGGTTGTGCATGCAATTACGTGACTCTCTTTTTTCCTTTCGCTCATCTTTGTCGCGTATGTTCTGATTTTGATTCTCCTGAACTTTGCCATTGAATGATGATACAAAATAAAAAGAAACTTCCAAAATTTTTAGTTGAATAGATTCACATAAGCTCTCATATTTCCGGCTTGGGCTCCATTTGGTTGAATTTTTTTCTCTCTGACGTTAGCTAGCGTCTGTGATTCAGCAGGCACCACATGGCCGGAGAATCAGGTCAGTTAGTGATGAGAGTCATGTTTAAGGTCTTTTATCAAGGAGATTTTGGGTTTGATCTCCGACTTCAACAATCAGTCGTTGCTTATATTTGGCCGAAGAATGAATTGGGATGTACAAACTGCAGTTCCGATCAAAGCAGCCAGGTTTGGGATAGACCATGCCGCTCGGCCATTTGGCGCGCCATCTCTAAGCTTGAGGACCTCTGAGCTAACAACCCGCACATGCGGTGCACCACCTCTAAGACAGGGACCGTCAGTGCTGCATCAGTCTAGGACCAATCAAATGCAAGGAATCCAAGCATTTTAATGGGGCCAGTGGTGCACAATAAATCTGTGTAGGAACCGAACCCAATAATTACTCCCATTTTGCGACGCATTTTTGATCCCGTGAGTTCGAACAAAGACGCCAATGCCATAAACTGTAAGTTTTAAAAAAAACTAATTTTGACTATAAAAGTGAACGAAGTTTTTTGGGTAATATTGGTCAAAAATATATGCAGAAAATAAATGTATGGTCATTCCCCGGTTCGGAGAACTCAGACCGCATTAGCTCGGAATCGGATCAGACGTGCAAACAGTCAAAATGAACCACAACAAATGACAAGAGACACTTTTTACGTGAAAAACCCTGAAATGGTGAAAAACCACGTGGTTGGAACTGTGTCGAGCCAAAATCTACTAGGTTCTTAGAGTTTTACAGAGTTAGATTTGATCTCGGAGGGCGACAGACAGCTACTCCGTTATAAGTGCAGAAAATGAGGAAAAACGACTAAGTTCTCCGAGTCTCGATGGAAGCGCTCCAGCATTGGGAAGTTGATGAGCTCGCGGAACCTAGGTGGGAGCGTTTCGGCTGGAAAATTCTCTAAGTCCACGAAGCTTTGGGGTGGAGCGCTCTCGTTGATGCGGAGCCTTGATGTTAGCGCTCACGCGGAGGCGGTTGACGTGTCTTGGAGCGTACTGACGCTTAAGTGTGAGGAGGAAAGTGGAGAGAACTCCTGAGCGGAGAATCGGCCTAAGTCCACGATCTCGCCCGAAAACCTCAGAGCTCTCTCTTTGCCTCTGGAGTTGTTTATCTTCAAATGAAGGTCGAGTGCCTATTTATAGTTTTCTGGATGACCGTGGTGATAATTGCGTCGGGGAGTGATTTGTGCTAGCGAATAACGTTGCTCCATTTTGATTCCCTGAATCACCATTTTTTTCCAAAATGACGAGAGTGTCATCTTCCCCTGGGCAGTTCGGGCAGCCCAAGCAAGGTGCCCGGAGGCAGCGGCGGATGGAGGTGGTCGACGATGAAGGAGGCGGCTGGGGGCGGTGAGAGTCGCCGGTGGCGAATGCCGGCGGCCGCCGCCGCTAGAGCCCGCTCGCGTGGGTGCACGGCGCGCGGCGCACGGCGCGCGGGCGCACGGCGCGCGGGCGCACGGCGCGCGGGCGCACGGCGCGCGGGCGCACGGCGCGCGGGCGCACGGCGCGCGGGCGCACGGCGCGCGGGCGCACGGCGCGCGGGCGCACGGCGCGCGGGCGCACGGCGCGCGCGCGCACACTGGGCGCGGCCCTGCTGCCGCGCGGTGCGCGACCCTACTGCCGCGCGAGCACGCGGCCCTGCTGCATGCGAGCGTGCGGACCTGCTGCCACGCGGGCGCGCGTCCTTGCGACAGCGCGCTGCCGCGTGGGGTGCGACCACATGTGTGTCAGGCGCTTGCAGGCCGCACACGCGCATGCCGCACGCAGAGTTAGGCCGCGCGGGCTGCGGCGTTAGCCGCACAGGCCGGGCAGGCCTGTGTGGCCTTGCCATGCGCGTGAACGGGTTCGGCCTCCCTCTTGGGTGCTTTTGGGATTTTCGGCTTTGTGTGCGGGCGTGTTTGCTTCCCCCGCGTCCTTGGCCGAAAATCTTTTTGGTTTAACTTAGAAAATTCTGGGGGAGCCTCATCAAATGCCCCAAATTTTTGTGGATAGTGACTCGCAAAGCATCGGGCCTGTAATTTTTTAGCCTCGATCCCTTGACTTGGGAGTCACGGAGTTAGAATTGCCTCAGTATGCGCGCATCACAAATTATTTTTGTTTGCGGAGTAAGATGTTCCCTTGGTCGGGCCTTAATGCGGGCGTTGACTCCTTAGAACCACTAGTGTCTACTTCGACGGCTGAAGGTTTCGCGGGGGATGCCTCGGCGGAGATGCCTGCAGTAGGCTACTTATGTTTTGCCCTTGCTGGCCGTGCGGCGCCTATAACGCATTGTGTAAACGTTTTCCCACTTTGCGCTTTGCGGGCTGAGTTGGTGTGGGAGCGCGCTGCTTTGCATATTTTTTCCTCGAGCACGTTGATGTGTGCTAGCTTGTGCGATTGCTAAGGAATGTTCACCCTGGGCGGAAAATTCTTGTGACGTGGAGCGATGTTCTGCCCCCTTGTTTCGATGTGGTGGAAGGACCAACAGGCTCGATGTCACCTGAAGACGTGGAAGGACATGGTGTCCGTTTTCATGTGTTAACTTAAAATGATTCGACGTCCGTCCTATCAGGAGCTAGGACTGTGCTTTTGAGGGCGGAGGCTGTCGATGGTGTTTGTGCCTCTGGATGTTGTAATGATGCGAGTTTTCGCATTTGTAGAACACAAGGAGTCCTAGGGCCTTTGAGTGGGGCGAGGCGGGATAGCTGAGCAGACCCTGAGATGATGGCTACAAATGTAGGCTTGTTATGGTTACGTGCTTTTGAACTTCGTCTTGTATTTGTCTGGGGCTTCGTGTGTCGCGAAGGCTGCAAGGGCGTTTCATCCCCCGAGCAAGTGTTGCCTTGAAAGATAGTGTTGATGATGGAGAAACATTTGAGTGCATATGTGCCATAAGCACGCTTTGTATAGCTGGTTTGTATATCACCTTTATCACTTACTCTGCTCGGTCGCGAGAGTTTTTGCGTGATGTGTTGAGTTTGCGACTTCCCTAGGGCGTCGGCCTTGCGTGGTGAAAATCCCGCTGTCATTAGGCGGAGGATCTTGGCAGTTGCCAGCCTGTTTCCCGTTTTTGTCCACGTGATGACAACTTGGTGCTGTGACATGCGTTGTGGCAACATGGAGGATCTGGTGCTTTTATGTTCCTTGTTCATCGCGTGATGTTGTTGAAGATTTTCGTCGGGCATTAGTGGCGAGAGCTTATTGCTTAGGTTTGATGAGGGAGTACGCTTGATCCCCTTACCTCGGCAGGAGGTCTGTTTGTTTCGGGAGGCGGCGACAGACCTTGTTCGTGCGCGCTTTGAGCGTTCCGAGATTTGGTGAAGAGACTTTGCTCGCTTTTTCCTGGGGAGGTCTAAAGTCCATTCGTACGGTAGTGGTGAAGAACCTTTGCTCGATCGCACTTTTAGGAGGACTTGAGTCTGTCCGGATGGAGGTGGAGTAGCTAAAGAAAGAGAAGACTCAATTGACCGCTGAGCTGGAGGATGTCGAGGTTATGTGAGTGTCTGCAGTGGTTAAGTACAGTAGGTCTCATGACTTGGAGATGGAGCGATCTCGTATCGCAGAGGAGGTCCGCTCTGGGATGATAACGATTGAGATTGATCTTCATGAGTGCGATATCGTGTGTCGCTTGGGTTTTGGCAAGGGGTTTCTGGCAGCTCGGAGATTACTAGAGCGCGGTGATCTAGGCATGGAGGATGCACCGGATGACGATGCTAACAGGGACGTTGAGGGACGATCCCATTGTGCCCTTTTTTGTTTGTTTGCTTCGGCTTTTCTATATCTTGCGGGTGCACCTTTGCACCGTCATATGATGTTGTAGCTCGTAGGACAGTTTTGTTCGAACAGAGACCCTCTTTTTCGGATCTCCTGCATTTTGGTTGTGCTTTGGTGTGTGTACACCTTTGACGGAGTAGCGCTTAGCTTGAACGTCGGCCTTTTGAACAGGTCTCTAGGAGGAGAATTTGTCTACTTGCATTTTAGGAGGACCGGAGTCCGTCCAAGTGGAGGTGGCGAAAAACCTTCATTCATTCATGCTTTGAGAGAATCGACACTCGTCCGAGTGGTGGTGGCAAAGAACCCTTATTCGATCGCGCTTTAAGAGAATTGAGGTTCATCCGAGAGGAGGTGGCAAAAAACTTTTGTTCGATCGCGTTTTGGGAGAACCGGGGTTCGTCCGAGAGGAGGTGACGAATAACCTTTATTTGATTGCGCTTTGGGAGAATCGTAGTTCGTCCGAGCGAAGGTGACGAAGAACCTTTGTTCGATCGCACTTTGGGAGAACTTGGGTTTGTTCGAAAGGAGGTGACGAAAAACCTTTGTTCTATCGCGCTTTGGGAGAACCGGGGCTCGTCCGAGAGGAGATGGCAAAGAACCTTTGTTCCATCGCGTTTTTGGAGAATTGGGATTTGTCCGAGAGTAGGTGGTGAAGGACCTTTGTTCGATTGCGCTTTGGAAGAACCGGGGTTCATCCAAGAAGAGGTGGCGAAGAACTTTTGTTCGATCGCGCTTTGGGAAAACCGAAGTTTGTCTGAGAGGAGGTGACAAAGAACCTTTATTCGATCGTGCTTTGGGAGAACTGAGGTTTGTTCAAGAGGAGGTGGCGAAGAACCTTTGTTCGATCACGCTTTGGGAGAACCGGGGTTCGTCCGAGAGCAGGTGGCAAAGAACCTTTGTTCGATCGCGTTTTGGGAGAACCGGGATATATTCTAGAGGAGGTGGCAAAGAACCTTTGTTCGATCGCGCTTTGAGAGAACCGGGGTTTGTTCGATCGCGCTTTGGCAAGGAAATTTTGTTCAATCGCTCTTTGCGAGAATCGGGGTTCGTCTAAAATGAGGTGGTGAAGAACCTTTGTTCAATCACACTTTAGGAGAACTAGTATTCGTCCTAGTGAAGGCATAGATGGGCCTTTGTCCATTTCGCCTGGGAGGTGAAGAAGGACCTTCATCCACCTCGCCTTTGTGGGATTCGTCTTATTGAGATGTCCTACAACGCGGGGGCGAGATGCCCTGAGGCGTGGGAGAAAAATTCCCGCAATGCGGAGGCGAAATGACCAGCAGCGTAGGAGCGAGATGCTCTGTAATGCAGAGGCAAAACACTCGACACTGTAGGAGTGGGATTCTCTGCAACGTGGAGATGAAATGACTGACAGTGTTTGAGCGGAATGCTCTACAAAGTGGAGGCGAGAGACCCGACAGTATGGCAGAGGGATGCTCTGCAACGCAGAGGCGAAACACCTGGTATTGTGGGAGCGAAATGCTCTACAGCGCAGAGGCGAAATGCCCGACAATGTAGGAGCAGAATGCTCAGTAACGCAGAGGCGAAATGTCCGACAATATGGGAGCGGAATGCTCTGCAACGCAGAGGCAAAACACCCTGCAGCGTGGGAGCGGAATGCTCTGCAATACGGAAATGAAATGCCCGACAACATGGGAGCGGAATGCTCTGCAATGCGAAAGCGAAATGCCCAGCAGCATGGGAGCGAAATGCTCTTCAACGCGGAGGCGAAATGCCTGGCAGCGTGGGTGCGGAATGCTCTGCAATGCGGAGGCAAAACACCTGACAACGTGGGAGTGGAATGATCTACAATGCGTAGGCGAATTGCCCGACAACGTGGGAGCGGGATGCTCTGCAGTGTGGAGGAAAAACACCTAGCAGCATGGGAGCAGATGCTCTGCAACGTGGAGGCGAAATGGCCGACAGCATGGGAGCAGAATGCTCCGCAATGCGGAGACGAAATGCCTGACAGTGTGGGAGCAGAATGCTCTGCAACGTGGAGGCGAAACACCCGACAACGTGGAAGCAGAATGCTCTACAATGTGGAGGCAAAACGTCTGGCTTCATAGGCACGACACGTTTCTTATCGCTTGTTTGCGATATTTGCCTCAGAGCTTGACTTCAGGGAGACACGTATATATGACAGAAGTCAAAAACAGTTTCCATATTATAAACAAGTGATAAATAAGCGTGTACGCAAGTTCCACTTTGTGGCTTATCAAGTCAAAGGGAAATCGGGAAGTTGAGACGCGGACTTTGCGCGCGTTATTAGGGGGAACCCCCCCCCCCCCCTTCCGCTTGTACCCCCAGCCTATCTGCGTTGGGCTGCTGCTCGGCCTTTAGCTGGAGTGTCGCTCCGCAGTGCAGGCTTGTTTGGGGAGGAGTTCTGCACAAATCTTCTGAGGAGACCATATTGGAAGTGGCACTCGACCTCATCCTACAACCAGTTGCAGCCCTATGTCTCACAGTCGTATCCGTGATGGTAGTCACAATATTGTGACTAGTTTCCTCTCTTTGGCACAAACGGTTCGAGTCTGCAAAGCTCACAGCTGTCACGGATGGCGAGGAGCACGCCGGTTTGAGTGGTGTTCAAAGGAGTGTAGCCTTGATGTGAACAAGTTCCTTATTCCAGAAAGGGATAGTCGTGATGCTCATAGTTTCCCTTGGGGCATCATAGTGACTTCGTATTCTTTTTCCTCTTCGAGCTTCCTTCGAGTTGTTGATGTTTCAATGACTTCGTGTGCTGTGATTTGATCCTTGACTTGGTGGATGAGGTCACGATAGTTGGGCAGTGTTTCTCTCATCAGCATGGAGTATAATTTATCTGGTCTGAGTCATCCGAGGAAGGTTCCTCACAAGAGCTCGGGGTTAATCATGAGAATCTGTCATGCCTCTTCGGCAAAGCGACAAAAGTAATTCTTGAGCGATTCTCCCTCAATCTTTCGGATTCCCGTGAGCTATGAGGAATCCCGAACGATTTGCATGTTGGCGATAAATTGATCTGTGAAAAGTTGTGTTAGTTCTACAAAGTTCTTGATTTCTCCCTCTTTCAGGGAGCGGAACCAGGTGTGGGCCTCTCGTCTCAAAGTTGTCGGGAACACCAGACACGAGAATTGGTCGGGGGCATTGTATATGCGCATGATGGTTGCAAAAAGACTTATGTGATCCAAAGGATCGCCTGTCCCGTCAAATATCTCGAAGTCGCAAAGTTGGATCCCGGGCAGAATGGGATACGCAAGGATCGAGGGAGCTAGTGGGGAGATGAGGTGTGTTGTGTGTCGTACGTTTGCGCCATGGTCCCCCCCCCCCCCCCCCCCCCCCCGTGCCCATATTATTCCTTGATTGCGTGTCTCACTTCCTCGCGGGTGAGTTCTCTATTGGCTTGAGCGGTGGCCTCCTCCGTTGCACAAGATTCTCCCTGCACGTGGCGGGGAAGCCCGTCGTGCAATGTGAGGAGTGTGGAGCCATTGGCGCTAGACTCATCAGTGATGGGATCCTTCGTGCGGGCAGTGCCTTTGCGCATCATCAGACTTTGGGATTCACCGTGGTTGGCGTTCAGAAGCGATATCCGTGTTGGGAGCGCAGTGTGCCCTTAAGTTTCCCAGTAAGGTAAGCACTCTTGTGTGGCGTTGCCTTATCAAACGCCTGCATTTTTCCTCTAATGTTTGGGATGCGGTGACAGTGAATTCTCCTTGAAGTGGGGCATTGCTGGAGGGCAAGACGTCAAACACTGGATTGGTGTGCTTCTCTAGTGCCATGTTATTGAAAGTTTGTGCGCTTCCGTTCATCATTGTTGCTAGTTGGGAGATGTTGAAACTTGTCAGAGCTTTTGGAAACACTTTCCTACAGACGACGTCAAACTGTTGTGGGTCGTCCGGTCTTTCTCCGGTCCGGAGAAATCAGACTGCCTTACCTCGGAATCGGACCGGGCGCGCAAACAGTCAAAATGAACTGCATCAAATGACAAGCGACGTTTTTTACGTGGAAAACCCAAAAATGGTGAAAAATCACGTGGCTGGAACTGTGTCGAGCTAAAATCCACCAGCTTATTTGAGTTTTACAGAGTTTGATTTGATCTCGGAGGGAGACAGACTACTACTCCTTTGCTAGTGCAAAAAAATAAGGAAAACGGCTAAGTCCTCGGAGGCTCGATGGAAGCGCTTCGGGCTTGGGAAGTTGCTGAGCTCGCGTAACCTAGGTGGGAGCGTTTCAGCTGGAAAATTATTTAAGTCCAGGAAGCTTCAGGAGGGATAGCTCTCGTTGATGCGAAGAATTGATGGGAGCACTCTCGCGAAAGCGATTGACGTGTCTTGGAGCGTGCTGACGCTTGAGCATCGGGAGGTGAGCGGAGAGAATTCTTGAGTAGATAATCGTCCTAAATCCACGATCTCGTCGGAAAACCTCAGATGTCTCTCTTACCTTTGGAGTTGATTGTCTTCAAATAAAGGTCTGAGAGTTTATTTATAATTTTCTAGAGGGTCGTGGTGGTAATTGCGTCGTGTAGTGATATGTGCTGACAAATGACGTTTCTCCGTTTTGACCACTTGGATCATCATTTTTGCAAAAATGACGAGAGTGTCCCCTTCCCCCCAGACAATTCGGGCCTGGACAAGGTGCCCGGAGGCGGCGGCGGCGAGGGTGGCCGACGGCGAAGGAGGCGGCCGTCGACGAAGGAGGCTGCCAGGGGTGGTGAGGGTCGCTGGCGGCGGCGAGGGTCTCCGGCGGCCGCCGCCGCGGGCGTGCAGGCGTACGGGGTCCGACCGTGCGCGGGGAGCGACGACGCGACCCTGCTGCTGTGGGGGCGCGACCCTGCTGTTGCGCTGGCGCACAGAACTACGACTGCGCTCGGACCTGCGGCTGCGCGGGCTGGCCGCATACGACCGTGTGGGGTGAGCGCAGTCATGCCGCACAGGCCGCGACGCTGGCCGCGCATGTCTGTGCGAAGGCTGGGGGCACCAGCGCGGCCCTGCCATGCGCCTGTATGGGTTTGACCTCCCTCTTGGGTTTTTTGGAATTTCTAGCTTTGGGTGTTGCTGGCATGGCCAAATTTACTTGCCCCTGTATTCTTGATCAAAAAAAATTCTGATTTAATTTAGAAAATTCAGGAAGAATCTCATCAGTTCATATGAATAATTATTTTGCCTTAAAATTTTGATGAAATAAATTATGATAGAAAAGGTCAATGAAAATAGATAAAAAACAATATGAATTAAAATAAAAAAGTAAGAGAGAAAATAAATATAAATAAAAAAGAAGTTGTGAATGGATTGATGGTAATCTAGCCATCGGTCACTATGCATGAATGTTGACCACTGCCATTAAATTTTGTTGTACTAAAATTCTATTTTATAGCACACAATCGCACATTAAATAAATTTTAATATTTGATGGTGTGACCATCAAAATCAATCTTTAGGCTCCACTTGGCATTGTGGTGGGTGTGGTGAACACGATAGTTATGAAATGTCGTTCGTGAATGCGGTCGGCTTTTTTTGTTGCTTGGTCTTCTTCCCTCTGCGGCTCAGTGAAGATTAAGTTTGATGGGGCGGTTTGGGATGGGACTTCTTTGCTTGGCGCAAGTGTGATTGCTCGTGATTCTTCGGGTTCTTGTGTGACATGGTGATCAGGGGGTTTGACATCTCTCGTCGCAAGCTACGGTGGTTGAGGCTCTTGCGACACGATTGGCTCTTGAACTAACGGTGGAGTTTGAATGACAATTTGTGGTGGTGGAGGGGGACTGTGTTATGTTTATCCACTCCTTATCTTCATCGGTGACGCCTTTTTCTTTCGAACGCCATATCATTCTCGACGTCTTGTGTCTGGCTGCCTCGGTTCATTCTATTTCGTTTGTTTTTGTTCGGCGGTCGGTTAACAGAGTTGCTCATGCTATTACGTCGGAGTCATTTCTTACTTCTCGTTCTTTGTCATCTCATGTTTTAGACTTGATCCGTTTGAATTCTCTTAATGATGATCATAATTATTATTTTGTCAAACATATATTCTATAATAATGAGATATTTGTTCAAATTGACCAGACCAAAAAAAATCAAAAAAATGCATTTACTAAGACCGCCACAAATGTCCTCCAAAATGAAAAGTAAACAGTTAGATAAATAGTGATCCTTGTTAGCCCTCAAATGTAGACAATTAAATTCTGCATGTAAATTAGTATTTTTAAAAAAAATTTCTCTCATGAGTTTATACGAAAACGTTATCATCATAGAATATATGTGTTGGCAAGACAGCGGTTATGCCGGCCACCAAGAAAAGAAAACTAGTTTTTAACATGTAAGTAGATGTACGTTCTTTAGGTGAGGTCGGGCGTTAGCGAACGATAGCTTATAACCACCGCGTTCTTAAATGCCACCGCATTTTCAAACGGAGTCTTAGGCTCCGTTTGGGAGGACTTATTCTCACCGGTCAAGCGGTCACGACCGCATGAACCAGACCTTAGGTCCGGTTCATGCGGTCGTGACCGCTTGACCGGTGAGAATAAGTCCTCCCAAACGGAGCCTTAAAAAGGTACAATAACTGTACATAACGGTATAAATTATTTGGCAAACTCTTAATTCAGTCGTCAAAATTTAGTAAATTTATGAAATAGGTCCCAAAAAATTTTTTGGGCTGAAATTGGTTCTTAAGTTTCCTATGAATTTTGAAATCAGGCATCACTCATCAGGCATGTTTCACAGTTTCGATTAAAATTTAGATGAAAAAGTGACTGGGGTTTGCACACTCCCTTGTGTCTAGAGTCTTGGACACTCACATGCCAGCACGAATGGCTAATGGGCATTGTTGCAGGCTACTCGGTTTTTTTCTGGTCCAGAGAATCAGATCGACTTAGCTTGGAATTGGACCGGACGTGCGAGCAGTTATGAAGATCCAACAACAAAGACAGGAGGCTTTTTTTACTACGGAAAATCCGGAAAGGTGAAAAACCACGTCGTCGGATCTTTGTCAGGCCAAAATCCACTATTTAGCTTTGAGATTACAGGTGTTACGAGTTTTTTCGGAGAGTGATAGGTCACCTTTCCGTTACAAACTTGAAGTGCAGGAAAAGCGGAAAAGAAACTAAGTACATGAAGCCTTGACGAGAGCGTCCGCCGGAGCGTTCCTCTCCGCCTTCTTTCGGAGCGGAAAATTTGCCAAGTCCTCAGATCTTTAATGACAGCGTCCACAAAGCTTGAAGGCCGGTGTCCACGAAGCTTGAAGGGGAGCGTACACAAGTGCACTTCTGACGTCTTCTCTTGCGCTCATGGATGCCTCCACCTGAGCGCTAAGGGTTGGGCGTTTAGTGCTGAGCGGCTTAGAGAGGGAGCAAGGTGAATTCCAAGTGGAAGATTGATCTAAGTCACACGTGCTCGCCAGAAAATCTAAGATCTCTCTCTAGCCTCTGAAGTTGCTTGTTTTCAAATGATGGTCTTGGGGCACATTTATAGCTTTCTGGAGGGATATGCTCGTAATTGCGTTCGGATGAATTTTTAGCTGACGAATGACATCGCTCCGTTTCAGGCACCTGTATCGCCAATTTTCATGAAATGACAGACGTGCCCCCCCCCCCCCCCCAGCAGCTTGGGCGGCCCAGGTAGGTTGCCTGCAGCGGTGGCGGGGGCCAACGATCGAAGGCGGCGGCAAAAGGCGTGCGCGCGTGCGGCACGCTCTAGCGCGCCCGCGAGGGGGGTGCGCTTGCGCGCGTGTGCAGGTTGTGCGTGTGCACGCAGGTTGGTCCCCCACACGCAGGGGCTGGCCACCAGCTCCCGGGGGCTGGCAGCCCGCATGCGGACGCATTGATCGTGCATGTGTGTTGCTTGCGCGAGTGCGTGCTTGTCCCTTGCGCCTCTGTATATGTCTGGCTTTGCCCTCCTTCCGAGGTGTTTTTGGGTCTTTGCGTGAGCGCGACTTTGTGCGGGTGGCTCGTTTGGTCGGGCTGGCTCGCCTCCGTGTCCTTGGTTGAAATATTTGTTGTTTGAGTTAGAAAATTTTGGGCAAACCCCATCAAATGCCCCCAAAATTTCATAGATCGTGATCCGCAAAGCATCTAGCCGAAAATTTTACTTGCGCTCATGATGACTTGGAGCTGCATAATTATGGGTGTGCATCATGAGCGATTATTTTCCGTCAATTTGAAATTAAATCAACCAATTGAGACAGATATTTGTTGTCATGTTACCTCTTTAGGGGGAGCAGAATTTGACAGAATATATTCCCGACTTTTTGAGGCTTTTCATTACCAGCCCAGTACAGGCTTTATAAATTAGAGGTTGTGTTGTGCTCTTATGCATGCTTCAACAGAGCATTCGACGTTTCAGCCTGCAGAGTTTTTCTCGCCGTCAAGTCTTCCTCCAAGAAGATTAGTGAATTATTTTTGAAAAAAATTTAGGCCCAGAGGAAGCGTGAGGGAATGAGAGATGGGTGCGACGGGGCGTTGTGGCGGGAGGTCCACCGGCGGGGCGAGCGCATGCGGTGCCTGCACGGTCGGCGGCGCCCGCTCGGCCAGGCTGCTCGCACTCGACCAGTCGGCACGCCCTTGGACGGTCGGCACGCGCTCGGCCGGGATGCGCGCGCTTGGCCAGGCGACGCGCGCCCGACCGAACATTGCGCTCGAACGAGCGCGTGGGGCGCGTGCGCAGTTCTTGTTTGGTTGGTTGGGCGTTCGGTCGGGCGTGTGCAGAGATTTCTTTTGTGCGTTTTGTGGTTTTGTCTTACCTTTGTTTTTTATTTCAGGTTTCAAGACGCACCGTCCGTTGAGGTCATTACGCCTTGCCTCGATTTTGAACGCAGATCGGGTGAGCGCATGGTGGAAGCACTTTGGGATCATGACAGATGTTGAGATCAGGATTCCTTCCCCAAGAGAGCGCGTCCAGATTCCCCCTCTAGGTTATTTTCATCGCGAAGGGATGCTTGAAAACGGGCTTCTGAATCCCTCCTACCGAGGAGGTCGTTGCGGTCTTGCAATTTTGCGGTGTTCTGATCTCGCAGTTTCCCTCGGTCGGGATGACGAAGATCATGGGATTATGCTGTTTTTTTGAAAGCACGGTTCTCATATGACTATCTGACTCTTTCGCGAGTGGTGCAAAGTCCTCCACGATAATGGTGACTGTTGAAGGTGAGAAAATCCCTACTCAAAAATTCGGATTAAGGAAGTCAAAGGTTACCGGTTCAGCGGTCGGACTCGAAGACTAACGGGCTAGGACGCAGAAATAGACATGCAACTAAAAGGACCCTATGTGCTGCAGCAGGGGGGTCCCACAACGTACCTGGATGCTTAGAAGAAGCTTTTCCTCCACAACCAAAGATAGCTGAGCAGAGTACGAGGTACATTCTAGCTGGCGACTAAGTCAATGTGGCAACTAAGATGGATAGTCCCTAGCTCGCGACCTGTCTCTCTAAAGAAAGGATCCAAAGGCCCAGCTCGGAGTATAGAAAATGAGGTGGTCGAGATCTTTTGAGAGATTCTGAATTCCATCTCCTCGTATCCATGGGGTCCGATTTATAGTCAAATCCAAGAGGAGGGGAGATCTTGTAGGGTTTTCTAGGAGGGTGGCACAACGCTTGTGCACGCAGCGGAAGTAATAAAATATCAAGAACAACCCAAAATAGATTGGATCGGGCCATGAAAATTGAATCAAGAAGTTAACAAACAACTAGGTAAAAGTTACCTTTCCGGTGTTGAGTCAAAACTCAACAGAGATGCTCTAAGATTTGAGTCCTTGTCGGTGGCAAGTTCTACGTAGAATAATGTCTACGTCTCTGCAGAAATCCACACGAGCAAGAGAACACCGAGCTTTGTCGCACGAAAGATCGGGAAGTAAATCGACTGCACCTTGCACTTCCACGGACTGCTAGGTCCACGCCAGGAATAGCAATACCGGCGACCGTCGCCGGAGAGGAGGAGGTCGGCGGAGCGAATGAGGCAGCGGAACACTTCCGTCCGGCGAGGTTCGGGAATCGGCGGAGAGAACGAGCGGCGGAACGTTTCCGTCGGGTTCGATTTGATCCACAGGAGAAATACCCGATGCTTTTCCCAAAACCCTAAGTCTCAATTTATACCAAAGGAATAAACAAACCTAAGAGTATCGCTATCCGCAGACCACACAGCATAGGGTTACAGAATTATTCGGCGAGAATCAGCAGACAGAATCGGCGAGAATCAGCAGACAGAATCGGAGAGAATCAGCAGACAGAACCGTCGAGAATCCAACAGTTTGACTCTCGACGAATTTGCCTTAGCGGCGAGTCATACTCGACGACTCTCTACGACTTTGCCTTAGTCGGCGAGTCATACTCGACGACTCTTGACGACTCTCGACGACTTTGCCTTAGCGGCGAGTCATACTCGACGACTCTCGACGAATCTGCCTTTGGCAACGTTTATCCGACCCCATACTTTGTGGTGATTGGTAACCCTTACCAACACAGTCAATCTTCCAACTTCTCCACATGCTCGTATGTGCGACCCTGCAGGCTCATATCGCGATGGCAGTGAGATTATATATTTGACCACTTCTAGATCACCATGGTAACTCTAACAGTCTCCCACTTGATCTTAAAAGTATCAAACCAAAAATCTCACAAACAATGAGCGGCATCTAGCAATGCATCATTGCTACCCAAGCAATAAGAGTTCATAACTCATAAGCCTATATGAACAATGTCCCAGCGTTGTCTTTGTCCCTTACATCCGGAAAGAACTAGAGGCATGGACCGTGTCACCCTCATAATAGCTCAATCCAAGTTTCTTGATCTAGAACGGACTTCCAGAGAATGGTGAGTCCAATATCACATATTGACTCAACCAAGCATGGCCATGCATTTCTCAGTCCAGTTCCATCAAGGGGCTCATGGATGCAACTCCTATCATATAGGAGGACAAATCTCATATCTGCTCACACACAAACATCCAAATGATTCGTAACATGCCCAACAACCACCCTTATCATCAACCTTTCTCAAGGAAGACTTTAGATGGCATCAAAGCACATTTTTCCTCACTTGATGAATGCTGTGATTTCAGGTCAAAGGACCACAACACCATTGTCAATTGAGACCTACTCGTGACACGTTTAGATAACAATCCACAAAGTAATCTCAGGTTGGGTCTGTCCAGTACAACTTGTTCATTAATAAGTACCCACGTGATGACTTGATATCACAATATCATGACCTATGAGAACTGGTCATCAGTCAACACACGTGCTAGTCTTAATGTATCATCATCACCCTTAGTTTCTATGATGATACTACGACCAGGGACCTTTTAAGAATGAAGCTTCAAATAAATCATAAGCTCTCAAATTCAAGTCACGTACTTGATGTCCTATGAAAGCGAACATTCTAAGGGTATTTATTATGTTAACATTTAACTATCGCATAGAGAAACCATAATAAAAGAACATGCCATTAATTGTAAAAGAAAAATCTAGGCACATAATTCATCATATGAATAAACAATAAATAGCCAACAGAATATATGTTTGCATGCAACCCACAAGACTCTCACTAGAGTTAATCATTTAGGTATCGTATACCCATTGATCTAGTATGATCATCATGCTTTCTCTGCGCGAGAGGCTTTGTCAGTGGATCCGCAATATTCTCCTCAATCGGCACTCTGCAAATGTTCACATCTCCTCGTTCGACAATCTCATGAATAAGATGGAACCACCGAAGTATGTTCTTGGAGCGCTGATGGGATCTAGGTTCCTTAGATTGTGCAATTGCACCATTGTTATCACAGTAGAGAACTACGGGACCAACAATGCTAGGAACTACATCAAGCTCGCCGATGAATTTCCTAATCCATACAGCCTCCTTCGCTGCGTTAGCTGCAGCGATATACTCGGTCTCTGTTGTAGAATCAGCAACTGTCTCTTGCTTGGAACTCTTCCAACTCACAACTCCTCCATTAAGGCAAAACACAAAACCTGACTAAGACTTTGAGTCGTCCCTATCAGTTTGGAAGCTAGCGTCCGTGTAACCACTTACAACGAGCTCTTCCTCTCCACCATACACAAAGAACACATCCTTTGTCCTTCTCAAGTACTTCAGGATATTCTTGACTGCAATCCAGTGACACTCATCGGGGTCTGACTGATACCTGCTAGTCATGCTCAAAGCAAAGGAGACATCGGGTCAAGTACATAACATTACATACATTATTGATCCAATTGCCGAAGCATATAGAATCAACTTCATGCGGTCCTTATCTTCACAAGATTTTGGACACTGGTCCTTAGAGAGATTCACACCATGAGACATGGGTAAAAATCCTTTTTTGGACCCAAGCATGTTGAACCGCTTCAACACTTTCTCGATGTATGTACTCTGGGTCAAACCCAGCAACTTCTTCGATCTATCTCTATAGATCTTAATACCGAGTATATAAGTCGTTTCACCCAAGTCCTTCATAGAAAAGCAGTTCCCTAGGTTGTTCTTAACAACTTTCAGGGCAAGGAATGTCATTCCCAATCAATAGTATGTCATCTACATACAATATCAGGAAGAAAACAACGCTCTCACTGATTCGCTTGTAAACACAAGGCTCATCTTCATTCTTGATGAAACCAAACTCTTTGATTTTCTCATCAAAATGAAGATTCCAACTTCGAGAGGACTGCTTCAGTCCATAAATGGACCTATTCAGCTTGCATACTTTAGTGGCTTCATTTGGGGATACAAAACCCTCGGGTTGTGTCATGTACACTTCCTCAAGGAGGTTTCCATTAAGGAAAGCCGTTTTGACATCCATCTACCAGATCTCGTAGTCATAATACGCAGCAATAGCAAGCAATATCCTTATGTACTTTACCATGGCAACAGGGGAAAAGGTCTACTCATAGTCAATACCATAAATTTGCTTGAAATCCTTAGCCACCAGTCGCCCTTTGAATGTCTGTACATTCTCATCCATGTCGGTCTTCTTCTTGAAGACCCATTTTCACCCTATGGGTCGTACCCCTTCAGGTGGTTCCACCAAGTTCCAAACTTGGTTTGCATACATGGAGTCCATTTCGGATTTCATAGCCTCAAGCCATTTGTCGGAGTCTGGTCCATTCATAGCCTCTTGGTAGGTTGCTGGTTCATCATCATGATCCATAAGCAACATATTACCTATTTGAGACATGAGAAATCCATATCTCTCAGGCTCAAACCTCGGTCTACCAAATCTACGTAGGACTTGTGTTTCTTGAGCAGGTTCTCTAGCTATAACATCTTGTAGTCCTGTCTCAGAATCCAATTCCGGTTCATTCACTACCTGTGGTTCTTGAACTTCTTCAAGTTCTACCTTTTCAGTCTTTCTTGATATGAATTCTCTTTTCAAGAAGACTTCAGTCCTTGCGACAAACACTTTGTTCTCGGACGGTAGGTAAAAGTAATACCCTTTCGTTTCCTTAGGATATCCCACCAGATAATATTTATCTGATTTAGGTTCCAGCTTGTTAGGCATTTGACGTCGCACGTATGCCTCACAGCCCCAAATTTTAATGAACGACATACTAGGACGCTTCCCAGTCCATATTTCATATGGTGTCTTCAGAACCATTTTCGTTGGAGCGCGATTCAGTGTCATTGCAGCAGTCTCTAAAGCAAAACCCCAAAAGGAAACAGGCAAGTCTGCATGAATCATCATCGAACGTACAATGTCTAATAGAGTACAATTTCTCCTCTCAGACACACCATTATGTTGTGGTGTTGTAGGTGGAGTGAGCTGTGATACAATACCACACTCTTTCAGATGATCACGGAACTCATGACTCAGGTATTCGCCACCTCGATCAGATCGGAGTGCTTTAACCCCTTTACCCAACTGGTTTTCTACTTCATTCTTGAACTCTTTGAACTTTTTAAAGATCTCGGATTTGCACTTCATAAGATACACATATCCGTATCTACTGGAATCATCAGTAAATGTAACGAAGTAGAAATACCCACCTCTAGCCATGGAGCTCATGAGTCCACATACATCATTATGTACAACACCCAAGAGATCATCAGCCCTCTCAGTATAACTAGTGAAAGGGGCTTTAGTCATCTTGCCTAACAAACAAGATTTGCATCGCTCAAATGATTCACAATCAAATGAGTCTAAAAGTCCATCTTTATGGAGCTTAGATATGCGCTTCTCGTTTATATGGCTCAAACGACAATGCCAGAGATATGTAGGGTTTAAGTCATTTGTTCTTAGTCTTTTATTATTTTCTACATTATAGATCAGATGGTCCAAGTTCAAAACATAAAGACCATTAAACAATTGGGCAACAGCATAACAAACATCATTCTTAAATATAGAACAACAGTTGTTCTTAATTATAAAAGAAAATCCAATCATGTTCAAGCATGAAATAGATATAATGTTTCTAGTTATGGCCGGAACAAAATAACAATTATCTAATTCTATTACAAGCCCATTGGGCAAAGAAAGACGGTAAACCCCTACGGCTACAGCAGCAACTCTTGCTCCATTGCCGACACGTAGGTCCACCTCCCCTTTACTCAGAAATCTTCTCCTTTCCAGTTCCTGCACATTTATACAAATGTGTGAACCACATCCGGTATCCAATACCCAAGATGAAGGAGCATAAAGGTTTATCTCTATAACATAAATGTTCGAAGCGGAAGTCATACCTCCCTTCATTTTCTGCAGACCCTCAATGCAAGAAGGACAGTTCCACCTCCAATGATCAGCCTTGCCACAGTGGTGGCATTTCCCTTCCTTCACCGTACTCTTCTTTTTCTTCAGTTCAGAAGACTTGGGCTCAAGATATGACTTAGGTCACACCTTCGTCTTCTTAGATCCCTTGGCCTTTCCCTTGCCCTTATGCACCATCAGTATGGGGCTGGAAGGCTTGTCCTTCTTCATGTTGATCTCGACAGTTCTTAACATGCCTAGGAGCTCGGGCAGTGTCTTGTCTATTTCATTCATGTTGTAGTTCAAGACGAACTGCTCATAACTGTCCGACAACGATTGCAGGATCAGATCTGTGGCCAACTCTTGACACAGAGGAAAACCCAGCCTTTCAAGGTTCTCTATATACCCAATCATCTTGAGTACGTGAGTCCCTACTGAGTCTCGAACTCCCATCTTGAACTGAAATAACGCTTTTGTGACGTCAAACCTCTCTTGACGAGCCTGCTCTTGAAACATTTTCTTGAGATGCTCGTCAATCTCCTTGCACCCTATGTTCTCATATTGCTTCTGAAGCTCAGAGTTCATGGTGGCAAGCATAAGGCATTCGACGTCTAAGACGTCATCAGTATACTTCTTATAAGTATCCTTATCAGCACGGGAAGAGTTCCCGGTCGGCACCTCGGGGGCTTCTTCTTCCAAGACATAGAGCTTTCGCTCTTGCCTGAGAACAATTCTCAGGTTCTTGTACCAGTCCATGTAGTTGATCTCATTGAGCTTATCCTTCTCAAGGATGGCTCTCAGAGACAAAGTGGAGTGTGAACCACTTGCCATGGAATTCTACAAGAATTCATGCAGAATAATATCAGTACCAAAATTTCAAAACAATTTATTTTAATTTGGACTTCAATTAAAACTCCCACTATTTTATTCAAAATGATGGCCCTCACTATCAATTCGGAGAGTTCATGCGAGCTACTCTCTTAGTGGACAAGATCCGTATTTCACCAACACAATGAGTCAGCTTTGGCTTTTCTCTCACGATGTGGTTATTTAGGTAGGCAACGCTTGCCAATTGCATCCTCATGCAATTCTTGTATGGTTGGTGAATAACTCCTTATTCGCATCCATCATATGGTACATGCCAACCCTATGCCTCTAGACACTCAACCTTTGAGGTCACCTAGTTAAGTTAGACCCGATGTCGACAGTGGATATCACAATTATCCACTCGCACCCTTACCAAGATAGATTAATGCACATTGCTTTGGCAAGCCCACACTTCATCGATCGAGGCAGGAAGAGTGTCATCCATCGGAAGGCATCCAAACACTTAATATTAGAGGAAGAGATTTTTTATTATTATTGGTAAATAATTAACCATGATCAACATTTGATCAATGTGCACATCCACAGTAAAACAATTTCTAAAAACAACATGCATCCCTTATGTGCACAACATGGTAATATAAACATTTGATAGAAGGAATGGCTAAATCTGAAGATCCAGACTCTTCCAAATCTTCAGATTTACATGCATTGGACAAAGGCAAAGGCAACTCAACTTAAAGCAGTAGACAAGCTCGTCTCTCATTGTTGGATTCAAAATCCAAAACAATGCACTGGTTCATTAACCACTCGAGGGACGGTTACTGCTAAGGAGACAACAATTTCTAACAATTAGAAATTACCACGAAATCCCAGACGTTCCTAGCGGGGTTCCAAGGGGCAGAGCCCCTAACTTATGGGTTATGGGCCCACCGATTTCCCTTGGAAAAACCATCAACAATTGATGTTCCAGGATAAAATCTAGACATTTAGAACGCTTCTAAATCCCTAGGTTTACACGTACTGGAATAACCTAACTTCCAATACAACAATCATGGTCGCAACCTGGCTCTGATACCACTGTAGGGTTTTCTAGGAGGGTGGCACAACGCTTGTGCATGCAGCGGAAGTAATAAAATATCAAGAACAGCCCAAAAGAGATGGGATCGGGCCATGAAAATTGAATCAAGAAGTTAACAAACAACTAGGTAAAAGTTACCTTTCCGGTGTTGAGTCAAAACTCAACAGAGATGCTCCAAGATATGAGTCCTTGTCGGTGGCGAGTTCTACGTAGAATAATGTCTACGTCTCTACAGAAATCCACACGAGCAGGAGAACACCGAGCTTCGTCGCACGAAAGATCGGGAAGGAAATCAACTGCACCTTGCACTTCCACGGACTGCTAGGTCCACGCCAGGAATAGCAACACCGGCGAACGTCGCCGGAGAGGAGGAGGTCGGCGGAGCGAACGAGGCAGCGGAACACTTCCGTCCGGCGGGGTTCGAGAATCGACGGAGCGAACGAGCGGCGGAACGTTTCCGTCGGGTTCGATTTGATCCACAGGAGAAATACCCGATGCTTTTCCCAAAACCCTAAGTCTCAATTTATACCAAAGGCATAAACAGACCTAAGAGTATCGCTATCCGCAGACCACACAACATAGGGTTATAGAATTATTCGACGAGAATCAGCAGACAGAATCGGCGAGAATCAGCAGACAGAATCGTCGAGAATCCAACAGTTTGACTCTCGACGAATTTGCCATAGCGGCAAGTCATACTCGACGACTCTCGATGACTTTGCCTTAGTCGGCGAGTCATACTCGATGACTCTCGACGACTCTCGATGACTTTGCCTTAGTGGCGAGTCATACTCGACGACTCTCGACGAATCTGCCTTTGGCAACGTTTGCCCGACCCCATACTGTGTGGTGATTGGTAACCCTTACCAACACAGTCAATCTTCCAACTTCTCCACATGCTCTTATGTGCGACCCTGCAGGCTCATATCGCGATGGTAGTGAGATTACATGTTTGACCACTTCTAGATCACCATGGTAACTCCAACAGATCTTATTTAAAGCCTCACCCCCGACGACTAGACGACTTCTTGGTGGAGCTCGCTCAGGTTAAGCGAGTAACTGGCCCAGTTGCGTACGTGGTAAGTATGCGAGGTGAGCTAGCAATACTCGCTCAGGCTTTCTGATGTCTTGCGAGTTAACTCTGACTTCTGTGTTGACTTGTTGGCTTTGACTCTTGCTTACCTGGCTCTGGAGGGATCCACCATCGACGAATATGGGTTGTATAGTGACCATGTCGAGGTTTGGAACAACAAGAGGTGGCTTACGTTCAAAGAGAAGACAAACTACGGTCATGGGGGAACATTGCTCGGATTTGTTCAAAATCTTTGGAAGCTGCCCGAGATTTGGCAGGATCTTCTGAAGTGTTGTCGCTGCCTTGAAGGTCTGGAGTATAACTTTACCTCATTGTTGGGATTTGAGGATCCTCACTGTTAACCCCAAAATCGGTGATCCCTCCAAAAGTATCTAGCTCGCACATCGCGACCCGCTCAGGGGTTCCTCCCGAGGGTCGCGATCTGCCTCGACCCTCCTTTTTTGGGCCAAGCGGATAGAAACTCCTATCCGCTCAGGCCGTGCGGCTAGGACAGTCTCCCCAGTCTAACTGCCCCGGTCGCATAGCTACCGCGTGCCCTGCGGGACGGCAGGCTGCTCTCATAGCTCACCCTTGCAGGCCATGCGGTTAGGCCTGCTAACCGCGCAACATTCTTCCTTGCAAAAGGCGATCTAAAGCAGCAGGGGGCGATCTGCGAGATCTATTCCTTCAGTCTGCCAGGTCGCCCAGTCGGCGTCAACCCTGCAGACCAACTCAATTATCGCGGGCTCAGCAGACTCAGTTTTGCAGTCCTCCGCAGCTTGATCATCAAGGCCTGCAGACTCAGTTTTCCAGTCCTCCACAGCTTGATCATCAAGGCCTGCAGACTCAGTTTTTCAGTCCTCCACAGCTTGATCAACAAGGCCTGCGGACTCAGTTTTTCAGTCCTCCATAGCTTGATCATCAAGGCCTGTGAACTCAGTTTCCCAGTCCTCCACAACTTGATCATCAAGGCCTGCAGACTTAGTTTTCCAGCCCTCCATAGCTTGATCATCAAGGCCTGCCGACTCAGTTTTCTAGTCCTCCACAGCTTGATCATCAAGGTCAGCAGACTCAGTTTTCCAGTCCTCCACAGCTTTATCATCAAGGCCTGCAGACTCAGTTTTCCAGTCCTCCACAGCTTGCCATCAAGCCATGCGACCTACCTTCTCCCAGTCCGCCCAGCCGAGCTGCCTGCTCGCCGAGTCTACCCAAGCCTCTATGTTGACGTCACTGGGCCCCGATTCTAGAAGATCTTCCCCGGGCCTATAAATAGCCCCCAATGCCTCTCATTTTTGGGGGAACACAGAAGGGAAACTGCTGCTGCCAGTAAGACCCGCGGACTCAGTTTTCCAGTCCTCCACTATTGCTGCTAGCAAGACCTGTAGACTCAGCTTTCCAATCCTCCGCCGCTGCCAGCAAGAGCTGCGGACTAAGATTCCTAGTCCTCCACAGTTGCTAGCATCCTCTTTTACTTAGTCTCTGGCACCTTCTTTCCTCAGCCGCCAGCTTCACTTGTACCCTTTACTGCTTTTACATGTAATGGTGTAATAACAAGCTGTAATCCTACTTATTGATTAAAGGAAAAGCTCGTCACAAGAGTGGCATTTAAGCCGCGGCGGGCAAAGTCTATTGTTGCCTCTGCTAGCAGACCCCTCTCTTCTTTCTCTTCTCTTGGTCTCTACCAATAAAGCTCAATCGCCAAAGTAGCCGTCTGCTCGATAGCTCGTTATCAACCTCCTACGCTAATCAAGCAAGCTTCTCTGTTGATCATCAAGCTTCTTCGCTGATCATCAACCCTCTCTGTTGATCCTCAGAGCTCTCAACCAACCTTCTCCTCTATCCCCGTAACCTTCTTCCTTCACCTAGCTTGTGAAACTTAACATCCGTTAGCTGGTGGTGTGCCGTTTTTGCGCATCAACAGTTAACACACGACCTTCAGATCTCGATCAGACAGTGAAATCAGCGGTTACTCATGACAGACCATCAACCAACCGATAACCTTGCTCCAAGTCCCAGTGAAGATCCTCTTTGGGAGGCCTTAGAGATATCTCACAGAGAAACTGCACAATAGTTTCAAGCAATCAACCGTCCTCTAGCAGCTATCACGCAGCAATTGACCGCACAATCTTCAGCAGCACCAGCTCCTCCAATC
Organism: Platanthera zijinensis; assembly: GCA_039513925.1. NCBI lineage: Eukaryota > Viridiplantae > Streptophyta > Magnoliopsida > Asparagales > Orchidaceae > Platanthera > Platanthera zijinensis. Next base: position 12,762,708 of record CM077092.1, read on the forward strand.
AATCCAGCACCAGCATCTGAAGCTCCTCAAGTCTATCTACTGGCCTATCCGTCGGTCTATCCTCCTCTTTACACTCCAACCTTTCCGCAAGGGTCTGCAGCCCCTTTGCGGTCTCAGAATGATGAGTTTGCATCTCGTCAAAACTTCTTCCGGGAAGCTGCCCGGGGAATTCCAACAAGATTTCTGAACTTCCAGGGAAGTCATCCCTACTCTTCAGCTCAAGCCTTTGCTCCTCCCGCAGCAGCTTTTCCCTCCTATCCTACTGCTCCTTCTACAGCTACAACTTATGCTTCGTATTTTCCTTATGTTGTAGGAGAGCAAGAAGAACCATCACCATTTACTGAGAATGTTCGGCATGAACTAACTCCAGTTAACTTCAGAGAACCTCGGTTGCCAACTTATACTGGAGATACTGATCCAGTCAAACATCTTCAAGCCTTTGAATTATCTGTAGCTCTCAAGACTCTCTCAGATGCTACCAAGTTCAAGCTCCTTGAAACAACCTTTGATGGGAAAGTGAGGGATTGGTTCTATTGACTACGTCCTCAGTCCATCTCTTCCTTTGTTGATTTGCGAAGAGAGTTTCTGCTCAGATTTTCCACTTATTCAAAGAGGAAGGATGGTCTAGAAGCCTTCTTTGAGATCAGGCAGCGGGAGAATGAGACTCGGTCTCATTTTGTGAATCGTTTTCAGATAGAAATTTTGGACATCGAGATCGTCGACCAGGAGATGTATCGAGTGGCTCTCATTAATGGTTTGCAAGAAGGACCACTCAAGTTTGAGGCCAATGTCCGAGCACCAAAGACATATTAAGAGCTAATTGCTTTAACCAACTCATACATTCTGGGCGAGAAGAGTAACCCCAGCTTTGTCTCCAGACTTGTAGCCGAGAAAAATCCTCCTCCATACAAGCAGCCTCTGAGGTCTCCTCGGAAAAACTTTTCATCCCACTCAAGGAAAGCGAAAAGGTTCCAGCATCATCGTCAACCCCTCTTCCCAAGCAAGGATCGTGCTCGAGATCCATTGTTACAGCTACCCACCCTACCTCCGCAAACAACTTCGGTTCATCAGCAGCAAGATGATGACTTAACAGACTCTGAACTTGATGAGGTCATACAAGAAGTAAGCCAAATCATGAAGGATATGGCTAATCTTAAAAGGCCTTACCAACCGGCAGATTAAAGACCAAAAGATTCAGATCCGTTCTGAGTTTCACAAATAAAACGGGCACTTGACTGAAAACTGCCGAGCGCTTCGTCAACTGGTGCAAAAGATGCTAAGGAAGGGAAAGATGCGTTATCTGTTCTCGAAGGATGGTCATTCTGATTCATCTACTTCAAAGGGCAAAGAAGTAGAGAATCCCTCTCCGGGTTCAAAAAATGTAAACCAAGTCATCAACTACAACTGCCATAATAAGGAACCATTCTTCGACGCCAATGATGTAGGATCCAAGGGTCCTCTATTCTGAGCCAAAAAATTACAACATCAAAGTTCTCAAAGCTCCTCACAATCTAAGCTGGTTTTTTTTACCTTACATTTTTCAAGCATAGTTCCTCTTAAAACACTTCTAAGTGTTCTTTCGTTTCATTTCAATAAATTTTACGTCAGAGATCCCGTACTGACACAGTTCCCTTTTTGTAATGCTTCTCCATATTTTTCTCTTTGCCAAAGAGATTACTGAACCACCGAGATATCGTCGAGTATTGCTCAGGGCCCCCTCGAGGTTGTTCTCTGGCGTAAGACCACAATGACCACATATAGCGGGGAGTTTTCTCATATGTGCAGTGGGGGGCCGTTCAAATCTCGTGCGGAGGATGACGGGACTTCAGATCCTAGCCGACATCTAACACAGAGTGCGTATCCAGGGAGGGCCCATGTGATAGATCTGTTGCGCTTCGCTAAGGGATACATTACAGTTACGATGATCTTTGCTTGACAAGCAATGACGATCAAGTGTAGCCTTGTCTCTTCGATCATCTCACAACTGTAACGGCCGAACACTCTATGGTACTCTCAATCCATGCTTTCGCGGGGCCCGCAACTCCGCTGATCATTTCAAAGACAAACAATGGGCTACTTGGCGTAACTAGTCTAATTGATCAGTGATGCTTGTAACCCGAGGCAAGAGAGCAGTGTATCAATCGATTCCTCCACAGGAATTTCTATGTGCTTGTTTCTCTTTTATGTCCTTCAAAGGGAATGCGGCTAGTCCGCTTTAGGTAGGACTATACCCTAGATGATTTTTTTGGCAAGTGATGCATAAGGCCTACGGGTGCACTCCTGTGGCAACATTCAACCTTTTTGGATCATCTCCGGGGTGTAGCCATCCTTCATCTTTTTTGCCTTCTTACAGGTTAACAGGTTAAGTCCAACCTATCTAAGGGATTCACAACATCTTTTAAGCTTATGATCATCTTATATGCATTGCTTATATGAAGCTCTATAAAATGATGATTTACGAAGTTCTCTACTATTCTCATTGCATATTTCTGGCACTAACTCATAGCCAGATTTTGATTCTCATTATTAACAAGCCGTTCGGTTAAAATTCAGACATTCATTTGATCTGACTAATATGATTTTCATATGAGAGATATCATGCTTGACCACGCAACGAGATTGATGCAATGGCTTGATCTCTATTTTATTCTGCTTGCTCAGTCAACAACAGGATTTGATGGATTTTCCTTCTGCAGTCTAATCAAGTCTATCGCATCACATTAATTTTTAGTAGCCTGATTTATCCATAAAACTCCTCAGGTACTCAAGTTACTTTTCTTTCATATCTGCTCGCTCACTCTTGTGTTACAGAGATTAGCAGATACTAACAAGTCCTCTTCAGGTACTTGCAGCTTAATTTTCTTTCATATCTGTTTGCTCACTCTTCTTTTACAGAGATTAGCAGATACTAGCAAGTACTCTTCAGGTACCTGCAACTTAATTTCCTTTCATATCTGCTTGCTCAGTCTTCTTTTACAGATATTAGCAGATATAACAATTCCTTTCCAAGTACTTGCATCTTAATTTTCTTTCATATCTGTTTGCTCACTCTTTCTTTGTAGAGATTAACGGATATTAGCAAGTCCTCTTCAGGTACTTGCAAGTTATTATCCTTCTATCACTACTAAAAAACAGACTTTTAGTCATGGCAGATTTTCGTGGCTAAAAGTCCAAAACCGTGACTAATAACTATTAGCCACGGCCTACCCACTGCAAATGGGCATGGGCAATGCGAGCGTGGCTAATAGTATTAGCCACGCCGAATCTGTGGCTAATAAGTTATTAGTCACGGTTCAATTGCCGTGGCTAAAAGTTCCTCATTTATCACGGTTCAATTGTCGTGGCTAAAGGACCTGTAATAAACCTAACATAAAAAATATTCGGTCGCCCTCCGCAGCCGTCGCCGCACGGCCGCCACCGCTGCCCGGCCGGCCAGCCGCCGCCCGGCCACCGCCGTCGCCACGCCGATTTCATTTCAAATAATAATTTTGAATGACCTATATAAACCTCAAATCCAGCTTTTTATTGGCGATGTGAGACTAAAAACCCAGACTTTTTGCCACGGATTAGGCTTCCGTGGCAAATACTAGATTATTAGCCACGAAATAGGCAAACCGTGGCAAAAAGTCAGGTTATTTGCCACGGATTAGTCATCCGTGGCTAATACTAGCTTATTAGCCACGGAATAGGAACCGTGGCTAATACTTCAGTATTAGCCACGGTTTTCCCCGTGACAAAAAAAACCGTGGCTAAAAGCCATTTTTCTAGTAGTGTATATTTTCTCTCATCTGTATTTTTGCAGAGCTCGATGGAAAACATTTACCCGTCTTCATCGTTTACCAAAGCAACTCAGGTACACACAAGATGTACCTCCTTTTGCCTGCACTAACTTTTCCTTCGCAGGAGAAAGATAGACATTCACGGATTTTTTCTGAGAAAAGATATTAGGTTCTACCTCTCCTAGTCTCTAGTTTTTCCTCTTACTAATTTTCGAGGGGAGGATCACGATTTTCGTGGGCCTCCTACTTTTTCGAAGTTCCCTTCGGAACTTAAAAAAATGCAGGGATTATGTTAACCCCAAAATCGGTGATCCCTCCAAAGGTATCTAGCTCGCAAATCGCGACCCGCTCAGGGGTTCCCCCCGAGGGTCGCGATCTGCCTCGAACCTCCTTTTTTGGGTCAAGCGGATAGAAACTCCTATCCGCTCAGGCCGTGCGACTAGGACAGTTTCCCCGGTCTAACCACCTCGGTCGCATAGCTACCGCGTGCCCTGCGGGGAGGCGGGCTGCACTCATAGCTCACCCTCGTAGGCCACGTGGTTAGGCCTGCTAACTGCACATCATTCTTCCTTGCAGGAGGCGATCTAAAGCAGCAGGGGGGCGATCTGCGAGATCTATTCCTTCAGTCCGCCAGGTCGCCCAGTCAGCATCAACCCTGCAGACCAATTCAACCGTGGCGGGCTCAGCGGACTCAGTTTTTCAGTCCTCCACAGCTTGATCATCAAGGCCTGCAGACTCAGTTTTCCAGTCCTCCACAGCTTGATCATCAAGGCATGCAGATTCAGTTTTCCAGTCCTCCACAGATTGATCATCAAGGCCTGCAGACTCAGTTTTCCAGTCCTCGATAGCTTGATCATCAAGGCCTATGGACTCAGTTTTTTAGTCCTCCATAGCTTGATCATCAAGGCCTGCAGACTCAATTTTCCAGTCCTCCATAGCTTGATCATCAAGACCTACAGACTCAGTTTTTCAGTCCTCCACAGCTTGATCATCAAGACCTGCGGACTCAGTTTTCCAGTCCTCCACAGCTTGATCATCAAGGTCTGTTGTAACGCCCCGAAACTCAAAAGAGGAACAAACAACATTTTTAGGCGTGTTTGGGCTTTGGTAAAGGTCACAAGGGCTGGTACACGGGCGTGTCCCAGGGTCTTGTCAGGCGCATGTTCGACGTCTCGCCGAGCACTAAACGATTTTCACTCAACGAGTATTGAGTGAGGGCACATAGCCTGACACACGAGCGTGTCAGTGGCTGTGTCCTGCTCGGGCAGTTTGCTGGATTGTGTTGGGGGAGTTACACGGCTTGGGACATGGGCATGTCCCAGGGCGTGTCTAGCATACGGAATGTGACACGGGGGGTGTCAAATGCCCGTGTCCTTCTCGGGACATTTTGGACCTGCGTCGATGGAGGAACACGCCCAGCTATACGGGCGTGTCAAGCCTGACACGGGCGTGTCGAGTGCCCGTGTTCTTTTCGGGACGCAACGGTTTTGACGGCGAATGAGTTACACGGCCTTGGACACGGGCGTGTCGCAAGCCGTGTTCGGCCCAGGAAGTTTATTTTCAGGGCGAATCGTGGCCATTCGTTTCCTTATTTTGGGATCTAACAGTTCAGGCCTCTCCATCCTAGGGTTAAGGCCGAGATTGGGGGTTTAAACCCTCACTTTTCATTGGCCACTCTCTTTCTAAGTTCTAGAGAGAAGGGAGAGCAAGGAGGAAGGACGAGGGAAGATCCGGTCGTCGGAGGAGATTCGGAGCGCCAAATCGTAAACCGAGTCCAGATCTACGGAGGCGAGATCATCGCGGTGCTTTTCATCCGTGTAGATTTCCATGGCGCCGAAGAGGAATGCTAGGGTAACGATTCTCTACTTGATCATGTGAAGCTCTTCTTCTTTTGCATAGGGAAACCCACTCCCGCAAGTGTGCGGCGAGTTTGCGGTGTTCCTTGGGGTAGATATGTAAAGTCCCCCTTGTTTGCATTTAGAGTCCGAAATCGTGAAACAGACATAGGCATGGTGCGTGAAGCCTACCCGGACAAGTTGGTCTAGATCGGTGATGTTTTACTATGTATGTTTAGCCGGAGAAGACTCTGTGCCTTTGGTTGTTTTCGGGTTTCTACGTGGTAGATTGCAGCAGGGATCCTTGGGGATTAACCCCAAGGCGCACCCGGAAAACTAGGCGGAAACGCATTTCTGCCATCGTGGCGGCCTTGGAGCCAGCTTTGAACAAAACTGAGTTATGTGATTATATGAACAAATTTGGGATCCGGCGAAGTTTGACCCGCACGCTTGTCTTAAGTTTGACAGTGCGGCGTGAGCAACGGGCTTGTGGAACCGAACCCGGGCTATGTGGTTTGGTGACAGATACCTGAAAAAGGTACTGGCCACTAGCATAGTCGTGCGAGCCTTAGGCTTAGGTAGGAAAGGCTAAATGCTCACGAGATTTACCGTCCAAGGGATGGTGGTGAGACCGCGGTTTTGACTGGGTTAACCGAGTTAGTGCCCTGAGAGCACGGGGTGTATGACCGTGTGAGCCTGCACCTGTGATGTTGTGTTTATTCACTATATTGCTTGTTACGCTAACAAGTGCAGGGAAGGAGCTTTGCCTCCCCAAGTTTGGGGGGCGGAATCGTTATAATTTGGTCGGCTTCAGCTAACCATTATTCTTGTTTGCCACCATTGCGGTGATTTGTGCTTGCAGGTGCTGCGGAGCCGAGCGACAAATAGCGGGCCAAAGCCCAAGTTGTTGAGCCGGCCCTCGAAGGCCTTGTTTGTTTTCCTGTTTAAATCATGTGTGTTCGGCCTGCGAGTCGAAGTTTGTAATACACTGTTTAAATTTGGTAAACTATTATAAGACCATAAAACTAGTACTTTTGTGTATTTTGTAGTTTATTCCTACTGGGTTATTAGTAGACATTTGTGCTTGTGATTGGGTTTTTGCTTTCAACTTAATAATTGCTTCCGTTAGATTCTCTGTGTAGGACGTGTGTATTGGTTGAATAGTTTCATCTAGTAACTCGTCGGTCTGTCCATGGTATATGGCGTCGGGCCCCGGCCGTACCTATTGCTATATGCTGTGTGACGGATATGTGTGTTACAATTTGGTATCAGACTACCGGTTTCGGTCAGACTTAAATGAATTCGTGGACGAATTCACTTTAATGGGTGGTGAGCACATGTGTGTGCGTCATCGTTATAACATGAAAAGAACCCATGAATGTCCATTTAGAAATGAAAATACACATGTTTGAGGAACATGCGTGTTTCTATAATTGCTTTTTGCAATGTTGTTTTGTCGCTTATCGGTGTTTTGTACAACTATATGTGACCAGGAGTGGTGCGGGGCCGTCAGAATGTCCAGTTTCTGAGGCGAGTAGCACACCAAATGATGCGCCGACAACACCTCCTTCGGCTGAGACCATACGATTGGTAGCGGAGGCAGTAATTGCGATGATTAACGTGCAGCCAGCGAGACAGGTGCAGCAACCTGCCCCTGCTATGGAGCAAGTACCGCTCCAAGCAGCAGAGCCAAGGAGAGTGGAGCAGGTTGTAGTGGAGACAGTGTTGACTAGGAGAGCAACGAAGAAACAACTTAAGCACGTTATGGGCTTCAATCCTCCAGTGTTCTCGGGAATGGGAACCCCAACCCAAGCAGAGGATTGGCTCTCCATAGTTAAGAGAGTAATGATAGCTACTGAGACAGAAGAGTGGCAGAAGACCACTATTGCCACGTTCTTGTTGGATGGTGATGCAAGATTATGGTGGGAAGGCTTGGAGTTACACCATCTGAGGGGTAGAAAGCTTATAGACGTCTCGATAGAGGAATTTTCGAGACTGTTCTTGGCTCGATACCTCCCCTCGACTCAGAGAATTGCTATGGAAAACGAGTTCCAGAAGCTGGTATAAGGTTAGAGTAGCGTGGATGAATATCTCTAAGGGTTTACTCGCTTAGGTCGGTATGCAAGCGCTACCTTCGCTGATGAGGAGCGAAAGACAAACCGATTCTACGAAGGTTTAAGGGATGATTTGAGACTACTACTCTCGGGGCCGATGACGCTGGGTTTCCTTACTGTTGAAACCGAAAATCAGTCTCTTGTGGAGTTCACCCTCGGGGAAGGGGTGGTCGCGCACTTACTATGCTCCTGCAAGAAAAACAACCAAGGAAAGAAAGAGCAAAGGACTAGACCAAGGGCCCGGTGTAGAGGTCCCATAACACACCCGGAAGATCACTGAGCGCTTCCCCTCCTTAGCCAAATGTCGGGCTAAGGTACCTCAGAAAACACTAGAAGACTAGGAGGCAAGTAAGCATGCCCCCTGAGGTACCCCTTGTGTCCTATTTATAGATTTTCGAAGATGATCTGCGAATAACTAACCTCTGCTGGCCTGAAATTACTGAAAACCCCTTGGGCTTACCTGCCAACAGCCAAACTCCGCTGTCCTGACCAGCTATGCGAAGTCCACCCAGGTCTGCAAATAACGAGATTCCGCCATTCTAGCTGGCTAAGGGCAGGCCTGTAGGGGCAAAATGGTAAGGAATCCCATCCACTGGGGACTGGGCGAATAGCCCTTCAATGCCTCTACTCGGCAGGAGGCGCGGGCCGGGCCTGGCTCGCCTAGGGGACGCGGGTTGGAGGCGGCCCGCCTGGGAAGTCGCGGGCCGAGGCTGACCCGCCTAGGAGGGCGCTGGTCGGAGGGCGACTGGGGGCTGACCCACCTAAGAGGGGCGGGCCGAGGCTAACCCGCCTGGGAGGGCACGGGCCAGGCTGGCCTGCCTGGGCGACCCTTGGAGGCGCGGGCCGAGGTCGACCCGCCTGCTTACCTGAGTCCCTTCGGCGAACACAGGGTTGTACACAATCCCCGCTCTTTGCGAGCTTTGCAAAGGCTCGGAAAGAAACATCCAACCACACGTGTTCGGCGAAAACCCTGCTGAGTTGGAGGGAATCCTTTGGCGGGGGGCCCACCTTTACGCTATAAATAAGCTGTCGGACCCCTAGTATAACTCCTCTTCTTTGCCCTCTTCCGCGATTCATAGTCCGAAGATGCCTATGTCTGAGGAGATGCAGGCTTGCTTGGCGGGTGTGAGGGAGGGTGCCCGGTATGCGGCTCTCGAAGCCGCCCTGTGGCTGGCGCGCGGATCGCCCGGTCCCCTGTTCTAGCCAAAGAAGGGGAAGATCATCCGGCGGTCTCCATCACGTGATGACCCCGCCTCCAGCTCAGCCGGCGATACCGAGGTCACCCCTAAGGTATATATGATTCTCCTGCTTGATCCACCACTCGGCTTTCTGATTTTCCTTTTCTTTTGGTAGGAGACGCCTCGCGGGGATGGGGCAGATGAGGGAGAACCTGGGTGCTCTGCCCTGGTGGCGGCCGATCGGGTCGCTAGTCCTCTGTCACAGGCACATATCCCTCCTGCAACTTCTCCGCCGCCAAGGCCCCCTGGTATGGGGAAACCATTCGTTACTCCTAGAGGAGGAGCCTTTCAGGGTCGGTCGGGCCCTTCTAGGCCAGCTGATAGTGCGGGAGACGTGTCAATGCCTGGTAATTCCCTTGCTTTAGCCTGCTTCATCATTGGTCACCTTCTTCTGACCTTGCCTTCGCATGTTATAACATGATCTCCTCTACCGACGTCAAGAAGAGTGAGGGGTACTCGCCTCCCCTCGACATGGACCGCATCTCGGAATACCTGGGAGACCCGCTCGATGCCGAGAAGATGAAGACGCAAGTGACGCGACTGTTCCAGAAGCACACGCTATTGCTACGGTAGGTTTTCAACAGAGTGGAAAAGGACAAGGCCGATATGGAGGAGCGACTCACAGCTTTGGAAGGAGCGAGATGTACAACTGACGAGGACGGGGCGACCTCCTTGGGCGTACATATTACGCGAGCCGAGGGGCGACTCAGGCATGCCTCAGAGCAGATTGATCGGACCCAGCGGGAGCTGTCGGCAGTCCGCGAGTATCACTATCCTCGCGTACCACCCCGAACTAGCGCGGGAAGGGGAGGCAGGTGGAAGTGGATCCAGTATTGAGCCCCCCTCCCCCCCCCCCCCGCGCAAGTTGTGAACCGCTGGGTCCGAATCGCCTCCGCATGTAGCGGTCGAAACGCTGAGAGTGCTGACTTCCTTGCTACGAACAATCTGAACATTTGTAATAATTCAGGACCACTCTCGCCCTACACGGGCGAGTATTTAATGCACTTTTTCTTACGACTGTGTTGGTTTCGACCTTTTAGGGAGATGCTGGCGAGGCAAACCGGCTCGGCCGGTTCTTCTTTCTATCGGGCTAGGCATTGCGGAGGCGACTCGTGTAGCCCTAGCTGTACCTGCTCTGGCGGGGGCGGGCCGACTGCCCGCGGGTCGCTTATCGAGGTACTCACACGCCGATCCCGGTGGGGCCCGCCTCTCCGGCTATTCTGCTTCCATGCGGGAGCGGGTGCGGTCGGCTTGCGGCTGACCGACGATTTGAAGTGGATCCAGGTTGGGTTTAGAAGTCGAAACGTCGGGGTCAACTTTGCTATCCGCACCTTTCCCGCCATTGGGACTTTTCCCGCCTTTTCTGATTCTATAAATAGGCTTCTGCTGACTCACTCTTTACCTACCGCATTTAAGACTTCCTCCTTCCCTTAGCTTTTTTGCGAGAAACCTCCTGTCCCGCTCGACAAGATTTCTACAGGATGGGTGGTGGTAGCGGCGAGGCGGGGGGAAGGAGCAAATGTGCTTGGACCTTCTCCGAGCACGATTTCCCTCTTGCCGCCCTTACCGAGAGGGATTTTGTATATACTGTCGGTAATTATATCCCGCCGGGCTTTGAGGCGAGGCATCCCGGGAAGGAGCGAATCAACGAGCTCTATGTCGACGAGCTCGCATTCCCAATGACCCACTTTGAGGAGGGCTTCCGGCTACCCCTATGGCCGGAAGTCTGCCAAGTCTTCAAATACTATGGAGTCATCCCTGGACAGATGAATCCAAACTCTATTGCGGTAATAGTAGGGTTCGCCTGCTTTCTGCGAGAGGAGAGGATCGAACTCAGTCTTACGATGTTCCACAAGCTGTTCTCTTTTCACGCAAAACAAGGACGGACCGCCTGCTTCGCCAGCACACATGCCAAGGTGCGGGAGACAGTCAATAAGAGCCATAACTGGCTCAAGAAGTTCTTGTTCGTCAAAGGGGACTTCAGCAATGTCCCTTTCTCGCTAGTCTAACTCGGCGAGGCGAGCTACCACCCCCTAGCCTGGGGGGGCATGAAGCGGGGCTATTCGGGTTCTTCACTGGGAAGAACTTCGAGGTGGACTACCTCCGCAGGAATCTAGACGACCTCGTCCATGTCCTGCCCGGTGAAGATAAGCGGTTCACCCGTTTGTGCTCTCTCAAACCCGTCGAATATTTTCTAAGTCCCAGGCTTTGCAGACGAGCGCGACATTCCCCTCCATCCTCCCTATGAGATCACGTGACACGCTTCCGCCGAGTTTTGCCCGGGCCGAGGCGGCGGCCACCGCCCACCACGAGCTCTCAGTCCCTGCTCCCCCGAAGCTACCTAGTTGCGAGCGGCCTCAGGATCCGCCACCGTCCAATAAATAGAATAAAACGGGCAACGCGACTCCCCCAGCTCGCGACAAAGGCAAGGCCCCTGCGAGATAACCGTCCGCCGATCCCGCCCCCGCAGCCTCTCCGACCACCAGATCTGTTGGCAGAGGGGCAGGCACATCGCGCCCGCAAGAGGAGGTTCAGCACGCCGAGAAGTCAGTCCCCCGGGGGCATCGCAACTTTGGCTACGGTGAGGGGCCCGCGGACGAGTCCGGAGTCCCGCTGCTTCAATGGGACAAGGAGACCAACCGGGTCTTCATATCCTCATTGTTGTCAAGCTGGCTGGAGCAGGATTCCAGCTGCGGGGATGCTTACAACCTCTCCTTCGGCATCTACGGGCGAGAGGACGCCGATGTATACAACGAGGAGGTGACGCGGGTGCTAATCTACGAAAGTGCGCAGACCTAGTTTCGCAGCCTCGAGCTGGCCCATATGGTTAGCCGGCAGTGCCTTTGGCTGGACAAGAACGCCCCGCCCCTCAATAAGTTGATTGATGAGAAGGAGGCGGCCCGCAAGCTCTCTCAGGAGGAGGCGGACGAGCAAAGGAAGCGGGTCGACATGGCAGAGGCCGCTCTCGCTCAATACCTAGGCGGAGCGGTAGGTTTCTCAACTCGCCTCAGCATTTTATCCCTTCTGCGCGACTTAGTTCGGTGGTTCTTACTTTCTCAGGACGCGACGACGGCCAGCCGACTGGGCACCGAGATCGCCACCCTCCAATAGGAGAAGCAGGCACTTCAGGAGAGGGTGGACGCATTGGAGGCTGTAGCGGTTGCCCCGCCGTCGTCTACAAGCGGTTGCCAGCTCGCTCATTATAGCGATCACGAGATCGAGGTGATGATGCAGAAGAATGCGGCCGGTGCGGCGAAGTACACCTTCCAGACGCTGCAGCGGTCCAACCTCCTCAGGGGCGACAATGCCAAGCTTCTGGTGAACGAGGTGGTACCTGAGCTATTCCTTCCGGTACCAAAGCCGGGCGATGACTCGTACCACCGTATATAAGGGGCTCGCCGCTCGGGGCTCGCCTCGCCAGAGGCTGGCTTTCGCCTAACTTTTGGCGCAACAGTGTTGCGGGCCAAAGCCCGGATCTTGTAACGGTCGCCCTTTTTGATCGCTCGGAATGCACTTCAAGAACTCTGCCTTTTTTTTCCTTTTTACTGTAACGAATATATTTTCTTTCTCGCACTCGCGGTTTATACTTTGCCTCGGGGTCTATTCTTTTTGACTTTGCTGCTGCGAGCGAGTGAGGTCGTCTGTTCGTTTCCAAAACATAGACTTAGGAGCGAGGGAGCATTAGTTATCCGTGATGCGAGCAGGCGACTCGCATCCTCCGTTCGGGCTCGCCAATCCACTTACATCATAGATCGGACGAGAAAAACCCAGCTAGCGCGCGAAAGGACTTTGTGTGGGTCGACCTTTCCGAAGGTCTTGGCGCGGCCGAGCTCTTGCCGCCTATACCCCCCCCCCCCGGCTCGTCGATTTATAGGCCAGGACCGACACTCCCCACTTGTTAGCTCGTTGAAGTCCCCTCGTCGACCCGTCAATTCGGTTATTCGCGACGAGGGCGACTAGCTCCTTCCCTCATGCGTCGTGCCCATCGAGGCGCCCCGCCCTTGTCGGGCAGCAAGAGGGTCTGGGCGATGATGGCGCCGTCATCCCTCGGCTTGTTGATTTGGAGCGTCATCCTCTAGACGATGATGGTGACCCGGTACATGTCATAGATCCGCGTCATGTTGCTGCAGAAGATCCCCTTCCGGATGACTATGGTGACCCGGTTGATGTTGGTGCCGGCTCACACTTGATGTTCCCTCGCCGCCTTGAGATGATGGTTTACTTGTTGGTGCCATTGCTCGTCGCCATATGGAGCTTGAAGATCTTTATGACCGTGCCGCAAGTCGGAATGTTGAAACTTTGCCGCGACATCCACAGCCATCGCCGCGTTATTTTAATGTTGGAACTTTGCCGCGACATCCACCGCCATCGCCGCGTCATGACATCCACCGCCATTGCCGCGTCATTTTAATGTTGGAACTTTGCCGCGACATCCACCGCCATCGCCTCGTCATTTTAAATATTATTTCAGATTTTAATTATGTTTTTATTTGACAATGTTTATGCCATGTTGTGTTTTTTTAATAATGAGTGTTGTTTTTATTTAGTTATTATGGGCTGCAAATAGCCAAACTAATGATGTAGCCTATATATAGGCAAGTTGTTTTCATGATGGATTAGAGAATGAAAAATTGAAAACCAAAATTCAAATTTTGAATTTCCCCCTCCTCTCTCTTCCCCTCTTGGAAAATTCATTTCATCCTCCTCCTCTCCTCTCCTCCTCTCCAAAATTTCGGCCTCCCCCCTTTCCTTTCCTCCTCCCATTCCAAGGCTTCGGCCACCTCCTCTTCTCCTCCCTTCCCTCTATCTCCCTTCTCTCTTCAAGAGTTACACCTAGCCGCCTCTCCACCTCCATATCCAAACCCGATCAACCTCCTTCTCCACCCCCAAAACATCCCCCATATCTATTGTGAAGAAGATTATTCGGCCAAGGCATGAGGTGAAACTTGTGGATCTTCAACGACGACGTGAAATCAACGAAGAACTTGGTGTTTCCCTCCAATCGGCACGCCTTCGGTGGATCCGGAACAGAACGATCCAAAGAGAGTTAAATCGGAATCATCCATTTCCGGTTGGGGTAACGAACGTCTCCACTCTCGTGTTTTCTCTCTTAGATATTTTCTTGGGGCATTTAGCGTAACGCGTGATTTGTGATTGGTTAGAATTTCGTGGTTAATATCTATTTAGTTATTGTTATTGTTCCTAGTTTTTTCCGCTTGATTTCGTGAGGCGTGGCGGCCCTCATTTTATTTCGTTGGGAGAGAACCACCCGTTCTCCGAATCATTATTTTCGGTGGTGTCTCTTTTGGTACAACGTACGCTCGACCGAACCGTGTGGGTTCATTTCGCCTGAGAGTACCTTGGCCTATAGCCTCGGTATTATCTTAAGGGGCCTAGCGAACCCCCCGAATCCTATTAAATTAATTGTTGCAACTTGCGTAGTGGCTGTGTTTATTTTTCGTGTGAGCGTAATAGTAATTATAATTAAGCGAGCGTGTGAATCCCTTAGCTGTTACGGTGTCGAAACCCGTGGCCTACATCAATTTGGTATCAGAGGGAGGTTGTGTCGATTTCTTAATTGGCACCATCCTAATTAATTTTAGTAGGCCGACACGCACGTGCACAAAATTTTTCAAACAAAAAAAAAAGAAAAAAAATATTTTTTGTGGTCTGCCAATAGCAGCCTAAATTTTTATTTTTCAGCAAAAATTCAGAAAAAAAAAATTAATTAATAATCTTCATATTTTTGCCAGCAAGAATATCAAAAAATATATATATATTATTTTGAAATATTAGCGGGAACAAATCGATCTTTGAAAATTAAATAGAACCAGACTATATTTCTTTGTATTTGTGCACTTAATCCGAGTAGTATATCCCCATTTTCCCGCTGAAAATTAAAACAAAAAAATGGCCTACGATGTTCACGTTTCCCGAATAAAATCTTTAGGTTCCGTCATGAAAGTTAGAAAGCCAGTCCATTGCCCGGTAGTGGAAGAGATTAAGGGGTTGATTGGCCAACTAAAGGCTAATCAAGTTGTTCCGCGCACCTCTAGGCGTGTTAGGATTCCTGCTCCGACATATGATGGGCTAGGTGGACCGCGAGTGTTTCTATGTTGGGTGAACGACATGGAGCATTATTTTGAGCAATATCGTATTGTGGATCCCCACAGGATTCCCGTTGCGAGACTGCAATTATTTAGTCGAGCCCATACTTTCTGGCTCAATGAGGAAAGACGTTTAGGAATGCCCTCTGTCGACCCACGTATAGGTTGGCAGATTATGAAGAATTTATTAACGGATGAGTATTACCCTCCATACTGTCGCTCTCCGTCGTCTGATTATTTGAGTGAGTCGCCGCCTAAGATTTTGCCTACATCGAACCAGCATGTTCCCTCGTACTCCCGTATGAGGACGTCTCATGATTTTAGTTCTCCCCGCCTGGGCACTAGACCCTTTCCTATTTACGAGAGTGTTCCTATCAGCGTGATTGAATCTGAGCTTGCGATTACGAGTACGCCCGTCACTGAGGACGATGCTGTTAATGTTGACAACATGAGTGACGATGAGGAGATTGGTTACCCGAGTGACTTGGATGAGGATTTCTCATTTGAGGAACCCTCTCCACTCCCTTTCGATGACATTTTGGAGCCATCTCCTTTGACTGTTGTGGAGCCTTTTGATGATCCTAAGTCGATTGATATTCTAGCTGAGTTAGAAGAGTTACAGTCTGCTGAGAGCTTACTCAGTCGTGATTCATTTGACGATTTGTTAGGACATGAGCTTGCTATTTCTAGTCCGAGACGTATCGAAGTGCCCGTTTCTGAGATTTTCACTGTAACTGATGTCAGGATTGATGTGTTGGAAGATTGTTCTAGTAAAGGAGTTAAACTTTTGGAATACGATATTGAAGTGGAACCGGATGAGCATCCCCTAATGCTAACTCCTTTACCTAAACTTGAATGTGATTTTAACTCTCTACCGTTTGTAACGCCTGATCTCATTGTAGTGTTGCCGATCTATGATCCGATCACTGAATCTGAAATACATGAATTACCACATGATTTAGAAGACATGTCGGATGATTTTTCCGTAAGAGCGAATCCACTGTTTGAATTTTCTTACGACTTTATTGGGTTGCGACCGGATGATCTTTATTGGAAGTCAAATCCGTGTTTTGAGGTTTCGAATTGGATTACTAGTGGTACCTTGGTGATGGTGCCGTATGACGTGATGTCCCCTCGACAAACTTATTTGCCAAGCCCGATCGCAGGCATTTATCCCCCGCCTTTTGATGACCCGTGCACGCACACGCTAGTGAACGTAGTTACGAATGTTAAGTTGTGTTGCTCGCACGTCATGTCAAATCCGGGAGCACCCCGTTCTATATATAGTGATGAGTGCTTTCCGTTAGCTTTTATTCATGACGTTTTAAAATTTAAATTTAAGTTTAAATCTAAAACTACGACGTTGTATGACATTGATTTCGCCACTGCTTTTATAGCACCCGTGCCACCTGACTTGGTCCCGTTACTGCCCACTGTTAAGGCAAGTCACGTTGCACATGGGTTCTCCCCACACAGTTCTAAGATTATTTGTTGGAATCGGAGCGTATCCTACCGTTATATAAGTGATTTGGTTTTGGTTGGTCTCGTCCCTGAACGGATGCCTCCGGGCATCTCAGAAATATTTATGAACCGGCCAGTCCATTATTTGCGAATCTTATGGAAATTTAGTAGCATGACATTTCTTATAGAATTTTCCATTGATTGGGGCATCGCTCCTATTTTCTACTTTTCATACTTTACGCGTCATGCTTCTATGCCCCTTGAAAAGTCTATCTCTCCGTTTACATATTCCACTATGCTTTCTATTGGGTTAGGTGGTGATAGTTTGTTTGGATCGTTCTCTTCTCCGGTCTCCATCGGAGGTATGTTGATTGATGTTGTGGAAATTCCTTGTTCTTATTTGACTAATGCGTCTTTGAGGTCCCCCCAAGACCACTTTTTGCCTTGCAGGTTCCTCTTCCTCGATGATCATACACGGTACTACTCATCAGTGATGAGTACTTTTGAGAGGGGGAGGATTGATGGCGCCGTCATCCCTCGGCTTGTTGATTTGGAGCGTCATCCTCTGGACGATGATGGTGACCCGGTACATGTCATAGATCCGCGTCATGTTGCTGCAGAAGATCCCCTTCCGGATGACTATGGTGACCCGGTTGATGTTGGTGCCGGCTCACACTTGATGTTCCCTCGCCGCCTTGAGATGATGGTTTACTTGTTGGTGCCATTGCTCGTTGCCATATGGAGCTTGAAGATCTTTATGACCGTGCCGCAAGTCGGAATGTTGAAACTTTGCCGCGACATCCACCGCCATCGCCGCGTTATTTTAATGTTGGAACTTTGCCGCGACATCCACCGCCATCGCCGCGTCATGACATCCACCGCCATTGCCGCGTCATTTTAATGTTGGAACTTTGCCGCGACATCCACCGCCATCGCCTCGTCATTTTAAATATTATTTCAGATTTTAATTATGTTTTTATTTGGCAATGTTTATGCCATGTTGTGTTTTTTTAATAATGAGTGTTGTTTTTATTTAGTTATTATGGGTTGCAAATAGCCAAACTAATGATGTAGCCTATATATAGGCAAGTTGTTTTCATGATGGACTAGAGAATGAAAAATTGAAAACCAAAATTCAAATTTTGAATTTCCCCCTCCTCTCTCTTCCCCTCTTGGAAAATTCATTTCATCCTCCTCCTCTCCTCTCCTCCTCTCCAAAATTTCGGCCTCCCCCCTTTCCTTTCCTCCTCCCATTCCAAGGCTTCGGCCACCTCCTCTTCTCCTCCCTTCCCTCTATCTCCCTTCTCTCTTCAAGAGTTACACCTAGCCGCCTCTCCACCTCCATATCCAAACCCGATCAACCTCCTCCACCCCCAAAACATCCCCCATATCTATTGTGAAGAAGATTATTCGGCCAAGGCATGAGGTGAAACTTGTGGATCTTCAACGACGATGTGAAATCAACGAAGAACTTGTTGTTTCCCTCCAATCGGCACGCCTTCGGTGGATCCAGAACAGAATGATCCAAAGAGAGTTAAATCGGAATCATCCATTTCCGGTTGGGGTAACGAACGTCTCCACTCTCGTGTTTTCTCTCTTAGATATTTTCTTGGGGCATTTAGCGTAACGCGTGATTTGTGATTGGTTAGAATTTTGTGGTTAATATCTATTTAGTTATTGTTATTGTTCCTAGTTTTTTCCGCTTGATTTCGTGAGGCGTGGCGGCCCTCATTTTATTTCGTTGGGAGAGAACCACCCGTTCTCCGAATCATTATTTTCGGTGGTGTCTCTTTTGGTACAACGTACGCTCGACCGAACCGTGTGGGTTCATTTCGCTTGAGAGGACCTTGGCCTATAGCCTCGGTATTATCTTAAGGGGCCTAGCGAACCCCCCGAATCCTATTAAATTAATTGTTGCAACTTGCGTAGTGGCTGTGTTTATTTTTCGTGTGAGCGTAATAGTAATTATAATTAAGCGAGCGTGTGAATCCCTTAGCTGTTACGGTGTCGAAACCCGTGGCCTACATCAGGCGAGCTCCTAAAGCGACGTCCAACCCCTGGTTGTTCGGCGGGGGCCTAGCAGCGGGATCTGCTCGGGATCTGGGGCAGACTCCTCCGAGTGACTTCCATCCCTGCCAGCTTGATGGGAGCCTGACATCGGGATCTGCTCGGGGTCTGAGGCAGACTCCTCCGAGTGACTTCCAGCCCTGCTAGCTTGATGGGAGCCTGGCAGCGGGATATGCTCGGGGTCTGAGGCAGACTCCTTCAAGTGACTTCCAGCCCTGTCAGCTTGATGGGAGCCTGGCAGCGGGATCTGATCGGGGTCTGAGGCAGACTCCTCCGAGTGACTTCCAGCCCTGTCAGCTTGATGGGAGCCTGGCAGCGGGATCTGCTCGGAATCTTAGGCAGACTCCTTCGAGTGACTTCCAGCCCTGCCAGCTTGATGGGAGCCTGGCAGCGGGATCTGTTCGGGTTCTGAGGCAGACTCCTCCGAGTGACTTCCAGCCCTGCCAGCTTGATGGGAGCCTGGAAGCGGGATCTGCTCGGGGTCTGAGGCAGACTCCTCTGAGTGACTTCCTGCCCTGCCAGCTCGATGGGAGTCTGGCAGCGGGATCTGATCGGGGTCTGAGGCAGACTCCTACGAGTGACTTCCAGCCCTGCCAGCTTGATGGGCGCCTGACAGCGGGATCTGCTCGGGGTCTGAGGCAGACTCCTCCGAGTGACTTCCAACCCTACCAGCTTGATGGGAGCCTGATAGCGGGATCTGCTCGGGGTCTGAGGAAGACTCCTTCGAGTGACTTCCATCCCCGCCAACTTGATGGGAGCCTGGTAGTGGGATCTGCTCGGGGTCTGAGGCAGACTCCTCCGAGTGACTTCCAGCCCTACCAGCTTGATGGGAGCCTGGCAGCGGGATCTACTCGGGGTCTGAGGTAGACTCACATTTGCACTTTTCATCGTCAAGGCACAAGTTCATCAAAAGAAGCTTTATTAGAAATTGAAACGCCATTTACATGACTTAGGGAAATAAACATTTTAAGTCATCACCACTCTAGGTGAGACATAGGGTTTAGCCCTCCACAGTCCGGAAGTGGTACCCTCCTGACTTCAATGCCTCTTGTACAATATATGGTCCCTCCCAATTGAGATTGAGTTTCCCCACGGTGGCTGACCCCTTGCAACATCCACTTTTCTTAAGACCAAGTCTCCTTCCGCGAATTGTTTGACTCTGACGTGCTTGTCAAAGTATTTAGCCATTCTTCTCTTCACTTCCTCTTGCCTGATGGCAGAGAGGTCTCGCAGTTCCTCAACCATATCGAGTGAGAGCCGCATCTCCTCCTCATTCTCGGCCCTCCATTCTTCTCTGCCCTATCCTTCCTCGACCACCCGAAGCGTTCGGACCTCGAACTCTACTGGAAGTACCGCCTCACACCCATGGGAGAGTTTGAAAGGGGTCTCTCCCGTGGCCGTATTGGGTGTGGTTCTAAGGGCCCAGAGGACCGAAGAGAGCTGCTCCACCCAACTTCCTCTAAGATTCTCTACCTTCTTCTTGAGGAGGTTAACAATGATTTTGTTCGCCGCCTCCACCTGCCCGTTGCTCCTGGGGTGATGAATCGAGGCGAACCTGAGATCGATCCCGAGCTGCCCGCAAAAGCTAATGAACTCGGCGCTGGAAAACTGAGGGTCGTTGTCTATGACAATGGCCTGGGGAAACCCGTGACGACAGATGATCTCCCCCCATACAAAGTTCCTGATGACCTGGGAGGTTACCTTGGCCAGCGCCTTAACTTCCAGCCACTTAGAGAAATAATCGATCATCACGAGCAAGAACCTTCTCTGGTCGCTGGCCTGGGGGAAGGGCCCGACCAAGTCCATTCCCCAGATTGCAAATGGTCAGGGGGCTGTGATACTCCTGAGGCGTTGGGCAGGTTGTAGCTGGAGGGGAGCGAACAGCTGGCACTTATGATACTCCTTTGTGAATTTTGTCGCGTCTTGGCCCAAGGTCGGCCAAAAATATCCTTGCCTGACGATTCTCCTTTCCAGCGTCCGACTCCCAGAGTGGCTTCCACACTCCCCGGAGTGGATTTCCTCCAAGATCTTCGGGACCTCCCTCTAGGCCACACAACATGCCAACATCCCGGAGAGGGTCTTCCGGTATAGCTGGCCGTCTCGCATGAGATAGTATGCCGATTTGTGCTTGAGCTTCTTCCTGTCCATCCGGTTGCCACGCTGACCGCACCAAAATGTTGAAACCGAAAATCAGTCTCTTGTGGAGTTCACCCTCGGGGAAGGGGTGGTCGCGCACTTACTTCGCTCCTGCAAGAAAAACAACTAAGGAAAGAAAGAGCAAAGGACTAGACCAAGGGTCCGACGCGGAGGTCCCACCACACACCCGGAAGATCACTGAGCGATTCCCCTCCTTAGCCAAATACCGGGCTAAGGTACCTCAGAAAGTACTAGAAGACTGGGAGGCAAGTAAGCATGCCCCTTGAGGTACCCCTTGGGTCCTATTTATAGATTTTCGAAGATGATTTGCGAATAACTAACCTCTGCTGGCCTGAAATTACTGAAAACCCCTTGGGTTGGCCTGCCAACAGCCAAACTTCGCTGTCCTAACCAGCTATGCGCAGTCCACCCAGGTCTGCCAACAACGAGATTCCGCCGTTCTAGCTGGCTAAGGGCAGTCCTGTAGGGGCAAAATTGTAAGGAATCCCCCCCACTGGTGACTGGGCGAGTAGCCCTTAAATGCCTCTTCTCAGCGGGAGGTGCGAGCCGGGCCTGGCTCGCCTAGGGGATGCGAGTTGGAGGTGGCCCGCCTGGGAAGGCGCGGGCCGAGGCTGACCCGCCTGGGAGGGCGCTGGTCGGAGGGCGACCGGGGGCCGACCTGCCTAAGAGGGGCGGGCAGGGCTGACCCGCCTAAGAGGCGCGGGCCGAGGCTGACCCACCTGGGAGGGCGTGGGCCAGGCTGGCCCGCCTGGGCGACCCTTGGAGGCGCGGGTCGGGGTCGACCCGCCTGCTTACCTGAGTCCCTTCGGCGAACATGGGGTTGTACACTGACCTTGGTCAACACGGCCCGGTCTTTGGAGAAAGACATGAAGAATGTACAGGCAAAGAAAGCTATATCAAGAGCAGTTGGAGACGCTTCTGCTAAGAAGTCAGAGTTCAAGGTGCCGTCTTCAAAATCCGGTTTCTGCAGGTAGAATAAGAAGGCTAGGATGTCGGGTCCAGCCCCTTCCTCAGGTGCTTCGGGGGCAACCAACCGAACCCCGGGCACTTGCTTTACTTGTGGTAAGACGGGGCATTTTGCCCGTAATTATTGGGGCGAACATGCAAAGTCCGAGAGGAAGCAGGGAGCAACTTACGTGGAAAAGGGCAAGGCGGTGGAGTCAACCGCATCCCATTATGCTCCGACTCAACCAAGAGTCTACAATCTGGGCCAGCAGGAGACCATCAAACAAGCGGATGTGGTGACAGGTACGGTTTAAATTTATAGCAAGTTAGTTTTAAATACTATTACCTAGTGCTTGTTAGCTTATTACTATTTGTATAGGCTTTGTTCTGATTTGCGATAGTCCGGCAAGGGCACTATTCGATACGGGAGCTTCGCACTCCTTTTTGTCCGAAGGTTTCATATTGCGCATCGGAGTCCCTTCTTCGATGGCGAAGGACAAATTGTACGTGTTGCTGCCAAATGGGTGTTCTATGCGTGCGGACAGAGTCTATGCCGTAAAGATTTGTATTCGAAGTCAGGAGTTTGACTTACTAGCGTCGTTACTGCCGCAAGTAGAGTTCGACTTCATTTTCGGTATGGACTGGCTTTCGGAGTAGGAGGCATACATAGATTGCAACCGTAAGGAAGTCAAGTTGGGTGTTGGGCGGGAGACAACGTTTACGGGATTGAAGGGGTCGAGCAAGACTTTAATGTCTGCTCTTCAGGTGGTCAAGCCAGTCCGTGCTGATGCAGAGATGTTCTTCACGTTAGTGGAGGCTGTAAAGCCTAAACCCACTTTGGGTAGTATCCCAGTAGTGTGCGAGTACCCTGACATGTTCCCAGACAATCTTCCTGGAGCCCCACCTCAGCGGGAGATCGATTTCACAATTGAGTTAGTGCCAGGTGCCAAACCTGTGTCACGCTCTCCTTATAGGTTGGCACCTAAGGAAATGACGGAGCTAAAGGTTCAACTAGAAGAGTTATTAGAGCAGGGTTATGTGCGTCCAAGTTCGTTCCCTTGGAGCGCACCGGTCCTCTTTGTCAAGAAGAAGGACGGAAGTTTGCAGTTCTGTATCGACTATAGAGAGCTGAACAAGTTAACGAAAAAGAATAAGTACCTGATCCCAAGGATTGATGATCTTTTTGATCAGTTAGTCGGGTCATCGGTGTACTCAAAATTGGATCTTAAGTCCGGTTACTATCAGCTGAGGATAAGGGAGAGTGATATCCCAAAGACTGCATTCAACACAAGGTATGAGCATTTCGAGTTTACGGTCATGCCGTTCGGGCTGACTAATGCGCCATCAATATTCATGGATCTGATGAACAGGACGTTCAGGGAGTACTTAGACCATTTTGTGATCGTCTTTATCAACGACATATTAGTGTACTCGCAGTGCGAAGAAGATCACTTCAAGCATCTGCATTTGGTTTTGGAGACGCTGAGGAGGAACGAACTATACGCAAAGTTCTCCAAATGCGAGTTTTGGTTATCCTCAGTGGCATTCCTTGGTCACATAGTCAGTGGAGAAGGGATTGCGGTGGATCCGGCGAAGATAGTTGCGATACGGGAGTGGCCTGTGTTGTCTTCGGTAGCAGAAGTCCGGAGTTTTTTGGGGCTTGTCGGCTATTACAGGCGCTTCGTAGAGAACTTCTCGCGGATAGCGTTATCTCTCACGACGTTGACCAGGAAAGATCAGAAGTTTGTTTGGACGCGCGAGTGCGCACAAGCTTTTGAAGAGTTGAAGAGTCGGTTGACCACGACACCAATGCTAAGTTCGCAGAGTGCAACCGAAGGCTTTGAGATCTACAGCGATGCTTCAGGCAGTGGTTTGGGCTGTGTACTGCTGCATCATGGAAGTGTTATTGCATATGGCTCGCGTCAGCTGAAAGTGCACGAGAGGAATTATCCAGCCCACGACTTGGAGTTAGTGGCCGTGATTTTTGCGCTAAAGCTGTGGATGCACTATTTGTATGGCGTAAAGGTCGATATTTATACCGACCACAAGAGCCTGAAATACCTGTTGGATCAGAAGGATCTGAACATGAGGCAGCGGAGATGGATGGAGTTCCTGGGGGACTATACATTCAAAATTCATTACGTGCCCGGGAAAGGCAATGCAATTGCGGATGCGTTGAGTCGTAGGGCTCCCTCCCAAGCCAACTGGTTGTCGATTCATGATGAGCGGTTGATTCGGGAGTTCGAGGCATTATAGATCTGTTGTGTTGACAAGCAGACTAGCGCCGAAGCGTTATTGAACTGGACGGAAGTTCAGTATGATTTGGCTGATCGGATTCGACAGGCTATGGATTTGGATAACAACATGAAGTAAATCATGGATACAGCTTCGGATGGGTCAAATTCCCAATTTACATTTGAAGATGGACTGCTAAGGAAGGACAGTCGTTTGTGCGTCCCAAATGTGGGTAATTTACGGGTGGAGTTGATGTACGAGGCTCATCATACCAAGTACTCAATTCACCCAGGGAGCACGAAGATGTACCGAGATCTGAAGAAGTTGTTCTGGTGGCCAGGACTCAAGAAGAATGTGACACTATATGTGGTAAAGTGTCAGACTTGCGCCTTAGTGAAGGTAGAGTGCCAAAAGTCAGGGGGTTTCTTGAAATCTTTGCCTATTCCAGAGTGGAAGTTCGACGACATTTCGATGGACTTTGTGCATGGTTTGCCAAGGTCGCAGAAAGGAAATGACGCCATCTGGGTGATCGTAGATCGGTTGACAAAAGTGCCGCACTTCATTCCACATAGGAAGGACGATTCGGTGGAGAAGCAGGCAAAGCTTTACGTGGATAACATTGTTAGACTGCACGGTGTGCCCCGCAGCATCGTAAGCGATAGAGATGGGCATTTTACGTCCAATTACTGGAGGTTGGTGCAGAAAATGCTGGGAACTAAGTTGAAGTTCAGCACATCCTTTCATCCACAGACGGATGGGCAGACCGAGAGGGTCAACAAGACGATGGAGGACATGCTTCGCATGTGCGTCATGGACTTCGTAAAGAGCAGTGGGAAGATCATCTGAATTTGGTGGAGTTTGCGTACAATAACAACTACCAAGCGATCATACAAATGGCTCCCTTCGAGGCCCTATATGGTAGAAAATGTTGCACGTCGTTGTCGTGGTTGGAAACGGGTGAGGCGAGGTTGTACAAAAAACACGAGGTGGAAAGCACCACTTCTTTGGTGTGAACCATTCGGGAGCATTTGCTGATTGCTCATGATAGACAATCTAAATATTACAATGCCAAGCATCGGAACGTGGAGTTCGCGGTTGGCGATTGAGTGTATTTGAAGATAAAGTCATTCAAGGGTATTTTACGGGTACGACGCTTGAAGAAGCAGAGCCCGAGATACCTTAGACCATTTGAGATTCTGGAGCGGATCGGTGAAGCGGCTTATCGTCTAAGGCTATCGGTGGAGTTGAGTGGTCTACACGACGTATTCCACATATCAGTGTTGCGGAAGGCGGTGCAAGAGCCTTCGCAGGTGATCGCAGTTGATCAAGTACCGGTGGATGAAGGGTTAACGACAAGGGTCAAACCCATTCGTATTGAGGACTCTGAAGTCAAGCGACTTCATAACAAGGAGATCAGGATGGTCAAAGTCCGTTGGGACAATTGCGGTCGTGAGGAGCTCTCTTAGGAACTGGAGCAGACCATGCTTGAGGAGTACCCAGAGTTATTCCACTCAGGTACCGCTTTTAGTTTTCTGTATCTTTTCCTTTGGTAATTTTGTGGACGAAATTCTTTTAAGAGGGAGAGAGTTGTAATGTCCTGAAACTCAAAAGAGGAACGGACAGCGTTTTTAGGCGTGTTTGGGCCTTTGTAAAGGTCACTTGGCCTGGGACACGCCCGTGTCCCAGGGCCGTGTCAGGCGCGTGTTCGACGTCTCGCCGAGCCCTCGACGATTTTCACTCAACGAGCGTTGAGTGAGGGCACATGGCCTGACACACGGGCGTGTCTGTGGCCGTATCCTACTCGGGCAGTTTGCTGGATTGTGTTGAGGGAGTTACACGGCCTGGGACACGGGCGTGTCCCAGGGCGTGTCTAGCACACGGCATGTGACACGAGCGTGCCACATGGCCGTGTCCTTCTCGGGACGTTTTGGACCTGCGTCGATGGAGGAACACACCCAGCTACACGGGTGTGTACTGGATGACACGGGCGTGTCAAGCTTGACACGGGCGTGTCGAGTGCTCGTGTTCTTTTCGAGACGTGACGGTTTTGACGGCGAATGAGTTACATGGCTTGGACACGGGCGTGTCGCAAGCCATGTTCGGCCCAGGAAGTTTATTTTCAGGGCGAATCATGGCTGTTCGTTTCCTTATTTTGGGATCTAACGGTTCAGGCCTCTCCATCCTAGGGTTAAGGCCGAGATTGGGGATTTAAACCCTCACTTTTCATTGGCCACTCTCTTTCTAAGTTCTAGAGAGAAGGGAGAGCAAGGAGGAAGGAGGGGGGAAGATTCGGTCGTCGGAGGAGATTCGGAGCACCAAATCGCAAACCGAGTCCAGATCTATGAAGGCGAGATCATCGCGGTGTTTTTCATCCGTGTAGATTTCCATGGCACCGAAGAGGAATGCTAGGGTAACGATTCTTTATTTGAGCATGTGAAGCTCTTCTTCTTTTGCATAGGAAAAACCCGCTCCCGCGAGTGTGCGACGAGTTTGCGGTGTTCCTTGGGGTAGATATGTAAAGTCCCCCTTGTTTGAATTTAGAGTCCGAAATCGTGAAACGGACATAGACATGGTGTGTGAAGCCTACCCGGATATGTTGGTCTGGATCGGTGATATTTTACTATGCATGTTTAGACGGAGAAGACTCCGTGCCTTTGGTTGTTTTCGGGTTTCTACGTGGTAGATTGCAGTAGGGATCCTTGGGGATTAACCTCAAGGCGCACCCGAAAAACTGGGAGGAAACGCATTTCTGCCATCTTGGCGGCCTGGGAGCCAGCTTTGAACATAACTGGGTTATGTGATTGTATGAACGAATTTGGGATCCGGCAAAGTTTGACCCGCACGCTTGTCTTAAGTTTGACAGTGCGGCGTGAGCAACGGGCTCGTGGAACCGGACCCGAGCTATGTGGTTTGGGTATAGATACCTGAAAAAGGGACTGGCCACTAACATAGTCGTGCGAGCATAGGCTTAGGTCGGAAAGGCTAAATGCTCATGAGATTTACCGTCCAAGGGATGGTGGTGAGACCGCGGTTTTGACCGGGTTCACCGAGTTAGTGCCCTGAGAGCACGGGGTGTATGGCCGTGTGAGTCTGCACCTGTGATGCTGTGTTTATTCACTATATTGCTTGTTACGCTAACAAGTGCAGGGAAGGAGCTTTGCTGCCCCGAGTTTGGGGGGGGGGGCGTAATCGTTATAATTTGGTCGGCTTTAGCTGACCGTTATTCTTGTTTGACACCGTTGCGGTGATTTGTGCTTGCAGGTGCTGCGGAGCCGAGCGGCAAATAGCGGGGCAAAGCCCAAGTTGCTGAGCAGCCCTCGAAGGCTTTGTTTGTTTTCCTGTTTAAATCACGTGTGGCCGACCTGCAAGCCGAAGTTTGTAAGACACTGTTTAAATTTGGTAAACTATTCTAAGGTCATAAAGCCAGTACTTTTGTGTATTTTGTAGTTCATTCCTACTGGGTTGTTAGTGGACATTCGTGCTTGTGGCAGGGTTCTTGCTTTCAACTTAATAATTGCTTCCGCTAGATGCTTTGTGTAGGACGTGTGTAATTGTTGAATGATTTCATCTAGTAACTCATCGGTCTGTCCGTGGTATATGACGTCGGGCCCCGACCGGACCTACTGATATATGATATGTGACGGATAAGGGTGTTACACCTACATACTCAGTTTTCCAGTCCTCCACAGCTTGATCACCAAGATCTGCGGACTCAGTTTCCCAGTCCTCCACAGCTTGATCATCAAGGCCTGCAGACTCAATTTTCCAGTCCTGCACAGCTTGATCATCAAGGTCTGTAGACTCAGTTTTCCAGTCCTCCACAGCTTGATCATCAAGGCCTGCAGACTCAGTTTTCCAGTCCTCCACAGCTTGCCATCAAGCCATGCGACCTACCTTCTCCCAGTCCGCCCAGCCGATCTGCCTGCTCGCCGAGTCCGCCCAAGCCTCCATGATGACGTCACTGGGCCCCGCTTCTAGAAGATCTTCCCCGGGCCTATAAATAGCCCCCAATGCCTCTCATTTTTGGGGGAACACAGAAGGAAAACTGATGCTGCCAACAACACCCGCGGACTCAGTTTTCCAGCCCTCCACTGCTGCTGTCTGCAAGACCTGCGGACTCAGCTTTCCAGTCCTCCACCGCTGCCAACAAGAGCTGCGGACTAAGATTCCCAGTCCTCCACAGCTGCTAGCAACCACTTTTACTTAGTATCTGACACCTTCTTTCTTCAGCCGCTAGCTTCACTTGTACCCTTTACTGCTTTTTACATGTAATGGTGTAATAGCAAGCTGTTAACCTACTTCTTGATTAAAGGAAAAGCCTGTTGCAAGAGTGGCATTTAAGCCACGACGGGCAAAGTCTATTGTTGCCGCTGCTAGCGGCCCCTTCTCTTCTTTCTCTTCTCTTGGTCTCAACCAATAAAGCTCAATCGCCAAAGTAGCCGTCTGCTCGACAGCTCCTGATCAACCTCCTCCGCTAATCAAGCAAGCTTCTCTGCTGATCATCAAGCTTCTCCGCTGATCATCAACCCTCTCTGTTGATCCTCAAAGCTCTCAACCAACCTTCTCCTCTATCCCCGCAACCTTCTCCCTTCACCTAGCTTGTGAGACCGAAAATCCGTTAGCTGGTGGTGTGCTGTTTTCGCGCATCAACACTCACAAGCTGACTATTGTTCTTCATAAGATCAGCGTGTCTGTTGTTGAGAAGAGACTGATTCTTGCAAGCATTTCGACGGGCGTGGAGGAAAGCTGTGTCATCTCATTGTAGCGTGGTAGGAAGAGGAAGCTAGAGTTTTCACATAAGCAGGGGGGAGGTAGGTCGTCCTCCGTTGCCCCAAAAGTTGTCTTCAAATCTGCTGACGACTGCCTGAATGATCCGGTCGACAATTTGCTGCCTGCTGAGACTGAGGAGTCCCCAAAGCTGCCCACAGACGAACCAACATTTTGAGAGAATCCCCAGTTGCCGCCAGTAGCGTCGAAGGATAAGATTCAGGACTCCTCTTCTTGTCGTTCCATCCTTTCGAAGGTACGTCGATTGCCCCCACTGCTTTCTCTTTTGGTTTGTTTGTTGTATTGACTTGTCCTCTGCCTTTGTAACTTGATGAGCTAGGTGAGATCGTGCCTACGTGGGATAAGGGGTACAGGACCATGAGGATGGGTTCTTCTCCCTGCGGATTTAGCTGGTAACATCAGCTGATTCTTTGTCGGATGTCAGTGTTGAAGTGTGACCGGGCGGTCTGTCTTGGCGGGTTGGAGACCGCGCGGTCTGACGGTCTCACTCAGCGGTTTGGTTGCTGTGCTGTTGCTGTCTGGTTGCCGAACGGTCTGGCGGTCTCCCCTGGCGGTCTCCTCTGGCGATCTCTCTCTCTCTCTGGTGGTAGCCGTGCGGTTAGCCCTTCTGTCTAACCGCGCGGTCTGTGCGGTTTGATCTGTATAGTCCGCTTAGTCCTGTAAATTTTTAGTCCCACATCTCTTATTTGTATTCTCTCTTCTCTCCTCCATTCTATATAAGGGAGGACATACCTTTATAATAGATACCTTTTTCTGATAATAAAATTTCAGTTATACCCGTTCCGGCTTGTTTTTAGTTCGTTTCTAACATGGTATCAGAGGCATCGGTCATTGGCTCCTGATTCTGTCCGCTCTGTTCGCGCGGCTTTCTTCCTCTTCTCGCGGCCTGTTTCCGCGGCTTGTTTCTTCCGCTTGTTTTTTTCTCGCGACCTGTTTCTCGCGACCTGTTTACTTCGCCTGCTTGCGCCCTGTTCGCGCGGCTTCTTGCCCTCCTTGTCGTTGCCCTCTGTGTGCGCGACCAGTTGCCTTATTGCTCCTTTGCTTCTGTCCGCGCGACCTGCCTCTTCTTCTCGCGGCCTGTTTCTGTTGCTTGCTTCTTGCGACCTATTCTAGTCGCCGCTCCCTCCTTCTCTTCTCTAGTCGCCGCGACCTGTCTCCGCGGCCTCTTTTGCCTTGGTTGCTTTTTGCCTTTTGCCTTGGTTGCTTGCGACCTGTCTCCGCGACCTGTCTCCGCGACCTGTCTCCGCGGCCTCTTTTGCCTTGGTTGCCTTTTGCGACCTGTCTCCTGATATCCTCCTCTTCTATTCGCGCGGTCTGTCTGCTAGCCGCCCGACTTCTGTCCTTCTGTTTGGTTCTGCGGCTTGGTCGTGGCTTTTCTGGCCGCTGGTGTCTGCCATCGTGACCGCTGCAGATCTTTTCTTCCTATCCGCGCGATTTCTCTCTGTTCGCGTGTGTTCTTCCTTGTTTAGGCGGCCTCTCTGCCCTTCTTCCTTCGCCGCCCTCTCTTGTCCCCGCGACCTGTCTCTTAGTCGCAGCGGCTTGTTTTTCCTCTGTGCGGCTCTTCCTTTAGCCGCTCCTGCCTGTTAGTCGGCGCGACCTCCTATTGTGTCGCGCGGCTTGTGCTTCCCTTTTGCCTTGCTCTGCATCTTGGTCGTGGCCCTTCTTGCCGCTGGTGTGCTGTCACCGTGACCGCTGCAGTTCTTTTGTTCCTCCTGTCATGGATTCCATATACTCCTCCGAGCCGCTCGCTTCGGTGGTCACGTCTTCTGGTAGTGCCCACGTTGTTACTCAAGGAAAATGGCTGATCGACACCGGTGCTACTAATCATATGACCGGCAATCCCCAGTGTTTTTCTCTCCTAGAAACACATGGTCGGTTGCCCCCGGTTACTCTCGCTGATGGCTCTTCATCGTCGGTTCATGGGACGGGAATAGTCAGTGTCTCTCCGTCTCTTCGTTTGGAGGATACTCTCTACGTGCCCAAGTTCCCATGCAACTTATTATCTGTTACCTCTCTATGCAAGCAATTACAATGTTCTGTTACTTTTACTTCTACTAATTGCTCTTTTCAAGATCCGGCCTCCCAACGGACGATTGCTACTGGGACTGAGAGTGGCGGCCTATACTTCCTGGACAACATTTCCGCTTTCTCCACCTTCTCCACCACCTCCACAGATCTTCTCCAATGGCATCTCCGCCTTGGTCATGCTCCTCCTCATCTTCTTCGTCAACTTCTGCCCCACCTTCCTCCACAAAGTCCTCCGCTCAACTGTGAGGCCTGTCAGCTTGGCAAGCATCACCGCTCCTCCTTCCCTCCAAAGCACGTTCGTGGATCCACCCGTCCGTTTGATCTCATCCACTCCGATATTTGGGGTCCTTCTCCTACTCCTACCGTTGGTCGGGGTAGTTCATATTTTGTCACATTCATTGATGATTTCTCTCGCTGTACGTGGGTGTATCTGTTAAAAGATCGCTCCGAATTATTCTCTGTCTGGACATCCTTCTATCTCATGATCAAGACTCAGTTTGATGTTTCTATTAAAGTTCTTCGATCTGATAATGCCAAAGAATATATCAGTCATGATTTCTCTGTCTTCTGCATGCAATATGAGATTATTCATCAAACTAGTTGTGTCTATACTTCACAACAAAATGGTGTGGCAGAACGCAAAAACCGTCATCTCCTTGATGTCGCTCGTTCCTTGATGACCCAGATGCATGTTCCTCGCTCCTATTGGGGCTATGCTGTTCTCCTTGCCTGTTACCTCATCAATCGCATTCCCTCCACCGTTCTTCACGGAAAAAACCCCATTCTCCATTTTGTATCCGGGCAAGGAGCCGTTTCCCCTCCCTCTCCAAATATTTGGATGCACTGCTTTTGTGCATGCCCCCTCTGCCACCCGTGATAAGCTATCCCCTCGCTCCACCAAATGTATCTTTCTGGGATACTCCACCACTCAGAAAGGGTATTGTTGCTTTGATCCCATCCTTCGTAAGCAGTTCGTTTCTGCTGACGTCACCTTCTTCGAGAATACCTCCTACTTCTCGGATGACTCCTCTCCTCCTCTCCCATCTTCTGATTCTCCTGCTGTTCCCTTTGTTCCCTCGTTTCCTACTACGATATTCACCCCTACTCCATCTCCGTCCACTCCTCCCACTCCGCCGCTGTCTCCCTCTTCTCCACCACCGTCTCCCGCATCTCCGCCGCCGTCGCTCTCTACTCCCGGGCCAGCTCTCTCTGCCACGGATGCTCCGGATGCCGAGGAACTTGCTGACCTGGATCTTCCTGTAGCTCTTCGCAAAGGGGTGCGGACGTGTACCCTACACCCCCTTACTGCCGTTGTTTCGTATGATCGTCTTACCCCTTCTCGCAGGGCCTTTGCTCTAGCTATCTCTGCCACTGCCACGCCCCGCTCTTACCAGGAGGCCCTTGCTATTCCTCACTGGAAGATGGCCATGGATGAGGAAATGGCCACCCTAACGGAGCGGGGTACCTGGACTCTTGTTCCTCCTCCCTTCGGTACTGATGTCGTTGGCTGTCGCTGGGTCTTTGTGGTGAAATTTTCCCCGGATGGCACTGTGGACCGTTATAAAGCTCGCCTTGTTGCTAAGGGCTTTACTCAGACCTATGGAGTTGATTACTTTGACACCTTCTCTCCCGTGGCTCGTCTCAGCACTATACAGGTTCTTCTCTCTGTGGCGGTCAATAAAGACTGGCCAATTTCCCAGCTGGATGTAAAGAATGCCTTTCTTTACGGTGATCTTCAGGAGGCCGTCTACATGGAGCAACCTCCTGGGTATGTTGCTCAGGGGGAGACACGAGTATGCCGGCTGCAGAAGGCAATCTATGGCCTCAAGCAGAGCCCTCGAGCTTGGTTTGACAAGTTCAGCGGCATCGTGGCGGCCGTTGGTTTTGTGCGCAGCTCTGCTGATCACTCTCTATTTGTTCGCAAAACCTCCTCGGGACTGGTGGTTCTTGCAGTTTATGTTGATGACATTCTTCTCACTGGCGATGATCAGGAAGGGGTAACCTTGACAAAGCGGCACCTTCGTCAACATCTAGTCACGAAAGACATGGGCTCTCCGAAGTACTTTTTGGGGATCGAAATCTCTCGGAAGCCCAACTCCTTAGTCCTCTCTCAGCGTAAGTATGCCCTTGATCTTTTAAAAGAAGCAGGATTGACTGGGGTTAAACCTGCCCGGTGTCCCATGGCTGTTGGAGAAGACAAAACCTGGACAGATGATTCGCCTCTTCTTTCGGATACTACGCGGTACAGGCGACTTGTTGGTAAGCTCATATACCTCACTGTGACCAGGCCCGACATTTCCTATGCTGTGGGCAAGGTGAGTCAATTCATGCAAGCACCCAGGGAGTGCCATCTACA
The DNA here is from genome assembly GCA_039513925.1 of Platanthera zijinensis. Taxonomy (NCBI): domain Eukaryota; kingdom Viridiplantae; phylum Streptophyta; class Magnoliopsida; order Asparagales; family Orchidaceae; genus Platanthera; species Platanthera zijinensis. The sequence continues at coordinate 12,795,818 of CM077092.1, forward strand.
GTCCGCCTTGCGGATCTTGGAGTACGTCAAAGCAGCCCTTGGGAAAGGATTGCTCTTTCAGAAGAATGGTCATCTGAGGATTGAAGCATACTCAGATGCGAGTTACGCTGATGACAAAGGGGATCGCAAGTCTACCTCCGGTTTCTGCACTTTTGTTGGGGGAAATCTGGTAAGCTGGAAGAGCAAGAAGCAGTCTGTTGTCTCCAGGTCCAGTGCTGAAGCAGAGTATCGGAGTATGGCATCGACCACTTGTGAGTTAAAGTGGCTTCGGGCTCTCATGCTGGATTTAGGAGAGGTCTACAACCATCCTCTACCTATGTTCTGTGACAACAAGGCTGCTATATACATCTCCAAAAATCCAGTTTTTCATGAAAGAACCAAGCACATTGAGGTCGATTGTCATTTCATTCGTGAAGAGATTTTAAAGGAACAAATTTGCACTCCATTTGTTACTTCTGAGAAAGAGCTGGCTGACATCTTCACCAAGCCAGTATCCGCCTCGTTCCTTCATATTTGTGACAAGCTGGGCATGATCGATATATATGCTCCAGCTTGAGGGGGAGTGTTGAAGTGTGACCGGGCGGTCTGTCTTGGCGGGTTGGAGACCGCGCGGTCTGACGGCCTCACTCAGCGGTTTGGTTGCTGTGCTGTTGCTGTCTGGTTGCCGAACGGTCTAGCGGTCTCCCCTGGCGGTCTCCTCTGGCGGTCTCTCTCTCTCTCTGGTGGTAGCCGTGCGGTTAGCCCTTCTGTCTAACCGCGCGGTCTGTGCGGTTTGATCTGTATAGTCCGCTTAGTCCTGTAAATTTTTAGTCCCACATCTCTTATTTGTATTCTCTCTTCTCTCCTCCATTCTATATAAGGGAGGGCATACCTTTGTAATAGATACCTTTTTCTGATAATAAAATTTCAGTTATACCCGTTCCGGCTTGTTTTTAGTTCGTTTCTAACATCCCATATCGCAGCGGAAGCATGGTGGGCCCATAACCCACAGGTCGGAGGATCGGAACCTCCCTCTGATACCATGTGAGAACCCGCCAACCCATATCGCATCTCAAAACCCAGGTATTGAGATGAAGGGTGGCGGGGTACATAAACACGGAGGAGCAGGCGCTGCGGGCGATGTGGGACTAATCCCAACCACAAAACCGCGGGGATATTCCGCCACACAGGGGGCCCACCGGGGTCAACACCCAGACTAGGAACGCGATGGGGAAAGCCACGGGGGCGGTCCTACACGCACGGTCTTGCTGGCAAATTATTCACAACAGTCAGGAAGCGAAAGAGAATGCCCTTTCATAGCGGGACAGGGCAGAGTCCGAGCTGGCTTCGTCCAGGGCCAAGGTTGAGGAGCTTCTTGGGAAATTGGCTATGCCCGACACGATCCTTGCTGAGTCGCTTAATTTGCTCTGAGGCGGCTGAAGGGGAGATTGTCCAACTGGAGGCAGAGGTAGAGCGGTTGAACGAAGAGAAGGCTCAGTTGATCGTAGGGCAAAAGGACGTCGAGGCTGTTCGGGCGTCTGCAGCGGCTGATGTACAACCCTTATTCGTCAAGGGGATCCAGTCGCGTCACGTGGGCAAAAAGTCAAGGTCAGTGTTAAAGAACATGACAAAGTCAACAAACTCCCAAGGCAGGTATCTTTTGTTGCGGGCGAGTTTCATACTCTCTTGAGTGAGCAGTCAACAGAGAGGTTTTGCGAGCATCAGGGATACTCGCCTATATGCGACCTTCGACAACATCACGCTAGCCGCAGGCGAGATCCGTCAATAGTTGCCAAGTACAATTTCACCCGATAGCGAGCCACAAAGTCTGCTAGTCCAGAAAGGCAATCCCCCAGGTTCGGATCTCCTCGCCCAGCCCCCCCAGGGAAGCGAAAAGAGAAGACCCTTTCATAGCGGGATAGGGCAGAGTTCGAGTTGGCTTCGTCCAGGGCCAAGGTTGAGGATCTTCGTGGGAAATTGGCTATGCCCGACACGATCCTTGCTGAGTCGCTTAATTGCTCTGAGGCGGCTGAAGGGGAGATTGTCCAACTGGAGGCAGAGGTAGAGCGGCGGAACGAAGAGAAGGCTCAACTGATCGTAGGGCAAAAGGACGTCGAGGCTGTTCGGGCGTCTGTAGCGGCTGATTGTAACGACCCTGACCCATTTAGACCAGGCGCCGCCCGGCCCACCACGGCCCTTTAGACCGGGTGGTACAGCCGGAATCTACAAGGCCTGCAGGCCGTACACCCCAAAGCATCTCGCGTCTGTTTATCGGCCGCCCGCATTGTTGCCACGGGGTTTCGAACCCGCAACCTTGATAAGGAGCCTTTAATACCACTCATCATCACCACCTGAGCTCTGATGTTGAGAACAAGGATGATGGCGAGAATGGAAGCTAGTCGCGGGAAGCCGCTGCCTCTATAATTTGTGTAATCAGTTTTTGTCTTTTTGTTGGAGCATGTAAGGACTAATTTAACATAAATGAAAGATTCTCTTTTGTTCATCCACTTCTTTGATATAACGAAGACTTTGACGAAGAAAATATCTTTTGAATTCCCAATGATTCAAAGATATTATTCTTCATAAAATCTGAGTGGAGACATCACAACATATTTTCAGACTTCATTTTCTTCGGTTACTCCAGTCGACAAGCTAATGAAAAAAAGGTATTAAGGCGAATAAAGAGGATGGGTGAAACCATGAATACAGGCTAAAGAGAAGTGCAAAAGCTACCCACGGTTACACCTTCCTTTCCAACGGTTACACCAACAAGGTTCAGGGTGGAGATGCATAGAGTCGCCAGGAGGGCCAACTGTTGTAAAAGCTGGAAAATTTCAAAATAAAATGAGCCGGGCCGCAAAAAAGTTTATATATTTAAGCTTCCAAGCATTGCGCGCCTGCCTAACTTTGGAGACGGGACAAGTTTTACCAAATTATTTCGAAGGAAAAGGTGGGGAGGGGTGCAGGGGGCGCAGCAGGCAACGAGGGTGCGGCATGGGCGACACCATAATTATTCGTGCTTGACAGCTTTAGATGCAAACGGAACAGAACTGGTTGAAAGCATCTACACCGGCTTTAATATCCATCACTCTCTCGGTCCCCTGCGTGGCTGCGTATGCAGAAGAGGGACAGCGAGAGAAACAGAGTCGTCTCTTCACAATTTTTCAATTTCATGGTAAAGTTTGAAAGCAACGATACCGTGTCTGTTCTCCTAGCTTTTCTCGGCCCCCATCCCTCCTTTTCTCCTCCTTCTCCTGTTCTCCAACCCCGTCGCTTTCTGCTGCCGCTCTGCCACTTACCTTTTTCTCACTGCACTTCAACCGAATCCCTGAAAAGAGCAGCAAATCAAAGGCATAATAATGTCCGTCTCTCTCTCTCTACATAAACATATCTCTGGACATGTAAAATAAATCAAAGTTACAATAGTTTGAGCTTCTATTATCTACCGTTACTGTGCTGTGCAAAGAAATGGGTGGCTATGTTTGTTCTGATGCTGCTGGGGTGAACAGGGGCTGTGATGGCTCCCCACTCTCCTCTTTTCCCTTCACATTTATTGCGTTCTCAAATGGAATCCCTGTCAGAATTTGAATGGTTGGAAAGCCCCAAATCGGTCCTCACGTCTCCCACAGCAGCTGCCACTGTTGTCTTTTTGTAAGTACTGTCTGCTCTCCAGTTCCTGGCTTTTAGGTCGGCTCCCCATTCTCAATCCTTCTTTTTCTTTTTCATTTGGGGTTTTCTTTTCCTCATTTCCTCTTTCTCTTCTTTCTGCAGTTTCGGTGTCTGCGATCGATCATCAATGGAAAAAATGGCTTTTTTTACTTTATTTTCTGGAGTTTTGCCGCATAGCAGGAGGATTTCTCCGAAAATGCTTTGATGTATCTGTTTCATTCTTCTCTTTCTCTTCTCTTCTTGTGGGTACTGTACCACACTCCCAGTTCGAACAAGCCGAGGTGTGATTTCGAAAAGCTTTCGTTTTTTTTTTTATTTTCTTTCTCTACGTGTCTGGCTTTCAATGATGGCCTCATTCGTCCTGTGCAGCTGCTGAAACTTACGGAGAAGGAGATTGGTGGGTGGGAAGAAGGCAGAGATTTGACCCAGTAAGTGGGAGTAGGGTTGGTTGAAAGCGGAGACAAGGACAAAAGGTAAGGGACCAGCCAGTATTTGACATACACAAGTAAAACAAAAAAGAGGTTGGAAGAAGAAGAAGAAGAACGAAGAAGAAGAAGAAGAAGCAGTGCAGAAGAAAGTGGTAGGAGGATAATTAAATGGAGTGGACTTTGAAGATGCCTGCGTGGGATTTACCAGAATTGGAGCAGAATGCTGGTGAGGCAAACTTGAGCTCCGTGGTTGGTTCAAGTGGAAACACGGCCGGCCGGCGGCCGGAGGGCCTGGGCTGCTCTGTTGATCTCAAGCTCGGGGGTTTGGGGGATTTTGGATTGGCTGATAACTGGAAGGAGCAGAGAAGAGCTTCCATGGCGCAGCTGTCTCCGGCCGGTGGTGCCGAGGGGTGCTCGTTTAAGAGACCCAGGTCGGCGCCCAACGGCGGCGGCGGCGGCGGCGGCATGAAAGTCTCATGCCTTGTGGATGGGTGCATAAATGACCTCAGTAGTTGCAGGGAGTATCACAGGCGGCACAAGGTCTGTGAGGTACACTCAAAGACTCCTATAGTGCTGGTTGGAGGCCAGGAGCAGCGATTCTGTCAGCAATGCAGCAGGTAATCTGCAACTGAAACTCTTCTGAGATGATTTTGATTCACTGAAACGTCAATCTTCTTTTGTTGAATGATTTTGCTTGCTGAAATTACAAGGAGAAGAGGAGTTAGATATTTCCAAATCTCTTATCCATGTATGATTTTCTCGGTCTTGTTGGTTCCTGGTTTGGTATCTGGGATCATATATCCTCATTCCATTGCTTGTTTCCTGGGCATGGTAACAGAAAATTTTCTGCTATTTTGTGTGTGGTAAATTTGGTGTTGAGATGGAGTTAAATCTCTATGCCGTTAATGTTTAAACAAAAAAAATGTTTAGTCTTTTGTCATTCATTCTCTTGTTCTTTTGATGCGCGGCTAAGTTACAGGTTTTGCGGTCGGATGGAATTGGGCTTCACAATTGAGATTTGGGGCCAATTTCAATAAAGTTGACCTACAATTTCAAGGTTTCAATTCAGTCCAAATGAATGGATTCTATTTCTTATCTAGGGACCTCCCCTCTAAATTTGAAAAGTTAGAGATTGCACCCCTCTTATTATTGAAATTATAAAAGCCTCCCCAGAATGTTACAAAACATAACATTTCATAACATCCATGGACAAAAATACCCCTCTCAGAGTACATTTTTAGGAGAATTTTGTGCATGAATGCTATGAAATGTAAACTTCCAGGGGAGGTAATCATTATGTTTTGTAACATTCAGGGAAGGTTTTTGTAATCTCAATAATAAGAGGGGTGCAATCTATAATTATGCTAACTTCGAGGGGAAGTTTTGGTAATTAACACTTCATATCTATTACTATATAGAAGTGAAGTTTTTTTTAATGTCTAGTGATACAGAGAAAGAGAGAGGGGAAATGAGAACCACTTGTAAAGCTGCTAGTTTATTCAAAAAAAATTCCAGTATGTTTTTCCCCTTGTGACTGATGAGAGTGACCAGAGCTTTTATATTAGCTTTTTGTCTCCCAAGTTCTATTAGCTGTCTCGTCTGTGGGCCTAAAAACTTAGCTATTTTTTTCAGCTACCCACCCAGCTTTCAGTCCTCGGTTTGCTTTCGGTGGTTGATGTTTGTTTATTTGTTCTCTTCTGACATTTGATTTTGCCTTTACAACGACAATATATCTCGTCCTAACCTTCTCCACTTGTTTTTTTTCCTTTGCTTTTTAGGATGTGGTTCCAATTATCTTCAAAGTAATATTTCTCTTTTAACCCTGTTCATAGAAACAGGCATGCTTCTCCTATTGTCTTCATTACCCGTGTATGTTTTACCTACATCAGAAGTTGAGTCTCTCCTTTTTAAATTTTGCGACCACATAAATTTACTATAGGAGTGATGAATGTAGTATTATTGTGATTCCAAGTACTGAAGTACTACATAAAATTTAGAGGCATGAGCAGGGTTTATGTGAGGGGGAAGAAGAGAGAGAGAGAGAGCGACTAAATCTAAAATTTAGAACTAAAAATGGTTTCCCTTCGCCAAACAGTGCAAAGATCTTAACTGAACTAAACAGACACAAGAATCCAAGAGGACCGTAATCAAAGTTATCTTAAAATGGGTTTTAGGGCCCAACTCCACAATGAAAATCAAACATAACTTGAAAGGAGTAGAACGGTTTAGTTTTTGTTTTTTTTGCACGGTTCATGGTCGTTCACAACCTTTATAATCAGTTTTATTCGAATCCAGAACCAAATTGTTGTTGAAATGGAACATAATTGAATTATAAACAACCAATGTGTTATGAGTGGGCCCGTTAAAACTTCCACATGGGAAAAATTAATGGGATGATGGGAACTTAAATAGCATCCCATTTATATTCATCTGCGAAGTTATTAAGATGTGAATACAATAAGTTATTTATTCTATATGCATTCGGGATTAGCCTAAGCAGGGTGTTTTGATGTCAGGATAGCTAGGATGCCCTAGAAAGTCAAGATGAGTGTTATGGGAAAACACACAGAACATCGGTAGAGTTGTCGGAGGAGCGATCGGAGGCGGGGATGACAGAGGAGGATAATATGGAGTCGGAAACGCGGTTGCGTAGACGGGGTGTGCTCGGGAGAGAGAGAGAGAGCTACCACAATTTCATAAAATCAGAAATGAACTTCATTCTTGGATGTCTTCCTTTTGACATCACCCGCTTTTAAATAGGCTTATAAGGCTCTTAATTGATAACCTAACAACTAACAACCTCTTAATGATAATAAAAAAAGATAATAATGAAAGACTATTAAAATACAATAATAACTAGGCCCGAGACCCAGGACGATAACTTGGCCCGGGGGCTATAATGATAACTAGGCCCGAGACTCATAACAATGAGCAGAAACCGGAGATAATGAGAACGTGTAAAAACAAGGTTCTAAAATGACACAAATACACCATCAAAAGGAGTATCAAACATTTAGATACACGAAAGCAAGACCTTTTTCTTTGCTAAAGTTGGTGGTTGTAGTAAAATATTATAAAAGTCATTTTCTTATCTATATTCTTACTGTACCTTATTTAAATGCCCAAATGTTTCTTTATGTAAAAGGAAAAGCTAAAATTACATAATGAGAAGCTATAAAAATAATAAATAAAAGAATAGAATGGAAATATGATAATAAAAGCTATAGGGCATTTAAATAATAGAAGACAGAAGGAACATTTAATATGTTGTTGGCTTTGGGCTAAAATTTTCATCCCTGAGAAAGACTTGACCTTAATCTTCTTTGTCTTCATTGCCCACATAGTACTGAGATACATCAATAACATTAATATCCTTAAGAAAGGTTGCGCGTGGACATTGCCAATTTCAAAATACTCTGTAACATGCATCTCTTTTGATGTAGGAGTGTGCAACAAAGATACATCTCTCTGCATGAGGCATCATTTTATTTGGAGAACCCAATTGGTGGGCATACCATTTGCAACGAAATTCACACGGTGTGAGAGTAAAGAGAAGACAGAGAAAGTTGATGGAGATAAAAATTTGAGGATGGGGAATGAAGCTGATTGATGAGGTAACTGGTGAGGTTCCGTTAAGGAGAAGCATTCGGGTTTGGAAACCAAACCAACGACACAGTCTTGGGGGCGTGTGACGGGGCGGATCGGGCTCGGGTGAAGTCGCATCTTGTTTTAGTTTTTGTTTGGACTGTGGGTTTTTTTTTTCTTTTGTTTTGGACTTGTGTTTTGGTTTTTGTTTTGTCAACTTTTGAATGGGCTAGGACCTAAGGGTATTTTGGGGACAATTTAGTGAGAGACAAATATGAGAGGGAGGGTGATGTAGGGTAGGCTAGTAGTGCTCGGAAACTATAACTCTAAGTGCAGGTGCGGGGGTGACACATTAGTGCAACGCTAAATGCAATGTGGCCGTCGGTCGACGACGACAATTAATATAAGCAATGTGCTTACTAACACCACGCAGATAATTAAAATAAAAGAGAAAAACAATTAATTTTTAGCAATTAGGCAACAACTTCCTCCTCTCGGAGGGCCAAAGCAAGCGTGCGGCGAATAACCCCCTGTAATAATTAGTATAAAAGAATCAATTTCTACGCAACAATAATCTCAGCACAATATAATAAAACACCACATGAAAATGTCAAGTCCAAGAATACAATACCACAAACACTCACAAGATAGAGGGATGAGCCGAGACACTGAAGAATTGGAGGGCCGGATGTGTAGATCGGCGATCGGGGGTGGAACCGGTGGCGAGACGACGGTGACGGTGGCTGCCTTCGGTGGAAAATGGTGATAACGGATGGTAAAACGGCTGATCCGGCCACGAATAAGTAGATCCGGGCCGGGGATGGGTAGATCCGCTATTTAGGGGCAGATTCGGGCAAAAATGGAAAGTATGAGATGTGGAAATAACGGATCGAGAGCGAAATTCTCATATCTGAATGAATCTAGAGAATTAGGGTTGTTTGGAAGTGATTCCACGAAGGGGAGAAGAAGTGGAGGGTCGGGTGAACAGTAATGGTGAACAAGAACGATGAACAGTAGTTTCAGGTGAACAGTGATTTCGAGTGAACAGTGATTTCGGGATTCCTGGACAGCGGTATTGGGGGTGGGGTTTGGGTGATTTTCGGTTGCTGGAAGTGGGATTTGAAGGGTGGAAAACGAAGGTGGGGGTAGGGATTACCTTGGGGAGGAGTTTGGCGGCCTAGGAATCGTTACCTAGGGTTCCACGACGTCGGCACCGGGGAGGGATCGCTGGAATCTGGGAATGCTTCTCCAAATCCAACAATGAATCATTTCAGCCCTCATAACTCCTATTTATAAGAAAAGACAAGCTAGGGCTTCCCCATCAACGACTATGATTGGCCGGTGGGTTCGGCCCTTAAATACATCAATACTAAACAAAAAAATATAAACTAATATAGTGTTTGACTCGCGGCGACGCTCCGGACGCAATCGCGGAGCCCGATCGTCGATCCGGGCACGCCATATATGGAAAGTTGCCAAATCAGCCCCGAACGGGCCCAACGCGCGTCCTCGTCTCTGCTCCGCATCAGAGGGTTAGGGCGTAAGGGGGGCATCGACTATTTGGAAGAAACTTCTCGTGAGCTCTTTGGAGCGACTATTGCGGCGGACTGGAGATTCGTTTTCCGGCGAGCTTGTGAGCGGTGTGCGGCGATCCGGCCGGCGCTCACTTGGGCTAGCGGGGAGACGGACGAATCCCGAGCTAGAAGGGTCCTACCACCACTCTGGGAGGGTGGCCGACGACACCCAAGCTTGGTGGTTGTTAAGATTCGTGGAAGTAGTCTGGTGGTTGTTTTTTCTTGTCGATGTTTAAGTTCTGTTGATGTCTGCTTGGACTGTGGCCGTGAGCAATTTTATTCATGTTTTTGTGCTTATTTTGTGTGTAGTGGCTGCCCATAAGGGCCTTGGTGTGGGCAGGTGTTGGATTGATTGTTCAAGGGGTCAAATAGTTGATGTGCCCTCACGTGTTTGGTGGATTGTCTGGACCAAGTTTCGCCAAGTGTGGGTGGTTGAGGCATTGTTGTTGGACTCGATCTGCGGGTTCTCAACAATTTGGTGCTCTCGTTGAGAGATATTCTTCTTGGTGGGGACTCGAGAGGTGGTCGGGCCTATGGATCAAGAAGGCGCTTCGGGATCTAACCGGGTTATGTTGGAGCTATTGTGGGGGGGGGGGCAGAAGGAGATCTTGACAATGATAGTGGAGCTACGGACGACGCTAACCTAGTTGACCACAAAAAATCAAAAAAGGAAAGAAAGAGAGGGAATGATGAGCCAAAGTAAGCAACATAGCACCTCCAAAAGGGAAACTTAAGGTGACTCGGATTCCGAGAGGCCGAGGTCAGAGGATGAACCACACTCAGAAGGAGAGAAGAGAGGATGGAGGATTAAAGGTGGAGAAGTAGCCGTGGAAAGATGGCTCAATGAGATAGATTGCTCCCGAGTCTCAATCCGAAGACTGGGCTACCACAGATGGGATTACCAAGGTGATGATAGTGAGGGGTTTGAGATGGAACGATCGGGCCGCCGAAGAGGACAGCACATGGGAGAGTACCATGGTGGGCCACGACAGGGACAAGGAGGGCATTGACTCCGAGATGGTGATTACTGAAGAGGGAGGCATTACTAGGATCAGAGGCTGAGGAAGCCATAGATTGACTTCCCCGCTTCAATGGAGGTGATCCCCATGAGTGGCTAGACAAGGCCAAACATTATTTCCACATGTATGATGATGTAAACCGGATTCGGAGTTTTCAAATTAAATATTCTTTTTTTTGGCAAAATAATATATTTGTAATGAAATAAAAATTAGGGGTTTGAAAATGATTTTATTTTAATTTTTAAAGAGAGGCCGAGTGACCAAATTCGAGGCTTCGCGTGCGAAACTACTCCCGTCGTAATGAGCTTTATTAAAATCGTCAAATTTAGTTAGATACGGTTCTCTCACGCGTTTCCGAGTGAACGTTTTGTACGATTTATACAACCACAAGCAGAATCACACAATCAACTTATGAAATAACGGTAAAATGAGCAGATCGAACGTTCGAGGCAAGCTTAGCAATATTTAAAAGAAACACATAAAATTAATTTGATAACTTGAAGCAACGAATCGGGCGAGTGTCCCGACGGAATGACTTTTCCAATTCCAGTTGAGAGAACTGAGGTCCAAGGCAGAAGGAAATGTTGTGGTCAACGACTCAAAGGGCCTCAAACAAGGCAGGGGTCGATGCAAGGCTTCCTCCAAACCTGTAGGCGCAGAGTTTGAACAGGAACTGACCACCGATTGACGGAGAGAGGTGTCGACGTCGACGTCAACCGACAGAGAGGGATGCGGCAGGGCTCGCCTGGTCGGAGGAGGGGAAGAACGACGGTGAGCGGACTAAGGATGGTGGCCGCCCGTCGACTTCGCCGACAGTGGAGTCGATGGTGTCGCTGGCTGGAGTAGGTCGGGAGAGGACGACAGTGAGCAGGGCCGGTTGCAGAGGAAAACGAAGCAGGTTTTTCGTTTTCCTCGATTTTCTCCGGTGCTTTTTTCTTTGTATTGGCAGCATCTTTAATAGGCAAAAGTAATCTGCCCCTTTTCAATACCTTACCAAAACAAGATTGATTTTCCAAAGTTTTCATTTCTAAACATAACAGGCAGAACCCTAAATTACAGCTCTATTTGAAAATTTTAATTTATATCCAAGATATATTTTTGTACTCTATTAATTTTATGCGCCTTTTTAAAATACTTTTAAGCTTGCCTTTCCCGCCCTAGCTATCCTAAATTACCGAACCTTTATTATTTAGGGTTTCATCGGCCGATCACACCGATGAGCCGAAAATAGTAACGGGTACATGGAAGAAGAATGCATAAAATAAATAACTGCAAGGGAAACGATTGGAAATAACAAATAGTAAATATAATTGGCGCGTGATGGAATCACGTGTCCTTGGATGCGGTGAGGGCTGCATCATATGAAGTGCCCCGAGGAGAAAGAGTGGTCGTGGCATGTTTTTTCCTTGATGGAAGAGCTAGTAAATGGTGGAGGTGGCTCAAATTCAGATTCAAGCAAGATGGAAGGCGGATCGGTTGGACCGTTTTCGAACAAGGATTTGTGGAGCAATGGAAACCTTCACCGGTAGTGAACCACCATGGGCAGTTGGCAAGGTTTAAACAAGAAGGCAAGGTACATTATTATATTGAAGAATTCTGATGGCTCTAAACCATGGTGCGAGGTTGGTCGGAGGAGGCATTAATGGGAACTTTTCTTGATGGATTCAAGCCATGGGTGTCTCGGGAGCTCGAGTTGAGGCATCCACGAAGGCTACAAGAAGCCATGAAAATGGCGGAGATTTTGGAGGAAAACTACCACACGGACAAGCGCCAAAGCAAGGATAAATCAGGAGAAAAAGGGGGAAACCCGCCATGGAAGGGAAAAGAGGCCGCAGAAGACGTGACTAAAAGCAAAAAAGAGGTGAAGAGGCTGACCAAAGAGGAAGAATAGGAGCGCATCTCAAAGGGGCTATGCTTCAAGTGTTGGGGGAAGTGGAGCAAGGAACACCGTGTAAGATGGGTCAAGTGTTCCAAATAGTGGAGACAAGTAGTGAAGAAGAAAATGATGAAGCGACCCAAGATGAGTCCGAGAATGGGGAAGACTACCATATGACGATGGGGAGTGACACGACGGAGTTGTCCCTTAATGCCATGTCGGGGGCAAGGACACCGACCACGATGAAGCTTATGGCATGGTTAGGAAAGTATGAGGTATACACTATTGGTGGATAATGGGTCCTCCCACAACTTCATCAATGCAGACATCACAAAGGAAGTGGGGCTTAAAGGGGTGTCTGTGGAACCCTTCGAAGTGAGGGTAGCCAATGGAGAAAAGCTCAATGTGAGGAAGTCGTGCAGGATGTGAATCTTAATGTGCAAGGGATGCGGATTTGCATGTTCTCACGATCGTGGGGTTAGACGTGGTACTTGGTAATGCTTGGTTGAGGAGCATTGAGAGGGTGTTGAATGATTATGAGGCCATAACCATGGAGTTCAAATTGGGTGGGAAGAAGAGGCTAGAAAGCATTAACTCCCATCGAAATTCAGTTGTGTGCAGCCAATGTGATGGAGAGGCTTTGGAAGAGTGGTGTGAGTTGTTTTGTTGTGTTCCTAGTAGGTGCAAACCAAGAGAAGGCGGGTAGGAGACAGGGAGAGGAGACCCTTGAAGAAAAATTGTAGCAGCAACCCTCATCTGTTCGGTGTGTAGTGGAGGAGCACAAGCATTTGTTGGAGATGTCAAAGGGGTTGTCGCCCTCACAGCCTTCGATCATCAAATCGTGCTCCATGATGCGGCAAGACCGGTGAGTGTACCTCCCTACCGATATGCTCATTTTCAGAAAAAGGAGATAGAACGACAAGTGGATGCGATGTTATTCCAAGGGTTGATACGAGCCAGTACTAGCCTATTTTCTTTCCTGGTGTTGTTAGTAAGAAAGAAGGACGGTTCGTGGAGATTCTGTACAGACTACCGAGCCTTGAATGAAGCTACTATCAAAGATCATTTTCCCATTCCAATGGTGGATGAAATGTTGGATGAGCTGCATAGTGCGACAATGTTCACCAAGCTTGACATGAGGGCAGCCTATCGGCGAATCAGGATGAATGAGGAAGACGTGCACAAGACTGCATTTAGGACACATTCAGGGCATTACGAGTATCTGGTTATGTCGTAGGGCATTCCAAGCTGCCATGAATGTCATATTCAAACCTTTTCTCCGCAAGTTCGTGTTGGTGTTTTTTGATGACGTCCTTGTGTATTCTACGTCCATGGAGGAGCACATTGGGTAACTCAAGGTAGTGTTGGAACTGCTGGAGCAACGCCACTTCTTCATCAAGATATCAGAGTGTGAGTTTGTTCAGAAGGAGTTGGAATACTTGGGCCATATCATTTCTGAGGAGGGGGTGAAGGTGGATTCGAGGAAGATTGACACCATGGTGGATTGGTCCTTACCGGCCAACATTACTGCTTTGAGAGATTTTTAGGGTTAACCGACTACTACAAGCGTTTCGTGAAGAATTACAGGTTGATTGCCAAGTCATTGGCCTCCATGTTAGAGAAGGATACTCTTGAATGGACTGATGGGGCAAAGAGAGCCTTTGAAGAGTTGAAAAGGGAAATGACTCAAACTTTGGTGCTTGTCTTACCAAATTTTGAGAAACCTTTTGAAGTCTACACGGATGCCAGTGGGGAAGGTATGGGGGCCGTGTTGGTGCAAGAGAAGAGACCATTAGCTTTTGTTTCCAAAGCATTGGGGCGTATGAAGAGGGATTGGAGCACGTATGCCCGTTAGATGCTAGTGATCATTCATGCGGTAAAGGTATGACGACCCTATCTTTTGGGCCGCAGATTCACCATTGTGACCAACCAACAACCATTGCGGCACCTATTGGAGCAAAAAATTATCACCCCGAAGCAATATAAAATTCATGGTGAAATTGCTTGGGTTTGAGTATGACATAGTCTACCAACCGGGAAAGGAGAACAAGGTGGCCGATGCACTTTCTAAAAGGGAGGGGAGCCCGATGCTATGGACTGCTGATGAGACAAAGGTTGGATTGCAAGCTTTGAGTGGTGCCGAGTGAGAAATCTGAGATAAAATACGCGGGGCGGTCAAGCTTGACAAAAGGGCATTGGAGATTGTGTCGAGTTAGAGAAACAAGAGGTGCGGGTGGATGGCTACAACATGAGGGGAGGCTTAATCTACTACAAGAATGGAGTATACATGCCAAGAGTACCGATGTTGCGTGAAGAGATTTTGGGCCACTTCCATAACAACAAGGAGGGAGGACATTCCGGGTGGTTGCAGACTTATATCAATGTGAAACACTTCTTTTATTGGGAAGTCTTGAAGAATGAGGTGAAGGAATCAGTGGCCTGATGTGACATATGTCAAAAAATAAAGTACGATCAAAGAGCTCCTATGGGGTTATTACAACCGCTACCAACACCGGTAAGGATTTGAGAAGATCTATCTATGGACTTTGTGGAATACTTACCTACAAGTAAGCAGTTCGATGCAATATTGGTAGTGGTGGATAGATTGAGCAAGGGGGCTCATTTCATTCCCCTTCGACACCCATTCATGGTGAGTAGCGTGGCCAAGATATTTGTGGAGAACGTGGTGAGGATGCACAAAATACTAAGGAGCATTGTGACGGACCGGGGTGCGTTGTTCATGAGTTCGTTTTGGCAGGAGCTTTTCACTTTACAGGGCAACATGCTGAAGGCCAGTTCATCCTACAACCCCCAAACAAATGGACAAATGGACAAACGGAGGTGGCGGATAGAACATTGGACCAATATCTCTGGTGCTACTGTCATGAGGTAGAAGCAAGATGGAAGGAGTATCTCCCATGGGCCGAGTATTGGTACAACACCTCGTAACATGCTTCAATCGATGCGGGCCCTTTTGAGGTGACTTATGGGAGGAGCCCACCTAGGTTGAGTAGATATGAGAAAGGGACGACCAAGGATGCAGAGGTGGAAAATGAGTTACTAACCCGGGATGAAATCATCACTAAGGCGAAGAAGGCGTTATGTAAGGCGCAAGAGAGGATGAAGAGATACTATGATCAGGGGAGGAGAGATGTAAGATTCGAGCCGGGAGACTACGTGTACCTCAAGCTACAACCTTACCGACAAAGGTCGTTGAAGAAAAATTTAAGGCCAAATTATTTCAAAGGTACTATGGGTCCTCAAGGTGTTGGAGCGCGTGGGTGAGGTGACATACTAACTTGACTTACCCGCTTCCTCTCTTTTACATCCGGTGTTCCATGTCACTGCCTTGAAGAAGAGGATTGGGGAACCGGAGAAGGTGATAGATGAGCTGCCAAATTTTGATAATGAAGGGAACATGATGCTGAAGCTGTTGGAGGATAAAGATGGACAAAGGGCATGACAAGTGTTTGTACGTTGTCAAGGGTTGCCGTTGGAGGAGGCAACGTGAGAGAAATATGAGGAAATGAAGACTACTTTTCCAAACCTCACCCTTGAGGACAAGGGCTTGAAGGAGAGGGGAATGGTGAAGTTCCGCTAAGGAGAAGCACTCGAGTTCGGAAACCAAAATGACGACAAAGTCTTTGGGGTGTGTGACGAGACAGGCTTGGCTCATGTAAAGTCGCATCTTGTTTTGATTTTTGTTTGGGTTGTGGGCTTTTTCTTTTGTTTTAGACTCGTGTTTTGTTTTTTTTGTCAAGTTTTGAGAAACTTCCCATGAGCTCTCTGGAGCGATTATTGCAGCGAATTAGAGATTCGTTTTCCGGTGAGCTTGGGAGCGGTGTGCAGCGATCCGGTCGGCGCTCACTTGGGCTAGAGGGGAGACAGACGAATCCCAAGCTAGAAGGGTCCTACCGCTGCTCTGGGCGGGTGGCCGATGACACCCATGTTTGGTGGTTGTTAAGGTTCGTGGAAGTTGTATGGTGGTTGTTTTTTCTGTTGATGTTCAGGTTCTGTTGATGTCTGCTTGGACTGTGGCTGTGAGCAATTTTATTCATGTTTTTGTGCTTATTTGGTAAATGAGGACGTGTAATGGCTGCCCATAAGGGCCCGGGTGTGGGCAGGTGTTGGATTGATTGTTCAAGGGGTCCACGTGTTTGGTGTCTGAACCAAGTTTCGCTCAAGTGTGGGTGGTTGAGGAATTGTTGTTGGACTCAATCTGCGGGTTCTCAACAGTAACATGCCGACATAATGACAAATAGTGAATGAGAATATTTATTTAGAGCATAAGAATCTGAGGTACCTTAAGCAAATGATGATTTTTTTTTCATCAACATCATTTTTTGAGGAGTATAATAATATGTGATCTGGTGAATGATGATGAGAGTAGTACAAGTCACTTCGAATTCTTGACATATGTTCTCCGTGGCATTATCAGTGGATGATTTTGGTAGTAGTGGAAAATTGAATATGAATTTCATTGATAAAAGACCAAAAAAGATTCAACAGTTCAGATCAATCATACATAAGACACCCATGTTACCCAAAAGTCGTCATCAATAAATGGAAATTTTTTTGCGTGGGTTACTCTCACCTAGAAATAGGTGTAGTATTAAATATTAACCATTGATTTCCTGCAGAAATAACATGATTGATCGAAATACTGATCAATGGTCAGTATTTAATACCGTATGAGTCGTAGGATATTAGATCAACGGTCAGTATATAATACTGTACCTATTAATAGGTGAGAGTAACTCACCTAATTTTTTTTTCCAATAAATGACAGATATATGGCATTTTTATAGCTACAAGACTCACAGTTAAAATATAAATGGAAATTTGGGAGAGCCCAATTAAGTATAATAAGAGGAGAGTGGCCGAAACAACGATATAAGTCAACCATTAAAGTGCATTGTAAGAAGAAGAGCACGCAAATGATTTTTCCGATACTACTTGCTGCAAAAAATTTGGTTTGTTCACTTAACAATATTTTTTTAAGCAGGGAATTTGGTTTCTTAGGATTCTAATAGGTTTTGGGAGGTGAAT
Source organism: Platanthera zijinensis (assembly GCA_039513925.1). NCBI lineage: Eukaryota > Viridiplantae > Streptophyta > Magnoliopsida > Asparagales > Orchidaceae > Platanthera > Platanthera zijinensis. Next base: position 12,812,997 of record CM077092.1, read on the forward strand.
TCATATAAAATTCTTTATCAAGAAGCCCACCGAGAAAGAATTAAGCAATAGCAATAGCCATATATACTTAAGTGAGCTTTCCAACACGGGGAAAACATCTCGTGATAACCCATACCATAAGGCTAGGTAAAATTATGCGTTAGGCGAACTTTGTACATAGTCGTAGAGCCGTCAAAGTGGTATTAAGATTGAATACCCAACCACAAGTAACATAGCCTTCTTCCTGAGGGCAGTGGGACCAATTCTGAAGTTTTATCTTGTGTTGAGACATCCATCTTCTTAAAGATAGTTTTCTTCCATGTCAGAGCCGGAGAAATATAACTCACATGACGAGTTGTAGGAATATAATAGAATCCATAGAGAAAGGCAGTGAGACAAGTATGAAAACCCTAAAAAGAAGCATACATTTACGAGTGCCCTTTTAGGTGGCAGCATGGAGTTGTAATAAATGTTGATTAGGAGAAACTAATTCAATTCCAGAACGGTAAGTAAGAATTAGAGTATACCTGACCATGTAATTGGAGACTAGTGATGTGAGTGGGAGAGGAGGCTTTACAGAAGGGGGAAGATGTGTACGATAGGTACGGAAAAAAAAGGTCCACCCTAAATGCCAGAGTGAAAGTATGTCGAGGTTGAGTAATCAAAGAACTAAGAGGAGTAAGAGAAGATGGTGATGTAAGAATTTATGTGCCCAAGATCACTTTGCCTCCATGAACTTCAAGAACTTGCCAAACACCTCTGACTTCTCCTTCAAAAAATACACATACGTGTAACGTGAGAAGTCATCCACGAACAACAACATATATATGTTCTCTGAAAAAATTGGGGTGGCATTTGACCTCATCGCATCCATGTGGATACACTCTAGTGGCCTTTTGCATCTCAAAAGAAACGTGTCAAATGAAAGGCAAGGTGCCTTTTCAAATTGACATCTCTCACATACATACCCGTCACCGAAAGAAAACAAGCTAGGTAAGTCCCTGATCGGACTCTTAACCACCATCGCTCTCAGCTTCTCCATTTCGTCATGCCCCAACCTTTTATGCCTAATCACAACACCATCATTTGTCTTCGTCTTGTCAATGTGCGATGTCGCAGAAAGAACATACAAATCAAGAACCCACCTTTAAATGTGAGTCACCTCCGCCTTCATAGAATCTAAGTTCCATAGGAACTTCACGTTCTACAGCTCAAAAAGAATGTGGTACCCTGCATCAACTGCATTTGTCAGTTGTCACTGAAAATTGATTCTTCCTCATACTCGACACGTGATACACACTTTTTAGCGTAAGTGCATTCTTATCATTGCCAACTGTCACAATCCCTTCCTGCTCCACTAGATGAACTGTGTTGTCTGTTGTCATGATAGCATCACGTCTATAATATTTTCGTAGAGATGAGAACTTGGATCCATCACCAATAATCAACGATCCAATTGTCTTTGAAGTTCACAGAGGCCATGAATTTCACAGTAGAGGCATTCTTTGAAATACCTCCCACAAACTTCAACTTCCATTGCACCTTCCTCCTTCTCTGTTGCATGACCCGGTGTGAGATTGAACCTACAATCACCCTTGTAGTGTCCAATCTTGTTGCATCTTAAGCACTTGTTATTTCTCTTTCCTCCATTCCTGGGAGGAAAACGAGCACTGCCCTCCCTAGAAGAGGTAGAATGACCTTCTCAATCGTTCTTAATGAGTGAAATTATATGCTCGCACTATTTTGATACACACTCTTCAGCATAAGTGCACTCTTATCACTGATAGTTGTCACAATCCCTTCCTGCTCCACTAGATGAATTGTGTTGTCTGTTGTCATGATAGCATCACATCTATCATACTTTCGCAGAGATGAGAACTTGGATCCATCACTGGGAATCAATGATGCAATTGTCTTCAAAGTTCACAGATGCCATGAATTTCACAGTAGAGGCACTCTTCGAAATACCTCCCACAAACTTTGACTTCCATTGTACCTTCCTCCTTCTCTGCTGCATGACACGGTGTAAGGTTGACCCTACAATCACCCTTGTAGTGTCCAATCTTGTTGCATCTTAAACACTTGATATTTCTCTTTCCTCCATTTGTGGGAGCGAAGCGAGCACTGCCCTCCCTAGAAGAGGTAGAATGACCTTTTCAATCATTCTTCTTCTTATCCAAGTGTTTCTTCTTCCCAGTGTACAAAATTTCACTGCCTTCACTAGTGATAGGCACACTTGCCATCTGTCTAGCCAAACTCTCCTAAGACGCCAAGAGATTCTCCAACTCCATCAAAGACAATTGAGTAGCGTAGCCCATTCATGCATCGCTATGACAAAAGATATACACTCCTTCCGCAACCCCTTGATAACACGTCTCTTCAATTTTGCCTCAGAAATTGGTTTTTTCTGATCACATGTGGTAATATCTGCACAAAAATTGTTCATCTTTGGGAAATAAATCAAGATGGAAAGTTCTCCTTGATTTGCTTTCACAAACTCATTTTTAGGAACTGCAGCCTTGCCATATTCTTCTTGTTGAACAGACCATCAAGGGTCGCCCAAATTTTAGACGCCGATTTGCACCCCATGATGTGGTCGAACAAGTCCAGTGAGACCGTTTTAAGAGTGAACTCTGCTTTCGTGTTCATCTTCTTCCATGCCTTGATTTCTTGAGCATTTATAATATTTGACACTACTACCTATGCATCTTATCCCACGGATCTTCTACCAACAAGTAACTCTCCAAACATAACTATCATTTCTTGAAATTTATGTGGGTGAGCATATCAATCCCCAAACCATAGGAACTACCACTGCCTTCCATTGATGATAAATCCAGATAATTGTAAATCGAAAGAACTTAGTCTTGCTAAAATATCCGTGGCACTTGTACCATTTAAAAATTTTTGTGCCCAAGATCACTTCGCCTTTTTACACAATATCCATTTTTGTTAGAAAAAACTATGTAAAGACCCACATATTGGCCCATTTATTTTTCCTCTTCTTCTCTTATAATAGTCCCACATCTTGTAAATGGGACTCCTCTCTCTCCTCTCCATATGTATATGTATTCATACATTGTATTTACATACACAATAAGGATATACAAAGTTTTTCCCAAGTGTCTTTGTTCTTTTCTACATGGTATCAGAGCGACCGTCCTACCTTATGTTTCGGACAACTAGCCTTTTCTCTCTAACCGCTCGTGTTGCGGCCTCCCGACTCTACCCACAGCTGGTCTAGTGTTGCGGTTTCCTTCTTTCTAACCGCAGGACACTTTCCCGTGGAGCCACCCACCGCCCCACCTTCTCTCTCTCCTTTTATAATATCTCCTGCCTGCTCCGTGGGACCCGCTTCGATTCTCGTACTTGCGGCCTCCTCTCCTCCCTCGCGATCTACCTTCTTGTCGCTGTGGTTCTTTTCTTGCTTGATTCCTGCGGTATCTTTCCGCTACTCGCGGATTTTTTGGTGTGTTCACTACTCCCCGTGGTCTCTCTGCGGTCTCCTCTCTCGCCGCTAGCCAGACCGCTCTGCCTTCTTCGCGATCAACTTATCACGTGTGATTCTGTTATCGTGCGGGTTTCTTGTCGCGCGGCCTGCTCTTGCCGATATGCCGACCTATTCTTGTCGCGGGATCTGCCCGCTGCTTGCCCCTTCTCCGCTGTTCGACGCGGATTGCGGTTTCTCTTCTAGCCGCTGCTGACTCCTGCGGGCTTGTCGCTTTGTCACACTCCGTGATGTCTACTTCAGCCGCCGTGGTCTCTTCTCAGTCCGCTGCTCTGTTCGCCGCGATCTCTTCTCAGTTGCTGCTCAGTCCGACGTGGCTTTGCCGGTTAGCCTGCTTCAAACTGCGCCGTCGTGTTCTCTGCTTGCTGCGGCCTTGTTTAGTTGTTGTTGTTCTTGCCGCCGGTTTTTTGCTACTTCTTCTCCCTGTCCGTTGTACCTTCTTCTCTTAGCCGCAGTTCTCCTGCCTTTAGCCGCCTACCCGCCTTGTTGGCTAGCAGCTTTGTTGCTTTACTGACGGTTCCTTGGTCATGGATACTTCTACTGCCACTTCCACTCCAACTGAGGCGGCTGCCCCTGTTCCCGAACTCCGCGACGAGTTGCAAATTACCATCATTTCTCTTACTAGAAAGAAGAACTTTGTTGAGTGGGCGCACTCTGTTCGCCGAGTTCTTCAGTCAAAGGGATTTCTGCATCGTTTGACCCAGGTTGTTCCCTTTGCATCTACCGATGACTGGATTCGTAACAATTGTCGTGTTCAAACATGGCTTCTCAACTCTCTTGATGGAGAACCTTACCGCATGATCATGTATCACGAGACGGCTAAGGCGATGTGGGATGAGCTCTACTCTCTTTGCTCAGGCAAGGACGGTCTCCAGCACCTGTACGACATCTTCACCGATCTTCGACAGTGCTGCTTACTTAACCTCTTTTGTTGCTTGGTCCAAGACACTGGTTGAAGCCTGGATTCAGCATCAGCCCCTTACTACGGATCTCGCTGCCCAGCGTGCTCAAAAGGAAGTTGTTGGTATTGCAATGATGATGGCTCGTGTTCCACCTCATCTTCATAGTGTTCGGGCTCAGATCCACTCGTTTGCTACTATTCTCTCATTCTTTGACGTATGCACCATGCTGTTAAAGGTTTCGCCGCCTCCTGATGCTATTGGCCCTCCTTCCCCGGCTTTTCTCTAGCACTCTTCTGCGCTATTACTACCTCTCCCTCCCCCTACCCGTGGAGTACGTTCAGGCTCTCGGGGAAGGGGTCGAGGTGGCCAACCACAATCTAAGTGTTCTTTCTGTGGTAAGGATGGACACCTGGAGGCGACCTGCTACGCAAACACGGTCTTTCTCCTCGTCCGACTGCTTTTGTTGCTGCCCACAGTCCTTCTTCCACTCGTGCTGATCTTGAAGAAGTCCGCCTCCAGCTCCAACAACTTCACGGCATGCTCAACCACCTGCCTGCCTCCGTTGCCTCCATCTCTAATGAATGCATCGCTTGTCTCTCCACTAGTCCACGCTGGATAGTGGATTCAGGTGTTACTCTCCATATCACCTCGCTGAAGCCACATCAATGCTTGGATTCTTCACATCCTAAGTTTATCACAGTGCCAATGGTGACACTGTTCCTATCTCCAGCTCTGCTTAGCATCCCTCTCAATTCCTCCATCTCTCTCCGCTCCACTCTTCATGTCCCGGGTTCACCGTTTAATTTACTTTTTGTTAGTCGCTTCACTACCGTTTTGAATTGCTCTATCACATTCACTTCTTCTTTTCTGATGCAGGAGCGACAGACGCAGAGTATCATTGGTAAAGGACGACTGCAAAACGGGCTTTACCTTTTTGATGTTTCTCCTACCATCCTCTCCTTAGTCTCCTCGATTGATTGGCATCGGCGTCTCGGTCATGCTCCTCTTCCGGTCCTCAAGAAGGCTCTTCCTGATATTTCTCTTCCAGCTTTTACGCGTGATTCATGTATTTTGGGAAAACAACATCGTTCCTCTTTTCCTTCACATTGTACCCGGAGCTTTGCTCCTTTTGTTTTAGTACATTCTGATATTTGAGATCCGTACAAAATAACAAGTGTTTTTGGGTATCGTTATTTTATCATTTTTATTGATGATTATTCTCGGATGACATGACTGTACTTAATTTGTGATCGCTCCTAACTTCCTTGCGATTTCCGGGCTTTCGTCCTTGAGACTCGCACATAGTTCTCCGACAACATTAAAACTCTCCGTACAGATAATGCTCGCGAATACACTAGCCATGAATTTGCTAATACCTGTTCTGAATTTGGAATTATTTACCAGATTTTGTGTGCCTATACCCCCCAACAAAAACAGAGTGGTTGAGGTAAAAAAATTGGCATCTTCTTGATGTTGCTCGCTCCCTCATGATTCAAATACAGCTACCCAAGGCTTATTGTCACTTTGCGCTTTCGACGGCCTGTTATCTCATTAACTGTCTCCCTTCCTTCGTCCTCCGAAATGCTACTCCGTTTTGTCTTCTCGCCCCCTCTATTCCGCTATTCTCTCTTACGCCTCGCATATTCGGTTATACCTTCTATGTTCATTTACTTGGTCCGTCCACCGACAAGTTCGATCCTCGGGCAGCCAAACACATGTTCGTCGGTTATTACCGTACTCAGAAAGGCTATGTTTGCTACTCTCCTACTACCCGCAAGGTGACCGTTTCAGTTGATATCTTTCGAGAAGATCAACCGTTCTTCTCCACTCCAGACCCACCTCTTCCACCACAATCCTTGTCAAGACCTGTCATCCTAGTTACCTCTCCTCCACCACCGCTCCTCCCTGACTCGGCTCCCGTTCTCTACAAGCTCCCTCTTATCCGTGTCTATACTCGTCACCCTCCTCGCTCCGCCGCCTCGATGTAGCCGGCTTCGATCTCTGACACTCTGAACCTGCTGATCTGACACCGGTCTCCACCGCTCATCCCATGACGAATTATGTATCTTTACATCGCCTGTCCTCGACGCTTCACACCTTTGCTACTTCCTTATCCTCTATTTCTGTCCCTAACTCTGTGCAAGAGGCTCTTCAACATCCGGGCTGGCGGACAACCATGACAAAGAAATGACAGCCCTCTGGTCTAACCAGACATGGGATCTGGTTCCTCCCCCTCCAGGCCAGACTACTGTTGACTGTAAATGGTTCTTTGTCATCACGCATGCTCCTGATGGGACAATTGACCGTCTTAAAGCCCGGCGGGTGGCTCGTGGCTTTACTCAACAACAAAGTCTCGATTATGAGGAAACATTCTCTCCAATGACCAAGCTCAAAACGGTTTGTGTCCTCCTTTCAGTGGCTGTGCATCGCCAATGTCCTCTACATCAACTGGATATCAAGAATGCTTTTCTAAATGACGATCTACAAGAAACAGTCTACATGCAATAACCTCCGGGTTTGAGACCATAGGGTAGTCCCGGGTTTGTCACCTCAAGAAGTCGATTTATGGTCTCAAACAATCCTCTCGGGCATGGTTTGATAAGTTCAATAGGGCTTTGCGAGAAGTTGATTTTACTCGGAGCTCGACAGATTTCTCTCTGTTTGCTCGACATCACACAACATGCACTGTTCTCCTCTTAGTATATGTCGATGACATCCTAATCACATGTGATGACCAAGGTTGTCAGGATCGAGATCCTAGATGAGATCGTTTCGAGGTAGGATCAGATCTGATAGTAGGGTCGGATCGAGGATCGCTTTACAAAATCAGGATCGATTTACAAAATCTGGATCGTAGGATCGTAAGATCCTATGATCTGGATCGCAATCCTGACAACTTTGGTGATGACTTAAAGGGAATACAAATGATCAAACAACACCTGAGCTCTGTTTTTCAAACAAAAGACTTGGGAAACCTCCGATACTTCCTTGGCCTTGAGATCGCAAGACGTCCTGATGGTTTTGTCTTATCTCAATGGAAGTACTGGCTCGACCTCCTTCAGGATGCCGACTACTCTGGATGCAAGCCGACCAATACTCCCATGAATGTCAATCATAAGCTTTGTGCACATACCTCAGATACAGATCTACTTCTTCCAAATCCAGAATATTACCGACGTCTCGTTGGAAAACTGATTTACCTAACGGTCACTAGACCAGACGTATCCTTTGATGTTGGTGTTGTCAGCCGATTTATGCATTTTGCTCGGATGTCTCATCTACAGGCCGTCAAACGCATCCTGAGATATCTAAAAATAGCCTTGGTCAAGAGCTGGTATACAAAATCTCTTCTTATACTCCAACATTGGTTGCGTATTCAGATGCAGAATATGCTGGTTCCCTGGATGATCAGCGTTCTACCAACGGATTTTGTACCTACTTCAGAGGTCACCTTGTTACCTGACGCAGTAAGAAACAAGTTGTGGTTGCTCGATCTTCAGCTGCAGCTGGATACCGTTCGATGACTTTGGTTGTATCCGAGCTTATATGGCTTGAAAGTCTCCTAAGTGATATGAGAGTAAAATTTTCCTCACCAGCTATTGTACTTTGTGACAGTCAAGCTGCTATACACATAGCTAAGAATTCGGTCTTCCACGAAAGAACGAAACACATTGAAGTTGATTGTCGCTTCATTCGGGAAAAGTTCAAATGAAGAAGCTGGAATTGAAACATGTTCCAACTACTGACCAAGTTGCTGATCTTCTCACTAAGACCCTACCGAGTGCCCTATTTTATTAGTTCTTGTCCAAGCTGTGTGCCTATGACTTGTACGCTCCGGGTTGCGGGGAGTGTTAGAAAAGACTGTAAAGACCCATTTATTTTTCCTCTTCTTCTCTTGTAATAGTCCCACATCTTGTAAATGAGACTCCTCTCTCTCCTCTTCCTATATATATGTATTCATACATTGTATTTACATACAAAAGAAGGATATACAAAGTTTTTCCCAAATGTCTTTGTTCTTTTCTACAGTTTTCAATCGCAATGAAATCAACAATTAATAAACCTAACCAGGTTAAACACCACACAATCAAGTCAACAATTCAATTTGAAATTGAAGTTTCGAAGTATGCTTACAACTGGAGAGATAACACAACTAAAAAAACAGTTTTTGTTTTCGAATTTGTTTCGAATTTGTTTTCTGGATTCGTGCAGGAGGAAAGAAAAGTCAAAACAACAAGCTTCTGTATCATGGAGGAAAACAAAATCGAAAAAAACAAGGACCCAAAGCTTTTCTGCTTTCATATTGACCAAGCAACAGTCATGACTTTTCGAAGGGGCGCAACTCTGATTTATTGGAAAACCTAAAAACAGTTTTTGTTTTGGTGAATGGATGCTCCTCTTGGAAAATGGATTCTCACGCGGGCCACAAAAAACCAAAATAAAAAACTGTAAAATAAAAAACTCATCTTGATTTTAATAGGCGAGGGAAAAATAAAAGAAGCATGCTTTTGAGAGGAGAGCATCCTCATTATTAATGAAGCAAAGATTGACTTGATGATGATTATTGACCTTAAAGATGCAGGTCAATGAATGATGATTATTGTCGAGGAGTTGAGAATAGAGTAAGCTCAACGATTGCACTATGACTTAGAGGAGAGAGGAAGGCTGCGGTGGACTAAGAATTTTGGGGTTTTTTTATATGTATTAGGATCAAGCTCTGTTGTGGATCATCACAGCTGTTATAGATCATCCAAAGATCAAGCTCTATATGAAACTATAGAGAGATGAAGGCTCCGATTGGTACAACTTTTTTTCGATGATGAATTTGGACAAAAACATCATCCCCATAGAATGTATGTTTGGCATGACGACGGTTATGACCGCCACCAAGAAAAGAAAGCTAGTTTTGAACATTTAAAGGAATGAAGATCCTTAGGTGAGGTCAAGTGTTCGCGAACGATGGTTTGTAACCACCGAGTTTATGACCGTTATTGCCATGCCAAACAGAGCCAATGAAGCATCCCTTGAAGACAACCGTGAAACTAGAACGGTTGGAGGCTAGCCGACATGCCTAAAACCAATTAGTGTTGTGATGAGAGCCTGAGTGACCCGAGAATTCCCAATGTGGGACTAACATTTTCAGTCTCATATCTATATCCATACATCAATCTTTATTTAATACATAAAAAAAAGATAATGAGAGAGAACACTCTTATTTGAAATAATGGATAAGTAGAGAACTTCATGTCAAAATTGAACACCTCAAACTTACTTGTGATGATTTTCTGCATTATTTTTTTAATTAACGAGCATCTTCGCATGGGCTTCTCCCGTGCTCAATGCTCTTAGGTGGGCTTCGTCCGCATCCAGGTAGGCTCCGCCCGCATGAAGCCCGTGTATGTCTATTCTCCCTGCTCTCGGATGTGAAAGTATACGGTCACAACAATTCCACTACCCGACATCGCTCCCACCACTCCCAAATATTTTTCTTTTCTCTAAAATAATTGACACAAGATAGGGCACAATGGAGACAAAAGATCCATATAGCCGACCCCACTATAGTGGGATAAAGGCTCGAGTCTTGTTGTTGTATCTCTAAAATAATTGTAAATTATATTTATAGTTTTAAATATATATTGACAATAAAAAATAATATATGCCATCCTCAGCCTAATATTTAAGATGAGATTTAGCTTTTTATATGATTTTTAATTAGAAAGAATGCATTAATTAACTCAATTATTTCAAAACTAACACATTCCATGAATATATAATGAAATAGGTAACAATTTTTAAAAAATGAATATATAATGGCTAATTTTTAAAAATAATGTGTTTTGTTTCCCCAAACATTCTTGAGTTGTTCTAAAACAATGTGCAGTGTGATAATTTTTTTTCTTTAATCCAGAATTTTTTACTCTGAACTTTATAGCAAAAAGATGTATAGATATACACTCTGAACTAAACCTGCTATGGAAAAAGAAGACCCACAGCCTTTGCATTAATGAAACTTGCCTATGAATTCTCCCTTCAAATTGATGTGGTTCCTTTCACTAATCATGGAGGGATTATGCACTTTTTTATTTTTTTTAAGCATGTTCAAGCTTGTTGGGATAAGTTAACAAAAGTGGTTCTTCTTAGCAGGTTTCACTTGCTGGCAGAGTTCGACGAGGTTAAGCGCAGCTGTAGAAAGCGTCTCGATGGTCACAATCGGCGTCGGAGGAAGCCACAGCCGGATTCCGTAAATTCCGGTAACTTGTTCCCAAACCACCATGGTAAGCTTTGCAACCCATTCATCATTTCGTGTTTATTTGATCCTCTCATGTTTCTTTTGAAAATAGTAGATTGAGAGATGAAAAATGCCACTGTATATTGATATTTGTATGAATGTAGATATATATATGTGTGGTGAAAACACCTAATTTAAATAATTTATCGAAAATGATTTCGGATTAAAGTATATCAACTACACTTGGGATCCGTTTGGTGCGTGCGGCGCCAGCATTCGTGAACGTGGTGGATACGAACCATTGTTTGTGAACGTCCAACCTCATCTAAGGAACTTCATCCACTTTCATGTTCAAAATTAGTTTTCTTTTCTTGGTGGTGGTCGCAAGACTCATAATAGTTGTCATGCCAAACATACATTCTATGACGGTAGCATTTTTGCCCAAACTCACCGGAGCAAAAGTGTTGTGCCAAACGAATAATTTTTAGCCGTGATCCAAACAGAGCTTTGGCTTGTGCCAATTTTCAAGTACATTTCAACATCAAACAGCTTAATAGTACATTTCAACATCAGCTTAGCATCATTAGTCATGATTTATGAACACCAACATTGAGCTGTCTGCAAAAACTACTAAAACAAAACATAATTACATTTTCAAATTGTTCGCTCATTAACGCGCCACTAATTCATTTTTACACGACTGTTAACAACTCGCCAGTCCCGCCTGTGTCCTGATATGCCGACAAGACATATGTGTTAAGGCAGGCCAACATATAATGTGATTGATGTGAGAGTTAACCTCTGGGTTGAATGAATATGAGCATGATTATTGGTGTATCTGGCCTAGCTTTACTCTCATTCGATTTCCCGCTCATGAATGTCAAGACCTACCGAGGCGGGTGCTGTGTGTCCCGCCGACTTGAGATCGGGTGTTTGGGAGGACAAGGTAGAAGTTCCGTTAAGGGATTTGAGTCCCCCTGATCGAGTAGGGGAAGAAGGGAGGTGAGCGGCGCTAGCGAGGGTAGCGGGGAGCCTTGGTCGAGGAGGGGAAGAAGGGAGGTGGTCGGCGCTAGCGAGGGTAGCGGGTGAGAGTGAGCGAGTCCTTTGTAGCCTACAGGGAAATGTTAGCAAAAGAAAAAACTATGTTCATAGAAGTATCATGCGCTTGTTGTGAGGCTTAACTTTTGGGTTTAACGATTAATCTTATTTGATTCTCGCTCTACAGGGTCCAGGTTTACATACCCTCAGATATTTTCTACTGCGGCATCGGGCACTTCCTGGAGCTCCATCATCAAAAGCGAGGAAGACGCTCTTTTCAGCCACCACAGCCAGCAGCCTATGCATTTCGTCGAGCGGGTGCAGCAGCCGGCGCTGCAGCATTTCGGCAGCTCCTTCAACCGCGGGTTTAAAGAGAGCAAGCATTTCCCCTTCCTCCACGACGGCGACACCGTGGTCCTGGGCAACCGGGCGGCACCGGAGCCCGCCGCCGCCATCTGCCAGACCCTCCTGAAGAGCACCTCATCTGAGAGCAGCGGAGGAAAGATCATCTTCTCCGACGGATTGCCGCCTGTCCTCGACTCTGATAGTGCTCTCTCTCTTCTGTCATCACCCGCCCAGACCTCGCGCATCCATATAGGCCACATGGTGCCGGCCGACAGGATTCCGTTGGGACGGCCGCTGCCCTCCAGCATGCAGGCAGCCTGAGAAGTGTCTCTCCTACCGGGTTTTCGTGCTCCGGGGTTGAGAACGAGCATCTGGGAACTGTTCTGGTGACTGATGCCGGCGAAGCTGATCTCCATTGCCACAATATATTTCATGTTGGGGGCGAAGGGCCGCCCGATGATGCTTCTTCACATTCTCTTCACTTCTCATGGCAATAGATTGTCGATGGTTGTAATGGCAGATCTCCTTCGCCATCAGCTTAGATTCTTAGCTATTCTATACCCAACTATTCTGAGATTGCAGAGTTTTAGAACGGATGAATTTTTTGGAGATTGTTTCTCATTTGTGTTGGCAGTTATTTATGGTAATATTTTTTTTACTCTTCCTGCTTCCGTTGGTCATTCAGGAGCTGGTGATGCAAATCCAATGTATATATATGACTTGAGCCTTCTCAAATACTTTTCAAGTGGAAACTGTAATTTACGATGAGAATGAAAAACAGGGGAGGGATTTTCCTCTACACGTAGCGGTTATGAACCGTCGTTCACGAATGTATGACCTCGATTAAGGAACTCCGTTCCTTTTTATGTTCAAAATTAGTTTTTTTTTCTTGGTGTAAATCTTTCTATGTGCTGAGAAATTTTGTATCCGACGGGTGGCGATGCTCTTTGGCACTTGTATCAGTTCATTGCTGATAGTAACGTAACTGTGTGAATATCTGAAGCTGCTTAAAAGGCCCGAGGCGAGGGACATAGTTAAAATTCTAATTCAGGTGGGAGCTGCGGAGCATTGCTATGCGACCCAAAGGATACGAGCTTATCATCTATTGAGATAAGCTCAGGAGGTGAGCTTCTAGAAAGAGGCTCAGAGATCATATAAGCGCAGACTGAAGTTTCTTTCAGAAGAAAAGAGAAAGGCGAGCGTGAGCGAAGCGCCTAGCGGCGATGGAGAGGCGAAGAAGAAAAAGATGGCCCTCTTCTTCTTCTATAGAAACTATCATTTTAGTCATAGAAGAAAGAGAGTCCAAACTCACTGACACATAGCACTCCACCAAAAGAACCAGGCTGCAAATTCGCAGGTTACAACCTTCTATTAATTGAAATTTCAAAAAGTTCACGCATGCATAACATTAAGGACTGAAGCTTAGAGGGTGTGTTTTTGAGCAAATGATAGAAGTGGTGCAACTTGTAATTATGCAGACTTGAATGAAGACACCCAACTTATGTATTCTTATGGCCTGTTTGATTGAACAGAATTGAGATTTCCGAATTATAATTGGAGTTTAATTTCAATGAAAATAGATCTTCAATTCTAATTCAAGGACCCCAATTTCATTCAAACAAAGGAACACTCAGTAATTTTGGAGATATATCTATCTCGGAGTAATATCAATCCAAACATACATCTCTTAATTTCATTAGCTTCGTATGGCTGACACAAATGCAATGACGCACTCCGCGTATTTTTCCCATGCATATTTTGCAAGTTATAGATTAATATATATGTATGTACATAAATGTATATGTACATAAATGTATATGTACATAAATGCATATGTACATATATACAGATATTTTAAAGCATATATATAAAATTATAGGGATGTGTGCGCAAGGGGAACGAGCGTGCACAACCCCTGATTGTGCTTGCTTGGCATGAGGGTGTTTTTACCTGGTTGGCTCGACCCTTCTTGGCGATCCAATCAAAGCTTCGATTCGGCTTGGCCAGGAATGATTTTAAGGGAATGGGATTGGTATAATTGGAATAGAAGGAAGGTTTTCACTAGGGGTACCAAAGTATATGCATAACAGAAATATTATATAAAGCATATGCTTTGAAGACTGATGAGTTGATGTCAGTCAGTATTGCTCTTTCTTTTTGGTGCTGAATGATGTTGATTGAAGCAACTGTAGTCAAGCATGCTAATCTCTTCTAGAAATTTTATGTGGCAGCTGACAACTGTCATAAGTCTTACAAATCACCAATCTAAATGAGCACAAATTAAAATAGTTAACTCCCACTATAGCAAGATAATCCTAAGTAATCAGGAAATGAAATATATTATTCAACATTTGCTGGAACTTCTGCCAGCCATCTGCAGTCATTTTTAGAAATTTTTTGATCAAACAGCTTGCATGCAATTAGCTTATGCATCCATGCATTTAACCTGCTGCGTATGCAGTTAGATTTAGCACAGTTTGCGGAGAAGGAAGCTCATTTATAATTGCTGTATACCATATACATGTAGCATGCTGCAATATATTACCACAAATTTATATAGAATTTGGTATAATCCTGTGCCATATTTTAAATAATCTTAGTAAAATAGCATGTATGCATAGATAGATGGATGGATACACATCTATATGAATGTATGTATGCATAGATAGATGGATGGATACATGTACGTATAGTATCATGAGGACAAAATGCTTGGACTCACCGGCATTCCCACTTGTTGACCATTAATCATTGAAATCTATTAGGAGAATAGATTTCACTGCTATTAACCAAATTTCAGTTACCACACAAATTCACATTGAACTCAATCCTATGGGGGTAAATTCCACCCTTACACACTTTATATCAGTTAATCCACATAAGTTCACATAATACTCCCACCTTATATCATTAACAACAACAACAACACTCAAGCCTTTATCCCACTATACTGGGGTCGGCTATATGGATCCTTTGTCGCCATTGTGCCCTATCTTTTGTCATAATCTCACTAATGTCTAAGTACATCATGTCTTTCCTTATAGTTTCATTCCAACTCTTTATTGGTCTACCGCTCCCTCGTTTAAAATGCCTAGTGACTAGACTCTCACAACGCCTAACAGGTGCCTCTAATGGTCTCCTTTGTACGTGTCTAAACCATCTTAGTCGAGCTTCTCGCATCTTCTCTGCAATTGGTGCTACTCCTGTCTTATCCATAATACATTAATTCCTAATTTTATCCAATCTCATATGTCCACACATCCACCTA
Source organism: Platanthera zijinensis (assembly GCA_039513925.1). Taxonomy (NCBI): domain Eukaryota; kingdom Viridiplantae; phylum Streptophyta; class Magnoliopsida; order Asparagales; family Orchidaceae; genus Platanthera; species Platanthera zijinensis. The sequence continues at coordinate 12,828,266 of CM077092.1, forward strand.
AGCATTCTCATCTCCGCAACTCTCATTTTTTGCTCATGTACACAATTCACTGCCCAACACTCAGAACCATAGAGCATCACGGGTCTAATTGCAGCAAGGTAAAACTTGCCCTTAAGTTTTAGTGGTACTTTACGATCACATAAGATCCCTGACGCGCCTCTCCACTTCAACCAACCTACTTGGATTTTGTGTCACATCTTTATCAATACCTCCGTCCTTTTGAACTATCGATCCAAGATATTTAAAAGACTCACTACGGGAAATATCTTGATCACCCAACTTAATAACGAAGTCATCAACCCTTCTTGTACTGCTAAATTTAAGCTTCATATACTCCGTCTTTGCCCTGCTCAACCTAAAACCTTTCTTTTCTAAAGTATCTCGCTAAGATTCAAGTTTTGCATTTACATCCTCGCGCGCCTCATCAACCAAAACGATATCATCCACAAAAAATAAACACCAAGGTATTTCTTGTTGGATACGTCTGGTGAGCTCATCTAAGATAAGGGCTTAGAGCTGAACCTTGATATAAGCCAACAATGATAGGGAATTCCTGTGTTAATCCTCCAGTTGTCCTCACCCTTGTCACTGAATTTGTATACATATCTTTGATTATGTCAATATATGATACATTTACACCTTTCTTTTTTAAGACTCTCCATAAGATCTCTCTTGGAACTCTATCATAAGCCTTCTCAAGATCAATAAACAACATATGCAAATCTTGTTTTCTTCTTGATAGTTGTCAATGAGTTTCCTCAAGAGATGTATAGCTAACATGGTCGACCGCCCTGGCATGAATCTAAATTGATTCTCCGAGATGTCAGTCTCCCGTCTTACTCTTATTTCTATTACTCGTTCCCTTAGTTTCATGGCATGACTCATCAATTTAATTCTTTTATAATTAACACAATTTTGTATATTTCTTTTATTCTTATACAAATGTACCAAGATATTTTTTCTTCATTGATCTGACATCCTCTTTGACTTCAATATCTTATTGAAAAAACATGTAAGCCACAAAATTCATTCATTTCCTAGACATTTTCATACTTCGATGAGTATATCGTCTGACCCAACCGTCTTTCTATTTTTCACCTTTCTTTTCTAAGACTCTCCATAAGATCTCTCTTGGAACTCTATCATAAGCCTTCTCAAGATCAATAAACAACATATGCAAATCTTGTTTTCTTCTTGATAGTTGTCAATGAGTTTCCTCAAGAGATGTATAGCTATCATGGTCGACCGCCCTGGCATGAATCCAAATTGATTCTCCGAGATGTCAGTCTCCCGTCTTACTCTTCTTTCTATTACTCGTTCCCTTAGTTTCATGGCATGACTCATCAATTTAATTCTTTTATAATTAACACAATTTTGTATATTTCTTTTATTCTTATACAAATGTACCAAGATATTTTTTCTTCATTGATCTGACATCCTCTTTGACTTCAATATCTTATTGAAAAAACATGTAAGCCACAAAATTCATTCATTTCCTAGACATTTTCATACTTCGATGAGTATATCGTCTGACCCAACCGTCTTTCTATTTTTCACCTTTCTTTTCTAAGACTCTCCATAAGATCTCTCTTGGAACTCTATCATAAGCCTTCTCAAGATCAATAAACAACATATGCAAATCTTGTTTTCTTCTTGATAGTTGTCAATGAGTTTCCTCAAGAGATGTATAGCTATCATGGTCGACCGCCCTGGCATGAATCCAAATTGATTCTCCGAGATGTCAGTCTCCCGTCTTACTCTTCTTTCTATTACTCGTTCCCTTAGTTTCATGACATGACTCATCAATTTAATTCCTTTATAATTAACACAATTTTATATATTTCTTTTATTCTTATACAAATGTACCAAGATATTTTTTCTTCATTGATCTGACATCCTCTTTGACTTCAATATCTTATTGAAAAAACATGTAAGCCACAAAATTCCTTCATTTCCTAGACATTTTCATACTTCGATGAGTATATCGTCTGACTCAACCGTCTTTCTATTTTTCATCTTATTTAAAACATTCTTTACCTCTGATACTTGAATTTTACGATAAAATGTTATGTTCCTACTGCTCTGATTTACTTAACTCTTTCAAGTTCAATTAATTGTCCTTTGTTTTAATATAAAGTTGATAAAAGTATCTTTTTCATCGCTGTTTAATATTCACATTATCCATCAAAACTGTATCTGTCACATGTTTTCTGCATTTTATATGACTCAAATCTCTTGTTTTTCTTTATATAGCTCGAATAATTTTATATATGTCACACTCCCCAATTTTGATATCTAGTCACTTACAAAATTCTTCATAAGTTTGACTTCTTGTTTGACTTACTACCTGTTTAGCTTCTTTTTTGTCGACTTTATACCAGACTAAATTTTCATCATTCTTACAAGCGTAGAGTGATTTATAGCTGACTCTCTTTACCCTCACTTTGTCTTGCGCTTCCTCTTTCCACCACCAAGATTCTTTATTTGGGACGCACGATCTTTTGATACTCCAAGTATGTTCTTTTCACTTATCCTTAAATATGAAGACATAACTTCTCATGAGACATTATGATCAACATAATAGTCATCAACTAGTTGATTCATAACTACCGACTTGAAAACAACTTGCTTTTTCATCTTCAAGTAAACCAACAATGATAGGGAATTCCCGTGTTAATCCTCCAGATGTCCTCACCCTTGTCATTGAATTTGTATACATACCTTTGATTATGTCAATATATGATACATTTATACCTTTCTTTCTAAGACTCTCCATAACAAAAAAAAAAATTAATATTTAATGATGAGTTAAACTAATTAAATATGATACTGAGAAACATAAAAGGGGGTTATTTGTAAACCATCTTAAATATTTGACTAGCTCTAGCTCTGACTAATTATCAACCTGCTATGAAGATATTGCATTACAACTCAGACATCTGCAATAATCCACATATATGAACAATTTTGATTAAAAAAAATAGTTCAAACTATCCAGAGAAAATTCCAAGAGTTTAGACTTAGTGAAAAGATGGGAAAAACTAGCAAGCTCCATTCAATATACAACCTCCAACCACCAACACAACATTTGTCCAGGTTCTTTGAAAACAAGAACTTTGCGTCTTAAATATAGAATTTGCTTTGAATTGGCGATGATTTTCTTCAAAGTGATAAGTGAGCTTACGAAGAAATCATACTCCGTTGATTTCAGCTAACTTTTAAATATGTATTCCTAATGATTTTTTCAATTTCTCCACTTCCAGATAGACAGTGGAATACGGAAGGAACTCAGAAAAGTGGCTTTGCATCAGATCATTTATTGCCACAGCTAGCTGAGGAATTTCTTTAATCTCATCATAAGTAAGCTTACGAACAAACCTTGCTGGGCTACCGGCCCAAAGTTCACCGGTGGGAATCAACCGCCCGGGAGGAAGAATGGAGCCGGCCTCAAGAATGGAGTTGGTCTCCACTAAGGAGCCTTCCATGAGAATGGAATGTTGTCCAATTATGCATTCTGGCTCAATGGTGCATGAACGCAGTAGACTGTTAGCACCAATTGTCACGTAGCGCTCAATGAATGTTTCGGCTGGTAGCCCTGTTGATGATCAAGAGATTTAATTTTAGGTCAAGTTTGAATGTTTTGCTTAAAATGAAAAGGGATGAGAGAAGATAGCTCCACACAATGACCATTAAAAGAAACTAGTGACAATATGGATCTCTTCTCAAAGAAAATAAAGATAGATTTTGTAGCATGAACATGACCTAAAAACTAGATGTAGAGTGGGGATTCCTCTCAAAGAAAATAAAGATAGATTTTGTAGCATAAACATGATAAAAACTAGATGTAGAGTGGGGATTCCAATTAAATGATTCTAATATATGATGAAAGAACTTGTTCAAAGGTGACAAAAAAAAAACTCTCCAACAGCTTAGCCAAATTATGATCAATTTTAGGCCAATTGTTAAGTACAACCCCATCAGCCCATCATCCTAGAATTTTACACTATGTTTCAAAAGTATAATTTGGATGCAGTGTGTAAATGCAATAGTGAGCATAAGAAGATAAACAAAAGAAATAGAACCTGGAATATGCCGGAATATTATGTTTTATGTATTTTTCGGTATTAATGCGTATGCTGTAATCTCGTATATATAAACATATGGGAGCCTCATAACAATCAATTTCAATAATTTCTCTTTTCCTCAACATGGTATCAGAGCCACCCTAGGGTTCGCACGCGTCTTTGGCCGTCGTTCCCTGTCGCGACTCCCATATCCGCGCCGTTCGCCGCTCCAGCGTCTCCGCTCGCTCTCCGACTCCTGCCCCGCTTCCCGCTCCTGCGCCTCCGTTCGCCCTCCGCCTCCAAGCCGCTCTATCTCCAGCGGTCTCCCGGGCCGCCGCTCGCCCCCTCCACCCCTCTTACTCTCCCTCTCTCGTGCTCTAGGGACGCCAGTCACATGGGATATTGATCTCCTTGTTCCCGACGGTCCCTTTCTACTCTTTTTTGCCATTCCTTGCCCCTCTTTTGGGTATGTGGGTTCTTCCCCTCTTTCTATGAGGGTAGTCCCCCTTCTTCGATAACCATTGTGATTTTTTGGTGGGTCCTCGTCGTCGTTGTGGTCATGGGGTTGCCTTGGCGACGCCTAGGCGTCCAGAGGCCCAATTGTAAACAAGGTGTTAGGCGCCTTTTTAAAAAAAAAGGGGGAATAGACAGCGGTTTATGTAAAAACCGCTGTCTATGATCGAATAGACAACGGTTTTTACATAAACCGCTGTCTATTCTACCCTGAACCCTATAATAGACAACGGTTAATGTAAAAACCGTTGTCTATTTGAGCATAGGCAACGGTTTTTATATAAACCGATGTCTATTCTACCCCGAACCTTAGAATAGACAACGACTATCTATTTTAAACCATGAGCCATAAATTTTAGTTTTTACCTTGACTTTTTAGTTCTTACCGTCGCTGCTCTGTGCAAAAAACTCTAAAGGCGATTTTGTGAAAGTTTTTGCTCTCCTTTGCTTCGATTTGACGATTCTTCTTCGACATATCACATTCAGGTATATTATTTCTTCATTTTCTCAGTTTTGAGCGCTTTGATATATTATTTCTCCATTTAGGTGATAGTGTGTAACTGTTATTTCATTTAGGTGAAAGTGTGTAATTGTTATTTTTTCATTTTCTCAGTTTTTACCCTAAACCCTAGATTATTTCTTCATTTAGGTGAAAGTTTTGACGACTCTTCTTCGACTTGATCACCAAGTTGAATGTTTCAAGATTAATTACTTATGCGAAAGTGTGTAACTGTTATTTCATATTTTTTAGTGCTTCTATAATTTTATATTAGCATTTAGCACTAACATATATAATTATATGTGTGATTGTGTAGTAGTACCTCAATATCATTGCGATTTTTTATGGATTTTTAGATGGTTTAGGATTTTTTAAGGGTTTTCTTATTACAAGAAAATGACTGATAAAGAATCTTCATCAAAGTCAACAAGAGTCACCACTAAAATGAATGAATTGAATAAGCTTAGGCTAGAGGGGAAGAAACTTATTATTTATGTGAGTGATGATGGTCGCATTATTCTTGGGTCTGACACAAATAAATTGATGAATTTTATGAGTTCTATTGTAAGGTATCATGTGTCAATTACATATGCTAGATGAAAAGAAGTTGATAAACAACTTAAAGATCAATTATGAGAAGAATTAAATGTACGTAACTTTGTTATTAGTGATTACATAACTGTGTTATTTTAGTTAATTATTAATTAATATTGTCTATTATTTTCATATTTATTTTGATAATATTGATGATCTTCACAATGCATTACTGAAAAAATGGGTGAAATTTAGAGGTCTTAGAAATCCAAACTTTTTGTCACTTATGTAAAGGATGTTGATTTGGAGCATCGATACAATGTACCCGTCAAATATAACCTTATTACTCCAGAAGATTGAAGAGTTTTTGTCGACCATCGCACCACTCCGAAATATATGGTTATGTGTTCTTAACTTCTTATTAAATTCAATGTTTTATATCCTTTGTAAGCAATTTATGTATTAACAAATATTTATTTGTGTATGAGAAAAGTAAGGTTAATATAGAGAGCAAAAGCACAGAAGACTTTTCATAATATTTCCAGAATAAGTTATTCTGGATTAGAAAAAAGGATGGTATTAGTTTTCTCTCGTATTTTTTATTTTAAAAATTAGTTTTCTCAACAATTTAAATGATAATTTATTTTTATTTTATTGTCAAGGTTGAACAAGGTACAACTGTACCAATTTTACATGCGAAATTATGGAAAGCTGATCACAAAATAAAGACTGGTGAATACATTAATAAAGATGCAGCTGATTTGACATCTAAAATTGTAAGTGTAAATGTATCATTTCATTATTTGTAAATTATCAATAGTAATATTATTTGTCAAGTATAATTTTTTATCTGTAATTTTGCATTAATATTTATTGTTTTTGCTTAGAATGAGTTATCGAGCCAAGAGTCATAGAGTGCTGAAACAGTGTCACAAGGAAGAGATGACATCCTTGCATTTGTTTTAGACAAAGAACATCCGAGCAGGGTTAGAGCTGGTGACAAGTTTTCCACCATTAAATTTTTTTTCAATGATGATAGGCGGAGCGAGAGATCAGTAGTTCGTATTGAAGATGTGAAAGCTATAGTCCAAGAAAGATTGAGTCAACAAAAATTATGAAGACAACAACAAGAATTATGGAGTCAACAACAATAAGAGCATCAAGCCTATATGAGTCAACAACAACAAACACATCAAACAGAGACGAGCAATATGAATAATCAAATTAAAGAACCTATGCGCATGTTTAATGCTGAAATTTGAAAAGTTATGTCCACAAGTGTTGCACTTGCACGTAAAACTTCTCAAGACATATCTCAGATATTATTATAATTAATTATTTATACTTTTATGAAATGACATGCTTTCTTGTTGTTGAGCAGGTAATAAGTAATTTTTTTGTTATTTTTGATTTGTCAGCCGACACTTTTATATACATCACATGAGCCTGAAACATCACATGAATCTGAAACATCACATGAACGTTTACCTTCTCCAGTATTATAATTAATATTTTTGACTTTTATGTAATCAATATTGATGTCCAAAATACTAATTTTTATATTTCCACAGAATACAAATGAATTCATTGTCATGTTACACAGTTTCATTACTATGATAGAGAAGGAGAAAAAAATAATATCTCTAGTATTAAATCTAACAGTATTTGAGACTGTTGAATCAAAAAGTACATACTTTGAAATTTCAGAGTTGTACGATTTTGCTAATATGGAAAAAGTTAGAGTTAACATCATATTACCATGTATTTGGTAAGTATCAAATATTACAAACTTAAGATTTTTTATTAATATATAAATTGATTCTGAATTTACATACTTTTTTCAGGTACATAGATTCACAACTAAGGAAATTTACATATGAAAGAAATGTATCTTTTCATAATCCGACATCCAATTTTGCTTTTAATGATAAGTATGTCAAAGAACATTCAAAATCACGAGTAGAAGATCAATAAATCAGGCTTAGTCAACTCCAATAAGATTTTTTATTATTTTTGTCCTATCATAAATTGTAAATATCAATGATTATTGCTATTTTTTATTCTAATTAAGCTATTAATTATTTCATTTATTTCACAAAGAATATTGGGTGTTGGTTATTATTGATTGCAGTAAAAAAACAGTTTATTGACTTGATCTCTTAAATCATGACATTCGTGATGAAATTAAAATTTTTATTACAAGGTAAATTTATTAATTAAATTTTTTTCCTATTTGGAATTCAGATTTGACTATAAACTAAATTTTTTTATATTTTATAAAGTACATTTAAGGGTTTGACAAATGATCGACAATCCAGTTTTCACAAACCAAAAGTTTTAAAGTGAAAGTCGGTAAGATATAGGCTATATGAGTATATGTATTGTAATTTTTTTAATATTTATAATTTTCAAATTAAAATGTTTACCATTTTTTTAGTGTCCAAAACAACCAGATAATATTCAATGTGGGTATTATATCATGTGTTACATGATTGGCAAATATTCAAAATAAAATTTGTGATTATATAATCACTACTTGTGCTACATTGACAAATATTTTTTTTTATTGCAGATCTATTTGCGCTACTTCATATTTGTATAGAAATAAAACAAATGAACATGATCATTAAATAGTCTTTAAATGAGAATGGTCTTTACTCTTTAAATGGTCTTTAAATTGCTCATTGTGTAAAATAATTGCAGTTCATTTGATAGTTCTACACTTCTATGACTCATATGATGATTTCTTTAGCTTAAAAATAACTGATTATTTTATTAATATAATCACTTTGTCATGTGCACATTTCTTTTAATATGGACATTGACCCGACCTTAACTCTAAATTCTTCTGTCTTGTTTGTGAAAGATAAAAGACCAAAACAATAATAGTCTTGTTCTATTCGTTGATAACAATGATCTTGATCCCAAAACAAATACTAAAAGAAAAGCAAAGTCAAAGGATCTTGAATGAAAATATGGACATTGACCCGGCCTAAAAGATAAAAAAACAGTTAAATGTAATTTGTGTGATAAATTGATTAAAGGTGGAATCAAAAGGTTGAAGCAATACTTATGTGGCGGGTGTGAAGATATATCAAAGTGTTTTAAGACTATTTCTGAAATATCAGCTGAGATATATTCAATTTTAAATGATACAAAAAGGATAAGGTGGATTTGACTGTTAATGATAATAATGAGAGTGAACAAGAAATAGAGCAAACAAGTTCACAGAATGTATCCCCGACATTATCTACAGCTAAATCTTCATTTGTCCCAAGTTCTGGGACAAGTGCCAAAAAGAGAAAAGTAATCCATTTGCTATAAAAAGGGGTCCTATGGATGCTCATGTGAGACGTGCTCCAAAAGATATAGTTGATGATAGGCGTGCTAAAGGTGCTGCATAAACTACTATTGAGAGATGTTTTAGATCTCTTGAAGAGAAAAATAGAGTTGATAGTTATGCTGTTGATTGGTTCTATGAATGTGAAATTTCATTCAATCGTGCAAAGACACGAAATTTTGAAGTAATGTTTGAAGCAGTTTGACAGTGTGAGCCTGGTTATAAAGACCCCAGTTATCATGATTTATGAGTCGCTTTGTTATTGAATACAAAAGATAAAGTTAAAGAGATAAAAACAAAATATCAAGCAAATTGGAGGAGATATGATTGCACTCTTATGTCAGATGATTGGGCAGACAGAAGAGGGAGATATTTGATAAATTTCCTAGTCAACTGTCTAGAAGAAACTTATTTTATGGGTTCCGTAGATGCATCCGGTTATATTCAAGATGCTACAATGTTATCAGAGTTGCTTGATAGTAAGATTAGAGAGATATGGGCAGAGTGCGTTGTTAGGGTAAATTTTTTGGTTATACTAATTTTCATATTTCATGTTTAATAGTCTACAACTATAAATATATACAAAGTTATATTTTATGCAGGTGGTGACTGACAATGCTTCTAATTACAAGGCAACTGGTAAAATTTTAATTGAGAAAAGACTCACATTATTTTGGATTACGTTTGCAGTTCATTGCATTGATCTCATGCTAGAAGATATATGCAAGCTACAACAAAACAAAATGGTGATAAGAAAGACAAGAATGATTACAAATTTCATCTACATGCACACTCGTTTACTTGATGCAATAAGGAATACTATAGGTGGTGATCTAGCGAGGCATTCAGTGACTAGATTTGTAACATCATTGTTTATTCTACAAAGTGTGCTTAAGCATGAGGAGAAGTTGAAATTATTCTGTGTCACGTTCGTGGAATGCTGCTAATTTGGCAAAAGCTGAAGCCGGAAAACAAGTTGTTAAAACAATACTTTCAACTATTTTTTGTAATGGAGTAAGAGATTGCCTAATAGGAGAAAAGTCACTGATTGTCATTTTACGATTAGTAGATGAAAATAAAAGGTCAGCTATGCCTGAAGTATATGTGGCAATGGAAATAGTTAAACAAAAGATCAAAGAATATTTTGATAATAAAAAAAATTATTTAAAAAGATTATTGAGATTGTTGAAAATATATGAACAAATCAAATGGAACAAAAATTATATAAGGCGACTTTGTTTCTAAATCCAAACAAATATTTTGAATATGAGGAGAAACATAATGATGATGCTTGGAAATTTTAAGATGCTTTCAATGATGTTATTGCAAAATTAGTGTTCCGATCAACAATTTCAAGACAAGATTGCAGAGCAAGGTACTAACTACAAAACATCTCATAATAGTTTTGAAAAGCCTATGACTATTAGACAACGAATCACCTTAAATCCAAGTAAGTATTGATTAAGTTTTTATTTTTTCTGTATTCAGCTTTATATGTTAAATAATTTATGTCTTAAATGAATAGTAGATTGGTGGGGTGCACATGAAGGACCGAAAGTTGACCTTACAAAGGTAGCATTGCGCATAACTTATATTGTTGTTCTTCTAGTTGTGAGCGCAACTGGAGTACTTTTGAGTTTGTAAGTATACAAATATTCAATATAAAATTTAATATTTTTATATCTACTAACAAGTTTGTAATTATCTTGATTCAGATTCACACAAAGAAAATAAATAGATTGGAGTATCAAAGACTTAATGATTTTGTATACATCGAATATAATCGTCGTCTATAAGCACGATTCCATGAAAGAAGTGAAAAATGAAGAAATTACAACTCTTTAGTGCTTGATGAGTTAGATTGGAGTAGTGAGTGAATGATAAAGAAACCAAATGATGTTTTAGTTTTTAATGATGATAATCTCACATGGGAAGCTGCAGAGAGTTATTGGGACTGAGGCTCGAAATTTACAAAGTGAAGCTGAAGCTAATCTTCAACTAATAGCTGAAGGGGATGAAGATTTAGATCATTTTGGATTTGCCAATGATGATGAAGATATTAATAATAATTATGGGCAAATGATGAGTACCTCAAATCAACCGAGCACAGGCAATGCCAATGACGACTTACTAGATGATGATTCTATTTGATTTTTTTATGATTATTTACAGTTTATGATAAAAACATTATTCATGTTGGTTCACTTTTCTTGTCTTTCGCTTTAATGTTATAATTGACTATGTATGATATTATGAGGAAAAACTGGTGTGTATGATGATGACATTTTGGATTTCACTATGATACTATATTATGATACTCCTGAAGTCTGAATGAAAAATTTTAGGTGAGTTACTCTCACACATTTCTAGGTGCAGAAGTAAATACTGACCGTTGATCTGATATCCTACAACCAATACGGTATTAAATACTGACCGTTGATCAGTATTTGGATCAATCATGCTATTTCTGCAGGAAATCAACGACCAGTATTTACTCCTGCACCTATTTCTAGGTGAGAGTAACGCACACAATATTTTTTCAGTCTGAATATATTCATGTGGAAAACTAGTGTGTATGATGTTATATTATTCATGTTGAAGTCTGAATGTCTGAATGTATGATTCATGTAGTCAAATGTCTGAATGTAGTGGTATTATTCATGCTGAAGCTAGTGGTATTATTCATGCTGAAGCTAGTGGTATTATTCATGCTGGTTCATTTTGGAAAACCTGTGTGCTTAATTAACACAAAACAATTATATAGAACCTGTATGACTAACTGATTGTTATTTCTTACTCTGAAGTCTGAATGTATGATTCATGTATAATACCTGTGTGGCTGACTGACTGTGTTGGACTGTTGGTAAACTACCTTTTATAGTTAAAAAAACTAGAACTATAGACAACAGTTATTATAATAACCGCTGTCTATAGTCTGACTGCAGACTACAAACAGCGGTTATTATAATAACCGCTGTCTATAGTCTGCATTAGTTTTTTTTATATATTTAGTTGTTGTCTTGCGACTTGCTCGCCTTATTGTCGCCTAGGCGTCTGCCTTGTCGCCTAAGCGTTTAGACGTCCGACGCTCGCCTTGGTTCGCCTTGATGCCATGACAATATTCAGGGTTTCCTTATGGCTGGAACTGATTCCTCTACCACCATGCAGGGATTGGAAATAATATATTTATCGAACAATATATTATAATATATTGTACACAATATATTGTATTGTCCATTTGACAATAACAATATATTGTATTGTTATTTTAACAATAACAATATATTGCCAATATTATTGTACTTTTAATTTTAAAAAAAACTAGTATATAAAGATAAAATTTCATTTTTATAGATATTTGTCACAAACAATCATCTAAAACAGGCTGAACCGAAATTTGGCTAAACCTAAACTTGGCTGAACCGCTGAACCCAAACAACACCTACAAATACACGGAAATAGGGCTGAAATGAAATTCCGAAACCCTAACTCCCGACGGCTCCCTCTTGCAGTCTTCTTTTTTCTCCCGCAAGCCTGTGACGGCAGACGCCTGCCGTTCTACCCATACCGCAAAGAACGAACCCCGCCGGACGTCTATTATCTCCCGGAAGCCTGAGACGACAGACGCTGTGAGTTTTACCTCGACCCTGCACTTTAGAGAGGAAAAAGCTTCGTCTGCTGTCGTGAATGAAGAAACAGTTGATGATGAAAACCAAAGTGACGAGGATGAGGAGCTGAACTTTTGAGAAGTTATATTATAAAGTTTGTTTGTAACTTTTATTATTGGTTTTGGAAACTTTTGAAATGCTATATTATATTATCTGTTTGGAACTTTTGAAAAAATTACAATATATTATTTTTTCATTTTTAGCATTTACAATACAATATATTGTATTGCTAACATTGCAATATAAATATATTGTATTGTTAGCATTACAATATTAATATATTATATTGTTTATTCTCAAAATTACAATACAATATCAGATAGTATTGTTCCAATCCCTGCCACCATGTCTTCTGGTGGAGCGGCTTCTCCTACTCCGGCCTCCATTGGATCTTGTCGTGTCACCTCAGGCCATGACACTCCTCAAGTCACCACTATGAAATTGGATGGTTCCAACTACCTCCCGTGGGCTCGCTCTATCATTCTTGCCCTCAAAAGCCGCCGGTTATTTGGTTTTGTAAGTGGCACGATTTAGGCTCCTCCTTCTATCTCCTCTCCCGAGTGGTTTCAGTAGGAGTCTGAGAACTCCCTGTTGATATCTTAGTTGCTTAACTTTATGACGGAGCACATATCTTTTCTTGGACACTGCAGTGGATATTTGGAAGCGCGCAGAGAATACCTACTCATGTCATGAAAATGCAACACAGATCTACCAATTACGTCGCCGATTGTTCCTCCTGCGACAGGGTGATCGACCTCCCTCGGCTTACTACTCAGAATTCACCCAACTTTATCAGGAGTACGATCACTCTGATTCTCTGACCCTCGTGTCTCCAGAGAATGAGGTGCTGGTGCGAGCAAGGGAAGAACGTAATCACATCTTTGAGTTCCTTTACGGCTTACATCGAGATTTTGATTCGATCAATATTCAGATCCTTGGACGCTCCCCTCTTCCTTCATTGCCCGAGTTATACAGCCTTGTCCAGTAGGAATTCGACCACCACCTAACTCTCCTTCCAGACTCGGCCACCGAGGGATCTGCTTTTATCACTCTTTCTCAGCAGGGGGCTCGTCCTGCTTGCGACACTAAATTGAAGACTGCGGAGAAAGATCACCTGGTTTGTGATTATTATGGGAAGGCCCGCCATCCTAGAGATACCTGCTTCAAGCTCCATGGTTTTTCTCCTCCCAGAGGTGGTCTTGCACCTCGTAGGGGTCGTGGAGGTGGTCGCTCCCAGCACCGTCCCTCTTTGTCCAGATCGGCCCACTTGTCAGACGTTATGGAGGACACCTCTGTTCATCATTCTCTGAATTCCAACGCCCCCCCTCCGGCCAGGGCCTCACTTCAGTATGACTGAATCGGACTGAAAAATGGTTGTTCCGGAAATACCCTCCCGCTTCAGAAAAGAAAATTGCGGCTCCATACATGCGATCTGGACTGAAATTATTAAAAAAATAATTTTAGAATAACATTACCCAGCGGTTCTCTCCTCTTCCCCCACACCGGCTGGCGCCGCCCTAGCTCCCCGATCTCCTCTCTCCCGGACAGAAGCCCCCACTTCCAGTGATCGTTTTTCCCGACGGAAGGCTCACGTCGCTGCCACCTCTCGTTGTCGCTGTTTCCTCACTACAGCGCCTCCTGAAGCCACGACAGCCTCCCATCTTTCAGCCTCTTCGACGGAAACCTCCAGGGAAGCTCCGCTGGCCACCGTTTCTGCTTCCAGAGCCATCTTAGGGTTCCGGCGACCCCCTTCTGCCTCGTCTTCCGGTTATTCAGTGACACTCCAACGGATTCAGAGCCCCCCTGGGTTTTCCTTGCTTCCAGTCGGCGCCACCCCTGGTCCTGGGCTCAACACTACCGCCTGAGCCTTTACCCGCTCCCAGTGACTCTTCCACGGTCAGTCAGCTGTTTTCAAGGCAACCTCCAGGCAGCTCGATCCTAGTTGCCCTTCTTCACCTTCCAGGAGACCCGCTAGCCGCTGTCATTCTGATCTGTGGTAACCCCTCGATCTTCTTCAATTTCTGGCTATGAGTTTGACAACGCTCTTCTTCCATTGATTTTGACCAACATTCTGGTTCAGTATGTGTGCTTCTAATTATCCCTTTTATATTAATGGCGAGTTTTCTGAGAGCTCTGGTTGGGTTATTTTAATGAACGATTGGATTAGGCATGTGTTGGTGGATTTATTGTTGTTGTTGTTGAATTCAGTATTCTGAGTGGAATTGCAACTTGAAATTTAATTAAGGGTTGGTTTTGCAATGATTTTCTACTAATAAATTTGTAATTCAGGAGAACTATCTATTGATTTCATATATATTATCAGGAGAACTACACCTTTGTGAATTTATCTTCTGGAGAAATTAATGAGCCCAAACTGCATCACACTAATGTGAGTTCATAGAGATTATTATTTTTGTAATTGAAACATGATTCATTACTAATTTTTACAATTCCTTTTCCAAAAATACAAAATATTTTTGGCAATAAATTAATGCCCTTATATTTGTCCAAAATGCAAATTTGCATAATTCCATGTGATATGTCATGAATGTTACTTGAAACTAATTAACTCAAGGTGATATGCTCATTTGTGTCCTGCTACTTTACTATCATGAATCATTAATATGACCACTTTCATTATACTCCCAATTAGTGTATTGTCACTTTATTTTGCTTTGCTTCAGGCATTGTCCCAATTCGCGTCCTAAAATTGAAAAATTTGCATGGTTGTTAGATTGTCGTGTTCTTCCATAAATCACCTTAAAAAATTTAGTCTTATATTTGATTACTCGAGCTTTAGTTGGGTGAACAAAAGATTACTCTTATATTTGATCTATCAAAATGAAAAAAGCTTCTACCATTCAGAGTTATTTTTTCTTTGTAACTGTACATGTATATCACAAGGTTTGACTTCGTTGCCCCCATTAAATTTTTTTGTATTTCCACAGCTGTTATATAATTGTGGTGAGCATTACATGGTTGTTTTGGTTATCTTAACTTATTCTAAATGCTGAAATTCATGACAGCCTTCGTCCCATCAAGTAGTTACCTTGAAACTCATATTTAGTTAAAATAATAAATATTTATGTTGATGATTAACATGCAAAAGCTTTCAGATCCTCTTATAGACGCATACTGGGGGAATTAATTGAGCTGGATCAACCTATCAAGAGTTGCCTTCTTAAAATTCTTCTTCGGCACATAGTTTTAGCCACCATTAAAGGTATTTTTCTGCACCATTTCGTAAATTGGTAGTGCTTTAGGATTAAGTTTCTTCAATACATAATTTTATAGTTAAAAATTGACTTTGCCTGATCCATCCCAGATTGTCTGTCTATTAGTCATCATCGCCAATGAACGGTATCGACCTTGTGCTGCAGGACATTGCGAGAACACAACGATCGGTGGAAACTCTCGTCAGCATTCGACCGCCCCACTAGTGAGTCGTGCGTTTGTGACAAGCAATTTGACACGTTGAACAAGATTCAGGAGGATTGGGTCAAGATCCAACTGAAACTGATCGAGGATGTCATGCACCCTCCTATCCGAATCGATCCACCCGTGCCACTGTGGAGCAAACGTCCCGACCTGAACGCGTATCTGCTGAAACCATTATTCGTGACAGCGGGTGCATTCCTGTCTTGCAACAAAGTCGGCTTTCTTTTTCGCAAGCAATTCAGTGCCCCGCAAATCATCGATTGCATCGACATCACCGGATTTGTTCTTTGTGCTCGATACGTGTGCAAGAAGTCGAAGAGCTCAGGCGGCTGTGGTGCCACGTTCCATGTCATGGACGAGGCCAAAACCGAGAAGTTGATCCCGGCGCCCATCGTCCTTAACTATCCCGTGCAGCTGTTCGAACAGAGCGCGCACGACGTTGGTCTTGTTCAAATGGCATACGACTTGTACACGTCCCGTTCCGGCAGTGCTGATGCCGCCAAGGTGATTCGTTGTGCTCGAATGCCTCGATACATGCGTCAAGTCGCGCTATATCGTGGTCACGTGTCATGGTACTTGGAAATGCGCGCTCGGGATGCCGCACTCGGGCAATTGTCGTTGCATCTGGATTCGACAGTGTTTCCCGATTTTCCGTCGTTCTTTCAGCATTGCAACGGGTACAATGACACTCTCGGTCCAGTGGAATCGACGCTAACAGGCCTGGTCAATGACTACATTGCTTGCCAACTCCTGTTCTTCAACTGAATGGAAGGCGCAATCACCGGGACTCATCTCTCGGTCGACCGTCATCACAACGTGCCGGGACGCATGAAATTGACGGATGAGTTCAACGGCAGAAAATTCACCCCCATTGATGGATTGCACTCCGTCATGAACGAGCGCTAACAAATTATATCCCATCAATTCACAACCACGACGATCGGGAATGGCTGGAAGAGTTCGAGAATGGATTTGTTGATACTTACGGTATTGATACTTCACAGCTCATCATGTACCTGGACAAGTGCTGCGATGATCGGGAATGACTGGAAGAGTTCGAGAACATCATTGTTCTCCGAGACAATCACCGTCGTGGATTGCTTCTTTCGTTCAAGTCTGCGTCGTGGATCGGGGAAGAATGAAAACTTGTGGCGTCATGGATGAGCCATTTGCCCGAAGATCATATCCCTGGAAGGAGGGAACTTGTTGCTCCATGTCGTTGTCGCTCAAATCAACTTTCGAGGCGAACTCCAATTCGATCCTCGCTGGGCGTATTTGCCAATCTCTGGAATGCATATCATTCTCACCCAGTATCTCGCACTGTTTCCGACCGATGAGATCACTCCCTCGCCTATGTCTCTGTCAACGATGTTTCATCTATTGCCTCTTTCGATTGATGATTGTGACGACGAATTTGGATGGACGATAGTGTTTGGACAATCCCTTCCTCAACTGCCTGAAATTCCTGCAGGGCAACTGAAATCGCTTGGAATGGTCGCGAACTCAATCACCGATAATGCAATTTGGTCGAGTCACACGTTCGATGCGATTGTGCGCGATGCCTTTGATGTTGCTGCTGCTATTGTCGAGCGAACTCACGATTATCATAGCATCGTTGAAGAAGACGATGTTGCACCGCGAGACGATGGTGATCCGAACCATGCCGAAGTCGCCGATAATACTTGTATGGATATCAAGATCATATGCATTTGCTCCGATCCTTCTCATGATTGTATAGGGATCCATTCTCCTAATGCTCAAACTTTTAGCGGGCCTCTCAAGGAGCCTCTCAACACGGATTCTCACTGTTACCTGCTCACCTTCATGAAATACCTACTCTTGCCAGTGAACATCTTTAAACGATTTATAAGATTTATCACTAATATTGATTCTCCGTCGGACCGACTCATGACACACATGCAAACGATGAACAAACAACTCAACAGACATTGCAAATGATGAATAAATGACTCAACAGACTCATGTCAATGATGCAATACGATAGGCACAACACACTTGTTAGGGGAAAATCTAATAATGATCGAGGTATTTTTTAAATGTGGTGGTCCATCAGGAGGTTCTTTCGATAGTGTAGAAAAACTAATCCAGTATGTGACGAGTGTCCAGGTGACGGTGTGAGACATCAACACTCAAATATGAGCTCATAAGATGCTAAATGTCTTTTGGGGATTTCGGCGCATCAGGGGGCTCAGCGGGAGGTATGTATGAAAATTCATTGCGGATGCGACAATCACCTGAGGAGATACCAGAGACATCGACGATAGGATGTGACTCTAGAGTGTGGTGAGTACCCCTGAAAAGAAAGAACTCATTTGGTGGGTTAGCAGGTGGGGGGTGTCCCAAAACTCATAAAGGGTGCGATGTGTCATAAAGTAGGTCCTCAAGATATCAGGAGTATGCTCAAGTGTACTTGAGGAAAGCCCTAAATACTTGATGCTCCACTCAAGTTTCATTTTCTGGAGCAAGACCAGAGACGTCAATAACTCGATACTCATAAATGAGTGAATCATCCGAATCTCATCCACACTAGGACGTGGTGGTTCATCAGGAGGATCAACAGGGGGCTCGTCATAGAACCCGTCAACAGGGTCATGATCCTCCAAATAATACCAATGTAATGGATAATGTCCCCATAAATGGGTGAGATAGCCACTACGAGATCAACACCAGGATCTGGGCTCTCAGTCGTGATGTGACTCGGAGCAATGACAAGGGGAGAAGGGCATAAACTACTCTCAAGAATGGGTCTGTCGACACGGTGTCAAAAAATGAATATATGGCAGGGGTGCTAACCAACCCAAGATATGATAAAAGGAGTGTAGGTGAGAGACACATCACTATAGAATCAATAGGTCGCTCAAACTTACTCTCAGTCGGGATCACAAGAGAAGAGTCAGAAACAACTGATAGACCACTCACCGGACTAAGTACCTCACTGGGTTGAGAGAAATCTGTATCAGGTATCATCTCTGTCGTGTCTGACAGGACAATTGCAAACAACGTGGTGACCTCAGTATGGAAGGGGCTCGTACTACAAAGGTCAATGTGTGAATTCAATCGACCAACTCTTGCGGATCTAAAGGTCTGTTCGTGATGAAGGGCGAGCTGATATGTCTGCTCAAGGGACTTTGATTTATGATAAGCCAACTCAGTACGTATGTCAAATCGAAGTTCAGACCGAAATCGGAAAGTGATCATAGCCGACTCCTCTTGGACATCACTCTTCACAACTAACTGATCAAAACGATCCATGTACTTAGCGACAGACATGGATCCTTGCAGAAGGGAAAGTAATTGCTCGAGCAAGCGACTCCGCATGAAGGAGAAAAATACCTCTAGCACAACATACACTTCATATCAACCCAACTAATGATGCATGGAAAACGATCTCGCACGCGGGTCCTCTTAATGCTAGACTAATACGCTCTCGTCTGATCTAAAAGACTAAGTTTCGCAAACTTGATGCGCCGCTCACCGAAGAACTCAAAATGGTTAAAATAATACTCAATATTCACGAGCTAATAACTGAAAGACTCGATACTCGATGAGCTGTCAAAAGAAGGGGCATCAGTACGAAACTGCCACTTGAGATCTCTCTCACAACGTCGATCCTCATAATAATCATCCCTAAGCTAATCGAGTTGTGTTGAAGGATCAACACGATCCGCTCACGTATAGTGATATGAACGACGACAATCATCATACTGATCGTCTTTCGCATAGTGGGATCGTGTTAGTGGATCAACACGATTTCTGGAAGTGGTGTGCTGCGATCGAGAATAATCATCATAGTAATGTGAGAATCTCCCTGACGGGGCTCTATGAGAGCAGGTATAAGTGGATGTGGGGTCCCCAAATAGAGGAGAGGAATATTTGTGATACCTAGCTATGAAGAAACTTATAGACTCTACAACTGCGTATCAAAGAGTGCTCACAATCTCGTTTTGATACTAATTGACGAATGACGAATCTATAGGCAGCGGATAAACGATGCTCTAACCTTACATGTAATGTAAATGAGCAAGCACATTATTTTAACAATATCCGACGGCGAATTCAAAATCAGATAATAAATAATTCAATCACACACACATGATGATAGCAAAAGCAAAATAATTTCTTTAGGCAAGCGGGCTTAGCATTTCCTCCGAGTGGAGGGTCAAAGCAAGAGCGCACGACGAACAAGTCCTGCAAATCACAAAATAATCTAGAACAAAATACTATGATTCTATTTATCCAAATCAATATTAAGATCACAACACAATATTTAAAATGCTGAAAACAAGAATTCGCACAATAAGAAAACTCACAAAAGTATGAGGGCTACCGTAGGAGAGTAGATCAGGAGATGTACGGCATAATAGGGACGATTCTAAGAGGAACAAGAGGTGGGATAACAACGAAGGCGTCTGGATTTGGCGGTGGGAAGCGGGATCAGGCCGGTGAGGGGATTCGGCTATATGGAGGTGGATCCGGGCGGCGGCAGGGGGTAATCCGGTAGTTTGGAAGCGGATCTGGGTTGTGTGAGGTGGATCAGATAGGCGTGGTGGCTGGATCTGGGATAGAATGCACAGATCTGGAGAGATTTGGATAGAGGAGGGAACTTAGGTGCATCCATGGAAGTGGGGCGACGGTAAAGGGCTGGGCGGCTGTAGGCAGCAGTAACGATGGATGTAAGGGGCTAAAAAGGCAGCATATGTTATTGAGGGAGATAGATGAGTTTGGAGGAAAATATATAAAACTGTGTCGGAACAACGGGCCAGACGCATCCGTGGAGTCAGATCATCGATCTGGGACACCATATATGGTAAGTAGTCAATCGTCCCCGAACGGACCCAAAACTCGTCCTCCGTTGCAGGTCCGCATCTCCGCTCTGCATCACTACGTCTACGAAGTTTGATTATCTCATCAGTCTACATATAAACATTAATATAAAAATATTCAAATACAAACACATGCAAACACAAAAAACATATAAACATACAAACAAAGCATACACACCACATAACTACAAACATAAGCACTAAGAACAACTAAACACATGCACACAAATAACCATAAATAAACACACATAACCACAAATAAATACACAAATACACACACTCAACAATACACATACATACACAAAAACAAACACATACCCACACACACCCCACAAATAC
The DNA here is from genome assembly GCA_039513925.1 of Platanthera zijinensis. Classification (NCBI taxonomy): domain Eukaryota; kingdom Viridiplantae; phylum Streptophyta; class Magnoliopsida; order Asparagales; family Orchidaceae; genus Platanthera; species Platanthera zijinensis. The sequence continues at coordinate 12,849,505 of CM077092.1, forward strand.
ATAAGCACATTCATCCACAAAGGGGGGAATAGGTGTGTGTATATATATATATATATATATATATAGGAGATACATATAAACTGGAAATAAATAACACGTCAATACTCCCCCTCAAGCTGACGCGAAAAGGTCAAGCAAGCCCAGCTTGCCACATGTAGAGAGAAGTCTGAAAGGCCCAACGACCTTGGTGAAGACATCGGCAATCTGCTCTGCGGAGGGAACATAGGACGCTTCAAGAGTCCCTGAACGGATGTGTTCCCTGAGAAAGTGAATATCAACCTCAATATGCTTACTCCGCTTGTGCAGAACTGAGTCGGAGGCAAACATGAGAGCGGACTGGTTGTCGCACACAAGAATCGAAGAACCAGAGGGAGGAGAGCCAAGCTCGGTCAAGAGAGTACGCAGCCAAAGGAGCTCAGTAGCTCCATGGGCCATAGCCCGATACTCAGCCTCAGCAGACGAGCGGGAGACAAAATTCTGCTTCTTGCTCTTCCAGGAAATAAGATTGTCACCATAGAAAGTGCACATCCCTGAGGTAGAACGTCGATCAGTAAGGGAACCAGCATTATCAGAATCCGTGTAACAAGTGAGATCAAGGGCCAGAGATGAACGGTAGAAGAGCCCTAGGCCAGGAGAACCCTTCAAGTAGTGGAGGATCCGAAATGCTGCATCTAGGTGAGAAGTCCAGGGAGCATGCATGAACTGGCTAACCACACTCACAACAAAGCTGATGTCAGAGCGAGTGTTGGTCAAGTAGATAAGTCTGCCAACAAGACACTGATATTTGCCCGGTTCAGGGAGAGGATCGCCAGACACGGCATGACGGTGGTGGTTCGGATCCATGGGTGTAGACACAGGAGAGTACCCAAGAAGGCCAGTATCATTTAAGAGGTCGAGTGTATACTTGCGCTGAAACAAAGAGATCCCCTGCTGAGATCTGGCAACCTCAATCCCGAGAAAGTACTTCAGATGCCCCAAATCTTTCACTTCAAATGCCTTCTGAAGAACCCCATGGATCTGAAGTATCCCCGAGCTATCGTCATCGGTAAGAATGATATCATCCACATAGACAAGAATAATGACCCTACGACCATCCACAGCAGTCCGAACAAAGCATGTGTGGTCGGCATGACATCTGGTGAACCCACTCTGAAGCACAACAGTACAAAACCGCTCAAACCACGCACGAGGAGACTGCTTCAGCCCATACAAGGACTTTTACAAAAGGCAAACACAACCCAAATACTCCCCCTGAAGCTTGTAACCGGGGGGGGGGGGACAGATCCATATAAACTTCCTCAGCAAGGTCGTCATTGAGGAAGGCATTCTTCATGTCCATCTGATGAAGAGGCCACCCATGACAGACAGCGAGAGAGACAAGCAGACGGACAGTAAATAACTTGGCCACCGGGGCAAAGGTCAAGCCGCAATCCCCAGGAGTCTGAGTGAAGCCTTCGCGACAAGACGAGCCTTGTAGCGGTCAAGAGAACCATCGACATTATACTTGACAGTGTAAACCCAACGACAGCCAACAGTTTTCCGACCTGCAGGAAGAGGGACCAAACGCCAGGTGACCGCCTTCTGTAGTGCGGACATCTCATCCTCCATGTCCGCCACCCACTCAGGGTGCTGGAACGCCTCAGTCATCGAACTCGGAACTCTGATCTGGTCGGTAGCAGTCAAGAAAGCCCGGTAACCCTGAGAAAGACGCTGGTAGGACACATAGCTTGCCACAGGATGGTCAGTAAGACAAGAACGCTTACCCTTGCGAAGTGCAATGGGTAAGTCAGAGGAGGGAAGAACATCACCTGCCAGAGGATGTGGCACAAGGTCTTGTGAGCTGGGCGTAACCAGTGGATCCCGAAGAATGGGGTGGACATGTGAGGGCCCGCGTGGGCCACGAGTGTATGTCTATAACGAAAGAGAGTCGTGCAGCGGAGTAAGAGCAACCAGAGTCGGATGTGGCGGAGCAGAAGGAGCAATAGGGACAGAGGAGGTACCATAGAAGGGGACATCCTCAAAGAACGTAACATCCAGGGAGTGGAGTTAAAAATCCTGTGAAAAGAGGGGTCAAAACACCTATAGCCCTTGGAAGAGGATGACTATCCCAAAAATAAGCACCGGATAGCTTTGTCATCAAACTTTGTCCGAGTCGGACGACGGTTCTGGACAAAACACACACCCAAACACCCGGAAAGGGACAGGAAACAAAGGGCGGTGGGGAGATAAAAGACTAAGGGGTACCCGACCCGCTAAAGGCTGACAAGGCAGACGGTTGACCAAGAAGGTCCCAGAAAGAAGGGCGACACTCCAAAACGACTTGGGGACATGAGACCCACGAAGAAGAGACCGAGTCACATTCAAGAGATGACGATTCTTGCGTTCCGCCACGCCGTTCTGTTCTGGTGTATAGGGACAGGAGAATTGAAGAAGGGTTTCTTGGGTAGCAAGGAAAACAGTGAAAGAGGAAGAGGTATACTCCCCCTGTTATCAGAGCGAAGGACCCGAATACGAGAGGAAAACTGAGTCTTAACCATATTAGTAAACTTGGTATATAAATCAAAGACATCAAATTTGGCACGCATAAGATATACCCAATAACGAGTAAAATCATATATAAAAGTAACAAAATACCAAAAACCATCATAAGAAACAACCGGAGCAGGTCCCCAAACATCTGAATGAATAATATCAAACGGTGCAGAACTACGAGAAACAGAAACAGGATAGGTAGTGTGCGCATGTTTACTAAGTTGACACACATCACACTGAAAAGAGTTCTTAAACGAGACACTCGGAAAAAGAGACGACACGATCTGAGGACTCGCATGCCCCAGTCTAGCATGCCAAAGAGCAGGTGAAGTAGTAGCAGCAGCGATGGATGGGGGTGAGAGGTAGGGCGAAGGAGGTGGAAGATCCAGCTGGTATAGCCCATCGCGCTCACGACCGTAGCCAAAAGTCCTCGTGGTCAGGTCCTGAAAAACACAGCCAGAAGGAAAAAATGTCACCGAGCAGTGCAACGAAAAAGTCAATTGACTAACAAAAAGAAGATTTAAAGCAAGTTTGGGAACATGAATAACTGAACCCAAGGAGAAGGAGGGAGTCAGAGAAACTGTGCCCTGGTGAAGGATGGGGGTCACAGAGCCATCGGCAGGACGAACCTGCCGATGGACGCTCGGAGACTCAAGAGAAGAGAACAAGCGTGTCTCACCAGTCATGTGATCAGTGGCCCCATAGTCAATCACCCAGGGAGAAGAGGACTCCTCTTGAGTGACATAAAAGGCCATCGGGGTACCTGACGCAGACGCTGAAGTCGACGAGAACGACGAGGAGGCAGGTAACGACTGAGCAGGAAGAGGCTGGTGTGGAGTCTGAAACGGAGAGTGTAGCTGAAGCTGAGACTGGAGCTGCTGCACTTGAGCCATAAGCTGACTCCAGTCGGCGGAAGGAGCCCCGGAAGGGGCACTGGAATCAGGTTGGCCCCCAAAGTCGGAAGAAGTAGCGGCGGCAGCACGCGTGGCGGGGGACTGCTGGAGTAGGTGAGGAAAGAGCAACCAGCATCGGGCCTTCTCATGACCAGTCCGGAGGCAGTGCTGATACTGAACAGAGGCAAATGGGCTGTCGCGGCCACCTCCGCGACCTTTAGAGGTAGAAGTACGACCCCCGCGCACAGAAGAAGGACGACCTGAAGCCAGGGCCATTTGGTTTGGAATAGAAACAGCAGCTGGAACGGGCGAAACAACAGTCAGGCGGGCATGACGCTCATGCTCCTCCACCATGGAATAAACATCCAAGATATCAGGAAGAGGGTTCATGCTGACAGAATAAATCCGCGTATCAACGCGTGTGTGACCGTAGGTACGCGTCAAGGCAGCCCAAAGAGACGACACTAAATCGAATCGCATGAACTGCTCGTAAATGCGGGGCTTCATGGAGTACTGAAGCCACTCGAAAATCTTGAAATTTTTCGTGCGTCATTGACGGATAGCCTTTTCGTCGGAAGGCTTGGGAACACCATTAGGTTCAAGCCAATCAAGCTTGTCATGTCCGACAAGATGGACACGCACGGAGTTGGACCAAACGATAAAATTTTTTTCATTGAGAAGGGTGGTAGTAATGCGCCGAGCAAATCCATCATTCTAACCGAAGAGGGAGGAATCCATGGGATGGGAGTAAGATAACCCTCCCCAAAAAAAATTCTCAAGGAAGGAAAGCAGGGAAACCCTTAAACAGAAGAGGAAAAACCCATCCCAAAAAGGAAGGAAGACCGTAGATCACAGATCTAGGTCATAAGAAGAAAAAAAGTGAGGGAAGGGGTGGTAAACACCAACCAAATCGGCGGCGGTAAAAAAAAATCGAAGGAGAAAAAGAAAAAGGAAGCCGGCGACAGCAGCAGGATCGGCAGTAGCAGAAGAAAACGGTGGCAGCAGGAAGACGGCGACAACAGCAGGAAGACGACGGCAACAGCGAGATCCGCGATGCCCTCACATCGCGCGGAGACCGCGTCGAACGATGCGGGAAGAAACTGCGTCGAACGAATGCGGGAAGAAACCGCGTCAGAGATCGGCGAGGCGGCACGATGCGGAAAGTTAGGGCGAAGGGCCGGGTCGGGGGTCATTTTCCTGCTCTGATACCAAATTAAGTGAGAGAAAAAGTATATTGTATTCATCCACAAAGGGGAGAATAGGCATCTCATATATATATATATATATATATATATATATAGGAGATACATATAAACTGGAAATAAATAACATGTCAATACAAACACATACACACCACAAACACATACACACCACAAACACATACACACCACAAACTCATACACACCACAAACACATATGCGCCACAAATACATACAACAACACTCAAGCCTTTATCCCACTATGGTGGGGTCGACTATATGGATCATTTGTTGCCAGTGTGCCCTAGCTTTTGTCATAATCTCAATAATGACTAAGTACATCATGTCTTTCCTTATAATTTCATTCCAAGTCTTTATTAGTCTACCCCTCCCTCGTTTAACATGCCTAGTGACTAGACTCACAACGCCTAACAGGTGCCTCTAATGGTCTCCTTTGTACGTGGTCAAACCATCTTAGACGAGCTTCTCGCATCTTCTCTGCAATTGAAGCTACCCCTATTTTATCCCTGATACTTTCATTCTTAATTTTATCTAATCTTGTGCGTCCACACATCCACCTAAGCATTCTCATCTCTGTAACTCCCCTTTTTTGCTCGTGTACACAATTCACTGCCCAACACTCAGAACCATAGAGCATCGCAGGTCTAATTGCAGTACGGTAAAACTTGCCCTTAAGTTTTAGTGGTACTTTACGATCACATAAGATTCATAACGCGCCTCTCCACTTCAACCAACCCGCATGGATTCTGTGTCACATCTTTATCAATACCTCAGTCTTTTGAACTATCGATCCAAGATATTTAAAACACTCACTACGGGAAATATCTTGATCACCCAACTTAATAACGAAGTCATCTGTCCTTCTTGTATTGCTAAATTTAAGCTCAATATACTCCGTCTTTGCCCGGCTCAACCTAAAACCCTTTTTTTCTAAAGTATAACGCCAAGATTCAAGTTTTGCGTTTACACCCTTGCGTGTTTCATCAACCAAAACGATATCATCCGCAAACAATAAACACCAAGGTATTGCTTGTTGGATATGTTTGGTGAGCTCATCTAAGATAAGGGTAAAGAGATAAGGGCTTAAAGCTGAACCTTGATGTAAGCCAACAGTGATAGGGAATTCATGTGTTAATCCTCGAGATGTCTTCACCCTTGTCACTGAATTTGCATACATATCTTTGATTGTGTCAATATATGATATATTTACACCTTTCTTTTCTAAGACTTTCCATAAGATCTCTCTTAGAACTCTATCATAAGCCTTATCAAGATCAATAAACAACATATGCAAATCTTCTTTTCTTTCTCGATAGTTGTCAATGAGTCTCCTCAAGAGATGTATAGCTTCCATGGTTGACCTCCCTGGCATGAATCCAAATTGATTCTCCGAGATATTAGTCTCTCGTCTTAATCTTCTTTCTATTACTCGTTCCAATAGTTTTATGGTATGACTCATCAATTTAATTTCTCTGTAATTAACACAATTTTGTATATCCCCTTTATTCTTATACAAATGTACCAAGTTATTTTTTCTTCATTGGTTTGACATTCTCTTTGAATTCAGTATATTATTGAAAAAACATGTAAAACCACGAAATTTCTTCATTTCCTAGACATTTCCATACTTCGATAGGTATATTGTCTGACCCAACCGTCTTTCCATTTTTCATCTTATTTAGAACATCTTTTATCTTTGATACTTGAATTTTACGATAAAACATTATGTTCTTATGCTTCTCTGATTTACTTAACTCTTTCAAGTTCAATCCATTGTCCTTTTTTTCATTATAGAGCTGATAAAAGTATCTTTTTCATCGCTCTTTAATATCCACATCAACCGTCAAAATTGTATTTGTCTCATCCTTTATGCATTTTACTTGACTTAAATATCTTGTCTTTCTTTCTCTAGCTCGAGCAATTTTATATATGTCACGTTCTCCATCTTTGGTATCTAGCCGCTTATAAAATTTTTCATAAGCTTGACTTCTTGCTTTAATTACTGTCTGTTTAGCTTCTTTTTTGACAACTTTATACCTGGCTAAGTTTTCATCATTCCTACAAGCGTAGAGTGATTTATAGCTGACCCTTTTTGCCCTCACTTTGTCTTGCATTTCCTCTTTCCACCACCAAGATTCTTTATTTGGGGGCGCACAACTTTTTGATATTCTCAGTACGTTCTTTTCACTTATCCTTAAATATGAAGACATAACTTCCCATGAGATATTAAGATCAACATAAGAGTCATCAACTAGTTGTTCCATAACTTCCTCCTTGAAAGCAACCTGTTTTTCCATTTTCAAGTTCCACCACCGATTTTTTTGCAATATTTTTGTTCTTGTCTTAAATTTATTATATTTAATTTGTACATCTAATACCACTAACTTACGTTGTGTTGTCAAACTTTCTACTTGTATGACTTTGCAATCCTTACAAATCATTTTATTCATTTTATGAGTCATGAAATAATCAATTTATGATTTATTTGGTCCGCTTTTAAACGTAATTAAATGTTCTTCCTTTTTTATGAAAAACGTATTTGATATAATTAGCTCATGTGCTACAACAATGTCTAAAATGGTTCGTCCTTCTTCATTCCTTTCTTCATATTCATATCCTCCATGAACGGTTGTGTAATCTACATTTTTCTTCCCTATATGTCCATTTAAGTCTTCTCCTATGAAAATTCTCTCTATTTGTGAGATTTCTCTTACTAAATCATCTAAGTCTTCCCAAAATTGCACTTTAATAGCTTCACTTAATCCTACTTATGACGCATAAGCATTGATCACATTAATAATTTCCTTTCCTATGACCAATTTAAGAGCTAAGATTCTATCACATTTTCTACTTACCCTAACAACTTCATCCTTCCAAATAGTATCCATAATAATACCTACTCCACAAATACATACACAACGAAAAATAAACACAAGCATGCACACACACCAACACATACAAAAATAAATAAACACACATAATCACACACACAACCACAATAAGCACACACACAAAACCACAAATAAGTACACGCACACACATACACCCCCCAACACATAGAAACACAAACAAACAACACACCACATAACACACACATGTACCCACAACCAAACAAACACATACACCCACATATACCAAACAAACATATGCACATAGGCACACACACATACACTTCATTGGAAAAAAATCATCATTATGAGCACATACACTATCACAATCAAATCACATAATTCACATATTATCATAATCAAAGATTTACAATATCAAGGCTACAAATCCTCAAAAGGCTTCATTCATTTGGAAGGAATTCAGAGATAGGAATTGAAATTGTTCTAATTCCAATTCCGCGGGAGTAGGAATTTAGGCCAATTTCAATTATGTTGTTCAATTGAAGACAAGAATTCATATATAGGAACTAAGATTAATAATTTTGTCGTTCAATTGCAAGTAGGAATTCAACATGAAATTGAAATTTTAAATGTGACAAGAATTCAGTGACAGTTAATAATTGAAATTTCAGTGGAATATATAAACATCAAAATGATATTATAAAATATACATAAAACAAAACACAAAATGATAGTCCACAAACAAAAACGAGTTCGGCTACAAACTTAAAAATACAAAAACTAATATTGTATCGAGCATACAAAAACTTGGTGCATAAATTACTTAATCTTCGAGATGAAAACGAAGGCAATTCTTCTCGATATGCTCCGGCAAAGCCATAATTACATATTACTTCCTTTCATCAACACTCAATATATGAATGGCCTTCATGATCTCGTAATTTGAAAGTTATGTGATGGATCGATGTCGGAGTACGGGTCACTATTCGTCAGGGCCCGTATTGGTGTATTCGTGCAAGAGGCGTTGATCTGATCGACAATCCAAGACCACGAGTGCGTTCGGAATGCAGTTTTAGTATTTATATGTATCTTTTTTTAATTTTGACTTGTATTTAGTATTTTAGGGGCGTAACGTTCATTCATAACCATCTGTGTCGGGTACCCAACCACCTCTCGTTATAAAGAGGGGCGGATGTTTTCATTTTGAGGCATTGTGTATTTTATGAGCGAATCCATAATTTGCATCAACTCGTGGTGCGACGCCGCGAGAATCCCGGGGTGCGACGCTGCGAGAACCCCGGGGTGCGACGTCCTGAATTATTTTAGTTTTATTTATCAATCTTGTAACCTCCACCCTTATTAATCTTGTAAGTCCCATTTTGTAGCATATTTCCCCACGACCTAATCATACAACTGTCGCTTGTGTCAATCTCCTTCAACTGCGCCCCCTCTGGCTGCCACAACCGATCCCTGGTGAATCCCTCCTTCACGACCCCGTTCCAAATAGTCGCTGCATGTAGATCCCGGGGCTTCTCCTCCGGCTATCTCCAGATCCTAGCCCCTTCTGGTTTCCTGCGCTGGGAACTTCACAGAGAGCAGCGCCTTCTCTCCCTGCTGCCAAAAGCTGCCTTCTGGAGACGATTTGGAGTCACCGAGAAGCATTTTGATGCCTGTCCAGTCTCTGTCCAGCCTTGCGGAGACTGTTCTTCATGTCCAGGCAACCCAGCAAGTCCTCCAATAGCAAGTTCTCAAATCCTGAGGCCAAATCAGTGCAGGAATTGGCCTTTTCCTGAGCCTACTCTTCATGTCCAGGCAACCCCGCAAGTCCTCCAACAGCAAGTTCTCAAATCCTGAGACCAAATCAATGCACGAATGGCTTTTTCCTGACTCAAACAGCAAGCAAAAGGCTGTCCAGGACTTTATTCAGCATTCTCTATCTTCCCAGCAGCAGTTGTTCATCTACACTCACCGATATGGGATCCCTTTGCTTGTGAGCACATAGTTGTAGTGCGTTGTTTTATTTTCTATATTAAATATTGGGAAAATATTTCATACATGTTTGGGCATTTTGATTTGTTAGCATTTGTTTTTTTGTTTCCTTTATCTTATAAAACTTTGTCCTGAAAATTGTAATAAAAAACATTTTGTGTGAAAACGAGCGTGACTCGCTTGTGCGCAAAAAAATTATCGCTCACATTGTGTTGTCTTGCTAAGTTTATAAAACTTTATTTGCTATATAATCAATTCCGGATTAAGATTAAAAGTATTCATGCATCATATAGCTTAGGTGTGTTTGAGTCTATGAAGCACGGATACTTCCCCGAAGGCAGCGTACCCGTACCGGATACGTATCCGGTACCGGTACGTACCCGATACTCGATGGATACACCTATGTGGACACACTTGGACTTAGCACATCATTCTGCATATTGTGATAGGAGTCTGTTTTTCTAGAGTAAACAAATGTTGGTTCTATGCTAAGAAGCGTTGGTACGTCCAATTAAGTTTTGTATTTGCACTGAGTATGTTTCTGGTATCGGTACCTTTGTATTACAAGTACGTGTATTGAACGTGTTGATTCAACGCAAGTTATTAACAAAGCGGCTAACTTGTCTTTAGACTAACCAGAGATTGAAGATGTTGATCTCCAACAATGAAGAAAAAAAAAACTGATAAGTAACTTAAGTTTAATTTTATCTCTTTTGGTTAAACATATAAGATGTTAAATTTTGTAATATTTACGAATGCTTAATGTTTGAAAACTTTATGTTATGTTGCATTGATTTGTGAACTTGTACTTCAAGTTATGATTTATGTTTAATGTTTCGATGTTTTGAGAACTATTTATTGCACTTGTGATATATAAATATATATTATATTTGTTATAATGTATCATGACGTACCCGTATCCTTGTTTTTAAAATTTTGTCGTACCGCCGTACCGGATACGTATCGTATCTGGTACCCGTACCTGTACCGGTGCATCCTAGGTTTGAGTCCATTCCACTTCACTCCCAAGGGCTTGCATTAGCGTCGGCACAACCACGCCACACAACCTACTCCGTGTCATCATGTCATAGCAATAAGGGCCACATATATCCCATCAGCTCTCGTCATCTACGAATGAGGTTGAACAAGCATGTTGATCTCTTGTTACACGTTCCTCACAATCGCCGAAACAGTCTGCAATAAAATTAACCACATCAAATCTCATCTTCTTGGGTCGTTGCGCAACCTCTTCGCCAATGTTTTCTTCTGCGAAATTTTATATTTGAACCTCATTCATGGTTCATTATACAATCGATTGAAAATCATTTTTCATAGGATATACTTAGCATCGAACTTTATGAGATCTCTGGATAGTATAGGTTTCATCAAAACAATAGTGGTCGCAGCTAAAGTAGCTGCAACCAACGCACTTCTATTCCTACGACGTTTAATTATCTCATCAATCTACATATAAACATTAAAACAAACATATTTAAACATTTTCACATACAAACACATGCAAACACAAAAACATAAAAACATACAGACAAGCAAAGACACACCACATACCTACAAACATAAGGAATAAGCACAACTAAACACAAACACACACATAACAACAAACACATACACACACATAATCACAAACACATACACACACACCGCAAACACATAAGGACAATTAAACACAGACATGCATGCATACACATAACCACGAATAAATAAACACAAACCACAAACACATACACACATAACGACAAATAAATACACGCACACACACACATGACACACACCAACCAACGCAAACACAAAAACAAACAAACACCCCACAAACACACAGATTACCACAAATAGCGCACACACACCATAACACATACACAAGTAACTACACTAAATATACACATACACCCACATATACCAACAGAAACACAAGCACATAAATACACGCATACGCTTGTTTAAAAAACATTCATCAGTGTAAACGCACACATACACAACAAAATATAAAAAAACATACATAACAATCCTACAAAAACTCATATATTATGAATGTGCTAGCCTAAAAAAAGGGTATCACAAATTCATTAAACTCATCTAAAACCCCCTCAAAAAATCTAGATCAAGGAGACCGATACTAATGAAAGACGAAAGACGCAAACCACAGGGATGACCAAGTCGGTGATGCCACTAGGAGAAGCCCACTGAAGGAAGACAAAAGGATGAGGGTGCTGGTGACGATGGAGTGGATGAAAGATGAAGACGATCAAGGACGTAGACCCCACTATGGCGACGACTGGGTCCAAGGAGTGTCCCAGTCAGATAAACCTACACACAACAAGCAAACTCATCAAAAATAACAAGACAATCGTGAGACGTGAGTTGACTGGCGGATATAAGGTTCATGGATAACTTTGGTATGTAGGTCACATCAGAAATATGAAAATGGGTGGTATGAAGGAGGTCACGGCTGGTGATGGGGAGAATAGTATGATCTGCTACCATAACATTAAGGGAGGGCAAGATGGACTGTCAGGACAAGATGTGGGTGGCATCATAGGTCATGTGAAAAGAGGCTCCAGAGTCAAGCAACCAGTCGGAGGAAGAGATACCTGCAGGGGCAGAGGCAACCGGCTGAGAGGTAAAGGCGTCAAAAGTATCCAGTGAAAGCATGAAGGCAGACGAGCGATGCAGTGAGCCATGAGATAACTAGTGGACAATTTGTTGGGCAAGCTCAGAAATAGAGAGTGACTGCGTCATAGCAGATACGTGGGCTGAAGGAGCACCAGGAGCACACTAATGATTAGACTACTGCGCCCTCTGAAACTTGCAACACTCAAATTTAACGTGGCCAAGACACTGACAGTAGTGACAACGGACAGACTGGAGACGAGGAGCACCAGATTGAGCAGTAGAGGGTGCTGGAGGACGAGGAACAGGCCACACCGGCACACTATAACCCGACGAAGGCAGCAGAGGAGTACTCACAAGAGAGGACTGCGGTGGAAACTCGGGAGCAGCAAGGAAAACATGAGGCAGCGCACAAGCAGGTGCAGCTGTGTCCAAGGAGTGGAAACGAATCTCTTCAGCAATTACTAAGGACAACGTATCACTGAGAGAAGGTGGAGGGTCCGGGTGCAGAAGCTGGGCATGAACAGGCTTGAACTCGGGGCGTAAGCGGATAAGAAACATATATATGCGCTGAAAGTCGTGATCCCGAGATGTAGCAACACACTGAGGGTAAATAGGGAAGAGGGAAAGAGTCATCTCATCGCACTGACGCCAGAGGTCCAGAAGCTCAGCAAAGAAGACTTGTACAGACAGATCACGCTGGTAGCAGACATCAAGGGTCTGGAATAGAGAGTAGTGCAGAGCCTGACTAGAGGGCAGGTAGAGGCGACGCAAGTGGTCCCACATCGCCTTGGCCGTAAGGAGCTCATAGACGGTCATGCGAATGGGGAGCTCGCAGGACTGACAGATGACGGCTATCGCGTGAGAGTCGTCTGAGCGCCACTTCGCCATGTCGGAGCGCTGGATGGAAGCGACTGTGCTGACAGTAGAAGAGTTGACCACAGGACTGACAGCAGGTGGAGACGGAGTAGGCTCAGAACCGTCAATGTGTCCCCATAGATCTAGGCCACGAAGGATCACACCGACGGTGACGGACCATGCCTTGCAATTTTGTCCATCGAGGATGACATCCGCCTTCTGGAGAAAGGCAGAGGAGTAAGACGATGTCATCGGGGCTGCGGGATCAATCGGAAGAGGTTCCAGAAGAGAGCGGAAGAGATTGCAGCGGCGCCAGAATCAACATGTTGAAGTATGAGATCGAACGGTCTGGCGGTCTAAGTCTGGCGGGTTGTAGACCGCGCGGTCTAGCGGTAACTCTCCAGCGATTTGATATCCAGACTGTTGTTGTTTGTAGTCCGAGCGGTCTGGCGGTTTATCTCAGGCGACTTGGAGACCGGGCGGTCTAGCGGTCTCCTACTGCGACTTGTTCTCTTCCTTCTGGTGTTGCCGAACGGTTAGCCATTTGTCTAACCGCTCGGCCTGTTCGGTCTCTTTATTTCTAGCCGCACAGCTTTGTAATTTTTTAGTCTCACATTGTTTATTTGTACTTTCTCCTCTCTCCTCCATTCTATAAAAGGGAGGTCATACCTTTGTAAATCTTATCTTTTGGATAATAAAACTTTCAATTATTCAAATTTCTGGCTTGTTTTTAGTCGTCTGTTCGCTACTTTCACATGGTATCAGAGAAAACGATCGATTCCACCTGATTCCTTTGGCTCTTCTGTCCGCGCGGCTTCGTTCTCAGTTCGCCCAGATACCTGTCTATCCGCGCGGCTTCTTTGCATTGTCGCTGCCCTGTTTGCGCGACTTCCTTCCTTCTATTTTGCGACCTGTTTTCGCGGTCTCTCTGCTTTCCTTCCGCTCTCTCTTCTCGTTCGCTCGAACCCTGTGTGTTCGCGCGACTTCTTCTCTGTTCGCCCGGACTATTTTCTGTTCGCACGATCTCCCCTTTTTTTCTCGCGAACTTCCCAGTTCGCGCGACCTCTGTCCCTGTACTTTGGTCTGCTTCCTGGTCGTGGCCCTTCTTGCCGCTGGTGTGCTGACACCGTGACCGTTGCAGCTTCTTCTCTTTAGCCTGCTGCAGTTTCCTTCTTTTTCGCTGCGGTCTCCTTCTCTTGTCGCGGCCTCCTTCTTGTTCGCGCGGTTTAATCCCTTTTCTATCCGCGCGACTTCTCTTCTACTCGTGCGGTTTCCTGTGTTTCTCTATGGACAATTCCGGTCTCTCCACCCCCATCATCTCTACCTCCACCACTCATGTGGCTCATCCTCCTCCTCCTTCCGTAAATCTTAGCACGGTTTCTAAACTAATTGATTCCAACTATCCGGACTGGAGCGTTTCTTTCACCTTTCTTCTTCGCTCTCAGCGCAAACGTCATCACCTCACCGATGACCCTCCTCCTCCTGACTCTGCTCAATTTGATGAATGGGATGTGAGTGATGCGCTTGTCCGCATTTGGCTGGTCAACAACCTCGCTGATGAATGTCTTCCCGTCATCCGCCATGATGAGACGGTCAAGGTTGCATGGCTTCACCTCGCTGCTCTCTACTCGAAGGGGGCCCAGACGTCCCGCATTTATACTCTCTATGTGGACCTCTTCGCCCGCCCTTCCATGTCTCCTGCTGCGGCTTATCAGCAGTTCAGGCTCTTGGCGCCGAGATCCTCCAGAATCGCACCTTCTCCGCGGACTTGGTCGAGCAGCACAAGCACTTCCAGGAACTCCTGGTTGTTTGTTATCTTCTGCGACTTCCCGAGTCCTTTGATATGATCCGCCAGCAGATCTTGGGCGAGGCGGAGTCTCCCACTTTGGATGCCACCGCGGCTCGCATCGCCGCTGTTACTTCTCTGCTCCAGCGTCCTCTGTTGTCCTCCCCTCCATCACAGGACTCCTATACTCACCAAGCTCAGCGGGGTGGCACTAGTGGCCGCAGCCAGTCAGGCGGGCGCGGTTCGTCCAGGTTCCTCTGCTCTCACTTTGGTCGTATCGGTCATTCTGTTGACCGCTGCTGGCAGAAACATCCTCATCTTTGCCCCTCTGGTGATGCATCTTCCTCAACCTCCGCCTCCTCTCGGTCGTCTGCCTCTCTGTCCACGACTTCAAGTAGTGCCCACGTCGTTACCCAAGGAAAATGGATGATTGACTCTGGTGCTACAAATCACATGACCGACAATCCTCAATGTTTCTCTCTCCTAGAAACGCATAATCGGTTTCCCCGGTTCTTGTTGCGGATGGTTCACCTTCCCCGGTTCATGGGACGAGCGTGGTTCAAGTCACCCCGTCGCTTCGCTTGGCGGACACCCTCTATGTCCCGAAGTTCTCTTGCAATTTATTATCCGTTACTACTTTATGCAAGCAACTTCAGTGCTCCGTCTTATTCACTCCAACTTCTTGTTCTTTCCAGGACCCGAGAACCCAACGGAGGATTGCTACTGAGACTGAGAGCGGCGACCTCTACTTCCTCGACAACGTTTCCGCTCTGTCCGCCTTCTCCTCATCTTCTACAGATCTGCTTCAATGACATCTTCGCCTTGGACATTCTCCTCCTCGGATTCTTCGTCAGCTTCTGCCCCACTTACCTCAGACCAGTCCTCCGCTCAACTGTAATGCGTGTCAACTTGACAAACATCACCGCTCCTCCTTCCAACCGAAGCAAGGTCGTGGCTCTTCTCGCCCGTTTGATCTTATTCATTCTGATGTCTGGGGTCCTGCTCCTACCCTCACCGTTGGTTAGGGTAGTTCTTACTTTGTAACTTTTATTGATGATTTCTCTAGATGTACCTGGGTGTATCTATTAAAAGATCGCTCTGAACTCTTTTCTGTATGACAATCCTTTTATTATATGTTTAAAACTCAGTTTGATATTTCTATTAAAGTCTTTCGCTCTGACAATGTTAAGGAATATCTTAGTCATGAGTTTTTCTCTTTTTGTATGCAACATGATCTTGTTCATCAGATCAGCTGTGTTTACACCTCCCAGCAAAATGAGGTGACAGAGCGTAAAAATCGTCACCTCCTCGATGTCGCTTGCACTCTCATGACGCAGATACAGGTGCCTCGCTCCTACTGGGGCTATGTTGTTCTCCTCGCCTGCTATCTCATCAATCACATTCCCTCTACGGTTCTCCACGGCCAGACCCCCTTCTCCATTCTCTACCCGGGCAAGGAACCATTTCCTCTCCCTCTCCGTATATTTGGGTGCACGGCTTTTGTGCATGCTCCGTCCGCTACCCGTGACAATCTTTCCCCCCGTTTCACCAAGTGTGTCTTTTTGGGTTACTCTACCACTCAAAAAGGCTATTGTTGTGTTGACCCCGTTCTACGCAAACAGTTTGTCTCCGCGGACGTGACCTTCGAGATTGTGTCCTACTTCTTTCCTGAATCCCCTCTTCCCCTTGATATCTCTGATTCTCCACCGCCTCCCTCCGTTCCTTCTACGCATATCGACGTCTCCCCTCCTACCTCATCTCCTCTTCTCTCAATTATACCCCCTCCCCCTTCTCCCTCTTCTCCGCAGCCATCTCTCTCTAGTCCGGGGCCAGCCTTCTCCGCCACGGACGCTCCGGTCACTGAGGCACGAGTCGACCTGGATCTTCCCATTGCTCTTCGCAAAGGGGTGCGGGCGTGTACCCAACATCCGTTTGCGGCAGTTGTTTCCTATGATCGGCTTACTCCTTCTCGCAGGTGTTTTGCTTTGGCTATCTCGGCTACTGCCACTTCCCGCACCTACCAGGAGGCTCTTGCTATTCCTCATTGGAAATCTGTCATGGATGAGGAGATTGCCACTCTTACTGAAAGGGGTACCTAGACCCTTGTTCCTCCACCAGTGAGTACTGATATGATTGGCTGTCGCTGGGTGTTTGTTGTGAAGTTTCGCCCAGACGGCACTGTGGATCGCTATAAGGCCCGGCTGGTGGCCAAAGGCTTTACTCAGACTTATGAGGTTGATTACTTTGATACTTTCTCTCCGGTCGCTCGCCTCAGCACCATCCGGGTTCTTCTCTCTGTGGTCGTCAATAGGGATTGGATTATTTCCTATCTTGATGTCAAGAATGCATTTCTCTATGGGTATCTTCAGGAGGACGTCTACATGGAGCAACCTCCTGGGTATGTTGCTCAGGGGGAGACACGAGTATGCCGGTTGAAGAAGGCCATCTATGGCCTAAAACAGAGCCCTCGGGCGTGGTTCGACAAGTTCAGTAGCATTGTGGCTGTCATCGGCTTTGCAAGGAGTTAGGCCGATCACTCCTTGTTTATTCGCAAAACCGCCTCGGGACTGGTGGTTTTGGCGGTGTATGAGGATGATATTCTTCTTACTGACGATGACCAGGCTGGGGTGGACTTGACAAAGAAACACCTCCGTCAACACCTAGTCACGAAGAATATGGGCTCCCCGAAATACTTTTTGGGGATAGAAATCTATCGGAAGTTCGACTCGTTGGTTCTCTCCCAACGGAAGTATGCTCTTAATCTTCTACAAGAGGCAGGATTGACTGGTGCCAAACCGGCCCGGTATCCCATGGCTACTGGAGAAGACAAAACATGGATAGATGACTCGCCTCTTCTATCCGATGTCACGAGGTAAAGACGTCTGGTGGGCAAACTCATTTATCGCACGGTGACCAGACCCGACATGTCCTATGCTGTAGGCAAGGTTAGTCAGTTCATGCAAGCTCTTAGGGAATGTCATCTTCAGTCTGCCTTGAAGATATTAGAGTATGTCAAAGCAGCACCAGGAAAAAGGCTACTCTTTCAGAAGAATAGTCATCTGAGGGTTGAAGCCTACTCAGATTCAAGATATGCGGATGATAAAGGCGACCGCAAATCTACATCAGGCTTTTGCACATTTGTTGGAGGAAATCTTGTGAGCTGGAAGAGCAAGAAACAGTCTGTTGTCTCCAGATCCAGTGCTAAAGCCGAATATCGGAGTATGACGTCAATCATGTGTGAGTTAAAATAGTTGCGTGCTCTCATGCTTGACTTAGGAGAGGTCTACGACTATCCTCTTCATATGTTCTGTGACAACAAGACCGCTATATACATATCCAAAAATCCGGTCTTCCATAAGAGAACGAAACATATAGAAGTCGACTGCCATTTCATTCGGGAAGAGGTCTCGAAGAAACAGATTTGTACTCCGTTCGTCACCTCCGACAAAGAGTTGACGGATATCTTCACCAAGCCGGTTTCTACTTCCTTCTTCCATATTTGTGACAAGCTGGGTATGATTGATATCTATGCTCCAGCTTGAGGGGGAGTGTTGAAGTATGAGACCGAGCGGTCTGGCGGTCTAAGTCTGGCGGATTGTAGACCGCGCGGTCTAGCGGTTACTCTCCAGCGGTTTGATATCCAGACTGTTGTTGTTTGTAGTCCGAGCGGTCTGACGGTTTATCTCAGGCGACTTGGAGACCGGGCGGTCTAGCGGTCTCCTACTGTGACTTGTTCTCTTCCTTCTGGTATTGCCGAACGGTTAACCCATTTGTCTAACCGCTCGGCCTGTTCGGTCTCTTTATTTCTAGCCGCACAGCTCTGTAATTTTTTAGTCCCACATTGTTTATTTGTACTCTCTCTTCTCTCCTCCATTCTATAAAAGGGAGGTCATACATTTATAAATCTTATCTTTTTGGATAATAAAGCTTTCAATTATTCAAATTTCTGACTTGTTTTTAGTCGTTTGTTCGTTACTTTCACACAACTGGAGGTGGAAAACGGGGCTGCAAAAAAACAGTCGGAGGAGAAGACAGGGCTGACTGCTAGGAAGGCGTGAATGTCTCCTGGAGATCTGGATCGGCTACGACATCGACCCTAGCTGCAGGATCGCCGGAAAAAAGGCAGATCAAGGGTACTCCGTCAGGATCGCCTGAAGAGGCAGATCGGGCCGGCGGATAGGAATTGGGAGTTGTGATCGGGATTGGGATCGAGCGGAACTGGGAGTTGCGACTGGGATCGAGCGAAACGGGAATGCTCCGTCTGGATCGGGAAGCACGAGCAAGAGAGAGCGATGAAGTGGCTGGATCTGGGAGTTGCGAGCGGGACTGGGAGGGATCGAGTGGGATCAAGAGCGCAAGGTTGCAGAACGATCGAATGGGAGATGGAGGAAGAACGGCTAGGGTTGGTTTTTCCTACGCTCTAATACCATGATAGAATTTGGATTGAATGTGTAGTATTCACATAATCAATAAGAATATATATATATATATATATATATATATATATATATATATATATATATATATATATATATATGTACAAGAGAGGGTGTCCACAACACCCAAGGTGAGCCTAAGCTAACTCAACCACAAGAAAGAACACTATATCTAACAAAAACATCCACATTGCACTACCCTAAAACCTACAAAAAATTCAAAAACCCACCTTAAATCGTCATAAAACATAGATTTCTTCAAGTTCATCACGAATGATATCATCAATCTCCCCAATAAGCAAAAATTCATTTCAATTAAAGGAGGGGAGAGTCAATTCAGTGAGAACCTGTAGGAGAGGACCAAGAGGCGTGAAGAACACAGCGCTCCTGAACATTAGAGCAGAATCCGACGGTGATTTTGTTAAGGTCACCTCGGAGCACAGATCCATTCCAGACGGAAGCACCATCGCAGACTGTAACCTGACCAGCAAGCACCACGTTCGGGGCCACGTACGCGTCGACAGCGATCTTAGGCAGCCACTGCCCCAGCGGAATGATCCTCCGTTGCCCTCGATAGTCCCACTTCGCCCGATCGTCCGACGGTGGCGCCACGGTAGACGGTGACGGCGATGCCGCCGCCGCCGCCGCCGCTTCGGCGGAGAGGAGTCTCCGGAAAGGGGAGCGGGTAGTGAGCGCGGAACGTAGGGTTCTCCCAGAGAGACGAGTCAGAGCACCAGCCATTAGTAAGCTAATTAATTTCTACAGCACTGCGCGCAGCTATAAGAGGAAGAACTGTAGGATTTTGCTGGTCCGACTTTTTTAGGGATCCGAAGAGGAGAATTTAGAGCCGGGGATGGAGACTGGAGGCAGACAGTTCGTGTCAAACGGGTCGCCTACTCGCACCCAGATTGAACTCTAATCGCACACCCGTTATGGGCTGTTCCAAATTTTCATGTGCACGTGCCATTTTAAACTTGAGAGGGGCATTTCAGTAAAAGATAAAATTTTGAAAACAAGTGAATTACGATTGTTGCAGTCCGCGACTGCGCTCCTGATAGATCGGACTAACTAAACCGTCTTAACCCTCGGAGCGGTCGGTTACGCAAACAGTCACAAAAATAGATCACAAACGAGACAAGTCTTTTACGTAGAAACCCCTCTGAATATGATGAAAAGCCACGGTCGGGACTGTGCCGACAGGAACTTCACTAGATCGGTTGGGGTTACAATACTTCTTTGACAGAACCGCGGGCGTCGTTACAACTTAAGGGGCAGAGAAAGAGACGGCGTTCGGCGTGCGGGAGAGCGCTTGCACGCTTCTGGACGATCGCAGGCTGGCTGCAGGGCTATAATTGCAGGTGCTCTGCTGAAGACACGCTCTGGATTTTGGTGGTTGAGGACGACGAACGAGCAATTTCCTATTCACCCTGATGTGCGCGGAGGAGGTTGCAAACGGACTTTGATTTGAGCAGAGCGCATGGGACGGCGGACCTTTGTCGTAGCGGCGAGCACGATGGCGGTGAACCTATAGAGAGAGAAAACAAGAGAAAAAAAGCTAGAGCGAGGGTGAGATTCCGTAGAGATCTGACCTTTTTTTAGTTGGCCAAATGAGAAGGATTAAGAGTCTATTTATAGGCTTGGAGAGAGGCGATCCGGTAATCTCCCTTGATAACCATCGGACAGACCAATAAGAAGGATCGAAAAAGATCACTCGAATCACCCCTTTTAGGAAAATACCGGCCCTACCCTTGGGCCTAAAAGATACCCGCCCGGATCAAGAGACGATCCGACGGGCCACGGGGGTGGTTACGACCGATAACCACCCCTAACAGCCCACTCCTTGGGCGATTACGGGGGGCGGAGGAGAGGGCGACCGACCCTTTTGGGACGGCCAAAGCCCCCGACCGGCCTCCTACTGGTCGGCCAAGGGAGGCGGTCGGCCCTAGGAGGCCGGGCAAACCTTCGACCGCCCAAATGGTGGGCAACCGAAGAGGGAGGCCGACTCCTTGGTGGTCGGCGCCTCCCGGCTGGTCGGGGAGGAAAGGGGCGGCCGACCCCTTTGGGGTCGGCGCCTCACCAACCAGCTCGCCTTAGGCGATCGGGGAGACAAGGATTGGCCGCCCCCTCCTCGATTGCCCATGCGGCGGGCGGCCTAGGAGAAAGGGGCGGCCGACCCCTTTGGGGTTGTGACACCTCCCCGACCGGCCCGCCTTAGGCGACTGGGGAGACACGGGGCGGACAAAGTGGAAGAATACTCGGTATCTGCCATCAAGAAAGCAGTTAAAAAGGAATATGCACGGATAAGAGAACTCAATGGGCGCTTAAAAACATGAGTCCGCAAAAACCGCAGAAATCGCAGAAGAGCAAAGCAGGCAGTTAGAAAACTGGAGACCGCACAGATTATAGAAGAGCAAGGCGGGCGGTTAGAAAACTGGAGTCCGCAAGGAGCACAAAGAAGCAAGACGGGCGGTTAGACAACCAGAGTCTGTAAGAATCATGTAAGATCTGATACCATGTGAGAAAAATATAAATAACAAGTTTTTCATTCCACCAAAAAGTTAAGTACATGGATATGACCCCCCGATATATAGGGAGAAGAGAAAGAAGGAAAATACAACAGATAATGTGAGACTAAAATACAACAAGAAGATAGGTTGATATAATTTTTCTGACCGCAATATTGAGCGGCTAGACAAGCAGACCGCCCTACACCAAGAAATCGTCGGTCTTTACTTTTTAGTCCACTGCTGATGATCAGAGAAGAACACAAGTGGATAGCTTTATTTACCCGTCAATCTTCAGCAACCCAGCTATCTTGATCATCAGGCCACAACATAAGCGGATAGTAGCCTCTATTCGCAGCTTCGGCTGCTCCTCAGACTGTGTCCCCTATCCGCAGCGGCTTGAATCTCAAGTACACACAACTCGCAACAGCGGATAGAACAAGCCTCAAAGATCTTCAGGTCAGCAAGACTTACTAATCAGTCCGCCTCGAACTACCAAGAAGGCATCCTTAAAGATCATAATGTCGGCAAGACTTACTAACCAGTCCGCCAGAGGCAGTTCGCTAAACACCAGTCCGCTAGAAGACATTCAGGTCGCCAAGACAAAACGCCAGTCCGCCAAACGTCGGACTGCTAAATGCCAGACCGCCAAACTGCTATACTGCCAGGAACAAACCGCTAAACCGCCAGGCTCCATAAAATCTAACATCTAATATACATTGTTTATAGGTATTAGTTATGATGGGGTTTCCCCTGAAATTTCTAAGCCAAACTGTAAGGAATCGTACCAAGGACCCATGGGGAAAGCCAACCTGACTGGACAAGTCGCGTGCGACATGCCACGCTCCCTGAAGCCTTGAAACACCTGAGCGGAGGGCAAAAATCCGCACATAGGCACACGTAGTGCCCCTGCGTGCACACAGCCAGACCGCGCAGGTGCGGCCTACTCACGATCGACCCCCGTGCGACCGGACGCGTGCACCCAGCCCGTGCGCTGGTGGCCGTCGTCGTCATCGAGCGCCCTGCCCGGGCCGCCGGGGGGGGGGGGACTTTTTTCATTTTGATAATTTTGGTGATTCAGGTGACCAAAGCGGTGTGACTCCATTCGCCATCATAAACTCCGCCCCCACGCAATTACCGACGTATCCCTCTAAAAAACTATAAATAAGCCCTCAGACCTTCATTTTAAGACAAGCAACTCCAAAGGCTAGAAAGAGCTCTGACGTTTTCCAGCAAGATCATGGACTTAAGCTGATCCTCTACTCAGAAATTCACTCCGCTCCCCTTATAGCACAAAGGTTCCATTAGGATTCTAAGGTACGATGTTCGTCTTCGAAGGGCGCTCCCACCAAGGCTCCGCTTCAGCAGGAGTGCTACCATCGAGCCTCCGTGAACTTAAAGATTTCTTCTGCCGGAACACTTTCACTGAGGTTCCGTAGACTTAGCCATTTTTCTGGTCGGAGTGCTTCCATCGAGACTCCGGGAACTTAGTTTCTTTTTCATCTTTTTCACGGTTTGTACTTGGAATAGAGTGGTGACCTATCACCCTCCGAGAAATCATTCCAAACTCTTGTAAACTCCAAGGAAATATTGGAACCCAACCAAAGGAATGCCCACTAAGCAAAAGTAGGAATGATTGACAAAATACACAAATAGTCTAGCCTTAAGGCCTTACAAATTATTTCCAATAAATTAAAGTGTCTTGCATACATCGGCACGAAGGCCGGCAACACATGAAAGTAGAAAAGAAGCTTCGCTTGACCTTTATGGGTGGGCTTAACATAAAGAGCTTCAACCAGCTACTTTTTTCTTGGCTCCCCAACACCTGCATAGGGACAATCACAACTATGTAGAAAACAAGGCAACGATCAGCATTAGCTGACCAAATTATAACGACCTCGCACCACGCCCAGGGTGGCGATGCTCCTTCCTTGGAAGTAAACAACATGTATATATAATGACAATAAAACGTGCAATTTAAGCACCATTCACCACAGACATTGACACGGCCGGCCATACGTCCTATGCACTCAGGACACATTATCGATGTACTGGAATTTCCCAGGGTCCTACCACTGTACTCAGTGACTGTTCAACATTCTTTTGAGCATTTTTAGTCTTTCTGGCCTGAAGCCTAAGACTCCTCCCTATGGCTACGACAAAGTCAAAGACGATCACCAAGATCCAACTCAATGACTCACTCCAAGTCGAACGACATAGGGTTGGGTACAGTTTAGCTCTTTCTCGTTGCTCAAATCATTGGGCGCAACAAACCATGATGTGGGTCAGCCTCCCTTTTCCCATTCACAATAATACATAACCATGTTATGTTCCAAGGCTAGCTCTCAAGGCCACCATAGCGGAGCACTCTAAGATCTTAACTAAACATACATGCCACCTGGTCTCCACAAGACAGGCCACACAAAACTCACTGGGAGTTACCTCCAACGGTAGCGTTACCGCCGCACGATAGGGGACAAAACACACATTCTTCCCCAGAACTTGGTATTTTCCTGCAGACCATTTCCAATACTCTCTTTGTGGTGACCTGCATACCCCGCGACTCTGAAACTACTCGTTTAACAACAGAGTCTTCTCCGACATGCAAATCAACAAGATAGCCATCACCAATGTAGACCAACCTGTCCGGATGGGCTTCACACAACATGCATATTCGTACTTCGATTCCGGATTCTAAATGTAAAGGTAACGGGGATACCACCGTTCAACCCGTCGGGAGAATCACTTCCACGTGCTTGTGGAGCGTCTACCCTAACATGTCAAAACAAAGGACTTCACATGTCCAAGGAAGAGAATCGTTACCCCTGACGTTCATTTCGGCGCCATGGAAAAGAAACTAGCCTGATGAAAACGACCGCAATGGACTCCCCTCTGCGTATCTGAACTCGGCTCGTGACTTGGAGTTCCGACGCTCTAACAATGGCAAAATCTCCTTCTCCTTCCTCTTCCTTGCTCTCCCCTCTCTACCTCTTAGAAAGAGAATGGCTTAAGTTAGAATGAGAAATAACTCCCCATCCACGTACTTAAACCAGCAGAAAACACAACCCACCGTCGGATTGCGACAAACAGCCCTGATTCAAAAAAGTTTTCTATAAAGAGCGATATTGCCATACGGTAAGCAGGTATCGTCGAGTGGTAGCCATTGAAAGTGGAAAGTTGTTGACCTAAATCACCTAGAGGGGGGTGAATAGGTGAATCGTGCGTTTGTTTGCGGAATAAAAATTTAGAGATCTAGCGCACGCAATCAAGCAATCACAGAAGGACACAAAAGATTTATAGTGATTCCCCATCCTTGGGTACGTCCACTTTACCTCACCGTTCTAGCAAATCACTAGATCCGGCTACTCCACTATCTCGGATTGCAAACCAATCCTACGCCTCGGAACAACGTTCCTACAAACTCGATCCACAAGGGATCTACACTTGGAAGATAAAACTTCCTACCACTCGGAGATAAATCTCCTACAAAGAAAGTTGTTTGAATAAAAGTTACAAACAAAAATATCTCAGATCTGGATATTGGTCTTCGTCTTCTTCGTTGAGAACTTTAGGCTTGATCAGGAAAGGTAGAAGAAGGCTGGACTGTTTTCCAAGAAACTGAGATCTGAAATCACCACGATCAACAAGAAATCCACAAATCGTTGAAGCACGATCGGATCAGATGATTGTTCTTGATCTTGGATTGATCTAGGTAGCATCGCTTGAGAGAACGTCGATCCAAATCTTTCTTCCAGAAAACGCTAATGGCGGCGGCGGCCGGATGATTGAGAGATTTGGTTTTCAGGAATTCTTTCTTAACAAGGACGGACGAGATTATCGAATTTTCTCTGTAATAACTTGTGTGTGATTAGTCAAATCTGAAAGGACCTATTTATAGGCAATCTCTAACGGTCATAATCATAATTAAGGATGACACGTGGACCAATCAGAAAAGATTAATTCGTAATCTCGTCAAAACTGGACTTAGAGAATTTTCAGGAATAATGAAGTACTTAGTTCTCGAGAGGTCGAAATAGTTCTCGAGAACTATGTACTGACCTTTCGAAAACTATGGCAGGATCTCGATCACTGAACTTCTGGAAATGGCCTTGGACTTCTCAAGAACTTGGAATTATAGTTCTCGAGAACTATGCTGACTTTTCAAGAACAAAGACACTTCTCGAAAACTGATATAAAACTTCTCGAGAACTTAACCGAACTTTTCGAGAGCTTAAAGGAAACTTCTCAAAAACTTGGTTAGCACTTCTCGAGAACTTAGTCAGAACTTTTCAAGAACTTTACTTAGAGTCAATTGCTAAAGATAAATTCTGAACTGAAAACTTCTCGAGAACTTAGTTAAGCAGTTCTCGAGAACTCTATTGTCTTCTCGAGAACTTCTAGTCTAGTTCTCGAGAACTTAGCTAGAGTCCAATTCCTGAAGAGGAGGGCGGAACTTTTCGAGAGCTAAGGAATACTTCTCGAGAACTTCTATAGTAGTTCTCGAGAACTTTGTTAACCTCTCGAAAACTTCTACTTAGAGGAATTCTAGCTGTCCTGACTTCTCGAGAAGTAAAGTCTGAGCCTCTCAAGAACTATGTACTACTTCTCGAGAACTTTGAAAGAACTTCTCGAGAGATGGACTTAGAAAAATTTCTTAAGAATTCCATGAAAGATCTCCTTCTGGTCTTGTCTCCATCTTGTGTTCCAAACTTTGAATATGAAGTGTATCCCAATTGAGAGGCTACACATGAGTCAACACTTTGGATCACCCAGTGAGGGATTACACTGAGTGGTCCTATGTTCCTGACCCACTGTAGACTGACATTGGTCTACACTTAAAACTGAGAATCTGCAAACACACAACTAGAGTACACATGTCAAATACACCTTAATTCATCTTAGTGCAAATGGTGACTTCATGCAAATCTGGGTTATTGTGGAGACAATACCCAACAATCTCCCTCTATTTGTAGAAGTCAGAACCCTTTATACTAAGGTGAATTATTATAACAAAAATAGAGCAAGAATAATGGAAAGTAAAAGCAGTAAAACACAGAAAGAAAATTAGAACTTATAATTAGGCAAAATTAGGAAATTGTATATATATCAAAAATCTTTTAGAGTTTTAATCAACATTCATTTCATAGTTCTTAACACCATAATCATCAAGAATCATTTCTGATCTCGTGTTGCTTGTCCAGCTTAGCCTGTTGTCTTCTATAGTAGCTGAATGGTTTGGGATAGTATCTTGGAGGCTTTGGAGGAGCTTTGAGATTGTTTTTACTATATTTTTTATCATATAGTCTCCTCTTAGTCAATGACTTCTCATATAATTCCCATTCTGTATAGCTGTAATGCAGGCTTCTATCCTCATTCAGATCCATTACTAGCTTCAAAGTATCAAGAATTAGAGATTTTGATGTAGGGCTCCATACTTCTGCAAACTCTTGGGCTTTCCTCTTCTCTGCTCCAGGTTGAGGAACTGATTTACTGGCAGAAGGTCCCTATCCATACTTCCTTTTCTTTGGGATATGAATTTCTGGTAGATCTTCAGGTATTACATCATCCCGGACATGAGAGTATGAAGATGGAGGAGGTTCCTGATCTTCAGGCCTAGGAGAGAAGGATGGATACTGAGGTTGAGGCATTTGGGGTTGAGCCACTTGGCTAGAAGTTCCTTCAGCCAGAGGATTGAGGTGGTGAGGAATCACATTTGGATCTGCTTGAAAGTCTGGGAAGATCTGATTATGCATCCATACTGCTGTATCATAAGTGTGGAATTTTACAGACTGAATCTGTTCAAGAACACCTTTATTGATCTCAGAAATTTTGGCAGTCCACAGAGTTTTTGCTTCATCATTAAGCTTTTCAACCTGTTGTTTGACAATATCCTCCCCATTTCTGGCTTCTACAGTTAATTTAGCTATTGCATCCTATTTGAAGGTGCTAACCTCATTGCATACCTTCATAACATTTTCCTCTGCTCTTTTGTCCAGTTGAATCTGATTGTTTGCCAGAGTAACTGACTGAACCATAACTTGTCCAATACTTGTGATAGTATGATCTAGAGCCTTTCCTCCTATTCTGAATAGTTCTTTGAGCTGATCAGTGTTTACCTGAATTTCTGCGAAGCCTCTGCTCATCTCTTGTGCCAAGGCAGTGACTTGCTTCTGAATGTCCTTAAGAGATTCATCAAAATGTTTTCTTTATTCAGAGAGCATTTCTTCGATCTTGGAAAGAATATCTGTATTCACCATCACAGCAGCAACATCAATAGTAGCTTGAGGAATGGAAGCAATTTGAGCACTGGTAGGAGAAGCTGGAGGTGGAGGGGCTTTCCATGGGGGAAGTTCTTCTAAAATAACAGAGCTTTGAGCTCTTACAGAGCGAGGGACTGGATCACCTTCCTCATCAATTAACTTAGGAAGGTTGAAGTCTAGATTCCTGAGAGGTGGTTCTACCTCCTCAGGAGCTGGCTCATCCTCTCCAGATAGTAGAAAGGTTTCTGGAGGAGTGGATACTTGTACAGGGGATTGTGGAGGAGAAGGAGTACCTTTAGGTGAAGAGTGGGGGGAAGGAGTATCTTTTGGTAGATCAGTAGTGGCATCCTTTGGGTGAGGAGGAAGAGGGTCTTCAGCTGAGAGTTCCTCGATCATTCTGTCTATTGCTTCATTTGTATCTTTAATTACCTCTTGAGCTGGTAGTTCTGAGTGGGTAGATATTGGAGAAGCCTCCCTGGGGCTCTCTGGTGGAGTAGGTATCCTTAGGACTGAGGTAGAAGGTGCAGGCTCCCCCTCTGTTGCTGTACCAGATGGTTCAGCAACATGATGTTGAGGTGGAGATGGAGTCCTGACCTCTATGACAGTAGCATCAACTTCCTTGGCTAGTTGTCTAGGGTTCTTCAACTTGAGTTCCCATCTTTGGATTGTGGTGACAGAGATTTTCTTCAGATGATGGACTGGTGTACCTTTGGATATTTTGAAAGTTACTGGATCAATCTCACTCAACAGCAATGAGATTATCCTTGCAAACTTTGGTTCATGAATGCTATCCCTTATCATTTCAAAGATCATCATTCCAAACTGAAAACTCTTCCTGCAGATTATTGCTGTCATAACTCCAAACAAATCGTGTGAGATGAAACTTACAGAACCTGTGATGCACCATAGTATTTTCCCAAGGATATCAACGAGGAGTTTGCCCACATCATTTAGCAAATTTCTCCTGAGGGAGTGGTATTCTTCGAAAATTCCACAGAGGGAGTATGCTCTGTTATAATCTTCTACGGTGAGGTCATCTTCCTCATCCACAATAGGTAATTTCAGAAGTTGAGAAACTTTATGCTTGTCAAGCTTTATCTTAATTCCCTTGACTTTAGTCTTCAAAATCGTCCCATTCCTCCTTATCTTGGCATTTTTGAAGAACTCCTCTACCTCTGGAAATACTATCTTCACTGGCTCTGTTAGAACGAACATGAGACCTGTTGTCTCGAGAAGTATCAGCAAATTCTTGAAGTCGTCGGAGATGCCGACCATGCCTGCAACCACGAGTTCACTCCCAATCCCTATCTTAGAACTGTAAGCCATTTGCGATGAAGAAGGCGACGAACTGAGCGGAGAGACATCGACAGAGATGGAGGTTTTGGTCGGCGGAAGATGAAGAGGTGCGGGAGAAATTTTGAAATGACGGTTGATTTTCGATTCTAAAGGGATTTAGATATATATAGTATCCTAATTAAGTTAATTATAAGTCTAATTGGCCGTAAATTAGGGCAGAAATCATGAAGTTTACGAAATTACAGAGTTGAGAAATTTTGGCGGAAGGTCGGTCCACCTCTCGAGAAGTAGGGTTAACTTTTCGAGAAGTGGCCGAGAAGTTTTCGAGAAGTTTAGAAAGTTTTCGAGAACTGGGGTCCAGCGTTTTCGAGACAGAAATTGACTTTTCGAAGACTGGCCTCCAGAGTTCTCGAAACACTGATGGACTTCTCGAGAACTAGTTCTTGAGAAGTTACAGTGAACGTTTCGAGAAGTTAAAGGACTTTTCGAGAACTTAAGACACTTTTCGAGAGCAATTTTCTGCCTCTCGAGAAGTTGACTTAATTTTTCGAGAAGTGACTTCAACTATTCGAGAAATTTAAGTGAGTTTTCGAGAACTCCCGTCTACTTAGTAAAATCTGACCTTTAAGGTGAATCCTTGATTCTTGAGCCTTTGAGCTGACTACTTTGGCTTAATTCTCCTTGTTCAGCAACCCAAGTTCAGTTTTGAAGAAATTGAACTTGGTCTCGTCCAGCGGCTTGGTGAAGATATCTGCAACCTGCCGGTCTGTAGGCACATACCTCAGATCTACTTCCCCTTGCTCCACATGCTCCCGGATGAAGTGGTATCGCAGCTTGATGTATTTAGTCCGGCTGTGTGAGACTGGGTTATTTGCGATTGCGATGGCGCTGGAAGAGTCACAGAACAAATGAATGTCCTTGGTCTTCATGTTGTAATCCTCCAGTTGGTGCTTCATCCAAAGCAACTGTGCACAACAACTACCGACAGAAATGTATTCTGACTCGGTCGTTGAGATTGCGACACAGTTTTGCTTCTTGCTGCTTTATGAAATGAGTCTTCTTCCTAGGAACTGACACGTCCCTGATGTGCTTTTCTTGTCATCTTTGCTTCCTGCAAAGTCAGCATCTGAAAAACCAATTAGTTCACTGTCATTGCTTCTTGGGTACCATAAGCCAAGTTTGATGTACCTTTAAGGTATCTCAAGATCCGCTTTGCAGCAGCATAATGAGATTCCTTACAGTTCACTTGGAATCTAACACAGACACATGTGGAGAACATTATATCTGGTCTACTAGCAGTAAGGTAGAGCAAGGATCCAACTATGCTTCTATACTTGGTTTCATCGAAAGGTTTCCCTTTCTCATCCTTATCCAGAGACATAGCTGAGTCCATTGGTGTCCTCATAGAGGTTGCACTCTCCATTCTGAATTTCTTAAGTAACTCCTTGGTGAACTTGGTCGTAGAGATGAAGATCCCATCTTCAGATTATTTCACCTGAAGTCCTAAGAAGTACTTCAGATCTCCCATACTGCTCATTTCGAACTTCCCTTGCATAAGTTTGGAAAACTTTTTGCAGAGGTTATCGTCAGTAGAGCCAAATATGATGTCATCGACATAGATTTGCACTAGCAAAATCTTGCCTTTAATTTCCCTGAGAAACAATGTCTTGTCTATCTTTCCCCTCATGAATTTATTCTCGAGGAGAAAGCTAGACAACGTTTCGTACCAAGCCCGAGGGGCTTGTTTCAAACCGCACAGTGCCTTCGATAATAAATAAACATAATCAGGATGGTTAGGATCAACGAAACCTGGGGGCTATTCCACATACACTTCTTCCTTTATGTTACCATTCAGGAAGGCGGACTTCACGTCCATTTGGAAGACGGTGAAGCCCTTCAGTGCAGCGCATGCTAGAAACAGTCTGATGGCCTCCAGCCTTGCCACTGGAGCGTAGGTCTGGTCAAAATCGATCCCTTCTTCTTGACGATATCCTTTAGCGACGAGTCTGGCCTTGTTCTTTATGATCGTCCCATCCTCGTTCATCTTGTTCCTATAGACCCATTTTGTTCCGATGACGTCTTTATCTTTGGGTCTGGGAACAAGTGTCCACACCTTACAACGCTTGAATTGATTCAGTTCTTCTTCCATGGCCAAGATCCATGATGCGTCTACGTTTGCTTCTTCAAACTTCTTTGGTTCAACCTGCGAGAGGAAGCTTAGATAAAGATTCTCGTTAGCTGTACCTAGACGAGTTCTGACACCAACTCGGGGGGGGGGGGGTCTCCTATGATTTGGTCTGTAGGATGATCCTTTAGGTGTCTGAGCTCAGGATCTCTGGTGTCTGGAAGTTCTTCAACCATTGGTGTGACTTCATCATCTTGGACAATCTCCTCATCTTGATCAGCTGCCTCTTCAATGGGGTTTGGAGAGTTGATCTCGATGAACTGTTCATTTCTATCTTTGGTGGGTTCATCCAAGTTGATTTCCTTAATTCTTGTACCTGCAGCTTCAATACGCACACTAGACGATTCGCTTTGCAGCAAGCACGTCTCATCAAATACAACGTGTATCGATTCTTCAACAACCAGGGTTTTTCTATTAAAAATCCTATATGCCTTACTATGGCTGCTATATCCTACAAAATACCTTCAAAACTCTTCTCACTGAACTTGGTAGTATGATACTTGCCGTTGTTAAGCACGAAGCATTTACAGCCAAAAATTCTAAAATATGAAACTGTTGGTTTCCTGCCTTTTAGAAGTTCATAAGATGTCTTATCATGGTTCTTGTTTATGAGGGCTCGGTTTTGCACGTGGCATGCAATATTGATCGCTTCAGCCCAGAAGTACTCTAGTAGTGAAGCATCACTTAGCATGGTCCTGCAGGCCTCTATGAGTGTTCTGTTCCTTCTCTCGGCTACTCCATTTTGTTGTGGAGTATGGGGAGAGGAAAACTCATGAAAGATACCTAGGATTTCACAGAATTCTGTCATGGCTCCAGATTTGAACTCCGTTCCATTGTCACTTCTGATTTTGACCACTAAACAATTGTATTCATTCTGGATTTGCCTGACAAAATTAGTAAAGATATCGAAGGTATCTGACTTGTGTTTCAAAAAAAACACCCACGCAAAACGCGAGTAGTCATCAACAATAACCAACGTATAATCCTTACCTCCTAAGCTTCTAACTTGCAGTGGACCGAACAAGTCCATATGTAGCAGGTGTAAACACCTGTTAGAGTTTTTGCCTATAGTGCTTTTGAAGGTAGCCCTTGTTTGCTTGCCTTTTACGCATGCATGACAAGGTCTCTCTTTGACATGCTTGACATTTGGGGCATCACGCACTAAGTTCTGGGAGAATAATTTATTAATAGTTTTAAAATTAATATGTGCTAGTCTCTTGTGCCATTGGTCAACAAGAGACGTACTATCTTTATCCAAAAGACACACTGTGTGGAAGAATCTATGCAAATAAAATTTAAGCAAAACACATTCCTGCTTCGAGTGCCTGATAGAATTGTTTCCATATTGTCAACAAATTTTATCAAGCACTTGTCAGCGTGGAATTCAACTACGTATCCTTTGTCGCATAGTTGGCTTATGTTGATGAGATTGTGTTCCAATCCTTCAACATAGGCTACATCGGAAAAGGATACGCTACCGTTAGTAATCATACCGTAGCCTTTGGTAATTCCTCGGTCTGAACCTCCAAAGATGACCTTTGGTCCGTTCAACACCGGTGAAAAATTCTGAAGTAGGCTCCTCGTCCCGGTCATATGCCGAGAGCATCCACTGTCCAAGTACAAGATTGGCATTTTGGTGGTCTTTGGACATACCTGCAATCATATTTACTTAGCCTTAGGAATCCAAACATATTTGGGTCCTTGGTCTCGGGTTAGATTGCTCCCCCTACGAGTATTAGCCTCATGAGCGGTCATTCTCATGTTGCCAACTTGAGGAGTTGCAGCATTTCTAGGATTAAACCAACAATCTGTGGCAAAGTGACCAACTCTATCACAACACCAACAGTCAAATCTGTTATATCTTTGCCTTCCAAACTCCTGCTTGACCTTCTTGGGTGGAGGTCCAGCTGGGGTAGCATTGTTGGAGGAAGAAGCTTCATGATGATGGCAGCTACATGAAATCTTCTCCTTCATAGGCTTTTCCACAACAGGCTTTACTTTTGGTGGTTTCTGGAAATTGTGACCATGAACATAGGGACCATAGCTCTGAAGAATCACTTCTTCATAAGGTGCCTTAAAGACACTTTCGCCAAAGTTACGAGGGCGAGTCCATCCTTGGTACCGAGACTTAGACTTCTCCGAGATCGGCCTAGAGAAGTGTCCATAGGTGGACTCATAGTCGAATTCGTTCGTAGGAAAGATAACTTTCTTGAACGATACTGGCTCCAAAGGAGCTTTCCCTTTTTCCTCGGCTAAGGCCTTCTTGGCATTCTTATTCTTTCTCTTGGCCTTGTTTCTCCTAGAAGATTTACTAGGAGCGGCAACATGGCCTAGTCCAGCTCCTTTGGCCTTAGCTGAGAAGTCAGCAACGAGTGGAAGAACTGTCTTAGGCTTAGAGAAACTTTCAACAAGTTTCTTCTCAGCCTCGAGTTGTTTTTCCAACTCTTTGATGATTTCATCTTTAAGGTCGAGGTGCTTGAGAGCCTGATTGTATTCCTCAATAGCAAGATTGAAGTTCTCCTGAAGAGTGTTAGTCTTAGCGACTTCTTCTCTCAGGCTGCTCTCAGAAGCCTTTAGAGACTTAATCTCTTTGGCCTGAGTTTTCACAACTTGACGACACTTGTCGTAAGTTATGATTAACTCCTTGTACTGGGCCATAAGTTCAGACTCATCGTCAGAAGAGCTGTCCTCATGTTCATGGTTAGAACTTTCAGATTCAGAGAGAGGAGTATGATAATTTACCTCTCCAGTAAACTGGGGCTCTTGTTCATCATCTGATTGGGCCATGAGGCCAAAGTAGGCTTTCTCTTCTTCACCTAACTCAGATGAGTCGGAGTCACTGAGAGTTTTGCCCTTCTTTGCCAACAGGCTCTTCTCAGTTCTCTTCTTATGGTATGAGGATTTCTTTTCCTCTCTTCTGCCACCTTCCTTCTTTTTGTGGGGGCAGTCAGCTATGACATGACCTGGCTTGTTGCAACAGTAGCAAACGATGTCAGTAGAAATCTGTTTGTTCTGTTTAGAATTATACCTGTCATGGCTACCCGAGCCTTTCTTTCTTTGATCATTGTCGTGTCGTGATCTTCGGTATGAGGCATCCTTGCCTCTCCATTGCTTCTTATTGTTCAAGAATTTCTTGAACTGTCGTGAAAGTAGTGAGAACTCTCCATCAGATAGTTCTGATCCTGAGGAGCTTGGCTCGGAGCTTTCTTCTTCACTGACTTCTTGAGCTGGTGCTGGTTGGGTAGCTTTGCCCTTCCTTGAACTGTCAGCCTTTAATGCAGTAGGCTTCTCTTTCAACGAGAAGCGACTTTTCTCTTCTTTAGCTTTCCTGGAGTTTATTTGCAGTTCATAGGACATCAGCTTCCCAAACAGATTTTGTGGATCTTTCTCGGCTAGTCTCCTAAACTCCCGAATGACACAGACTTTGTTGTCCCATTCCTTGGTGAGAGATCTCAGAAATTTATCGTTCAGCTCTCCATTTGTGAAGACTCTGCCATACACTCTTAGGCCATTCACTATCTTGAAGAAATTTTAAAAGGTGTCAGCAATGGTCTCCTTTGGTCCTTGTCTGAAGGCTTCATATTTCTGGTTTAGAAGGGACCTTCTATCATCTCTCACTTTTTCAGTGCCTTCCATAAGAGTAACTAGAGATTGCCACATCTCTTTAGCCGATTGGCAGTGAATCAGGTTTTGCAACATTGAGTCATCGACTGCACTTGCTATAATGTTTTTAGCCTTTTTGTCCAAAGAGACAAGTGCAATCTCGTCCTTGTCCAGATCCATCAATTTCTTGGGAACCTTTTTGGTTGGATCTATGGTGGAGGCAGTCATAGGAACATGGGGATCTTCTTCAACAATCATGAAGATCCGGGGGTCCACAACTTCCATGAAGAATTTAATTCTTTCTTTCCACATGGGAAAATTGTTCTTTGTGCACATGGGAAGCTTGGCGAAATCTTTGACTTTGTCCATTGCTAGATTGAGTAACAACTTTCAGAAACAGGAACTTGATCAAGGTGTTAACCTTTTAAACGATTAACCTCCCTCTGATACCAATTAAAAGTGGAAAGTTGTTGACCTAAATCACCTAGAGGGGGGTGAATAGGTGAATCATACGTTTGTTTGCGGAATAAAAATTTAGAGATCTAGCGCACACAATCAAGCACAAAAGATTTATAGTGGTTCCCCATCCTTGGGTACGTCCACTTTACCTCACCGTTCTAGAAAATCATTAGATCCGGCTACTCCACTATCTCGGATTGCAAACCAATCCTACGCCTCGGAACAACGTTCCTACAAACTCGATCCACAAGGGATCTACACTCGGAAGATAAAACTTCCTACCACTCGGAGATAAATCTCCTACAAAGAAAGTTGTTTGAATAAAAGTTACAAACAAAAATATCTCAGATCTGGATCTTGGTCTTCGTCTTCTTCGTTGAGAACTTTAGGCTTGATCAGGAAAGGTAGAAGAAGGCTGGACTGTTTTCCAAGAAACTGAGATCTGAAATCACCACGATCAACGATAAATCCACAAGTCGTTGAAGCACGATCGGATCGGATGATTGTTCTTGATCTTGGATCGATCTAGGTAGCAGCGCTTGAGAGAACGTCGATCCAAATCTTTCTTCCAGAAAACGCTAATGACGGCGGCGGCCGGATGATTGAGAGATTAGGTTTTCAGGAATTCTTTCTTAACAAGGACGGACGAGATTATCGAATTTTCTCTGTAATAACTTGTGTGTGATTAGTCAAATCTGAAAGGACCTATTTATAGGAAATCTCCAACGATCATAATCATAATTAAGGATGACATGTGGACCAATTAGAAAAGATTAATTCGTAATCTCGTCAAAACTGGACTTAGAGAATTTTCAGGAATAATGAAGTACTTAGTTCTCGAGAGGTCGAAATAGTTCTCGAGAACTATGTACTGACCTTTCGAAAACTATGGCAGGATCTCGATCACTGAACTTCTGGAAATGGCCTTGGACTTCTCGAGAACTTGGAATTATAGTTCTCGAGAACTATGCTGACTTTTCGAGAACTAAGACACTTCTCGAAAACTGATATAGAACTTCTCGAGAACTTAACAGAACTTTTCGAGAGCTTAAAGGAAACTTCTCGAAAACTTGGTTAGCACTTCTCGAGAACTTAGTCAGAACTTTTCGAGAACTTTACTTAGAGTCAATTGTTAAAGAATAATTCTGAACTGAAAACTTCTCGAGAACTTAGTTAAGCAGTTCTCGAGAACTCTATTGACTTCTCGAGAACTTCTAGTCTAGTTCTCGAGAACTTAGCTAGAGTCCAATTCCTGAAGAGGAGGGCGGAACTTTTTGAGAGCTAAGGAATACTTCTCGAGAACTTCTATAGTAGTTCCCGAGAACTTTGTTAACCTCTCGAAAACTTCTACTTAGAGGAATTCTAGCTGTCCTGACTTCTAGAGAAGTAAAGTCAGAGCCTCTCGAGAACTATGTACTACTTCTCGAGAACTTTGAAGGAACTTCTCGAGAGATGGACTTGGAAAAATTTCTTAAGAATTCCATGAAAGATCTCCTTCTGGTCTTGTCTCCATCTTGTGTTCCAAAGTTTGAATATGAAGTGTATCCCAATTGAGAGGCTACACATGAGTCAACACTTTGGATCACCCAGTGAGGGATTACACTGAGTGGTCCTGTGTTCCTGACCCACTATAGACTGACATTGGTCTACACTTAGAACTGAGAATCTGCAAACACACAACTAGAGTACACATGTCAAATACACCTTAATTCATCTTAGTGCAAAGGGTGACTTCATGCAAATCTGGGTTATTGTGGAGACAATACCCAACAACCATAATCGGTGGCTTCTCTAACAAGCCCACCGTTCAAATTCTCCAATCACATGTCGACACGTGGCCACGCCGTAACTGTCGCGCTATCGCCACGCAGTACCACACTACCCCCGAGCAGTAGGTGAAGCATCGTGTCAATAAAATACTTACAACGAACAGTCACTACCGTCACGCAGTATCGCTACCTCCGCGCGGTTGCTCGCAGAGAGCCACGCCAATTAAATCGGCAATGCTATCGCCGACACTAGTACTACTATCGGGCGGTAACTCTCGCAGAGCTATACCGGGTAAAAACTGGGGCATTACAAATCACTCCCCCTTAAAGAAATTGTCCCGAAATTTACTCATACAGACAACAACAAAGAAGTACAAAACACATAAAAGTTTGCACCTCAACGGAATAACTCGGGGAACTCCTCAAGTATCATTTGCTCGTGCTCCCATTGGAGCTCCTCGCGGCCACAGTTGTCCCACCGAACTTTGACCATCTTGACCACCTTGTTCCGTAACTGCTTGACCTCCGTGTCCTCGATTCGAATGGGCTTGACCTTCATCTTTAACCTACTTTCAATCGACACTTGATCAATAGCAACCACCTGAGTAGGCTCTTTTAATGACTTCCTCAGCACTTATATGTGAAACACATCGTGCAAGCCACTTAAATCTGTTGAAAGAGTGAGCCGATATACATCTTACCAACATGTTCCACGATCTCAAACGGCACAAGGTACCTCGGACACAGCTTCTTCAAGCATCGAATCCTCGACACGCCCTTGAACGGTTTTATCTTTAGATAAACCCAGTCGCCCACGATGAACTTGACATTTCGATGCTTTACGTTGTAGTACTTTTCCTGCCTATCTTGAGCAACCAGCAACCGATCTCGAATCAAACATATCGTCGAAGTCGCCAATCCAGACAAACATGTCCGGATGGGCTTCACACAACATGCATATTTCGTACTTCAATTCCGGATTCTAAATGCAAAGGTAACGTGGATACCACCAATCAACCCGTCGGGGGAATCACTTCCACGTGCTCGTGGAGCGTCTACCCTCACATGTCAAAACAAAGGACTTCACATGTCTAAGCAGGATGATCATTATCCCTGACGTTCGTTTTGGCGCCATGAAAGAAAACTATGTTGGAGGATGACAATGATTCAGTTGAAATCAGTGGGAATATAGAGATTATTGATCGGGTCGTTGCATCTGAATCTCGCAAACGATGAAAGAAGGGGAAAACAAAGCATCCAGCTCAGTCTTAAATGACTTGGTAGAATATAATAAGGATATCAGTGTATCTCTCTGGGAGCTGCCAAAGTCTATGTGCCAAATCACTATTGTCCAAGGTTTGGAGAAACTAAAATCTTACCATGACATATGCAAAGAGTATGATTTTTTTTTGATTGAATGTTGCTGATGGATAAAAGTCATAAGGAGACATTTATGTGCCTAAAGGAGGACACCAGGGTTAGATGGATGCGCTACACTCAGGCAAGCAGTACGCTCAGTGTTCTCAATGCCCTCAACTCAGCAACAGGACCACTAGTCAATAATAAGACAACAACTCCAGACTCTGCTAAACGCAATAAGAGAATGACACAGAGTTTAAGGCGTGTAAAGCGCACTATTTAAGCTTCCAAGACGCAAGTACCAAGACATGCAAGGCACACCGTTCCCACTACCAAACACCCGCAGGGAGCTCCAGAGTATGACAAACACATCACTCCCCAACACATACAAAGAAATACTCAGCTCCGTGAGCGGTGCTCTGTCACCCTCATAGCCCTACTTTCTCTCTTTCTCCAGTAAATGTAATAAGAGGCATCCTATCGTCCTCAATTCTCTTAAAAGCCATGTACAACAACCAACAATAGTGAATATTTTGTCGGCATAGATTCAGTCACATGCTTTTTCACTCAGTTGACAGGTTTTTCGCATTAAAAAATTGTCTTGTCAGCTTTCCCTTTTTCTGTGACTGTTTGAATGCTCAACTGCTCCCGGGCTAAGATGGTCCAATATTTTATCCTGGTGTACCAGCCCATCATTTCACTTGTGCTATTTTCTACAAATTATTTAAGGTGAAAAATAGAGTCGGTACTTTCCTATTTTGGATTTTTTGAATTGTTGCGACTCACTCGAGGCTCCTATAGGCCCGACTAAATTGCGCCGTCTTAGGTCGAGAGCGGTTGAGCGCGCAATCAGTCACAGAGTAATAAGACCACTGGCAAGTGAGTTATTTTATGTGGAAAACCCCGGAAAGGGGGTGAAAAAACATGTGGTCAGGACTGTGCCGACCAAACATCGACAATCAGGTCATTGTTGTATAGAGTTTTTTGAGAATTCGACGACGACAAGCCGCTCCTCGTTACACTTCTGGGGAAAGAAAGGGAAGTGTCTTCGGAGGGCAACAGGTCACCGCTCATGAAACTACGTATTTGTCTTTGTGTGCGATGGAGAACGTCGTGGTATGGAGACTTAGTGGTGTACTGTTTGTGCTCGAAGGTTGGAGTGGCTAGTTTTGAACGTCTTCGTGCGAGCAGATTCTCCCCCACTATTTGCAGTTGTGTCTGGAGTAGTGGGAGTTTACAGTTGTGTTGAGCATGCTGAGCACTGAGAATGTTACATGCGTGATGCTTGTTGTGGTGGGAGGCGTGCGTATGGAGCAGAACGTTCGGGGGAACACGAAGGCGGATGATGGTGGACGAAAACAGATGATACTGAAGAATACCTTTGTGGAGTGAAGGGGATTCCCGGTGGAGCTCTCAGGTTATCTGCAGACCTTAACCATCTTATTTACAAAATGCAACCCATTTTAGTATAGTTTGCGATACACATTTTTGTAATATTTTATTATGAGCATGCCAATATTATTTTGTCTATTTGCACCCTCCCATAATAAGTGGTTACACGGGTGGTTAAGCGGGTGGTTACCCGTACATCGGATGCTGGTGGAGATCGCGCAGGGACGATTGGATGGCGGCGGTCAAAGGGCTGTCCGGCAGCGAGGAGGCCGATTGGCGGTAAGACACGACAGGTAAGGGCCAGCCGGGGCTCGGGGAGGGCCATGTCGCGGGTGCATGGCTAGGGGAGGCAGGTCGCTGGGGCTTCAAGGTTGACCGAGGGAGGCCCGTCGTGGGGGCTGCGCAACGGCGTGCCGCAGCCGTGCAGCCGAGGGCGGCTGACCGGGGGAGGCCGGATGAGGGTGCCTTGTGGTCGCGTGCCATGGGCGCCCTGCCAAGAGAGACTGGCAGCGACGGCTGAGAGCCCGACGACGGGCAGCCTCCCGACAGTCGTTCGGTGGGTGGTCTGACGACTGTTGGTGCATTGAACATGCGCAGATCGAGTGTATTGATCGCGTGTGCAGTTATTTCTCCCATAACCTCCTACTAACTTAGTTGGGGTCATGGAATTTCGGCTAATCGTAGCCCAAAATTTCTATAAATAGATGAGGACCCTATCAGGAATTATCTCACACGACAAGTAAGTCGCAATAATCATGAACCTTTGGCATGATCCAATCACTTCAATTATTTTATTTGTACCATACATACACGCCTCCCGCAACATTATCCAGGTCACGACATTTTTCCGAAGCGATGACGCTCGAGCCTCTAGCAAAACCCTAAGTGTTAAACTCTGCTTGTTATTCATTTTTGCGGTGTGTACGAGAGGTTGAGAGCGGTGAGGAGAACACAATTTTTTATTGTAAGTATATGAATTTATTTATATAAGAGCGCATCTTTTAAAATTTTTGTGACCAACTCAACACTCTTGGTAGACCGGACTAAACTAGACCGCCTTAACCCGTGGAGCGGTCGAGCATGCACACAGTCACTGAATAAGTAGAAAACGCGAGACGATTTTAACGTGGAAAAACCTCTCAACCAGGTAAAAACCACGTGAACAGTACGGTGCCTGTCAAACTTCACTATTGACAATAGTTTACAGATTGTTGGAGAAATTGGGCGAGACAGACCGCTACCCGTTACAGCTTTGAGATGAGAGAGATTGCAAGTGCGCTCTGTGGGCGACAAGCCGCCTCACACAAACCTCAGTTTCTATCACTTTCAAGTGGTGGAGAATGCCCTTAATGCTTCTTGGCAGTTGAACATTACGGTGGGATGCGTAGAGATGCGTTGGCGAGAGCTTGCGGAGGCCACTAGGAGTGGTCAGCTAGACGTCTTCTTCCTTGGGGCATTGTGGAATTAGGCGAATTCTCGAGTGGCTTGACGGGAGGAGGAGGGTCGTAGGAGGATTTTTGCAGAGCTCTGACCTGAGGAAGAAGAAAGTTGGGAGGAGAGAAAATTATAAATGAGAGAGATCTGCGGGCCTATTATAGAATCCAGGATGTGGTTACAGTAGTTATGTGGCTATCCGCACACCGTAACCACCCAAATTACCGTGTGCAGACCATATTTCGCATGTTATTGAATACATATATAATATTTGTTATATGCAGGCCGTAAATAAATAAATAATATTCCACACTAACCAATGTGGTTATGTGGGTGGTTACCCATGTAATGGACGACGATGATCATGATGGGACGATCGAACGGGGGAGAGGGCTTGCCATCAACAGGCGTCCATCAAGGCGACGAGCGGTCATCGGAGGAGGGATAGGAGCCGTGACCGTCTGGAGAGCCGGCAGCGACAAGCAAAGAGGGCGGTCGACTCTGGTGCCGGTCATGACTTGACGGCCCCGGGAAGCGGCTGTAGAGGGGGAGGGCGCGGGATGTGGCCGCCCCTTGTGGGTGCGGCCCCACGACCGCGGGAGGCGGCCGCGGGGGGCCGGGGGGGCTACGGGGGGCAGCCGCACAGCGTGGCCGTCCCCTCTGCGGGTGTGACCTCGCGGTCGGGGGAGGCGGCTGCGGGGGGAGGCCACCCCTTTGCGGGCCTGACCTTGTGGTCGCGGGAGGCGGCTGTAGGGGGAGGCCGCGGGGCGCGACCGCCCCTTTGCGGGTGCGACCTTGTGGTCGTGGGAGATGACTTCGGGGGAGGCCGCGGGGAGCAGCCGCCCCTTTGCGGGAGTGACTTTGCGGCCAGGAGAGGTGGCGACACCCGTCGGCCGGGGGCTCCCTGTCCCACGAAGGTCAGGTGCCGATGAGTGGAGATGAAGACAGACCATTTTGGTCGGCCGCGGGTGGTTTACATGCATGGTGGGATTTCGTGTGTAGGGGATCGGGTGTGCTGATTGCGTGCGCGGTAGTTAGCCCCATGATCCTATTGAGTTAGTGGGGATCATGAGTGATAGGCTATTAGCACCACATTTTCTTTATATATTTTATCATGGCCTCGTCATATGCCCCCAAAATTCTCGGTGCTTAGAGCCGGAGCGCGAGAAGAGCAAGGATTTTTACAAGTCTATTTTCTGTGATGTTGAACGGAGAGGCACCAGTAGGTATGCCTTGCGATAGTGCGTGTGTCAAGGAATGTTGTAAGGTGGCAGGGCAAGTGAGAGGGAAGTAGGCGCACAGAGATTGGACTGTGTGTGCATCCGATCGCGGAGGCGAGTGTGTGCGCACAGTACAGCATGAGCATCCGGGCGCTCTCGTGTGCCCTTGCACGTGACTACGCGCACCCCCTGAACGCTCCTACGCGCGCATGCTCGCCACTCCCATACACGGGAGTGCGTGCTGGTTTTGCACGTGCATGCCTACGCAGGAGTGCACACGGGCTTGTGCGGGATTGCACACATCCACTTGCGCGCTCCTGCGTGCGGGGTGCGCGGGGGTTTGCACACGTATGCCTGAGCACTGGAGTGCACGCGGGGGTGCGCGTGCATGCCCGTGCGCACCGGCTTGCGCATGCCTACACGCCTTTGCGCTCCGTGAGCGGGGCCTATTTGTGCGTGTTTCTATGTTTTTGTGTGCAGGTTTGAATGTGTGTTTATGCATGCTTGCGTGCCCTTGTGATGGGATTGCGTCGGTTACGTTCGAGCACGTGAGCCCCTTTTGAGCGTCCGAGGCATGACTGTCGTTTTTTACGGAGCGACATTCTTTTTACCATGTGTGACCATTTTTGGTGTTCTTTTTTCGTTTTTTTGTCTTGTCTTACTTTTCAAGCTTCAAAGCGTAACCCTCAATGTCATCTAATGCGGTTGCGTTCCAAGCTTACCGTCAAACAAATTGCGGTTTGGAGAAAGATATACGGGATACCTGTCGATCTTGAAGAAAAGATACCCTATATTGAAGAGAGAGTTCAAAATTTGTCGAAGGGTTGGCTGACGGTTCGTGAGACGATACTACGTTCTAGATTCCGACTCCCGCCGTGTGGTGAGGTGATAAATATTTTGAAGTTTAGTGGCATCCCGATGTCCCAATTTACTCCTCTTGGGATGACTCGTATCATGGGGCTAGTTGCCTTCTTTAAGGAGCATGACTCGAGATTTTCCTTGGACTTGTTCGGGGATTGGTGTGAGATCCGTGTGGATGGTGATGGCCGTATTGAGATTCACAGTAACAAGAACTGGCTTGATTTTAAGAGTCGGACGGATCATCGCCATGGGAACACTTTATTCGGCTAAGTACGGAATTCCCGGGGCCTGTTGGAGCTTTGGAATTCACAACTTGATCGTTGTCATTGTTAAAAGGGGAGAGAGCGGTACTTTTCTACAATATTGGGATTTATAGAGTCTCAGGAGCTGGCAAATCATTTATTCAGTATTTCGTTATTCGTGGAAGAGAAACACCTACTTTTGTGTGGACTTTTAGCTGATTTTGAGCATATTACGGTCACGCCATTGGTTTGCGATCGAAAGAGAAAACTTGTGTTTGGGGGAAACAACAATGTGGATGCGGAGCCTCGACCTTCTTTAAGGCAGAGAGATTGTCAGATTGAGGAGGTTCCTCGAGATGAGACTACACTGTCTGATCCTGATCTTGAGGTGTTGGGGACTTCTACCCCCTGAGTTCTCCATTTGGAGGTTCCTCCCCCCCCCCCGAGTGTCTTCTTCTTTGAAGGTGATGAGCAATGTGGTAAGTGAGCTCTTTTTTTCTGGTCTTTGGTTTGGTTACTTTGTGCAATTCTGACCTCTTTCTTCTTAGTTGCAGATTGAAGCTCAGACTCATATAACGTTCACGTGGAACGATCATTATATGAGCTTGAATTATGGATACTTGGCTCTTCAGTAGAAGCTCCAGATGACAGAGGATTCACTTGTTGTCTTGAGAGAGAAACGAGATCAAGATATATCTCGATTCCGATGGATTGGGTTGGAGCTGAAGGCTGAGCTTGAGGAGGCCCGTGCGACATTGCAGATAG
The DNA here is from genome assembly GCA_039513925.1 of Platanthera zijinensis. NCBI lineage: Eukaryota > Viridiplantae > Streptophyta > Magnoliopsida > Asparagales > Orchidaceae > Platanthera > Platanthera zijinensis. Next base: position 12,894,045 of record CM077092.1, read on the forward strand.
GGAAATCTTTGGTAGAGAAACTGCGCAGTTGCTAAAGGACACTTAGGAGGAGACTTCTCCTTTGGAGACGAAGCTAGGGGATTCGAAGGCTGAGGTGGAGCATCTCTTGTCATAAGAGAGGATGACCACTCAAGCTTTGAGTCTGATGTTGATTTTGTAGGCGAGTAGTTGGTTCATTTTTGTTGAACCTTTGCACATTCACGTTGTGTTGTTGTGTTTCTATCGGGTACCTTTGTACTCTGTATTACAACATTTTGTAACAACTTTGTATATTGTTGGCAACACTTTGGATGCCCTCTTTGCATCACATCATTGATTGTAGTTTTTTTAGCGTGGAGTCTTGTTTCTGTGTTGGTTGTGCTTGTGGGGTGCTGGCACCACCGCTTTGTTCGTGACTATGATATCCCTTTTTGATGCTTGCGTTTGTGGGCGAGACCTAGGCGGTGTTGTATCTTTATTCTGGGATGGAGAGCGAGTAATTCTGGCCAAGTAGCGAGAAGTCACAGAGGAAAAGCACACTGCCATGAGGCATGTGTTATGAGCACACAGTCTAGAGGCAGGTGTTGTTAATGAGTGCACTACACCAGGGCAGGTGTTGTGAACACACTGCCCCAAGACATGTATTGTTAATGAGTGTGTTGCATGAGGGGCAGGTGCGGTGAGTGCACTGCCTGAAGACAGGTACAATTAATGAGCACAATGCACGAGGGTAGTTGATGTGAGTGCACTGCCCGAAGGAAGGTACTATTAATAAGTATATTGCAGGAGGGCAGGTGTTGTGAGTGCACTGCCTGAAGGCAGGTGCTATTAAAGAGTGCGTTGTATGAGGCCAGGTGATTTGAGCGCATTGCCCAAATGCAGGTGTTGTTAATGAGCGTGTTTCACGAGGGCAAGTGTTGTGAGCACGCTGTCAGAAGATAGGTGCCGTGAGCACACTGCCCGAAGACAGGTGCTGCTAATAAGCGAACTGAACGAGGACAGCTGCTGTGAGTGCACTTCCTGAAGGCAGGTGCTGTTAATGAGCATGCTGCACGAGGGAAGATTCTGTAAGTGTGCTACCCAAAGGCATACACTATTAATGAGCGTGCTGCACGAGGGCTGGTGATGTGAGCGCGCTGCCCGAAGGCAGGTGCTATTAATGAGCGTGTTATACGATGGTAGGTGTTGTGAGTGCGCTACCCGAAGGCAGGTGCTATTAATAAGCACGCTGCACAGGGGTAGGTGTTGTGAGCACGCTGCTTGAAGGCAAGTGTTGTTAATGAGCGTGTTGCACAAGGGCAGGTGCTTTGAGCGTAGTGCCCAAAGGCATGGTGCTATTAACGAGCGCGCTGCATGAGGGAGATGCTGTGAGCGCACTGCCCAAAGGTAAGTGTTGTTAATGAGCGTACTGCACGAGGGCAGGTGCTGTGAGCACGCTGCCCAAAGTCAGGCGTTGTTAATGTAAGCGGGTGTCCTTTCTTTTGGGTAAGATGTGTACATAATCCTAATGATGTGGATCATGCTCGCCTTTTATAAGCCTTAAATGCATGAAATTTAAAAATCATTAGTATCATAGTCACGAGTGTAACATCTCGACTTTTATTGGGTTACTAAAACCCTAGTGGACCCAATAAAAGTGGCCCGAACCCCTACCCAAAGCCTAAAAGAGGTAGGAGGTGACCCTATTTTGGGGATTTCGAGCTAGTGAGCTATGATTCGAGTTCTGCTTGTTTCTTTGGACTCGTATAACCGGTACAAGTGCAACCAAACTCATTTCATTGCAAACTGAGGTCATATGGAGAATATGGATGTTTTGAGTATTGTAGCGCGCCACAACGCACAGTATTTGGATATTAAGCTGGAGAACTCTAACTTGAGTTCTATCAATTCCTATGACCTTGTATAGTCAATACGAGTGCGTTAGAACTTGTTCTGTTGCATTCCGAGGTCATATGGTGGATATGACTATTCCTCGTAGAACATCGCAAATACGATAAATTTAGATGTTGAGCTAGAGAACTCCGATTTGAGTTCTGTCAGTTCATGTGATTTCTTATAACCAATACGAGTACAATGGAACTCGTTATGTTGCGATCTGAGGTCATATGGTGAATATGATAATTTTTAGTTTCGTAGTGCGCCACGACGCGTGATTTTTTGAATATTGAGCAATTAAACTCGGATCTGACCTCAGTCAATTGCATTGGACTCGTGTGGTCAATACGAGATCAACAAAATTGGTTGCGTGCTCTATTTCGACAGAGTTGGGGCAACATCGGTCAAAACGAGCATTTCGGTGCACCGAAAAGCGTGCGTGCCCCAATATTACTAAAATACCCCAAATTTGACTCGTCACCCGAAGACTTAAACCTACTTTGACTTTGACCCACATGGGGGACCCACCCTATGGTTGACTTTTAGTCAAACTTCATAAAAATCTAATTTTCTTAAGAGAATTTAATTCCAAGTTACCCCCCCCCCCCACTTGAGGCCACTTATGTAGGCCACCTTTGGGCCCAATCTCAACCCCATATGGGCCTTGGATTCCAGCAAGGAGGATGGCCCTTGGGCCAAAGCAAGAAGTCAAACCCATCCTCCTTTTTCTCTATCTTTCTCCCTCTCTCCCAAAGCAAACTCCAAGCCTCCAAAGGAAGACGCCATGTAATATTTTCCCCCAATCAGTAGCTGCCATAAGCCCCTTGAATTTGGTTTGGGGTGTACTAACTCCAAGCTAAAGAAGAAGGGCCAATTAGAGGCCTCCATCTCTTCCATCCTTCCCCAAGCCAAGCTCCAAGCCTTGGGATGATGACACCTGTTGTACCTACATATCTAGATGACGGACACATGACTCAAGCCAACTTGAGGCCTTGAACTTACTTGGGTTGGCCAAACTCACCCTCTTGGTTTGCTTAACCAAGAAGAAGAAGAGAGGAGAGGCCTTGTCCCTCCTATAAATAAGGTCCACTAGCCTTCATAAGGTGCACACCACCTCTCATCCTCAGTCGAGCTCAGAACCACCCTCTGTCGGAGCTCCAGCTCGCCGGAATCCCTATTCCTGAGATCCACCACCCTCCACCGTCATTAATGGCGGAACTCACTGAGAGCCCACGGAGACCCCAAACAAGGTGGAAACCATGTCCTCTCCTCCCTCCTGAACTTTTGGATGTTTCGTATGTAGCCTACGGGGGCCGGAGCACCGCCACCCTCCCCCTCTCTACCGTTCAAAAATAAAAAATAGCTTTGGCGATGGTCGGCAACGACAAGCTGCCAGACCACCGCCGGAGGGAGCACCCACCCCCGGGGAGTCGTCCGGGGGTGGAGTCATGGCTGGTCGGCCGGCGGCAATAGAGACTCGCAAGGCTGCCTTTTCGGTACAGGTGATCAGCTTGTACAGGGAAAAAAATTTAGACATTTTTTTTATAATTTATAATTTTAATCATTAAGGGTATTTGATTTTTCCGATGCTAAACTAGAGGCCTTGTTGTGTATTGTATCCACAATAACCCTGATTTGAAGAAGCATCCTTTGAACTAAGATGAATTGAGTTGTATTTGATACTCTCTATTTAGTTATGTGCTTGTATGACTATATTGCTAAGTACAACCCAATGTCAGGTTACAGTGGGCCAGGAATAAAGACTATACAATGTAATCCTTTATTGTGTAGGCCAATGTGTTGACTCACGTGTAATCTATCTATTGGGGTGTACCTTTATTCCAAGTGCATTAGAAGGATCAAGGAAGGACCAAGTGCTGGAATCAGAAGAACAAAAATTTACCTAAGTAAAATTCATCGAGTATAGTAGTGGATACTCGTCGAATTCGTCGAGTATACTCATGGATACTCGTTGAATTCGTCGTGTATACTTACTAGCACTCGTCGAACTCCTTGTATTTACTTAAGGTATAATTTCTAAGATCTGTAAAATCAGTTAAGTAAAAGTCGTCGAGTATCATCAAGTATACTCGTCGAATTCATCGAGTGTATCTTTCGATACTAGCCGAATTCATCGAATATACATGTTGATACACGCTGAATTCGTCGAGACTCATTGGGTATACCTTTGAGTTTACGAATTTACTTCTCTGGATTTTTCTAAGTCATATTTGTCGAATATCACTCAGCTTATGCGTCGAATGCGTCGAGTGTAATAGTCGATACTAGTCGAAATCGTCGAGTGAGCTAGCTGATATTCGTCGGATTCGTCGAGTATGACTTCTGTTAGGCGTCGAGTTATACGTTCGATCGGGCTGAAATTCTCTAAGTTAATTTCGTCAAGTTTCACTATAGTTCGACGAGTATACTAAGTTATTCTCGACGATACTCGACGAATTATACTTAGGGTTTATTTCTTCAAATTTCCGAATCATTCTTCTCGATAGCCATGTACAATATATTTTGCACGTCTTTGTATGGAATGTCTTTTATAGCCGTTACAGGAGGAGGATTCCTATATATATTTAGGGTGGAATTCATTTCAAACCTAATCGTGCTCATTATTACTAATCGAGAAATTCCTGAACGTGAAGATCCCGTCGGCACCGATCCGTATTTCGCACAAATCTCGGCCGACGACAAGCTCGCTGCACGATTCGAACTTCCTCCACCAAGTCGACTAGATCGTTGATCTCTAAAGATTTCGAGTCTATGTATATCTAGCCGATCAGTGTGTCCTGATCTAGTTTCTCAAAGATTTCAGATTTTCCTTGTTCTTTAAGACATTCAAGATCAACCTTTTTGAAGAATGAAGGATCGAAGACTTTATATCTACATAAGATTATTTGTAATCTTTATTGTGTAAATCCTTTTTACTTTTGTAGGAGGTTTTTCCCTACGAGTTGTAGATCAGTGTTTGGATCGAGTGGTAGATCAGTGTTTGGATCGAGTTGTAGGAGAGGCTATTCTCCGAGTGGTAGAAGCTTTGTCTCCAAGTTGTAGGAGTTGAGGTTCTGAGGTGTAAGATTGTTTCCAATCTGAGATAAAGGTGAAGTAGCCGAATCTATCCCTTCGCGGTAGATAGGTGAGGTAGGACAGTAGACGTACCCAACTCGGGGAACCGCTATAAATCTCTGTGTTTTCTGTGTGCTTATTTTTCAGTAGTTTTTATTCTGCAAAAGTCGCAGAACACACCTATTCACCCCCATCTAGGTGATTTAGATTGACACTAGGTACTTTCAATTAGTATCAAAGGGAGGTTGTTCGATATAAGGCTAACACCTTGAACAATATCCCCTATCTAGTTGTCAAGAGATACCGCTCAGTTGTTATAGACATAAGTAAGGATATGTCTTCGATGAAGTTACTTGTTTGCACAAAAGAGAACTTTCTTATGTGGAAAGAAAGAGTCAGATTCTTCATGGAAGCAGCAGATCCTAGGATATTTCAGATTGTTGAAGAAGGACCTCATATTCCTACACAGTCGTCTGCTCTAAATCCGACTATCATGATCCCTAAGAAGATGATGGATCTAACTAAGGATTAAATTGCCTTGGTCTCGTTGGATAAGAAGGCAAAGAATATTATACCAGTGCAGTGGACGATTCAATGCTTCAAAATTTATTCCACTGCAAATCTGTCAAGGAGATGTGGGACTGTCTTGTAGTTCTCATTGAAAGAACTGAGGAGGTTAGAGATGATCGCAGATCTCTACTCAATCAAGAATATGAGGCATTCAAACAAAGCTTAAATGATACAATTGAAGATAGTTTTGAGAAATTCTTCAAGATCATCAATGACCTCATAAACTACGGCAGTACATTCACTAATGGTGAGCTCAACGATAAATTCCTCAAATCCCTGACAAAAGACTGGGATACTAAAGTGGTAGCCATTAGGGAGTTTGGGAAGATGCTAGAGATTGACCCATAGAACCTTTTCAGCAAGCTGCTCTCCTATGAACTTCAGATGAATATTAGAAAGAAAGAGGATCAAAACAGCAGGACTTCAAGCAGAGAGAAGTCAGTAGCTCTGAAATTCGAAGGACAAGAAAGTCTAAAGTTGTGTCACCAGTAAGGATACGAGCGCCAGATACCCCAGAAGACTGAGTCAAGAACGTTAGGCTCTGATTTGTCCGATGGATAGTTCTCTCTAATCTCCAAGCAATTCAAGTAATTGCTCAGTAAGAGGAGGCAAATGAAAAATCAGTCCTCCTCATCAAACTTTAGAAGACCTCATTGTGATGGTGATCGGTCTAAGAAAAGCTACAACCGAGAGGATACGTATAAATCTAAATAGAACAAACATTCTTCCTCTGACATTATTTATTATTGTTGTAATAAGCCAGGTCACGTAATTGCGGAGTGTTCTTACAAAAAGAAGGAAGGATCCAAGAAGTAAGAGAAGAGATCCTTCAAAGGTAAGAGGAAGGAAGAGAAGAGCTTCGTTGCTAAGAAGTCAAAAACTCTTAGCGATAGTGACTCAAGTGAGTACAACTCTGAGAATGAAGAAGCCTACTTTGGGCTTATGTCTCAATCAGATGAGGAAGTAGGCGACTCCAAATTTCATAGGAAGATAAACTCTCACACTATACTATTTGAGTTAGAAACTTCCACTAATGGTCATGAAGACTACTCTTCTGAGGAAGATGAATCTGACATGATGGCTCAGCATCAAGAACTCTTGAAAGCTTTTGAAAAATGTATCAAGGTAGTCAAAAAGCAATTAAAAGAGATTGCTTCCCTCAAGGCAGTGGAATCAAGCCTGAGGGAGGAAATTGCTGAATTAACTCATCTCAGAAATGAAGTTCACTCCTTATGAGAGGAATTGAAATGCTCCACTGAACTATTAAGTCAGAAGGAGAAATACTTAGATGAGCTGGAAGAAAAGCTCATGGTGGGATGGAAGCTGGTTAAAAGCTACTCGAAGCCAAGGACCATTCTTCCCCTAATTGATGAGTTTTCTGCTCCTAAGAAGGGTAGTAGTCTTGGCCACGTAGCTGGAAAAGGTAAGGCTGCTAAGAAATCCAGTACCAAAGGCAAAGGGAAGGCACCTCAAGGTCAACCCCCATTTAAGAAGGTAATCTTCCCTTTAAATCAATACGGCCTTGAGACGTCCTATGGACACCTTGCTAGGTCTACTTACGTGGAGCCAAAAAGGCACTACCCAGGATGGACTCGTCCTCAAGACTTTGGTACTAGTGTTTTCAAAGCACCTTATGAGGAAATTACTCTCAGAAACTATGGTCCTTATATTCATGGACCAAGTGGCAAGAAGGCTCCAAAAGCCAACAATGTTGTTCCCAAGGCTAAAGAAACAGTGAAGCCTTGTGTATGCTGCAATTACGAGGCTTACACTTCCAAGTCAGTGGCACCTGCTAGACCTCCCGTTCCAAAGGTAAAGCAGGAGTACAAGAGAAGGTACAACAGGTTTGAGTGTTGGTGTTGCAGCAAGATTGGCTACTTCGTCGTAGACTGCTTGTTTCATCAGGTAAAATTTGAAATTCCATGAGTTAACAGTTGGAGACCGACCACTAGCAACGTTAATATTCCAAGTGGTGTTTAACTAACAAGGAACCAAGGACCCACGTCTGTTGGGTTCCTAAGGTAAAATGATTTATGTTTGCAGTTATGTCCAAAGGCCAACAAAATGCCAATCTTGTATTTGGACAGTGGATGCTCTCGGCATATGACCGGGACTAGAAGCCTATTGCGAGAATTTACCCCAGTTGAATATGGATCAAAAGTTATCTTTGGAGGGTCTGACAGGGGAATTACTAAAGGCTACGTTATGATTTCCAACGACATAGTCTCTTTTACAGACATGGCTTATGTTGAAGGATTATAGTATAATCTGATAAGCATAAGTCAATTATGTGACAAAGGTTGTATCGTTGAGTTCTACAAGAACAAGTGTCTGGTAAAATCGTCTGCTGATTTGGAGACAATCTTAACAGACACTCGAAGTAGAAATATAATTTGTTTAAATTTTCCGTGTTTAGACAATTCTACACCAGTGTGTTTTTTGGCAAAAGATAGTGCGTCTCTCTGTGACCAATGACACAAGAGATTGCCACATATTAATTTCAAAACTATAAATATGTTATTTTCTCATAACTTAGTGCGTAATGCTCCCATCATTAAGTGCCTTAAAGAGAGCCCATGTCATGCATGCCAAATGGGTAAGCAGACAAGGGCTACCTTTAATGGTATTTCTGAAAAATATTCCTCCAGAAGTTTGTATTTACTTCATATGGACTTATTCGGTCCTATGCCAATTCATAGTTTATGAGGTAAAGTTTATACACTGGTCATTGTTGATGATTACTCACGTTTTATTTGATTGTTCTGTCTGAAACACAAGTCAGACACCTTTGAGGCTTTCACTAATTTTGTTAGGCAAATTCAGAATGAATTAAACTGCTCCGCAGTCAAAATCAGAAGTGATCACGGAACAGAATTTGAGTCTGGTGCCATAACAAAATTCTGTGGAAGTTAAGGTATCTTTCATGAGTTTTCCTCTCCGCGTACTCCACAATAAAATGGAGTTGTCGAGAGAAGGATTAGAACCCTCATTGAAGTATATACAACTATGTTAAATGACGCTTCACTACGAGAGTACTTCTGGGCTGAAGCAGTCAACACAACTTGTCACGTGCAAAACAGAGCTTTAATCAACAAAAGCCATCGTAAAACTTCTTATGAACTGTTGAAGGGTATAAAATCGAATGTGTCCTACTTTAGGATCTTTGGCAGTAAATGCTTCGTACTTAACAATGGGAAGTACTATCGCACAATGTTTAGTGAAAAATGTTTTGAAGGTATTTTTTAGGGTGTATTAGCCATAATAAGGCATATAGAATTTTCAACTAGAAAACCCTGGTGGTAGAAGAGTCTATCAATATTGTATTTGATGAGACAAGCATGCTTCATAGCAGCTCGCCTTGTGTTGTTGGTGTAGATGTAGGTACCGGGTTAAAGGATCTAAGCTTGGAAGAAGCGGTCAAGATGCTCCAAGCATAGTTAAGGTCGTCAATCCAAGTATAGTGGATGAAGAGCGACTAGATGAAGAACTACCTCAACCTGCAGGAGATGCAATAGATGTGACAGAACCTGCTGGTGGGAGAGGGAGAAATATAGTGTTCAGACACCTAAAAGATCACCCTATTGATCTGATCATTGGAGAGCCAGGTGACGGTGTTAGAACCAGAAGATGTATTGCTAACGAAGTTTTACATCTTAGTTTTCTGTCTCAGGTTGAGCCAAAGAAGTTTAAAGAGGCAAACAAGGATGCCTCTTGGATAATGACCATACAAGAGGAGCTCAATTAGTTTGAAAGATGCAAGGTTTGGGAGTTGGTGTCCAGGCCCAAAGGACAGAACATGATCGGTACCAAGTGGGTATTCAGAAACAAGCTGGACAAAATGGAGTGATTATAAAGAACAAAGCCATGCTTGTAGCTCAAGGGTACATGCAAGAAGAAGGGGTTGACTTCAATCAGACTTTTGCTTCAGTGGCCTGACTCGAATCGATAAGGTTGTTTATGGCGTATGCTGCTCACAAAGGCTTCAAAGTATTTCAGATGAATGTGAAGTCAGCATTCCTCAACGAAGACCTAAAAGAGGAAGTATATGTAGCACAACCCCCATGTTTTGTCAACTCAACTTTCCCTGATTATGTTTATTTTCTTAATAAAGGTCTATACAGCTTAAAACAAGCTCCCCGAGCTTGGTATGAGACGTTGTCTAGCTTTCTTTTTGAGAACAAGTTCGCAAGAGGAAAGATAGACAAGACATTTTTTCTTAGGGAAGTAAAAGGCAAGATTTTGCTAGTGCAAATCTATGTAGACGACATTATTTTTGGCTCTATTGAAGACAACTTTTGCAAGAAGTTTTCTAAACTCATGCAAGGGAAGTTTGAAATGAGCAGTATGAGAGAGCAGTAGTATTTCTTAGGACTTCAGGTAAAACAATCTGAGGATGGAATTTTCATCTCTCAGACGAAGTTCACCAAGGAGCTGCTTAAGAAATTCGGAATGAAGAGTGCAACCTTGATGAGGACTCTAATGGGTTCAACTATGTCTCTGGACAAGGATGAGAAAGAGAAACCTTTTGATGAAATCAAGTACAAAAGCATAATTGGGTCCTTACTCTACCTTACGACCAATAGACCAGACATAATGTTCTCAACATGTGTGCGTGCTAGATTTCAGGTGAACTCCAAGGAATCTCATTACATCGCTGCAAAGAGGATTTTGAGATACCTTAAGGGTACACCAAATCTTGGCTTATGGTACCCAAGAAATAATGATGTCGAGCTAATTGGTTTTTCAGATGCAAATTTTGTAGGTAGCAAGGATGACAGGAAAAGCGCTTCCAGGACGTGCCAATTTCTCGGAAGAAGGTTTATCTCATGGAACAGCAATAAGCAAAATTGTGTGGTAACTTCCACTGTCGAGTAAGAGTACATCTCTGCTGGTAGTTGTTGCGCATAACTTCTTTTGATCAGGAATCATCTTGAGGATTACAACCAGAAATTCAAGGAGATACTGATGTTGTGCGACTCCTTCAGTGCAATAGAGATTGCAAAAAATCCAGTCTCTCACATCCATACAAAGCACATCAAAGTTAGATATCACTTCATTCGGGAGCATATGGAGAACAAGGACATAACTCTCAGTTATGTCCTCACGGATAAGCAGGTCACAGATATATTCTCGAAGCCACTGGACGAGGTCAAGTTCTCGTTTTTCAAAATGGAACTGGGCATGCTAAACAAGGACACTTGAAGATGACTAAGGAGACAGGAATTCTCTAGGGAAGTACATCACTATGCAGAGAAAAATTTTAAGGAAAATTCGTCGGATATTACTCATTGAAAATCGACGGTTTGTCGAAATACTGCAAGTGTCCACGACGAAACTCGACGAATTCGGCTCAGCTTCCGGTGAATCTCGACGAATTGGACTTAGGCCAAATTTTCTTTTATATTGGATCCGAAGAGCCGACGTTTTTCAGGTACGCACCGTTTTCCCCATCTTAAACTAAAATATATATATATATATATATAAATGAAAGTTCTTGGGCAAGCCAACCTCATTTCGTCGAACGAAGCCTTCGTATTCCGCCGATTCCTTACTCCCGATGATTCGAATCCCGCGACAGAACTTTGTCTTCCTCGTCGATTAGTCTTTGATAGCCTTTCCAGCAAGCTCAGACAGCAACAGGAGATGGTCCAGTGCTTCCAGAAATTTCTCGTTCGCTGTTCGATTTCAGTTTCGGCCACCGCAGTTCGTCTAGAGCCGACTGTACCTCTTCTCAACTCTCTGTCTTCCATGGCTCCTCGAAGCACTAGTGGATTGCTCGGTGGTGGAGAACTGGTTCGAACTGGGTTTGCTTCAGCATCAGATGAATTGAGAAATGTCATACTCATGTTGGAAACTGCCAGCCTCTCCTTCATCCTTGAGCATCCGTGGAAAGTGTTGGATAAATATGTTCTTAAATTCTTCTCCAATGCAAAGCTTCGCCATGAATACACAGTTATCAAGAGAAAGGTTCGTCAAATCAGAGTTAAGGTGAAGGCGTCCCTCCTTACAAGATACTTGCGGCTTCCAGAATGTAAGGAGGCTGATCAGCTTGAAGAAGAGGATTTCTCAAGGGCTCAGTTATTCTGTGGTTTGCCTAGAGGTACCAAGGCAATTAAGTGCAAATAAATGAATGAGGAAGGCAAGCTACTATCAGACATCATTGGAAAGGTTCTTCTATGCAAGATTGGATCTCACGATTACCTCTCCTCTGAAATGTTCAAGATTCTTGCGGCCATCATTGGCCGGAAGAAAATTGATTGGTGTACAACCCATATTCGACGAGGGTGGGTCCTACCACCGCCAGGTCATCAGAAGTCAAAGTCAACAAGGCAAGATGGGGATCCAGATCAGCACCCCAGGCCGCAGGAGGTTCGGGCGAGTATGGCGAGCTCCCCAGGCCAACTCGCCAGGTGGCGACTATGGCCAGATGCTCGCCTCTTCTAGGCGAGCTCCCCAGGGAAGTCGCCAACTCGCCAGGGTGGGGGTATAAGTAAGACCCCCCCTCCTTGGATTTCCCTATAAATAGGACCCCAGGGGTACGAGGGAGGGGACAAGCAAATCTCGGCCTGAGCCCTCGCGAGTTCCAACAATTGCCCTCGACTCGCTATTGCTCGAGCTCGTCTCCTTCGTACCTATCTCGGCCGATTTGGTTGAGAAGGGGTTGCTTCTTCTAAGCAACTGGGTACGTGGTGGGACCTTCCTGCCGCAGCAACCTGGGGTCTTGTTCGCACAGTTTTCTTCTGTTTCCTGACCAGAGACCGTCTTTTTGACCGCTCGACCAGTAACTTCAGGTGGCCTAGTCCGATTTCTGAGGTTGAGATATTTCTCGGCTTCAATAATTGGGGTGTTGTGCTGTTTGCAAAGATCAAAGATAGTCTCAATGCTCCCAACTTTGGAAGGATTATGAGTTTGTATCTGAATCATCTTGACCGTGACACCTTCAATATGACCAAAGGTGTCCCTATCCACAAATTGAAGAAAATAGACTCATCAATTTTCTCCAGGTGGGATAGGAGGATCCAGAGGCCAGGTGGAGCTAGAGTGCTTCCTGAAGAGGAGGAGGAGGCAGTTCCTGATGAAAGGATTTCTTCTCCTAACCCCAGTGAGATTCCTGAGAGACTGAGTGCAAGAATTGAGGGGGACCCTGCTGCGACACAAGTGTCCACTGAGATAGTGCCCTTGAGTGTTCCTACTGTTACAAAGACAGCTGTTCCAGTTAGTCCTGAGCTAGAGATACCAGCTCCAGTTGCAGGGGTTTCAGCTCCAGTTCCAATTACTGCATTTATAGTTGAAGATACAGATGACCTACTTTCTGAGGTTGCTGATATAGGCTGTACTGCTGCTGAGTTAGTGCCTGATGAGGCTGAGTATGAGATAGTAGCTAAAGATGTTCTGGTTGCTACTGATCTGGAGGTTGATCCTGCTGCTGATGATTTGGAGGCTGTTGCAAATGATTTGGATATTACTGATTATGAGGTTGCTGCTGATGAGGACATGAAAGCTGCTGATTTTGTCCATGATGTTGATGAGACCGAAGCTACTGATAATGTAAATGATTCTTCTGAGATAGTTGCTATAGAGAATCCAATTGTCAATCTCCCCGATTTTTTACCTGTAAGGTCTGAGGGGGATCAAAGTCATCCGTTAATCTCCATTCAAACAAAGTTGGACATATATGTGCGCAACTTCAGAGGAAAATGGTTGTTATTCCAGGTGGACCTCAAGTTGAGGAGGTAGAAGTGGTTGATCTTTCTGATAAGGAAGGAGATGCAAATGCGCATCCTCCTGCCCTAGAGGCTTCTGCTACTGAACTGCTTTCTAAAGCTCGTATTACTCCTTTGGAAGAGTCCTCTAGTGACTCAGAGGCAAGTGCTGATCTCCCCTCTCTCCAGTATTCCTGATGTCGATGTTCAAAGTACTAGTGTAGATATATCTTCTGAAATCTATTGAGGCCCTGATGGCAAAACAAAAGGCAAGTTTTGATCGCTCTTTGAAGAAAGTGTTGAAGAAAGTAAAGGAGACAGAGAAAGATATGAATAACGGCCTTATAGAGATCAAGGTGCGGTTTGACAAACTGGATGATAGGCTGGACTCTTGGTTTGTGCAAGGTGGCCAAGGAATTGTTCATACTATGACAGGACTGAAAAGTAACTTTACTGTCCTCCAAAACATTGATGCAAATGCAAAAATGGTCATTGCTGGCCAAAATGAAGGAATGAACTATTTTGACGACCAAATGCTTTACCATAGCAATGCTATTGCAGGCAAGGTACTTGAAGAAGTCAGAAAGGGGGAGGATGAATTTAAAGCTAAGGTGACAGCCCTTGAAGCTGCCATGGTAGAAAAATTCAAGGGAGTCAACGACTACAGTTATGACAATTTTAGTTGGCTTCATTGAGAGATGTTTGGTAGGGCAAGTCATGGTGATACAAGGATTCTAGTACCCATGGTGCCTACTCCAGTGGATGTTCATGTTAATCTTGCTCAGGATTATTCTCAATACTGGGCTGACACTCAAGACTTCTCTTAGTTTGAACCAGAATATGCTGCTGCTACTACCCATCTAGATGTTCAGATAGTTGAAGGCATACCTCCACCAGCTCAAAAAAGAATAAGATATGGTGAAGTCCCATCTGCTGTTAGGTTTGATCCGAACAGAGAAATGGCTGAGGTATGGAGTCCAATTTCCAAGATTATCATTCTGAACACCTTCAAGATAGTGGACTTAGCAAATGAAAATAGATGGGATTATAATAGCATGGATGAATGGCACAAGTATAAGGTATCATGCGCTAAACGAAGACTTCATTTTAGAAAACACAACTTTGATGATCCAAATGCTCCTCCTGCTCCGCCAAGATATTATCCAAAGCCAAAAGCCTATTTTGATAGGCAAATTCAGAAAAGCAAGGGCAAACATACTTGATGGTTTCTTTTATGTTGGTGTCTGTAGACACTGGTTGCCCTAACTAAGAACTTTCATTTATATATATAATTTAATGTTTTGTCTAGGAATGCATTTATTTCTTATTTTTTTTATGTCTTTTCATTTTCATGCTTTATTGTGTGTACAATTCACCTTAGTTTGTAGGGTTCTGACTTCTTCAAATATGGAGAGATTGTTGGGTATTGTATCCATAATAACCCTGATTTGAAGAAGTATCTCTTGAGCTAAAATGAATTGAGTTTTATTTGATGCTCTCTATTTAGTTATGTGCTTGCAGGACTATATTGTTAAGTATAACCCAATGTCAGGTTACAGTGGGTCAGGAAACACAAGACTATGTAATGTAATCCTTCATTATGTAGGTCAATGTGTTGACTCACGTGTAAGCTCTCTATTGGGGTGTACTTCTATTCCAAGTGAATTAGAAGGATCAAGGAAGGACCAAGTGCTGGAATCAGAAGAACAGAAATTTACCTAAGTAAAATTCGTCGAGTATAGTAGTGGATACTCGTCAAATTCATAGAGTATACTCATGGATACTTGTCGAATTCGTTGTGTATACTTACTAGCACTCGTCGAACTCCTTGTATTTACTTAAGGTATAATTTCTGAGATCTGTAAAATTAGTTAAGTAAAATTCGTCGAGTATCATTAACTATACTCGTCGAATTCGTCGAGTGTATCTTTTGATACCCGCCGAATTCGTCGAATATACATGTCGATACATGCCGAATTCGTCGAGACTCATTGGGTATACCTTTGAGTTTACGAATTTACTTCTATGGATTTTTCTAAGTCATATTCGTCGAATATCACTCAGCTTATGCATCGAATGCGTCGAGTGTATCAGTCGATACTCGTCGAGTAAGCTAGCCGATATTCGTCAGATTCGTCAAATATGACTTCTGCTAGGCATCGAGTTATAGGTTTGATCGGACTGAAATTCTCTAAGTTAATTTCGTCGAGTTTCACTATAGTTTGACGAGTATAATTAGTTATTCTTGACGATACTCAACGAATTATACTTAGGGTTTATTTCTTCAAATTTCAAATTTTCGGCTCGTTCTTCCCGATAGCCATGTATAGTAAATTTCGCACGTCTCTGTATGGAATGTCTTTTGTAGCCGTTACAGGAGGAGGATTCCTATGTATATTTAGGGTGGAAATCATTTCAACCCTAATCGTGCTCATTATTACTAAGCGAGAAATTCCCGAACGTAAAGATCCCGTCGGCACCGATCCGTATTTCGCACAACTCTCGGCCGGTGACAAGCTCGCTGCACGATTCGATCTTCTTCCACCAAGTCGACTAGATCGTTGATCTTCGAAGATTTCGATTCTACGTAGATCTAGCCGATTCGTGTATTTTGATCTAGTTTCTCAAAGATTTCAAATTTTCCTTGTTCTTCAAGACATTTATGATCAACCTTTTTGAAGAACGAAGGATCGACGACTTTAGATTTACATAAGATTATTTGTAATCTTTATTGTGTAAATCCTTTTTACCTTTGTAGGAGGTCTTTCTCTTCGAGTTGTAGATCTGTGTTTGAATCGAGTGATAGATCCGTGTTTAGATCGAGTTGTAGGAGAGGTTGTTCTCCGAGTGATAGGAGTTTTGTCTCCGAGTTGTAGGAGTTGAGGCTCCGAGGTGTAAGTTATTTGCAATCTGAGATAAATGTGAAGTAGCTGAATCTATTCCTTCGTTGTAGATAAATGAGGCGGGACGGTGGACGTACCAAACTCGAGGAACTACTATAAATCTCTGTGTTTTCTGTGTGCATATTTTTTAGTCATTTTTATTTCGTAAAAAGACACAGAACACACCTATTCACCCCCCTCTTGTTGATTTAGGTTGACACTAGTACTTTCAGGTCTGATGAAAAAATTTTGAACATGAAAAATGTTTCTCTTGGTGTCGCTATATCTCATAAAAATTGAAGATTTTTAAGACATTATTTGGTATTTAAAAAAATAAAATAGTGTTTATTTGGCTAATTTGAGGGACATAAAATGCTCCTAAAAATCTTATAAAATTCTCAGTGATAATTGGAGACTTTATGCATACACTATCATAATTTGGAGATTTTTGGTTATGCCTTGATATTTTCAAACATTTAAATGGTGGATTTCACATTTGGAAATTAATAGAGGCAAATTTTTCTTATCAAAATCTCGTAAAATCTCATGGATGATTTATATTTACTAAAGACATGCCACGATGAAATTTGAGATATTTTCGAGCATTCTTGCTTTTTTTGAGATTTTAAATCATGCTCGAGATTAATTTAAAGTTTGCTAGTTGCAAAAACTTCCGATTAAAATGTCTTATATCTTTATAAGAGATTCTTGAGGTTAAATACATGCATTGGACGTGTGTGTGAAATTTTGAGGCATTCCTGATATTTTAATATATTGATTTAGCCGAACATATTTTAAAGATGCTAGAGACTATGTAAGACCTCAAAATAATTTAAAATAACCAAATCGTATTTTAAATATTGTTAGAGGTTGTGTAAGAACTCGAAGCGATAAAAATTATTTTGAGGAGCTTGCATTTTATATTTAAACCCACTATCATAGTTTGACATATTTTTAAATATAAAAGTAAGGGTTTGATCGAGGATTAATGAATTATTAACGCTGCGTTTGGTGCGGCTTATTGCAACTTATTTGCTTTGGTGAGGTTGGACAAAAACGTCATTGTTATAGAATGTATGTTTGGTATCAGAAATGTTACAAAAAAGAAACTAGTTTGAGGCATAAGATTTTGGTATGACAATGACATTTTTGTCCAACCTTACCAGAGCAAATAAGTCACGATAAGCCGCGCCAAATGAAGCCTAAAGCTCAATCAAATCTCGAAATAACTCGAGACTCTTGAGATTTATGTTTTGACGAATTCAACGTCGAGTTCTGGTTTTCCTCAATTTTTGACTCTTTGTTGCATAAAAGAGGTTTAAATCGGAAGAAAATGATATTAGGCTTAACATAGAAACTCGATTCGCCATGATGCGAGCAATTGAGGTTAAGAGATGGTGCTAAACCTTTTGCGGATATTTAGCCCTCAGTAATCTTTATAATGAGAAACAAGTTATTATAATAAGATTGTAATCCCTAAATATAAGTCTGATTAAGCCGTGTTTAAGAGCCGCAACTGAACTTAATATTGGACATTAATAATTGGTGAAACCAAAAAGAAGCTTACTGGGAATAGAAATGGAACTGAACTTGCCTCATGAGAACGAAGATGGAACTGAACTTGCCTCTTAAGAACCGAGATGAAACTGAACTTGCCTCCTAAAAATGCAGATGGAACTGAACTTGCCTCCTGAAAATGGAGATGGAATTGAACTTGCCTCCTGAGAACAGAGATGGAACTGAAGCCTCTTGAATAAAGTGATTGGACTACTAACTATTTTCATTATGATTTATTCCAGTCTTGTATTAGTCCAATTCCTTTATTTATTTCAGTTCAGTTCTTTCTTTTCAGTACTCTAGTCTCGTACTGGTCCTGCTTATTTATTTTCTGTTCAGTTCATTTTTTAAAGTACCACTCCAGTCCTGTACTAGTCAAATTCCTTTCAGTACTTTAATTACAGTTCTTTCTATTCAGTACTACTTCAGTCTCGTACTAGTCAAGTTTATTTCAGCACTTTACTTCAGTATCTTTACAGTTCAGCATTTCATTACTGTAATTCATACTTCACTTCAGTACCTATTTCTGCAGTCTATTTCAGCAACATATTTATTTACCGCTCTTATTTATGCAATTTACTATTTCTTTATTTCTAGCTTGGGTCTTGCTCTGACGAGCGGTTGGCTTTTAGGTAGAGCGTTAGTTATGGATAACCGAGAGTTGAGTTATTCCTCCAGGGTTAGCCCTAAATAATGTGCTCCAACGCTTATTGCGCTCATTGTATGAAGTTGAGCAGCATGTTGATTTGAGAAGCCTGCTTGCCCGAATTATTTCATGTCAAGTAGGGCTGGCCGCTGCAGACCCAATATGTGAAAGTTACTTATCTATTAAAATGTTTGTGAATTGCTTGCGGTAAAAAGTGGCGGGTTGGTTATGCCCATAGACTGTACGTACCGGTGTGGGAAGGTTGAAAATCAGGGAGACAGAGAGATGCGTACCACAAGTGATCGGTCGTTATGTTTTTCCCTGTTGGGTTTCCTCCGCTGGTCGGCCAAAATGCCGAATCGTCGGATATCGCTCATATCCAAGAGTACACAGGGTTGTCATTGGGGCCTGGGTGTGGTACATCCACACTCAGAAGTAGTAGGACTGGCCACTATCACCGACAGCCACATCAGTGAGGCCCGCAGGGTTTGCTATCCTGCTGGAAGAGAAGCGGTCCAATCTATGTCGACATAGTGGGTGTGTACAGGTTTGAATACCTGCGGTGTGTGCACGACTTTGAATGCCTGCAGTGTCTGTGCGGCTTTGAATGCCTGCGGTGTGTGCGCGGCTTTGAATATCTACGGTGTATGCACGACTTTGAATGCCTTCGGTGTGTTGGCGGGTTTGAATACCTGCGGTGTGGATATGAGTTGGGAATACATGTTGTGCTGATAGCTAGTGGAGCTGTTGGGTACATTGGAAAATGTGTACCTGATTTGGAGAAGCCTCACTTAGCTCAATGATATACATTAAGGTGTATTTGATGTTATTTTGAGTTTATATGTGCAGGTTAAGTATTTGCTAAAATGCAGAAAAAGTTTCTAAGTCCATGTGTCGACACTTAAGGAAGTCTGTGTCGACAGTTGGAAAAGCTGTGTCGACACCTGAAGCAACTGTGTCGATACACAGAATTTATTAGTCGACATTAACAGTGTCGACACCGGGAGGCAGTGTCGACACACAGAAGTATTAGTCGACATCGACTGTGTCGACACCGGGAGGCAGTGTCGACACATAGAAGTATTAGTCAACATCAACTGTGTCGACACCTGGAGGCAGTGTCGACACACAAATTTTGAGACTATATCAACTATGTCGACACACATGACTTGTGTCGACACATAGTAGAGTTTCAACAATGCATATTGCTGTGAAGTAAAGAAGTGTCTATGTCGACACAAAGAGGCAGTGTCAACACACTCTACAGATGCAGTGTCAAGAAGCAGTGTCGACACCAAAGGAGTTATGTCGACATCACCAAAGCTTGTGTCGACATTTAATCTACTTGTGTCGACACATAATGAAAATCAGTCTCGACGCTTTCCTGACAAAGACAAAGGTTCAAGACATGACTGGAGACTTAACAGCTGTGTATTCCAACAAGTTTACTGAAGCTGTCAGACTTGTCAGAAGTTGGTTAGAAACCGGATCAGCCGGTTACCATGGATGAAGTCTATATATAGATGGATTCTGTCAAATCAAAAGTAGAAGGTGAACAATAACAACAACAGGAACAACTATTGAAGTATTGATCATTGATCAAGAAAGTGCACGTCACACTGTAGAAGATTTTCGTGAGAAGATCTAAGGAGAATTCAAGCAAGAATTCTGAAGAAACTTCAGAAGTTCTGAAGAGTGAGAGAGATCTTCAGCTGTTAAAGTAAAGAAGGAGACATTTATAAGTCTCTTAAGAAGCAGATCTTAAACTAATCTGCTAAGAAGGATTCAGATCTATTTCTGGATTCTAAGAAGGAAGCTGACAGCCAATCAACTTCAAAGGAGATCAACCCTACTGAGTTCAGATTCAAGAAGCTTTGAAGAAAGCTAAGAACAGGTTGATTTCAGTCATCAGTTTTATCAAGATGCTGATCAAGAAACCTCTTATCTCTTCTCTCTCAACAAGGGGTAATTGTCCATCTAAATACTTATCAAATTTTGAAGGATCTTTTCAAAGATCTGATTTGTAAGCCTATATTATAAAGGCTGAGTGTAGGAGATATAGATCTCTGAGTGGTAGGGCTTTTGAGCCTGAGTGTAAGAGAATTTTTCTCTGAGTTATAGGCCTTGTGGGAAGGCTGAGGTAGGGCTATTAGCCTGAGCTGTAGGAGTGTGGTTACACTCTGAGTTGTAGGAACCTTTCAGGTTCTGAGCTGTAAGATCTGTGGATCTGAGAAGAAGGAAGAAGTTAGGCCGAATCTAGCACACTGCTAGATAGGTGAAGGGGGAAAGTGGATGTACCCAGACCTTGGGGAACCACTATAAACCTGTGTGCAATCTGTGATGTGTGTGTGATTGTGATTTCTGTGATGTGATTGTTGTAGAATAGTTAGATTCTATTTTAAGATCTGAAAAAAATATTCTGCCTTAAGTAAAAAAGAAAAAAACATATTCACCCCCCTCTCGGTATTTGGGTTATCTTGAAATTAATTCTATCAAGTGGTATCAGAGGGAGGTTGCTCAAAGAAGGACTTAACAGTCTAAGTAAGATTCTTAAGGCAGATTCAAGATCAAGAAAATGGGTTCAGGAGAAAATCATAAGGAACTAGGTTCTATGAAATTACCCATATGCAGGAAAGAGATATTTATAATATGGAAAGAAAGGGTCAGGCTTTTCATGGAGGCTTCTGATCCAAGGATCTACATTACAGTAATGGAAGGTCTTTATATTCCAATGAAGGTGTCAGTTCTAGATGCAAATCAAAGAACTCCCAAAGATTTTTCTGAGATGACTAAGGAAGAGATCATCCTGACAACTATGGATAAAAGAGCCCAGAATATCATAGTAAGTGTCATAGATGATTCAACCTTTCAAAATTTGATTCACTGCAAGAACTCCAAGGAAATGTGTGACACTTTGATAATCTACATGGAGGGTTCTTAAGAAGTCAGACAAGATAGAAAATCTATGCTGAACCAGGAATATGTGAGTTTCTGATAAGGAAAGTCAGATGGTATAACTGAGTGTTATAAGAAGTTTTATAGAATAGTAAATGAGTTGATGTCCTATAGAAGGATCTTCAGTACATATGAACTGAATGATAAATTTCTAAGATCCTTGACAAAGGATTGGGACACTAAGATCAGTGCCATTAGGGAAGTGGCCAAACTTGTAGATATCTCTCCTCCAACTTTGTTTGGAAAATTGCTGTCATATGAGATGCAGCTGATGGCTAGGAAAGAGGAAGAGAAAAGTGCAAAAGGGGAGCATAA
This sequence comes from Platanthera zijinensis, assembly GCA_039513925.1. Classification (NCBI taxonomy): domain Eukaryota; kingdom Viridiplantae; phylum Streptophyta; class Magnoliopsida; order Asparagales; family Orchidaceae; genus Platanthera; species Platanthera zijinensis. Next base: position 12,915,602 of record CM077092.1, read on the forward strand.
AGAAAAGTCTGTGGCACTCAAGGTGGAAGCCACTAAGAAGAATAGGAGGATGTCTCCATCACCTCCTGAGATAGTTGCTGAAATTACTTCAGATAATTCAGACAACCAAAGTTCAGACAGCAGTGACTCAGATAAAGACTTTGCTGCCTTCACAAGGCAGTTTCAGAGATTCCTGAAGAAGAAGCAGTGGAAGTCAAGGCCCTCCACATCTCAGCCTGTGGACGACTATTATCAAAATAGGAAGTCATCAAGGAAGGACAGGAGCAGGTCTAAGCCTAGCAAATCTACAACATCAAAGATAGTTTGCTACTGCTGTAATAGGTCTGGACATGTTATGGCTGAGTGTCCAGACAAAAGAAAGGAGTCTGCTGATAAAAGGAAGACTCAACAAAAGAGCAAGAAAGAGAAATTCTTTATTGTTAAGAAGGAGAAGAGCTTGATAGACCAATCATCTTTAGAGTCCGAATCTGAAGTTGAGGCATACATTGGTCTATATGTAGCAGATGAAGAAGATGAGTTTATGCAATTGCTGAACTATATCTATGAACAAGAAGACCATCAGTGCATGGGACTAATGGCTGTATCAGAAGAAGACAAGTGCCAGGATAAGCCTGGTCCTAGTAAGGTACAATATTTTTCTAGTAATTCAGATTGTAGTACTGGCACAGAGTCAGCTACATCTGCATCAAGTGATGTGGATGGGTCTGAGTCTGAAGATGATATTCATCAGCTGATAGATGAATATGGGGACTTGTTGCAGGCACTAAAGAAAAGCAAAAACTTGGCCAAAACTCAGGCTAAGGAAATTGTAGATCTTAAGATGGCTGCATCTGACTTAGAGAAAGAGTTGGATCAAAAATTGAATGAGATTGCCAAACTGAAAACTATAACTGTTATTCAGATGAGCACAATCACATATAAAAATGATCTCATTAAAAGTCTGGAAGCCAGACTTCAAAAGGAAAAAGATTTGGTGCTATTAATTCCAAGCCAAAATCAGTTTTAACCCTTAAATAGATGAGTTTGTGGCTCAAAGGGTAAGGCTGGAATAGGCTTTAAAGGTAACACTAGGCTGTACAATTTTAGAGAAAGGGAAAAGCCTCAGTCCAGCCACTGAATTTTAAAGTTCCTGTAGTTTTTAGAAAAGTACAAGTGCCTTATAACAAGTATGACCTTGAGAATACTCATGGTCATAGTAAGACCGAAGTTCTGAATGATAAGGGTGTTTATGTCAACAAGGCAGCCCATGTCCATAAACCCCATGTTCCTAAGAAAATAGTGGGTGTAGCTGCAGCAGTACCATCACAATACAAAAGATTTGCTGTCAACCAGACTGTCAAGAATGTATCTAAAAATAGATACAACAAGTATGAATGCTGGTGCTGTGGCAAGATAGGCCATTATGCCTTAGACTGCTGGCACAATAATAGTGTCATGAAGAACAACAGTCTACCTGTTAGAAGAGTAGCAGGTAGATTTGTTAAGTATGAAGCTAACTTGAACCAAGGACCCAAAACTTACTTGGGTTCTAAGGAGAGGTAATTCTTTATTGCAGGTGAGTCCAAAGTTACCATGCCCCTATATGGTACTTGGACAGTGGATGTTTCAGGCACATGACTGGAACAAAGGGGTTGCTGAAGGAGTACTTACCTATCATAAATGGGTCTAAAGTAATCTTTGGTGATTCTGAAAAGGGAATCATCAAAGGGTTTGGTAACATTTCTAATAACCAGATTACTATCACTCAAGTGGCCTATGTGAAGGGTTTGAAACATAACCTAATAAGCATAAGTCAGCTGAGTGATTTAGGATATGACATTTCATTTATTAAGAATGGATGTCATATCAAAAGATCAAGTGATCAAAAGATCATTTTGATAGGATATAGAAAAAGAAATGTGTACTGTCTTAATTTTGTGTGTGAGAATAATGTTTCTCCTATTTGTCTTGTAGCTGATGAGAAAGCCTCTCATTGTGTCAAATGGCACAAGAGGCTGGCACATCTTAACTACAAAACAATTGGCCAACTCTTTAGCAAAGAGTTAGTAAGGAATGGTCCAAAAGTTAAGTGTATAAAGGATGAGATATGCTCAGCTTGTCAAAAAGGCATGCAGACAAAATCCTCCTTTCATAGCCTTGGAAACAAAGATTCAGTGAGGTGTCTATACCTCTTATATATGGATCTATTTGGTCCTATGCCAGTCCATAGTGTAGGTAGGAAGGTCTACACTTTTGTGGTGGTAGATGACTATTTTAGATATTCCTGGGTGTTCTTTCTGAGTCAAAAATCAGAAACCTCAAGTGTTTTATATAGTTTTGTCAAGCAAATTCAGAATGAACATGACAATACAGTGGTCAAAATCAAAAGTGACGATGACACTGAATTTCAATCTGAGAGTATGACAAAATTGTGTGAAGAATTTAGGATTTCTTAAGAATTCTCATCACCTAGAACACCACAGCAAAATGGTATTGCTGAAAGGAAGAATAGAACATTGATTGAGGCTAGTAGAACTCTATTGAGTGACACTTCTCTCCCAGAATATTTCTGGGCTGAGGCAGTAAATACTGCTTGTCATGTGATTAATAGGGCATCTATCACCAAAAGTCACAAAAAGACTCCCTATGAGATCATGAAGGGTAGAAAACCAAACTTATCCTATTTTAGAATCTTTGGTTGCAAGTGCTGTGTCCTTAACAATGGCAAGTCTTATCTAAATAAGTTTGCTGCCAAATCCCAAGATGGGATATTTGTTGGGTACAACAACAATAGTAAGGCTTATAGAGTCTACAACTTGATCACTCAAGTTGTAGAAGAGTCTGTACATGTTGTCTTTGATGAAACAAGACTGATTAATAGTGAGTTGCCTTGTAGCTCATATAGTTCTACAGGTATTAATGAGAAAATGGACAAGCTTACCATTACAGAAGAAACATCTGAAGAGCCGGAAGTGGAAAATGGTGGCTACTGTCCAGGGAGAGTACAAGACTCTCTATATGCAGATGTACACCAAGAGGTGCAGCATATTGAAGAGACTGGAGGTGTTCAACCTGAAGATAGTCTACCTCTAGCTGTTAGACACTTAAAGGATCATCCAGCAAATCGGATAATTGGTGATCTAAGACATGGAGTGCAAACCAGAAGCAGGAACTTGAACACAGTGCTTTGCTCAAGCTTCCTATCTCAACTGGAGCCAAAGAAATTTGAAGAAGCTATTCTAGACCCACATTGGATTGATGTCATGCAAGAGAAGATGAATCAGTTCAGAAGGTGCAAGGTCTGGAAGTTAGTTCCTAAACCAAAAGACCACAACATCATTGGAACAAAGTGGATCTTTAGGAACAAACTGGATGAGAATGGGATCATTGTGAAGAACAAAGCAAGACTTATTGCAAAAGGATACAGGCAGGAAGAGGGTATTGACTTTGATCAAACCTTTGCTCCAGTAGCAAGACTGGAAGAAATTAGGATGTTCCTTGCCTATGCAGCATATCAAGGCTTCAAGGTATTCCAAATGGATATAAAATCAACATTCCTAAATGAAAATCTAAAAGAAGAAGTCTATGTAGAGCAGCCCTCAGGTTTTGTTGATTCTCTCAAACCTGATTATGTTTATAGACTTAGGAAATCTTTATATGGGTTAAAGCAAGCCCCAAGGGCTTGGTATGAAACCATGTCTACTTTCCTTATTGAGAATAAATTCTCAAGGGGGGAAATAGATAAAACTCTATTCCTAAGGGAATCTAAAGGAAAGATAATCTTAGTCCAGATTTATGTAGATGACATAATATTTGGGTCTACAGAAAGCAACCTTTGCAAGAAGTTTGCAAAACTTATGCAAGGGAAGTTTGAGATGAGCAGCATGGGAGAACTTAAGTTCTTCTTGGGCCTTCAAGTAAGACAGACTGATGATGGCTTATCCATATCCCAATCTAAGTTCACCAAGGAGTTAATTAAAAAATATGGTATGGAATCATCCTCTACCATGAGAACTCCTAAGGGAACAAGTATGCCTATTTGCAAAGATGATACAGGTAAACCTGTAGATGAGTCTTTGTATAGAGGAATAATTTGCCCTCTTCTATACTTAACTGCTAGTAGACCAGACATTATGTATGCAATATGTGTCTGTGCTAGGTACTAATCATGCCCTAAAGAATCTCATTACACTGCAGTAAAAAGGATTTTGAGATATCTAAAGGGCACACCTAATCTAGGCCTTTGGTACCCTAGGAATGGAGATTTTCTACTGACAGGCTATTCAGATGCAGACTTTGCAGGTTGCAAAGAAGATAGAAAAAGCACAACAGGCACCTGTCAATTTCTAGGAGGAAGATTGGTGTCTTGGAGCAGTAAGAAACAGACTAGTGTGGCAATTTCCACAGCTGAGTCTGAATATGTGGCAGCAGGAAGTTGTTATGCACAACTGTTATAGATTAAGCACCAGGTAGAAGACTATGGTATTCAGGTAAGTAGAACACCTTTGTTTTGTGATTCTACTAGTGTTATTTCTATTGCTAATAATCCTATTTCACATAATAGGACTAAGCATATAGAAATTAGATACAATTTTCTTAGAGAACATGTAGAGAAAGAGAACATCTCACTAGTATTTATCAAAACAGATTATCAGATTGCAGATGTGTTTACTAAGCCTCTAGATGAAACTAAATTCAATAAATTTAAAATTTAATTAGGTATGTTGAACATAGATTAGTCTAAAGAATTTGGCTAAGTTAATCTATGTCGACACATTCAGAGAAGTGATGTCAACACTTCAGTAAATCTGTGTCGACACATCCAGAGAAGTGGTGTCGACACAACAAGAGTAATGGTGTCGACACATCCAGAAATTGTGTCGACAATTACAATAAGAGTTGACACAGAATTTCTGATGAACTTCTATGTTTGTCTAGTGTTGACATATCATCAATTGGTGTCGACACATAGTAGTCAACGCCGTTGTCGAGACATTAGAAGTATGTGTCGACACATTTCAACAGTGTCAACACATTTAGTCAGTTTTTGCCCGCCTTTTGACCTTCTTTGTCTAGAAGGGTATAAATAGGTCAAGAACATATTTTGTCGACACGCTATCCAGGTTTACGAGACTAAAACCTTGTGTAGACACACTCTCTTCTCTCAATCTAAGCTTTCTCTCCATCCCAATGACGCCAAAGGTTGAAGATAACATTAACAAAGGATATGAGCTGGTTCGCCATGCCTTTGATGATGCTGACTCAGAGATTAAAGGAGTAATTACCCTAATTACTGACAGTGGTTTGGAGTTTCTGGTATCCAAACCAACCAAGATATGGAAGAAGGAGATTCTTGAGTTTTATGGCGCGGCTGCAATAGACTCAACCGGACTTAAGATTTAATCAATAGTTCATGGAGCAAGAGTCAAAGTGACCTTGAAAAGTTTGAGAAAAATTCTTCATCTTCCAAGAACTCAGGATGAAGAAGAAGTACCAGTATCAAAAACAAGGGAGACACTACAATGGTGTGGATTGGATCCCACAATGAAATTGGAACAGCTATAACCAGGAAAGGGATGAATCAGCAAGGTAAATTTTTATCTGAAGTGGTTGGAAAGGTGATTCTGTGTAAGCTAGGGGGACATGATAGGATTTCAGCCTATATGTTCAACCTCATGACGAGGATAATTTTTAAACTCAACACAGATTGGTCTGTAGTAATGCTTGAAAAGATTAAGGAAGGCATCAAGAAGCCTAATTTGGCTAGAATAATGAGTATATACTTGGCTGGAGCCATTCCAGAAGTCATGCACCAGATCCCTGGATCTAAAATTAATCATATGAGAAGAATGGACATCAGGATCATCTCCAGATGGGATAGGGTCCTCACCAAGGACATACCTGATATAGCAAGCCAAGAAGCTACTGAGAGATCACCTGTACAGAACACAACTGATCATGCACAGGTGCAGGGGAGATAGATAATGTACAAGTACAGGATCGGACTGAGATGCACAAGTGTAGGGGGAGACAGTTACTGCACAGGTTCAAGGGGAAGAGAGAATTCACTTGGCAAGTGAAATGGATTCACAATCTATTCTTGAGAGACCTCATATCAATAGTCCAATACTAGATGTGATCATGGAGGATACATCTGTAGCTGCTGATGCTCCTGAGAAAGCTGTATCACCAGTTCACACTCAACAGGAGTTCACTCTGGAAGAATTGTTTCCTGACATTGATGGAGTAGTAGATAAGGAGGAGCAAGTAAGGATTGGGGGGGGAGAAGAATAACATTGAGGGGGAGCAGCATAGGACTGAAAAGGAGATTCCTCCTAGTCCTAAGGAAAGAGTAGACATCCCCAGTTCATCTGCTTCAGAAGATGAGGAAATTAGAAATGCCAAGAAAAGGAAACTAATAGTTTTTAAGAGGAGCCAGAGCTATAAGAAGGCATTGCAAACTCCTACTTCACAACCTGCCCCAGAGGCTGATTACAGCTCATTAATGGTGGCTTTGCAAGTTAAATTGGATGAGCAGAGAATGACTCTAGAGAAGTATGTGGATGAAAGCCATAAATAACTTCAATTTGATTTGGCTCAGGATATTAAATCCATAAGGTTTGAAGTAAATCTTCATAAGAAAGAAATGACAGATTGTTTCCACAAAGGGGGCAATGTTGTAGTATTTTTGGCTGAGCAGCAAGTAGCAGTCAAGGCTCAAGTGGATTACATTACTGTTAAACAAGGCTATGTCCTTGAAAATCAGATTAGAATGAATGACAATCTGACTGAATCTCACAATGAGATAGTCACTGAAGTAAAGAAAACAGTTATTGCAATGACTGAAGCAAGGGCTAAGGAGAAAGAGGAATTTGATCAGAAGCTACAGAAAGTCTTGGATTCATTTAAGACAGCCATTACTACTTCTCATAAAATAATTTTTGATCAGCTTCTTAAGATAAAATCATTTTATAAAGATGGTGTAAATTTTCTTGATGGCCAAATAAGATTTCAAAAAGATGACTTAAGAGATCACATTGAAAGAGAAGTCATAAAGGGGGAGAGAATGTTAGTCAATGCAGGCTCAGATCATGCCAAATGGATATCCAATAGCATCAGAGCCACTCTAGGATATCCACCCCTTTGTGATGATGACAATGTTGCTGAGTCTAGTGTGCAACCTGCTTATGTTGGAGGTGATCAACTTGAAGTTGCTCAGATCATCTACCCTCCAGCAGATTTTGATATGATTCAACAACAGGTTCAGACAATATACAGTCCTCTACAGGAAGTTGAAAATGTTATTATAGAGAAAGTTGAAATGCCAGAAGCTGCCTTAAAAGCTCAGCAGGAAGCTCAACTTTCAAAGAAAAGATTCAGAGAACAGGCTGAGTTAAAGCCTGATTTTGAGCAGTGGAGCCCCACTTCAAGAAATATAATTTTGACTGCCTGGAAAGCTGTGAAAGATCAAGTTCATGAAAGGGGCAAGTGGTATAATGAACAAGAATGGCAGAAGTATGAGGCAAGGTAGAAAGCCATTGTGCAACATAGAAGAAAGACTAAGATTGGGAAGCTACCTCCTAATGCTCAGGAGCCTAGCAAGTACTTCCCTAAGCCTTTTCATTATTTTGAAAGGCAAATGATTAAGGCTGAAGTTCATAAGAAGGCAGAGTTGAAAGGAAAGAAGCCTATTGATGATACAAAACTTCCTGTGCAAGCTCAGATTAAGCCAGGAAAAGGCATAGTCATTAGGGAGCCTGATCAGCCTTAGGATAGATTTACTAGATTTTGCAAGAACAATGTAATTTTTAGTTTTAAAAGAAATCTATGTAAACAGTTGTTAAGAAACTTTTGGATAATTTAAACAAAACAATGTCTCATGTTCATTCAAGTTGCATTTTTTATTCTGTGATGTGATTTGGTTATATATTTTATTTATAAGTTTCTCTGACATTTATTATTTATATACATCATCATATTTGTTTATTATAAGTGGTGTATATCATTGACTAAAGGGTTATGACTTCTCCAAATAGGGGGAGATTGTTGGGTACATTGGAAAATGTGTACCTGATTTGGAGAAGCCTCACTTAGCTCAATGATATACATCAAGGTGTATTTGATGTTATTTTGAGTTTATATATGCAAGTTAAGTATTTGCTAAAATGTAGAAAAAATTTCTAAGTCCATGTGTCGACACTTAAGGAAGTATGCGTCGACACTTGGAAAAGCTGTGTTGACACCTGAAGCAACTGTGTCGACACACAAAATTTATTAGTCGACATCAACTGTGTCGACACCGGGAGGCAGTGTCGACACACAGAATTATTAGTCGACATCGACTGTGTCGACACCGGGAGGCAGTGTCGACACACAGAAGTATTAGTCAACATCAACTGTGTTGACACCTGGAGGCAGTGTCGACACACAAATTCTGAGACTATATCAACTGTGTCGACACAAAGGACTTGTGTCGACACACAGCAGAGTTTCAACAATGTTGATTGCTGTGAAGTAAAGAAGTGTCTGTGTCGACACAAAGAGGCAGTGTCAACACACTCTACAGATGCAGTGTCAAGAAGCAATGTCGACACTAAAGGAGTTATGTCGACATCACCAAAGCTTGTGTCGACACTTAATCTACTTGTGTCGACACATAATGACAATCAGTCTCGACGCTTTGCTGACAAAGACCAAGGTTCAAGAACTGACTGGAGAGACTTGACAGTTGTGTATTCCAACAAGTTTACTGAAGCTGTCAGACTTGTCAGAAGTTGGTTAGAAACTGGATCAGCCGGTTACCATGGATGAAGTCTATATATAGATGGATTCTGTCAAATCAAAAGTAGAAGGTGAACAACAACAATAATAACATGAACAACTATTGAAGTATTGATCATTGATCAAGAAAGTGCACGTCACACTGAAGAAGATTTTCGTGAGAAGATCTAAGGAGAAATCAAGCAAGAATTCTGAAGAAACTTCAGAAGTTCTGAAGAGTGAGAGAGATCTTCAGCTATTAAAGTAAAGAAGGAGACATTTACAAGTCTCTTAAGAAGCAGATCTTGAACTAATCTGCTAAGGAGGATTCAGATCTATTTCTGGATTCTAAGAAGGAAGCTGGCAGCCAGTCAACTTCAAAGGAGATCAACCTTACTGAGTTCAGATTCAAGAAGCTTTGAAGAAAGCTAAGCACAGGTTGATTTAAGTCATCAGTTTTATCAAGAAGCTGATCAAGAAACCTCTTATCCCTTCTCTCTCAACAAGGGGTAAGTGTCCATCTAAACACTTATCAAATTTTGTAGGATCTTTTCAAAGATCTGAGTTGTAAGCCTATATTATAAAGGCTGAGTGTAGGAGATATAGATCTCTGAGTGGTAGGGCTTTTGAGCCTGAGTGTAGGAGAAATTTTTCTCTGAGTTGTAGGCCTTGTGGGAAGGCTGAGGTAGGGCTGTTAGCCTGAGCTGTAGGAGTGTGGTTACACTCTGAGTTATAGGAACCTTTCAGGTTCTGAGCTGTAAGATCTGTGGATCTGAGAAGAAGGAAGAAGTTAGGCCGAATCTAGCACACTGCTAGATAGGTGAAGGGGGAAAGTGGATGTACCCAGACCTTGGGGAACCACTATAAACCTGTATGCAATCTGTGATGTGTGTGTGATTGTGATTTATGTGCTGTGATTGCTGTAGAATAGTTAGATTCTATTTTAAGATCTGAAAAAATATTCTGCCTTAAGTACAAAAGAAAACAACCTATTCACCCCCCCCTCTATGTGTTTGGGTTATCTTGAAATTAATTCTATAATGATCTTTTATTATAACTAATATATTATGTTGCTATTATTCCAGTTATATTATAATGCACCTCCTTTTAATGATTGCTCCTACCTTGTATATGAAATGTTGTACTAACTCTCTTTTGCTTCGGCTATTGTTTATAGTGTTGAGGCTCACTCTCGTCCCCAAGTTAAGGAATCTTGGGGAGGTGGAGTGAATCCACTTAGTCCTGTGACTAATAATTATTTAAATAACTATTCATAAGAGATGAAACAGCGTGAGACCCGGATAACACGTGACAACGTACTTGCCTTAGAGCCGACACGAGCAAAAACACCATTCTCATCTCCAGTCCTTAGAGATATGAGCCCAAAGCTTGGTAAAAGCAGAGAGAGTGTTGTAGTTTTCTTTTGCCCGATTGACTATATGTATAACTTATGGTCATGACCTTTGTTATATATAAATTGATTTTCTGATTTAATTCCGCTGTGATCTGATGTGATATGATGAGTTTCCATAGCCTGACAGGGCAATCATTCTACGCTTGGTGAGTGGGTTATTGTCATATGGAAAGCTTAGGGTGGCCATCTTGGGAGGTAAGGCCCGTCTCCGACCCGACCTGGTCTATGGTTTGGGGGGGGGGTCTTACAACAAGTCTGCTCACACAGTATTTTACATGAAGCATTTATAGAAAAGGAGGGTCAATAAAATATTGTGGCGGCACGGGTAGAGCTCTGCTGATGGGTAATGAGCTTTCTCTTGGGTTGATTGCCTTGGGTTGCCCCCATGTCCTTCATGGTGAGCATATAACTGACCTCTTATTGGTCGATTTAGATCTCTCCCATGTAAGAATCTTTCCAACATCCCTTGTTTGACGAACCGCTCGATCTCCTCCTTTAGTTTGGAGCAATTTTCTGTGTTGTGTCCTCGTCGGCGGTGGAACTTGCAGTATTTTGACGGGTTGCCTGCATCTTTTGCAAGCGGCCTAGGTTTGTGGAGTATCTCCTTGTCTTGGATTGCGTGGAGTATGTTCGTTCTGGAGGTATTGAGGGGTGTGTAGTTCTGATGTTGTCTTGGTCACAAATTATCACGATGCTCACTTGTCTTCCCAAAGTTTGAAAAGGCTTCTTTCTCCCTCCTTTTGAAGTCTTTATCGAATTGTCGTTGATAAGTCTCGATTGCTTCATCAACGGGGATCTGTGCTTCAACCCTTCGTACCAGCTCAGAATAGCTCGGTATTATTTCTCTCATTAATATTAAGTAGAAACTTCAGGGGGGGGGATAACTTCCCAAAAGAAGTTATCTAGTACTTCATTTTGATTTATTATTCATCGTATTGGGAAACAAAAGAATTAAATAAGTAAAAATATGAGTAAATTCATATTTATTTTATTTGTGGTTAATATGTCTAATTTTCTTTTGTTTTCTTGCTAGAAATGCCGAAAAAATCGGTCCGGAGAAGCAAAGTTGGAATTGTTTTTGGTCTAATCAGGTTATTGCAACAACCTGAAAAATTTGTTGCAACAACTATTGGACGGATTTTGAATTTAAAATTCAAATTTTATGTTAAAATGAAAATTGGAAAGAGTCAACTCTTGGTGAAGGGCTGCATATTTTTAAGAGTAGAATCTCATTCCTTAAAGGGGATTGAAAAAATCATTAGAGAGGAGAATATTAGAGCATCATCTTGGGGATTGGCTTTGAAGAAGAAGAACTAGGGCAAACCGGATGTTGGAGAAGGATGGCTTGGGTGCAACTTGGAGAGCATTTTACTACACTATTTTGAATCCTTATCATCATGTGTTGTAAGATCTTTCTTATTTTGTGGCGTTTTTATGCGGTCATGAACTAAATTCTCTTGGTCTTGTATGAAGAAAGTACTGTATGTGTTTTGATGGTGTAGTTTTTTTATGCTAAGTTTGTTTGACAAAATCTTCTTGGTGGAACTTTTGGTTTTGTTTTCATCTTCCATTTTGCATCGAGATTCGAGAGATGAGAGGCCGAATTTAGGTTGAAGGCTATCTTATTTCACCGCAAGAATCGAGAGACGAGTGGTGTAGATCTTTAACTAAGAATTATTACCCTTACATTGTATTTCAAGATTCGAGAGAGAAGAAGTACAATCGCTCATGAGTCCACCATAGTAAAGAAGAGTGGAAAATATTCCCTTCTCATTACTAGCAAATCCGATTTTTACTCTTTAAAATATTTCTCATTCTTCCTAAGTTAGAGATGACTAGGGGATTAGAGGATATTAAAATTTTTGAGATTCGAGAGATGATGATTTCTTCTATCAAATCATTGCAGGATAATTTGGTCAAACATTCTTACTAAATATTAGTTTCATGCACCATTTCTACTCACATAGGAAATCTGAAATACAAGACTTCTTTCTCCGCTAATAAAAAGTATCTCTTCAATCGTATTTTTAGTTTAACTCATTGTTTAAAATTTTAATTACTGTTCCAAATTACTTCATTAGATCTGCTTGAATTTGAATAAGCGGTGTAACTAGTAGTTGTAAGTACTAAATTAATCACTTCTCCATGGGAACGATCTCACTCATACTTTATTAATTGAGCGACGCGTGCACTTGCGCTTAAGTCATTTCACCGTGTATCAAGTTTTTGGCGTCGTTGCCAGGGATGTGCAACGAATTTAATGTCATTCTTATAATATTAGCGATCCTTAGTATTTATGGGTCAAGCTTTTATTTTGATTTAAGTTTATTTATTTTTATCTTCTTACACTGCCTTCTTAATCTGCTAGTGTATGTTCAGGTATCGTCCAGTTGAACTAATACCATTAAATTCAGAAATCGAGCGAACATGTAGACGTAATAGAAAATCAACTAGATTGGAAAATTTGAATTAACTCAACATGAATAATCAAAACAATGATGCTGAGGTTCATCAAGAGGGACTGGATTTAGGAGGCCAAGTAGAGCATAACGGGCACCCAATGGAAAATAGGAAAGAGTGTCGTGACTTTAATATGCCTTTTCGGGGAGGGATATAATTTACTATCGCTAGACCCGCTATAGAGGCTAACAACTTTAAATCGATTCAACGACTATGCAACTTGTCCAGAATAATAAGTTTAGTGGCCATAACCATGAAGACCCCAACTCTCATCTAAGAACGTTCATAGAAATCTGTGACACGTTCAAGATTGATGATGCTTCTGAAGAAGCCATTAAATTACGATTGTTTCCTTTCTCTCTAGAAGGGAAAGCAAAAGATTGGTTGAACTCGTTGCCCAATGGGTCTATTACTACTTGGGCTATATTTGTCTAAAAATTCTTGGCCAAATACTTTCCCCCATCTAAAACTGCTAAATTAATGAGAGATATTTCTACGTTCATGCAAGGGAATGGAGAAACCCTTTATGATCCATGGGAACGCTTTAAGGAACTATTGCGGAGATGCCCCCATCATGGATTGACCATCCACCAACAAGTATGGACCTTTTACAATGGCCTCTAGACATCTACGATGATCCAATTAGATGGAGCTGTGGGAGGTTCTTTCATGAATAAATACCCGGAAGATGCATATGGAATCTTAGAAGATTTATCTTCTAACAACTATCATTTGATTGATCGGCAAAGACATTCTTCTGCTGTGGCAGGTTTGTACCAAGTGGACTAATTCACGTCATTTGCAGCCCAAATGACGTCTCAATTTAATTCTATTAACAATAGGTTAGATGCTTTGACGTTAAACCAAAACCAAATGACCTCACAAGTTAATAACATAATCACTCCCACGGTCACACCTAATCCTACTCTAACAATTGAACAACTTGTAGGTAACAATGAAAAAGTAAACTATATTGGAGGTCATTATAAACAAAATCAAAATTCTTATTCAAATTATTACAATCCAGAATGGAGAAGTCATCCAAACTTCTCTTGGAAGAATAATTCTGGTTCTACTCCACCGAATTTATTTAATTCTAATCCTAATTCTTAACATCAAAATCATCATCCCAACCAGGCGGGACCTTCTAGAAAATTAGCTGACGACTTCATTATGGAGTCAATGCAAAAGAATGAAGCATGTTTCACAAGTTTGGAGGGCTCAATGAGGATGATTGAATCTCAACTAGGACAAATAGCGTCCTCTTTGAGCATGAGATAATAAGGCACACTTTCTATGGATACCACACCGAATCCCAAGGGAGATAATAATCAGCAATGTAAAGCTGTTACATTATGGAGTGGAAGGGAGTTGCTAAGTGAACAAAATAATAAATTTGAGAATAATAACATTCAAAAGGATGTGGAGAATGACATCCCTAGTAAGCTTAATGAAAAATTCACCCAAGAGTGCAACAATAATGATGAAGAAGTTGAAGTCATAGGAGAAAACATGAAAGCCAAGAATGTGATATCTCCAAAAGAAAAACAAAATACAATTATTTACCCACCTCCAACATTCCTTCAAAGGATAAGGAAGAGTAAATTAGATCAAAAATTTCAAAAATTTCTAGAAATATACCCTTCACTGAAGCCTAAGAACAGATGTCAAGCTACGTCAAATTCATGAAAGATATATTAAATAAGAAAAGGAAGTTTGGTGTAAATGAAACAGTAGCACTTACTCATGAGTGTAGTGCAATCCTCCAAAAGAAATTGCCACCCAAGTTACAAGATCCTGGAAGTTTCACCATCCCTTGTTCTATTGGATATCAATTTGAAGGAAATACCTTGTGTGATTTAGGCGCAAGTATAAATTTAATGCCTTTATCAATATATAAGAAGTTGGGATTAGGGGAAATTACCAAGACGTCACTAACTTTGCAATTGGCTGATAAAACCCTCACTTTTCCAAAAGGGGTTGTTGAGGACGTTTTAGTTAAGGTGGAAAAATTTATTTTTCCGGCAGATTTTATGGTGTTGGATATGGAGGAGGATAAGGAGGTACTTATTATCGTAGGAAGGACTTTCTTAGCAACAGAGAGAACTTTTATTGATGTTCATAAGGGCAAGTTAACCATGAGGGTTAATGATAAACAAGTTATCTTTAATGTTCTCAAGGCGATGAAATACCCTGATAGAGAAGAAGACCTTGTGGAGGAGGTAAATAGCATAACACTATTTGATTGTGAGTCGTATTATGAACATGATAGTGTTGATGAGGACTTAACATCCTTTTTGACTTTTGATGAGACTTCTGATGAAGACAAAGAAACACAAGAGTGTGTACATCTTTGTGAAAAAAATCTATTTTCCTTTCGCAGACCGGAACCTCTAGACATGCCAAAAAAATCACTAGCGGATAGACCCTACATTATCAATCCGCCCACTTTGGAGTTGAAACCACTTCCTGAGCATCTTTCATACGTATTTTTAGGAGAGAATGATACGTTACCAGTCATTGTTGACTCCAATTTGCTACCGGAACAACATAAAAAAATTACTAAATCTTTTAAAGCAATATAAATTAGCCATAGGATGGACTATAACGGACATTAGAGGAATTAATCCTTCATTATGTATGCATAAAATTCTTCTAGAAGAATCTTACAAAGGGTCTATAGAGCCTCAACGACGTCTTATCTCACTTATGAAAGAGATGGTGAAAAAGGAGATCATAAAATGGTTAGATGCAGGAATAATATATCCCATCTCCGATAGTTCATGGGCCTCCCCGGTTCAATATATTCCTAAGAAAGGGGAGATGACCGTAATTAAAAATGATAAAGATGAATTAATTTCAACTAGAACTATCACGGGATAGCGCATATGCATGGACTACCGGAAGCTAAATAAGGCTACTAGAAAAGATCATTTTCCTTTGCCTTTTATTGATCAAGTTTTAGATAAACTATCGAGTAATGATTTCTTTTGTTTCTTAGACGGGTATTCCAGATATAATCAAATTACTGTAGATCTGGAAGACCAAGATAAGACAACTTTCACATGTCCTTACAGAACATTCGCTTTTAGGAGAATGCCATTCGGTTTGTGTAATGCACCAGCCACTTTTCAACGATGTATGCTTGCTATATTCTCTGATATGATGGATACGGGCATAGAAATTTTTATGGACAATTTTTCCATCTTTGAAAAAACATTTGATGAATGTTTGAACTGTTTGGAAAAAATACTTTCTCGTTGTGTTGAAACTAACCTGGTATTGAATTGGGAAAAATTCCACTTCATGGTGCGCAAGGGAATAGTGCTTGGGCATCATGTGTCAAAAGAAGGGTTAGAAGTAGACAGGGCTAAGATTGAGGTTATCGAGAAATCACCCCTCCTAAGAACATAAAAACACTACGAAGTTTCCTTGGACATGAGTTTTATAGAAGATTTATCAAGGATTTTGCTAAAATTGCTAAACCTTTAAATGGGTTATTAGAAAAAGACAAAGTTTCATTTTGATGATCACTGTCTAAGTTCCTTTAACGAACTTAAAACCCGGTTAACGACGACACCAATTGTAGTGGCCCCTGATTGGGGAGAGCCCTTTGTGCTTATGTGTGATGCTAGTGACTACGCCGTTGGCGGTGTGTTAGGACAAGTGCGAGAAAAGGTTTTTCATACCATCGCCTATGCTAGCAAAACTTTGATCGAGGCTCAAGTTAATTATGCTACTACCGAAAAAGAATTATTAGTCGTAGTGTTCGCCTTTGAAAAGTTTAGGTCTTATCTTTTATGTACTAAAGTTATTGCATTCACCGATCATGCAGCTATTAGATATCTCATGAGAAAGATGCTAAACCTAGGCTAATTTGTTGGGTTTTATTATTACAAGAATTTGATTTAGATATCAAGAATAGGAAAGGTGTTGATAATCCGGTAGCCGATCATCTCTCAAGGATTGAATCCCCCAATTCATCGTTCCAATCAACAATTTAGTAAGTAGAATTTTTCCACCTGATCTGCATTTTCAGCAAAAGAAAAGATTTTTGTATCAAGTCCGATCCTATGTTTGGGATGAACCTTATCTATTCAAAATAGGAGCAGATGGTATATTAAGACGTTGCATCCCGGAGGGAGAAATAAAGTCTATATTAGAAAAATGTCATAACTCCCCTTACAGAGGTCATTTCAAAGGGGATAGGATGGCCATGAAAATATTAGAAGCCGAATTCTGTTGGCCCAATTTATTTCGAGATGCTAGAGAGTTTTTCAAATAGTGTGATCGCTGTCAAAGGAGTGAACATATTAAGAAAAGTGATTCTTTACCAATGAATACAATTCTAGAGGTTGAACTGTTTGATGTATGGGGCATAGATTTCATGGGACCATTTGTGAATTCAAACAGTAACATATTTATACTCCTAGCTGTCGATTATGTTTCTAAATGGGTTGAAGCAATCACTACTACCAAAAATGATGCTAAAATAGTTCTGCACTTTTTAAAGAATTATATCTTTAATCGGTTTGGCACGCCAAGAGCTATCATAAGTGATGGAGGAAGCCACTTCTGTAATTACCAATTCGCTAAGCTTCTAAGGAAGTATGGAGTCAAGCATAAGGTAGCTTTGGCGTACCATCCTAAAACTAATTGGCTAGCAGAAGTCTCTAATCGGGAAATAAAGAATATCCTCGCAAAGACTGTTAGCATCAATTGCAAAGATTGGTCCCAAAAGCTTAATGATGCATCGCGGGCTTATAAAACTACTTATAAGACACCAATTGGTCTGCCCCCTATAGTTTAGTATTCGGAAAAGCATGTCATTTGCCTTTAGAGCTAGAACATCGAGCTCATTGGGCTATCAAGAAGATTAACTTTGATTACCAATATGCGGGAAAACAAATAATTTTACAATTGCATGAATTGGAGGAGATTAGGATTAATGCTTATGAGTGTTCTGGGATTTATAAAGAAAAAATGAAGAAGTGGCACGACCAACGTCTGAATGACAAACACTTCGAGCCCGGGCAATTAGTTTTATTTTTCAACTCTCATCTCAAATTATTCCTCGAAAAACTTAAAACTCGTTGGTCCGGACCATTCTGAGTGAAAGAAGTACACCCTTAAGACGCAATCACTGTAGTTAATGAGCAAGATAATTCTGAATTTAAAGTTAATGTGGCTTTGATCTATAGTATTATGAGAGGGATTAAACTGAACGTGGGATGAATTATCGCTACATGTATAAGACAAAAGATTAAGGAAGAAAAAGTGCGCCAACTATGATTCCCAACTCTAATTACAGAACATTGATGCCTCTCGTGTGTTGTACAAGGAGAAGATGACATGGTGACTCAAGTCGGGCACCCCATCAAGAAGACAGTAGTGGCAGTGAATATCAAGGTGGCTACGAGAGCCTCAAGGAAGCAGGATCTGTTGCGCATTATGGGAGTTGATCTTTCGGCTAAGCCACCACCACCACCGACTGATCACTTTCATATTGATATTCCAGTGACAGATCGAGGTACCGACCCAGATATTATGATGGAGCTGATTGAGTATATTAAATCATATCAGCGGTGTCAACATCTCTACAAGAAGGAATAGTTTGCGAACATTCACTCAAATTTGCGCAAGATTATGGAGAAAGCAAAGATTCCAGTTTCAGAGCCAAGCTTCAGGATGATGAGACAATTTGACGACGAAGGATATCTTCTGACCTCAGACCGATCCAGATTTGACCCAACTGCGGTTGCTGTAGAGAAGGACGACGAGGAAGAAGAAGATGAGGAGGAAGACGACGAAGCGGAGGACGGGTAGTTTTATCTTTGTTCCAGCTTCACTTTTGCCTAACTAGGCTTACATTTTGCTCCCAACTATATTTTGTTATATTATGATGTGGACTTTGTTTTGGGGATATATATGTTGTGATGTGATGTTCTGGATGATTTAGTTCCTGCTTCATTTATATGAGTTTGATGCTGCAAGCTGCTACCTATAGTTATTTTTATGTGTGACATGACACTGAACTGAAATTGATTATTACCATATGTCATATGTGTCCTGCTACGTCTCATTTATTTTGTTGAGAACTGCACTCCTATGTCACTTGTTTCACACTAACTTATAAATTTTACACTATGATGACATATTTAAATCAAAATAATCCTTAGCCCTGATGACTTATTTTATCACAATTTGAATGCTCCGAATTAAATATGATGGAGTGATATTTGGTTTGATTCCTGATAATGGTTTCTATGATACTCATCCTACGCATATACTATATTTGTGTGTTTTTTAATTATACTCATTGATTCTAACACAAATAGATCTCATGACAATAACTATGTACACTTTGAGGATGAAAGTTATGCAGGCTAGACTAAATGACTGGGCTGTTGTGGATTATCATATGATTGGAGTAACATGAGTACATCAACAAGAAGCAAAGAACAACCACTCTGTCACATCCATTTTAGGGGAGTTATTTCGATTTCAAGTTTCTTTACCCTAAAAATGATTTGCTTATTAGTAAAAATAATTTAGAGTACCCTCATGCTAAAAAGGAAATTTTGGTAGGGACTAGCAAAGGACTTAAATGTGGAGGTGGGGGTATTACAACCCCTACCACTTGAGTGAAGAATAATTCATTTAAACATGAATTTAATGTTCTTAATTTTTGTTTTAATTAATCAATAAGTTATTCTAGATATTCAATGATAATTAATTGGTATGGCTGAATAATCCAAAGAGTTCAATCAATGAATTTAAAGTTAGTAAGATTTTTTTCCGATAAAGTTCATTTAAGCGTTTAATGTTTTTGTACAAAACATTTGTTTACTTCCAATGTAATATTTTGATATTGACCTTTAAAAATAACGGGGAGGGATGAACAAGAACTAAGTCAATGATGTAAGCCTACACATGAGCTTAGGTAGTATTCCTTTTGACCATCCACTAAAATATTTGAGCTTGAACTTTGTCATACATATTATTTCATACTTATCTGTCATTCGTTCCTACTAGTAGTACCTTAGTAAGTTAATAATTTTTGGGTGTCGAATTTCTCTTAAAAAGTGTTAAATTTCATAGTGATATGTGGCCTAGGTATATGTCTACATACTCGGAATGATCCCAACTATGATGACAAAATAATGGGAAAAGAAATTTGCGTCATAGTGATATGCGGCATAGGTATGTGAATGCATACTTAGAATGATCCCAACTATGATAAAAAAAAGATAATAAAAAAATGGTTGAAACATCATAGTGATATGTGGCCCAGGTATACGCACTTATACTTGGATTGATCCCTACTATTAATATAGAGTATGATAAAAAAATAATGTATGACCCCATGTGGTGAATTATTAAGATTACTAATTAGGAAACGTCATACTATTATCAAAGCTATCCATAAATTCTTAACCAAACCAAAAACAATCCTACTTTCAATTGAACTACTAACTTTTATGGAGGTTAAATCGTAGACTTAGTTTATTTTTATCTTTTTCAATAACTGTGGAGGTTCAATACAAAATTTTGCATAAGAGTAAATTATTTTCAAGGAGAAGCACGCACTGCGCTAAGATACTTATTTGAGCTTTATCTTTTATCTTACTAATAGATTAGTGAATGGTTGAGCTCTTATTGATTGATAAGCTTATCAGTTAAGTAAAACGAATTTCTTGAGTATGCTTAAATTACTTTGTTTTCAAGAACTAAAGTTCATTTGAGTTCACATCTTATTATTAACTCTTCACTCATTCTATTGTTATAAAATATCTTTGCTAGGGACTAGCAAACGTTTAAGTGTGGAAGTGTGATAACTTCCCAAAAGAAGTTATCTAGTACTTCATTTTGATTTATTATTCATCGTATCGGGAAACAAAAGAATTAAATAAGTAAAAATATGAGTAAATTCGTATTTATTTTATTTGTAGTTAATATGTCTATTTTTTTTTATTTTCTTGCTAAAAATGTGGAAGAAATTGGTCCGGAGAAGCAAAACTGGAATTGTTTTCGGTCTGCACAGGTTGTTGCAACAACCTGAAAAAGTTATTGCAACAACTGCTGGACGGATTTTGAATTTAAAATTCAAATTTTACGTCAAAATAAAAATTGGAAAGAGTAAACTCTTGGTGAAGGACTGCACGTTTTTAAGAGTAGAATCTCATTCCTTAAAGGGGATTGAAAAAATCATTAGAGAGGAGAATATTAGAGCATCATCTTGGGGATTGGCTTTGAAGAAGAAGAACTAGGGCCAACCAGATGTTGGAGAAGACGGCTTGGGTGCAACTTGGAGAGCGTTTTTCTACACTATTTTGAATCCTTATCATCATGTGTTGTAAGATCTTTCTTATTTTATGGTGTTCTTCTGCGGTCATAAACTAAATTCTCTTAGTCTTGTATGAAGAAAGTACCGTGTGTTTTGATGGTATAGTTTTCTTATGCTAAGTTTGTTCGACAAAATCTTCTTGGTTTAACTTTTGAATTTATTGATGGAACTTTTGGTTTTATTTTCATCTTCTATTTCACATCGAGATTCGAGAGATGAGAGGCGAAATTTAGGTTGAAGGTTATCTTATTTCATCGCAAGAATCGAGAGATGAGTGATGTAGATCTTTAACTAAGAGTTCTTACCCTTACGTTGTATTTCAAGATTCGAGAGAGAAGAAGTAAAATCGCTCATGAGTCCACCATAATAAAGAAGAGTGGAAGATATTCCCTCCTCATTACTAACAAATTCGATTTTTACTCTTTAAAATATTTCTCATTCTTCCAAAGTTAGAGATGACTAGGGTAATAGAGGATATTAAGATTTCCGAGATTCGAGAGATGAAGATTTCTTCTATCAAATCATTGCAGGATAATTTGGTCAAACATACTTACTAAATATTAGTTTCATGTACCATTTCTACTCACATAGAAAAGTTTATCTTTCAATTGTATTTTTAGTTTAACTCATCGTTTAGAATTTTTATTACTGTTCCAAATTACTTCATTAGATTTGCTTGAATTTGAAGAAGCGATTTAACTAGTAGTTGTAAGCACTAAAGTAATCACTTTTCCGTGGGAATGATCTCACTCACACTTTATTACTTGAGCGACGTGTGCACTTGCGCTTAAGACGTTTCACCGCGTATCAGGGGTGGGGAGTCCTCCTAAGAAGAAGAAGCCTTGCAAGAGTTCTAAGTCGAATCCTAGGATTTGCAGTGCCTCAATGGTAAAACGACAAAAGAATTATTTAAAGGTTTCCCATTCACTTTGTCGGATCCCAGAAAGGTGAGAGGGGTCTCGTACAGCCCTCTGGTTTTTAACAAATTGGTCGACAAAGAGTTGAGATAATCTTGCAAAGTTGTCGATCTCTCCTTCCTTCAGAGAGCAAAACCAGGTTTGGGCTTGTACTTTCAAATTTGTTGGGAATACTTGACACAAAAGCTGATCAGAGGCATTGTTGAGCCTCATAATGTTGGAGAAATGGTGGATGTGCTCTGATAGGTCATCTATTCCGTCGAATGCCTCAATTTTTGAGAGCTTGAAACCGTGCCGGATTGGATATGCCAAAACTTCGGGCGCTAGTGGGGACTCGGTCCTGACGGGGTGGTGTAGATATGTGGCATGTTGGCCAATCTGGTTGTACTCTTCAACGATCAGTTCTCTAATCTCTTTTCTGATTAGTCTTTCTGCAGGATTCTTGGGGCACCCGTCTGTTGGCGTTGTTGCTGCTGACTAGCTTCAACGTCTCTAAGCAAACGACCGAGGTGTGAAGGGTTTTTTGCTTCAAAGTATTCCTTAGAGTTATATTCTTGATGGTTCTCTGTGGCGGGAACTGGAGGTGAAGGTGGACGATTGACTAATGTGGGCGATATGATGGGTGTATGAGTTGCTTCCAGATTTCTGAGGAGTGTGAGCACTCAGCTTGCTGTTCCTCCATGCGGGTGACTCATCAGTTAAGTGCGTTGTTCAGCATGTCAGTAGTCTCATACTATCGTGGTGCGTTGATAAGAGACTGAGAAAGACTAGTGTTGTCAAACCCCTGCCAGACAGACCCCTGGGTTGTGCGAGTGCTCCTCCTCGCCATTACAGTTAGTCCCGAGTATCATTGCACGAAGGATACTATCTTTTAGGTCTTCTTCAAGCTTTGGGGAACTCGTTTCCCATAGACAGCACCAAACTACTGCAGCCAACTCAACGCTCCTGGTAAACTGGACTAAACTAGGCCGACTTAGCCCGTGGAGCGGTCGAGCGCGCACACAGTCATTGAATAAGTTGAAAAGAACACACGATGATTTTAACGTGAAAAAACTTCTCAACCGGGTAAAAAACCACGAGACCGGTTCGGTGCCGGTCAAACTTTACTATTACCAGCAGTTTACAGATTGTTAGAGAAAACGGGGGCGACAGGCCGCTCCCCGTTACAGCTTTGAGATAAGAGAGATTGCAGGTGCGCTCGGTGAGTGACAGGCCGCCTCACATGAAGCTCAGTTTCTATCACTTTCAGGTGGTGGTGAATGCCCTTAATGTTGCTCGGTTGTTGAACTGTGCGGCGGGATGCGTAGAGATGCGTTGACGAGAGCTTGCAGAATGCCGCGTACGCAGGAGGCCATTAGGAATGGTCGACTAGACGTTTTCTTCATGGGGCGTCGTGGACTTAGGCGAATTCTCGGGTGGCTTGACGGGAGGAGGAGGCTCGCAGACAGAGCTCCGACCTGAGGAAGAAGAAAGCTGAGAGGAGAGAGAAATGAGCGAGATATGGGGGGCCTTTTAAGGGCTCCCGGAGGTGGTTACGGTAGTTATGCGGCTATCCGCACATCGTAACCACCCAAATTACCGGGTGCAGGCTATATTTCACATGATTTTGAATACATATATAATCTTTGTTATATGCATGACGTAATTAAATAAATAATATTGTCCACTAACCAAGGTGGTTATGTGGGTGGTTACCCATGTAATGGACGACAATGATCATGACGGGACGATCAAACAGGGGAGAGGGTTCGCCATCAGCGAGCATCTATCAAGGCGGCGGGCGGCCGACAGAGGAGGGAGAGGAGCCGCAGCCGGCGGGAGGGCCGGCCGCGGCAAGCAAGGAGGGCAGATGACTTTGGTGCTGGTCGCGGCTTGCGGGTGCGGGGGGGGGGGGGGGGGGGGGGGGGGGGGGGGGGGGGGGAGCACGGCGCGGCCACCCCCTTTACGGGCGCGGCAGCACGACGCGGCCGCCCCCTTTGCGGGTGCGGCCACGTGGCCGGGGGAGGCGGCCGCGGGCGCAACCTCCCCTTTGCGGGAGCGGCTTCGTGGCTGCGGGAGGCAGATGCGGGGGGCGGTCGTGGGGCGCGACTGCCCCTTTGCGGGTATAGCCTTATGGCTGCGGGGGGGGGGGGGGGGGCGGCGCCCGTCCGGCCCATTGCAGGTGCGACTTCGCGGCTAGGAGAGGCAGGGACACCTGCCGGTCGGGGGCTCCCTGTCCCGCGACGGTCAGCCGGCGAGGAGTGGAGGCGGCAACCGACCATTTTGGTCTGCCGCAGGTGGTTTGCGTGCATGGTGGGATTCCGTGTGCATGGGATCGGGCATGCTGATCGCGTTAGCGGTAGTTAGCCCCATGAACCCACTGAGTTAGTGGGGATCATAAGTGATGTGCTATTGATACCCATTTTCTTTATATATTTTATCATGACCTCATTAAAAATAAAGAAAAAAACACAAATATTAAAAAGTGAAAAAAATTTTAGAAGAAAATGGTAAAATAGAAAAGTTAAATATTTCAGAAATTTCAATGCGTAAACATGACTAATGATTATCACAGACGCCACCATGGAGACGACTTTTCTCTTAGGCTCTGTTTGGGACAGCTCTGGCGGATTGAAAAGCTGCTGTCCGGATAGAGCTGTTTTAAAATAGATCTTTGAGGAGCAGTTTTGAAAAGCTGCAGAGTGTTTGGGTGTTCTGTGCAGAAGTGCGCTCGGAATCGCCGGAGGAAGGACGTCGGAGGCTCAGAATTGCCGGAGGAATGCCGTCCGGGGGTCGGAATCGCCGGAGGAAGGCCGTCCGGCCTCTGAGCATGTTCCAACTGAAGAAACCATTAGATTTCCAAAACCTGTAAGAGAGAAAGCTATTTTGCGGGAGCAGAAGCTGGGGGGCAGGAGATTTCTGAAAAGCTGCAAAACAGCTCCGGCGGATTGAAAAGCTCTTCACAGGGAGCTGTCCCAAACACATATAAAGTAGCTCTGGCGGCTGGAATAGAGATTTTCCAGCCGCCAGAGCTGCGCCAAACAGACCCTTAGTCAAGTGTGCTTAAGTTTTAGAAAATACAAATTTTATTTTCACTCATTTTAAATAAAAAGAAAAGAAAATCATAATTATTTATGGCAAGTCTTATTCCCAGATGAGACTAATTACTTCTTCCAACTTTATTTCTTGATCAATTTTAAACTTGAGCTGTCCATATCGTCATTTTTCTGAGCAGTACCCGACAAGGAAAGAATTTTTTCGATCACCTTCTGACCACTTCAATGTGTGAACGGATCGTGATTCATAAAATGAATGCACACATAGAGACTGAGTTAAGCAAGAAAGACATTTTTTTTCGATGTTCATGCAATTTCGATTTATTAATTTGGGATTATTTAGATAGCTATAGTTTGAGAAGATTTAGATGTCTAAGATTACTCTTCCATGTGACGTGGAATGGGAAGAAGACCACCAAAGATCAATTTCAATTTTCTTCGCTACTCTGTGAATAACAAGGCTATCTGCCAATAATTAATTTGATTCCGTTTAAAACTATGAACATATAAAATCTGCAAATAGACAAATGCAAACAGCCTAATTTATGGAACTGAATATTGATGAGGTTCCCTTTAATCGGTCCGGGTGAATCGCGAATCCAACGATCGCAACCGCGATTGTCGACTGCACCCGAGCGCGCCCCGCCTACGCATAGCTTACAGCCGCACGCAAACGTGCGCGCGGCCCGCCTGATACCGCGCACCCGCAAGCGGTCTGGTTGTGCGCGCTTGCGCGTGGCCCTGGCTGCGCGCACAACATGCAGCATGGGGCCGCGCGCACTTGCGCGCTGCCCCAGGCCGCGCGTAATGCACAACCTTCCTCTTGGAGACCGGCGGCCTCCCGGCCGCCCTTCCCCCTTTGGCCGCTGGATCCAGCGGCCTCTTGGCCACCTAAATCCAGGCGGCTCTTCTTCCGTTGAGGGAGCCGCCCGGATCGGGCGGCCTCCTGGCCGCCCAGATTCGATCGGCGGCCCAGCCTTGCTGTAGGAAGAGAACGGCCCCTAGGCCGTCCCGCCCGTCTGGCCTCCCGGATTCGGGCGGCATCCTGGCCGCCTGATTCAGGCAGCGTTTGCTGGAAGCAAGCGGCCCCTAGGTCGCCCCGCTTCTTCGGCTGCCTGGATCTGGCGGCCTCCTAGCCGCCCAGATCCCGGCGACCCCGTTTGCCAAAGAGGGCGAATGGCCCCCAGGCCATCCCGCCCTCTGGCAGCTTGGATTGCGCTGCCACTTGGCCGACCAAATCCGAGCATCCTCTCGGCCCCCTGCGGTAGGTGACCCCGTGGTGGCCGCCCGCTCCTTTGGCTGCCCGGCATTCATCGCCGAGTGGCCTCTCGGCCTCTGTCGGCCGGTCTTTCCCGCCATCGACTAGCCCCTTCGCCATCATAAACTCTCCGCCGTCCGATGACGCTTCCGCGATAACCGCCATTGGTTACGTGGGTAACCACCCACGTAACCGTTCGAGTAACCTCCCATAGTGGGGGAAGTGCGTGGCCAAAATTAAAGGTGGTTTGCGTTTAATTAAATTAATAGAATAATGCGCGCATAATACAATTATATTATCGGCCTGCAGTTAATAATTACCGTGGTTACGATCTGCGATTAACCAGATAACCACCGTAACTACTCCTGGGGTCTATAAGTAGAGCCCAGACCCTCCTTCATTTCAACCATTTTCTCTCCCGGAATTCCTGCTACAGATTTTTTCTCTCCTCTCCCACTACTCCAACAGATTTTTTTCTCTCCTCTCCCACTCCTACGTATTTTTCTCTCCCCTCTCATTCCTCCTACGGATTTTCTCTCTCCTTTCTCATTCCTCATACGATTTCTCATTCTCTTCTCCAAAGTGTGCACGTCCCTTCGTGCACACGTTCCTTCTTGCGCGCACCTCTTCTCCAAAGTGCGCACGTTCCTCCTTGCGTGCACCTCTTCTCCAAAGTGCGCGCGTCCCTCCGTGCGCACATTCCTCCTTGCGCACGTCTCTTCTCCAAAGTGCACATGTTCCTCCGAGCACACGTTCCTCCTTGCGCGCACTCCTCCCTTCACGCGTCTCTCCTCCAACGAGCACACATCCCTATATGTGCATGTTCCTTCGTGTGCGTGCACATACTTGCGCGCGCCTTTTCTCCAAAGTGTGCACGCCCCTTCGTACGTGTGTTCCTCCTCGCGCGCACCTCTTATCCAATTAAAGTGGGCACGTCCCTCCGTACGCGAGTTCCTCCTCGCGCGCACCTCTTCTCCAAAGTGGGCATGTCCCTCCATACACGTGTTTCTCCTCGCGCGCACCTCTTCTCCAAAGTGGGCACGTCCCTCCGTACGCGCGTTCCTCGCGCGCACCTCTTCTCCAAAGTGGGCACGTCCCTCCGTGCACGCGCACCTCTTCTCCAAAGTAGGCACGTCCCTCCGTACGCGCGGACCTCTTCTCCAAAGTGGCACGTCCCTCCGTACACACGTTTCTCCTCGCGCGCAGCTCTTCTCCAAAGTGGGCACGTCCCTCCGTATGCGCGCACCTCCTCCAAAGTGGGCACGTCCCTCCGTATGCGGGTTCCTCCTCACGCGCACCTCTTCTCCAAAGTGGGCACGTCCCTCCGTGCGCTTGTTCCACCTCGCGCGCACATCTTCTCCAAAGTCGTCGAAATCAAGACAAGTCAAATAAGCTGCTCTCTCTTCCAAATAATAATCAAAGACTCTAAAACATTCAAAGTATCCAAAGCATTCAAAGTGTGAAGCTTTCTATTGTAGCAAGAAAAAGAATTAACTCCGTGAGAGGTGGTCTGTCACCATTCGGGCCCATTACTCTCTCTCTCTAATAATTGTAACGAGGAGCAGTCTGTTGCCCTCGCTTCCCTCAAAATCCCTGTAACACGACAACAAATAGTAGAAGTTTGGTCGGCACAAATTCGATCACGTGATTTTTCACCAGTTGACGGATTTTCAACGTTACAAAAATGTCATTTCAGCTTTCTATTTTCTGTGACCTAATTTATTTCGTTCTATCAGGAGCGTTGAGTTGACGGTAACAAATATAATATCACACCTTATTTTTCTAACATAATACTTCCAGAGTAATAAAGCACGTGCTGCATTGCAATCATGCGTCCCTACAGGCTTCCTTATAAACACTAATAATTAGCAAATTACAAACAACTTAATTCCAAATCCTTAATTAAGACTCCCAACGGAATTATAAACCTGAATGATTGGATCATGGGCCCCCAAAACAGCAGCCCATCTCTTCCCCACCCTCACTTCGGAGTGAAAGCCTGTTTAAAATCATCACCACGATTAATCAATAATGAAAACAACAATCATTAATTAATTAATTAATTAATTAATTAAGGCTTCCTTTGGCACAGTACAAGTTTGTGAACGTTCAATCTCACTTGAGGCTCCGTTTGGCACGGTGATGGCGGTTGTAAATGCATAGGTTAAGGCTTTGTTTTGTTTGTCGTTTTGCTTCGGCGGCGGGAGGAGAAAGAGGGCTTTTAGAACCGGTGGGAGGAGGCGGCGGTTGGAATCCCTCCGTTTTCCTCCATTTCCCATGACGCGGCGGGTGCAAATAAAGCAAACGCCGGCGGCGGTCATTTGGTTACCCGCCGTGCGGTGGCGTTTGTCCCAAACGGAGAGCTCCAAACGAAGCCTAAATCGTCATTCGTTAAGCATCACCCTAACAATCATCATCGGTTTGAACATAAAAGTGGATGAAATTTCTTAAGTGGGTGCTAATGAATGGCAATTTAACCCCTATGTTTATGACTGCCACCACCGTGCCAAACCGAGTCCAACTTTATCCACATGTAAAAGTTGTCGTGCCAAACATACAAAAATGTTGCTCAAAAGTGCTCGACTTTGACTTTGTTGACCGGGTCAACACTTGTTTTTAATATTATTTTATGTATGAGTGATTAATAGGAGAGAGAGAGTGCATTAAAGGAGGGAGAAGGTGGTTGGTTTTGTTAGCCTATAAATAGGCATGTTGTAGTTCTTTTAAAGTTACTGAAAAAGAAATCTTCCTTCTCATTTCCGGTTTTGAGTAAGGAGCAATGCAGCGCAAAGAGTGTGTGTGTTTTGCTTGTCGAGCGGGAAGGAGAGGTTTACGGGTGAGTAGGTGGTCTCGCCAGTGGCATCTCGCCTGGCGAGTAGTGTGTTCTCGCAAGGGAGATCTCGCCGGTGGTACTCTCGCCGTGTTTGTTTGATCTCGCCGTGCGGGTAGACTGCGGGTTGGCAGGTGTCGCCGAGTGGCTTGGTTTCGCCGTGCGAGAGTGGGCGTTGTCGCCAGGTTTCTTGCTGCGCGGATAGGCGGTCTCGCCGGCTATTTGTGGTGTTTGATGTTTAAGTGGAATTGAGTTGTAAGTTTGTGGTTATGCGGGAGCCCATTCACGTTTCCAGCAAGTGGTATCAGAGGGAGGTTGGACCCCCTGGGAGTTGCTCGGAAGGGTTAGTGACTAGAGGAGATGGAGATGGGAAGTGCCATGTCGGGGCAACTCCCCAAGTTGACGAAAATTAACTATGGAAACTGGATTATCTAGATGAGAGTGTTACTTGCTTCAAAAGAGTTATGAGAGATAGTCAAGGAAGACTATGAGTAGCTTACTGTCGGCGTTGACGAACGCATAAAAGACGACATTGAGAGAATCGAAGAAGAGAGATAAGAAGACATTGTTCTTGATATACCATGGTGTCGATGAGGCGACCTTTGAGAAGATCTCAGATGCGGGAAGCTCGAAGGAGGCATGAGAGGTATTGCAACGCTCCATGAAAGGAGTCGATAAGGCTAAGTAGGTGAAGCTCCAGACCCTTCGATCCCAGTATGAAGTGATGAAGATGCATAGCTATGAGAAGGTCAGAGATTATATGACCCGTTTGCGGACGCTCACAAATGAGATGAAGCAGAATGGAGAGACGATAGATGACGTAAGTCTCATGGAGAAGCTCTTGCGATTTATGTCAAAGAAGTTCCGTCACGTGATGGTGGCAATTGAGGAATCAAAGGATCTCACTCTGATGACCGTGGATGAACTTGTTGGCTCCCTACAAGCCCATGAGTACCGTATACTGCAAGAAGAAGAAGAGTCGAGTGGCCTGGGTAAAGC
This sequence comes from Platanthera zijinensis, assembly GCA_039513925.1. NCBI lineage: Eukaryota > Viridiplantae > Streptophyta > Magnoliopsida > Asparagales > Orchidaceae > Platanthera > Platanthera zijinensis. The sequence goes on from CM077092.1 coordinate 12,945,601, forward strand.
ACTCCAGACTCAGTTGAACTTTGGAGAGAGCTTTGAAAGAGGAGGAGGCCAGCGTGGCCGAGGCTACCAATGAAGAGGTAGAGGAAGAAGAGGAGGAAGAGATCAAGGAAGAAACTACTACCACCAAAGAGAGGCGGAGAAACCTCAAGGTGGGAGGCAAGAAGTAAGAGGAAGAGATAGAGGCCAAGGAAGAGGCCGGGGTGATATGTCTCAAATACAGTGTTACAACTGTAACAAGTTTGGACATATGAGCTATGACTATTGGGCTCCGAGGAAGAGAGAAGAGTCCAAACATTATGCAGAAACAAGCAATACTGGTGGCGATCCGATGATGTTCCTGACCTATAGAGGAGTTAAGGGAGGAAAGAATGAAGTATGATACTTGGACACAGACGCAAGTAACCACATGTGTGGAGAGAAAGATTTGTTCACTAGCCTCAAACCAAATGATGGTGAGGTCAGTTTTGGTGACACTTCGAAGATCTCGGTGGAAGAAAGAGGGGTGATCGTGGTCATCTTAAATGGCAAGGAGGTGCACCTCAATGATGTGTTCTATGTGTCAGGCTTGAAGAGTAACATCTTAAGCCTTGAGCAGTTGGTCGAGAAGGGTTATTGTGTTTAGTTGAGAGATGACACGTTGGCCATGAAGGATCATGAAGGAAGAGAGGTAGTGAAGGTGAAGATGACGACGAATCATCTCTTTACGCTGAGAATGGATGCAAAGGAGACGATGTGTCTTGCGAGAACCGAGGAAGAAGAAGAGGCATAGTTGTGGCATCATAAGATGGGCAATCTGGGGTTCACAGGGTTGAAGCTCTTATCTCATTCCAAGATGGTGGAAGGCCTACCCATGATCTCGCCCCCACAGAAGATCTGTGAGGCATGTACGAAAGGAAAGCAGAAGAGGCTAACGTTTGAAGGTGTCAAGTCTAGAAGAGCGAGGAGACAGCTTAAACTAATCCACTCGGACATAGCTGGTCCATTTGAGACTACCTCAGTAGGCGGAAGCAGATACTATATCACCTTCACCGCTGATTTCAGTCGGAAGTGTTGGGTGTATTTCTTGAGAGAGAAGTCTGAGGCCCTTGACAGGTTCAAGGAGTTCAAGGCAATGGCGGAGAAGGAAAACGGACAACCACGAAAGATGCTGAGGACAGATAGAGGTGGGGAGTACACCTCTAGGCTATTTGATGATTTCTGCAGAGAGTGGGGGATCTCACATCAGTTGACGACTGCGTACTCACCTCAGCAGAATGGAGTCGCGGAGAGGAAGAATCTGACCATTATAAACATGACGAGAAGTATGGTGAAGGGCAAGGGGTTGCCAAAGAAGTTATGGGCAGAAGCAGTACAGTGCGTTGTGTACTTGCTAAACAGGTGCCCAACGAAGAGCGTGAAGTTTATGACTCCATTTGAAGCTTGGAGTGGATAGAAGCCGAGTGTGAAGCACTTGAGGGTCTTCAGGTGTGTAGCTTATGCTCATGTCCCGGACCAGATGAGGAAGAAGTTTGACGACAAGAGTGAGAAGTGCATCTTTGTGGGCTACACTCCGATGAGCAAGTCTTATAAGTTGTACAACCCAGTGACGGAGAAGGCTATAATCTCAAGGGACGTTGTGTTCGAGGAAGAAACTTGCTGGAGCTGGGATGAAGAGGTGAGAAGCATCAAGGAGATGTTCTTTGATGATGATGAAGAGGAGGGTGGTCATGAAGCTGAAGCTGAGATTGGTGGAGCTGAGCCACCATCACCACCAAGTGGAGAGTCAGGGGGAGCTCTCACCCCCTACTCTAGCGGAGAAAACACTAGTGGAGGAAGTTCTAGTGATGCTAGCACTAGCCGGGGAAAAGCATATCGTCCTCAACCTAGGATGAGGAGGTTGGAAGAAATCAAGGAGGAGACGACACCGACCCTTAACAATTTTTCTTTGTATTGTCTCTTAGCAGATTGCGAGCCGCACTCATACGATGAAGCTTCCCAAGAGAAAACTTGGAAGGAAGCGATGGATGTGGAGATAACATCCATCAAGAAGAACGATACCTGGAGGTTGGTAGATCCACCAGCTGGCCACAAACCCCTCGGGGTGAAGTGAGTCTACAAGGTTAAGAGAAATAAGTATGGAGGTGTGGAGAAACACAAGGCAATGCTAGTCGTGAAAGGATACAGATAAGTCCAAGAAGTGGACTACGACGAAGTCTTCGCTCCAGTGGCGCGGATTGACACCATTTAGATGATCATCGCACTGGCAGCTCACTATGGATGGAAGATTCTGCAGATGGATGCCGTGTCGGCCTACCTAAATGGTTACTTGGAGGAGGATATGCACATCGAGCAGCCTCCCGGATATGTGGTACAAGGGAAAGAAAGGAAGGTGTGCAAGTTGTATAAAGCATTGTACGGGCTGAAGTAAGGAGCTCGCGCTTAGAATGGAAGGATAAATGCATACCTCCAGAAGCACGACTACATGAAGAGCCCTCACGAGTATGCCCTCTACACAAAGGTGGAGAAGAATGGTGACATGATGATCATATGTCCATACGTAGACAATATGATATTCACGGGCAACAACCCTGCCATGTTTGAGGAGTTCAAGAGAACGATGAATAAGGAGTTTGAGATGACTGACCTGTGAGAGCTCAACTACTTCCTAGGTGTGGAGGTGCAGCAGAGTGAAGATGGTAATCTTCATCTCACAGAAGAAGTACGCTGAGGAGATCTTGAAGAAGTTCAGGATGGAGGATAGCAAGGCTATCTCCACTCCCACTGATCCGGGGTTAAAGTTGAGGAAGGACTCGAAGGAGGGAGCAGCCGACTCCACGTTGTTCAAGAGTTTGGCCAGAAGTCTACGCTACCTGACTTTCACCAGGCCTGATATTATGTATGTTGTTGGAGTGGTGAGCAGGTACATTGAGGAGCCGAAGCAGGACCACTTCTCGGCAACGAAGAGAATCCTGAGATATGTGAACGAGACGAGAGGTCATGGCCTGAAGTACTCTACAAGAGAGGAGTTAAAGTTGGTTGGGTACTTGGACAGTGATTACGGTGCAGACGTGAATGATCGGAAGAGCACTTCCGGGTATGATTTCCATGTGAGAACAGGTGTGTTCTCATGGAGCTCGAAGAAGCAGACAACGGTTGTCTTGTCCTCATGTGAAGCTGAGTACATCGCAGCAACAACCTGTGCCTGTCAAGCGGTTTGGTTGAGGAATCTCTTGCAGGAGTTACATCATCAACAAGAGGGGCCTATGACCATGTTTGTTGACAACATATCTGCTATACAACTCGTGAAGAATCCTGTGCTACATGGGCGTAGCAAGCACATCGAGACGAGGTACCACTTCCTCCGTGAGCAGGTGGAGCAGAAGACGGTTGAAGTGGTGTATTGCCCCACCGAAGAGCAGATCGCGGATATCTTCACAAAGGCCTTGAAGGTGGAGACGTTCCTGAAGCTCAGAGGCAAACTCGGCATGTGCTGCCAAGTTTGAGGAAGAGTTTGTTGGACTTTGACTTTGTTGACCGGGTCAACACCTGTTTTTAATATTATTTTATGTATGAGTGATTAGTAGGAGAGAGAGAGTGCATTAAAGGAGGGAGAAGGTGGTTGGTTTTGTTAGCCTATAAATAAGCATGTTGTAGTTCTTTTAAAGTTGCTGAAAAAGAAATCTTCCTTCTCATTTCCGATTTTGAGTAAGGAGCGCTGCAACGCTAGGAGTGTGTGTGTTTTGCTTGCCGAGCGGGAAGGAGAGGTTGCCGGGCGAGTAGGTGGTCTCGCTAGTGGCATCTCGCCGGGCGAGTAGTGTGCTCTCGCAAGGGAGATCTCGTCGGTGGTACTCTCGCCGTGTGTGTTTGATCTCGCCATGCGGGTAGACTGCGAGTTGGCAGGTGTCGCTGAGTGGCTTGGTCTCGCCGTGCGAGAGAGGGCGCTGTCGCCAGGTTTCTTGCCGCGCGGATAGGCGGTCTCGCCGGATTGGTTTCGCCGGCTATTTGTGTGTTTGATGTTTAAGTGGAATTGAGTTGTAAGTTTGTGGTTACGCGGGAGCCCATTCACGTTTCCAGCAAAAAGGGAGCCAAAATCAATTACTTATAGCACTTACAGCGAAGATGGTGGCATGGCCGGGGTCGGCGAGGTGCGCAAAGAGGTTGTCGATGGGGCCGGTGCCGGTGTAGATGTGCTGGAACCAGGCGCCTATGACGGCGAGCATGGCGAGGCGGCCGTTCTTGATCTCCTTGGTTCTCAGTTCCTTGATTTTCTCGGGGAGCCGCTGCCCCAGCCGAGCGGATCGAACCAGAGCCCGCCAGGGTAGCCCAAATCGGTGCCGGTCAGCTTGTTGTTGGGAAAGATGGGGTCGGTGTTGACGGAACCCGGCTTTATGATGTCGGCCCAGCGCCGGCCCTCGGCCCAGCCGATGAGTATGAGCTCGACGACAAAGAGGGTGGTGGTGTCGGTGAAGTACTCCTGCTCGCCGGCGGTGTACCATGACGGCGTGTTGAGGATGCCCAGCTTCGTGAGGAACTCCGGGATGAAGATGCCGGCAGCGCCGAGCATCGCCCACCGGCAGTGCACCAGCTCCGACTGCACGTTCCATTTCAGGCTCTCCGGGTCAGATCCTGAATACATACATATACATATGAGTTCTAACAATATATGTTGTGAGAGTTTCAAAAATTGATAATTTATAATTTCTTATAAATTATTAGTAAATAAAAATCTATTTTCTAAAAATAATAATTTTAATAACACTTCTTTTTGTTGTAAAAATGCAACAAAAATTTATTGTGTGTACAAATTTGACCGGGCGGTCGTCAAATTTTTAGGCTCTGTTTGACACTGTGGTGACGGTTATGAACATGAGGGTTGAATTGTCATTCGTTGACACATACTTAAGGAATTTTATCCGTTTTTATATTCAAACGGATAATGTTTGTTAGGTATTAACAAAAGAAGGTTCAACCCATAAGTTTACAATCGTGACCATCGTGTCAAATGGAGCCTTAGGCTTCGTTTGAGGGGACTTATTTTCACCGGTCAAGCGGTTACGACCGCATGAACCGGACCTTAATTATGGTCTGTTTCATGCGGTTGTAACCGCTTGACCGGTGAAAATAAGTCACCCCAAACGAAGCTTTAGTTTCACTATTTGGTAGCTACATTGAATTTAAGTTTCATAAATTTCTTCAAATGAACACAACCCTCCTTTAAGGGGCGCAAATGAGCACATTGAATTATATGTATGTAGCTTTAGAGCCCCACAACTCAGAGGCCCCTAAAATGTTAACTATATAATTATCAAAATCGCAATAGTTTGGGTTTATAAACAATGAAACTTGATAGAGGAGGCTTACCAAGGCCGAGAGGATCAAACCCGAAGTCGGCGGGAAGGCTGCATCCAAGAATTTAGCGTGCATCAAAAATTTTTAATATCGAAGACGAGGAAGATATCCAATGCATGTAATTAAACAAGAAAGATTATGACCAAGATCTTTAGAAGCTAATAATCAAATAGAACGCTACTATTTTGCGCAACTTTTTTTGCTCCCGTGACTTTGGACCATAATGTTACAGTCGTAGAATGTATGTTTATGTGTGATGTCACATAAAAAAAAGAATAGTTTTGAATTTAAAAATGGATGAAGTTTTTTAGGTGAGGTCGGGCGTTCACGAATGATGTTTCATAACGGCCGTGCTCAAAAATAAATAAAAATGTGAAACTTTTTTTGGGTGACAAAACTTTGATATTATGCTGCAATTTCTAATGTTAGAAAATAATTCTTTTTTTTTTTTTATGTTTGAAGTAAATTTGAGAAACTTTTTTTGGTGAGATAAACTAGTAATTCACAAAGTGAACCCTCATTCTACCTTAAAAAATTATTGAGAACATCATTAGTGTTGTAAAAGGTCCATTTGGTCTGGCGGTGGCGCGGTGCTGTGGTTATGAATTGTTGTTCATAAACACTCGACCTGATAACCTGAGAAATTCTATTCATTTTCATGTTTAAATTATTTTTTTCCTAGGTAACAGTTATCTCATAACCGTTGTTATGTCAAACACATTCACGAAAGTGACGTTTTTGTTCAAACTCACTGGAGAAAAAAAATGTAGTGTCAAACAGACAACAATTCGTAACTATCACGCTCACGATGACCACCACCGTTGTGCCGAAAATACCCAAAATGAGGGAAAGATGAAGCTAAGGGGCCGGCTTCATAAATAGAAAGATTCAAAATTCTTTACATACATCACAATTAAATCTTAAAAGTGTCTCTTTGTCATTATTGAAGTAAAAAATTTACCTTAAGGGACAAAAATAGACCAAGAAGAACATTTATCTATCTTTTAAAGCAATCAAAGATTTTGAACTCAGTCCTACGGTTCTAATTTGATCCTATGATGTTGTTTGCTGATTAATAGTTTTAAATATTAAAACAGTTGGAGTTTTTATGTGAAGCCATTCAAGAAAATCCAAATATATAAAAAAAATATAAAATAATGAGATTGGTGAACTCATTCAATCAACAAAAAAAAATGCTTCGGAATGGTGAAATGAATTCCTTCAATGAAGAGATCCGGTCTTTCAAAACTAATGTCAAGATTAAAGAATGAAAAATAATAATATTATAAATAAAAAATAAATATAATTCACTTCTGATCAAAATGAGAAGAACTAATTTTAGTTACCTGCCATCAAGCCACGGGGGTGGAGTGCTTCCGGGGAACCACAGCGGTCTCTCAGCCGCCACCGCATTCACTGCCAATGATCGCCGGCGGATGGAAACCGCCGCCGGCATCCCCTGCTTCAGTCCCCTTCCAACCAAGAAGGAAGCTTTCGCCGCGCTGATCACGCTCCAATTCTGGCCACTGCAAATTTAAATAAAAAAAATAAAAAAAACGCCCCGAACAACAAATCGCCGGCCAGTTATTAATTAGAAATCATTAATCCACATTCCACGCTATAATCAACTGTTTTGATCAGCTCTGTTTTGCTCGCCGGAGCAAGGGGTGTAGTTTAGCGAACTTACTTGGATGATGAGACGGCGGCGATGGAAGCCACGGCGGCGGAGGAAGCCCAAACGGCGGCCATCTTTAATTCGACTGAGCTTGCAGGCTAAAATTAGAGTGGATGGGTGATGAGTATAAATTAAATTAAGGAGGAGCCTTATCCCAGGGAGATAGGACTGCAGGCTTATGGCCTCCCCGCGGTCTGACACGTGTACTGGGAAATCCAATTTCTGTCTTCCATTCTTGTGGCTCTCGTTGGAATTGTTATTGGAATTGTTTTTCTATTTTCGACTGTGATTGATTTTTACTCGTTTCAGTGAATTGGGAACGTGCAGGGGTCTTGACGATATTTCTCTTCAGTGATTGGTTTAGTTTCGAAGACGTGCGTGAATGCTGTTGGTCTCGACAGTATTTCTCTGGTGATGGCAGGTGATTTGGTAGTCATCCAACGATGAATGTTGCAGGCGAACTGTAAAAATTTATGAACGGAAGCTGAGAAAGGTCGTAGAAACACTCAACCATACCAGACGCGAAGTAATAATCAGCATAACAGAAGCACACGAGTCAAAATCTGGAAATCGATCTGATTTACACAGCGTGACATGATTTCGTCAATGTACCCAAATGGAAAACATAAAATTACAACTGTTGGCAGAGAAGAAACTGCGCGGACAGAAACTGTAACCGCACAAGCCGCAAGTCGCATGCCTTGTACGCCGAAACCGACGAAGTTGCCTATCCGCAACTAGCCGCGCAGACTGCCTGTTATTGAATGTTGATCAAGAAACAGAACCCGCTGATAGACCGGGCGAACTCCAATCTCCATCTGCAACCCGAGTAAGGTGACTTCAAGTCACAGAGACCGCGACCTACTGTTATCCGCTGGCTGTAAATCACGAACTGTTCTACATAGGCCTGTGCAAAAGGAACCGAAGAACCGAGAACCGAACCGAATTGGACGGTTCGGGTCGGTTCCTGGGTTGACCGGTTCGGGTCTGGATCCATGAATTATGAGAACCGTCGGTTCGGGTCGGTTCTCGGTTCCTACAGTCGGGTACCCGAGAACCGACCCGAGTTAGTATTTAATCTTAATAATTATATATACACTCCTATGACTATGAGCCATCCGCTGTCAGTGTCCGGAAAATTTAAACCTAATAGTAATATAATCTAAGATTTTAATTAATTTTATATTTAACATTTATTTATATAAATATATACTATATATTTATAAGTTAATACTTAATATTAAACATCATCACATCAGATCATCAGTCATTAACCCCCGAACCCCGCGAAGCCCGAACCCTAACATTCTTGTCGGCGTTGTCGCTTCCGATTTCTTCCCAGCAAACCGTGACGACGCGACTTCCAGCGAGGCAGCGAGCCGGCGTTGCTTGCCTGCTTCCTCCTCTCCCGATTTCTTCCTGTCGCTCCTCTCAGTTTCTTCCCAGGCCCACCGGCGCTGCTTCTCCTCTCCCGCGACCGACATTTCTCGTCCCCGAGACTCCGGTAACGGTAAGAATCGAACCCTCCTCCATCCTCTAGTCTTCCTCGCTGACTTGCATAATTGTTTGGATTATTTATTATCAAGTTCTGTTATGGACATCTATAAGGATTATTATCAGTTCTGTTTAACATTGAGCATCTATAATATCCTTAATTTGTTCTTCCGATTAAGATGCAGTAATTTATTCGGTTACATGAATTATTTAGCTTGGTAGCTTTCGATTTTAGTTGCTTAACTATGATTGTTTTCTAAATTTTCTGGATATTATTTTAGGATGAAGACCCGAGCTTGCAAGAATGTACACGCTTGGAAACAGAAGAATGTAGTTTCTCTGATTAATTAATAGAAGTAATAATTCCAAGGTGTCTCTAGTTAGCTCTAGGTAGAATTTGCATTATTACCCAGCATGTCCATATGATGTACCATTAATACTTGCACAATCTTCAATATTTTTTTGAAGGCGAGTAGAACCGAGAACCGAACCGAACAATTTGGTTCGAATCCGGTTCTATATTTATGAACCGTGGGTCGGTTCCGGTTCCAAAAACTTGGAACCGAACATACATAGGTCGGTTCCTGGTTTTGAGTGGAATCGAACCGAACCGATCAGAGTTGCACCCCTAGTTCTACACCAAGCTTCCACTAGCTAGTTGCCTAGCCGTCTGATGCTAGCTGCACACCTGCACAGATAGCCATCCTCACTTAATTATCGCGTCGGTTAGAAAAACTTAACCACATGATAAAACCGTGAGTTGAGTTCTCACCGTTCTCTCGATTTTCTTCTTTTATGACGAGCCAGGAACTCCTATTTATAGGCGTGAGGAGAAGTGCTGTCACCACCCATAGCGATAAGATAACCGCCCGTCAAACTTGCAGCTAACATCACTTATCCGCACAAGTGCTGATACAAACATTAGTCCTCCATTGAAGAGAGTTGTCTGCAAGAAGTGCAGACACACCACTCTGTCTGCGTAACCAACCCACAATACAATGCAGGCAACTCTGACAGTCTACATAGCTGAGCGAATAAAACCATCAGTCTGCGTGGACTTAGACATCTCAATCACGCGTCCTGATTTATCTCGCGCTAAAGAAGAACTGCCGAACTCCACATCCAATCCGCGCAGACCGGCGAACTTAACAACCAAATCGTGTATCAGGCGATCTTCACAGATTAGGCAACAACCAGACTTGTCACACTCCCGTGACTAAGTCCACAACAAGGAAACTCCGCGGTCTCCAAACCAATCACAACACCTGAGAGCAAGACCATGCTAATGCCTAATATCAACACCAGTCCATACAATTGCGGACTGCTCCTATCCAGACAACGCGGTCTCTAGGTGACCAATCGATCAAGCTGCGCTAATCCCCACGATCTCATCACCATACCACAAGCACAGAAGACGACCAGACTCAACGAGCTCTAGATGAGTCTGTAAGAACAAACATGTCGAACTCGGTGAACTCCAGATGAGTCCGCCATTTCTGCGGTTTAAACAACCCTAACTGCCCAATTTACCAAGGGTGCTTGCTGATCCAGACCGCCAGTTAACCAGGCTATTCACCTACTTCAAACCACCAGGCCGCGGTGGTCTCGGCAAACTGTGTGGTCTGCCACTTCAGACCGCCCACCTCCGCCACCACTTCAACAATTTCAACACTCCCTCTTGAAGTGGGAAGTGGAGACCAGCCCGAGCAACCCCCATAACCGAATAAATGACATCTTCGGCAAAGACTTTGTAAAGATATCCCACATATTATCCTGACTCTACACGTAATCAACCATCAAAGATCTTTTCAGCACCTTCTCTCGAACAAAGTGATGCTCGATCTCGCTGTGCTTCATTTGCCCGTGACAAACTAGATTTTTGACCACTTTAAGAGTACTCTCATTGTCACCGCGAAGCAGAGTAGGATTCTGCACCTCCTCATGGATGTCATCCACTAATCTCCTAAGCCAGATGACTTACTGAGCTGCCAAGGCTGAAGCCTTGTATTCCGCTTCAGTAGTGAAAACAGACACTGAATCATTCTTCTTACTATACCATGAGATAGCTGCTGATTCCATGAAGAAGACATATCAAGACGTCAATTTTCTATCATCTGTACCTCCTCCATAATCAACATCCATGTAGCCATGTAGACTGCAACTCGTATCCCTCTTATGAAAGAAACCCATCTCTGAGATAGACTTGACATACTTCAGGATACCTTTAGATGCCACAAGATGAGGCTTCCGCGGCTCTGCCATATACCGACTATCCCGACCCACTACATAAGCAATATCGGGCCTAGTGATTGTCAGATATATGAGACTCCCCACGAGATCCTGAAACACCAAAGGATCTGAAAGAACTCTTCCCTCATCCCGCCGAAGTTTTAGACCGACCACCATAAGAGTAGAACTGCTCTTCCCTTTCCGTATGCCGAATCACTTAACGATTCTCTCTGCATAGCCCTTATGGGAAATAAGCACGCCGCTCTTCTGTCTCTCAATCTTGAGTCCAAGTAAATAGTGGAGCTCCCCAAGATTCTTCATCTCGAACCGAATAGCTAGCTTAGCCATGAGACTAGCTACTTCCTCCTCCAAGTTCCCCGTGACGATTATGTCGTCAACATACAACAACACTAGGACTTGAAGCTCCTCCTCTTCTTAATGAAAAGACTTGAATTTGAGTCTGAAGCAAAGTATCTGTAGAATTGGAGGTATTCCGCGATCTTCCCATACTATGCGTGAGGTGTCTGCTTCAGACCATAGAAGGCCTTCTTCAGCTTGCAGACGTGTCCTGGATGTTCTTTGATACATAACCAGTGCTGACACCAGTGAAGGCTGCACCATGAAGATATCCTTGTCAATCTCATCGTTAAAAGGAAATCATTCTTTACATCGAGTTGTCAAATCTTCCATCCTTGGCAAGCCGCCAAAGAGATCACCACCCAAACTGAAATCAACTTAGTCACCGAACTGAACGTCTCTACATAGTCCTCCCCATACTACTGTGAGAACTCCCAAGCTACAAGGCGAGCCTTGTACCGCTAGATGCTGCCATCAGTCTTCTTCTTCAGCTTATAAACCCACTTGCATATAACAGGAGTGATGTCATCGATCTTGAGCATAAGATTCCAAGTCTCGTTTTTCTTGAGGGCGACTATCTCCTCATCCATGACATCTTACCACTCCTTTATGTCAGTGACGTTCTCAAAGCATGACGGCTCCCGCTCATCCAAGGGACCTACGAAGAATATGAGACAAAAGTCACCATGTTCCTGCTCCTATATCGAGCCGGTGGGATGATGGTGCTTTTGGACCTCTGTAGGGGTTGACCTTGATCCACCAGTCCCGCTGCTTCTTATGTACTAGCTATAATCCCAGGCACACCAAGAGCATCACTCCCCTACTTCTGATCTTGAAGCCTCTGCCCTAGAGCTAGAAGAAATCGGAGCACCTGATGATACATACAACTCCATCAGAAGATCACGAGCAGCTTCCTCTTGGCCTCTGTCTAACCTGCTCTCCCGTAGATCCACAGATGAGCCACCCTGGTATGATGTAAGTTCGTCGAAGACAACGTCTCTTGAGACGACGAACTTCTTCGTTGCCGAATCAATACATTTCCAGCCCTTCTTCCTCTCATCATATCCAACAAAGATTAGCTTCCTTGCTTTAACATCTACTTCATCCTGAGAGCGTCTGGAATATATACATAGCAGGTAGATCCAAACAACCAAAGATGTTCAACACTAGTCTTCTCCTTGAACATCAACTTATGAGGAAACTTCATGTTGTTCGGATTGAGGGGCTTCTTGTTGATGACATACATCGTACAAGCCATTCTCTCTACCCAGAAGTCCCTAAGAATGCCTTCGACGTGAAACCAGCACTTGCAGGTCTCCGTCAAATGATGGATCTTTCTCTCTACAACTCCGTTCTATTATGGAGTATGCACACAAGCGAGTTCCCTCTTGATGCCGAACTTTCTGCATAAGTTAGAGAACTTATATAAAGTGAAATCTCTGTCATTATCAGTTCTCAACTTCTTTATCCTCAGATCGAGCCGACCCTCCACGAGCTCCTTGAACTCCACGAATATTCTGAACGCCTCTGACTTCTCTTTCAAAAATATACCCAAGTATACCTGGAAAATTCATCAAAAAGAACCAGCATGTACTTGCTACCGCCGAGAATGGGAGTTACAGTAGGTCCCGTTAGATAACTATGGATGCATTCTAACGGTGCTCTACACATAGTCTGTGAATTTCCAAATAGAAGGAGATGTGTCGTTCCATACTGACATCCCGCAAAGACATGATCGTCTCCGAAGGATAAAATACTAGGCAGACTATGCACTAGAACTTTTACCGTCATAGCCTTCAACTTATCCATTCCAACATGCCTCAGCCACTCATGCCAAATAGCAGTGCTGACGTTCACCCTCAACTTATCAACATAGGAGCTTGTCGCCAACACACAGAAATCCTTCACTCTCCTTCCGACATGAGTGACGTCAGCTTTCACAGCTGATATATTCCTGAGAAACTTCACTACTGTTAGGTAAAACAGAACGTGATACCCAACGTTAACAACATTGGTCACCGAGAAGAGAGTTTTCTTCATTACTGACATGTGATACACATTCCTCAAAGTGAGTGACCCTCGATCTCTGCCTAAAGAAACCACCCCTCCTTATCTACTGCATAAACAACATCGTTAGCCGTAATAATAACATCGTTACCTTTGTAGTCCTGTAGAGAAGAGAATTTAGACCCGTCTCAGGTGAGGTGATGACCACACCCTGAGTCCACAATCTAGTCCTCCTGATAGTTGATGGAGGAAAGTGCACGAACACAAGTACCTCTCATTAAGGCACTCCCCCATACTTCATCCTCAGCTTTGGACTCAGCCTCTTCCTTCCCTACAATATGCCCTGACTAAAGATTCACTTTACAGTCCTTGCGGATGTGACCAAGCTTATTACACCTGTATCACCGAGGTCTGCCCCGCTTCTTCCCGTCATCATGCTTAGGAGCCTTGCTCCTTTCTTGTTGTGATGAAGAAGAAAGACCATCACTAGCAGGTGTATTCTTCTTCCTGTCTCATCTCTTCTTCTTGCCCGAGAAGAGAACCTCGTCTTCCCCCCTGAGATCGACATCCCGACCATCTTCCTTGCCAAGCTCTCTTGCGAAGCTAGTAGTTTTTCCAGATCGTGCAAGGATGGCTGAGTGGCCCAGCCCTGTACTGAAGTAACAAAGACATATACTCCATCCGCACACTATGAATGATGTGTCTCTTCAGCTTTGCCTCTGAGATAGGCTCCTTCGGGTCTAATGTCGAAATCTCAGCGCAAAGGTTCTTTATCTTCAAGAAGAATGATGACACTGACAGGTCTCCCTGAGTGGCCTTAGCCAACATATTTTCAAAGAACTGTAGCCGAGCTATGTTCTTCATGTTGAACAGGCCTTCCAAGGCCATCCAGATTTCAGCCACTGATTGACATCTGATGATGCGATCGAACAGCTCCGGTGAGATCGCTCGCTTGAGAGTGACTCTACCTTAGAATTCACCTTCCTCCAAGCTCTCATCGCCTCAGCATTCCCAGCGGCAAGAACAACTTCTTGTCCGTCGTCTCCACCGACGACTTTCCAAAGGCCCTCACCAATTAGATAACTCTCAATGTAATACCTCCACTTCTTAGAGTTGGTGTACATCAAGAGTTTGATTCCAAGATCTCTTGCATAACTTACCTCCATTGCTCTCTACTGATTAGCTTGAACTTCAATAAGAAAAGCACACTGATAGTTTAACTTTCAAGGCAGCCTAAACATAGAGGGGGGGGGGGGGGGGGGGGGGTAGGTTCTGCTTTCTTTCTAGAACTTATTCTAGACAGAATTCAATTTATTAACTAATATAAGAACACAGCAATCACAGAAAACAAAACATCACAGATTGCACTATGTTTTATAGTGGTTCCCCAAGGTCTGGGTACATCCACTTTCCCCCCTTCACCTATCTAGCTGTATGCTAGATTCGGCCAAACTTCCACTTATCTCAGATCAATAGATCTTACAACTCAGAACCCAACTGGTTCCTACAACTCAGGCACAACTGCCCTACCTCAGCCTTGCCCAAGGCCTACAACTCAGAGAATATCCTTCTCCTACACTCAGGCAATCAGCCCTACCACTCAGAGTTCAACACTCCTACACTCAGCCTTTATAACATAGGCTTACAACTCAGATCTGTATAAACAGATCCTACAGAAATATAGAAAAGATTGTTTAAATTGTCTTGCCAAGTTGAGAGAGAAAAGGCAATGACAATTCTTAATTAGCTGATGCAATCAACTATTTCTTAGCCTTCTTCAAAGCTTCTTGAAAATGTACTTAGCTGAGTTGATTCCAAACAGCTTCTTGAGAATCCACTGGTGGATTCCTTTCTTCTTCTTCAAATTCTGACTTGATCTCTCTCTATCCAGAACTTTGAATGATTCTTCTGAATTCTGATTAGAACTCTTCTTAGATCTACCCTTAGATAGTCTTCTTAGATCTCCCGGAGAAGATCTTCTTAAGTGCCTAGCACTTTCTTGAAATGAGTAGAATGTAATCCTTCTCCACTTTCTGATCCAATGTATTTCAAAGGTCAGTTCTATATCTTCTTCATTGTGTATATTTTCTCCTTCTGAATCTGTCTATTTATAGACATTCTTCATGGTAACCGGCTGATCCGGTTTCTAACCGTTTTCTGACAAGTCTGACAACTTCAGTTAACTGGTGATAACTCACAGCTGTCAAGTCTTCAAACAAGTCCTGTGCCTTAGTGTTGAAACAGTCTGTCAGAAAGTGTCGAGACCATCTGTCTATTTGTGTCGACACAATTGACTTTGGTGTCGACACTGCTCTTCAGTGATGTCGACTAAATTGCCTTTGTGTCGACACATCTTCTTCTGAAACTAACTTGGTCTTTGACTCTGCAGTGTGTCGACACAAGTCCTGTGTGTCGACACAGTTGTTGTAGAATCATAACTTTAGTAAGTGTTGACTTAGCCTTCAGGTGTCGACACATTCATTTTTTTTTCTTTGCTATAATGTGTCGACTTACTCACTATGTGTCGACACATTCTGCTGGTGACGACAAACTTGTGGTCGACTATTTTCTTCTGTGTCGACATATTCAGATGATGTCGACAAACTTGAGATCGACTATACTCTTCAGTGTCGACGCATTCTCCCAATGTTGAGGTCGACGTTTTTCTTCTGTGTCGACACAATTCCCAGTGTTGTGTCGACTTACTTCTTCTGTGTCGACACAATTTCCCAGTGTTGTGTCGACTTACTTCTTCTGTGTCGACACTTTTTTTCAGTGTTGTTGTAGACTATGTCATGTGTCGACACTTTTTCCCAGAGTAGTGTCGACTTACACCTTCTGTGTCGACACACTTTCCCAGTGTTGTGTCGACAACTTTCTTCTATGTGACGACACATGTTCCTTTGTGTCGACACTTGGACTTAGAATTTTTTCTGTAAACTTTAACAATTCTTTACCTGCACATGTCAACTCAAAACAACATCAAATACAACATGATGTATATCATTGAGCTAGGTTGGGCTTCTTCAAATCAGGTACACATTTTCCAATGTACCCAACAATCTCCCCCTATTTGGAGAAGTCATAACCCTTATAGCCAATGATATACACCATTTATAAATAGTATAAAACGATGATATATGACAATACACAGGGATACTTAATTATAAACAAATAATAAGAACATCATGGATAAAACAATCTATCACAGATTTAACAATTTTGTTTATTACTGGGTAATGTTTGATTACATGGTTTTTCTTTGACTGATCACATTACATCATTACAAAACATTATGAAAGAACTAAAACATTATCAGGATTGATCAGGCTCTCTAATAACAATCCCTTGGCCAGATTTAATTTTAGCTGTCACAGGAGCTTCTGATTCTTCAGCCATCTTTTTCCTTTAAGATCAGCTTTCTTCTTAGCTTCTTCCTTGAGCCTTTGCCTTTCAAAATAGTGAAAAGGCTTTGGGAAGTATTTGCTTGGCTCCATAGATCATCATGGAAGTCTTCCCAGCTTAGCTTTCCTTCTGAATTGTACAATGGCTTCTTGTCTTGCCTCATACTTCTGCCATTCCTGCTCATTGTACCACTTGCCCCTTTCATGAACTTGATCTTTGACAGCTTTCCATGCAGTGAGTATTATATTTCTGGAAGTAGGACTCCACTGCTCAAAATCTGGCTTCAGCTCAGCCTGCTCTCTAAATCTTTTCTTTGACAGTAGAGCATCTTGCTGTTCTTGCAAATTTACCTCAGGCTTATCAACCTTTCAAAGATAACATTTACAACCTCCTTTGAAGGACTATACATATATTGCACTTGCTGATCCAATATATCAAAATCTGGAGGGGGGTATATGACTTGGGCAACCTCAGGTTGGTCACCTTCAAGTAGTCCTGTTTGTAGACCTGACTCAGCCACCATGTTATCATCACACAATGGTGGATATCCCAAAGTGGCTCTTATACTATTGGTCACCCATTTGGCATGCTCAGAGCCTGCATGAATTAGCATCCTCTCCCCCTTTATGGCTTCTCTTGATACATGATCTCTAAGATCTTCTTTCTGAAATCGAATTTGGCCATCCAAATAATTCACTCCCTCCTTGAAAAATGGTCTTAACTTTTGAAGCTTTTCAGATATTTCCTGTTGAGAGGTTGTGATGGCAGTCTTAACAGATGCAATAGCAGCTTGAAAATTCTTATCAAATTCTTCCATTTCTTTGGCTCTTTGCAGGCATCCCTGGAACAATCTTCTTCACCTCTTGAATGATCTCATTATGAGATTCAGTTAATTGTCTCATTCATTCTTATTTGATTTTCCAGAACATAACCTTGCTTCAAAGCAATATCATCCACCTTTGTAGAGATAGCCTGCTGTTGTTTAGCCAGATAAACTACAGCATTGCCACCCTTGTGGAAGCAATCTGTCATTTCAGTTTTATTCAAGTTGACTTGAAATTGGATAGATTTGATATCTTGGCTAAGTCAAACTGCAGAGTTTTGTTGCTTTCATCAACATATTTCTCAATGGCCACCCTGTGGTCATCCAATTTCACCTGTAATCCACCAAGAACTTGTTATAATCAACTTCAGGAGGTGGTGGTGGAGGTGTTGTCTGTAAAGCCTGCTTATAAGTCTTGCTTCTTCTTTTAAATACAACCAGTTTTCTTTTCTTAGCCACCTGGCTTCTTCAGTTTCAGATTCAGAAGTACTCTCAATGTGAACTCTATCTGCTTCAGTGCCATGTTGCTCAGTTTCAACATGTACTGGCTCCCCCTCAATTCTTTGCTCCTCTCTACTTCTTGTACTTTTTCAATCTCTTGAACTTTCTCCACTCCTTGTTCTAGCTCTATGTCAAGAGGCTGCTCAACATCTGGTCCTCTTCTATTCTATCAGTAGCTATGTCAGCATTAGGAAAAACTCATCCGAGTGTATTCTTTTGAACTGGAGCACTGAAGATAAGTCATTAGGTGCATCCTTGTGCACTTCTCAGGCAGCTGCATATCTGGAGTAGGAGAAGACACATGCTCCCCCTGAACCTGTGCAGAGAAAAAAAACTTTTAGAAAGTCTTTTATAGTAAAATACATTTGCTCCCCCTACACCTGTACCACTTGTACCTGAGCAGGGTAGATACATTTTGAGCAGGAGATTGAACTGGCTCCCCCTGCATCTGTGCAGATGTATCTACTTGATGAACTATAGTGGGGAGGTTGTTCTTCACTCTGTATCCTAAGTGGGTCCTCTTGTTGTTGCTCAGTCTCGTGAGCTGGAGAAGGGGATTTCACAGGGGTGTCTGGCCTGCTCTCTTCAGGCACATCCTTAGACAGCACCCTTCCCACCTGGAGAATAGTCTCATGTCCATCCTTCTCATATGATTGATTTTAGATCCTGCAGTTGTTGCATCACTTCATCACTTCATCACTTCAGGAATTGCTCCATTGAGATATAGACTTATGATCCTAGCCATGTTAGGCTTCTTGATCCCTTCTTTAATCTTGTCAAATAGGATTACTGACCAATCAGTAGGAATTGTAAAGGCAATCCTGGTCATAAGGTTGAACATATAGGCAGAAATCCTATCATGTCCACCTGTCTTGCAGAGAATTACTTCCCAACTATGTCAGACAAGAACTTCCTTGCTGATTCATACCCTTCCTATTGAATGCAGCTCCAATCTTCATGTTTGAATCCAAACCACACCATTGAAGGGCTTCCCTTGTCTTAGAACTAGGAACCTCTTCTTCATTTTCAACTACTTGTAATTGCAAGAAACTTTCTCAAACCTCTTTGGGTAATCTTAATCTTAGTCCCGTGAACATGGACTTGATCTTGAGTTCAGTAGAATGGACTGATGCTGAGATAAAGAACTCGTGCACCTCCTTCTTCCAGATCTTGGATGGTTCTGAGACAAGAAATTCTAACCCTGAGTCGGAGGAGGGTTATAACCCCTTGAACATCGGGCTGCGCATCTGCAAACGCCTGGCGCACCAACTCATACCCTTCATTAACATTGTCTTCAATCCTTGGCGCCATCGAGTCGTCGAGAAGGCTTGAGAGAGGAGAGAAAGAAAGACTGTCGACACAGGGTTTGAGTCTCGAAAACCTTGAAAGCGTGTCGACACAAAGAGCTTTTGACCTATTTATAGCTTCTGTTGAAAGAAGTTCAAAAGGCGCCAAAAACAGTCTAAATGTGTCGACACAGACGGAATGTGTCGACACAAGCTTCTATTAACTCGACATTTCTTCAGCCTACTATGTGTCGACACCAATTTGTGGTTATGTCGACACCTTGGATACATAGTAGAAAGACAGAAATTCTGTGTCGACATTCAAGTCGAACTAAGGACAAGTCGACACATTTTTGTAAGTGTCGACACCATATTCTGGTTGAGTCGACATTACATTTCTGGTTAAGTCGACAATAAAACTCTTAAGTGTCGACACATATTCTCTGTGTCGACAC
The DNA here is from genome assembly GCA_039513925.1 of Platanthera zijinensis. Classification (NCBI taxonomy): domain Eukaryota; kingdom Viridiplantae; phylum Streptophyta; class Magnoliopsida; order Asparagales; family Orchidaceae; genus Platanthera; species Platanthera zijinensis. The sequence continues at coordinate 12,965,161 of CM077092.1, forward strand.
AATATTTCTGACTTGTCGACATAATTTCTCTGAGTCGACACATTATTACTGAATGTGTCGACACATTCTTACTTAGCCAATTTCTGTAACTTCAATGTGTCCTTTTTAACACTTGATTATTGTTGTTACTACTTTTACTTACTTATAAACCATTTCAATAGCATTGTTAATGATTTTGTTTAATACATTAATCAATGGTTAACATACCTAATTCAATTTTGAATTTATTGAATTTGGTTTCATCTAAAGGCTTAGTAAATACATCTGCTATTTGATAATCTGTTTTTACAAATTCCAATGAGATGTCACCTTTTTCTACATGTTCTCTAAGAAAATGATATTTGATTTCTATATGCTTAGTTCTACTATGAGAAACTGGATTATTAGCAATAGAAATAGCACTCTTAGAATCACATAAAAGGGGTTTCTACTTACCTGAATACCATAATCTTTAAGCTGATGCTGCATCCATAATAGCTGTGCACAGCAGCTTCCTGCAGCAATATACTCTGACTCAGCTGTGGAAATTGCCACACTAGTCTGTTTTTTACTACTCCAAGATATTAGTCTTCCTCCCAGGAATTGACAAGTACCTGTAGTACTCTTTCTATCCTCTCTACATCCTGCAAAATCTGCATCTGAATAGCCTGTTAGTTGAAAATCTCTATTCCTAGGGTACCAAAGACCTAGAGTAGGAGTGCCCTTTAGATATCTCAGAATCCTTTTTACTGCAGTATAATGAGATTCTTTAGGGCAGGCTTGGTACCTAGCACAGACACATGTTGCATACATAATGTCAGGTCTACTAGCAGTGAGATATAGTAGTGACCCAACTATTCCTCTATACAATGATTCATCAACAGGTTTACCTGCCTCATCTTTGCATATTGGCATACTTGTGCCCATAGGAGTTCTCATGGAGGAGGATGACTCCATACCATATTTTTAATTAATTCCTTGGTGAACTTAGACTGGGATATGGACAATCCATCATCAGTCTGTCTTACTTGGAGTCCCAAGAAGAACTTAAGTTCTCCCATACTGCTCATCTCAAACTTCCCTTGCATAAGTTTGGCAAACTTTTTACAAAGGTTGTTTTCAGTAGATCCAAAGATTATGTCATCAACATAGATCTGGACTAAGATGATCTTTCCTTTGGATTCCCTAAGGAATAGAGTTTTGTCTATCTTTCCTCTTGAGAATTTATTCTCAATGAGGAAGGTAGACAGGGTTTCATACCAAGCCCTTGGAGCTTGTTTTAACCCATACAAAGCTTTCCTAAGCTTGTACACAGAATCAGGTTTAAGAGGATCTACAAAACCTGATGGCTGCTCTACATATACTTCTTCTTTAAGATCACCATTCAGAAATGCTGACTTTACATCCATCTGGTATACTTTGAAGTCTTGGTAGGCTGCATAGGCAAGGAACATTCTGATTGCCTCCAGCCTTGCTACTGGAGCAAAGGTTTGATCAAAGTCAATCCCTTCTTCCTGCCTGTATCCTTTTGCAACCAATCTTGCTTTATTCTTTATTATTATTCCACTTTCATCTAGCTTGTTCCTATAGATCCACTTAGTCCCAATTATGTTGTGGCCTCTTGGTTTAGGAACAAGCTCCCAGACCTTGCACCTTCTGAACTGATTCAGCTCCTCTTGCATAGCATCAATCCAGTGCTGGTCTTGGATAGCTTCTTCAAACTTCTTAGGTTCCATTTGAGACAAGAAACTAGAATGCAAAACTGTGCTTTGATTTCTGCTTCTAGTTTGCACTCCTTGTCTTGGATCACCAATTATCTGATCAGTAGGATGATCTCTTAGATATCTTATAGCTGGAGGTAGATTCTCTTCAGGTTGAGCATCTCCAGCTTCTTCATTCTGCTGTTCCTCTTGGTTTTCATCAGCTTCCATTATCTCTTGTACTCCCCCTGGACAGCAGCCTTCATTTTCCAATGCTCCCTCTTCCTTTGAAGCTTCAGCAATGGAGAGCTTGTCCATCTTCTTGCTTATACCTGTTGAGTCATTTGATCTACAAGACAATTCACAATTGATTAATCTTGTTTCATCAAATACAATATGCACAGATTCTTCAACAACTTGAGTAGTTAAGTTGAAGACTCTATAGGCCTTACTATTTGTGCTGTACCCAACAAATATCCCATCCTGGGATTTGGCAGCAAACTTAGTCAAATAAGACTTACCATTGTTAAGTATATAGCACTTGCAGCCAAAGATCCTAAAATAGGATAGATTTGGTTTTCTGCCTTTCACAATCTCATAGGGAGTCTTCCTGTGGCTTTTGGTGATAGAAGCCCTATTGATGACATGACAAGCAGTGTTAACTGCCTCAGCCCAAAAATATTCTGGGAGAGAGGTGTCACTCAATAGAGTTCTACCAGCTTCAATTAATGATCTATTCTTTCTTTCAGCAATTCCATTTTGCTGAGGTGTTCTAGGTGAGGAGAACTCTTGGAAAATCCCAAAGTCTATACACAAGTTTGTCATGCTTTCAGATTGAAACTCAGTACCATGGTCACTTCTGATTTTGACCACTGTACTGTTCAGTTCATTCTGAATTTGCTTTACAAACTTAAATAATACACTTGGGGTTTCAGATTTTTGTCTCAGAAAGAACACCCATGTAAATCTAGAATAGTCATCTACAACCACTAGTGTGTAGACCTTCCTACCTAGACTGTGAACTGGCATAGGACCAAAAAGATCCATATGCAAGAGGTATAAGCACCTCACAGAATCCTTGTTTTCAAGGCTTTGAAATGAGGTTTTTGTCTGCTTGCCCTTTTGACAAGCTGAGCATACCCCTTCCTTTATACACTTAACTTGAGGCCCATTCCTCACTAGTTCTTTACTAAAGAGTTGGCCAATTGTCTTGTAGTTTAGATGAGCCAATCTCTTGTGCCACTTAACACAATGAGAAGCATTGTCATCAGCTACAAGACAAATGGGGGATGCCTTATTCTCACATTCAAAATTAAGGCAATACACATTTCTCTTCCTATACCCAGTCAATATGATCTCTTGATCACTTGACCTTTTGATATGACATCCATCCTTACCAAATGAAATGTCATATCCTAGATCACTCAGCTGGCTTATGCTTATTAGATTATGTTTCAAACCTTTTACATAGGCCACTTGGGTGATAGTAATTAGGTTTGAAGAGATGTTACCAAATCCTTTGATGACTCCTTTTTCAGATCCACCAAAGATCACTTTATGTCCATCTTTGACAGATGAATACTCCTTCAGCAGCCCCTTTGTTCCAGTCATGTGCCTGGAACAACCACTATCCAAGTACCATATAGGGGCATGGTTACTTGGATTCACCTGCAATACAGAATTACTTACCCTTAGAACCCAAGTAAGTCTTGGGTCCTTGGTTCAGGTTAGCCTTAATAAAGTTATCATAACCTCTTCTAACAGGTAGACTCTTATTCTTTATAACACTTGTGTTATACCAGCAGTCCAATGCAAAATGACCCCTCTTGCCACAGCACCAACATTCAAACTTATTGTATCTAGATCTAGATACATCCTTGTCAGAAGCATTTCTGTTCATTGCTGGTGCTGTTGCAACTTCTCCTACTGGTTTCTTAAAACCATAGGGCTTATGACCATAGGTAGGCCTGCTTGCCTTAACACCCTTGTTCTTCAGAACATTTGTCTTGATATGATCCTGAATGTCTTCATGATCATATATGTTAGAAGGCACTTTCTCCTTACCAAACCTTATGGGGACTGAAAGGTTTAGTGGCTGAATAGGGGCTTTGCCTTTCCTCTTGAATCTGCCAGCCCTGGAGTTACCCTTAAATCCTAATCCAGCCTTACCCTTCTGAGTGACAAATTCATCTATCAAGGGTAAGACAGATTTTGGCTTAGAGTAACTAGCCACTAAATCCCTTTCAATTCTCAGTCTGTCCTCCAGACTCTTCACTTGATCATTAGTATAATTAATTGTGCCCATCTGAATAATAGTTATATTCTTCAGCTTGGCAATTTCAGCTAACTTTTGATCAAGGACTTTTTCTAACTCAGTTGTTGCAACCCTTAGATCAGCAATTTCCTGAGCCTGTGATTTAACCAGGTTCTTGCTTTTCTTAAGGGCCTGCAACAAGTCCCCATACTTGTCTATCAATTGATAGACATCTCCTTCAGATTCAGATGCATCTTCATCACTTGATGCAGATGTAGCTGATTCTTCACTTGTACTACAAACATATGTACTGGAAGGACAGTTTACCTCATTAGGACCAGACTGATTCTGGCATAGGTCCTCTTCTGATCTAGTCATCAAACCCATGCATTGATGTTCATTGATGGAGTCTAGCAACTGCATAAACTCCTCTTCCTCAGATGCAGCATATAATCCAATATATGCTTCAGCTTCAGATCCTGATTCTGAAGTTGACTGGTCTGACAGACTTTTATCTTTCTTTGCTACAAAGGATTTCTCCTTCTTGCCTTTCTGATAAGTCTTCTTCTTTTCTGAAGATTCCTTCCTTTTGTCAGGACAATCAGCCACTACATGTCCAGGCCTATTGCAACAATAGCAGACAATCTTTGAAGTAGTGGCTTTGCTGGGCTTTGACCTGCTTTTCTCTTTCCTAGATGACCTTCTTTTCTGATAATAGTCATCTACTTGCTGTGATGAGGAAGGCCTAGACTTCCATTGCTTCTTTTTCAAGAACCTTTGAAATTGCCTAGTGAATGCAGCAAAGTCTGCATCTGAATCACTGCTGACTGAACCCTTATCTGAATTTTCAGAACTACCTTCTTCAACTTCCTTAGGAGGAGATGGTGATTTCCTCCTATTCTTTCTGGTGGCTTCAGCATTAAATGCCACAGTCTTTTCTCTATGCTCTCCTCTTGAGTTTCTTTCCTCCTCCTTCCTTACCATAAGTTGCATTTCATAGGATAGCAACTTTCCAAACAGAGTTGGAGGAGATATCTCTGCCAATTTTGCCACTTCTCTTATGGCACAGATCTTTGTATCCCAATCCTTTGATAAGGATCTTAAGAATTTGTCATTCAGTTCATAGGTACTGAAGACTCTTCCATAGGAAAGTAGCTCATTCACAATTCTATAGAATTTCTTATAGCACTCAGTTATGCTATCAGATTTTCCTTGTCTAAAATTTTCATACTCCTGATTTAGCATAGATTTTCTGTCCAGCCTTACTTCTTCTGATCCCTCCATGTAGACAATCAATGTGTCCCACATCTCCTTGGAGGTCTTGCAGTGAATCAGATTCTGAAATGTTGAATCATCTATGGCACTGACAATGATGTTCTGTGCCCTTTTGTCCATGGTTGCCAAGATGATTTCATCCTTGGTCATTTCAGAATAAGTCTTTGGTGTTTGGATATTTGCATCAAGAACAGATATCTTTATTGGTATGAAGGGGCCTTCCTGTACTGTGATGTAAATCCTTGGGTCAGATGCTTCCATAAACAATCTGACTCTTTCTTTCCAGATCCCAAAGATTTCCTTCTTGCATATGGGTAATTTCATTGACCCTAGCTCCTTATGATTCTCTCCAGAACCCATCTTCTTGATTCTTGAATCTGCCTATCAGATCTACCTCAGACTGTTAAGTCCTTTTTGAGGAACCTCCCTCTGATACCACTTGATAGTTTAACTTTCAAGGCAGCCTAAACACCTAGAGGGGGGGGGGTGAATAGGTTCTGCTTCTCTTTCTAGAACTTCTAGACAGAATTCAATTTATTAACTAATATAAGAACACAGCAATCACAAAAAACAAAACATCACAGATTGCACTATGTTTTATAGTGGTTCCCCAAGGTCTGGGTACATCCACTTTCCCCCTTCACCTATCTAGCTGTATGCTAGATTCGGCCAAACTTCCACTTATCTCAGATCAATAGATCTTACAACTCAGAACCCAACTGGTTCCTACAACTCAGGCACAACTGCCCTACCTCAGCCTTGCCCTAAGGCCTACAACTCAGAGAATATCCTTCTCCTACACTCAGGCAATCAGCCCTACCACTCAGAGTTCAACACTCCTACACTCAGCCTTTATAACATAGGCTTACAACTCAGATCTGTATAAACAGATCCTACAGAAATATAGAAAAGATTGTTTAAATTGTCTTGCCAAGTTGAGAGAGAAAAGGCAATGACAATTCTTAATTAGCTGATGCAATCAACTATTTCTTAGCCTTCTTCAAAGCTTCTTGAAAATGTACTTAGCTGAGTTGATTCCAAACAGCTTCTTGAGAATCCACTGGTGGATTCCTTCTTCTTCTTCAAATTCTGACTTGATCTCTCTCTATCCAGAACTTTGAATGATTCTTCTGAATTCTGATTAGAACTCTTCTTAGATCTACCCTTAGATAGTCTTCTTAGATCTCCCGGAGAAGATCTTCTTAAGTGCCTAGCACTTTCTTGAAATGAGTAGAATGTAATCCTTCTCCACTTTCTGATCCAATGTATTTCAAAAGGTCAGTTCTATATCTTCTTCATTGTGTATATTTTCTCCTTCTGAATCTGTCTATTTATAGACATTCTTCATGGTAACCGGCTGATCCGGTTTCTAACCGTTTTCTGACAAGTCTGACAACTTCAGTTAACTGGTGATAACTCACAGCTGTCAAGTCTTCAAACAAGTCCTGTGCCTTAGTGTTGAAACAGTCTGTCAGAAAGTGTCGAGACCATCTGTCTATTTGTGTCGACACAATTGACTTTGGTGTCGACACTGCCTTCAGTGATGTCGACTAAATTGCCTTTGTGTCGACACATCTTCTTCTGAAACTAACTTGGTCTTTGACTCTGCAGTGTGTCGACACAAGTCCTGTGTGTCGACACAGTTGTTGTAGAATCATAACTTTAGTAAGTGTTGACTTAGCCTTCAGGTGTCGACACATTCATTTTTTTTTTCGCTTTGCTATAATGTGTCGACTTACTCACTATGTGTCGACACATTCTGCTGGTGACGACAAACTTGTGGTCGACTATTTTCTTCTGTGTCGACATATTCAGATGATGTCGACAAACTTGAGATCGACTATACTCTTCAGTGTCGACGCATTCTCCCAATGTTGAGGTCGACGTTTTTCTTCTGTGTCGACACAATTTCCCAGTGTTGTGTCGACTTACTTCTTCTGTGTCGACACAATTTCCCAGTGTTGTGTCGACTTACTTCTTCTGTGTCGACACTTTTTTTCAGTGTTGTTGTAGACTATGTCATGTGTCGACACTTTTTCCCAGAGTAGTGTCGACTTACACCTTCTGTGTCGACACACTTTCCCAGTGTTGTGTCGACAACTTTCTTCTATGTGACGACATATGTTCCTTTGTGTCGACACTTGGACTTAGAATTTTTTCTGTAAACTTTAACAATTCTTTACCTGCACATGTCAACTCAAAACAACATCAAATACAACATGATGTATATCATTGAGCTAGGTTGGGCTTCTTCAAATCAGGTACACATTTTCCAATGTACCCAACACACACCTTCAAGGTTAAATCACTGCTTACTTCTCAATAGCCCTCTGATATCATATAAAAATTTATGAATGGAAGCTGATAAAGGTCGCAGGAACACTCAACTACGCAAGAAGCCAAGTAATAATCAGCACAACAGAAACACAAGAGCCAAACTTTTGAAATCAATCTGATTTACAAAGCGAGACATATATTGTGGGACATGATTTCACCAATGTATCCAAATGAAAAGTAGAAAATTACAACTATAGGAAAAGAAGAAACCGCACGAACAAAAACTGTAACCGCACAAGCCGCAAGCCGCATGCCTTTTTCGCCAAAACCCCCAAAGTCATCTATCTGTAACTAGCCGCGTGAACTGCCTGTTATTAAATGTTGATGATCAAGAAACAGAACCCATTGATAGATCGGGCGAACTCCAACCTCTATCTGCAACCCCGAGTAAGGTGATTTCAAGTCGCAGAGACCGCGACGTGCTGTTATCGGCTGACTGTAAACGGGAACTGTTCCACACTAAGCTTCCACTAGTTGCCTAACCGCTTGATACTAGCTGCACAACCTGCACAGCCTGCACAGATAGCCAATCTCACTTAGCTGCGCCAGTTAGAAAAATCTAACCATATGATAAAACTGCGAGTTGAGTTCTCACAGTTCTCTCGATTTTATTCTTTTATGACGAGTCATAAACTCCTATTTATAGGCGTGAGGAGGAGTGTCGTCACCACCCATATCGATAGAATATCGCCTGTCGAACCTGCAGCTAGTGTAACACCCCAAAAATGTTGTAGGAGCGACGGGGATCGATTTTGGCCAAGTCAGATTTTTGGTGCAGGTGACACGGGCCCCGACACGGGCGTGTCGGAGGCCGTGTCGGGCGTGTCGAGCTCGGGCCGTGTAGTCGACCAGTTCAGGTCGACGATGGTCGTATGGTGGAACACGGCCTAGGACACGGGCGTGTCCCAGGCTGTGTCACACCTGTGCTGCGCGGTTGGGTACATGGGTAATGACACGGGCAAGAACACGGGCGTGTCTAGCTTGACACGGGCGTGTCTGATGCCGTGTCATCAAGCCGTGTACCTTTCTGACTGCGAAGTGTTGATAAATTGCACACGGGGGGCGTGACATGGGTCCCAACACGGACGTGTCGCAGGCGACACGGGCGTGTCGCAGGCCATGTCACATGCCGTGTTGCTGGTTTTCAATTTTGGTCGAGACGGCGAATGAGCTACACGGCCAGGCACACGGCCGTGTGTGAACCCGTGTTTGGCCCAGTTTTTGGGATTTCAGATCTAATCCTGGCCGTTCGTTTCCTTGGCTTTGGATCTGACGGTGGGGGGCTGCTCCTGGGTGGTTTTTAGCCGGGAATAGGGTTTTGAAACCCTTATTTCTCTTGGGTACTCTCTCTCTAAAACCTAGAGAGAAGGGAGAGCTTGGAGGAGGAAGAAGGAGGTCAACTCCGGCGGCCGGTGGAGATTCGGGGCTCCAAATCGCGAGCCGTCTTCGGATCCGCGGAGGCAAGGAGATTGCGGTGCTTTTCATCTGCATAGATTTTCATGGTGCCGCGGAAGAACGCAAGGGTAACGATTCTCTTCTTGAGCATATGAAGCTCTTCTTCCTTTGCATGGGAAAACCCCTCTCCCGCGAGTGTGCGACGAGATCGTGGTATTCCTTGGGGTAGATATGTAAAGTCCCCCTTGTTAGAGTCCGGAATCGTAGTACGGACATAGGCATGGTGTGTGAAGCCTACCCGGACGTGTTTTCCGGATCGGTGATGTTTTGCTATGCATATTTTAGCCGGAGAAGACTCCGAGTGTTGTGGTTGTTTTCGGGTTGCTATGCGGTAGAATGCATCAGGGAATCTTGGGGATTAACCCCGAGGTGCACCCGAAAATCTGGGCGGAAACGAAGTTCTGCCATCTCGGTGGCCTGGGTGCCAGCCGGGAACATAGCGGGGCTATGTATCATGTTTTGATTGCAGCAGGGAGCCTTGGGGATGAAACCCGAGGTGCACCCGGAAATTTTGGACGGAAATGCAGTTCTGTCATAGCGGTGGCCTGGGAGCCAACCAGGTACTTAGCGGGGCTATGTACTGTGTTTGATCGTTAATTGGGACTGGAGAAAGCTTAGTCCGCGTCAAAGGGCCGAATGGCAGTGGCGGAGTGAGCAACGGACTAGTAGCCCCCTACCCGCTCCACCTGCTCGGTTAAAGCGACCTAAAGTTTTACGTGGGACTTACCGAGATTTGGAGATCGAGTCTAGGCTACGGCTGAGAAGACTAAATGCTCACAAAGATTGCCACCCTGGGGGTGGTGGTGGAGTCGAGGACCGGACGGGGTTCGGACTGGCTTTGCCGAGTAAGTGCCCTGAGAGCACGGGGTGTACGGCCGTGAGAGCGTGCACCTATGTTGAGATGCTTGTTTTACTGTGTTGCTTGTTTTGCTAACAAGTGCAGGGAAGAAGCTTTGCCGCCCCGGTTTGGGGGCGGAATCGTTATAATTTGGTCAGCATTGCTGACCGTTGCTATTGTTCGCCACCGGGCGGTGGTTTGTGGCTTGCAGGTGCTGCGGAGCGGAGCGGGAAATAGCGGGCTAAAGCCCTTGTGCTGTGCCGGCCCTCGAAGGCCTAATTGCTTATGTTTCTTTCCCGTTTTTCATGTTTGGCCGGCCTACGAGCCGAAGTATGAAAACACTACTTTTGTTAAGTGAACAGTGTAAGGCCTTAAGGCCATTTCTCTTTTGGTGTATGTTTACATTCCTGAGTTTGTAGTGGACATTCATGCTGTTGTGGCTGGGTTCTTATTTCTTTTGCAACCTAATAAATTGCTTCCGCTAGGTGTTGTGTAGGACGACATGATTGGTTGAATGGTTTCAACGCGTAACCAACCGGTCTGTCCGTAGTATATGGCGTCGGGCCCCGGCCGGACCTACTGCTATATGCTATGCGACGGATAGGGGTGTTACAAATTGGTATCAGAGGGAGGTTTCGATCCTCCGACCTGTGGGTTATGGGCCCACAGGTATGCGCGTCATCGTTATAACATGAAAAGAACCCATGAATGTCCACTTAGGAATGAAAATGCACATATTTGGGGAACCTGCGTGTTCCTATAATTGCTTTTTGCAATTTTGTTCGGTCCCTTATTGGTGTTCTGTACGATTGTAGGTGTCCGAGAGTGGCGCGTGGCAGTCTGAATGCGCACTTTCTGAGAAAAGTAATGCACCCAGCGATGTGCTGGAGACCCCTACGTCTTTGGAAACCATAAGAAGGGTGGCTGAAGTGGTGTTCGCTGTGACCAACGCTCATCATGGGAGTAATGTGCAACCATTTGTCCCTGAGTTGGCCCCAATATCGGGTGGTATGTTGGAGCAAAGGGCATTTGGGGGTCAAGTAGAGCAGCAGAGGAGCATGACTGTGGCGCAGGGAGCGCATTCAGTGGATGCATATTTGCAGACGTTCCTTATGGTAAGGCGCTACCCAGGCTCTGAATGGGAAAGCGAGCAATCTATAGTGGATAGATTTTATAACGGTCTGCGCAGCGAGTTGCGTATCCTACTACTAGGACCAAAGTTATTGGGATTCCGAGCTTTGGTGGAATCGGCCAGAGCGTTGGAGGTGGAGTTGGGGGAAACTCACCGAGTACCGGTGAATAGGGTACCAAACCTTACAGATCCTATAAGGACTGCTTATCGAAAGATGCCGAGAGAAGAGGCTGGGTCATCTACTACCCAAACTACCGTCAAATGTTATTCTTGTGGCAAGAAAGGGCACCTCGCCAGAGAGTGTTGGGAGAGTGCTTAGAAGACAAGGAAAGTTTTGGCAGGAACAGTCGGAGATTCTGTGGCAAAAGATTCGGTGGTCAAGCGGATAACCTCAAAATCTGGGTACCGTAGGTGGTACAAGAAGGCTAGGAGGTCGGGTCTAGTCTCTTCCTCTAGCACATCCGGAGCGACTACAGTCCAAACCCTGGATGAATGCTTTGTTTGTGGAAAGCCGGGGAACTATGCCCGGGATTGTTGGTTTGGACACCCAATGTCCAAAAAGAAGTCGGGGGCAATTTTTGAGGAGAAAGGAAAGGCGGTGGCGTCTACCGCACCGCTATTTACTCCGGCACAACTGGGAACAGACATCCTTGGCCAGCAGGAGGCCTTGTGACCGACTGTCGGGAAGACAGGTATGGTTTAATTGTTAGCAATTTAGCTTCTTATACCTGTTACCTTTTGCGTGTTAGCTTAGGACTGGATGTTCTAGGCTTTGTTGGGATTATTGGCAATCCGGCGAGAGCATTGTTCGATACGGGAGCTTCGCGCATCTTTTGTCCAAGGGGTTTATATCATGTATTGAAGTACCTTCTTCGATGGCAAAGGACAGATTGGATGCGTGGTGGCGTTACGGATATTCAATGCGCGCGAAAAGAGATTCTGTGTTGCAAGGTTACGGTTTAGGGGTCAGGGATTCGACGTGCAAGCGTCGTTACTGCCACCATGGGAGGCTTTGAAGCCTAAGCCTACATTGGGTAGTATCTCGAGTGTATCCGAATATCCTGATGTGTTTCCCTGGAGTCCCTCCGTAGCGAGCGATCGATTTCGCGAGTGAGCTGGCACCAGGTGCCAAATCTGGGTCATGCTCCCCTTATAGGCTAACGCCTAATGAGTTGGCAGAACTGAAAGTTCAATTTAAAGAGCGTATGGATCAAGGTCTTGTGCGTCCAAGTTTGTCGTCTTGGAGCACACCGGCCCTCTTCGTGTAGAAGAAAGTCGGGAGTTTGCGGCTCTGAATCGTTTATGAAAAACTGAGCAAGTCGATAAAAGAGATCAAGTACCCGATCCCAAGGATTGGCGATCTGTTTGATCAGTTGGGTGGGTCATCGGTGTACTTAAAGTTGGAACTTAAGTCTGGTTACTATCAGATGAGAAGCAAGGAAAGTGTTATCCCAAAGATAGCGTTCAACACAAGATATGGGCATTTCGAGTTTACGGTCATGTCGTTCGGGCTGACTAATGCGCCATCGGTGTTCATGAACCTGATGAACAGAACGGGCAGGGAGTACTTAGACCATGTTGTGATCATCTTTATTGACAACCTATCGGTGTGCTCGCAGTGCGAAGAAGATCGCTTCAAGCAACTGCATTTGGTTTTGGGGACGCTAAGGAGGAACGAGCTATACGCAAAGTTCTCCAAAGGCGAGCCTTGGTTATCTTCAGTGACGTTCCTTGGTCACTTAGTCAGTAGGGAAGAGTTGCGGTGGATCCGGCGTAGACTGTTACAATACGAAAGTGGCCTGTGTTGTCTTCGATAGCGGAAGTCCGGAGTTTACTGGGGCTTGCCGGCTTTTACAGGCACTTCGTGGAGAACTTCTCGCGGATAGCGCTACCTCTCACGACTTTGACGAGGAAAGATCAGAGTTTTGTGTGGGCGCATGAGAGTGCGCAAGCTTTTGAAGAGCTGAAGAGTCGGTTGACCACGGCGCCAGTGCTTAGTTCGCCGAGTGGGACCGAGGGCTTCGAGGTTTTTAGTGACGCTTCGGGTAGTGGTTTGAGTTGCGTGCTGGTGCAGCATGGGAACGTGATAGCCTATGGTTCGCGTCAGCTAAAAGTGCATGAAAGGAATTATCCGGTCCGCGACTGGGAGTTGGCGGCCGTGATATTTGCGCTTAAGCTGTGGAGGCGCTACTCGTACGACGTTAGGTCGATGTTCATACCGACCTTAAGAGCCTGAATTATCTGTTGGATCAATAGGACCTGAACTTGAGGCAACGGAGATGAAAGGAGTTCCTGGGGGACTATACGTTCAAGATTTATCATGCACCCGGCGAGGGCAATGCAGTGTGGATGCGTTGAGTCGCAGGGCTCCCGCTCAAGCCAAATGGTTGTGGGTACATGTTGAGAGGCTAGTTCAGGAATTGGAAGCGTTAGAGATCCATTGTGTTGACAAGCAGACTAGCGCCGAAGCATTGTTGAACTGGACGGGGGTTCAGTATGACCTGGCTGATCGTAGTTGGCAAACTATGGTTTGTGTAGCTGCATGAAGAAAATCTTGAGTGCGGCTCGATGGGTCAAAATCCCGCATCGACGGTTATAGGTGGGCTACCAAGGAAAGACAATCGTTTGTGCGGCTCAAGCATGGGTAATCTATGGGTGGAGTTGTGATACGGTATATCAAGTACTCAACTCGCTTAGGAGGCACGAAGTTGTGCCGATATCTGAAGAAGTGCTCTGGTGGCCAGAACTCTAGAAGGTCGTGGCACCATATGTAGCAAAGTGCCAACCTTGCGCCTTAGTGAAGGCAGAGTGCCAAGTGCCGGGGGATTCTTGAATCCATGCCTAGTTCGGAATAGAAGTTCGAATGGACTGTGGGCACGGTTTGCCAAAGTCACAGTGAATTAACGACGCCGTTTGGGTGATCGTAGTTGTGTTGACACTAGTGTCGCACTTCATTCCGCATAAGAAGGATGACTCGGTGGAGAAGTTGGCAAAGTTGTATGGTGACAATATCGTTAGGCTGCATGGTGTGCCCCGTAGCATTGTGAGTGATCGCGAGGAGCGGTTCATGTCAAATGATTGGAAGTGGTTGTAGAAAGTGCTGGAGGTTAAGATGAAGTTTAGTCCAATCTTACAACCGTGGACGGATGAGCAGACCGAGAGAGTCAATAGAACAATGGAGGACATGCTCCGCATGTGTGTTCTAGGCTTCGGGAAGCTTTGGGAGGACCAACTGTGTTAGTAGAGTTCTCGTACAACAATAGCTACCAGGCGAGTGTCCAAATGGCGCCCTTTGAGGCCCTATATGGGAGAAAATGTCGCACGCCGTTGTCCTGGTTAGAAACGGGTGAGGCAAGGTTGTACAAGAAGCAGGAGGTGGAGAGTGCTACCTCGTTAGTGCGGATCATTCGGGAGCGCTTGTTGATCGCTCAGGACCGGCAGGCGAAGTATTACAATGCCAAGCACCGGAACGTGGAGTTCGCGGTAGGCGATTGGGTATACCTTAAAGTGAAGCCGTTCAAGGGGGGGTTTCGCGGGTGAGACGCTTGAAGAAGCTGAGCCCAAGATACCTTGGACCTTTTGAGGTTCTGGAGCGAGTCGGTGAAGCGGCTTACCGTTTGAGGTTATCGGAGAAATTAAGTGGATTACATGATGTGTTCCACATTTCTGTATTGCGGAAGGCGGTGCATGAGCCTTCGCAGGTGATCGCAGTTGACCAAGTGCCGGTAGACGAGGGGTTGACGACTAGGGTCAAGCCCATTCGTATCGAAGATGTGGAGGTCAAGAGACTCCGTAACAAGGAGATCCGGATGGTTAAGGTCCAGTGGGATAATTGCGGGCGAGAGAAGCTCTCTTGGGAATGGGAGCAGACTATGCTGGAGGAGTACCCGGAATTGTTCCGCTCAGGTACTGATTTACATTAAGTCCTGTTTTTCCTCTGTTAATTTCGTGGGCGAAATTCTTTAAGGAGGGTAGAATTGTAACACCCCAAAAATGTTGTAGGAGCGACGAGGATCGATTTTGGCCAAGTCAGATTTTTGGTGCAGGTGACACGGGCCCCGACACGGGCGTGTCGGAGGCCGTGTCGGGCGTGTCGAGCTCGGGCCGTGTAGTCGACCAGTTCAGGTCGACGATGGTCGTGTGGTGGAACACGGCCTAGGACACGGGCGTGTCCCAGGCCGTGTCACACCTGTGCTGTGCGGTTGGGTACACGGGTAATGACACGGGCAAGAACACGGGCGTGTCTAGCTTGACACGGGCGTGTCTGATGCCGTGTCATCAAGCCGTGTACCTCTCTGACTGCGAAGTGTTGATAAATTGCACACGGAGGGTGTGACACGGGTCCCGACACAGGCGTGTCGCAGGCGACACGGGCGTGTCGGAGGCCGTGACACATGCCGTGTTGCTGGTTTTCAATTTTGGTCGAGACGGCGAATGAGCTACACGGCCAGGCACACGGCCGTGTGTGAACCCGTGCTCGGCCCAGTTTTTGGGATTTCAGATCTAATCCTGGCCGTTCGTTTCCTTGGCTTTGGATCCGACGGTGGGGGGCTGCTCCTGGGTGGTTTTTAGCCGGGAATAGGGTTTTGAAACCCTTATTTCTCTTGGGTACTCTCTCTCTAAAACCTAGAGAGAAAGGAGAGCTTGGAGGAGGAAGAAGGAGGTCAACTCCGGCGGCCGGTGGAGATTCGGGGCTCCAAATCGCGAGCCGTCTTCGGATCCGCGGAGGCAAGGAGATTGCGGTGCTTTTCATCCGCATAGATTTTCATGGCGCCGCAGAAGAACGCAAGGGTAACGATTCTCTTCTTGAGCATGTGAAGCTCTTCTTCCTTTGCATGGAAAAACCCCTCTCCCGCGAGTGTGCGGCGAGATCGTGGTATTCCTTGGGGTAGATATGTAAAGTCCCCCTTGTTAGAGTCCGGAATCGTAGTACGGACATAGGCATGGTGTGTGAAGCCTACCCGGACGTGTTTTCCGGATCGGTGATGTGCTATGCATATTTTAGTCGGAGAAGACTCCGAGCGTTGTGGTTGTTTTCGGGTTGCTATGCGGTAGAATGCATCAGGGAATCTTGGGGATTAACCCCGAGGTGCACCCGAAAATCTGGGCGGAAACGAAGTTCTGCCATCTCGGTGGCCTGGGTGCCAGCCGGGAACATAGCGGGACTATGTATCATGTTTTGATTGCAGCAGGGAGCCTTGGGGATAAAACCCGAGGTGCACCCGGAAATTTTGGACGGAAATGCAGTTCTGTCATAGCGGTGGCCTGGGAGCCAGCCGGGTACTTAGCGGGGCTATGTACCGTGTTTGATCGTTAATTGGGACTGGGGAAATCTTAGTCCGCGTCAAAGGGCCGAATGGCAGTGGCGGAGTGAGCAACGGACTAGTAGCCCCCTACCCGCTCCACCTGCTCGGTTAAAGCGACCTAAAGTTTTACGTGGGACTTACCGAGATTTGGAGATCGAGTCTATGCTACGGCTGAGAAGACTAAATGCTCACAAAGATTGCCACCCTGGGGGTGGTGGTGGAGTCGAGGACCGGACGGGGTTCGGACTGGCTTTGCCGAGTAAGTGCCCTGAGAGCACGGGGTGTACGGCCGTGAGAGCGTGCACCTATGTTGAGATGCTTGTTTTACTGTGTTGCTTGTTTTGCTAACAAGTGTAGGGAAGAAGCTTTGCCGCCCCGGTTTGGGGGCGGAATCGTTATAATTTGGTCAGCATTGCTGACCGTTGCTATTGTTCGCCACCGGGCGGTGGTTTGTGGCTTGCAGGTGCTGCGGAGCGGAGCGGGAAATAGCGGGCTAAAGCCCTTGTGCTGTGCCGGCCCTCGAAGGCCTAATTGCTTATGTTTCTTTCCCGTTTTTCATGTATGGCCGGCCTGCGAGCCGAAGTATGAAAACACTACTTTTGTTAAGTGAACAGTGTAAGGCCTTAAGACCATTTCTTTTTTGGTGTATGTTTACATTCCTGAGTTTGTAGTGGACATTCATGCTGTTGTGGCTGGGTTCTTATTTCTTTTGCAACATAATAAATTGCTTCCGCTAGGTGTTGTGTAGGACGGCATGATTGGTTGAATGGTTTCAACGCGTAACCAACCGGTCTGTCCGTAGTATATGGCGTCGGGCCCCGGCCGGACCTACTGCTATATGCTATGCGACGGATAGGGGTGTTACAGCTAGCATCACATATCTGCACAAGTGCGGATACAAGCATCAGTCCGCTACTGAAGAGAGCTGTTTGCAAGAAGTGAGGACACACCAATCTGTCCGCGTAACCAACCCGCAAGACAATGCAGACAACTCTGAAAGTCAACATAGCTGAGCGGATAAAACCATCAGTCCGCGTGGACTTAGACATCTCATCCACGCATCCTGATTCATCTCACGCTAAAGACGAATTGCCGAACTCCATATCCAATCCACGCAGATCGGCGGACTTAGCAACCAGACCGCGCACCAGGCGATCTACGCGGACTAGGAAACAACCAGACTTGTCACACTCCCGTGACCAAGTCCACAACAAGCAAACTCCGCAGTCTCCAAATAAACCGCAACACCTGAGAGCAAGACCGCGCCAATACCGAATATCAGCACCACTTCGCACAATTGCGGACTACTCCTATCCAGACATCGCGGTCTCCAGGTGACCAACGTCCAATCAAGCAACTGCGCCAATCCCCCTGATCTCATCACCAGACCGCAAGCACTGAAGACAACCGGATTCGACGAGCTCAAGATGAGTCTGTAAGAACAAACATGCCGAACTCGATGAACTCCATATGAGTCCGCCATATCCGCTGTTTAAACAACCCTAACCGCTCAGTTCACCAAGGGTGCTTGCTGATCCAGACCGCCCAGTTCACCCTACTATCCGCCTACTTCAAACCACCGGACCGCGACAGTCTCATCGAACTGTGCCTCCACTACCGCTTCAACAATTTCAACACGAACCTTGTGCGTCCGCTGTGCTAGCAGATTACAGTTTAGATTATTCTCACTCCCGCAGATCGAGTGTGTCCGGCTCCTCCGCAGTGTATTCTATAACGAACATCAGTATATTTATTCATGTTTTTATTATTGCAGTTATATTTTATGTATAAAGAGTTTTTTGTTCAGATTTTAGTTTATATATTCTTGTCTATCCTATATTTATTTGATTACATCTAAGGGATAATCTATGCATTATATCCCAACAAGGCAACAACGGATTCCTTTCATCTAGGTTGTTTGTTTGTAATTTTCATCATGTGTACAACACTGAATAACAAACTGTTGATGTGGTGAATTGTGAGAACATAAAAAAGAGAATAAAATTTTGATCTTTGTATGGACTAGGTCAATGCTCAACCATTTTTGACTCATAACAGGTGTTGCTAGTCCGTGGTTTGCGAACACGCCCATAGGTTGCAAAGGGCTGTGAATAGGCCCTAGCCCGACCAAAGGTGGTGAATGGCAATGAAGGTATGCACAAAACTTTACTAATTAAGCTATCTATATGCTTCTTATGGTATTTCATGCATAAACATGCATGAAAGTGTAAAGAATTTCTAAAATAAGTTATTATCAAGCTCAAATTAATATAATGTATTTAGATGTATAAGATTCTAACCCAACAGTTGCATTTTATCATTTTAGGCTCTGTTTAACGCCACGTTTTAGCAGCTGCGGGCAACAGTTTTATCCTTTAGCCGCGCCAAACAGCCAAAAATATCACCAGAGGCTAAATAGATTTTTTGTTTTTAGGCTGTTTTTAATATCAGGATCCTCTCCATTTCACTTGAAATGGAGGGGAGGGTTCAAGTAGGGGAGGATCTGACGGGTTCAATTTTTTTAGGCTTTTATATTTTTCTTTTAAGCAAAAAACTGTAAACCATTAGATGTATTGTACTTTAGTCTTATCCATCGGATCTTGAAATGGATCCCCTCCATTTCAAGTGAAATGGAGCGGATCCGGATCCCTGTTTTTAACTCTATTCCTGCCATGCCTCCCCCCCTGCGATCTGAAAATAGCTTTTCGGCTTTCCCTTTCCGCGGCTTTCCCGCTCGACTTGTTAGGGCTTTCCACGACTCCCCCTCCCCGCGCGCGATATTTCCTCCCCGCGGCCTTCTCCACTTTTGCCGACAAAGCAGCTATCTCCTCTCTCGGTCGTCTCCTTTCTTGTCACCGTCTCTTATCTCTCCGCCGTCTCTTATCACGCCGCGAAGCAGCAAGTTCCTGACTCGTCGGCGAAGCAACAACCTCCTCTCTCGCCGATCCTACTTGGTATAACCTTCTCCCTCCTATTTTTGTGCAGCAATCCCATCTTGTGCGTTGTGTTTTTTGTAGATCCGCTGTTTTCGATCAATATGTTTTTATGAAGAAAAAAAATCATAGCTATCAAACTCCATCTTTGACAGATTTTTTTCTTCCCTGTTTGATAGATTGTTGGTAGATCCTTCATTTGTGTAGATCCAAATGTTGTGTAGGCTCAAATGCTCATTTTAGAACCTTCATTGCTGTAGATTCATGGTGGTAGTTATTGTATATTAATAGTTTTCTTTAATTTTTGTTTTTCACTGTGATGAAGGATTTTGTATAGCCATAGTCTTCACATATTTTTGTAGATCCATGGTGGTAGATTCATTAGTCTTTGCCCAACTAATGTATATCGTCTGTTTTTATGTATGTGCATAGATTATGGGTAAACCTAAGGAAGGAGGAATTTACGCCAACTGGGAATCCTCTCATGTCCTTTTTTATTGTGACTTGTGTATTCAGGAGATTGAGTCAGGTAATAGAACGACAACCCACTTTAGCAAAGATGAGTTGAAGAATTTGATAATGAAATTCAAAGAACGTATCAGCCTATTATATGACTGTGCTCAGCTGAAAAACAAATGAGATCAATTAAAACGAGAGTGAAAATTATGGAGGGAACTAAAAAAAAGGAAAGACTGGCTTGAGTTTGGACCCTATTAAAAAAACAACTGATGCTTCTGATGATTAGTGGCAAGAGAGAATAAAGGTTATTTTTCATCTCTCATTTTGTTTGTCCACTTCTAATGAATGCTTATAATAACAAATAATATTGTTGTTAATGTATATGATTCCTATGGCCAAAAAATTTCGATATTCGGGAATTGCTCCTGAGTTAGAGGGGAAGCTTAATAGGATGTTCAGCTAGATTGTTGCTTCAGGGGATAATGTTTGGATTCCTGCAACTGGGTCAATGCTTTCTATTTTTTTGGATGAGGAAGTAGTGATCGAGGATGAAAATAATGGTGTTGAAAATACTAGATCTTTTGTGTCTAACTTTGATTACATTGCTCCTAGTGATATAAAAGATAACATACCTAACAAATTAGGTAAACAAAAAAAGAAAGACACTGACATGAAGCGGGAACTACTATCACACATGGATGATCTAGTTGAATCCTCACGTTCAGTTTGTAGTAAAATCTCGGCACCAATCCTTCCTCCTAGTGTTTTTCTCCTCGATGAAGCAGTTGAAGAGCTTAAAAAGCATGAGGAGATTTTGAGTGATCCAGACTTGTATGACTTGGCCACCGTGTTTCTTTTGTAAACTGTGAACCGAGCAATGTTCTTAAAACTACCAACACATAAAAGGATAACTTTGTTGAAGAATCGACACACTCAAAGCATTGGGAGTACTAAGACTTCGTTCGGGGGGGGGGGGGACTTATTTTCACCGGTCAAGCAGTTACGACCGCATGAACAAGACCATAATTAAGGTCTGGTTCATGCGGTCGTAACCACTTGACCGGTGAAAATAAGTCCTCCCAAATACAGCCTAAGTTTTAGAACTTGGTTGGGCTATATTTTCGAACTATGTTATGACACAAATTTTTTTGGAACAATAATTTGGATCTTGTTTTAAAACTATTTATGTTGCTCATTTTGGATGTTTTTGTGCTCATTGTACTGTACTCAAATTGTCATCATTTTGGATGTTTTTGTGTTGATGTTAATCTATTTGCTGTTTGCTTATTTTAGAACTATTTCTGTACTCAGTTTGTTGAAAATATCTGAGCCAGCAGAGCCAAAGTTATCTGAAGATGAGAAATATAAGTTGATGTTGGCTCATCAATTGGATAGACAAAATCATTATGTGTGACATGCCAATATACTTGCTTCATCAGTTTGTTTGATTCACGAATATGTTTCATTATGTTGCGACAAGATACCGTGCATGACATCAAAACAAACGGGCTATAAATGGTTGTGCGAGCTAATTTCCGGTCACCAAGTGCGATTTCATAACATGTTCCATATGTCCAAAGAGATTTTTTTTGACTTGCTAAAACTATTGGAGCAATCACATGGATTTAAAGGCTCACATCGAACACCGTCACAGGAGGTGTTGGTAGCTACTTTATATATTTTGGCATACAATGATTCGATTCGAGTGACAACTGAGAGGTTTCTGCACTCAACTGAAATAATAAATAGGTTTTTCATGATGGATCTGAAAGCAATTACTAGTTTATCTTTGGAGTTATTGCTCTAGAAGAGAGATTACTTAGAGCGATTCCATCTCCTATTTTGCATGATGAACATTATATGTCATTTTTTCGTGACTGTATTGGAGCGATTGACGGTACACATATTGATGCACGTATTCCTGTGCACCAACAAGTGCCATATATTGGCCGTCATGGTACACCCACTCAGAATGTAATGGTTATCTGTGATTTCAACATGTGTTTCACCTATGTTGCCTGGATGAGAAGGCTCTGCTCATAATAGTCGCATATTTCAACGCGCATACAGGGATGCAAGGTGTAACTTCTCATATCCTCCTCAAGATGCGACTTCATTATTTTTCTAATTTTCAAATTGTTATGTAAAAAATATATACGAATTCTAATTTATTTGGTTATTGTAGTAAAATATTATCTAGTAGATGCGAGTTATCAATTACAAAATAGATTACTAAAGCCATGTCCCGAAATGAGATATTACTTGCCAGACTTTGCAAATGGCAGAAGACCGATTGAAGGACGGCGTGAAATGTTCAATAAAACTCATTCTTCGCTTCGAAGCGTAATTGAAAGAACATTTGGGGTGTGGAAAAAAAGATGGAGTATTTTTCGAGGGATGCCACCATACAAATTCTCAAAACAATGTGTAATTGTGGTGACAACAATGACTCTACGCAACTACATACAATGCAATGACATCCTTCACGCGTTGATCTAGAGTTTGGTCCATGTGATGAAGATGAAAATTTGGTATACCCAGGACCTTACGAGCATAGAACATGAGAAAACCTAAGTAATGCCGATCCTAACATATATCCTGGTAACACAGAAGGGTCTGGGTCAATTGCTATGACAGCATTACGAGATTTCATAGCAGATCAAATTCAAAACTCGTACAAGGTTGTGATGTACGTCAATGTTGGAGGACAAATGTATTTGGTTATGATATGTGGTCTTAATTTTGTATGTCTAACAATACAATATTATCATTTTTTATTTGGTTTTTATTAACTTTATGAAACAAAATTGCAGCTTTTCTCACCACTGTTTCTTCCAAACAGTTAAAACAGTTTTTTATTTCTGAACAACACTGATAAATCCGCACTTCCAAACAGTTTCACAGATTTTCCCATAATTTTGCAAAAAAATAGATTTTCTCATCCCTGCTTCTCACCACTGATTCTCCCATCGCTACAGCCGAGCCAAACAGAGCCTTAATCAGTTTCACAGTAGCGTTTGGCCCTAAAGGATCTATGTTTCAGTAGTCGGAAAATCACTTCAAAAGATTTTTTAAAAAAAATGGAGAATGTACATGGAATTAATGTGACAGCCAATTACGTGGTTTGCGATCAAGGAACCACCAGAAGGAGCCATGAATGATCTCGTAGCGCTCTCAAACCGCAGATCGACAATCACTACAGATCGGCAATCGCTGATCAGCTGCTCTCAAGCGCATGAGAGTAGCGATTGGCAACATTATTCTTATTATCATTATATAATTGTTATTCTTTTAATATTATTATATTTTTGGGTGAGATAGTTATATGCAAAATCTTTAATTCAGTCCCCAAACTTTATCTACTTTATGAAATATGTCCCAATATATTTTTTTGAGTTGAAATTGGTCCCAAAACTCTTATACTTTATGAAATCAGTCTTTCACATTTATCATTCAATTTTAACAGAATGTTGTCCTCCACAAGCTCGGCGAGTTTTTTTCGCCGGAAACTCCCCACCACTAGACTATTCGCCGCCAGAGAGCTTGCTTCCTTCGCTTCTAGAGGCACTCTCGCCTCTGCTTCCAGGAGTAACCTTGCCGCTGATATTTATTCTATCAGGGCCCTCTGCTCCCGGAGGTGAACCCGACGAGATCTCTCCACTGCTATTATAAGTGGTTGGCTGCAATTTTGAGGAAATAAGTGGGTTGCTGAAGTTCCTCTCAAGATAAACCGTCCCAAGGAGAGATAGGTTGTTGAACAACGACAAAATCTTACTAATGAAGCCATTTCCAGCGAGATTCAGATTGACGGACTTCTGCAGTGTAAAGACCACCGATGGATAAGCCGGACGGCGGGGAGACGGAGGACGTCAACATGGTTCTGCAAGCACCGAACGCCTTGCCCAGCCGACTTTGTCGCGTTCCACTGCAATGCAAAATGGCCGACAACGTCTCAAAGCGTTCTATTGCGACCGCCTCCTCATTTTTCACGGAGCGGACAATGAACCAGGAGTTATCATGGTGGTCACGATGGTGCAAGCGATGACATGACTGGCGGCGGAGAGTTGCCGGAGGAAAAAGAAGCTGGTCGAGCTTGTGGAGGACAACATTCCGTTAAATATTGGATGGTAAATGTGAAGTGGGATTGATTTTATAAAGTATAAGACTTTAGAGATCAATTTCAGTTCAAAAAAATATTGGGACCTATTTGTAATGTTAAGGGACTTAGGCTCTGTTTGGGGGGACTTATTTCCACCGGTCAAGCGGTTACGACCGCATGAATCGGACCATAATTAAGGTCCGATTCATGCGGTCGTAACCGCTTGACCGGTGAAAATAAGTCCCCCCAAACAGAGCCTTAGGCTTTGTTTGACATAGTGTTTGGAATTCTCCGTCTGGGGCAACCACCGTTGCACGACGGGTAACCAAATGGCCGGCGGCAGATTTTGTTCCGTTTGAACCCGCCGCGTTATGGGAAATGGAGGAAAACGGAGGGATTCCAACCACGACCTTCCCCCTCCGGTTCCAAAAACGCTCCTCCTTCCGCCGCCTGAGCAAAACGCCAAACCAAACAAAGCCTTAGTTAAGAATTTTGCCATAACTATATAACTAAAGAGAGATAAATGAAAGAATATGGCTATAAATAGAGCCATAATACAAAGACTTTCCTAATAGGTTGAGTCCTAATATAGCTAAAATTTACAGCAAATATTACAACAAATATTTACAGCTATTGTAATCGTTGGAGCCATAATGTCCTTTAATATTTACAATCAATAATAGAAAGATTTCAGCGCCCATAATTATTACTCATAATTATCGCATACTCCCCCTCAAGTTGGCGCATGTAGATCTCGAATGCCCAACTTGCGAAGTAGGAACTGAAATTGTTTCTTTCCGAGAGCCTTAGTAAAAATGTCGGCAAGCTGTTCATTAGTGCGAACATGAGAGGTAATGATATGCCCTGCCTGAATTTGATCGCGTACATAATGACAGTCGATCTCAATGTGTTTTGTGCGTTCATGAAAAACAAGATTGGCAGCAATGTGCAAAGCTGCCTGACTATCACAAAATAGACGCATAGGTTTGGAATGTAAAACACCAAGAGACTTAAGTAAAGATTTAAGTCATGTCAGCTCACAACTTGTAGTAGCCATTGAACGATATTCAGCTTCAGCAGAAGAGCGAGAGACAGTTGGTTGCTTCTTTGTTTTCCAAGAGATAGGAGACATGCCCAACATAATAAAATAACCCGTGAGAGATCGACGAGTTAATGGGCATGTAGCCCAATCTGAATCGCAGTAAGCATTAAGATGTAGATCACTATTTCGATGGAGAAGAAGACCTTGCCCAGGATTATTTTTTAAATAGCGTACAACACGGAGAACACCATTCCAATGGGCTTCTTTCTGGTTTTGCATAAACTGAGCAAAAGTATGAACTGCATAGCTCAACTCTGGATGAGTGAAAGTAAGGAAGATCAAGCGACCAAAAAGGCGACGATACTGTTCAGGATGAGAACAATCTGGACCTGCGTCTAGTGCTAACTGATGATTTGGTTCCATAGGAAAATCACAGGGCTTCGCACCAAGCAGTCCTGAATCCAATATTATGTCCAATGCATACTTTCGTTGAGAAAGAAATAAGCCTTCCGGGCCTCGAGCTATCTCAATCCCAAGGAAATATTTCAATACTCCCAAATCTTTCATGTTGAAGCAAGTACTCAAATAATTTTTGAAATTTGTGATATCCTCAGAAATATTTCCGGCAATAATCAGGTCATCGACATACACAAGAACATGAAGAATAGAACCATTGCGTTCCAAAGAGAATAAGGAATAATCCGCATAAGATTGGACAAAGCCAAAAGTCGTCAAAGCAGCGGCAAGCTTAGCAAACCAATTACGAGGTGCCTGACGAAGACCATAAAGGGATTTGCGCAGACGACACACCTTCCCAACAGATGCACTAGAGAACCCAGGAGGAAGAGTCATGTACACTTCCTCGTCAAGATCACCGTATAGAAACGCATTATGTACATCCATTTGATGAAGTTCCCATCCACGAACGATGGTAACAACAAGAAAAACACGAACATAGACCATTTTAGCAACTGGTGCAAATGTCTCATTAAAATCGATTCCTTCGACTTGATTATTACCAAGAACAACCAAACGAGCCTTGTGACGCTCAATGCTACCATCAGAGTTGTACTTGATCTTATAGACCCACTTGCATCCAATAGCTTTCTTTCCCGGTGGTAAGTCTGCAACCACCCATGTGCCACTGTTTTTTAGAGCCGCAATTTCGTTTTGCATGGCTTTACGCCAAGTTGGATCACGAACAGCTTTAGAGAAATTTGTTGGTTCATGTTCTGCAGTTATGGCTGCCAAGAAACGACCATGGGAAGCAGAAAATTTATTGCATGTCACATAATTAACTATGGGATAAGGCGTACCTGAAGATGGTGGCAGACCAGATGATAGAGAGGGGAGGTAGCAGCGAGCAGTATGACAAACATAGTCACGTAAATGCACTGAAGATTGGCGTTCTCGTTTGCTATGACGAATTTCTCCTGTATGTGTGTTGTCGGAAGCGGTTTCAACAACCTCCTTGTCCGTAGGTACAACATCCAAATCCGGCATATTAATATCACTCCCCCTTACATCAATATCTGTATCACTCCCCCTCATGTTGGGCTCATTGGTGGTTACAACCACGGTACTCCCTTGTACATCTGTAGGACATGGTATTGGGTGAGTGGGATGACTGGGTGAGGATTCAATGGGTGACGATTCAAGGTTGACAAAATTAATATCATGTGATATTTCGGGCTTTGGAGAGTGAGACAACATGCTAGGAAAGGATGATTTAGAGGAAACGTGATTTTGGTAGGGAAAATGATTTTCATAAAAAACAACATCGCATGAGTTAAAAAATTCCTTGGTCTCAAGATCATATAATCTCCATGCTTTCTTCCCATGCGGGTATCCGATAAAAATGCATTTACGACTACGGGTACCAAATTTGTTCCGATCACGAGGTATCTGTGACGCAAAACAAAGACACCCAAATGTTCGAATATGAGCATATGAAGGTGGACTCCCAAAGAGAATTTCATAAGGTGTTTTACCTTTGTGGATGGTGGAAGGTGTGTGGTTGATAAGATAACCAACGGTAAGAATACATTCCCCCCAAAAATCAATAGGTAAATTGGCTTGAAAGCGGACAGCTCGGGCTATATTGAGAATATGACGGTGTTTACGTTCCACCCGCCCATTTTGTTGAGGTGTACCAACACAAGAGGTTTCAAATAAAATACCGTGTTCGTCAAAGAAATTTTTTAAAGTGGTGAATTCGGTCCCATTGTCACTACGAATACGCTTCACCTTTTTATTAAATTGTCTTTCAACCATGGCGCAAAAGGATTCAATAAGTTTTCTAACTTCTGTTTTTTGCTACCATTAAGTACACCCAAACCCCTCTTGAACAGTCATCAACGATAGTCAAAAAATATGAAGCACCACATGAAGAATGAACACTATAGGGACCCCACACATCACAATGGATTAAGTCAAATAAATCAACAGCTTTATTAAGACTAATTGGAAAGGGAGTACGAGTTTGTTTTGCTTGAAAGCAAATATCATAGGGGACATTATTTTATTGATCAATGATACTATCACCTGAAATCTGAGAGACTATTTAACGAGAAGGATGCCCAAGACGCCGGTGCCACACTTGGTAAGAGCTGACTTTATTTGTATGACTGAGTCGAATACTCGAAGTCGTAGAGTGGAACCAATAGACCCCATCCCTCTCTTCACCTGCCCCAATCACCATCCTCGAAGTGCGGTCCTGTATCACACATAGTTTGTCAGTTAAGATGACTATACAATTTAATTCTTTAATCAACTGAGCAAACAAGATCAGATTGCAGGTTAAGCGTGGAACATATAGAACATGCCGAAGTATCATATTTGCACCAAAAATCATTGTCCCTTCCTGGGTAGCATTGATATGTGTCCCATCAGGCAACATGATAGGAGATGGGAAAATGTCGCATATGTGTACGAGCAAATTTTTATCACCGGTCATGTGATAAGAAGCACCGGTATCTAATAT
Source organism: Platanthera zijinensis (assembly GCA_039513925.1). Lineage (NCBI taxonomy): Eukaryota > Viridiplantae > Streptophyta > Magnoliopsida > Asparagales > Orchidaceae > Platanthera > Platanthera zijinensis. Next base: position 12,992,953 of record CM077092.1, read on the forward strand.
CCATTGTGAAGATGACTTACCTGTGAGATGTTCATTGGAAGAGTTTCTTTGAGTAATATTTTTGAACATGTTAAGAACTACATTCCATTGATCATCATTCAGTGCCGGAACAAGAGCTGTACGGTCTTGGGATGTTAATGGAGCGGTATTAGTGCTGCCAATAACGTTTGAACCGGTTGGAATGTTTGCGTTCTGCGCCGCATTTGCTACACCCTTGCCGCGCCCAATAGCAGAAGTAGATTTTCCACCCTTCCCTTTCTCAATGCCTTTGTCGTTCCCTCGCCCATTATTCCACCACTTAGGATATCCAATTATTTTGAAGCAAGAACTTGCCTCATGTCCTGAACGCCCGCAGTTCACGCAAGTGGGCTTATCATGTCGTCGGGATGAAGCATCGCGCGTAGCAAACGCCATACCTTGGTTGTGTGTGTCACGACTTTTCGTCAGTCTTGTGTCGTTCCTCTTGAACAACCAAGGCATATGCACGATTTAGAGGGGGGAGAGGATCCTGAGCCAAAATATTAGAGCGTAGCGTTCCATATAAATCGTCATCTAGGCCCATCAAGAATTGATGGAGCCGTTCGTCTTCTCGTTCCTTGCTCAAATCAGCCATCCAGTTGCAGGTACAATGGCCACAATTGCATCCTCTCGCCTTTACATAAGTGGACAACTCATCCCAAATCTTCTTGAGATGTCCATAATATGTTGCTACATTCTGACCACGTTGTTCGCAACGTGTAAGGTCTGACCTCAGTTGGTGAATTCGAGGTCCATTCCCAATAGAGAAACGTTGTTGTAAATCTTCCCAAAGTTCTTGAACGGTCTCATAGTAGGTAATAGTGGAACGAAGGGAGGGCTCAATGGACTGGAGCACCCATGCAACGAGCATGGAGTTGACACTCCACCAGTCCTCTATCTCCTTTGCATCATCATCTGGTTTTGGAACCATGCCATCGAGGAAGGAGAGCTTACGCTTGGCTCGAAATGCAATGCGTATACTCTTCTCCCATTCTTGAAAGTTGTCGCCCTTCAGGACCACAGGACAAATGGTCATGCCTGGATGATCCGAAGGATGTAGATAATATGGAGAGGCAAGATCGACCGCCACCATCTTGCCTTTTCCGACTGTTGCATCATCATCTTTTGCCATGGATTCAACAACCTCCTCTGATACCATGAAAGAATAAGTTGTGGAAGATCATGCCTTTCTCATTACAGAATATGGCTATAAATAGAGCCATAATACAAAGACTTTCCTAATAGGTTGAGTCCTAATATAGCTAAAATTTACAGCAAATATTACAACAAATATTTACAGCTATTGTAACCGTTGGAGCCATAATGTTCTTTAATATTTACAATCAATAATAGAAAGATTTCAGCGCCCATAATTATTACTCATAATTATCGCATAATAAATATACGTAGACATTTAAGAGGTTATAATTTTATGTTTCATCAAGAAGTTTGAAACGGGCAACCATCGTGTCCCGCACAACAGTTCACCAACACTCATCGGCCCCGTGAGGGATGCAATTTTTTTGGTACGTATGCATATCTATTTTTTCTTGTGTGGGAGCAAATACAGCTATATGATCGGTGATTTCAACGGCATGGATGTTTCGCTAAAAATATGATCGTATTTCTCTAATACGACCGTATTGAAAAGTGATCGCAGCACGGACCAAAATAATCTACGCCATTGAAATCGAAGATCATACGATAGTATTTACTCCCGCACAAATGCTAGGTACTCATACGTACCTAAATTTTTTTCTTTGGGGGATAGCACTTGAGGGATGTCTTAACATTGTTCTATTTTATTAAATAGAATGTTTTTTTATAAGATATGTGGTGCTGTTTAATTATGAAATTATTTCAGAACTTCTCGGCCCATTTCAAAAAATTAAAGATAGTAAAAATTAAGGCCCATTAATGAGCTTGAATGAGAACAAACACATAATTTATAGGGGTGTGCAGATGTAACCGAAGAACCGAAAATCGAACCAAAATTGAATCAAACTGGGCGGTTCGGGTCGGTTCTCAAGGAGTAATTTGGTTCGGGTACGGTTCCTAAAAAGAAGAGAACCGGCGGTTCGGTTCTTGGGTCCTATGGTCGGGTACCCGAGAACCGACCCAAACCGATTTATTATAGTTTAAATTAATATATAAATATAATCTAAAAAAAAGTTAGAGCCGTGAGATTAAGGCTCCGTTTGGGGGGACTTATTTTCACCGGTCAAGCGGTTACGACCGCATGAATCGGACCATGATGAAGATCCGGTTCATCCGATCATAACCGCTTGACCGGTGAAAATAAATTCCTCCAAACAGAGCCTAAGATTTAGATTGTTAGATTGTTGAATTCTATTAATTTTATTTAGGATGATGTAGGATGTCTTATGCTCTATTGCTTCTAATTTATACTTATATGAATGCAGACACTTCAAATTAGTAGGATACAAACTATTTAGTTAAATGACTAATGGCTACATCAAAATGCAATATGGTCTTCTCATATTGAGAACTAAAAATTTGTGTTGGATGATGAGAGTGTGACACACAATAGAAACCCAACTTGTAGCAAGCTTGCTAAACAATATCACATTTTCAAATAAATAAAAGAATACAGAATAAGAAGTAGCGAGTGAGAAGAAAGAAGAAGAGGTATTTCAAGTAATTTGCTGTCCATAAAATAGAATTTAAAGGACAGAAAACCGAACCTGAACCAAACTCATAATTCTGGTTCGGTTCTGGTTCTACATTTTAGAACCGTGGGTCAGTTCCGGTTCTAAAAATTTGGAACCGAACTTATACAGGTCAGTTCTTGGTTCTAAGTGGAATCAAACCGAACCGATCCGAGTCGCACCCATAATAATTTAGAGCAAAGTTATAAGCAATCCTATTTAGCTTAAGTCAACCCATTAAAATCTAAAAGACTCCTTTTATTTCTCCTACCACCCACCTATTGACAAACCAATATATCTTTCAGTAAGACTGTAGTGTTTCCGCAGGCAAGCTACTTCCTGTTAGAATATAGAAGTACAAAAGTTTAAGTGGGGTGTTCCCAGCTTAAACAAACTTTTATTTATGATTATGGATGTTTTTACATGAACACAACAATGGGTATTTATAGACTATACCCATGCAACAAAAGTCCACAAAATGTGCTTTCTATTTAACACCACTTACATAACTTTTAGCTAATAGTTTTGTCTTCAGACTTCAGGATAAGAGTCTTCAGCAATATTCTGTTTGGGGGAAACCTTACCATCTCCGGTTGCTTCCTTTCTTTCTTATCTTGATGGCTGCTGTCTCCTTCTCAGCGTATCCTCTACTGGTAGCTGTTGTCTCCTTCTTAAAGTATATCCTCCATTGATGGTTGTTGCTGTCGCCTTCCCTGATTATCTTCCAACACTTCCTCCTCCAGCGCGACAGCCCTTGTTACAACTCCAAACAACGAGGACTGACCCCATTTCCTAGGTATTGATGTTCGATAAAATCGGGCTTAGGGCAAGCGAAAGCGCCGCTCAGCTTACTTCTCTCCGGCGACGACGACAAGAGGCTTCATCCTCCAACTACCTCATTTCTCTGAGACAAGTTTACCTGATTTAAAAGATAATTTTGTTGCATTTGGAACAAGTTTATCTAAGATCAGATGATTTTATTTGTTGAAAGATGCTGAGATTGAAACCTGCAATGTTTCTGTTTACTCATCTTTTTATAAAGTTGTCTCAAATTTACAAATAATTAGTATCCTCCAATGATGGTTTTGAGGAGCAAGAAGAAGCATTTAGGGAGGAGATTGGTGCCAGAGAAGAGGAGTTTTTTTTTTGTGTGTGACAATAATAATTTGGGCTACAATGAGATATTTATGGGCTACAATTTACCTTGGGCTGTCACTAGCTAAAGTTGGGTTGTTGTGTTTGAGTGGGCGGTCCTCTACTGTTAGTGGTGAGAAAGAGAGAGGGTTCATTTTAGACTGCGTTTGGCGCGGCTTATCGCAACTTATTTGCTCCTGTGAGGTTGGACAAAATCAACATTGTATGTTTGGTATGACAAATGTTACTACCGTTATAAAAAAAAGAAACCAGTTTGGGGCATACGATTTTGACTGATAATAACATTTTTGTCCAATCTCATCGAAGCAAATAAGTTGCGATAAGCCGAGTCAAACACAGCCTTAGTCTTTCACACTCACCACATATTTTATAATTTCGAAATATTTTTTGAAACAAAAAAGGAACAAAATATTTAATATGATGGGTGCAAAATTCCTAAAGTTAGAACTAGTCACTGATAAATACTAACCGTTGATTTCCTGTAAAAATAGCATGATTGATTCAAATACTGATTAACGGTCAGTATTTAATACCGTATGAGCCGTAGGATATGAGATCAATGATTAATATATACTTGTGCACCTATAAATAAATGAGAGTAATTCACCCAAAAAAATTTTTAAAGCAAAATTCATACAAATTCCCCATAATTATATTAAATATTTTTCCAATATTACTCACATGAAGGCCACCTCCAACTTGAATAATTAATATTGCCATATTTGTCAATGATTAATAAATTTAGGTGCCTAGGGTCTGTTGACCTTTTTTTTTTCATTTATTCAAATCAAACGATGTCTTACCACGACTGTCCTCCTGCAATACGGAAACATTTGTGACCACAAATTACATAAAAAGGACTGTTTTTTTTTTTTTACTTTTTTACTTTTTAGACTCATTTTCTCTGAACTTTACAAATATAATTTAATATTAATGTTAAATGTTGTCATTTCTATTTTTTTTCTTTTGTCTGACTTAAATCTTACATTAATAATCGTATTAACTATTTTGAACTAGGCAGAATACCAACCAATGCACCATCATTTATATATTTAAATTATAATAATTTAGTATGAACGACAATTAAAGGAATCTCAAATCTCCATCTTAACAAGCTTTTTCTTCCATGTGGTGTTGTTGCAACCAACTCCAGGCTCATGCAGTTCGGTCTAGAGTGCACCGTCTTAGCCCGGAAGTAGTCGAGTGCGTAAATGATCAATGGAAAGGAGACGAATGGTAGAAGACTTTTTTTAACGTGAAAAACCTCAAAAAAAGGTGAAAAATCATGTGGTCGGGACTGTGCCGGTAAAACTTCACTAATTGTTGGTATTGTACAATGTTTTGTAGAGAAGGCAAGAGAGGCAAGCCGGTCCTCGTTACAAGTGTCAGGGGGAGAGAGAGAAATGAGCTAAGAGGGTGACTGACCACCGCTCACGGAGCTAAATATTTTCTTTGCCTGTTGTGGGGGAGCGCTATGCTCTAGATGCTCTGAGGTCTTATGTTGGTGCTCAACAGCTGTAGGGGTGCGCTTTGCTTGTCTTGGCGCCAGCACCCTGTCTCCTGTAGCACATAGAGGAATCTGGAGCGGTGGACTTGCTATCGACTGGAGGGCTTCCTATTGAGTTGAGGGCACTGTGAGTGCTGAGCGTGCTACGAGCAAAATGTTTTTTTACGGTGTGTGCGAAACGTGTTTTGCTCACGGAGGAGAGCATGCAGAGGGGCGTATGAAGGAGGATGAAGGCCTTTGAAGGATCTTCTAGGCGCTCAAAATTCTTAGAAGGAGTATTTGAAGGTGAAGGAAATCCCTGAAGGAGTTCTTATGCACGTAGGAGATCAAAAGGGGGGAGAAGATGATGGAATGAAAGAGGGCCCTGGGGTCCTATATATTTATAGGATTCCAGGGTAATTATGGCGGTGTTGGGTCCATTGATCTCAGGCCCTGATTTGAAGAAGTCAAACAAGTCAATGATATGCACAGTTGTATTTGATGTGTGTATAAGTGCATGCATGCAGGTTAGTCCTTCTCACATTGATTGGACAGGTAGACACAAAGTTGTGGGTTGGATAGATAGAAAAGTGACTAAGTCCACAGGCGTTGAGTGAAGACAGTTCACTCAACGCCATAGCACAAAAGGAGCTGAATAAAACAGGATCTGTCAAAACCTCAACAATGGAAGACAAAAAAGTGGCTAAGTCCATAGGCGTTGAGTGATGTCAGCTCACTCAACGCCAGACAGCAAATTCATCGAGTAAAGCTGCCTTAGTCAAAGCCCCAAAGTTTCTGGCAAAGAAAAATTAGCTAAGTCCAGAAGCGTTGAGTGAAGCCAGTTCACTCAACGCCTTGCCGGTTCACTCAACGCCAAACTACATATTCGTTGAGTAAAAGCTCAGTATGTCAAAGCCACATAGTTTCTGGCAAAGGAAAAGATTCTAAGTTCAGAAGCATTGAGTGAAACCAGTTCACTCAATGTCATATAACAGAAGCATTGAGACAAGCTCAAGCAGTCAAAGCCAGAAGGAGTAACAGGATTGACTAAGTCCAAAAGCGTTGAGTGAAGCCAGTTCACTCAACGTCTAGTCAAAAGATGAGGCTAAGGTAGGAAGCGTTGAGTGGAGTCAACACACTCAACACTTCCATTCAAAAGAAAAGTTTCTAATGACAAAAGCGTTGAGTTAAGCCAGTTCACTCAACGCCTCAGCAGTTGGCAGAGTTTAGAAGGAGCCAAGGCAAATGACGTTGAGTGAAGGCCAACCTCTCAATGCCATAGATGCATAAAGAGCTGAAGAATAATCTAAGTCCAGAATCATTGAGTGAAACCAGTTCACTCAACGCACTCAACGCCTGGAGTGATTCTATGAATTTGGCTAAGTTTAGAACGGCTGACGTCAGCAAAAGTCAACAAAGTCAACACAGTTCAAATTCTTTGGGGAAAGCTGCAGAATGCCGTTAATAGCGCCGGAGGACAGCTGTTGTCATTTTCTGCAAATGGAAGGTGGTAACTCATCCTTTTTAGGCTGGGCCCACAGTACAAAGAGCCATTGATCAGCTGACTATAAAAGGATAAGATTGGCTGAAAGGAAAGAAGCTTTTAGGGTTTTCTGATTACGCATTATGACGGAACATCATCGTCTTCCTCGCCATTATTGAAGAGCTTGAAGATTTTGTTCTGATCAGTGAACCTGAAAGCAACAAGAGTTAGCTGTTGCAATCTACATCTACAATAGCAGGTTCAGAAGCAATTTCATAGGAGAAATAAGAAGAGGCAGATCAATCGAGTTCAACAAGAAAAGGTTGCTGATTGAATAAGAATAAAACTGTCATCTCCATTGTATTCATCAGCAGAAGCTAGGGCTGAAATCTGCTCATCCCAGAAAGAAGTGGACATAGAGTAATTACTTTTGTGTCAATTCAACACAATTAACCTCACTTTCTCTTTGTAGGATTCTGTGTTGAATTTGAGTTGTAGGTCTGTGTTATAAAAGCCGAGTGTAAGATCACTGTTATAGATCTGAGGTAGGGCAATTATCTTGAGCTGTAGGAGAGTTATCTTTCTGAGTTTGTAGGGTTGTCATTCCAGCCTGAGTTGTAGGGCTTTTGAGCCTGAGGTAGGTGATTGCTGAATCACTGAGTTGTAGGGTCTTGGGCCTGAGTTGTAGGTCTTGAGGGATACTAAGTGGGCCTGCGAGATCGAGTTGTAATCTCTTAAGGAGCCGAGTATTACTGAAGAGCCTTATCTAACACACTATTAGAAAGGAGGAGAGGGACAATAGATGTACCCAAAATCTGGGGAACCACTATAAATTGCTTGTGTCTTCTGTGAGTGTCTTGAAAGCCTAAGTAAACTAATCACAACTTACATCTAGGAGAACAAGCTATAAAAAGAAATTAAAAAGACCTATTCACCCCCCTCTAGGTGTTAGTTGACTTTGAAAACAAAGACTTTCAAGTGGTATCAGGTGCCTGAATGCTTTTATATTCTAATATCAGGTGCCTGAATGCTTTTATGTTCTCCCCCTAGCTGATTGCAGATGACCAGGTTATGCAGCTGCTAGCTTTCTTGCTTTATGAGGCCAGAACAACTCTTATAGTTCCTGGACTTGCTCCCCCTCAGCAGAAGCATCTTCTGTCACCATCTTCCGAGGTCCTAAAATCTCCATATAACTTGAAGTCTTCACAACCTGCAAGATGAACAAATCCTGCAGCAAAAATACTATAGGGAGTGACTGAAGCTACACCAGGTTCAACATGCCCAATTCAAACTTGAAGGTGTTGAACTTTGCTTCATCTAATGGCTAAGTAAAGATGTCAGCCACTTGCTTATCTGTGAGGACAAACTCTAAACTGTTGTCTTCCATTTCCGCATGCTCCATAATAAAAATGACATCTAATTTCGATGCGCTTAGTCCTACTGTATGAGACAAGATTCATAGCAATAGAAATAACACTAGTAGAATCACAATAAAGGGGAGTTCTAATTATCTGGAGATTATAATCCTGGAGCTGATACTGAATCCATAGCAACAGAGCATAATATCTATCTATTGAAATGCACTCTGACTCTGCAATTGATATTACAACACTTGTTTGCTTGTTGCTACTCCAAGAAACTAGTCTTCCTCCCAAGAACAGATAGGTGTCAGAAGTGATTTTCCTGTCCTCTTTACATTCTGAAAAATCTGCATCTGAATAACTTGTTAGTTTAAAATCTCTATTCTAGGGTACCATAGGCTAAGATCGGGTGTGCCCTTAAGATACCTCAAGATTCTCTTTGCAGCAGAGTAATGAGATTATTTAGGGCAGGCCTGATACCTATCACAGACACCTATAACATACATGATGTCAGACCTACTAGCAGTAAGATATAGAGGGAGCCAATTAATCCTATATATAAAGTCTTCATCCTTGCCTATATGAATACTTGACCCCATGAGAGTTTCCATGGTAGAGGAACTCTCTATACCATATTTTTTTTAATCAACTCACTGGTGAACTTTGACTAGGATATGGACAAGCCATTATCAGTTTGTCAAACTTGGAGTCCAAAGAAGAACTTGAGCTCACCCATACTGCTCATCTCAAACTTTCCTTACATAAGTTTAACAAACTTCCTGCAAAGGTTGTCATCAGTAGATCCAAAGATAATGTCATCAACATATATTTGGGCTAGGATGATCTTGCCCTTAGATTCCCTTAAGAATAGGGTCTTGTCTATTTTCCCCCTTGAGAATTTGTTCTCAATGAGGAAACTAGACAAGGTCTCATAACATGCTCTAGGGTGAAATTATTTTTTTCAAGAATAACTAAATCATCTAGAGGGAGGGGGTGGGGATAGGTTTCTTAATCACTTGTGGTTATCTTTTAATTTATTTCTTTAAGTGCTTTGTTGGTGAGTAATTTACAGCTTTCAAGACACGCACCTGCAACAAAGAAACAACACAAAAAACACACACAAGATATATAGTGGTTACCCAGATTATGGGTACATCCACTTTCCCTCCCACCTTTCTAACTTGTAGTTAGACAAGGCACTTCTCCAATCTCAACTCAAAGAGCTTACAACACGACCCCGCAGGACCACTTGGTCTCCTCCAAGACCTACAACTCAGGCACAAGGCCCTACAACTCAGTGATCCAAAGATCACTTACCTCAGGCTGTTAAGTCCTACAACTCAGGATGGGAGGATAACCCTACTTTAGATCTACAAGGGATCCTACCTCAAAGAGAATGACTCTCCTACCTCAGGTTGTTAAGCCCTACCTCAAATCCAAAGGATCCTACAGCTCTGGCACAAGTGCTCTACAACTTAGTGAGAATGACTCACCTACCTCAAGCTATTAAGCCCTATAGCTCAGTGATCAAAAGATCACCTACCTCATACTTGGCCATCCACCGCTTAATTTCTTCCTGCCTTACAACGGCCACATCTCGAAGTTCCTCCACTAGGTCCAAGGAGAGTCACAGCTCGTCCTTGTTCTCGACTCTCCATTCCTCTCTTCCTTCTTCCGCCCCGACTACCGGAGGTGTCCGTACCTCGAAGTCTATTGGGAGCATAGCCTCATAACCATGGGAGAGATTGAATGGGGTTTCCCCCGTGCCCATATTGGGAGTAGTTTTGAGGGCCCACATGACAGAAGGAAGCTGCTCCCCCATCTCCCCTTCAAGTTCTCCACCTTCTTTTTTAATAAGATCACAATGATCTTATTCGCCACCTCCACCTTCCCGTTGCTCCTGGGGTGATGGACCGACGTGAACCTGAGATCAATCCTAAGTGTCCATAGAAACTGATAAACTCGGCGCTGGAAAACTATGGCCCATTGTCCGTGACAATGACCTGAGATAACCCGTATCGGCAGATGATCTCCCCCCACACAAAATTCTGAACTAACTGGGAGGTCACCTTGGCAAGCGCCTTCAACTCCAACCACTTAGAGAAATAATCTATCATCACTAATAAGAACCTCCTCTTCCTACTGACCTTAGGGAAGGGCCCTTCCAGGTCCATTCCCCAGATGGCGAAGGGCCAGGGTGCATTGATGCTCCTTAGTCTTTGAGCTGGTAGTAGCTGGAGCGGTGCGAATAGTTGGAACTTCTGGCACTTCTTTGCAAACTCGACGACATCCCGACCCAGGGTTGGCCAAAAATAACCTTGCCTCACTATCCTCCCCTCTAAGGTCCTACTCCCAGAGTGACTCCCACATTCCCTAGCATGAACTTCTTCCAAGATCCTTTGGATCTTCCCCTCAGCCACACAACGTGCTAGGAGTCCTGAGAGGGTCTTGCGATACAACTTCCCGTCATGCATAAGATAGTATGCTGTCTTATGCTTGAAACGCTTCTTGTCTAGGCCTTCCGGGTACTCACCTGTGGACAAGAAGCTGGCGAAGGGGTCAATCCATGAAGGGCGCTGGTCTACCTCTATCAGCTTTCCTTCTTCGATAGAGGGACGAAAAAGATTGGTGATGGTTCCCCCATCTGAGGCCCATGCTTGGCCAATTGATCTACCTGCTCATTCTCTTCCCGTGGCACATGTCTAATGGAGAATGTCTGGAACATGCAAATGACCCCCTTTACCTTTGCCAAGTATAGTTGGAGAGTAGGTTCCCTGGTCTCAAACTCCCCATTGATCTGGGAGGACACCACCATGGAGTCCATTAGTACCTCTACGTATTGCACTCCCAGTTCCCTGGCTAGCCGCAACCAAGCGATCACAACCTCGGACTCTGCTTGATTGTTAATGATGGGAAAATGAATGACCACAGTTTGCTCAATATTTGTCCCTTGCGGACTCTCCAAAAGCACCCCTACCCCCAATGAGTGCCTTCCCAACACGCCATCCACCTTCACCCTCCAAGGAACTGGATGAGTGAGCTCGACCTTCGCTACCTCGACCACATAATCAGCTAGGAAGTCGGCCATCACTTGAGCCTTGATTGAGAGGTGGGGAATAAAAGATACATTAAACTCACTCAGCTCCACCGACCACATTACCAACCTTCCCGAGTGCTCTAATCCCTCAAAGATGTTGTGAAGGGGAAGGTCAGTCACCACTTGGATGGAGTGTGCCTAGAAGTAGGGCCGGAGCCTCCGAGTTGAGATAACCAGGGCAAAAGCCAACTTCTCTAGAATCGGGTATCGGAGCTCCGCTTTCCTCAAGACCCTACTCACGTAGTTGATCGACAGCTATTTCTTTCCCTCTTCCTGGACCAGAATGGAGCTTAGGGCCTCAGCCCCAACACTAAGGTACAAGGACAAATATTCCCCCTCCTTCAGTCCTTGGAGCAGCGGAGCATGGGTCAGCTGCCTATTCAAGGCTTTGAAGGCTCCCTCGCACTCCTCGGACCACTCAAACTTCTTTCCCCCTCTCAGCGCTTTGAAGAAAGGTGAGCATTTCTCTCCAGCCCGGGAGAGGAACCTGCTCAGCCCTGCCAGCTTCCCTATAAGGCTCTAGACTTCCTTGGTATTCCGAGGTGACCCCAACTCCATGATTACCCTAACCTTTTCAGGGTTTGGCTCCAATCCTGCGGGAGTGAGGAGGTAGCCTAGAAACTTGCCCTTGCTCGCCCCGAATATACACTTCAAGGGGTTCAACCTCATTTTATATTTCCGCAGGATGCCAAAAGTCTCTTCTAAATCCTAGAGGTGAGAGTCAACTGTAGGATCTTGTGGCGCTCTTAGAGGTGGGGGGGGGGGTGAATAAGGGCTCTTTAAAATATTACAAACTTTTATAAAATATGAAATTAAAAGCAAAGTTTGAGACACATCAATGAAATGAAAATCAAGATTTTATTTCTCCAAAATATATATGTAAAATGATTCCAATAAAGCCTTAAATCAAGGCTTACAATGATAACAGTTTTTAGCTTTTTCACCGGTCCTTCTCCCAAGGACCGGTAGGCTATAGTTAATATCTCCCTAGATATGGCTACTAGCCTCCCCCTAAATCAAACCTATGATCTAGACACTGCACAAAAAGCAGCGATTTACTCCTAAGCCCCACAAGGACCTAGACACCACACACAAGGCGGTGATTTGCCCCTAAGCCACACACGGACTTAGACACCACACACAAGGTGGTGATTTTCCCTTCCTAATTACAAAGTTAAAAAGTGAAAATGAAAGTACAATAGTAAAACTTAAAAACTCCCTCAAAATCATGAGCTCCGAAGAGGATGGTGGACCGCTGAGAAGATCTCCAATCTTGAACGTGCGGTCGTATCTCCTTCGCTCTTGAGATTTCAGCGGACCAAGGGAGTTCGTCTGGAAACGGAGATGAAGGCTCTCAAAATTCTCTGGGAAACAAGGCTCTGCACGTTCAACACCTTCCCTGAAATTTTTTTGGCCGTATATATCATTTCATGCTATCGCCTACGGTAGCGTTACTGCCCCGCGATAGTGATAACTCTCCGTTGCTTGACATATGGCACACGTCGCGCGGACTTTCAGATCTGAGTGAGGAACGTGACGATTGTGGGATATCGCTCGGCGACATCGGTATCGCCCTGCGATATCGCTAAACCGTAACTTCGTGAGCAGCAACGCACGGATCAAGACTGACGTCAGCAGTAACTGACTACGCTATCGCCCGCGGTAGTGTTATCGTCAATGATAGCGCGATTTTCCTTTTCTTCAATGCTGTGCTCAACCATTCCTTAGTACATAAAAAACCTGTTATCCCTGTACATTTAAAAACACATACCAAAATTAAATACATCTGGGATTTGTTATTCTCAAACTAAGAAGCGTGGAACGCATGCTCCAACAATATCCCCCTTTTGATAATAACAAATCCACTAAGATAGAAATTGCGTGAGATCAGGAGAATGTGAAACAATTCATATAATCATTATGAATCAAAGTGCATAAGTAGTTATAATAAACTCCCCTATAATAAAGACTATCCCCCTATATTCTCCCCCTATGTAAAAGAATTAATTACTCCCCCTAAATGTACTAATCAATTTATCACTTGATGCTTGATTTCTTACTTAATTCTCCCCCTTTTGTTATTAGCAAAACCTTTAGTGAGGTGTAAATGCGGAAGATGAAAGAAGTGAGAGAGTATTAAATTAGTAATAGAATTTAGAAGCACGAGGAGTAGGATATGGACATTAATAACCATGGAATAGTATTACCATAAGATTTGGAATTTTATCAGAAAAAAAATGTATGATATGGAAAAATTAATTTAAGAGTTGAATTTAAACATTGAAAACTGTCAGGCCAAGATATCGAAAACTGTGAAATCGATGAAATAGAAGAGGAGAACTTTTTCCGGTCCAATTCTCATGAGAAGAAATTTTATAAATGATAATGATGTGTTCATGTGAAGAGTGATTTAGTATACATATTCCTTAAGAAATAATATTACATGAAGGTTTACAATATATTGATACAAGAAGCTAATATCTTTACATAAATAACTTCATGTCATAAAGATTTTTAAAAAATGGCCAAGTTTGTTTGCACAAGACACTTTACAATCCTTTTCAAGGTGCTCAACCTCATAATGCTCATTAAGAATTATCAGGAGGGTGAGTAGAGCTTGATTGGAGTATCCTAGTCATATTTATTTGATTTTTTTAATTTGTTTTTCATTCATTTTTGTTTGTTTAGAAACTTTTACTTAAGACTCCGAATTAACTTGTATTGCAAACAAATTTTTTTTTTCAGAGTGGCCATCAGTTTTGAAAATAAATTTGAATGAAGCATAAATGAAAGTTTTAGCGATGTATTCGAATCTTTGAAACAAACCAATAGCATGCAATAAGAAACTTAAGTATGTGTAATTATCAGCTCGTGTCAGTGTGAGCACATTATCAAGCATAAAATATTACTCATACTTAGAGGCATGCGGAAACAAGTCTATTCAAGTTCTAGTCATCAAAGATATAGGTAGATATCAAGAGCAAGACAAAAAAAACAATGTTCAAAGAACTTATAAACTAATAACACACATGTACTAGGTATTGTATCCTATAACACTAGAAACTAGTATTACCACAAGACGTGCTCGAAGACCTAGAGAACTAACTTCGAATTCCAGTGAAGATGTGAACGCTTCTACTGAAGAGAACATGAATGAATGAATTTTTATTTGCAGTGATGTAATATTTTGGTGTTGACACAATCAGTGATATCGCCGACGACAGTGCTGTCGCCTGGCGATAGTGAAAACTCTATGAATTTGTGGTTTTGTTGTTTGTATTGACTTTGTCAGTGTTATCCTATGTACTGTCCAGTTTCATGTTATGTTTTGTTGGTTATTGCGAAAGAATTCTTATTAATTGTAATTAACTAAATGATATATATATATATATATATATATATATATATATATATATATATATATATATATATATATATATATATATATATATATAAATGATACCAACTTCGTAGGCCTATTTTATAAAAATAAAATTTCAGAATTTTAAACAAATTTTTTTTTTGATTTATAATTCTAAGACTCCAAGTTCTAATCTTAACCTTAAAAAGCGTGAATCATTAAGTGGTTTGGTGAAAATATCTGCTACTTGAGAATCTGTTCCAATAAAATTTATTTTAATATGTCCTTTCTTTATATGATCTCTAATAAAATGATGACGAACATCTATATGTTTGGATCTAGAATGTAAGACGGGATTATTTGTTAAATCGATAGCACTTTTACTATCACATTTTAATTCAACACCATTTTGATGTATGCCAAAATCTCTTATTGTCTGTGTCATCCAAAGTGCTTGAGCACAACTACTTAGTGCAATATATTCGGCCTCGGTAGTAGAGAGGGCAACAGAATTCTGTTTCCTACTCGACCAAGAAATAAGTGATGGGCCGATAAAGTAACAAGTACCACTAGATCTCTTTCGATCTAATGAACATCCCGCATAATCAGAATCAGAATATCCATGTAATATAAAAGAGTCATTTTGAGGATACCATAAACCTAGTTTAGAAGATCCGATAAGATATCTAAAAATACGTTTCACCGCTTTTAAATGTGATTCTTTTGGACTAACTTGAAATCTAGTACATAAACAAACGGCGAACATAATATCGGGCCTAGAAGAGGTTAAATATAATAAAGACCCAATCATACTTCTATAAATGGTTTGGTCAATTGAAATACCACTTTCATCTTTTCCCAATTTCAATGAAGCACTCATAGGAGTATTGGCATGTTTAAGGTTTTCAAATCCAAATCTTTTAAACATATCATGAATATACTTGGATTGACAAATAAAAATACCATCATGTTTTTGCGTAATTTGAAAACCTAGAAAATATGAAAGTTCTCCTACCATGCTCATTTCAAATTCATTTTTCATAATTTGAACTACTTCATTGCACAACTCTTCATTAGTGGCTCCAAAAATAATATCATCAACATAAATTTGCAAAATAACTAAATCATGATCAATTTGCTTAATGAAGAGTGTAGAATCGATACTTCCTATTTTATAATCGTGCTTTAATAAGTATTGAGTTAAACGATCATACCAAGCACGAGGCACTTGTTTTAGCCCATAAAGTGCTTTATCTAATTTATAAACATAATTTGGATATTTTTCATTTATAAAGCCAGGGGGTTGTTCTACATAAACTTCTTCTTTTATATACCCGTTTAAAAATGCAGTTTTGACATTCATTTGATACAATTTAAATCTTTTAAAGCAAGAAAATGCAAGAAATATCTTAACCGCTTCTAATCTTGCAACGGGTGCAAAAGTTTCATCAAATTCTACCCCTTCAATTTGTGCATAACCTTTTGCAACTAATCTGGCTTTATTTCTAACAATTCTAGATTCACTATCCAATTTTTTTTAAAAAAATCCACTTTACTCCAACTACAAGATGATTTTTGGGTCGTTCTACAAGATTCCAAACCTTATTATGTTCAAATTGATTAAGTTCTTCATTCATAGCTAAAAACCAAAATTCATCATTCAAAGCGGTGGAAACATCTTTTGGTTCTATTTCAGAGACAAAGCAAAGGTTTGAAAATAAAACATGTAAAGAAGAACGAGTACTGACCCCTTTTTGTGGATCTCCAATAATAAGCTCCTTCAGATAATCCGTTGAAAATATCAATTCATTTGGAGGCACATATTCTTCTCTTTCTTCTTCCTTTTCTTCTTCTTTTTCTTCTTCAGTCCCTCCATGTTCTTCATCATCATTTTCCATCAAAGGAAGGGGTTTATCTTCTTTTCCTGTAGTTTTCTTATCTACACATGGAACAAACTCATCAAACCTAACATTACTAGATTATTCAACTATTTTCGTTCGTTTATTAAAAATTCTATAAGCTTTACTAGTTGAAAAATACCCAATAAAAATTCCTTCATCACATTTTTCATCAAATTTTCCTAAGGAATCTTTAGAATTTAAAATAAAACATTTACAATCAAAAATTTTGAAATAAGAAACATTTGGTTTTTTATTAAAAATTAATTCATAAGGAGTTAATTTTAAAATAGGGCGAAACATTATTCTATTAATTACATAACATGCAGTACTCACCGCTTCAGCCCAAAAAGATTTTGGTAATTTAAATTCAGATAACATCGTACGGGCTAGCTCTTTAAGAGTCCTATTTTTCCTCTCCATTACACCATTTTGCTGTGGTGTGCGTGGAACGGAAAATTCATGTTTAATTCCTAACTCCGTACAAAAAGAACTAAACTTTTCATTTTCGAATTCCCCTCCATGATCCGAACGTATGCGTTTAATTTTTATTTCAAATTCATTTTGAATACGCAAACAGAATTTAGAAAATTCTGAAAACGCATCAGATTTGGAGGTTAGAAATAAAGTCCAACAAAAACGTGAATAATCATCAATCAATACAAATGTATATTTTCTACCTCCTAAGCTAGAAATATAAATTGGCCCAAATAAATCCATATGAATTAATTAGAGTGGCCTAATTGTAGAAATAATATTTTTACTTTTGAAAGACGATTTTGAAAATTTTCCTTTTTGACAAGGCTCACTTAATGAAGATAAATTCTCATTTAGCAACGGTAAACCTTTGATTAATTTATCTTTTGAAAGTTTTTTAATTAACTTGGCACTAGTATGTCCAAGTCGCCTATGCCATAATTCTAACTCATCATTTTTTGATAAAAACATTTTAAAGTAGAATTTGAAAAATCAAGAAATTTTATCATATATACGTTATGACACCTAGGTGCGGTAAAAACAATTTCATTTGTTTTGGAATCAATAATTTTTGCATAAATTTGTAGAAGATTCAAACAAAACATTTAAACCTTTATCACATAGTTGGCTAATAGAAATCAAATTATGTTTTAAACCTTCTACAAATAAAATATTTGAAATTGAAAAACTTTTGTTACCCACAACACCGATGCCTATGATTTTTCCTTTTCTATTATCTCCAAATGTTACAACTCCTCCTTTCTTCATCTCCAGGCTAAGGAACTTCTCTTTATTGCCCGTCATGTGCTTTGAGCAACCCGAGTCCAAGTACCACACGTCTTCTTTGTCCTTCGCTTGCCAACACACCTAAAAAGAGGATGTGAGTAAAGATCTGGCTACCCAAGTGGTTCCACCCATAGTATAGGTAGAAGCCTTAGGAATCCAGATTTGCTTAATTTTACTTTTTCCTTTCTTCCAGCACAAGTCCGTGGTGTGACCAAATCTATTGTATTTGGCACATGTAATGTAACGAGAATAATATAACTTCTCTGGATTTTTACTGTAAGAAAATGTAGTATCAGTTAATTTATTATTATCAGAATTTTTAAAATTTAATTTTCTGGATTTCTCGCTATCGCCGACGGTAGTGGTTATCGCCGGGGGATAGTTTCCAGTCGTGTATCCGAGTCCAAATCTTCCAGATCCGTGACATTGGTAAACTAAGATCATATCCAGTGATCTTTGGCCCATTCCAAACTTTTTCATGGCTAGTGTTAAGTCATGAATCTGGTTTCTCATTTCAGTATTCTCGGATACTAGATTTACACATCTACGTTCAAAAGCTTTCTTTCCTTCATGGACTTTGGAAATAGAAGATTTCAGATCTCTCTCTAAAATCTCATTCTTTTTAGTGAGAATTTTTATCTTTGAATGAGATTTGGAAAGAGATTCTTCAAGCTCTTTTATTCTTCCCATAGAGTGATCACACTCTTGGCAAGAGACTTTTTCTTTTCCAATAGTCTTAATTTCATTTAACAATTTTTTATTTTCTTTAATTAAAACTTTATTTTCAGTTTTAAGAAGACCATTATCTTTTAAACTATTTTCAAAATATTTGCAAGTCTTTAAAAATTCAGAAAATAATTCATCATAAGCTGGATGAGTTACCTCAGTGTCGCTTTGGACACTGCACTCGTCATCAGATATGATGCTTTTTACCATTAGACATATATTGGCCTCTTCCTCCTTGCTTGAGCTTGAACTGCTTGCCTCCTCAGAAGTAGTATCATCCCATGTTTCAGCTTTCAGGACCTTCTTCTTCCCTTTGTGCTTCTTTTCTTTAAGTTCTTTCAAGTACTTTGGACACTTGCTTCGAATGTGTCCTAACTTCCTGCAGTGATAGCACTCCGGTGGGGGTCTCTCTTCCTCCTCATCATCATCCTTTTATTTTTTCTTTCTAAACATCTTCTTCTTAAAATATTTTTTAAAAGTATTTCTTCTCTCTGGATTTCTCATAATTTTTTTAAATTTTCTAATAAAAAGACTTTCCTCATCTTCTTCTTCCTCCTCAGAATTACTACCTTCTTCTTTCTTAGATCTTAGAGCCAACCCCTTCTTCTTCTGCTCCATATACTCTTGTTGTTGAATTTTCAATTCAACTTCATGAGTTTTCAAGTTCCCAATCAGGCTTTCAATATTAAGAGATTTAAGATCATGAGATTCATAAATAGTCGTCACTTTGGGATTAAATTTAAGGGGGAGAGATCTAAGAAGTTTTCTCACCAAATCACCATTTGAAAAATTTTTACCAAGCACTTTTGAGTCATTCACTATCTTGGTGAATCTGGTGTACATTGAGTCTACGTCCTCATCCACTTCCATCCTAAACTTTTCAAATTCCGATTCCAGTTGAAACAGCTTCGAGTCCTTCACCTGCGAGGTACCTTCATGAGTTACTTCAAGTAAATTCCAAATCTCATATGCATTATTGCAAGCACAAGTTCTATTAAATTCAGTCCTATCTAATGCACAAAATAATGCATTCCTGGCTTTTGCATTATTTTTGCACCTTAGCTTATCCTGATCATCCCATTTATCTTTTGGTTTTTCCATTACTACATCTCCTACTGTATAAGTGGGATGAGCATAATTAGTCTCTACCATATTCCAAACTTCAATGTCAAGAGAAATAAGAAAACACTTCATCCTAGTTTTCCAGTAATTATAATCAGATCCAGTGAATAATGGAGGTCTACTAATTCCTTTCCCCTCAGAGAAAGCATGGTCATGCTGCGCCATAATTCCTGGTGGTGAAACCGTATTAGGAATAACCTGGCTCTGATACCACTTGTAGGATCTTGTGGCGCCCTTAGAGGGGGGGGGGGGGTGAATAAGGGCTCTTTAAAATATTACAAACTTTTATTAAATATGAAATTAAAAGCAAAGTTTGAGACACATCAATGAAATGAAAATCAAGATTTTATTTCTCCAAAATATATATGTAAAATGATTCCAATAAAGCTTGAAATCAAGACTTACAATGATAATAGTTTTTAGCTTTTTCACCGGTCCTTCTCCCAAGGACCGGTAGGCTATAGTCAATATCTCCCTAGATATGGCTACTAGCCTCCCCCTAAATCAAACCTATGATCTAGACGCTGCACAAAAAGCAGCGATTTACTCCTAAGCCCCACAAGGACCTAGACACCACACACAAGGCGGTGATTTGCCCCTAAGCCACACACGGACTTAGACACCACACACAAGGTGGTGATTTTCCCTTCCCAATTACAAAGTTAGAAAGTGAAAATGAAAGTACAATAGTAAAACTTAAAAACTCCCTCAAAATCACGAGCTCCGAAGATGATGGTGGACCGTTGAGAAGATCTCCAATCTTGAACGTGCGGTCGTATCTCCTTCGCTCTTGAGATTTCAGCGGACCAAGGGAGTTCGTCTGGAAACGGAGATGAAGGCTCTCAAAATTCTCTGGGAAACAAGGATCTGCACGTTCAACACCTTCCCTGAAATTTTTTGGCCGTATATATCATTTCATGCTATCGCCTGCGGTAGCGTTAATGCCCCGCGATAGTGATAACTCTCCGTTGCTTGACACGTGGCACACGTCGCGCAGACTTTCAGATCTGAGTGAGGAACGTGACGATCGTGGGATATCGCTCGGCGATATCGGTATCGCCCTGTGATATCGCTGAACTGTAACTTCGTGCGCAGTAACATACAGATCAAGGCTGACGTTAGCAGTAACTGACTACGCTATAGCCCGCGGTAGCGTTATCGCCAGTGATAGCGTGATTTTCCTTTTCTTCAATGCTGTGCTCAGCCATTCCTTAGTATATAAAAAACCTGTTATCCCTGCACATTTAAAAACACATACCAAGATCAAATACATCTGGGATTTGTTATTCTCAAACTAAGAAGTGCGGAACGCATGCTCCAACATCAACATCGTGACTCTTAATCATGAGATCATCTAGGTACACCTCCAGGTTCCTTCCCTTCTGCTCCTGGAAGACCCAGTTCATCATCCTTTGATACGTTGTCCCTACATTTTTTAGAACAAAGGGAATCATTTTGTAGCAGTAGCACCCATCCCCGGTGATGAAGGAGACATCATTTATGTCAGGAGGGTGCTTCCTGATTTGATGATAACCTAAAAAAGCATCTAAGAAACTCATTAAAGAGAAACCGATGGCTGAGTCAACCAGCGCATCGATCCGAGGCAAGGGGTAACAATCCTTAGGACATGATTAATTCAAAAGAGAGAAATCTACACACATCCTCCAGCGGCCATCTCCTTTTTAACCATTACAACATTGGAGACCCAGACTGGATACTGGATCTCTGAAATGAATCCGGTCTTGTGGAGCTTACCCACCTCCTCTCGAATGGGCTCGGTCAGCTTGTTCGCGATAGAACTCTTTTTTACTGGATGGGTCAGGCCTGCAGATCTAGGTTGTGGCGGTGGCATGCAACATCTGCATCAATCCCCAGCATATCCTCCGTGCTCTAAGCGAAGATGTCAATGTTTTTTTGGATGCACTCCAACATCCTCACCTGATCCTCTGGGGTCAGCCCTCCGTTGACATGCACCTTATCCACCCTTCCTTCTCGGGTGAGAACCTCCATTTCCACTACCTCCCCCGCTTCCTCCAAACGAGACTGGTCTCCCCACTCGCCCATGGCCCCCACACCTGGGGAAAGAACTTCCTCCCCAGCCTCCTCCATGACCATCACCTCGGCCTGCTCGTCCAGCACCTCCTCCGCCACCTCCACACGGGTGCGGAACTCCTCCTCCTTGAACTCTATCTCCCCTGCTTCCTCTCCAGCCTCCTTCCTGGACACTTCCTCCATCTTCCTCTCTATCTCCTCGGCTCCCTCCTGCCAAGAGATGGTGTTGACCGCCGTGACATAGCATTCCCTTACTACCTTGGGGTCTTCGCAGACCCGATTTGAATGCCTTCAGCATTATACTTTAGGCACTGATGGAAGGAAGAAGGTATGCAACGGAAGGCACTAATGAGGGGCCGTACAAAAAATCACGTTGTAACTGCTAGGAGCGTCCACAATGACGAACATGCAGTTTCTAGATTGCCCCCTTAGGGTAACATGGAGTACCACTCCTCCTTCTACCTCCTTCCTTTCCCCGGAGAATCCGAAGAGAGGAACATCTGAGGCAAACACCCTCCTAGCCTCCACCTTAATTGCGTCGAACGCCTTCTTGAAGATGACGTTAACAGAGCTCCCATTGTCAATGAGGATCTGAGAGACAGTAAAATTTTCGATCGTGGCCTGGATCACCAACGCGTCATAAAACGGATCCTCATGGTCCTACATGTCCTTCCTTGTGAAGGTAATCTTCTCATCTGGGGGTGGAGTTAGAGACTTCGAATCAATGCTCCAACGGTACATGATATAGAGGCTCGCATTGCGTGCAGACTCAACTCCCACCCCCCGTGGATCACCTCGATCCCTCCTTGGCCTCCTACATCGGCCCTATCCTCGCATCTGTCCTCCCCTTTGAGCAGGACCTCTTCAATCCAAACCTCCTGAAGAGGCTGCTGCTACTCCCTAGTTACCCTTAACTCCAAGAAATCCACGTACGTGGTCGTGACGTGGCTTTCCTCCTGATGGAAATCGCAATAGGGCAGCTCTACCCTTCCTTTTTGCCGTCGCCTCTGACCTCTCCTCCTCCCCAGGGCTATCGCCATAGCTTGATGTTGATCGGGGAGAGAAGGTCTCTTGACCTGCCTCTAGCCTTGAGGGTTGAACTTACCCTGCCCTTCTTGGCGGTTATCCTCTTCGTGGAAACCTCACCTCTGGCCTTGGTCGCGCCACTCCTGCTGCCTCCAGCCTAGCAATTGTTCGGCTCCTGGTGGCCCCACCTTGGTTGCTGTTGCTACTGCGGCTCCTTCTACCTGGGCTCGGCCCTCCTAACCTCCTTCCCCTTGCCACCTCATGGATCCTTCTCCTCCGTAGCCCACTTGGCCAACTTCCTGGCGAAATTTGGGTTCGATGACTCCCCGTCGACCTCCCGGGCATCCCTCTCCATCAACTCCTCGAATGACATCAGAGGCACCCTCTTCAACTCCATCCTGAAGAACCCCTATTGAAGCCCCAGGGTGAAGGCCACCATGAGGGTATGCCCTGACATCTCCTGAACCTTGAGTACCTCCTCTTGGAACCTGTCCATATAGCTCTCCGGAGTCTCGTTTACCCCCTGCTTGATGAGGAACATGGACTCCGACTCCCTCTTCCTCTTCTTGGAAGTAGTGAACCTTAACAAGAAACCCCGATGCAGGTCCTCAAAGTAATATATGGAACTGGCCTGAACTAGTGGAACCAATCTCTCGCCTTCTCCTTGAGGGTGATGGGAAAGAGCCTGCACTTGAACGCATCCGATATCTGTCAGATCGAAACCACATCCTCAAACCATTGGACATGTTGAACCGGATCATCCCTCCCCGTGTAGTAGGATATCTCCGGCTCACAAAACCCCTCTAAAACTGGGGTGGATGAGACCAACTCACTAAAGGAGCTGCCACCACTCGCCGGGTGTGTCGGGCGGTCTCGCGCCTCAATCTCATCGGGCCTTCCCGCATTCGTCGAGCCAGGGAACAACACTCGCCTTGGGAGATCTCGCTCGGGGAGATCTCGCCCAGGGAGATCTCGCCCACTACCTTCTGCCACCGCTTCCTTCCCAGGCCACCGAACAAGAGCATTCTCGCCTAGGGTTGGGGCTGCAGCCACCGGGACCGAGGGTGTCGAGCACTCGCTACGAGCAGTGAGTGCGAAAGTTATGAGGTTCCGCATCTCTTGATAGAAATCCCCAAACATGCCGAGAGTGGCAAGAGGGGGAGGAGTTGGCGATTCATCCTGGTCAGAACCTTTCCCTTCGCCTCCGATCATTGAGCTCACTAAGGTTTTCGATGCTGATCACTCTCCATGCTCACCGCACCAAAAATGTTGAAACCAAAAACCGGCTTCTGTTGAGTCCGAACCTTTGGGGAAGTGGTGACCGCACACTTACTTTGCCTAGCAAGCTTGGCTGATCGAAGACATAGAACTTGAGACTGACCCAAGGCTCCAGTGCGGAGGTACCCCCACACACCCGGAAGATCTTAGATCGCTTCCTCTCCTTAGCTTGTGCTGAGCTAAGGGCACCTTAGAAAGCTCTAAAAGACAAGAAAGTAAGAGAACTAGAAAGCTTGACTTCTGAGGTACCCTCTTTGGTCTATTTATAGTTTTTAAAACCTAGCCTGCAAATAGCATAACTCCGCTATTCTGAATGTCTATTTGTAGCCAAAAGCGGTCTGCCAACAACCAAACTCCACTATTTTTGATGACTATTCATAGCCCTGCAAGGGCATCCGGGGAAATTTACCTCTGGACCCCACTAGGCGAGTTCCCCATGAAGGCGCCATTCATTTATAGGGGCGAGTGCTGGGGTAAGCTAGGCACTCGCCTTAACGACACCCCATTATGGGTAAAATGTAAGATCTAAGGCCACTTGCATCACTCAACGCCAAGGAACTGAAAGCGTGCACAGAGTGCGCCTCACTCAATGCCAAGGAACTGAAGGCATTGAGAGTACCCGCCTCACTCAATGCCAAGGAACAATAGGCATTGAGAGCACTCGCCTCACTCAACACGAAGGAGCTGAAGGCATTGAGAGCACTCGCCACACTCAACGCCAAGGAACTAAAGGCATTGGCAGAGTGCTCCTCACTCAATGCCATGGAACTGAAGGTGTTGAGAGCACTCGCCTTACTCAACTCCAAGGAGCAGAAGGCATTGAGAGCACTCGCCTCACTCAATACCAAGGAGTAGAAGGCATTGAGAGCACTCGTCTTACTCAATGCCAAGGAGCTAAAGGCGTTGAGAGCACTCACCTCACTCAACTCTAAGGAGCTGAAGGCATTGAAAGAGTGTGCCTCACTCAACACCAAGGAGTAGAAAGTGTCGATAGGTCCAACATCACTCGACGCCTAAGGGACTTGCTTGTGCGGCCTGCTCGACGAACACTAGAAGGGTCTCACTTCAAGTATCGAACCCTCTCGCTCCTGGAGTTCCCGTAAAGCACTGATCCTGGAGGGAGGGGGGACCCACTCATCAAATACAAGGTTGTATAAAAACCTCTCCCTCAACTTCCCTCACTGACCTCTCCATAAGCTCTTCAAAAGACACCGGAGGCACCCGCTTCAGCTTTATTCTAAAGAACCCTTACTGCAGCCCCAGGGTGAAGGCCACCATGATGGTGTGCCCTGACATCTCCTACACCTGGAGGACCTCCTCCTGGAACCTATCCACATAGCGTTCTAACTTATCATTCACTCCCTGCTTGATGAGGAATAGGGATTCTGACTCCTTCCTCTTCTTGGAAGTTGTGAACCTCAGCAAGAACCCCCTGGTGCAGGTCCTCAAAATAGTATATGGAGCTGGTCGGAAGCTGATGGAACAAATCCCTCGCCTTCTCCTTGAGGGTTATGGTGAAGAGCTGACACTTAAAAGCATCCGACATCTACCTGATCGAAACCACATCCTCAAAACACGTGATGTGTTGGATCAGATCATCCCTTCCGGTATAGTACGACATCTCGGGCTTGTGGAACCTGTCTAGAACTGGGGAAGTTGAGACTAGCTCACTAAAGGGACTCCAGTCCCTTGCCAAGCGAGTTGGGCGATCTCGCGCCTCCACCTAGCCGGTCCTTCCTGCACTCGCCAAGCTGGGGAATAAGGCTCGCCCCGGGATATATCGCTTGCTGCTTTCCTCCGCTACTTCCTTCCCTAGTCGCATGATGGGGGCATTCTCACCTAGAGCTGGAGAGACGACCACTGGGATGGCGGGTGTTGGGCACTCACCGCAAGTGGCGAGTGAGAACATGACGAGGTTCCGTATCCTCTGCCCGAAGTCCTCGAACATCCCGAGGGTGGCGAGTGGAGGGGGAGGTGGCGAGTCGCCCTGGTCAGATCCTTGTCCTTCACCTCCAGTCATTGAGCTCACTTGGATTTTCTATGCTAGTTACACTCCACGCTCACCGTACCAAAATGTTGAAACTGAGAACCGACTTCTGTGAAGTTCGGACCCTTGGGAAAGGGGTGATCGCGCACTTACTTATCCTAGAGAGCTTGACCAACTGAAGACTTAGAACTCAAAACCGACCCAAGGCTCCAGCATGGAGGTCCCACTACACACCCAGAGGATCTTAGAGTGCTTCTCCTCCTTATCCAGTGCTGAGCTAAAAGCACCTCAAAAAGTTTTGTAAGACAAGAGAATGAGAAAACTGGAGAGCTTTCCTTCTGAGGTACTCCCTCGGGTATATTTATAGTTTTCTGAAAATGGTCTGCCAACAACGCATCTTCACTGTTCTGAATGGATTTATGCGGCCCAAATCGGTCTGCCAATAGCGTAACTCCGCTGTTTAGGGGGATACTGACAGACCAACGAGGGTGGAATGGTAAAAATCCCTCTGAGAGAGTGGTCTATGAAGATTCCACTCGCCTTGGGCGGCGAGTGCTCGATGGGGCTAGCACTCGCTTCCTCCACATGGACTGGGGAGAGTGTAGGCCTGACCTGCCCCACTCTCCTATTACTACGGAGAGCCAGGGGTGAGTGCAAGCCCGCTTACTCCATTCGCCCCACACTTGTTTTAACCCCAATCTGGGCGAGCCGAGCAACCCTAATGCACTCGCCACCCCCTGGCTGACATGCCTGAGATTTAAACTGCGCCAAATGGATGTGTTGGATCCCTAGTTAGATTTGGGCTAGGTTCACTAAATTAGGCTGAGTCTGACCCACCTTGTATAACTAGGGTCAAGTCTAGCAGTCCTAGAGTTTAGGCTAAGTCATTAGGTTCAACTTTTTGAACCAACCATCAGAGGACCTCAGAAGACTCAGACTTAGAAGAATTCAGAGTTCAGAATATAAGTTCGAAGTTCTTCGAACTCAGCTCGACGATCGTCAATCTCATATCAACAAACTCAGAGTTATCTCTCTAAGCTAAGCTCGACGATATTTGAGCTCAGGTCGACGATCGATTCTTTCAGACAAATACTCAGCTCGACGAACTTAGAGCACAGAATTGGCAAGTTATTCTCTGAATACAGTTCGCAGAGCTCAGGTCGACAAACTGGAATTCTCAGGTCGACGATCTTGGAACTCAGGTCGACGAATTCCGTTCAGAGGTCGGCAATTTCTATCCCGCTCTAGAATGAGAAGTTTTTATGATTTCTGTCCCTTACTTTCTATATTATTTAGCAGTAATATTCCTGAGTAATTAATGCTCATATTTCCCTGAATATAGCAATTATTGGCAACATTAATTATGGTCTTCATCAGGATAATTACTTGCTTATTTTTATTAGGGACAGTTGGGGAAACTCATTTAAGTCATATTCCAGCCGTTTGTATTCTCCAGATTTTTCAGCAATTAATGCCAGCTTTTAAAATTCAAAAGAGAATGTTTTTGACTACAAAATATAAAAGAGATTCACTTTTTCAGAAAAGCACACACATGGCAAGAACATTGCAGAGGTTTATAGAGGAGATAATTTTTATAGATACACACAAAATATACAGAAGAAGATCTGCTTCTTCTCTGGAGAAATACAGTCTGTTCTTTCCCTTGTTCATACCAAAAAGACTGAAGAAGAACATTCATCATAAATCAAGAGTCTTCTTCATCTTCAGATCCTGGAATCTTCAGATACATTTATTCAACATCTGTCTACTAGATTCCTGGACATTGACAAGACAAGGCTGAAGACCTACACCCTGAAGCAAAGCTTCAAGTTTTCCTGAACCATTCAACATCTCAGGGGGAGCTTTGTCAACATCAAGATCCACTAGTATTCTTTATTGAATAGAGAAAGAGAAGACACCATCACCTCCTCTCACCTCCTGTAAAAGGGTTTTAACTCCCTTCAAAAGTTAACCACTTGGTTGTCAAGTCTCGATCAAAAGACTTGATTGGTTTTTGGGCACCTGATCAAAAGCCTAAAGGGTTGCTATATCTCTCTGCAAATAGATATTGTGGTGGCAGTCACCTAATCAAAATGTGTTAGTGGATTCCTACTAGGGTGGTAGAAGAGTGGATGTACCCAGTTGGGGAACCACTATAAAACTTCTTGTGTTGTCTGGTTGTCCCTTTTTCTTTTTGTACTGTGCTGTGTTATTTTAGCTTAGTTCTTTTTATATTATATTTTTTATCACTTATTTTTACTACTAGATAACCAAAATAATTAAAAGATTTTAAAAACACTCTATTCACCCCCCTCTAGAGTAAGTTAGATCTATTCCCTCCTTTCAATTGGTATCAGAGAGCTGTTCTCTTGGTTGAACAAGGTAATACTTGAACCAACAAATCCTTCTTAGATCTTAATTTCTCTAGCTTATTTCTTATAACATGGCACAAAACAAGGATTATGTAAGCACCAGACCTCCAGTATGCAACTTGAACAAGTTTGCTATCTGGAAGGCAAGAATCAAATTGTTTATGAATTCTATTGATGATGACATCTTTAATTCTATTTTGACAGGACCACCAGTTCCAGTGGCAACATCTACTGCCAGTTTTAGCACTTATGCTGTCCCACCACCTGAGTGGACAGATGTACAAAATAAGGCCAAGATAGCTGATGTAAAGGCCATGAATATTCTGGCTAAGACAATGTCCTATAACATCTTCCAGAAAGTGGCAGAATACACTTCAGCTAAGGCCATCTTGGATTCTCTAAACCAGATTGTTGCTGGATCTGCAGATGAGAGGAAAGATAGAAGATCAAATCTCATCTCTCAATATGAGAACTTCAAGAAAGAATAAGCAGAGTCAGAAAGTGACATGTATAACAGACTCAGCTCAATCATCAATGAGCTAAAAACCATGGATAAGGACATAACACTCATTGAGGTTAATGATAAAATCTCATGTGCTTCCCTATCTCATGGGATTTAAGAATCTTTCCTATCAAGGAAGCTAGAAGTCTTAATGAGATTTCCACATAATCTGTATTGGGAAAGCTCAAGTCTTATGAGCAGCTAATTAAGTCAAGAGAGGATGCAGAGCAGAAGACTCCTTCATTAGGCAAAAAGGAGCAAAGTATTGCCTTTAAAGCTAATGAAGAATCATAAGCCCCAACAATAAATGAAGAATTCCTAAGTCTCTTAGCCAAGAGATTTTACAAGATGAGCAAGAGGGATTTCAGAAGAAAGTCATCAAGACATGATTACAAGCCCATGTATGACAAAACACCTACTAAGGAAATTGTGTGTTTTGGGTGCAGGAAACCTGGACATGTCATATCTAAGTGTCCAGAGACTCAGAAGAAGGATAGAAGAAGAGAAAAGGAGACCAGGAAGCAACATTATAGCAAGCCTTCCTCCAGCAAGCATAAAAGAAAGGAGAAAGGTTTTGTTGCTGAAACCTGGAGTGACACTGAAGAAGAATCTTCATCTTCCAGCTCCAGTGAAGATGAAGAGGAAGCAAAGGCCAAGGAGATATGCTTGATGGCCATTGATGCATCAACACCCATTCTGAAGCTGACCAATCAGAGACTGAAGAACCTCTATCTGAAGAGGATCAGGTATTATCTTCTTTTGATTTTGATTCAGATGAATTTAAAAATGAATTTAAATCTTTATGTTTTGATTTTATAAATTCTGAAAAGTAATTAAGCAACTTAGAGAGAAATTAAATGAACAAGAAAACCTGCTTTCAAAAAATAACAAATTAAAGGATGAAATCACTTTAGCTAATGAACAAATTATAAAATTAAAGACTGAATTATCTGAGGCTAGGCAACTTGAGGAATCCCTAAATGGGAGAAGTATCAAGCTGATGAACATCACAAGCGCAGTGAATGCCAGACTCAATGGCAAGCTGGGCTTAGGTGCTTCATCAAGTCAACCCCCACTGATTCAGAAGAACATATTAACAACCCCTATAAATTTGTTTCTAAAAAGGGTAAAGAGAAAATAGAAGATAATACTGTTAATCAAACAGAACTTAAACACAAGAACAAGAAAAAGAGAAAGAGTAAGAAAAATAATAACCAGAACAATGTTTAGCAGATTTCGTCGAACTCAGATCGATGAAATGTGTCCAATTCGTCAAACTCAAGTCGACGAACTCCGAACACAAACTTTTACTATAACTATTCTCTGAACTGCGATCGACGAAACCGTATGGTTCGTCAACCAGAGATCGACAAAATTGGGGCCCAGAAAATGAATACCTTCATTCTCTGAGTGGAGTTCGACAAACTCATCCCTGTTCGTCAACCTCAGATCGACAAACGTACCAAAATTCGTCGACCCCAGTTTATAAAAAAAAAAATTTTAATTCCAACAGGATTTTTAATCAACCTAGACAAAACATTAATCCCTTTAACCAATGGATAATTCCACCTAGAAGATATCATCCTTTAGGTTATAAAAGTCAACCTGAATATTCATATATTTCAAGCTTTTGTTATGTAAATCAACAAAGACCCAAGGTAACCTGGGTCAAGAATATCTAATTTGTTTTTGTGCAAGTGAAAGAATATCCTACCAAAGAGGAACAGTGGTATCTGGATAGTGGTTATTCAAAACATATGGTTGGCAGCAAGGATAATCTATCCAACTACAAGTCCAATCTAGGTCCTAAAGTTGTTTTTGGTGACTCCAACTGTGGACAGACTAAAGGCTATGAAGATGTAAAGATTGGAGTTGTCACATTCAAGAAAGTAGCTTATGTAAGTGGATTAAATCACAACCTGATTTCCATTAGTCAACTCTATGATGAAGGGTTTCAGGTATCTTTTGATAAATCCTCTTGCATTATTTCTTCTATTGATAACAAGATTGTTTTAACTGGATCTAGAGTAGGAAACATTTACATAGTAAATTTTAAGTCTGCTAGGTCTGAAATATGTCTGTTCAACCAAATTAATAATAATAATGAACTTTGGCATAAGAGATTAGGTCATGTTAACTTAAAATACATTGCTAAGCTATCTAGGGACAACCTTGTTAGAGGATTGCCTTCTAGTCCCTACAAGAAGGAAGACCTCTGCAGGGCTTGTCAATTAGGCAAATAAACTAAAAATAGTTTCAAAGCCATTAATAAAAGTGATTCACCTAGGATTTTGTATTTTCTCCACATGGATCTTTTTGGACCCATTGCTGTACAAAGCCTAGGAGGGAAATCTTATACCTTAGTGATTGTAGATGACTTCTCAAGGTTCACTTGGGTGTTCTTCTTGAGGAATAAGTCAGATAACTTCAAGATTCTTACAGATTTTCTTAAGAGCATAAGGATTGAGTACTCTACTCCAGTTGCATTGATCGGAAGTGATCATGGTACTGAGTTTGAGTCTCTTCCCATGCAAAAATTTTGTGAGGAGGAAGGTATCAGACATTGTTTCTCTGCTCCAAGAACTTCTCAACAAAATGGGATTGCTGAAAGGAAAAATAGAACACTAATTGAAGCTGTAGGTACATTGCTTGCAGATGCTTACTTGCCACTATCCTTTTGGGCAGAGGCTGCAAGCATAACAAACTATGTCCTGAACAGGAGTTTGATACATAAGCTTAAGGGCAAGACTCCCTATGAATTACTTAAAGGAAAGAAACCTAAATTAGACTTCTTTAATATTTTTGGTTGTATTTGTTACATTCACAATAATGACAAGAAATATATTAGAACGTTTGAAGCCAAGGATGCAATGAGAATTTTTCAAGGATATTCCCAAGTCAGCAAGGCATATAGGGTTTATAATCAATCTACAATGAAAATAGAAGAGTCTGCACACAATTCCTTTAATGAGACTGACATATTTTATAAGGAGAAGAACTCTTCTACCAGTGAATCTTTGCAGGTACCATATTTGTGTGAGTAGTTAAATTAGCTGAATCTCACCAATGAGGATAATGCCCATACCTCTACACAAAGCTCTGAAGATAGTGAAGATGATTTCACTGAAATATTGTTAAACCAACAACAACCCACATAATTCCACAAGCGGAATTAACTCCCTAGGCTGTTGCTGAACCAACTCCACCAATTGATTCAGTCATACTTAGAGATCATCCTGTATCTCAAGTAATAGGAGACATATCAGTAGGTGTGCAGATAAGGCATCAACTCAACCAAGACTTGATGCATGCCTGCTTTATATCTCAAATTGAGCCCCAATCTATAAACGATGCTGAGCAAGATCAACTCTGGATTATGGCAATGTAAGAGGAGCTGAACCAATTTGAGAGATGTAGAGTTTGAGACTTAGTTCCAAGATCCAAAGACTATCCAGTCATTAGAACTAAGTAGGTATTCAGAAATAAACTTGATGCCCAGGGCATTATCATAAGGAACAAGGCAAGGCTAGTAGCTCAAGGCTATAGGCAAGAGGAAGGCATTGACTATGATCAGACATTTGCCCCTGTTACAAGGCTTGAGGCTATAAGAATCTTCCTTACATATGCTACCTACAAAAAGTTTAAGGTCTACCAAATGGATGTCAAGAGTGCATTTCTGAATGAAGAACTCAAAGAATTAGTATATATGGAGCAACCACCAGGTTTTATCTCTCCAACTAATCCTTCTTATGTTTTTAAATTGCATAAGGCTCTCTATGGTCTAAAGTAAGCTCCAAGTGCTTGGTATGAAACCTTAGCCAGCTTTCTTCTAGAACATCAATTTTCTAGAGGCATTGTAGATAGGGCCTTATTTATTAAGTATCATAAAGATAAAATCTTATTAGTACAAATTTATGTAGATGATATTATCTTTGGCTCTACTGATTCCAAACTATGTAAAAGGTTTTCTTACTTAATATATTCCAAGTTTGAAATGAGTAGCATGGGTGAACTCTCTTACTTTCTTGATCTCCAAGTGAAGCAATTGCTTGATGACACCTTCATATCCCAATCCAAGTATGTTAAGGAGCTAATCAAAAGGTTTGGGATGTCAGATGTATCAGCAAAGAAAAAACCCATGGCTACCAATGCTGTGGTTGACTCTGATGAACATGGGAAGCCTTTTCATCAGAAATTATATAGGGGCATTGTTGGGTCCCTGTTGTATCTCACAACAAGTAGACCAGACATAATGTTTGCTACATGCCTTTATGCTAGGTTCCAAGTGAACCCTAAAGAATCTCATCTTATTTTTCTTAAAAGAATTTTAAGATATATAAAGGGTTGCCCAAATATAGGACTCTGGTATCCAATTGAGTCAGAATTTGAGTTGACTGGATACTCAGATGCTGACTTTGCTGGATGTAGAGTGGATAGGAAGAGCAAATCAGGAACATGCCAGTTCCTTGGTGCTAGACTTGTCTCCTAGTTTTGCAAAAAGCAAATATCTGTGTCTACCTCAGCTATTAAAGCTGAATATATAGCAGCTGGGAGTTGTTGTTCACAGATGTTGTGGATTCAAAACCCACTTATGGATTATGGTATCAACTTAAATAATTCAACCTTACTCTGTGATAATATAAGTGCAATTTCTATTGCAAAGAATCCAGTGCATCATAGTAGAACAAAGCATATAGAAATAAGACATCATTTCATTAGAGATTATATGGACAAAAACAAAATTAACCTTGTTTACATCTACACAGATTTGCAAAGAGCATACATCTTCACCAAACCCCTAGATGAGCAGAACCATCTGTTCTTTGTGAATTAGCTAAGCATGATAGATGGAGAAGGTTTAATTTAATTTTGTGTTCTTAGTTCAACAATCTGGGCATTTTTTGTCGAATGGAGATTGACGATCTATGACCTCTTTGTTAAGAGTTCGTCGACCTGCGATCGACGATCTCTTGTTAGGAAACCTTTCGTTGAACAGAGATCGACGATCGGTGAACTCAGCTCGAGAAACCTTCGTCAACCTAAGCTTGATGATATTTCTCTTAGAAGTAACTTTTGTCGACCTGTGTTCGATGATCTTGCTTTTGAAAATATTTCATCGAACTGAGATCAACGAACTATTTTCCATCCTCTTCAAACTGAGATTGGCGAACTTTTCGTATTCGTCGACCTCAGATCGAATTTTTTTTTGCAGGCCGGAGCTCACCGTTTCATATTCTGAAAACCTTATAATAGGTTTTATTCTTTGAGCTCAATCCCGCGCTTTCAGAACTCTTTCGCACTTGATCTTTCTCGTTTTCTTTTGAAGGCGATTTCAGAAAGCAATGGAGATTCCATCAAGCACTCTCTCTGGAATGAAGTATGACACTTGTTTTGACATCGATTTCGATTCCTTTGGTCACACAGACAAAATCTTCACAAATATTCTTCAGTTGTTTGAAGATCAGAAATTGAAGCAGTTTATGACTACAAGGATCAAGTTGTTAGCCGCCGAGATCAAGGAATGGGTCTACACATCAACTTCATCTAATACAGAGATGATATGATCAATTCTGGAACATAGGTTTCTCTCTCTCCTACTGTTCTTTCTGATATATTTGGATTTGAGAATGGGGTAGATGATCTTGAAATGGATAGTTCTAATTTTGATGAGATGCTGATAAGAATGGGTCACTCCGAGGGAAATCCTAATAAGCTGCTGAAGAAGAACTTGTCTGCGGAATACAAGTTCTTGTCTGATGTAGTAGGAAAGGTCCTACTGGGCAAGCACACTGCCCATGAATACATCACAAGGAACTAGTTTTTGGTGATGAGTGCCTGGTTGATAAGAAAAAGATTAACTAGGGACAGGTTTTGTTTGACTTGATTAGGAAGAAAAATTCTAAGAAGGAAGTTTCTTTTGCAAGAGTATTGGGAATCTTTCTACAGGCTAGGGCAAATGACTTACTGGTCTCCCCGACAGTATTCATTAATGCCTCTAAGAGGTTGATATCTACCCTCTTTAGCAGATGAGAGAGGACAATTTCTAAGCCATCCAAGGCTTCCTCCTCTTCCTCAAGACCTTCTGAGAGTACCAGGGCTGCTCCAGCCACTCCCCACCCTGCTGAAGATGTTTCCAATCAACCTCCACCTCTAGCTCAACAACCAACACCTTCTCAACTTCACACACCTTGAACAACCCTCCAGCATACATCCACATCTCAAGACCATACACCAACACCTCCTGCTTCCCCAGTCCATCTCTCTTCACCAGTTCAATCACCAGTACATCAACCATCTCTTCATGCTTCTCCAGGATATCATCCAACTTCTCCTCCATCTCCATGTCCAACCCATCTAGACAACATTATATCATCCATCAATTTTGACCTTCTCTCACCTCATCCATCTCCACAAACACATCATACTCCCTCACCATCTTATTCACCTTCATCCTCTCCAACTAAGCATGAAACCATGACTGATTCTATTCCTCTCACTGATTCTTATTCCCATCATCCACCCATCTGTATCCACTCAAACCCCTCCTGAGTTAATGGACATAGATTCTCCCTCCTTTGTATCCATCCTGGAGCACATCACTCTAATAATAAAATAACTTATAGCAGAGGCTATTTCATCTCTTGTTGCCTCCATTTCATCTCTTGCTCCCCTACTTTCTGCCTCCTTTGTCCCTCCTTCTTCAACAGTTTTGCAGATAGTTGAGGTCAGAACAACAGATGTAAAGATGGATATAGAAGCTGAAATAATTGATTCTGATATGTTAAGTACAGATGAGCAAGTTGCTCCCACAGAATTTGTGACTGTTGGTAATTGTTATATCAATCTCAAAGTAGACATCCTTAGATTATTACATTCTTTCAATACAATTTATCTGAATTCTTTTCTTCCACCAGTAAAGCCATCTTTGGCTATAGTGTGCTACACTCCTCCCATAAGTCCTGAAGTTGTTAATAAACTGAAGGCAAGTTTTGCTGTTAACATGGTTGTGGAACCCTCATGCCTAACCTATGTGATGGATGATAGTCCAATCCCCAATCTAGATGATTTAATTGCTCAAGATGTAGCCCAAGAATTTGCACAAACCCAGATTAATCCTGAGCTAAATGATTTCCTGGTTGCTGACAAAGATATAGAAGATTATCAGATGATTACTGAGAGTATTGCTCCACCTACAGTTGCTGAACCTCAAGTACTTCCTTAGGCTGAAAGACAAATCTCAAAGGAAACTTTGAAAGAGATAGATGTATTATATGATAAACCTCAAGGTTCTTCTAATGAGGACATAGATGATGATGACTCTGATGGATCTGATGATCCTAAATCTAAGAGGAAAGCTGCAAAGAAGAGAAAAGTGGTTCCTAAGGCTGCTCCAAAGACAAACCCCACTCATGACACCCCTTATTGCATCCTGAATAAGATCACACCATACCCAGGGATTCCTCAGTGGATGTGGTTATCCAAGAATGAGCAGAAAGAAAGGAAGAAGAGAAGGAGGTACAAGTCTCCTCCTAATAAATTTAGGAAAGACCCTCCTCCTCTATCTTCAGGTGCCTCTAGCAATGTATCTCAAAGATTTGCTCTAGTTACCAAAACTTATCAGAGATATTCCAGGCAGGGCAGTCAGCAGCATTCTTCTCAAATTCATCCTCCTCAGCCTTCAGTCAAGAGAAATCCTACCGACTCTATTGATTAATCACAAGAGGACTCAAGTCCAAAAAGGCCAGAATCTTCTCCAAATCCCTTTGCAGATCCAGAACAAGAGAATTCAGCTAGAATGGCCAGATTTCATGAGCTGATAGGACTTTCACAAATTAACAAAGCCAAAGCTGAAGGAAAGGATCCTTCACAATTCTCTACCATGTATTCATTCAGAAAAGAATAACATAAAAGGTATGCAAAGGCAAATAAAATCTTTAATGTAGATGATTATATGACATTTCATCCAGAAGCTGTAGTTCCTATAGCAACATCTCTCAACATCATTGGTGCATCAGACATGATAATGTCAAAGAGAGAAGCTGCTGATCCAAAAAGAGAAATCATTTTCAAACAGCCTTCCGAGAAGCCAGAGAATGGAAATCCTTAGCAGAAACAATGATTTTTTTTGTGTTTTATTCTTATTTTTGAACTCTATTTTGTTTAATCATGAAGCACCTCATGTAAATATCTGCTGAATGTTTTATTTCTGTCAGATATATATTTTCATGCTTTATGATTGTTTCTTTTATTTTTCTTTAGTTGCCTCACCCAAATAGGGGGAGATTGTTGGATCCCTAGTTGGATTTGGGCTAGGTTTACTAAATTAGGTTGAGTCTTACCCACCTTGTATAGCCAGGGTCAAGTCTAGCAGCTCTAGAGTTTAGGCTAAGTCATTAGGTTCAACCTTCTTGGAATAGCCATCAGAGGACCTCAAAAGACTAAGACTTAGAAGAATTCAGAGTTTAGAATATTAGTTCGAAGTTCTTCAAACTCA
Organism: Platanthera zijinensis; assembly: GCA_039513925.1. Lineage (NCBI taxonomy): Eukaryota > Viridiplantae > Streptophyta > Magnoliopsida > Asparagales > Orchidaceae > Platanthera > Platanthera zijinensis. Next base: position 13,030,303 of record CM077092.1, read on the forward strand.
GCTCGACGATCTCAGATCGACATACTCAGAGTTATCTCTCTAAGCTGAGCTCAATGATATTCGAGCTCAGGTTGACGATCGATTCTTTCAGACAGATTCTCAGCTCGATGAACTCAGAGCACAGAATTGGATAGTTATTCTCTGAATACAGTTTGCAGAGCTCAGGTCGACGAACTGGAATTCTCAGGTCGACGATCTTGGAACTCAGGTCGATGAATTCCGTTCAGAGGTCGACGATTTCTATCCCGCTCCAGAATGAGAAATTTTTCTAATTTCTATCCCTTACTTTCTATATTATTTAGAAGTAATATTCATGAGTAATTAATGCTTATATTCCCCTGAATATAACCGTTATTGGCAGTATTAATTATGGTCTTCATCAGGATAATTACTTGCTTATTTTATTAGGGACAGTTGGAGAAACTCATTTAAGTTATATTCCAGCCATTTGTATTCTCCAGATTTTTCAGCAATTAATGCCAGCTTTTCAAATTCAAAGGAAAATGTTTTTGACTACAGAATATAAAAGAGATTCTCTTTTTCAGAAAAGCACACATAAGGCAAGAACATTGCAGAGGTTTACAGAAAAGAGATTTTTTACAAATACACACAAAATATACAGAAGAAGATATGCTTCTTATCTGTGGAGAAATACAGTCTATTCTTTCCCTTGTTCATACCAAAAAGACTGTAGAAGAACATTCATCACAAATCAAGAGTCTTCTTCATCTTCAGATCCTGGAATCTTCCGATACATCTATTCAACATCTGTCTACTGGATTCCTGGACATTGATAAGACAAGGCTGAAGACCTATACCCTGAAGCAAAGCTTCCAGTTTTCCTGAACCATTCAACATCTCGGGGGGAGCTTTGTCAACATCAAGATCCACTAGTCTTCTCTGTTGATTAGAGAAAGAAAATACACCATCACCTCCTCTCACCTCCTGTAAAAGTGTTTTAACTCCCTTCAAAAGTTAACCACTTGGTTGTCAAGTCTCTTGATCAAAAGGCTTGGTTGGTTTTTGGGCACCTGATCAAAAGCCTAAAGGATTGCTATATCTCTCTGCAAATAAATATTGTGGTGGCAGTCACCTGATCAAAACCTGTTAGTGGATTCCTACCAAGGGGGTAGAAGAGTGGATGTACCCAGTTGGGAAACCACTATAAAACTTTTTGTGTTGTCTTGTTGCCCCTTTTTCTTTCTGTACTGTGCTGTGTTATTTTAGCTTAGTTCTTTTTATATAATATTTATTATCACTTATTTTTACTGCTAGATAATCAAAATAATTAAAAGATTTTAAAAACACTATATTCACCCCCCTCTAGAGTAAGTTAGATCTATCCCCTCCTTTCAGGATTGGCCGGCTCCTGTCGATCCCACATGCCGTATATGAGGTTGTACAGTTTGTTCATCTTGGTCAAATAAAGTTTTTTATGCACCAAAAATCATGCACACACTAATATTACTCCAATACCCTAACATTGACTCGTCACTCCACGACTTGAACCTACTTTGACCTCGACCCACATGGAGGACCCAACCTAGGGTTGACTTTAATCAAACCTTTCAAAATCACAATTTGAGTCAAGACATTCCCCTCATCCTTACACTTGATTGTACTTCCTCTCCCAGATGGCTGTTACTTGTCCCTGTCCATCTAGTTTGAGTCAAGACATTCCCCTAAAGGTATAGATAATCCCATACCGTCAAGGTGAAAGGGGAGGGGCTCATCCTAGCCTATATATTGGTTCCCTCCTTCTTAGGAGAGTTCACTCCTCATCCCAAGCTCTGATTGAACCCTATCTTTCCTCTGCCAGAGCCCCCCTCTTGTCGAAGGCGCCCCTACCCAAACCATCCTCTCTTCCAGCACATTTAATGGTGTATTAGCTAGAGAGCTCCTGATCGCCCCTCCAGAAGGTGGAACCTCCTCCTATCCTCCCTCTCTAGTTTTTAGACAACTTGTATGCGAGCTCCGGCTGCCGCGACCACCACCAAGTTCGAGTGAGCACGTAGGTGGCCGAGTAAGTGTGAGGCTCCCCAATGCCTTTGGGCTTATTAAGGAGCGGCTAATCGCTATAAAGGACCTCAGAGGCCCCCTTTGGGAGTCCCCAAGGCGGTGGTGCTGTCAGAGGTGGAAGCTATGTCAGCATCAAGTGTATCTTTTTCTCTATTAAAGGCCTCTTCTCTAGTTGCTGACAAATCCAGGCCACCAAAACACCATCAAAGGGAGAGCCAACCCCTGACGAGTTGGCAGGGGGTAGAAGCACAGCTGGTCGATGACAAGACGATGGAGATTGAGGCCCAAAAGCCTTTTTTGTACTGTGATCCACAGTTGTTGTCAAATCTTAGGGAAGAGATAAGACAACCCAAAACTCCTTAATTTCCCTAAATAATCATTAGGACCCCATAGTGGATCCGCTCTAGATCTATTTTGGGGCTGACTCATAGAACCCTTGACTCAATCACAGTCGTAGATCAAGCGCCAATATGTGTGTTGTGTATAATTTTCTTGGGGCAGGGGGATTTTTATTTTTTGACGCTGAAAAAGGGCTTTGATGAAAGAATGTTAGACATGAAAGTTATTCCTTTTGATGACCGCTACCCCTCTTAAAATGTTTGAAATGGTAGAATAGTTGTTAAATACCTCAGAGTTTTCTCTAGAGGGGGGGGGGGATAGAGATTAAAATTTTGTTTCAAATACTAAGATAATTTCATAAAATTTGCATGTACATCAACTATCAACCAGAAATAAGTGCAGATAAATAAAATCATAATACAATAACAAAATAAACACAGATAAATACAAAATCACAAAAGACACAAAAATTATAGTGATTCCCTAAAATCTGGGTACATCCACTCTTCTACCCCATTGGTAGGAATTCACTATCACAATGCTGGAGTCTTTTGATCAGGAGACTCTTAGAACTAAACACCAAATCTTTTCATAAGGAGATCTTGAACCAATATAACCTGAGTCTTTTCTCAAGAAGACTCTTAGAACTTCTTATTGAATCCTTTGAAGAGGGATTCTCAAAATTCTATTCGCAAACTGAGAATGATAATAAAAATCAGAAAACTTGTTGAAGATCTGAGGATATAATGATCTTCTTGATGAGTCCTCTCAATTGAATCCTGAGGACTGTATGACACATAATGAATCTGAAATATGTAATCTGATGAATCTTTGAGTAAGATAATCTCAAAAATTATAAGCCCTCATTCTAGATTTCTCTTTTATCTCCACTGAATCTGATGCAATAATTGATTTGCTCATGAGAAGAAGAAGACCTGATTATCTACATATTCAAAAATAAGATGATGATCGACTAATCCAAGGAAGAACTTCAAATTTAGATGATAATCTTCCTATCTTTTTCGGTCAAAAATCTATCCTCAAAAACACGATCTGATCTGAGTTGAAATAATCATTGTGTGATTGTTCCTCATTATGTTCATGTGTATCTATGTATATATTTTGTTGGAGCCTACGATTCACATATCTTCAGTTTGACAATATCAATTCCCATATTATATTTGATCACACTTGTGTTTGATATAGTGTGCAGGTTTACAAGTTCAAAAGAAGCGAAGAACTCAACTCTATGACCTACCATCGCGCCCTAGTGCTACCGCTGAGCACTAGCCTTGATTTAATTTGACTGGGCACTCGGGGACCTACCGCATCGCACTATAGATACCGCCAGCGCTAGCTTCAGGATTTATTTTAGACATGCATTCGGTGACCTATCGTGTAATGCTATCTTCCTACCGCGTAGTGCTAGCTCTCACAATGATTGACGAGATGGATTCATCAAGAAGATTGAGCTACCACCAGGTGATAGTTGGGTACCGCTCTGCACTAGCACGAAAAAGCAGAAAAATATCATTTTCGTATATTTTTCCAAATTTGCGGGACAGCTGTCACCTCGATGCACAATGACCTACCGTCGGGTGCTAGTCTTACTGCAGGCGGTAGCCTATTTTTGAAAGACATATGAAAGGGGATCCCTTTTTCGTTCCTTGTATGAATCAAGAGAGACATAACTTCATTCTGTGCCGGTTCTAAGCACCGTTACACTGTCTCCGTCAAAGGAAGAGAAAGCCGCCTCCCTCCCATTCGCACACAAAGATCTTCAGAGAGCAAAGGACTACCACGACCAAGGGAAGTTGATCAGTTGTATTCGAACGAAGATCATTAGCACCGGTCATGCACTGCTCAACGGAGGAATTGTCTTGAGGCAGAATCAATTTTACATCTTAATTACTCTTTATGTATTTACCTCTTTTTTGTTTGTTTGTGGTGAGGAAAATCGACCGGCAAAGGTCGTCGGAATCCAGGAAGGATTCCGTGAGAAATCGTCCCAGGGAAGGGATGTATAGATCGAGGGATCTAGTGGGGCTCTAAGACACTTCGTTGCGTGAAGGTGAAGAGCCGGCTCGAAGACCTTTCTTGGAGGGAAAGGGAGAGAGCCAACCGGTCCGGGTAGTGGGTCGGTATAGAAAATAAAATTGACTCTTATTGCCTCCAATCTCCGACATCATGGAGATCTAGTGCTTGTAAATATAAAACAGTTTTGTTTCTGTTTGAATAAAATTATTTATTGTTCTTAATTCTATGTGTGACGTTGGGATTATTTGCTGGTATATCTTTGAAGGGTGTGTCATCTCCAAGGAGAAATTTGCTCAGGAAAATGAGGTCTGTGACCTACCGTCATGCGCTAGCAAGCTAGCACCCTAAGGTAGCTTCCAGAACTAGTTTTCCTGGATAAAATTATTCAAAATTTTAATTTAATCATAAAACCTTATTCACCCACCTCTAAGGTTGGACACTAGATCCAACATATATAGCTGAGAAACCATGTCATCAAATGTCTCCAAGAATCAGTTATAACAACCAAACATTTCTTGAAGCAATTCTGATTTAATCCTCAAAATAATTCTCATTCAGAAGATTAATCGACGTAACGTCAAGTTCATATAGACATAACATCAAATTCTGACTTCATTCTATCTATTAAAATCTGTAATCGATGTTGCATCAATTTCATATCAGAGTATGCGTCGACTTTGATACTTTAGTTAATATCGACTTATCATATTTAGTTACTCTAACTTGTACTCAAAGTAGCATCGACATTTAATCAAAGTTGCGTCGACCTCTACTTGAAGTTGCGTCGATTCTAGTCAAAGTTGCGTCGACTTCTAGTCGATGTATATTGACATTTCATAACTTTTCTCCTAAATCCAGTGTGCCTTTCTCATGTCCTTTATACCAATGACATCCTAAGACTTCTAAAACCATATTACCCTCTCTATACATCATGGGTAATAAACCTAGGATGTAAAATCACTTAAAATAATTTGTTAAGGTAAATCATAAGAGTTTTTTTTCCAACAATCTCCCCTTATTTAACTTAACAAATTTTACAAAATTTCAAAAGTGATTTTACAAATATAAAACAATATGAATACAAAAATTTGAATTTTATGAACATGCACTGATCACAGATAAAAATCTTAAAGGACATACGTAATATACAACTGAATATATGAGGCTTTCATAAAGATCTCTTAAAAGGCCAACATAGTTTTCAAAAATATACCTTCAAAATATATTTGTTCTAAGAAGGATTTTTCCTTTTCTTGGAGAATACATGTACATCCTTATTCAGCTTTTTAGTAGACAAATCTTGACACCCGATCCCCTTGAGCTGTCACAGCATCATCCACAGCTTCTCCAGCTATCATAAGTATATCAGCTAAATTCTCTTGCGCTACCTCCCCCTAAACTAATGCATCAGTATTCTAAACAACTTGATCATTATTTTGCTCTATCTCCCCCTATGCTAAAGCAGATTGATTTTGATCAACTTGTCCAGTGCTTTTATTTACAACAACTTCAAAAATTTATACAAATGGTTCATCAACTTCTTTGCTTAGTAAATCTTTTTAAAATTTTTTAAGAACCTCATCCTCATCTAAAGGTTATATGTAATGGTCTTCCTCAAACATCTTCCCCTTCTGAACCTCATGAGCCAAGGAGGTTAAGAAAGATTTTGTCACTTCTGTGGAAGTCAATTTATTCTAAATATTCTTTATAGAAGTTTGAACCCAAGAAATCTGATTGAACACATTTTCAACTAAAGATTTATAATTTAAAGCATGCTCATCTATACGAGTAGTTAGTGAAGCAGTTATTTGTTGTATTGCTTGAAGAATAACTTTGTTAATGTCAAATGTCACAAATGAAGATGAAGCAACATACTTTGTTCTGTAGGAGTAGAGTGTTGATCATTATGGTGTTGCATGTCTGTAACTTTAAGTTCAATATTGATAGTTTGAACTTGACTTGATTTTTGAACTAAATCTTGAGATGAAGATACTATTGTATTTGCTAGAATGAATATTTCATGAGAACAATCATGCAGAGGTGATGGTGGAAGTGAAACGTCTTTCATTGTACCAGGCTTGAGAATTTGTTTGGTCTTCTTTAAAAATAAGACCATTGAAAGTCTTTTTCTAGGAGGAATGCTCACTCCTTTTGATTTGAACAAAGTTAGATAGTGTTGTTTTAATATATAACTAATGAATGTCATATAAACAATTTTCTTATATTTATACTTGTGGCCTATAAGAACCAAAATACATTTACCTAAGTATATTGTCTTTCTTAGCACCAGAACCCCCATCAGATGTAGTTATGCTTTTGGAACTGCATCATGTGCGGATATTTTACACATTAGAACTTCCCCACTATATCAGCCAAAAACTATTATTCTTCAGAAAAATCTTTCTTCTTCAAATAAATTGGTCTTTCTGGATTTATTCTATCTTGAATAATTTGATGATGATTACCTTACTGTTCAATAATTTCTTTTGTATGTTGATAAGTCACTTGATCATTAATTGATTTATAATAACAGATGGACCAAGCATCCCTTAAACTGGTGTTTCATCATCTATACTTTCCGCAATATCTTCTAACTGATGAACATGATTAATAGATGAGTTTTCAATAATTTCTTCGATCTTCAGTTCTTTGAAATCATCACAAAAAGAGCCATGTTCCTGCAAAAGATTCTAGGTGGAAGTTTCCTCTCCCTTGGAACAAGAAAGAGTTTCATAAAATAGTACATACATGGATTCCTCAATTCTAAGGGTCCTTTTATTATAATACCTATAAACTTTACTTGTCAAGGAATATCCCAAAAATATTTCATCATAAGTTTTCTTGTACAATTTGGCAAGATAACTTTTCTCATTGTTAAGTATGAAACAAGCACAACCAAATATTATAAAATAAGAGACTATAGGCGTTTACCTTTCAAAAGTTCGTAAGAGGTCTTCAACTTTGTTTTGTGAATTAGACTTTTATTAAGAACTTAATTAGCATTGATTACTAATTCAGCTCAAAAGAACCTAAGCAGATTTGATGCTACTAGTAAGGTTCTACCAGATTCAATTAGGATACTATTTTTTATTTCAACCACTCCATTTTGTTAAGAATTTCTAGAAGCTAAAAAACTTTGTTTAATTCCTTCACCCTCACAGAATCTACAAATCAATTGATTTTCAAACTCGGTGTCATGCTCACTTCTGATTAAAGACACTTTAGTTTCATATTCAGATTGAATCTATTTGATAAATCTTGAGAAGTCTAAAAAGGTTTCAGACTTAGCTTTTAGGAAGAACACCCAACTAAATCTTGAGTAGTCATCCACTATTACCATGATATAAGACTTTCCTCCTAAAATTTGAGTGGTAAGAGAACCAAACAAATTCATGTGTAGTAGATATAAAAACCCAAGGGAATTATTCTTACCAATTGGTTTGAATGATGATTTTACTTGCTTACCCTGTTGACATGCCCTACAAGGATTGGGTTTTCTATACTTACCTTTTGTTAAGTGTCTTACTAGATCAACTTTTGCATGCTTTGCTATGGTGTTATGATTGACAAGACCAAGTCTCCTGTACCATAGCTCAATCCTATCTAATTCAGTATTAAACAGACACATTTCATTCGTGTTTGAGTAAAAAATAACTACATAAATATTACCCTTTCTGTAACCAAATAACACTATAATATCAGTTATGAAATTGACTATTTAACATAAATTATGAGTGAATACAACCTTGTATTCACCATCACATAGCTTACTAATACAAATTAAATTATGTTGAAGTCCTTCAACATATGCTACCATTGAAAAAGTAATATCTCCAATTATGATCATACCATAACCTTTGGTTTGACCATAGTTGGAATCACCAAAAATTACCTTTGGGCCATGTTTGGCACTAAAATTTTCAAGCAATTCTTTGTGTCCAGGCATATGCCTGGAGCAACCACTGTCCAAATACCAAAGCTGGTTTGTATAAGGACAGTCGTTTGCCCGTAAAAGAAATCAAACATCAATTGGGATCTAGGTTTCCTTGGACCCACTACTTCTTTTTCTATTATAAGGTGTAATGAAAGTATAAGATGATTTCTCATAATACCCCTTAGGATATAAGAGTGTTGGTCTATTAAACCAACAACTTCAAGTTTCATGTCCTTTAATAAAACACTTTGTGCAAACATTTCTTTTATATGAATAAGAAAAATAATTATTCAGGGATATGCGTCGAGTAGAATTCAACGTAATATTCTGAATACGTCGATTTATAGTCGATGTTTTACAGGTGTTACGTTAATATGAAGTCGATGCATGCTCCTGATTATCTATGATTACTGATTTTTTTGTATTGTTTATTACTGGCTATTTATTTACAATACTTTTTTCTTTTAAATTTATCTATATTATCATTCTTTATTACTCTTCCTGAGTTATTATTAGGTTGAGATTCATTTGCTTTGGCGAATGATACTGGATTTTTCTAAACCAGTACATTATTAATTATCACAATCCTTTGAGGATTGGCTCCTAAACTTAAATGATCAAACATTTTCTTAAGGTTTTTAGTAATAATTTTTTGGTGTTGACTCCTTTCATTCAAAGAATCTTCAAAGGCTTTTGCCTTTATTAGCTCTTCCTTTAGTGAGATAATTTCTTATGTTAGAGCAGCAACTTGATTTTTCAAATTTTAACTTCATCTTTTAACAATCCATCTTATTCAGTTTGTTCTTTATCATTTATACAATTTTTAACTAGCTCAATTTGACTTCTTAAATTCTTAAATTTTTTTTTCAGTATTAATCTGATTTTTACAAAACTCTTTAAAACATAGCTTAAATTTTTCAGAAGAAAAATCAACATAATCAAAATAATTTACCGTTTTTTTCAGTGTCTATATTTTACTCTTGAGCCATCAAACACATTTCTTCAGCATCAACTTCTCCTTCACTTCCTGATGAAGAACTTGACTCAGAACTGATATCACTCTAGGTTTCTGCTATAAAGCCTTTCCCCTTTTCTTGTCTTTTCTCTTCTGAATTTTTTTTTGATCCTTTTTATTTTGTTTGTCCTTCTGTTGATCTGGACATTCTATTGATATATGTCCAAGTTTTCTACATGTAAAGCAAATTATCTCCTTATTAGGAGTCTTATCAAACTTTAGTTTGCTCAAATTTCTCTCTTCTCCTAAAGCTTTTTTACTTTATCCATCTTCTAAATCTCCTTACTAGAAGATTGAAACTCTCATGTTCTGATATAAATGATTCATCTTCAGTTACCTTGAAAGCAATAGATTTTTCTTTTAGTGCAATGATAATTGCCTTAGCTTCTATCTCAACTCTACTTCTCAGAAGTTATTCATGTGACTTAAGTTTTCCTTGTAATGCATTTGATGTAATTTCTCTATGACACCTTGCTTCTCTAATAGCCCATATACTTGAATCTCATGCACTTAGGAAACACATGAGTAACTTATTATTTATCTCAGCAAGAGATATATCTTTATCTAATCCTTTTAGCTCATTTATGATCATACTAAACCTATCATACATTTCAGCTACTGACTCATCAGATTTCTTTTGGGAATTTTTATATTGAGATATTAAGAGTGATCTTCTATCTTTTCTCTCATATGAACTTCTATCAACACTTCTTGAAAGTGATTCCCATATTTTTTTTTGCTGATTGACAATATGCAACCTTTTGAAACACTTCATCAGACATAATTAAGACTAGTATGTTCATAGATTTTGCATCCCAATCTTTTATTCTCTTTTCTATATCTGATTATTCACTTCTTGGTACAGGTACTACAGTTGTATTTCCCTCAACATCCTTCCTATATGGTCTTGTCAAAATTGATTCAAATATACATTCATCAATAAAGTTCATGTAAAATCTAATTTTAGTTTTCCATAGTTTAAACTTTTTAAGATAACAAACTGGTGGCCTAGCAAATGCAAATCCTTTGAATGTATTTGAAGGCCTTTTTGAAAATATAAAAGAAAATATACTAATGCAACTGAAATAAATTTTTTATCAAGGTGTTAATCTTTTATTGATTAATCTCCTTTAGATTAACCATTTAATGATTAACCTGACTCTGATACCAATTGAAATATGAGAACAGTTGCTAAATACCTCAGAGTTTTCTCTAAAGGAGGGTGGGGGGGGGGGTCAATAGAGATTAAAATTTTGTTTCAAATACTAAGATAATTTCATAGAATTTGTATATACATCAGCTATCAATTAGAAATAAGTGTAGGTAAATAAAATCACAGTACAATAACAAAATAAACACAGATAAATGCAAAATCACAGAAGGCACAAAAATTATTGTGGTTTCCCAAAATTTGGGTACATATACTCTTCTATCCCTTGGTAGGAATTTACTATCACAATGCTAAAGTCTTTTGATCAAGAGACTCTTAGAATCAAACACCAGATCTTTTGATAAGGAGATTTTAAACCAATATAATTTGAATCTTTTCTCAAGGAGACTCTCAAAACCTCTTAATGAATTATTTGAAGAGGGATTCTAAAAACTCTATTCATAAACTGAGAATAATAATTAAAATCAGAAAAATTATCGAAGATCTGAGGATATAATGATCTTTCTGATGAGTCCTCTCAATTTAATCCAGAGGACTGTATGGAACTTAGTGAATTTGAAATCTAAAATATGTAATCTGATGAATCTTTGAGTAAGATAATCTTAATGATTATAAGCCCTTAATCTATATTTATCTTTTATCTCTACTGAATTTGATGCAGTAATTGATTTACTCTTAAGAAGAAGAAGAACTGATTCTCTACAGATTTAGCAACAAGATGATGATCGTATAATCTAAGGAAGAACTTCAAATTCAAATGATAATCTTCCTATCTTCCTCTGTCAAAAATCTATCCTAAAAAATACGATCTGATCTGAGTTGAAATGATCATAGTGTGATTGTTCCTCACTCTGTTCATGTGTATCTCTATATATATAGCTGAGAAATGATGTTATCTAATGTATCCAAGAATCAGTTATAACAACCAAATATTTCTTGAAGCAATTCTAATATGATCCTCAAAATAATTCTCATTTAGAAGGTTAATTGGCATAGTATCAAGTTTGTATAGACGTAGCATTGAATTCTGACTTCATTCTATCAATTAAGATCTGTAATCGACATTGCGTTGATTTCATATCAGAGTATGCGTCGACTTGATACTTTAGTTAACGTCGACTTATCATATTTAATTACTCTAACTTGTACTCGAAGTAGCGTCGACTTTTACTCAAAGTTGCATCGACCTCTAGTCGAAGTTGCGTCGACTTCTAGTCTAAGTTTCATCGACTTTAATCGACGTATGTTGGCATTTCATGACTTTTCTCCTAAATCCAGTGTGCCTTTATAATGTCCTTTATACCAATGAAATCCTAGATCTTCTAAGACCATATTACCCTCTCTATACATCATGAGTCATAAACCTAGGATATAAAATCACTTAAAATAATTTGTTAAGGTTAATTATAAGGGGTTTTCCCAACAAATTTGAGAATTTTCTAATATGATTTAGCATTTTTTAATAATTAAAATAAGGGATATTTCTCTTATTAGAGGGTCTTAGAATATTTATAAAAATCTAAGAAAATTCATAGTGATGGGAAGAGCCCTTATGTATGCTGAGTAATATTTTACAAATTTTTGATTGAGCTCTAACATTTTTTAAGCCATTAAAACTGTTGGAGTTTATCTTTGGAAATTAAAAGGGGACAATTTTCCAAATTAAATCCTCAAATCTTTTATGGTTGGTTTATAATCACTTAATGCGTGTTTTGTTAAAGTTTAAGAATTTTACATGCACTCCTACTATTTTTGAGATTTTAAATTATGATTCAAAGATGCTTAAAAATTAATGAAAGTTAAATTATCTAATAAAAATGTTGGGTACATTGGAAATAATGTACTTGATTTGAAGATGCCCTTTCAAACAGTGATATACATAAGTTTGTATTTGATGTATGTTTCAATTCATACATGCAGGTTAGTCTATGTCGTATTGATTGGACAGGTGGTCTAAGTGACATTGACAGATGGACCAAAAGAAGCTGACTGAAAAGGCAGGAAATTGCCTAAGTCCATAGGCATCGAGTGAAGGAAGCTCACTCAATGACAAATATCAAGGCAGTTGCTGAAGAAAATTGACTAAGTCCACAGGCATCGAGTGAAGCCAGTTCACTCAACGCCATACAGCTAAAAGTGCCGAGTGAAGTCAGGACAGTCAAAGCCCAACAAGTTACAAAGCAAAGAAATGACTAAGTACAAAAGTGTCGACACACTGCACAACTATGTCGACACCTTTGTAGGAGAAGTGTCGAGTTCAGATAGCTGTGTCGAGACAAGTCAGTTATCTCGACACCTTGAAGAGCAAGACAGCTGTGTCGAGACAATTCAGTTATATCGACACTTTGAAGATCAAGTCAGCAGTGTCGAGACAAGTCAGATATCTCAACACCTTAAAGTTCAGGACAGTGGTATCGAGACAATACAACTGTCTCGACACAATGAATAGTGTAGTGTCGAGACAATTCAACTATCTCGAGATAGTGCATATTTAAAGATGTCGACACCCGACATACTGTAGTGTCGAGAAAATTCAACTGTCTTGACACAATAAAGATTTAAAAATTTCGATACCTAGTAGACAGTTGTGTCGAGACAAGTCAACTGTCTCGACACCTTCAAGTTCAGACTGGAAATTCTATTAAGTAAAGATGTGTCGAGACAGCTAAGATGACTTGAAACCTTCTAAGAACACTAAGTATGATAGTGTCGAGACACTTTGGACTTCTCTACACTTTTGATCCTAAAGTTCAACAGAGTCAACACAGCTGAGTGTCAAGTCAAGTCAGAAGTGTCATGTCAGCACAGTGACTTGACATCTCATCAGAATCCATTTGAAGGAAAACTTAAAGTATGGTGTAATACGATGATGTAATCAATTAGAAGACAGCAATTAGTGAAGGCTATAAATAGAGGTGTCGTCTACACATAATTCAATGAATCATAGAATCAAACTTTTTTTCTCATTCTGATTTCTCCTAAGTCAGAGAAGGGCGACTACTCCAAGAAGAAGGAAGACGCAGGTATTCAAGAAATTCTTTTGATCCTTTCATTAAGTTGATCAGAGGATTAAAGTGGATCTGTTCTACAAGTTCTTTAAGGAAATCAAGCGGATCATCATCAAGAACATTGCAGATCCAGAGAAGAATCATTTCAGCCAGTCTGCTTATCAAGAACTAATCCTTTACTGCTGAATTGAAGAATCTGAATTCTCAGATAAGTCAGATCATAGAATTGCCGTTTTCTGAGATTACATTCTTTATCATTTACCTCTTAATTTGTAAGATCTCTTTGAGATCTGAGTGGGTAGGAGATAAATTCTCTGTGTTGTAAGCCAGTGTTATAAAGGCTGAGGTAGGATCTTTGAGGGACCTGAGGTAGGTGATTTGTGTGGGATCGCTGAGGTGTAAGACTTGTATAGTCTGAGGTAGGGTTCTTGAGGGACCTAAGGTAGGAGATTGGATGGATCTCTGAGGTAGGACCAGTGGGTCTGAGTTGTAGGTTTCTTAACAGAAACTGAGCCTATAAGATCTGTTAATCTGAGTTAAAGAGGAGGAGATATAAATTTATCTAGCACGTTGCTAGTGAGGAAGAAGAGGGAAGTAGTTGTATCCTAGATAGGGGAACTCCTATAAATTCTCTGTGTTCTGTGGATTGCTTGTGCTATATTCTTATGAATGTTTTTTTTCAAGTATCTGGTGAACATTTAATAAAAGTGACAAAGAAATTTAAAAGACACATATTCACCCCCTCTAGGTGATTAACTACCCATAGATTTGTCTTTCACGTGATATCAGAGGGAGGTTGTTCAAAGAATGACCTAACAGTCAGAAAAAGATCCTAAGGGTGGTAGATACATATCAGATCTCATGGCTTCAGGATCTCACAGTGAACTCAGTTCTACGAAGATTCCAATATGTACAAAGGATAATTTTGCTATTTGGAAGTGGAGGGTGAGATTGTTTATGGAGGCATCAAATCTAAGAATCTTTTTCACTATACAAGAAAGACCATATATTCCCATGAAAGTATCTGTCTTAGATACAAATGTGCAAACCTCTAAGAGACTGTCTTAGATGACAAAGGATGAGATGGTTCTTGCCACCATGGATAAAAGAGCACAAAATATAATTGTCAGTGCAATAGATAATTCATCCTTTCAGAACTTAGTACACTATAAATCATCTAAGGAGATGTGGGACACTCTAATAGTCTATATGGAAGGCACAGAAGAAGTCCAAGATGACATAAAGTCTCTACTCAACCAGCAGTATGAGGAATTCAGGCAAGGGAAGACTGATTCTATAGAACTTTGTTATGAAAAGTTCTTGAAAATAGTAAATGACTTAAAGAATTATTACAGAGAATTCTCAAACTATGAGCTTAATGACAAGTTTCTGAGATCCCTAAACAAAGAATGGGACATAAATATTTGTGATGTAAGAGAAATGGACAATCTGAGGAACATGTTTCCCTAGGATTTGTATGGGAAGTTATTTTCATATGAGCTTCAGTTAAATTCTAGAAAAGCTGAATATGAATCTGCCAAAAGTTCAAATCAGACTAGATTTGTGACTTTGAAAGCGGACACATCAAAAAAGTCTAGAAGAAAAATTACATCATCACCAAGAAGGGATGAAGATACAGTTAACACTGGGACTAGTTCTTCATCAAAAGAATTGTCAGATGGTGAATTGACATTGTTCACTAGGCAATTCAAGAAGATGATGAGAAGAAGGAAGAAGACATCATCTGGACCAAGTTCCAGCAAAAATAAAGACAAAGACAGAAACAACTCTGTTGTCAGGTATGATTCAAACCAGAACAAACAAGTTAAGACTGACATTATTTGTTATTGCTGTAACAGGCCTAGACATGTCATTGCTGACTGCCCAGTAAAGAGAAAGGAGAACATGAAGTCCAAGGAAAAGAAGTTCTATAAAGATAAGAAGTCAAAAAAATGTCTGATAGCCAAGAAGCCAAAGACTTTATCTGATAGTGATTCAGATTTAACTGAATCAGATGAAGAACATGCTCACATTGGATTGTTTTCCTAGAAAGAGGAATTCATCAGAGAGGCTATATATAAGGGCAATAACTCCACAACTTCATCACTCTATGGTGACTCTGAAGATGATATGAGGTTAACTTGATGGCACTGTCTGATAATCCAGAAATAGAAACTGTTGAATGTCAGGATACTAAGGTAATCTTTGACAATTCCATTTGTTCTAAAACTTCTGTTTATGAGACTAGGGATGAGTCAGACTCATGTAACTCAAATTTTAATTCATATAAGTCCAACTCTGAGACTGAACTACAGCATCTCACAGTTAAGTTTGGAAAACTACTAGAGGCTCTTATAAAGAGCAAAAATCTTATCAAAGAACAAGCCGTTAAGATTGCATCACTAAGAGGTCTTGAGTACCATCATGAGATGGCTACTCAACAGATTGGTCTTCAAAGCTCAAAGTAAGCCAAGCTAACTAAGATCATTGATGATCAAATCATGTTGCTCAAATAAAGACACGCAACCATTCAAGAGTTAGAACTCAAACTCCAAAATGAGAAAAGACTTGTTCAGCAGTTCTCTAAACCTAAGACTGTACTCCTCATAATAGATACCTTCTCAGGAACTCCTGGAAGTGGTCTTGGTTGAATAAAACCTAAGAGAAGGAGAGGCAAAAAGCTGACAGGACAAAAGGGTCTAGTGTTGCCACAGCCTGTGTCTCAGGCCAAAGGAAAAGTAATTCAGAAGTCTGGACTAGGAGCACCTAGCACATATGTGAATAGGAAAGCTATTCCTAATGTGTTTCCTCCAAGGAGGACTACTGTGAAAATGAGGCAAAACAAACAATTTGCTCACAGTCAACATGCAACTGTAAAAGTTGCTAATTCTTGTCCTAAGGAATGTCAGCATAAAGTTCATACTGTGTGTTGGAAAACCCTATTACTAATTTGGGCAAGGATCACTATGTTTTTTAGGAAAATTGGTTTGACCTAGATGTATAGTTGAAAAGGTCAAATTAGAATAAGTTTAGGGCTTAGAACTTAGGTTTGAAGCTGCCCCCAGGACCATTCAAAGATCAAGACTTAGAGCTGAGACAAGGACAATTTTCGTCGAACTCAGTTCGACGAAACGTCGAACTCCGTTCGACGCTCTCTGAGCTCAACTCTGCTGAGTCGTCGAACTCTGGTCGACGATCTTCGAGCTCAGATCGACGATCTTCTTTCAGTTACTTTCCCAGTCGCTGAGCTCAGTTCGACGATCGTAGAGCTCAGTTCGACGTTTTCTGTCTGCTGTGTTAATTTAATCTTTGAGCTCAGTTCAACGATCGTAGAGCTCAGATCGACGATTTCTGTGAGAGATCGACGCCTTCAGAATTCAAATTCAAGGACAGTTATGGATTATAATCAGAATTAATTCCTGCATTGATTGCAAAGGATTTTCTCGACGTTTCAATCAATCTGATGCAAGTTTCAAGGAAAGACTAAATGGAATATTGCTTAGGACTTTCCCCAGATACAGTTGTTTATTATGGAAGTCATTTATGACTGATTAAACGGCCGTCTAAGAGAATATCTTATATACTCCTTCAGTTTTCATCTGGATTGCACAGATACACAAGATACAGTGATCAACACAGACAATATAAAGAGATACATGAAAATTAGATTACATTACAGAAGATTGAACAACACAATTTCTCTGATCAAGATTTCAACTTCTGTGATTTACAAATCTACTGAACCTTCAAGTGTTCAAAGGCTTCAACATCAAGGACTCCAGACACCAAATATTTCAGCATCGCTGGAATCATCTTCTGCTGGAGATCTGAAGCTTCTGAAGGCCTATCACCCTAGCAAAGCTCTCACTCCTGAACCATTCTACATCTCAGGGGGAGCTTTGACAACATCAACAATCCACTAGTCTTCTCTCAGTGATTTGAGACAGAGAAGACATCATCATCTCTTTCTTTTTCTTTTCCTGCTGTAAAAGGGTTATCAAAACTCCCTTCAAAAGTTCTGAATCTGGTTCTGAGAGCCTTGTCAAAACTCAGTGGTGGCAAGACACCTTATCAAAAAATCTAGATCTGGTTTTTGAGCACCTTATCAAAAGCTCATTGGTGCCCAGGACACCTGATCAACTCATCCTGCAGTGGATTCCTACCAAGGGTGGTAGAAGAGTGGATGTACCCAAGTTTTTGGGGAACCACTATAGATCCTTGTGTCTTCTGGTTGCTGTGTGTTTGTTATTATTGTGTGCTGTGTGATTCTTATTTCTTGCTTTAACTTTATTTTTCTACAAGCACCTTACACATATAATAAAATTAAATCTTCCACTGCTTTACATTTTTTAATTGTAAGCATTATTTTAAAATACTCTATTCACCCCCCCTCTAGAGTCAAGGTAGATCTTTCTCTCACTTTCAATTGGTATCAGAGCCAGGTTGGTTCTTACAGGCTAACACCTGAACCAAAAGATCTCTGAAAAGATCAATCTTATATAGAGGGTATTATTTTATGTATTGTATTTATTTTCCAAAAACCATGGCACAAAACAAAGACTATGCTAGCACCAGACCTTCAGTGTGAAATCTTTCCAAGTTTTCACTTTGGAAGGCAAGGATTAGATTATACAAGAATTCTATTGATTAGGACATTTTCCATTCTGTTTTGACAGTGTGTCCAAGACCTCCAGAGACCATAAGCACAAGTGCTGTTCCACCTCCCTCAGGAACAGATGCTGAAATAAAGAAGTGGAAAACTGCAGATGCAAAGGCCATGAATATTCTTGCTCAGACTATGCCTAATAAGATATTCCAGAAGGTTGCTGAATGCTGCTCAGCTAAAGACATATGGGATAAGCTTTCAGAAATTGTATCAGGATCTGCTGATGAAAGAAAGGACAGGAGATCCCATCTCATATCCCAATATGAGAACTTCAAGAAAGGTGAAGCTGAATCAGTTGCAGACATGTACACCAGGCTCAGTCTGATAATCAGTGAGTTAAAGTCATTGGATAAGGAAATCACACTCACTGAACTCAATGACAAGATTCTAATGTGCTTTCCCAGCACTTAGGATTCAAGGATCTGGCCAATTAAAGATGCCAGAAGCCTAAGACAGAGGCTCTTCTGGGCAAGCTCAAATCTTATGAGCTGCTCATCAAGAATAGGGAAGAAGAATAAAAGGCTACTTCTCCAGTCATCAGAAAGGAGAAGACCATAGCCTTCAAAGCTACAGAAGAGAAGCCTGAAGACAAAGTTACAGGAAATGATGAGCTCCTAAGTCTACTGGCCAAAAGATTCTATAAGATATCCAGGAAGGACTTCAGAAAGAAGTCATTCAAAGGGCATGAGAAGCCTAGATATGACAAGTCCAACAACAAAGAAATCATCTGCTTTGGATGCAAGAAACCAGGACACATTGTGCTTGACTGTCCAGAGAATAAAAACAAGGACAAGAAGGACAGAAATGAGAGAAGAATAGACAAGGACTCCAGAAAGAACAACATCAACAATCCTCATCCAACAAAAATAAACATACAAAGAAGGGATTTGTAGCAGAAAGCTGGAGTGACACTGAAGAAGAATCAGAAGCCTCATCCAGCTCAAGTGATGATGAGGATGATGCTGAGGAAAATGAATTCTGCATGATGGCAATCAATGCCTCCCAGCAAAACTCTGATGCAGAACAAGAGTCTGATTTTGAAGCTGAAACTGGATCTGAAGAGGATGAGGTAATAAAATCTTTTGATTTTACTTCTGAGGACTTTAAAATTGAATTTAAGACACTATGTTTAGATTTGCTAAGGTATGAGAAAGAGATAATCTCTCTCAGAAATCAATTATCTGACTACAGTGTCCTAAAATCAAATAACCTCAAACTCTCTGAATAGTTAGAGTGCTATAGGGAGGAGATAACTGTACTGAAAAGTGAACTATCCAAGGCCAAGCAGTTTGAAGAATCCCTTAATGGGAGAAGCAACATACTGATGGACATTACAAGCACAGTGAACTCAAGATTCAACAGTACACTGGGCTTGGGTGCTTCATCCAGCAAACCTATAGTATTAACAACCCCAATTAAATTTATTTCTGATAAAGGAAAGGGTGTTGTAGAGGTAGCTAGGAAGAATCCAGATTTTGTAACATCCCATTTTCGGCTAGACCCCTAGGAGTCGGTTTGTCGTGACAGAACCCTAGGAAGCCCAAAAATTGAAATACATCGACCGAGATTTCGGGTAACGGGTTGGTCACGCCCGTGACCGACCCGTCATGCCCGTGACCTAGGGCGTGACTCCTTCGACGATCGTCGATCTAAGGGAGGCGATCGTCGAGCGCAGAATTTTCAACCCGGGCCTGTCACGCCCGTGACCTTTTTGTCACGCCCTTGACCTAGGGCGTGACCCCTTCGACGATCGTCGATCTCAGTGCGACGATCGTCGAGCGTAGAATTTGCGTCATGGCCTTGTCACGCCCGTGACCCATGTATCACGCCCGTGACCTAGGGCGTGACCCCCTTCGACGTTCGTCGATCTCAGCGAGACGATTACTGAGCGTGGAATTTGCATCTTGGCCGGTCATGCCCGTGACCCACGTGTCACGCTCGTGACCAAGGGCGTGACCACCTTTCGACGATCGACGATCTCAGATCGACAATCGTCGAACTCAGAATTGGCCACCCGGGCCTGTCATGCCTGTGACCTATGTGTCACACCCGTGACCAAGGCCGAAACGTCAGCAAGGCTGGAAATTTCTGTAACCGAAGTCATAATCAATTCTGGGTATGTGAATTTACAGCAGGAGTATTTATGAGCCGTTTCTTTCTTTAATTACTTAATAAAAAAGAGAGATTGAGGTCCAATAGGAAATCGCCACCTGATAAATGCCTCTTCTTATTCCAACGTTTCCTTCTCTCCACCATAACCGAAAAGCCATTCGTTAAGGGAGCTTTTATTGCCATGAATGATTCACCCTTCCCCCTCCCCACTTGGAGATCTATAACAGCCTCCTTAGAGCCAGAGGAGAAGGTTACACACTAGACCAAACGAATTCAAATTTCTGCTCTTGCTGTTGAAGAAGTTCGGGAATGCCACCACCGCGCCATGACAATCCGACGTTCATCTCGCCTTCAAACCGCGAACAAGGTCCTCCTCTACTTCTTCTCTTATGGGTAGATCTTAGGATCTTAAAAATGAAGTTCATGCTCAAAGGAGCCGGACCTATCCTGCGTTTTCATGGAAAACCATGAAAAAGATATTTTTCGGGTACGCCGAAAACCTCCACCTCCGGCGGCCAAACCACCGCCGACCGCTAGCCATCGCCTCGACGGAGGTGGTGGTGGTGGCTGGGCAGGGAAGTGACCGAACGACCGGCAACGGATCGCGGAAGAGCTACAGGAAATATGAGTTTTCTGTGTTCTGGTTTTCGGATTCTGTAGAAGATGAACAGTAAAATCAATTTATAATATATAAATTATGTATATAATACATAATGAAAAGTTAAATTAATTGAGTACATATTGAGGCTACAAAACGAGGCACCAAGAGGCCGATTTAGGAAAAATGACCAGTCACAAAAGTTGTAACCCTTCAAGTCTAGATTAATTTAAAATTGGTTTCAACTCGTTTGGGTAAGCGGTTCAACCGCAGAACCCGTTATAATGGGGGCTGTACCTAGTGTTGAGCAGAAATTGAAATGGATGCCCACGCTTCGTCCTTTGCCCAAATGACCTGAAATTTGGGCAGGGGGTCATCCTTAGCCATATCTAGAGTTTATCCAAAAATGAGAATTTTTGGAGATACTTTGTCCAAAGTTTCTGTTTTAATTTAATTAAGTTATAGGAATTTATTTAAGTGGTCAAATGACCTCCAAACCCTTCCAAAATTTGGTGAGTGGTCCCTGGATATAAAACTTAGCTTTGTACAAATTTTCAACTCACTTGGATTAGTTTTGGTTAGGGAGTCACCTATTCTTAACTAGGCAATAGTGAGGCATTTTTGAGTAAAAAGTGCACTAGAGGTTAGAATGGTCATATCACCTCAACAGAGACTGATATCTTGACCACTGACTTGTAGGGGTTATTATAACCCACTTGGAGAAAATGGTGTGGTTTAGGGTTGATTTACCCTAGGATCCAAGCTCAAACCCTTAATGGAGGGTTTTGAGGGTTGAGAAGGACATGGGGCAATTGCTCTCGTATTGCCTTGAAACTTTGTAGAGTTGACATTAACATGATAAGAATCATCTGAATGGAATCTTGGAGAATTTGGAGACAAGTAAATACCTCAAAACCTTAATCTTAGCTTTAGGGTAAAATACTAATTAAGCAAAATCCATCACTAAACTTTATCTAAAGGCTGTGAAATTAGGGTAGAGTAAATTTTGGAGTTGGTAGAAGCTATAGAGATTTTACTGGAATTTTATGATGTTTATTTCCAGCACTTCATTTGTAAAGTTTATTATAGCCCTAATTGATGTTTTAATTATTTGGATCTGTCTGTTCATTAAAACCCCGTGTAATCTTGGAAATAAATGTTTTAGGACAAAATGGTTACCCTTGAATTTTTGTATAATTTTTAGTTGAGTAAATCTAGTACTTCCTTCACAAATGTTAAAGAAGGGATTTATGCTTTGAAAATTAATTAGGGATGATATTATTATTGAAAAATTATGAAATTGGGCCAATGCTATTTTTAAGGCTTTATCTGCATATTATAATTTATTTATAATTTTTTGAAGAATATTCTCTGTACTTGGTTCATAAATAATGGAAGATAGTAAATATTTCTAAAATAGTTTTAGTGCACGTTTGATGATGGAAAATTATGATACTTTGGATTTACCCTATTGAGATAACATACTATTTATTATAAATTTGCTGGACATCTTGCATGAGAACTTAGGGTAGTTCATGTTCAAACCGGTAGCCCTTGGAATTTTTGAGGAAATTAATTAAATGCCAGATAAAATAGGAAAATTACCACATTCTGGATTTAGGCTATTTATATCATGAAAAGTCTCCTGTAAATAGTTTAGGGCATTTGGATGAGTTTTGGGATCATTGCATAACCGGTTCGACATATAGTCTAGGTTGGTCTGCACATAGCAAATTTGTGAATTGCAATAGGACATGATCTGAGAAAGTCGTTGGAGTTAGTCATTTTGTCTGGGTGGACAATTGTGGATGATATCACAATAGAATGATATGAAGAGTAGAGAGAAGTAGTGATAGCTAGGGTTAAGAGGTGCTCGGGTTCGACGAAAGATCGTCTTTCCCCGAAGAGAGGAAGGTTAAAAATCACCCTAGGATAGTCTATCGTAATATGAGAATGGAATGGGTAAATGGGATCAACCAATAACAGTAAGTGCCTTACGAAATGGAACGATGGGCTTCAGCTACCATCATAGTTCCTAGTGCCCTTTGAGAGCCCTTCACGGGGAATACTGGGGGCAGTCCTGGGTTAAAGTAAACTGCAATAACAAACTGACAAGAGTAACTTAGTAATTAGGGTTGCACCTTTCACAAACACTGTTAGCACATGAAGATTTGTGGAAGCTTCGGCTTGGTGGGTTAAGAGACGGACGGAATGGTCCGGGGAGCTTCAGCTCGGTTGGTTAAGAGACAGACGTTTTAGTCCGGGGGGCTTCGACTCGGTTTTTGTGTGTTTACGATTAAATTTGCATGTGCATAAAAGGAATGAAAATTAAGGTGGTGGGTCTTCGGTATTGGAGGGTCGATGCACCGACGCCAATACGCTGACTCGGCAAGTGTGGTTAGCACTTCGCCAACAGAAGTCCGGTGCGCCAGCCGGCAAGAGTACGCAGGAGTCCGCTTAGTGCACCAAGCCTTGAGGCGTACGATAGGTCTGACCGGTAGTGCTTTACTGGTTTAGAGGTGGGCGAGGCCCAACCCACCGCTTCCGTCTGCCACTATGGAGGTATCCTGGGAGGTAACCGCTCCTAAAGGGGGAACTAAAGGTCTATGTGCACAGAGTCGGGTGTGTGAGTTGCACTTGCATGTTTCATCATACCCACTTGCATGTCATAGCATAATCGATTCATTTAACCCTGACACCTAAGGTATAAGTGGTATGGGACGCTTATACATTAGGACCTGCAAAACGACCCCTTGGTCTATAAGCTTGTGTGGGCAAGTTTATAAATTAAGGTTAAATTCTATGTATATATATGCTGTTGTTTGATAACCGACACCCCAACGTATAAGTGGTATGAGACACTCTATACGATGGGAGCCTTGCAGAAGATCCCTTGGCTTATGCGCTTTCGCACATAAGTTAAGGTTACTTTTCTTACTTTCTGTTATTGACATATTTATTATAGAATTGCTAGATTAGTTCCGCTGCTACCTGTTTCTTTCATTAAATCTCCACCATGATGTCCTTCCCTTTCTTCCTCTCCGCTCGGTACCTAGGAGCCATGGGGGAAGAGGTAGGGGATGATAGGGCTTAGTCTTTATGACTAACGGTTTTCGAACCGCATCATTTTAGGGGATCGTGGAGCCCAGCACAGGGGAGCAGCCCCAGAGACCGGTGCGCTTGGAGATGGGGCAGTCTAGCTCCGGAGTTCATACAGCCGGGATCGTGAGTCTCGGCCTTGAGTAGTTTTGTTTTTGCTTCCGCATGAGCGTTTTGTAGTGAGGATATGATGTACCGGGCATAAGCCCGTATTTTTAGTACTCTGATGTATTATTCCGTGGACACTCCTTCGTGGAGATTTTATTCTATATATGTGATTTACTTTCAGTGGACTTGCTCTTACTTCAATTATTGTGCTACCTTTCTGTGATCGAATTGGCCGGCAGAATCGGCGCCTTGTGGTGATGACCCTTAAGGACGTGAAGGTGTCACCGCAAAGCGGCGATTCTGGGCCTAATACCCCGGGTTTTAAAAAAAGAAAAAAGGGGGGGGGGGGGTCTTACAAGTGGTATCAGAGGGAAACATCGATCTGAAAAAGGTAGCAGTCCACTATCCCTGGGTCACCCCCGCTCGAGTTTAGTTTGGGGACAAACTAAGCAGCGGAAGCAGTGGTGTGCCCATATGGGGATCACATATAAATTGTCCACTTTTATTAAAGATTGAACGTTTTCTCAGTATGGGTTTTTGTTACGCAGCCTCCAGCACAGCCTACGCCACAAGGTGGAGTTCAACAGGCTCAGGATGTTGCACCACCTCCACCGGTCCCCACTCCTTTCCTTCAGTCAGACATGGGACAGACTCTGACTGCCATCCTTGACGCTTTCAGGGCCCAGCAGGTTCCGGTCCTACAGCCAAATCCGGGGGCCAACTGGCTGAGCATCTTTCGAGGACTGTCTCCCTCGTCCTACTTGGGGACAGAGTCAGCGGTTCGGACGGAAGAGTGGATGGATATTATGTACGAGATGCTGACCGGGATACGGTGTCCCTGGGAGGAGAGGGTGGCTCTGGTTGTCTCTTGCCTGGAGTCCTATGCCAAGAGGTGGTGGAAGACGCTGTTGGACACGACATTTGCCGATAGGGAGGTTGCGGAGGTTACTTGGGAAGAGTTCAGGGCCGCGCTGCTGGAACATTTCGTTCCATAGTCGGCCAGGGATGTGTTGGAGGAACGGTTCTTACAACTGAAGCAGGGCACCCGGACGGTGGTGGAGTACCATCGGGAGTTCGACCATCTGGCTCGATATGCAGATTCTTACCAGCTAAACGAAGCAGGGTACATCAAGAGGTTCTATAAGGGCCTGCGGGAAGACTTGAGGGAGGCCTTGTTGTTTGTATCCGACGGGCCTATCTCCCGGATCTTGGAGATGGCAAAGAGGATTGAGGCTGATTGGCACACCATTCGGGGACGGAAGCGGTCAGCAGAGGATCAGGGACGGAGAGTCAGAAATGACCAGCGGCGGGGTGCTATACCAGAGAGGAGAAGGACAGAGGACCAGCCTCGTCAGGAGGTGAGGCAGGAGCCGAGGGAGCAGGTGATATTGGACCCTCAACCTCTTTGGATGCAGGAGATGCCGAGACCCGGGGGAATGACGTATCCCCCACAAGAGTGCTTCCTTTGTCATCAGATTGGGCACATCTGGAGGAACTGCCCGATGAGGGGGGCACCACCTCAGGCACCACAGGGTGGCCCACCAGCTCAGCATTACGGAGGACGAGGACGCGGCCACGGTCGTGGATACCAGGAGGGAGATCGTAGACAGGGAAGGGAGCAGGTATATGCTTTGTACCTTGCGCAGCCTCGGAATCCGGAGCAGGTCATAGCAGGTACGCCGCAATGCTTCTTTATTTTCATAGAATTTCCCTTTTAGTTGTTAAAACTTAGAACCGTACTAGATAGATTAACAAGGAAAGAAAATTCTTTATAGAACCCTAAGACATCTAATCACCCCAGGTATAGTCTTCATCAGCGGCAAGCCTGCCCGCACGCTTTTCGATACTGGAGCTACTCACTCCTTTGTGTCGGAGACGTTCGTAGAAGGACTAGAAGGCGTGGAGCGATTCACGGGCTCGAAGATGAGGGTGCGACTACCGGATGGTTCTGAGCTCCTTACCATGGACCACTGCAATATGGAGGCAGAAATTGGTGGAAAGGCGTTCGAGGCTCCGGCGACGATTTTGAAGCTGACCGACTACGACCTGATCCTGGGCATGGTATGGCTGCACTGGAACCATGCCCAGATTGATTGCCAAGCAAAGAGGATCACCGTGAGACACGGGGACTCTTTCATTGTCATCGAAGGTATAAGACCTGCCTCTCGTATACTCTTATCTTCGGTACAGGCCGTCAAGGCCCATCTGCAGGGAGACGTGGTATATCAGGTGCTGTTCGAGATGACCGAGGAGAAGGATCAGATTGCCAATATACCGGTGGTTTGTGATTACGCCGATGTGTTTCCAGAGAAGCTGCCAGGATTGCCTCCGCATAGGGAGAAGGATTTTCAGATTCAGTTGGTGCCAGGGGCTAAGCCGATATCCAGGGCTCCCTATCGGATGGCCCCGAAGGAGTTGGCGGAGTTTCGGACTCAGTTGCAAGAGTTGGTGGAGGCGGTATTTGTTAGACCGAGTTCCTCGCCATGGGGAGCCCCGGTCCTATTCGTGAAGAAGAAGGATGGGACACTTCGCCTGTGCATCGATTATCGAGCACTAAACATGCTGACCGTCCAGAATACCTATCCGCTCCCACGGATAGACAAATTGTTCGACCAGCTGGAGGGAGCCCATTATTTCTCGAAGCTAGACTTGAGGTCAGGATACTACCAGCTGCGGATCCAGGAGGAGGATATCCCGAAGATGGCCTTCAGTAGCAGATATATCCTGTATGAGTTCACCGTGATGCCCTTCGGGCTCACAAATGCACCGTCGACGTTCATGAGCCTCATGAACCGGGTTTTCGAGGCCTACTTGGATGTGTTTGTCATAGTATTCATAGACGATATCCTGATCTACTCTAGGACGGAGGAGGAGCACACTCGGCATCTGGCACTGACTCTAGAGAGGTTGCGGGAGCATCGCCTTTACGCGAAATTCAGCAAGTGTCAGTTTTGGTTGAAGGAGGTGGCTTTCCTAGGCCACATTATCAGCGGAGCTGGGTTGGCAGTGGATCCGGCAAAGATTCAGGCAGTTCGAGATTGGCCGCAGTTAAAGACAGCCACCGATGTACGAAGTTTCTTGGGACTTGCCGGTTATTACCGGAAGTTCGTGGAGGGGTTCTATAACACCCCTATCCGTCACATAGCATATAGCAGTAGGTCCGGCCGGGGCCCGATGCCATATACTACGGACAGACCGGTTGGTTACGCGTCGAAACAATTCAACCAATCATGTCGTCCTACACAACACCTAGCGGAAGCAAATTATTAAGTTGCAAAAGAAATAAGAACACTGCTACAAAGCATGAATGTCCACTACCAACTCAGGAATGTAATCATACACAAAAGAGAATTGGCCTTAAGGCCTTACATTGTTCACTTAACAAAATAGTGTTTTCCAAACTTCGGCACGCAGGCCGGCCATACATGAAAACGGGAAAGATACATAAGCAATTAGGCCTTCGAGGGCCGGCACAGCAACAAGGGCTTTAGCCCGCTACTTCCCGCTCTGCTCCGCAGCACCTGCAAGCCACAAACCACCGCCCGGTGGCAAACAATAGCAACGGTCAGCAATGCTGACCAAATTATAACGATCCCGCCCCCAAAATCGGGGCGACGATGCTCTTTCCCTGCACTTCATTAGTATAGGCAATGCTATTAATGTGAACACACATCAACACAGGCGTAGGCTCGCACGGCCACACACCCCGTGCACTCAGGGCACATTCTCGGCGAACCGGCCAACGTCACGTCAATTCAAGCCATAGACGTTCCCAATCCACCACCGCCTCTTGGACGGTCATCCATATGAGCATTTTGCCTTCCTGGCCTTGGTCACGACAATTTAAGCCATAGACTGCCGAAGACCCTCATCCATGCCAACGGTCCTACCGAACGACATAGACCGGGTACGGTTCCGCCTGACCCGTGCTCATACCGCAACGGCAATTTAAGCCATATGCGCAGGTCAAGACTCACCGAGTCCCGTTTCCGCCACAACAATCACATAACCCGGTTATGTTCACGTTGGCTCCCCGGCCACCGTGTTGGCAAAACCCGCCTTTGCCCAGTTTTCCGGGTGCACCTTGGAGTTAATCTCCAAGGCTCCCTGATGCAATCTACCACGTAGAAAACCCGAAAAACACCCAAACACCCGGAGTCTTCCCCGGTTCATATGCAATGCAACATCACCGATCCGGCTCTACTTGTCCGGATAGGCTTCACACACAATGCCTATGTCCGTTTTCGCATACGGACTCTACACAAGGGGGACTTCACATATCTACCCCAAGGAACGCTCCAACTCTTCGCTCACTCGCGAGAGCGGGCTTCCTATGCAAAGGAAAAGAGGGCTTCACATGCCCAAGGATGAGAAATCGTTACCCTTGCATTCTTCCGCGGCGCCATCGAAAACTATACGGTTGGAAAGCACCGCAACGGCGTCGCCTCCGCGGATCTGGACTCGGATCGCGATTCGGAACTCCGAAGCTCCTCCGGCGGCCGGATCTAGCCCTTCTTCCTCCTCCTTGCTCTCTCCTCTCTCTAGCTTTAGAAAGAGAACCACTTAAGAGAAAATGAGGGTTTCTAAACCCTATTCCCGGGTAAAACCATCCAGGAGCAGCCCCCCACCGTCGGATCCAAAGCCAAGGAAATGAACGGCCACGATTAAGCCTCAATTATAAAATCTGGGCCGAACACGGGTTGGCACACGGCCGTGTGCCTGGCCGTGTAGCTCATTCGCCGTCTCGACCCAGATTGAAAACCAGCACACGGCATGTGACACGGCCTCCGACACGCCCGTGTCGCCTGCGATACGCCCGTGTCGGGACCCGTGTCACGCCCCCCGTGTGCAATAAATCGACACTTTGCAGTCAGAGGGGTACACGGCTTGGTGACACGACATGGGACACGCCCGTGTCACATCTGACACGCCCGTGTCTGTGCCCGTGTCACGGCCCGTATACCACTTCGACGATTCCCTTGAGTGACACGGCCTGGGACACGCACGTGTCCTAGGCCGTGTCCCTCCACACGACCATCGTCGACCTACACTGGTCGACTACACGGCCAGTTCGACGATTCGAGCTCGACACGCCCGATACGGCCTCCGACACGCCCGTGTCGGGGCCCGTGTCACCTACACCAAAAATCTGACTTGGCCAAAAACGATCCCCGTCGCTCCTACGACAAATTGGGGTGTTACAATTCTACCCCCCTTAAAGAATTTCGTCCACGAAATTAATAAAGGAAAACAGGACTTAACGTAAAACAGTACCTGAGCGGAATAATTCCGGGTACTCCTCGAGCATAGTCTGCTCCCGTTCCCAAGAGAGCTCCTCACGCCCGCAGTTATCCCACCGGACCTTAACCATCCGGATCTCCTTGCTACGAAGCCTCTTGACCTCAACATCTTCAATACGAACGGGCTTGACCCTTGTCGTCAACCCTTCGTCCACCGGTACTTGGTCAACCGCGATCACCTGCGAAGGCTCTTGCACCGCCTTCCGCAACACAGAAATGTGGAACACATCATGTAATCCACTCAACTCCACCGATAGCTTCAAACGGTATGCAGCTTCGCCGACTCGCTCCAGAACCTCAAAAGGTCCAAGGTATCTTGGGCTCAGCTTCTTCAAGCGTCTCACCCGCGAAACCCCCTTGAACGGCTTCACTTTCCGGTATACCCAATCGCCTACCGCGAACTCCACGTTCCGATGCTTGACATTGTAATACTTCGCCTGCCGGTCCTGAGCGATCAACAAGCGCTCCCGAATGATCCGCACTAACGAGGTAGCACTCTCCACCTCCTGTTTCTTGTACAACCTTGCCTCACCCGCTTCAAGCCACGATAACGGCGTGCGACACTTCCTACCATACAGGGCCTCGAAGGGCGCCATTTGTATACTCGCTTGGTAGCTGTTGTTGTACGCGAACTCCACCAAATAAAGGTGGTCTCCCCAATGCTTCTCGAAGTCTAGAACACACATGCGGAGCATGTCCTCCATCGTTCTAATGACCCTCTCGGTCTGCCCATCCGTCTGCGGATGGAAAGCTGTGCTGAACTTTAACTTTGTTCCCAGCATCTGCTGCACCAACCTCCAATCATTTGACGTGAACCGCCCATCGCGATCACTCACAATGATACGGGGCACACCATGCAGCCTAAAAATATTGTCGACATACAACTTTGCCAATTTCTCCACTGGATCATCCTTCCTATGCGGAATGAAATGCGACACCTTGGTTAGTCGATCTACGATCACCCAGATGGCGTCGTTCCCCTTCTGCGACCTTGGCAACCCGTGCACAAAGTCCATAGATATATCATCGAATTTCCACTCCGGTATAGGCAAGGACTTCAGAAATCCTCCTGGCTTTTGGCACTCCGCCTTCACCAAGGCGCACGTTTGGCATTTAGCCACGTACAACGCCACATCTTTCTTAAGCCCCGGCCATCAAAACAGCTTCTTGAGATCACGATACATCTTCGTGCTCCCTGGGTGGATTGAGTACTTGGTATGATGAGCCTCGTACATCAACTCCGCCCGGAGGTTACCCCCACTCGGGACGCACAACCGATGATCCTTCCTTAACAAATCATCATCCACCGAGAATTGGGAATTTGATCCATCCAGAGCGGCCTCCAAAAGCACCTTCATGGAGTCATCTAACTCCAATGCCTGCCGAACCCGGTCAGCCAGGTCATACTGCACCTCTGTCCAGTTTAACATTGCTTTGGCGCTCGTCTGCTTGTCAACGCAACAGATCTCAAGCTCCTCCAACTCCCGCACTAGCCGCTCATCATGCACCGACAACCAGTTGGCTCGGGCGGGAGCCCTGCGGCTCAGCGCATCCGCAACTGCGTTGCCCTTCCCGGGTACATAATGTATCTTGAAGGTGTAGTCCCCCAGGAACTCCATCCACCTCCTCTGCCTCATATTAAGGTCCTTTTGATCCAACAAGTATTTTAGGCTCTTGTGATCGGTGTATATATCGACTCTTACGCCGTATAGGTAGTGCCTCCACAACTTGAGTGGAAAAATCACGGCCGCTAACTCCAAGTCGTGCACCGGATAATTTCTTTCATGCACTTTCAGCTGATGCGATCCATACGCAATCACACTTCCATGCTGCAATAACACGCAGCCCAAGCCACTACCCGAAGCATCGCTATACACCTCAAAGCCCTCGGTCCCACTCGGCGAACTAAGCACTGGCGCCGTGGTCAACCGTCTCTTCAGCTCCTCAAAAGCTTGCACGCACTCTTGCGTCCACAAGAATTTCTGATCCTTCCTTGTCAACTTCGTGAGAGGTAACGCTACCCGCGAGAAGTTCTCTACGAAGCGCCTGTAATATCCGGCAAGCCCGAGAAAACTACGAACTTCCGCGACAGAAGATAACGCAGGCCACTCCTGTATCGCAACAATCTTCGCCGGATCCACCGCTATACCTTCCCCACTCACTATATGACCAAGGAACGCTACCGAGGGTAGCCAGAACTCGCACTTGGAGAACTTTGCGTAAAGCTCATTCCTCCTCAAAGTCTCCAACACCAAATGCAAATGCTTGAAGTGGTCTTCTTCGCACTGCGAGTATACCAAAATATCGTCAATAAAGACGATCACAAAGCAATCCAGGAAATCTCTGAACGTCCTGTTCATTAGATCCATAAACACCGATGGCGCATTCGTCAGTCCAAACGGCATGACCGTGAACTCGAAATGCCCATACCTCGTACTGAACGCCGTCTTCGGGATATCACACTCCCTGATCCTCAGCTGATAGTACCCCGACTTCAAGTCCAACTTGGAGTATACCGACGATCCGACTAACTGATCAAAGAGATCATCAATCCTCGGGATCGGGTACTTATTCTTCTCCGTCAGCTTGTTCAACTCTCTGTAGTCGATACACAGCCGCATACTCCCGTCCTTCTTCTTAACGAAGAGGACCGGTGCGCTCCAAGGCGACGAGCTTGGACGCACATATCCTTGCTCCATCAGCTCCTCTAGCTGAACTTTCAACTCTGCCATCTCCTTAGGTGCCAACCTATACGGAGCACGTGACACCGGTTTGGCCCCCGGTACGAGCTCGATGGTGAAATCAATCTCCCGCTGCGATGGGGCTCCGGGAAGACTATCCGGGAACACATCGGGGTATTCGCAAACCACGGGGATGCTATCCAACAGGGACTTTGGCTCCACAGCCCCCACTATTGCAAAGAACAGCTCTGCACCAGCACGAACTGCCTTCACCACCTGAAGAGCAGACATCAGTGTCCTGCTCGACCCCTTTAACCCCTCAAATGTAGTCTCCCGCCCTACACCCAGCTTGACCTCCTTCCGGTCACAGTCAATCCAAGCTTTTTGCTCTGACAGCCAATCCATTCCAAAGATCACGTCGAACTCTACTAGCGGCAGCAATGACGCTAGCAAGTCGAACTCTTGGCTCCCAATGTGAACCTTTACGGCGCACACCCTGTCCGCACGCATCGAGCACCCATTCGGTAGCAGCACATCCAACTTGTCCTTCGCCATCGAAGAAGGGACTCCGATGCGCGATATAAAGCTTTCGGACAAGAAGGAGTGTGAAGCTCCCGTATCGAACAGTGCCCGTGCCGGACTATCGCTAATCACAACAAAGCCTATACAAACAATATTAGGCTAACAAGCAATAGATAACGGTATTAAAGCTAACTTGCTATAAATTAACTCATACCTGTCACCACATCCGCTTGCTTGATGGCCTCCTGCTGGCCCAAGTTATAGACTCTAGGCTGAGTCGGAGCATAGTGGGATGCGGTCGACTCCACCGCTTTGCCCTTCTCCTCGTAGGTAGCTCCTTGTTTCCTTTCAGACTTTGAGCGTCCACTCCAGCATTCACGGGCAAAGTGCCCCGACTTCCCACACGTGAAACAAGCGCCCGGGGTTCGATTGGTAGTTGTCCCCGAGGCACCTGAAGCAGCTGGACCCGACGTCTTAGCTTTCTTATAGAATCTGCGATAGCCCGACTTCGACATAGTCGGTGCCTTGAACTCCGCTTTCTTGCTACCGGATTCCTTCTTTGCTTGGACATTCTTCATGTCCTTCTCCAAGGACCGGGCCGAATTGACCAGGGTCATGAAACCCAGCGCCTTGGGCCCCGACAGTAGCAACCTTAAATCATCTCTTAGCCCTTCATAGAAGCGACTCGTCTTGCGCTCCTCGTCTGCGAATGTAGCGCCGGCATATCTCCCCAACCGAGTAAACTCGTGGAGGAACTCATCAACGGTACAATCCCCTTGCACCAACTTCTGAAATTCGCTTTCTAGCGCAATCCTCTGCGCCGAGGGGATGTATCGAGCTATGAACAGTCTCGCAAACTCCTCCATCGAAACTTCGGCCAACGGCCTTCCCCGCAACTGATGTAGCTCTAGGCCTTCCCACCATAACCTTGCGTCCCCATCCAAAAGGAACGTCGCTATAGTGGTCTTCTGCCACTCTTCCGTTTCCGTCGCAGTCATCACCCTGTTGACCCTTGAGAGCCAATCCTCTGCTTGGGTCGGGGTTTCTGCCCCCGTGAATACTGGTGGGTGAAAGCCCATCACGTGCTTCAGTTGTCTTTTCGTTGCTCTCCGAGGCAACTCTGGCTCCAACACTACTTGCTCAACCCTCCTTTTCTCTGCCGTCTGAAGCGGTACTTGCTCCATAGCAGGAGCAGGCTGCTGCACCTGCCTTGCAGGCTGCGCATTGATCATTGCCATGACCGCTTCTGCCACCAACCTAATGGTCTCGGCAGACGGAGGTGTTGCAGGCGCATCGCTTGGCGCACTGCTCGCCTCAGAACCTGGCCGTTCAGACGGCCCAGAACCACTTCTGGTCACCTATAATCGTGCAAAACACCGATAAGCGACCCAAAAATTACTGCAAACAGCAATTATAGGAACACGCAGGTTCCTCAAACATGTATATTTTCATTCCTAAGTGAACATTCATGGGTTCTTTTCATGTTATAACGATGACACACGCATGTGCTCACCACCCCTTAAAGTGAATTCGTCCACGAATTGATTTAAGCTTGACCGAAACCAGTAGTCTGATACCAATTTGTAACACCCTTATCCGTCACATAGCATATAGCAGTAGGTCCGGCCGGGGCCCGACGCCATATACTACGGACAGACCGGTTGGTTACGCGTCGAAACCATTCAACCAATCATGTCGTCCTACACAACACCTAGCGGAAGCAAATTATTAAGTTGCAAAAAAAATAAGAACCCTGCTACAAAGCATGAATGTCCACTACCAACTCAGGAATGTAATCATACACAAAAGAGAACTGGCCTTAAGGCCTTACATTGTTCACTTAACAAAATAGTGTTTTCCAAACTTCGGCACGCAGGCCGGACATACATGAAAACGGGAAAGATACATAAGAAATTAGGCCTTCGAGGGCCGGCACAGCAACAAGGGCTTTAGCCCGCTACTTCCCGCTCTGCTCCGCAGCACCTGCAAGCCACAAACCACCGCCCGGTGGCAAACAATAGCAACGGTCAGCAATGCTGACCAAATTATAACGATCCCGCCCCCAAAATCGGGGCGGCGATGCTCTTTCCCTGCACTTCATTAGTATAGGCAATGCTATTAATGTGAACACACATCAACACAGGCGTAGGCTCGCACGGCCACACACCCCGTGCACTCAGGGCACATTCTCGGCGAACCGGCCAACGTCACGTCAATTCAAGCCATAGACGTTCCCAATCCACCACCGCCTCTTGGACGGTCATCCATATGAGCATTTTGCCTTCCTGGCCCTGGTCACAGCAATTTAAGCCATAGACCGCCGAATACCCTCATCCATGCCAACGGTCCTACCGAACGACATAGACCGGGTACGGTTCCGCCTGACCCGTGCTCATACCGCAACGACAATTTAAGCCATATGCGCAGGTCAAGACTCACCGAGTCCCGTTTCCGCCACAACAATCACATAACCCGGTTATGTTCACGTTGGCTCCCCGGCCACCGTGTTGGCAAAACCCGCCTTTGCCCAGTTTTCTGGGTGCACCTTGGAGTTAATCTCCAAGGCTCCCTGATGCAATCTACCACGTAGAAAACCCGAAAAACACCCAAACACCCGGAGTCTTCCCCGGTTCATATGCAATGCAACATCACCGATCCGGCTCTACTTGTCCGGATAGGCTTCACACATAATGCCTATGTCCGTTTTCGCATACGGACTCTACACAAGGGGGACTTCACATATCTACCCCAAGGAACGCTCCAAATCTTCGCTCACTCGCGAGAGCGGGCTTCCTATGCAAAGGAAAAGAGGGCTTCACATGCCTAAGGATGAGAAATCGTTACCCTTGCATTCTTCCGCGGCGCCATCAAAAACTATACGGTTGGAAAGCACCGCAACGGCGTCGCCTCCGCGGATCTGGACTCGGATCGCGATTCGGAACTCCGAAGCTCCTCCGGCGGCCGGATCTAGCCCTTCTTCCTCCTCCTTGCTCTCTCCTCTCTCTAGCTTTAGAAAGAGAACCACTCAAGAGAAAATGAGGGTTTCTAAACCCTATTCCCGGGTAAAACCATCCAGGAGCAGCCCCCCACCGTCGGATCCAAAGCCAAGGAAATGAACGGCCACGATTAAGCCTCAAATTATAAAATCTGGGCCGAACACGGGTTGGCACACGGCCGTGTGCCTGGCCGTGTAGCTCATTCGCCGTCTCGACCCAGATTGAAAACCAGCACACGGCATGTGACACGGCCTGCGACACGCCCGTGTCGCCTGCGACACGCCCGTGTCGGGACCCGTGTCACGCCCCCCGTGTGCAATAAATCGACACTTTGCAGTCAGAGGGGTACACGGCTTGGTGACACGGCATGGGACACGCCCGTGTCACATCTGACACGCCCGTGTCACATCTGACACGCCCGTGTCTGTGCCCGTGTCACGACCCGTGTACCACTTCGATGATTCACTTGAGTGACACGGCCTGGGACACGCCCGTGTCCCAGGCTGTGTCCCTCCACACGACCATCGTCGACCTACACTGGTCGACTACACGGCCAGTTCGACGATTCGAGCTCGACACGCCCGACACGGCCTCCGACACGCCCGTGTTGGGGCCCGTGTCACCTGCACCAAAAATCTGACTTGGCCAAACACGATCCCCGTCGCTCCTACGACAAATTGGGGTGTTACAATTCTACCCCCCTTAAAGAATTTCGTCCACGAAATTAATAAAGGAAAACAGGACTTAACGTAAAACAGTACCTGAGCGGAATAATTCCGGGTACTCCTCGAGCATAGTCTGCTCCCGTTCCCAAGAGAGCTCCTCACGCCCGCAGTTATCCCACCGGACCTTAACCATCCGGATCTCCTTGCTACGAAGCCTCTTGACCTCAACATCTTCAATACGAACGGGCTTGACCCTTGTCGTCAACCCTTCGTCCACCGGCACTTGGTCAACCGCGATCACCTGCGAAGGCTCTTGCACCGCCTTCCGCAACACAGAAATGTGGAACACATCATGTAATCCACTCAACTCCACCGATAGCTTCAAACGGTATGCAGCTTTGCCGACTCGCTCCAGAACCTCAAAAGGTCCAAGGTATCTTGGGCTCAGCTTCTTCAAGCGTCTCACCCGCGAAACCCCCTTGAACGGCTTCACTTTCTGGTATACCCAATCGCCTACCGCGAACTCCACGTTCCGGTGCTTGGCATTGTAATACTTCGCCTGCCGGTCCTGAGTGATCAACAAGCGCTCCCGAATGATCCGCACTAACGAGGTAGCACTCTCCACCTCCTGTTTCTTGTACAACCTTGCCTCACCCGCTTCAAGCCACGATAACGGCGTGCGACACTTCCTACTATACAGGGCCTCGAAGGGCGCCATTTGTATACTCGCTTGGTAGCTGTTGTTGTACGCGAACTCCACCAAATAAAGGTGGTCTTCCCAATGCTTCCCGAAGTCTAGAACACACATGCGGAGCATGTCCTCCATCGTTCTATTGACCCTCTCGGTCTGCCCATCCGTCTGCGGATGGAAAGATGTGCTGAACTTTAACTTTGTTCCCAGCATCTGCTGCACCAACCTCCAATCATTTGACGTGAACCGCCCATCGCGATCACTCACAGTGCTACGGGGCACACCATGCAGCCTAACAATATTGTCGACATACAACTTTGCCAATTTCTCCACTGGATCATCCTTCCTATGCGGAATGAAATGCGACACCTTGGTTAGTCGATCTACGATCACCCAGATGGCGTCGTTCCCCTTCTGCGACCTTGGCAACCCGTGCACAAAGTCCATAGATATATCATCGAATTTCCACTCCGGTATAGGTAAGGACTTCAGAAATCCTCCTGGCTTTTGGCACTCCGCCTTCACCAAGGCGCACGTTTGGCATTTAGCCACGTACAACGCCACATCTTTCTTAAGCCCCGGCCACCAAAACAGCTTCTTGAGATCACGATACATATTCGTGCTCCCTGGGTGGATTGAGTACTTGGTATGATGAGCCTCGTACATCAACTCCGCCCGGAGGTTACCCCCACTCGGGACGCACAACCGATGATCCTTCCTTAACAAACCATCATCCACCGAGAACTGGGAATTTGATCCATCCAGAGCGGCCTCCAAAAGCTCCTTCATGGAGTCATCTAACTCCAATGCCTGCCGAACCCGGTCAGCCAGGTCATACTGCACCTCTATCCAGTTTAACATTGCTTTGGCGCTCGTCTGCTTGTCAACGCAACAGATCTCAAGCTCCTCCAACTCCCGCACTAGCCGCTCATCATGCACCGACAACCAGTTGGCTCGGGCGGGAGCCCTGCGGCTCAGCGCATCCGCAACTGCGTTGCCCTTCCCGGGTACATAATGTATCTTGAAGGTGTAGTCCCCCAGGAACTCCATCCACCTCCTCTGCCTCATATTAAGGTCCTTTTGATCCAACAAGTATTTTAGGCTCTTGTGATTGGTGTATATATCGACTCTTACGCCGTATAGGTAGTGCCTCCACAACTTGAGTGCAAAAATCACGGCCGCCAACTCCAAGTCGTGCACCGGATAATTTCTTTCATGCACTTTCAGCTGACGCGATCCATACGCAATCACACTTCCATGCTGCAACAACACGCAGCCCAAGCCACTACCCGAAGCGTCGCTATACACCTCAAAGCCCTCGGTCCCACTCGGTGAACTAAGCACTGGCGCCGTGGTCAACCGCCTCTTCAGCTCCTCAAAATCTTGCACGCACTCTTGCGTCCACAAGAATTTCTGATCCTTCCTTGTCAACTTCGTGAGAGGTAACGCTACCCGCGAGAAGTTCTCTACGAAGCGCCTGTAATATCCGGCAAGCCCGAGAAAACTACGGACTTCCACGACAGAAGATAACGCAGGCCACTCCCGTATCACAACAATCTTCGCCGGATCCACCGTTATACCTTCCCCACTCACTATATGACCAAGGAACGCTATCGAGGGTAGCCAGAACTCGCACTTGGAG
This sequence comes from Platanthera zijinensis, assembly GCA_039513925.1. Taxonomy (NCBI): domain Eukaryota; kingdom Viridiplantae; phylum Streptophyta; class Magnoliopsida; order Asparagales; family Orchidaceae; genus Platanthera; species Platanthera zijinensis. The sequence continues at coordinate 13,068,906 of CM077092.1, forward strand.
AACTTTGCGTAAAGCTCATTCCTCCTCAAAGTCTCCAACACCAAATGCAAATGCTTGAAGTGGTCTTCTTCGCACTGCGAGTATACCAAAATATCGTCAATAAAGACGATCACAAAGCGATCCAGGAAATCTCTGAACGTCCTGTTCATCAGATCCATAAACACCGATGGCGCATTCGTCAGTCCAAACGGCATGACCGTGAACTCGAAATGCCCATACCTCGTACTGAACGCCGTCTTCGGGATATCACACTCGCTGATCCTCAGCTGATAGAACCCCGACTTCAAGTCCAACTTGGAGTATACCGATGATCCGACTAACTGATCAAAGAGATCATCAATCCTCGGGATCGGGTACTTATTCTTCTCCGTCAGCTTGTTCAACTCTCTGTAGTCGATACACAGCCGCATACTCCCGTCCTTATTCTTAATGAAGAGGACCGGTGCGCTCCAAGGCGACGAGCTTGGATGCACATATCCTTGCTCCATCAGCTCCTCTAGCTGAACTTTCAACTCTGCCATCTCCTTAGGCGCCAACCTATACGGAGCACGTGACACCGGTTTGGCCCCCGGTACGAGCTCGATGGTGAAATCAATCTCCCGCTGCGATGGGGCTCCGGGAAGACTATCCGGGAACACATCGGGGTATTCGCAAACCACGGGGATGCTATCCAACAGGGACTTTGGGTCCACAGCCCCCACTATTGCAAAGAACAGCTCTGCACCAACACGAACTGCCTTCACCACCTGAAGAGCAGACATCAGTGTCCTGCTTGACCCCTTTAACCCCTTGAATGTAGTCTCCCGCCCTACACCCAGCTTGACCTCCTTCCGGTCACAGTCAATCCAAGCTTTTTGCTCTGACAACCAATCCATTCCAAAGATCACGTCAAACTCTACTAGCGGCAGCAATGATGCTAGCAAGTCGAACTCTTGGCTCCCAATGTGAACCTTACGGCGCACACCCTGTCCGCACGCATCGAGCACCCATTGGGTAGCAGCACATCCAACTTGTCCTTCGCCATTGAAGAAGGGACTCCGATGCGCGATATAAAGCTTTCGGACAAGAAGGAGTGTGAAGCTCCCGTATCGAACAGTGCCCGTGCCGGACTATCGCTAATCACCACAAAGCCTATACAAACAATATTAGGCTAACAAGAAATAGATAACGGTATTAAAGCTAACTTGCTATAAATTAACTCATACCTGTCACCACATCCGCTTGCTTGATGGCCTCCTGCTGGCCCAAGTTATAGACTCTAGGCTGAGTCGGAGCATAGTGGGACGCGGTCGACTCCACCGCTTTGCCCTTTTCCTCGTATGTAGCTCCTTGTTTCCTTTCGGACTTTGAGCGTCCACTCCAGCAATCACGGGCAAAGTGCCCCGGCTTCCCACATGTGAAACAAGCGCCCGGGGTTCGATTGGTAGTTGTCTCCGAGGCACCTGAAGCAGCTGGACCCGACGTCTTAGCTTTCTTATAGAATCTGCGGTAGCCCGACTTCGACGTAGTCGGTGCCTTGAACTCCGCTTTCTTGCTACCAGATTCCTTCTTTGCTTGGACATTCTTCATGTCCGTCTCCAAGGACCGGGCCGAATTGACCAGGGTCATGAAACCCTGCGCCTTGGGCCCCGACAGTAGCAACCTTAAATCATCTCTTAGCCCTTCATAGAAGCGACTCGTCTTGCGCTCCTCGTCTACGAAGGTAGCGCCGGCATATCTCCCCAATCGAGTAAACTCGTGGAGGTACTCATCAACGGTACAATCTCCTTGCACCAACTTCTGAAATTCACTTTCTAGCGCAATCCTCTGCGCCGAGGGGAGGTATCGAGCCATGAACAGTCTCGCAAACTCCTCCATCGAAACTTCGGCCAACGGCCTTCCCCGCAACTGATGTAGCTCTAGGCCTTCCCACCATAACCTTGCGTCCCCATCCAAAAGGAACGTCGCTATAGAGGTCTTCTGCCACTCTTCCGTTTCCGTCGCAGTCATCACCCTGTTGACCCTTGAGAGCCAATCCTCTGCTTGGGTCGGGGTTTCTGCCCCCGTGAATACTGGTGGGTGAAAGCCCATCACGTGCTTCAGTTGTCTTTCCGTTGCTCTCCGAGGCAACTCTGGCTCCAACACTACTTGCTCAACCCTCCTTTGCTCTGCCGTCTGAAGCGGTACTTGCTCCATAGCAGGAGCAGGCTGCTGCACCTGCCTTGCAGGCTGCGCATTGATCATTGCCATGACCGCTTCTGCCACCAACCTAATGGTCTCGGCAGACGGAGGTGTTGCAGGCGCATCGCTTGGCGCACTGCTCGCCTCAGAACCTGACCGTTCAGACGGCCCAGAACCACTTCTGGTCACCTATAATCGTGCAAAACACCGATAAGCGACCCAAAAATTACTACAAACAGCAATTATAGGAACACGCAGGTTCCTCAAACATGTATATTTTCATTCCTAAGTGGACATTCATGGGTTCTTTTCATGTTATAACGATGACACACGCATGTGCTCACCACCCCTTAAAGTGAATTCGTCCACGAATTGATTTAAGCTTGACCGAAACCAGAAGTCTGATACCAATTTGTAACACCCTTATCCGTCACATAGCATATAGCAGTAGGTCCGGCCGGGGCCCGACGCCATATACTACGGACAGACCGGTTGGTTACGCGTCGAAACCATTCAACCAATCATGTCGTCCTACACAACACCTAGCGGAAGCAAATTATTAAGTTGCAAAAGAAATAAGAACCCTGCTACAAAGCATGAATGTCCACTACCAACTCAGGAATGTAATCATACACAAAAGAGAACTGGCCTTAAGGCCTTACATTGTTCACTTAACAAAATAGTGTTTTCCAAACTTCGGCACGCAGGCCGGCCATACATGAAAACGGGAAAGATACATAAGCAATTAGGCCTTCGAGGGCCGGCACAGCAACAAGGGCTTTAGCCCGCTACTTCCCGCTCTGCTCCGCAGCACCTGCAAGCCACAAACCACCGCTCTACTTGTCCGGATAGGCTTCACACACAATCCCTATGTCCGTTTTCGTATACGGACTCTACACAAGGGGGACTTCATATATCTACCCCAAGGAACGCTCCAACTCTTCGCTCACTCGCGAGAGCGGGCTTCCTATGCAAAGGAAAAGAGGGCTTCACATGCCCAAGGATGAGAAATCGTTACCCTTGCATTCTTCCGCGGCGCCATCGAAAACTATACAGTTGGAAAGCACCGCAACGGCGTCGCCTCCGCGGATCTGGACTCGGATCGCGATTCGGAACTCCGAAGCTCCTCCGGCGGCCGGATCTAGCCCTTCTTCCTCCTCCTTGCTCTCTCCTCTCTCTAGCTTTAAAAAGAGAACCACTCAAGAGAAAATGAGGGTTTCTAAACCCTATTCCCCGGTAAAACCATCCAGGAGCAGCCCCCCACCGTCGGATCCAAAGCCAAGGAAATGAACGGCCACGATTAAGCCTCAAATTATAAAATCTGGGCCGAACACGGGTTGGCACACGGCCGTGTGCCTAGCCGTGTAGCTCATTCGCCGTCTCGACCCAGATTGAAAACCAGCACACGGCATGTGACACGGCCTCCGACACGCCCATGTCGCCTGCGACACGCCCGTGTCGGGACCCGTGTCACCCCCCCGTGTGCAATAAATCGACACTTTGCAGTCAGAGGGGTACACGGCTTGGTGACACGACATGGGACACGCCCATGTCACATCTGACACGCCCGTGTCTGTGCCCGTGTCACGGCCCGTGTACCACTTCGACGATTCCCTTGAGTGACACGGCCTGGGACACGCCCGTGTCCTAGGCCGTGTCCCTCCACACGACCATCGTCGACCTACACTGGTCGACTACACGGCCAGTTCGACGATTCGAGCTCGACACGCCCGACACGGCCTCCGACACGCCCGTGTCGGGGCCCGTGTCACCTGCACCAAAAATCTGACTTGGCCAAAAACTATCCCCGTCACTCCTACGACAAATTGGGGTGTTACAGGTTCTCTCAAATTTCCCTCCCCCTCACATCTTTGACAAAGAAGGAGGCACCTTTCGTTTGGACACCGCAGTGCCAGGCGGCTTTCCAGGAGCTGAAGGACAGACTCATCTCAGCCCCTATTCTGGCCCTTCCATATGGAAAGGAAGGATTCCAGGTGTATACCGACGCATCATACCAGGGGATAGGAGCGGTGCTGATGCAGAACGGACACGTCATAGCATATGCCTCCCGCCAGCTGAAGACCCATGAGAAGAACTACCCGGTGCACGACCTTGAGATGGGAGCGGTCGTTTTTGCTCTGAAGGTCTGGCGCCATTATCTTTATGGAGTCCACTGCGACCTCTACTCCGACCACAAGAACTTAAAATACGTGGACACGCAGAAGGAGCTGAATATCAGGCAGAGGCGCTGGGTGGAGTTCTTAGCAGACTATTAGTATGAGATGCACTACCATCCAGGGAAGGCAAACGTGGTGGTCGACGCATTGAGTCAGAGAGCTTCCACTTCCGAAGACGGGGCCCAGGTTATGTCCATGGAGCTAGTTCGGTCCTTCAGAGATATGCAGATATCCCTAGTGTCCGAGGATGATCCAGAGCTGTATAGGGAGTATCTGGCATCGATGGTGGCCATAGATGATATTCGGGACCGCATCCGGGACGGACAAAGGACAGATGCATGGGCAGAGCCGATATTCCGAGCCTTGGAGGAGGGTTCAACAGGAGATTATTCCCTGAGAGATGGATTGCTACATTTCAGAGGCAGAGTATATATACCCGCAGGAGGCCGGGTTCGGGAGGACATCATGGCGGAGGCGCATAGTAGCAGATATTCTATACATTCGGGGATCACCAAGATGACGACAGATCTGAAGAAGATGATGTTTTGGCCAGGGATGAAGAAGGACATTACGTACTTCGTGACCCATTGCAAGGCTTGTCAATTGGTGAAGGCGGAATGCAGGAACCCCGCGGGACTGTTGCAGCCACTCCCGGTGCCGGAGTGGAAGTTTGATGATATAGCTATGGATTTTATACATGGGTTTCCCCGGTCTCGAACGGGGAATGACTCAATCTGGGTGATTGTTGATCGATTGACGAAGGTGGCCCGCTTTATAGCAATCAGTAAGGATGACTCGGTGGGAGTGCTGGTACGGAAGGTCGTGGAGCAGTATGTCCGATATCATGGCGTGCTACGGACGATAGTGTCGGACCGCCATGGACGGTTTACATCCAGGGCGTGGCAGTCAGTGCAGGCACACCTGGGCACCCGATTGACTTTTAGCACGACCTTCCACCCTTAGACGGATGGGTAGACAGAGCGCACCAACAGGACGTTGGAGGATCTACTATGACTGTGTATACTGGACCGAGGGGAGCCGTGGGAGAAGATGTTACCATTGGTCGAGTTCTCCTATAACAACAGCTACCAGTCAAGCATAAGGATGTCGCCGTATGAAGCCTTGTATGGAAGAAAATGCAGGACCCTGCTTTCTTGGGTTCAGGACGAGGATCCGAAGGTGTTAGGATCGGATTTTGTTGAAGACACCGAGGCACAGGTGAGACTGATCAGAGATAGGATATTGGAGGCGCAGAGCAGACAGGCTAAGTACTATGATGCCCGGTATCGTCAGGTGGAGTTTTAGGTAGGGGACCGAGTGTTCTTGAAGATCCGGCCCATGCATGGAGTTTCACGGGTGCGTGGTCGGAAGAAGAAGCTCAGCCCTAGGTATATGGGCCCTTACCGGATCCTGGAGCGGATCGGGCCCCTAGATTACCTGCTGGAGTTGCCACCAGAGCTGGCAGCTCTACACGACGTCTTCCACATTTCTTCGCTGAGAAGGGCTCTACTACGCCCGGAACAACAGATTTTGACCACCGAAGGGCCGGTAGCTTCAGACCGATCTGTTCACTTGGAGCCGATTCGGATCGACGACAAATGAGTACGGATCTTGCGCCGCAAGAAGATCCCCTTAGTCAAGGTTCTGTGGAGAAACCACGGTCAGGAGGAGCACACATCGGAACCGCAGGACCTGATGAGGCAAAAATACCCGGAGTTGTTCAGTCAGGTATACCTCACCACCTTTCAGTATACAATAAATTACCTTCTTGCATTGAACCGGTAGGACTAGGTAAGGGAAATGGAGAACCTAGGCATGCGCAGAAAAGTAGGGGCTAATCTTTTGTTTATTGGTGAGATTGTCTTCGTTTATAAAACAAGTAGCCTCGCTTCGACTCAATAGAAAAACCGTATGGGATGTTACAAGTTTAATTTATTTCGGTAGAAATCCCCGTAGGCTCAACCTCAATTTCGGGGACGAAATTTTTGTTTTGTTTATTGGGATTTGTAACATCCCATTTCAGGCTAGACCCCTAGGAGTCGGTTTGTCGTGACAGAACCCTAGGAAGCCCAAAATTTGAAATACATCGACCGAGATTTCGGGTCACGGGTTGGTCACGCCCGTGACCGACCCGTCACGCCCGTGACCTAGGGCGTGACTCCTTCGACGATCGTCGATCTAAGGGAGGCGATCGTCGAGCGCAGAATTTTCAACCCAGGCCTGTCACGCCCGTGACCTATTTGTCACGCCCGTGACCTAGGGCGTGAGCCCTTTGACGATCATCGATCTCAGCGCGACGATCGTCGAGCGCAGAATTTGCGTCATGGCCCTGTCACGCCCTTGACCCATGTGTCACGCCCGTGACCTAGGGCGTGACCCGCTTCGGCGATCGTCGATCTCAGCGAGACGATCGCTGAGCGCTGAATTTGCATATTGGCCGGTCACGCCCGTGACCCATGTGTCACGCCCGTGACCAAGGGCGTGACCACCTTTCGACGATAGACGATCTCAGATCGACGATCGTCGAACTCAGAATTGGCCACCCGGGCCTGTCATGCCCGTGACCTATGTGTCACGCCCGTGACCAAGGCCGAAACGTCAGCCAGGCTGGAAATTTCTGTAACCGAAGTCATAATCAATTCTGGGTATGGGAATTTACAGCAGGAGTATTTATGAGCCGTTTCTTTCTTTAATTACTTAATAAGAAAGAGAGATTGAGGTCCAATAGGAAATCGCCACCTGGTAAACGCCTCTTCTTATTCCAACGTTTCCTTCTCTCCACTATAACCGAAAAGCCATTCGTTAAGGGAGCTTTTATTGCCATGAATGATTCACCCTTCCCCCTCCCCACTTGGAGATCTATAACAACCTCCTTAGAGCCAGAGGAGAAGGTTACACTCTAGACCAAACGGATTCAGATTTCTGCTCTTGTTGTTGAAGAAGTTCGGGAACGCCACCACCGCGCCATGACAATCCGACGTTCATCTCGCCTTCAAACCGTGAACAAGGTCCTCATCTACTTCTTCTCTTATGGGTAGATCTTAGGATCTTAGAAATGAAGTTCGTGCTCAAAGGAGCCGGACCTATCCTGCGTTTTCATGGAAAACCATGAAAAAGATATTTTTCGGGTATGCCGGAAACCTCCATCTCCGGCGGCCAAACTACCGCCGACCGCTAGCCATCGCCTCGACGGAGGTGGTGGTGGTGGTGGCTGGCCAGGGAAGTGACCGGACGGCCAGCAACGGATCGCGGAAGAGCTACAGGAAATATGAGTTTTCTGTGTTCTGGTTTTCAGATTCTGTAGAAGATGAACAGTAAAATCAATTTATAATATATAAATTATGTATATAGTACATAATGAAAAGTTAAATTAATTGAGTACATTTTGAGGCTGCAAAACGAGGCACCTAGAGGCCGATTTAGGAAAAATGACCAGTCACGAAAGTTGTAACCCTTCGAGTTTAGATTAATTTAAAATTGATTTCAAATCGTTTGGGTAAGCGGTTCAACCGCAGAACCCGTTATAATGGGGGTTGTACCTAGTGTTGGCCAGAAATTGAAATGGAAGCCCACACTTCGTCCTTTGCCCAAATGACCTGAAATTTGGGCAGGGGGTTATCCTTAGCCATATCTAAGGGCTGTCTTAAAAATGAGATTTTTTGGAGATACTTTGTCCAAAGTTTCTATTTTAATTTAATTAAGTTAGAGGAATTTATTTAAGTGGTCAAATGACCTCCAAACCCTCCAAAAATTTGGTGAGTGGTCCCTGGCTATAAAACTTAGCTCTGTACAAATTTTCAACTCACTTGGATTAGTTTTGGTTAGGGAGTCACCTATTCTTAACTAGGCAATAGTGATGCATTTTTGAGTAAAAAGTGCACTAGAGGTTAGAATGGTCATATCACCTCAACAGAGACTAATATCTTGACCACTGACTTGTAGGGGTTATTATAACCCACTTGGAGAAAATAGTGTGGTTTAGGGTTGATTTACCCTAGGATCCAAGCTTAAACCCTAAATGGAGGGTTTTGAGGGTTGAGAAGGACATGAGGGAAATTGCTCTCGTATTGCCTTGAAACTCTGTAGAGTTGACATTAGCATGATAAGAATCATCTGAATGGAATCTTGGAGAATTTGGAGACAAGTAGATACCTCAAAACCTTAATCTTAGCTTTAGGGTAAAATACTAATTAAGCACAATCCGTCACTAAACTTTATCTAAAGGCTGTGAAATTAGGGTAGAGTAAGTGTTGGAGTGGGTAGAAGCTATAGAGATTTTACTGGAATTTTATGATGTTTATTTCCAGCACTTCATTTGTAAAGTTTATTATAGCCTTAATTGATGTTTTAATTATTTGGATCTTTCTATTCATTAAAACCCCATGTAATCTTGGAAATAAATGTTTTAGGACAGAATGGTTACCCTTGAATTTTTGTATAATTTTTAGTTGAGTAAATCCCGTACTTCCTTCACAAATGTTAAAGAAGGGCTTTATGCTTTGAAAATTAATTAGGGATGATATGATTACTGAAAAATTATGAAATTGGGCCAATGCTATTTTTAAGGCTTTATCTGCATATTATAATTTATTTATAATTTTTTGAAGAATATTCTCTGTACTTGGTTCATAAATAATGGAAGATAGTAAATATTTCTAAAATAGTTTTAGTGCCCGTTTAATGATGGAAAATTATGATACTTTGGATTTACCCTATTGAGATAACATACTATTTATTATAAATTTGCTGGACATCTTGCATGAGAACTTAGGGTAGTCATGTTCAAACCGGTAGCCCTTGGAATTTTTGAGGAAATTAATTAAATGCCAGATAAATTAGGAAAATTACCACATTCTGGATTTAGGCTATTTATATCATGACAAGTCTCCAGTAAATAGTTTAGGGCATTTGGATGAGTTTTGGGATCATTGCATAACCGGTTCGACATATAGTCTAGGTTGGTCTACACATAGCAAATTTGTGAATTGCAATAGGACATGATCTGAGAAAGTCGTTGGAGTTAGTCATTTTGTCTGGGTGGACAATTGTGGATGATATCACAATAGAATGATATGAAGAGTAGAGAGAAGTAGTGATAGCTAGGGTTAAAAGGTGCTCGGGTTCGACGAAAGATCGTCTTTTTCCGAAGAGAGGAAGGTTAAAAATCACCCTAGAATAGTCTATCATAATATGAGAAGGGAATGGGTAAATGGGATCAACCAATAACAGTAAGTGCCTTACGAAATGGAACGATGGGCTTCAGCTACCATCATAGTTTCTAGTGCCCTTTGAGAGCCCTTCACGGGGAATACTGGGGGCAGTCCTGGGTTAACGTAAACTGCAATAACAAACTGACAAGAGTAACTTAGTAATTAGGGTTGCACCTTTCACAAACACTGTTAGCACAGGAAGATTTGTGGGAGCTTCGGCTCGGTGGGTTAAGAGACGGACGGAATGGTCCGGGGAGCTTCGGCTCGGTTGGTTAAGAGACGGACGTTTTAGTCCGGGGGGCTTCGGCTCGGTTTTTGTGTGTTTACGATTAAATTTGCATGTGCATAAAAGGAATGAAAATTAAGGTGGCAGGTCTTCGGTATTGGAGGGTCGATGCACCGACGCCAATACGCTGACTCGGCAAGTGTGGTTAGCACTTCGCCAACAGAAGTCCGGTGCGCCAGCCGGCAAGAGTACGCAGGAGTCCGCTTAGTGCACCAAGCGTTGAGGCGTACGATAGGTCTGATCGGTAGTGCTTTACTGGTTTAGAGGTGGGCGAGGCCCAACCCACCGCTTCCGTTTGCCACTATGGAGGTATCCTGGGAGGTAACGGCTCCGAAAGGGGGAACTAAAGGTCTGTGTGCACTGAGTCGGGTGTGTGAGTTGCACTTGCATGTTTCATCATACCCACTTGCATGTCATAGCATAATCGATTCATTTAACCCTGACACCTAAGGTATAAGTGGTATGGGACGCTTATACATTAGGACCTGCAAAACGACCCCTTGGTCTATAAGCTTGTGTGGGCAAGTTTATAAATTAAGGTTAAATTCTATATATATATATATGCTGCTGTTTGATAACCGACACCCCAACGTATAAGTGGTATGGGACACTCTATACGATGGGAGCCTTGTAAAAGATCCCTTGGCTTATGCGCTTTCGCACATAAGTTAAGGTTACTTTTCCTACTTTCTGTTATTGACATATTTATTATAGAATTGCTAGATTAGTTCCGCTGCCACCTGTTTCTTTCATTAAATCTCCACCTTCATGTCCTTCCATTTCTTCCTCTCCGCTCGGTACCTAGGAGCCATGGGGGAAGGGGTAAGGGATGATAGGGCTTAGTCTTTATGACTAACGGTTTTCGAACCGCATCATTTTAGGGGATCGTGGAGCCCAGCAAAGGGGAGCAGCCCCAGAGACCGGTGCGCTTGGAGATGGGGCAGTCTAGCTTCGGAGTTCATACAGCCGGGACCGTGAGTCTCGGCCTTGAGTAGTTTTGTTTTTGCTTCCGCATGAGCGTTTTGTAGTGAGGACATGATGTACCGGGCATAAGCCCGTATTTTTAGTACTCTGATGTATTATTCTGTGGACACTCCCTTCGCGGAGATTTTATTCTATATATGTGATTTACTTTCAGTGGACTTGCTCTTACTTCAATTATTATGCTACCTTTCTGTGATTGAATTGGCCGGCAGAATCGGCGCCTTGTGGTGATGACCCTTAAGGACGCGAAGGTGTCACCGCAAAGCGGCGATTCTGGGCCTAAGACCCCGGGTTTTAAAAAAGAAAAAAAAGGGGGGTCTTACAGATTTACCTAAGGGAAATCAAGTTCAACAGAAAACGTCGAACAGAGCTCGACGATCGTCGAACAGAGCTCGACGATCCAAGGCTGGATCGTCGAACTCAGATCGACGACTTCTGAACTCTAAACTCTGGTATAGTCGATCTTCGAATGGATCTCTACGATCTGACCCAAGATCGTCGAACTCAGGTCGACGATCGTCGAAGAAGCTCAGAGCTTTGATCCTTCTTTCAGAGGTAAATCTCAAGTCAATCCTAGAAGTCCCTCATCCCAAAGCTTAAACCCTTATACTGAATGGATAGTACCTCCTAGGAGATACCATCCTGAAGGATATAAGAGTCAGGCACGGATGTCTTTCTTTTCTGAATTTAAAGGCTATCAACCTAGACCTAAGGTAAACTGGGTCAAAAACATATAAGCTGTTTATATGCAGGTGAAGACCTATCCAGAGATGGCCCAACAATGGTATCTGGATAGTGGGTGCTCAAAGCACATGACAGGGAATAAGGAGAACCTATCATCCTTCATAACCAAACTTGGACCCAAAGTAATTTTTGGTGATTCAAATTTTGGTCAAACCAAAGGATATGGTGCTGTTCAGATAGGTTCAGTCACTTTCAAGAAGATGGCATATGTGGAAGGACTGAAGCACAACCTGATCAGCACCAGTCAACTATGTGATGAAGGATATAAGGTGATTTTCAACAAATTCCTGTGTAAGATCAAGTCAGAGGATAACACAATTGTGTTAACAGGTAAAAGGAAAGGTAACATCTATCTTGTAGATTTTCTTTCAACCCATACAGACATTTGCTTATTTAATTCAGTATGCAAACCAAATGATCTATGGCACAAGAGACTAGGACACCTAAACCTTAGAACTATTGCTAGGCTGTCCAAGGACAACCTTGTTAGAGGACTACCTTCTGGCCCCTACAAGAAGATAGGACTCTGCAGGGCCTGTCAATTAGGCAAGCAAACTAAAAATAGTTTTAAGTCACTTAATAAGAGTGATTCACCTAGGATTTTGTATCTGTTACACATGGATCCTTTTGGACCCATTACAGTACAAAGCTTAGGAGGGAAATATTATACTTTGGTGATTATAGATGACTTCTCCAGATTAACTTGGGTATTCTTTCTGAGGAAGAAGTCTGATAACTTTAAGTGTCTGACAGAGTTTCTCAAATGTATACAGATTGAGTTCAATACTCACATTGCCCTGATCAGAAGTGATCATGGAACAGAGTTTGATTCTCTTCTTATGCAAGAGTTCTGTCAGAGTGAAGGGATCAGGCATACTTTCTCAGCTCCTAGAACTCCTCAACAAAATGGGGTAGCTGAAAGGAAAAATAGAACCCTAATTGAATCTGCTACTACATTGTTGACAGATGCTCACCTACCTCTATCTTTTTGGGCTGAGGCAGTGAACACCTCCAACTATGTGTTGAATAGAAGTCTAATACATAAACTGAAGGGCAAGACTCCCTATGAATTGCTCAAAGGGAAGAAACCTAAAGTAGACTATTTCAGAATCTTTGGTTGTATTTTTTATATACACAATAATGACAAGAAATATTTAGCAAAATTCAAAGCTAAAGCTGATGAAGGGGTGTTTCTGGGATACTCCATGACCAGCAAGGCTTATAGGGTATATAATAAATCTACTCTTAAAATAGAAGAATTTGTTCATGTTTCTTTTGATGATACTAACATGTTTTATAAGGAGAAGTCTGCTTCTACCATAGAACCATTGCAGGTACACTCTCTTTCAGAAAGTATGGACAGATTACAGGTTAAAGAAAAGGATACAACTTTTCCACCTATCCAGCAAAAGGATGAGAGCAGTGATGATGAAGAGGATGTGCAACATCTAAAAGAGCCAGTTGTTGTTTCACAAGAGGAAACAACAACAATGGTTGGTGAACAATCAACACCCACTGTTGATCTAGTAACAACAAGAGATCATCCAATCTCCCAAGTAATTGGAGACATCTCAGCTGGTGTGCAAACCAGAAATCAGGTCAACCAGAACCTGATGCACACTTGCTTTCTATCTCAAGTTGAGCCTCAATCCATTCAAGATGCAGAACAAGATCCCCACTAGATCATTGCTATGCAAGAGGAACTACATCAATTTAAGAGGAATAAAGTTTGGGAACTAGTGGCAAGGCCTAAGGATCACTCCATTGTTGGAACAAAATGGGTGTTCAGGAACAAGTTTGATGATCAGGGAGTCATTGTAAGGAACAAGGCAAGGCTAGTTGCTCAAGGCTACTCTCAAGAAGAAGGTATAGACTATGACCAGACCTTTGCACCAGTTGCAAGGTTAGAGGCCATCAGAATATTCCTAGCTTATGCTGCTCACATGGGATTCAAGGTCTACCAAATGGATGTGAAGAGTGCTTTTCTCAATGGAGACATCAAAGAGGAAGTCTATGTTAGACAACCTCCAGGTTTTATCTCTTCAACTTATCCTGATCATGTTTTCAAATTGCATAAAGCACTGTATGGACTCAAACAAGCTCCCAGAGCATGGTATGAGACCCTAGCATGCTTTCTTCTGGAAAATAATTTTATTAGGGGTAGAGTAGACCAAACTCTTTTTATTAGAACCCATAAGTCCCATACCCTACTAGTACAAATATATGTAGATGATATTATCTTTGGTTCTACTAATTCAAATTTGTGCAAAAAGTTTTCCAATCTGATGCACTCTAAATTTGAAATGAGTAGCATGGGTGAGCTTTCCTTCTTTCTAGGATTGCAAGTCAAACAACATGCTAAAGGCATATTCATTTCTAAAACCAAGTATACAAAGGAACTGGTTAAGAAATTTGGTATGTCTGAAGCATCTTGTATGAAAACACCTATGCCTACTAATGTTGTATTAGATGCTGATGAACATGGAAAACATGTTGATCAGACAACATATAGAGCAATGATTGGCTCTCTATTGTACCTTACAGCTAGTAGACCTGATATAATGTTTGCTACATGCATATGTGCTAGGTTCCAAGTAAGCCCTAGAGAGTCACACTTAACTTTAGTAAAGAGGATTCTTAGGTATGTAAAAAGTTGTCCAAATCTAGGGCTCTGGTATCCAAAACACTCAGGATTTGAATTAACTGGATTTTCAGATGCTGATTATGCTAGATACAGAGTAGACCGGAAAAGCACCAGTGGAACCTGTCAGTTCCTTGGTGACAGACTTGTCTCCTGGTTCTGTAAGAAACAGACATCTTTGTCTACTTCAACTGCTGAAGCTGAATACATGGCAGCAAGCAGTTGTTGCTCACAAATTCTATGGATTCAAAACAAGCTTTTAGACTATGGCTACAACTTAGAAGGGTCAAAAATCTTTTGTGATAACACTAGTGCTATCTCCATAGCACAAAATCCAGTCCTCTATAGTAGGACAAAACATATAGAGATTAGACATCACTTTCTAAGAGATAATGTTGAAAAGAATAAAATTGAACTACAATATATCCCAACTGATTTGCAAATGGGAGATATTTTCACCAAGCCTTTGGATTAGAAGAAATATACCTTCTTCCTCAATCAGTTAGGAATGCTAGATGGAGGCTGTCTAAAATAAATTCCAAGATTTCTAAAATCTAAAAACAGACCAAGACTAGGCTAAAAACTTATATTTTCTATTGTTTGTAGGTTCTGTTTTGTCTCTGAACTGCGCTCGACGTTTTTCCAAAAATCGTCGAACAGAGATCGACGCTTTCCAATAAGCGTCGACCAGAGTTCAGCATTTTCCAGGCAGCGCTAGGCTATCTTCCTCTGGTCAACGATCGTCGAACGGAGATCGACGCTCTCCAGTATCGTCGAACGGAGATCGACGTTATGGAAGACTCTTCAGATTCTATTAGAAGCCCAGATCGTCGAACGAAGTTCAACGATCCTTCCTTTCCGCCGTCGAACCCTAATATAAAAATCATTTTTCGTCGTCGTTCTTCGATTGCGCATTCATACTCTCTGTAATTTCTTTCTTTCCTTCCAAACTCTACTACACTTGGTTGTGTTTGGTACTTTCTTGCAGGTACTCAATGGCTGTGAACATTGCGGCTCTCGCGAAGGTGAAGTTTGATACCGGGTTTGATATTGATATGGATTCCTTCGCCGGCAATGATCAAATTTTTAAAGATATTATGGAACTCTTCAAGGAACAATAACTAGAGAATATTATGTCAACAAGAATGAAGATTGCGGCTGATGAAATAAAGGAATGGGTTTTTACTGCAAATAATGAGGGGTAGAATACTATAGTCGGCACGATCAACGGGACTCAGGTACCATTGTCCCCTATTCTTCTGATTGAGGTATTCAACTTAAGTTTTGGAGATGTTTCCCCTGATATGTCTGGTGAAGAATTTGATTCCATGTTAGATAGAATGAGTCACTTTGCTGTAAACCCTAATAAGCTGTTGAAAAAGAATCTGTCTGTTGAATATAGATTTTTGGCTGATGTTGTGGGCAAAGTGTTGCTGGCCAAGCACTCAGCACATGATACCATCTCAAGGTATCAGTTCTGTTTAATGGGAGCAATAATTGACAAGAAATATCTGAATTGGGGAACTATCTTCTTTGATTTGATCAAGAAGAAAATTAACAAAAGTTTTGTCAATTTTGGGAGGATTCTAGGGGTTTTCCTGCATTCCAGGTGCCCTGAATTACTGGTTTCCAATGGGATGCATATCAATGCATCTAAGATATTAACCTGTGCCTTATTTGGGAAATGGGACATGCAGATTATAAAACCTGCCAGGACTGCCATAGCTTCAGGCACAAGGACTCCTGCATTCACTTCCTCTCCGGCTCCAGAAGAACTGCCTGCCTCCTCTCCTCCTTTTCCTCCACTTATTTCTACCTCCATCTCCACATCAACCACAACAATCACCTCAACCATAACTATCTCTTCCCCCATTACCATTTCATCACCTCTTTCTCCTCCAGCCACTTCAGAAACATTCCACCCACTCCACTATTATCCACCTCTCACCATTCCATCATTCAACATCATGGAAGACTCCTTCATGGATGATTCCCCTTCCTCTCCTCATGAGCTTGCTTATACCTCCTCCTACCAACAACTACTTCAAGATATACTCTCCCAACCATCCTTCACTCCATCCATCTCCACTCCTATACCATCCATCTCCACCATCCCTATCTCTCAACCATCCATTATACCATCCACCACAGCATCAACTGCAGTCCATCCACCATCAGTTCCAGCCACCTCTTCCTCCACCTCTACTCAAGTATCCCTTGAGCAAGTGGATATTTTAGCTCTGGCAGATAGGCTTTATGGGATACTGGCCCCCAAGCTAGTAGCCCTGCTGGAGACCTCCTTGGCTCCACTCCTCAAATCTATACAGGAGCTATCTGACAGGCTGTCTGCTATCTCCTCTCCTCAGGCAATTCCTTCAATGGAGTGCCTTGATCCAGTCCTGACTGAATCAAGTCAGGGGGAGATGCCTCATGAAGCTGAAGAAGTGCCTGCTGCTACTCCAATACCAGTGTTTATAGTGGACCTTAGGTCACTGTTGTGTGCTTTTGATATTCTTCACAGAAGATATTTACCAACTCAGGGAGTTGAAGACCTCACTAAGGCCATTGTGCCTATTTAAGAATGTGATCCCAGCCTGATTATATCATATGTCAATTCTCTTAAGGCTGAGGATGTTGTTGCTTCTGTTTGTACTGCTGCTGCTGCTATTATATCTATTGAATCTACTGACATTGAAATGCTGTCTGCTGATGCTGATACTGCTGCTGCTGAAGAATTGGCTAGTTTTTGGAAGAAAAAGTCTCTGAGACTCATGCTGTTTCATCTGCTCCACAAGTGTCTGTTACTTCATCTGCTCCTGCTGAAGTTCGTGCTGCTGTCCCAACACTTCCTGCTCCTGTTGCTCCTGATAAATCAAAAATCCAAGAGGAATACATCAAGAGAATAGATGATCTGTATGACAGACCACAGAGTTCTGATAGTGACAAGTTCAGTACTGAATCTGATGACTCTGCTGGCACCATTGCCAAAAAGAGGAAATCTAGAAGCAAAGCTATGATGAGAGTTCCTTCTGCCAAGGCCAAAGATGCAAATGACATACCATATTATATTCTGCATGACTGCCAGATTACAGAGCCCTGGATGCAATTTTCTAAGAATCAGTTAAAGGCTATGAAAAAGAAAAGGAAACTGGATAAGTATGAGAAAGGGTCCTCCCAGGATCAGCCTCCTCCTCCTCCTCCAGACTCAGGATCAGGTGGAGGCTCAGCCTTTCAAACCTCTGCTTCAAAGCAAAGCTCCTCCAAATCTTCCCAGAGATATCATCCCAGAGAACAATATCAGAAAAGTTATCAGTCTAGAAGAGGTAAACACAGAGGAATTCAGAGAGAATATAGAACTTATTCCAGACAGCAAAGGGACAGACAAAGACATATGGACTCAACTCAAGGTCCTTTCCCTTACAAACTCAGAGATACTGTTGTTACAAGGACATCTACTGCTTCAGAAACCATAAATAAATATGAACCTTCAATTCCTTTTGAGGATCCAGAAAACAATCCTCTATCTTGGACTGCCAGGATGAAAGAACTTGCTGCTCTAGATCAATTGAAAAATGCCAGAGAACAAGGTAAAGATACTTCCAACATCTCTACTTTTTCAGAGCAAAGAAAGGCAGAGCTGGAGAAATATGCTTCAAGGAAGTTCTTTGACCCAGAGGATTATATGAAACTGCATCCTGAGGCTGTAGTTCCCAGGCCAAGATCTCAAACCTCCTTAGGTGCAGATGATGACAGAAGGTCAAAGAAAGAGGCTCTCAATCCCAACAGAGAGATTGTATTTAAGAAAGGCAGTGAAAGGAAATGAATTCTATAAGCAGACAGTACATTCATCTTTAAACATTTGCTGATATTCTATCTGAATGCTGCTATGTCATATGTTCTGCTCTGTTGTTTTAAATTTTGCTTTTCAGTATATGCTTTTGTATTTCTTACTGAGTCTTGTAAATAGTAATCCTAACCCAAATAGGGGGAGATTGTTGGAACACCCTATTACTAATTTGGGCAAGGATCACTATGTTTTTAGGAAAATTGGTTTGACCTAGATGTATAGTTGAAAAGGTCAAATTAGAATGAGTCTAGGGCTTAGAACTTAGGTTTGAAGCTGCCCCCAGGACCATTCAAAGATCAAGACTTAGAGCTGAGACAAAGACAATTTTCGTCGAACTTAGTTCAACGAAACGTCGAACTCCGTTCGACGCTCTCTGAGCTCAACTCTGCTGAGTCGTCGAACTCCGGTCGACGATCTTCGAGCTCAGATCGACGATCTTCTTTTAGCTACTTTCCCAGTCGCTGAGCTCAGTTCGACGATCGTAGAGCTCAGTTCGATGTTTTTTGTCTGCTGTGTTAATCCAATCTCTGAGCTCAGTTCAACGATCGTAGAGCTCAAATCGACGATTTCTGTGAGAGATCGACGCCTTCAAAATTCAAATTCAAGGACAGTTATGGATTATAATCAGAATTAATTCATGCATTGATTGCAAAGGATTTTCTAGCTGTTTCAATCAATCTGATGCAAGTTTCAAGGAAAGACTAAATGGAATATTGCTTAGGACTTTCCCCAGATACAGTTATCTATTATGGAAGTCATTTATGACTGATTAAATGGCCGTCTAAGAGAATATCTGATATACTCCTTCAGTTTTCATTCGGATTGCACAGATACACAAGATACAGTGATCAACACAGACAATACAAAGAGATAAAGAAGAATTAGATTACATTACAGAAGATTGAACAATACAATTTCTCTGATCACGATTTCAACTTCTGTGATTTACAAATATACTGAATCTTCAAGTGTTCAAAGGCTTCAACATCAAGGACTCCAGACACCAAATATTTCAGCATCTGCTGGAATCATCTTCTGCTGGAGATCTGAAGCTTCTGAAGGCCTATCACCTTAGCAAAGCTCTCACTCCTGAACCATTCTACATCTCAGGGGGAGCTTTGACAACATCAACAATCCACTAGTCTTCTCTCAGTGATTTGAGACAGAGAAGACATCATCATCTCTTTCTTTTTCTTTTCCTGCTGTAAAAGGGTTATCAAAACTCCCTTCAAAAGTTCTGAATCTGGTTCTGAGAGCCTTGTCAAAACTCAGTGGTGGCAAGACACCTTATCAAAAATCTAGATCTAGTTTTTGAGCACCTTATCAAAAGCTCATTGGTGCCTAAGACACCTGATCATCTCATCCTGTAGTGGATTCCTACTAAGGGTGGTAGAAGAGTGGATGTACCCAAGTTTTTGGGGAACCACTATAGATCCTTGTGTCTTCTGGTTGCTGTGTGTTTGTTATTGCTATGTGCTGTGTGATTCTTATTTCTTGCTTTAACTTTATTTTTCTACAAGCACCTTACACATATAATTAAATTAAATCTTCAACTGCCTTACATTTTTTAATTGCAAACATTATTTTAAAATACTCCATTCACCCCCCTCTAGAGTCAAGATAGATCTTTCTCTCACTTTCACTGTGCCTCCGAAGAGGAGATACAACAGATATGAGTGCTGGTGTTGTGGAAATATTGGACACTTTGCCCTGAACTGCTGGTTCAATCACATAGTGTCTCATGGATAGAAAGTGTACCTAGCTAAGAAGTTCTCAGGAGGTCTCAATGGAGCCCCAGCTAACAAGCACCTAGTACCCAAGCCAATTTGGTGTCTTAAGGATAAATAAATCTCTATTTTGCAGGTATGTCCAAGCACCAGAGATATGCCCATCTAGTACTTGGATAGTGGATGTTTCAGACATATGACTGGAACAAAGAGCAATTTGAGGGAGTTTATTTCAGTGAAGAATGGACCAAAGGTGATCTTTGGTGGAGCTGAAAAAAGGATTACCAGAGGTTATGATAAGATCACAAATGGCTTAGTCACTTTCACTAAAGTAGCTTATGTGGAAGGGTTGCAACACAACCTTATAAGCATAAGCCAACTTTGTGATCTTTGCTATGACATTTCATTCCACAAGGATGAGTGCCACATAAAGAAGTCAAGTGACTAAGAGGTCATCTTGACATGCACTAGAAGTGGAAATATGTACTGTTTAAATTTTCTTTGTCTAAATTCAGACTCTCCCATATGTCTAGTTGCAAATGAGAAAGTCTCACACTGTGTCAAATGGCATAAGAGGCTATCTCATTTGAACTATAGGACCATATGCAAGTTATTCAGTAAAGATATAGTTAGGAATGGTCCTAACATTAAATGCTCTAAGGAGAGCATTTGCTCTGCAAGCCAAAAAGACAAGTAGACCAAAACTTCCTTTAAAAGCATTGAAACCAATGACTCTGTGAGGTGTTTACACCTCTTGCATATGGACTTGTTTGGTCTTATGCCAGTTCATAGTCTAGGTAGGAAAGTCTACACCTTTGTGGTTGTTAATGACGATTCCAGATTACTTGGGTTTTCTTTTTAAGGAAAAAGTCTGAAACTCCTGTTGTCTTCAAGACATTTATCAAATAAATACAGAATGAATTGAACAATTCTGTGGTCAGAATTAGAAATGATCATAGAACCGAGTTTCAATCTGAATGCATGACAAAATTTTGTGAAGAACTTGAGATTCAGCAAGAGTTTTCCTCTCCAAAAACACCCCAGCAAAATGGGATTGCTGAGAGAAAGAACAGGACTCTCATTGAAGCTGGAAGAACTATGCTGAGTGATTCTTCTCTCCCAAAATATTTCTGGGCTGAAGCTGTTAACACAGTATGCCTTGTTCTTAATAGAGCTTCAATCAACAAAAGCCTGAATAAGACTCCTTATGAGCTAATGAAGGGCAGAAAACCAAACTTGGACTACTTCAGAATCTTTGGATATAAGTGTTTTTTTCTTAATAATGAGAAAATATACTTAACTAAGTTTGTTGAGAATTCTTATGAAGGAATATTTGTTAGTTATATTAACCACAGTAAGGCCTATAAGGTCTACAACTTGAGGGATCAAATTGTAGAGGAGTCTGTTCATATTGTACTTGATGAAAGTTCTATGTATATATTACAATGATAAGCCAGGTACATCAAGCACAACAGGAGAAGACTTGAAGCTAAATGAGCTGTCAATACAGTTCTAGCAAGTCAAAGTATATAATATGGAGTCAACATTGTTGAGGAAGAACTTATACAAGAACAACTAGAAGAAGAGACTCAACAATAAGATGAAGCTATTCAAAGAGAAGAGGTCATATTACTAGTTACTATCAGACATCTAAGGGATTGTTGGGTCCGACGTTCCTTCACTTGACCCGTGGCGCTCTGCTACTTATATAAAAAATTAAGTAGCGCCCTATCCAACAGTCCGGGCTTTTGATGCAGTTGGGTATGCGCTTGATCCTTCAATTGGTATCAGAGGGAGGTTACGGGTTCAAGACCAGGGGGCACTATTAAATCCTTATTTTTCCCTTCTACCTGTGTGGGTCCGGTGGGTCAGGCAACCGTGGACATGTGGTAACCCCACCTCTGAGCCGTGTGGGTCATGCGGTAACCCCACCTCTGAGCCGACGGGTTGTGCTGGATGCCGGGGTGGGATTGTTGGGTCCGGCGTTCCTTCACTTGACCCGTGGTGCTCTGCTACTTATATAAAAAATTAAGTAGCATCCTCTCCAACAGTCCGGGCTTTTGGTGCAGTTGGGTATGCGCTTGATCCTTTAGGGATCATCCAAGGTAACTAATCATTGGAGATGCAGCTCATGGTGTAAACACAAGAAGTAGACATCACAACACTATAATATACTCAAGTTTTATGTCTCAAATAGAATCAAAGAAGTTTGAAGAAGCCAATATAGACCCATTTTGGATAGGGGCTATGTAGGAAGAATTAGACTAGTTCAAGAGATGTAATTTCTGGAAACTGGTTCCCAGACCAGATGAATGTAACATCATAGGAACCAAGTGGATCTATAAGAATAAATTGGATGAGAATGGTGTTATATTCAGAAATAAGGCTAGACTCGTTGTAAAAGGGTTATAGACAAGAAGAGGGAATATATTTTGATCACACTTTTGCACCATTGGATAGATTGGAATCTATTAGAATCTTCCTGGCATATGCAGCTTACAAAGGATTTAAGGTTTACCAAATGGATGTGAAGTCAGCCTTCCTTAATGCTAACCTCAAAGAAAGGGTCTATGTTGAGCAACCATTATTTTTATTGACTCTACTCATCCTAATTATGTTTATCTTTTATTAAGAGCTCTCTATGGGTTAAAATAAGCCCCAAGGGCTTGGTATGAGACTCTGTCTAAATTCCTTCTAGAGAACAATTTCTCAAGAGAGAAAATAGACAAAACACTATTTTTAAGGGAAGTCAAAGGCAAGACTATCTTAGTATAAATTTATGTAGATGACATTATATTTGGTTCTACTGATGAGTCACTTTGCACCAAATTATCCAAACATATGCAAGGTAAGTTTGAGATGAGTAGCATGAGTGAACTCAAGTTTTTCTTGGGTCTCCAAGTTAAGCAAACTATAGATGGACTTTTCATTTATCAGTCTAAGTTCACCAAGAAATTAATCAAGAAGTATGGAATGGAAACATCCACTTCCATGATAACTCCTATAGGATCCAGTATGTCTTTAGACAAGGATGGTGCTAATAAGTTAGTTGATATCACCTTGTATAGGGGCATAGTTAAATCACTACTCTATCTAAGTGCCAGTAGATCAGACATAATTTATGATACTTGTGTTTGTTCTAGGTATCAAGCTTGCACTAAGGAGTCTCACTATACAACAGTCAAAAGAATATTGAGATATCTAATTGGTACACTTAGTCTTGGCCTATGGTATCCTATGAATAGTGATTTTAAACTAACATGATTTTCAGATGCATATTATACAGGTTGTAAAGAAGACAGGAAAAACACTTCAGGTTCATGTCAGTTCCTTGCAAGAAGGCTAGTATCATGTAGCAGCAAAAAATAAACAAGTGTAGTAATATCCACTGTTGAATCTGAGTATATTTCAGCTGGAAGTTGTTGTGCACAATTGCTTTGGATTCAGCATCAATTACAAGACTACAACATTTAGCTAAGTAAAACTCCATTATATTGTGATTCTATTAGTGCCATTTCAATTACTAATAATCTTATTTCACATAGTAGAACTAAATATATTGAGATTAGATATCACTTTATTAGGGAGCATGTAGAAAAGGAAGACATTAATCTTGAATTTGTTCCAACAAATAAACAGATTGCTGATATTTTCACTAAGCCCCTAGATGAAGAGAAATTTAAATTTTTTAAGTTTGAACTTGACATGTTAAATCTAGAATAATTAATGAATACTTAAATACTGATGAAAATAAGAATAAAATACAGTAATTAATTAAATATTAAGTAAAACATCTAAGTATCCAGTTTCTATAGTTCAGGAGACAAAATATTGGCTAAGTCAAAAGTTTTGTCGAGACACCAGAAATTGTGTCGAGAATGTATACTGCAATGTGTCGAGACACCAGAAAATGTGTCAAGATTGTATACTGTAATGTGTTGAGACACCAAAGTAAGTGTCGAGACAACAAGAGTGTCGAGACCCTAAGGCATGTGTCAAGAGACATTATCCTTGTGTCGACTTGTGTCGACACATCTCGACAGACAATTTTTACAGTGTCGACACTAGGTATTTTCCTAAAATTTTGGAACAGTCTAAATGGAGCGAGCATATTCGTCTTCAGGAAAGATTAGACTATAAATAGGGTGTGAGAGTAGAAGTCGACTACACTTTCTTGATATTGTGAACTGTTGATTTCTGAGTGTCGAGCCCTAGACCCAGATCAGTCGACACTCATCAACCATTTCTCTCCACTCTCATGGCTCCCAAGAATGATGATAACATCTTTGAAGGTTATGAACTCTTCCGAAACAGATTCAACTCAGTGTTTGAAGAAATTAAGAATGTAATAACCCTAATCACTGAAGCAGGATTGGAATATCTGCTTTGAGAACCTTCAAATATCTAGAAACGAGAAATTCTAGAATTATTTTCCAATACTCATCTCAACTCAAACACTGAAAAGATTAAGTCCAAAGTGAATGGAACAAAGGTCAAAATCACAACCAAAATATTGGCCAAGATATTTCACTTGCCAATAATTGATCAAGAAGATGACCTAGATTCTGCCAAGACTGCAAAAGCTTTGGAGTGGTGTGGATTGGCCCCAACCACAAAGCTTGGAAGCACCCTTGTCCGAAAGGGAATGAATACTCAATGGAAATTTCTGTCTGAGATAATAGGGAAGGTGTTGTTGTGCAAGACAGGAGCACATGACAAAATCTCTGCTCAAATGTTTGAGCTAATGAAAAGGATAATCTTCAAAGTAAAGACCAATAGGAGAAAAGTAGTCTTTGACAAGATAGCAGAGAGCATCAAGAAGCCTAATATGGGAAGGATTATAAGCCTCTATTTAGTACAAGCTATTCCAGACAGTCTCAATCTCAAGATTGGATCTAAGATCAATCACATGAGAAGAATGGACATGAGAATCCTAGCAAGGTGGGATAGAGTACTTAACAAGGAAACACCTATAGTAGAGAAGGAGAAGGAGAAGAAGAAGAAAGTATTGGTTATGGAAGAAGAATCTTCCAATGAATCTGAAGATCAGGGAAGCTCTAGCTCAGAAAAATAGGATGATACAGTTGATGAAAAATCTCCAAGGACATCTCATGGTACTAGAAATCAAATACAGGGGGAGACAATCCTAGCTAGGGATCCTAGTGAGGGGGAGAACCTCAACATTCTGCAAGAAATAGAGCAGGATACTGTCAACACAATAGTGATGGAAGTGGTACAGGAACTAGACACTATCCTGAACAAGTAAAGGTTCCTGAACAGGAAATTTATGATAAAGAAAATGAGAATGTAGTCTCTAAGGAGACTGAGGAAGAAGTATTTTGGATTAAGATACTGATATCCAGGGGGAGATGACAGCTCTTCCATAGGATCATGTTCCTGATGCCATAGATCTTGGTGAAGTAAGTGCAAGAGTTGAGGGGGAGATAGCAGATCTGGCCCCAAACACTAAAGGAGCTAAAGAGCCTACATCAGTTGAAGTTGTCAGTTCTTCAGATTCTGAGGAGGAGGAAGCCTCTCAGATTAAGAAAAGGAAACTAACTGAACTCAAACAGAGGAGTAGGACCTATAAGAAAATAGTTCAATCTGGAACATCACCTACTCTTCCTATGGATTTCAGATCCTTATTAGTTCAAATGCAAATAATGCTAGATCAACAAAGGAGTCAACTAGAAAAATATGTAGATGAAATTAATAAGGAGTTGCAATTCTAGTTGGTACAAGACATCAAATCCATTAGATTTGAAGTGAATCTATTGAAAAAGGATATGACTGATTTCTTCCAAATAAGAGCAAATATTGTTGTCTACCTTGCTCAATAACAACATGAGTAAAAGTAAAATCAAGATGAAATAGCTGTTAAATAAGGATATGTCCTAGAAAACCAGACAATAATGAATGAAAACATGATAATAATGCATGATACCATACTGGTAAAGATAGCTGAGCAAACTACAGCTCTAGAGACTAAGATAGCCTCTACCTCTAAAGATATTGAAACTTAGCTATCTACTCACACAACCTCTTTAGTTAAGGAAGTCAAGTCTTCTGGTAAAGATCTAGATGACCGTTTGCTCAAAGTAAAGAATCATTTGTCCTCAGGGATTACTCATCTAGAAGACCAAGTCAGATTTCATAAAAATGACTTAAGGGATCATGTGGAGAGAGAAGCCATAAAGGGGGAGAGACTAATGATAAACTCAAGCTCTGAGCATGCTATTTGTACCTCAAATAGCATCAGAGAAACTCTAGGCACTACTAGAAAAATGGCTTTTAGCCACGGTTTCTTTTGCCACAGGGGAAAAATCGTGGCTAATAGTGAGTATTAGCCACGGTTTTTATTCCGTGGCTAAAAGTCTAGTATTAGCCACGGTTGACTAATCCGTGGCTAATACTGGACTTTTAGCCACGGTTTGCCTGAACCGTGGCTAAAAGTCTAGTATTAGCCACGATTTGCCTGAACTGTGACAAAAGGTCGTGGCTACATTTAGTCCCAAACCGCCAAAACAAAATGAAATTTTGGGTTTATAAGGAATTTATTTCAATTAGTATTTGAAATAAATATGGCTGCGGCGGCGGCAGCCGGGCGGCGGCGGCGGCCGGGCAACCGGGCGGCGGCAGGCCGGCCGGCGGCGGCCGGCCTGCATTTTTTGTGTTATGAGTGGCCCTTTAACCACAGCAATTAAACCGTGGCTAAAAGTCCAGTATTGACTTTTAGCCACGACAATCAAACCGTGGCTAAAAGTCCAGTATTAGCCACGGTTTTGGACTTTTAGCCACGGTTTGGACTTTTACCCACGCTCGCATTGCCCACGCCCATTTTTCGTGAGTAGACCGTGGCTAAAAGTCTTTAGCCACGGTTTTGGACTTTTAGCCACGACAATCTGCCGTGGCTAAAAGTCAGTTTTCTAGTAGTGAGGCTTTCCTCCGATAAAGTAGGATGAAGATCAAACTACTGAGTATGGCTGTCAACTAGCTCAGTTTGAGGCTATTCAAATTGTAGTACAGTCTATGTACAGTCCTCCACCACAAATTCAGAATGTAGTATATGAGGAGGTTGAGATGGAAGCTTCTACATTGCTCAAAGAAAAAGAAGATCAATTATCTAAGAAGAGATTCAGGGATTAGGCTGAAGCAAAGCCAGATTTTGAGCAGTGGAGTCCAACTTCCAGATCTATTGTACTTACTGCATGGAAAGCAATCAATAATACTGAAGCTGATAGGGGAAAATGGTACTCAGAATAAGAATGGGTTAAGCATACAAAGTAGGAAGAGATCATCTATAAATTCAAAAAAGATCTGAAGCCAAGGAAGATCCCAGCTAATTCTATTGAACCCTGCAAGTACTTTCCCAATCCATATCATTATGTTGAAAGACAAAGGCTCAAAGAAGAAGAGATCTTGAAGGCCAAAGATGACAAAGGCAAGAAGAAGGTTGATGACAAGGTGCCAGAAGTTAAAGCTAAAATACAATCAGAAAAGGCATTGTCATCAAAGAGCCAGAATAATCTTAGATTATTTATCACTTTGTGATATCTGTTTTATTATTGTTGTTTCCTTTATAGTTTTGTTCAGTACTTTTCATGTACATCATAATTATCATATTTTTGTATTATGGTGCATATCATTGAATTGGGGTTATGACTTCTCTTAATAGGGGGAGATTGTTAGGTACATTAGAAACAATGTACTTGATTTGAAGAAGCCCTTTCAACTCAGTAATATACATAAGTTTGTATTTGATGTATGTTTTAATTCATGCATGCAGGTTAGTCTGTCATATTTATTGGACATGTGGTCCAAGTGATATTGACAGATGGAACCAAATAAGCTGACTCAAAAGGCAAGAAATTGCCTAAGTCCACATGCATCGAGTGAAGGAAGCTCACTCAACGCCAAATATTAAGGCAGTTGTTGAAGAAAGTTGACTAAGTCCATAAGCATCGAGTGAAACAAGTTCACTCAACGCCATACAACTAAACGTGCTAAGTGAAGTCTGAAAGTGAGGGGATAAGTTGTAAACTACTCTAGAGGGGGGGGGGTGAATAGAGTATTCAAATTTTATGAACAACTAGTCAGCTCCCTTAGAGTTTATTTGCGGAATAAATAATCTGATACTTGAACCCTAAGAGCCTAACACAGTGAAGTGCACAAGTGAGAGAGCTAACTGAAATTTCAGTTTACCTATAAGCCTATCACAACAACTAGCAATCCTAGGTAGTTCTATCACAGCCACAGAATAAGCAATTAAACAAAACAGCCAGAGAGACACAGGATATATAGTGGTTCCCTCTTAATAGGTACTCCACTCTTCTACCACCCTGGTAGGAATCCACTGCAGGTTTTTGCTAAGGTGCCCTGCCACCAATGATCTGATTCAGGTAGATCAAACAAGACCCTTTGAGCTTTTGATAAGGATGCTCAACCACAGGTTGTTGATAAGGTGCCCTGTCACCAATGTTCACTTTTAAAGAGGTGTGAAAACTCTTTTACAAAGGGGTTGAGAGGGTTAGATTGTCTTCTCTGTTGTTAATAACAGATTAGAGAAGACTTGTGGATTCTCTAAAGAATCAAAGTCTCCCCCTGGCTTAGTGGAAATCCAGGGAAAGCCTTTGCTTCAGGATGAAGGAGTTTCAGATATACTGAAACTAAATCCTCAGAGATCTGTAGACTGATTTTTATCAGGTCTTCAAATTCTGGAACACTTGAAGCAGAACTGGAGCTGGTCTTTCTGAAGTCTTGAAAACTCTAAGCAGATGCTCAGGAGACTTGAGAAAGAAAATGATTGCTCTGGGCCTTTGCTTCAGGAAAACTTTTCTTCTCTTCTTGAGAGATGGTGAAGAGCTGCTCTGATGAAGCTTGAGCGAATGAATCCTTTTTGAAGAAAATCTCTCTGTGTCTGTAACTTTCTTGTTACTGCTGAGAGAAAAATCTCTTTTAAAATATATCTTCTCTTTTTCCCTTGAAACGGCTCTATTGATTTGAATATCTCGAGCCCTGCGACAGGTTATCTCAATATAGAATATAACAATAGAAATAGAATGAGCTATTAACTCTCTGTCAGTCCCAATAAGGAAATAAATGAATGGGAAAATATCTCAGCATAAAGACTTAATATACTTGGAAATAGCATACAACACCAACGGCTAGAATACAGCCTGGAAAGATAAAGTCAACATATTTTGTATAATAGGACAAAATACTTTATCAATACGGAATCCCGTAATTTGTGCTTAACATATTTGGTAATTAATTCATTTGAATTTAAGCCATAAATTAGCAAAAACAACTTCAGAAAATCTCTCTAACCATAAGCTAAAACACTTGGAAATAAACCAAGGAATAGAATAAATACAAACTGTTAAAGGCAGACAATAATCGTCGAACAGGGGTTCGATGATCGTCGACCTAGCCAACAGATCGTCGACTCAGGCAGAAATCGTCTGGGACAGAAAACGTCGAACAGCACATGCTATCGTCGACCAACAAAGAATCTGTCGAAATAGAAATCATGAAGCAAGACTGCGATCGTTGAACTGCTGATGGCAGATCGTCGACCAATCCTTCAGAGCATGATAAACTTGCTCTGAGATCGTCGACCGATGGTCGACGATAATTGTCTTGGCTTCAACTATTCTATAGCCCTGCTATCATCGACCAATGGTCGACGATCGCGAGGCCTCGTTCGACGATGGTCGAACGGAAAATGCCTTAACAATATATTCATTCTACAACTTCTAATCTAAGCTCTAGGTCAGTTATAAACTGCCCTAGGGAGACTAAACAAAGTCTAAACATGATCATATATAGTTATATGGATCAAGAGGGGCTGGAAAGGGATTACATGAGCCAAATCACATCTAGGGTACCAACAATCTCCCCCTATTTGGGTCATGTCATCCAACCCAATCTAAAAACTAATACAAACAAGAACAAAGGCAGAGTTTCATCATAATATCAAAACACAGGCAATCCACAGAAAACATATAAAACATAAATCAGCAGAGTTATAGAGTATCAAGCAGATTTATCAGATGGTTTAGCATCAGAGGAGTTCTTTGGGATAACAGCAGGTTTGAAAATGATTTCTCTGTTTAGATTAGCTGCTTGTCGTTTGGATAACATCAGGTCATGTTCACCAATGATCTTCTTTTCACCATAGCTTGGCAGGACTGTAGCAGGATGCAGCTTCATGTATTCTTCAGTATCAAATATTTCTGAGTTGACTTGAATCTTGCTGAGTTCTTTTTCTCTGAATTCAGACATAGTTGAGTATGCTGAAGGATCCAGTCCTTGAGCTTTGGCTTTCTCCATCATGCTTAGTGCAATTGATTCCTTGAATCTTGCCATAGAGGCAATTCTTTTAGTTTCTGTCTTATCTGATGGAGAAGGTGGTCTATCAGTATCAGCTTGAGCTGCAATCTCCATATTCCTTTGAAGAGCTGTAGCTAATCTGTTTGAGTCAATAGGAATCTGTACAGCCTTCTTAGGATCAGATTTAGCATATAAAGATCTTGGAGGTGCAAGTTCAATAAATTTCTTGTTGGACTTCTCTGAATAGACAACTCTTTTTCCTTTTGTATCAACTGTCTTAGGACTAGCAGGTTTCCTTGAAGTAGAAGATGAACCTCTCCAGGGAGGAGAAGGTTTCCTTTCTGGAGCTTTCCTTTTGAGAGAAGGAGGAGGAGAGAATGTTGGTTGCTGAAAGGTCATCTCCTTTATCTGTTCCATGGGAACACTTTCATTTCTTTGCCTTCCTTGTCCTGATTTATCTTGACCTCCTTGGCTTTGATTACTTCTTCTCTGGTAGGTCTGAGAAGGGTTGGATCTAGCTGATTGAGCAGATGGAGCAGAAGAAAGATTTCCAGAGGCTCCAGCACCAGGAGGTGGAGGAGGACCTTTGGGAGGGAATTTCTGTACAGGAGTATCATATCTCTTAGACTTCTTCCTCTCCTTCTGCTGGTTCTTGGAGAACCACATCCAATGTTGAAATTCCTTTGATTTAGGATCAATCCCTTTCAGAATATAATATGCCGTTTCATTATCTTTACTGGGAGGAGGAGGAGCAACAGCTTTTCTTTTCTTCGGTGCAGCCTTTTTCTTCTTCTTGGTGTTATCAGAATCTTCAGAATCATCATCATCATTATCAGAAGAGTGAGATGAGTTTTTGCCAGCATAGTCATCAAAGTCTTGCTCTGAGGGATCCTTGGCAGCTACAGCATGTTCAGCTTTTTCTTTCTCAGGCTTCTCTCTATCTTCCTTTTCTCTTGCCTCCTCAATGGCATCTTGCTCAAAGAGGGCATCAAGATCAATATTAGGAGTACTCTTCCAAAGTTCTGATTCAGGATACAAATCAGGAACTGTCCTGGGGACCAGTTCTGCAGTTGGGGCTTCAGCCTCCTTTTCTTTAACAGATCCTGGAGCTTGCTCTGGAATTAGTTCAGCAACTGTAGGAATGTATAGAGGGTAGGTAAGAATAGGTGGAGAAAAGATGACAATATCTGCAGGGGCAGATGCTTTCTCTAGAGAGATGGCTAGGGAATCCATATAAGAATTAGCCAACTCTTCAATGTACTCAGAGGCAATATTCTCAGCCATAAAGGCTATATATTGTTCAAGGTTTAGAGTACCTGAGTTTGAATCCTTTTTAGTCATCTTGGAAGCATTTTCTGCACTATCTTGCACAACTTCAACTTCTTCAGCAGCAGGAGCAGCAACAGAGATGTTGGTTGTGCCTGCATACAAAGAAAGATAAGTTAACAACCAAGTGGGAATAAAATATTCCCCCCAAGGTGAACAACAGCAGGTAATTGATAGAATTACCTGAAGATCTACACATGATACCACTTTGCATCTAGGAAGGAGGTTATAATTCCTTCTAGATGTTCAGTGACATCAGGGATAGACACCTCTGCAAGGCACAAGAGGAGTGCCATACAGGAAAGGAAGAGAGAGTCCTTGACCAAGGGGTCATCAAGGTACTCAGGTCTATAAGGGACCATTTTCTCTTGAAGAGGAGGAACATAAGGAGTAGATGTGAGTGTGAACTCACAGTCTGAGTTAAGAAAGGATTCCAAATCTTCATCAGAATCAATGGAATTTGCAGCATCAACTTGCAACACTGATGCAAGATCATCAGCAGCTGTGATGGGTAGGAAGGAATAAGAAATTAACTCAAAGTTGGAGTTTGAATTAATTAGAATCTTAAATAAAACTATACCATCTGGTTGAGCAGCATCATTCTCAAATTTTTGAACCACTACTTCTGAATCAGTAGTGTTCACTGGAACTTTTTCACAAATGTCCATGGGGACTTCCTCATTGTCTTTCTCAGGGACTTCCTCCTCAGAAGCTAGATTCACTAGGGAGTGAATGTCTTTGTTAGGTACAAATATCATTTTAAAGTCCTGAGTATGATCTTTTTAGAGAAAAGGTTTTACCTTCTGGTTGCTCTGAATCTTTGTTGGCTTCTGGGACCACTACTGCAAGATCAGTAGTGTCCACTGGAATTTCTTCCTCTTGAAGCTCTTGAGCTTCTTCTGCAATGGCTGGAAGGGAAGGAAGGGAAGGGTTATCCTGAAGGGTCAAGGCATCACCTGAGACCACTTCAAACGACATCTCCCCCTGCATGACTTCAGTTGGGGCTGGAGTCATGCACCTCACTGAAGAGGGCTCAGCAGAAGATGGAATGGATTTAATGGCTTGTGTAAGTGCATTTATGGATGCAATGATAGGGGCATTGGCTGCCTCAATCATGGTTTGGATGGATGGGGTGATGAGCTCCACAATGTGTGCAAGCAATTCAGGGGTGATCTGAAATGCTGAGGGTGTAGATGTGGATGGATAACTGTGGGATGCAAGATGAGATGGTGATGGAATGATATCAGTATGATCTGCCACATGATCAAATGAATCATGTGGAGATAGGGGAACATCAACATGAGTTTGGGTTCCATGTTGAGATGGGTTGGTGAGGATGGTCGCAGTCACCATGTCAACACTGGCTGAAGCTGCCATATGTTGTGGTGTTGGTGACTGGGATGCAGTGATGATGAGTGAAGATGGATGGATTGCTGAGCCTTCCCCAGCAAGATGGAGAGTGGCTGAATCAGCCCTGGTGTCTGATGAAGGGTTAGGATCAACCCTGACTGTCTTCTTGATAACCCTTTGGGATTTCTTGAAGAGGGAGGGGTCCAACCTCTTGCTTGCATTGACTGCAGAGGATGCAGAAACAAGCAGCAGGGGTGCTTTCTCAGATAGAAAGACACCCAATACTCTGGCAAGAGTTACTTCCTTCTTGCTATTCTTTCTCCTTATCAATTCATACAAAACTTTTCCCCAATTTATCTGAGTCTTGTTCACCAATGCCGACATCAAGGCAAACTGTTGCCTGTTGATGTTATCATGAGCAGAGTGTTTACCCAAAACAACTTTGCCCACCAGGTCTGCCAGAAACTTAAACTCTGGAGACAGGTTGATCTTCAGCAGCTTTGCCGGAATACCATCAGCATGGCCCATCACTGTTAGCATGCGGCCATACTCCGCTGTATCTTGTTCATATTCTTCAGTTCCAGTTGGTAAATCAAACAGCTCTGTCAAAATATCAGGAGTCAGAATGACCTCCTCTCCATTAATCTTTCCCGTCATTGCTTCGTCGCTGGAAGACGAAGTATACACCCATTCTTTAATCTCTGGTATATTGATCTTGGGCGCAGATGACATAAATTTCTTCAGTCCTTGATCTTCACATATTTGCAACATGTCTCTGATTGGTTGATCGCAAAGGCAGAAGGAATCGAAGTCGACACAGAATCCCGTGTCGAACTTCATCCCGGAAAGAACTGCTGGAAGAATCGCCATTTGATTTGAGAGAGAATGGTGAATCGAGATGCAAGGCAAGGGGAGAAGAGAATCGCGCAGGATTAGAGTTCGAGAGCGAATTCTAAGCCAGAAGACAGAATACGAAAAGACGAAACAAAAGGACGACGATCTCCAGACCTAAATCGACTATCAGATAAAAAATCTGCGATCGTCGAACACCGATTAAAATCGGTCGTCGAACAATGACTGACGATAGTCAATATTTAACCAATCGTCAAACATCGACCGACTACAAGCATACACCACGATCGTCGATCAATATATGTTGGTCGACGATCCACCACACAGCACAACAAATCTGTCGTCGACCAATTGGTCCACGATAGATACCTAAGGAGAGATCGTTGACCAGTTGGTCGACGATTTCTGCCTTACTACAGAACGAACTGTCATCGACCATTGGTCGACGATAGTCCTGACCTGGTCGAAGATCGTCGAGCAGTTGTTCGACGATTTTAGACAGAAAAACAGATCTATCCTAATTTTCACTACTCTGAACCATTAATCATACCAAGCTGGTTCAGGAAGAACAAATGCTTTTGTTCATCAAGGGGCTTAGTGAAAATATCTCCTCTCTGCAGATCTGTGGATATAAATTCCATAATTATCTTGTTCTTTTCCACATTATCTCTCAGAAAATGATGTCTAATCTCAATGTGCTTGGTCCTGGAATGGTGCACAGGATTTTGAGCAATTGATATTGCACTGGTACTGTCACACAGAATTTTTGAGTTTGAGTATGTGTACCCATAATCCACTAGCTGATTTTGAATCCACAAGATCTGTGAACAACAACTAGCTGCTGCTATATATTCAGCCTCAGCAGTTGAGGTAGACACAGATGCCTGTTTCTTACAAAACCAAGAGACAAGTCTCTCTCCCAGGAACTGACAAGTCCCTGAGGTGCTTTTCCTATCAACTCTACAACCAGCATAATCAGCATCTGAATATCCAATTAATTCAAATTCTGACTCAGCTGGGTACCACAGTCCTAAGTTAGGGCATCCCTTAAGGTATCTCAAGATCCTCTTGAGAAGAGTTAAGTGAGATTCCTTTGGGTTGACCTGAAACCTAGCACATAGGCATGTAGCAAACATTATGTCAGGCCTACTTGCAGTCAAATACAACAGGGAACCAACAATGGCTCTATAATTCTTTTGATCAACAGACTTGCCATTGACATCAGAATCAATAACTGCATTTGAGGCCATAGGTGTGCTCATTGATGAAGCATCAGACATTCCAAATCTTTTAACCAGCTCTCTGGCATATTTTGATTGAGAAATGAAGATACCATCAACACTCTATTTCACTTGGAGACCAAGGAAATAGGATAACTCACCCATGCTGCTCATCTCAAACTTGGAGTGCATTAGTTCAAAGAACCTCTTGCATAGTTTGGGATCAGTGGAGCCAAATATAATGTCATCTACATAAATTTGAACTAACAGTTGTGAGTCCTTATGATGTCTAATAAACAGGGTTCTATCTACTACACCTCTCACAAACTTGTGTTCTAGAAGGAAATTTGCTAAGGTCTCATACCAAGCTCTAGGAGCTTGCTTAAGTCCATATAGAGCCTTTTGGAGTTTGAACACATGAGTGGGTAAGGTTGATGAAACAAACCCTGGTGGTTGTTCAACAAACACTTCTTCCTTTAAATCTCCATTGAGGAAGACACTCTTCACATCCATTTGGAAGACCTTAAATCTCTTATAGGCAGCATAGGCTAGGAAAATCCTAATGGCTTCTAATCTAGCTACAGGGGCAAAAGTCTGATCATAGTCTATGCCTTCCTCCTGTCTATAGCCTTGAGCTACTAGTCTAGCCTTATTCCTAACTACTATGCCTTGGGCATCAATCTTGTTTCTAAACACCCACTTGGTGCCTATGATCTGTTGGCCTCTTGGTCTTGGAACCAAGGTCCAAACTTTATATCTTTCAAATTGGTTAAGCTCCTCTTGCATGGCTATAATCCAGTGTGGATCAAGCTCAGCATCTTTAATGGTTAGGGGCTCAACCTGAGAAAGGAAACAAGCAAACATCACATCTTTGTTGAGTTGATGTCTTGTCTGGACTCCTACTGAAATGTCTCCAATCACTTGAGATACAGGGTGATCTCTAAGTGTGACAAGATCAGTAGGTTCAACAATGATCTGATCTTCAACAGTTTCAAGATTTAATTCCTCATGTGGTATTTGATCAACTGTTGGTGCAGGTGCTTTAACTTCAAGAAGTTCTACATCAGATTTAGAATCTGAGGAAGCAACCTGAGGAGTTTGTTGGGGATGATTCTCCTGTGTGAGTCTCAAACCTTCCAAATCCTTACTTAACTCTAGGACTTGCACTGTACTATTAGAAGAAGAATCCTTCTCCTTATAATACATGACTGTCTCATCAAAAGAGACATGTGCAGACTCTTCTATCTTAAAAGAAGATTTATTAAGGACCCTATAGGCTTTGCTTACTTGAGAGTATCCTAGAAAAACTCCCATTGAAGCTTTTGCCTCAAATTTTCTAAGGTATTCTTTGTTATTGTTATGAACAAAAGCTACACAGCCAAATACTCTAAAATAGTCTATTTTAGGTTTCACTTGCTTAAGTAACTCATAGGGAGTCTTACCCTTAAGTTTATATATCAGACTTCTGTTCAATACATAGTTAGCTGTGCTAACTGCTTCAGCCCAAAAGGACAGAGGCATGTTAGCATCTGCCAATAATGTACTTGCAGCTTCAATTAGGGTTCTGTTTTTCCTTTCAACTACCCCATTTTGTTGAGGAGTTCTAGGAGCAGAGAAGCTATGTTTGATACCTTCCTTCTCACAGAATTCTTGCATAAGAAGAGACTCAAACTCAGCACCATGATCACTTCTGATCAAGGCAATCTGAGTAGAATACTCACTCTGTATACACTTTAGAAAATCTGTAAGAACCTTGAAGTTATCAGCCTTAGTTCTCAAGAAGAATACCCAAGTGAACCTAGAGAAGTCATCTACAACTACTAGAGTGTAAGACTTTCCTCTAAGACTCTGTACAGCAATAGGACCAAATAAGTCCAAATGTAGCAAGTATAGGATCCTGGGAGAATCACTTTTATTAACTGATTTAAAGCTATTCCTTGTTTGCTTACCTAATTGACAAGCTTTGCAAAGGCCTTCCTTCTTGTAGGGGCAAGAAGTTAAGCCTCTTACAAGATTGTGTTTAGCCAACCTAGAGATATTTTTCAAATTAACATGACTAAGTCTCTTATGCCAAAGAGTATTATTACTGGTTACTTCATTAAATAAGCATATTTCAGATTTGGATGAATTAAAGTCTACAACATAAACATTACCAATTCTAATGCCCACTAACACAACAATATTATTTAAGGCAATATTGCAAGCAGTGTCAGTAAACCATACCTTGTACCCAGCATCACACATTTGGCTTACAGAGATTAGGTTGTGCTTTAGTCCAGAGACATAAGCTACCTTCTTGAAGGTTACAGCTCCTATGGTGAAGCTGCCATACCCTTCAGTCTGTCCACAGCTGGAATCTCCAAATACAACTTTTGGTCCCAGCTTGGCTTTGAAACCTGACAGGTTCTTCTTCTTTCCTGTCATATGCTTTGAGCATCCACTATCCAGATACCATTTGTCATGTATGACTGGATAGGTCTTCACCTGCAAAGATATCAATTATACATTGTGGACCCAGGTTACCTTGGGTCCAGTATTCTTCACAAAAGAAAAGCTAGATATAAAAGATCTTGCAGGCTTAGATTGATATCCCAAAGGATGTGATCTCCTAGGTGGGATAATCCATTCAGTTGAAGGATTAAACGACCTAGGGTAGTGATTAGGATTTGCAGTTCTGGAAGTTTGAATTTTATTTTCCAGCTTAAGTCCAGATCGTCGATCAATGGTCGACGATCGCAAGCCATATCGTCGATCATTTATGGTAGAACGATGTTCTGGATTCCACGATCGTCGATCACTGGTCGACGACTCAAGATGAGATCATCGACCTCCTGCACCAAAGTTATCATACTTAGTGTAGGAGTTCAGCGATCGTCGATAGATGTTCGACGATTGGTTTGACGATCGTCGATTAATGTTCGACGATTTCTGTAAAGCTAGAAATTTTTTCTTTCTGTTCTCTTTCTTGATCTTATTACGAATTTTCGTATACTTTTCAATTTCCTCAGTATTCTTTATTCCTGATTCAGAAATAAATTTTACTGGAGTGCTAAATCTCTCCTTTGTGAGGAGGATGGGTTCACTAGGTGTAGTACCTAGGCCTAGTTTATCATTACCAACCCTAGTGTTTGCTATACTGGTTATTTCAGATAGTTTAAGGCTTCTGCCATTTAATTCTTCTTCTAACCTCTTAGATTTAGCTAGTTCTAATTTTAGGAACGTTACTTCTCCTTTTGAGCTTTCTAATTCCTTTTCTAATCTAATTATTTCAGTACTTTCCATGTCTAATTCCATTATCTTTAATCTAAGTGACTTAATTTCTTTTTCAGATAATAGTAAGTCTAAACATAGGGTTTTAAATTTTAATTTGAACTCAGGAGATGAGAAATCAAATGAGTTGATTACCTGGTCTTCCATAGGAAGATCTTCTTCATTGTCTCCTTCTTCTTCAGAATTCTCTGCAGCTGACAGAGAGCTGCAGGCCTCAA
This sequence comes from Platanthera zijinensis, assembly GCA_039513925.1. Lineage (NCBI taxonomy): Eukaryota > Viridiplantae > Streptophyta > Magnoliopsida > Asparagales > Orchidaceae > Platanthera > Platanthera zijinensis. The sequence continues at coordinate 13,107,250 of CM077092.1, forward strand.
TAGCCATGAGGCAGACCTCTTTGGCTTTCTTCTCTTCTTCTTCTTCTGAATCACTGGAGCTAGAGGAGCAGGTATCCTCTTCTGTTTCACTCCAGGTAGCAGCCACAAACCCCTTGTCCTTCTTCTTATATTTGTGTGAGGAGGACTTGGAGTGGCGCTTCCTGTACTCTTTCTCATTTTTCTTCTCCTTGTGTTTCTTCTCTGGACAATCTGGGGCAATGTGTCCAGCCTTGCTGCAAACATAACAAATGATTTCTTTAGAAGGAGTCTTGTCATACCTTGGTTTATCCTCATACTTGGAGAACTTCTTTCTGAAGTCTCTTCTTCCCATGTTGAGGAACCTCTTGGCAATGAGTGCCAGCAACTCCTCATTTGATTGACTTCCTTCAGAAGTCTCAGCAGCCTTGAGAGCTAGAGAGTGCTCTTTCTTTGTAGGTGTAAGAGTTTTTACTTCAGTTGCAGCAGCTCTGCTCTTCAAAGTTTGCTCATATGACTTGAGCTTTCCCAACAGAGCTTCTGTGGAGAGTTCCACAGTGTTTCTGCCATCCTTGATGGGCCATATTCTTGAGTCCCAAGAGATGGGAAGGCACATCAGGATCTTGTCATTGACTTCTGTCAAAGTTATCTCCTTGTCCAAAGACCTCAGTTCACTTATTATTGAACTGAGTCTTGTGTACATTGTGTCAATGTCTTCAGCATCATCCTTCTTGAAATTTTCATACTGAGAAGTGAGGTTGGATCTCCTGTCCTTCCTCTCATCAGCTGAGCCAGCAACTATGTGGTTGAGGGAATCCCACATAGCTTTGGCTGAGGTACATTCAGCAAGCTTCTGGAATATTTCATCAGACATTGTCTGAGCTAGGATGTTCATTGCTTTTGCATCAGCTGCTTTTGCCTTCTTGTAAGTTTCATTGTAGTCAGGTGGTGGCACAACACTGAGATCAACAGAAGTGGAAGCAGCAGCAGGCCTAGCAGGTGGTCCTGTCAAAATAGAAGAAAAGATATCTTCATCAATAGAATTCATGTATAGTCTTATCCTGGCCTTCCATATGCCAAACTTGGACAAGTTGCATACAGGAGGTCTGGTGCTTGAATAATCCTTAGACTGGGCCATGTGTGAAAGTGTTTGTGAATGGTATCAGGAAACAACTTATCACTGGATCTTTTAACTCAGGTGTTAGCCTGTATGAACAGCTAACCTGCCTCTGATACCAATTGAAAGTGAGGGGATAAGTTGTAAACTACTCTAGAGGGGGGGTGAATAGAGTATTCAAATTTTATGAACAACTAGTCAGCTCCCTTAGAGTTTATTTGCGGAATAAATAATCTGATACTTGAACCCTAAGAGCCTAACACAGTGAAGTGCACAAGTGAGAGAGCTAACTGAAATTTCAGTTTACCTATAAGTCTATCACAGCAACTAGCAATCCTAGGTAGTTCTATCACAGCCACAGAATAAGCAATTAAACAAAACAGCCAGAGAGACACAGGATATATAGTGGTTCCCTCTTAATAGGTACTCCACTCTTCTACCACCCTGGTAGGAATCCACTGCAGGTTTTTGCTAAGGTGCCCTGCCACCAATGATCTGATTCAGGTAGATCAAACAAGACCCTTTGAGCTTTTGATAAGGATGCTCAACCACAGGTTATTGATAAGGTGCCCTGTCACCAATGTTCACTTTTGAAGAGGTGTGAAAACTCTTTTACAAAGGGGTTGAGAGGGTTAGATTGTCTTCTCTGTTGTTAATAACAGATTAGAGAAGACTTGTGGATTCTCTAAAGAATCAAAGTCTCCCCCTGGCTCAGTGGAAGTCCAGGGAAAGCCTTTGCTTCAGGATGAAGGAGTTTCAGATATACTGAAACTAAATCCTCAGAGATCTGTAGACTGATTTTTATCAGGTCTTCAAATTCTGGAACACTTGAAGCAGAACTGGAGCTGGTCTTTCTGAAGTCTTGAAAACTCTAAGCAGATGCTCAGGAGACTTGAGAAAGAAAATGATTGCTCTGGGCCTTTGCTTCAGGAAAACTTTTCTTCTCTTCTTGAGAGATGGTGAAGAGCTGCTCTGATGAAGCTTGAGCGAATGAATCCTTTTTGAAGAAAATCTCTCTGTGTCTGTAAATTTCTTGTTACTGCTGAGAGAAAAATCTCTTTTAAAATATATCTTCTCTTTTTCCCTTGAAACGGCTCTATTGATTTGAATATCTCGAGCCCTGCGACAGGTTATCTCAATATAGAATATAGCAATAGAAATAGAATGAGCTATTAACTCTCTGTCAGTCCCAATAAGGAAATAAATGAATGGGAAAATATCTCAGCATAAAGACTTAATATACTTGGAAATAGCATACAACACCAACGGCTAGAATACAGCCTGGAAAGATAAAGTCAACATATTTTGTATAATAGGACAAAATACTTTATCAAATACGGAATCCCGTAATTTGTGCTTAACATATTTGGTAATTAATTCATTTGAATTTAAGTCATAAATTAGCAAAAACAACTTCAGAAAATCTCTCTAACTATAAGCTAAAACACATGGAAATAAACCAAGGAATAGAATAAATACAAACTGTTAAAGGCAGACAATAATCGTCGAACAGGGGTTCGATGATCGTCGACCTAGCCAACAGATCGTCGACTAAGGCAGAAATCGTCTGGGACAGAAAACGTCGAACAGCACATGCTATCGTCGACCAACAAAGAATCTGTCGAAACAGAAATCGTGAAGCAAGACTGCGATCGTTGAACTGCTGATGGCAGATCGTCGACCAATCCTTCAGAGCATGATAAACTTGCTCTGAGATCGTCGACCGATGGTCGACGATAATTATCTTGGCTTCAACTATTCTATAGCCCTGCTATCATCGACCAATGGTCGACGATCGCGAGGCCTCGTTCGACGATGGTCGAACGGAAAATGCCTTAACAATATATTCATTCTACAACTTCTAATCTAAGCTCTAGGTCAGTTATAAACTGCCCTAGGGAGACTAAACAAAGTCTAAACATGATCATATATAGTTATATGGATCAAGAGGGGCTGGAAAGGGATTACATGAGCCAAATCACATCACCAACAAAGTCAGGACAGTCAAAGCCCAGCAAGTTGCAGCGCAAAGAAATATCTAAGTACAAAAGTGTCGACATACTTCACAACTATGTCAACACCTTTATATGAGAAGTGTCGAGTTCAGACAGCTGTATCGAGACAAGTCAGTTATCTTGACACCTTGAAGATCAAGACAGCTGTGTCGAGACAATTCAGTTATCTTGACACTTTGAAGATCAAGTCAGCAGTGTCGATACAAGTCAAATATCTCGACACCTTAAAGCTCAGGACAGTAGTGTCGAGACAATACAACTGTCTTGACATAATGAAGATTGTAGTGTAGAGACAATTCAACTGTCTCGACATAATGTATATTTAATGATGTCAACACCCGACAGACTGTAATGTCGAGACAATTCAACTATCTCGACACAGTGAAGTTTTAAAGATGTCGACACACCCAGCAGGCAGTTGTGTCGAGACAAGTCAACTGTCTCGACACCTTTAAGTTCAAGCAGGAAATTCTATCAAGTACATATGTGTCGAGATTGCTATGATGTCTCGACACCTTCTAAGAACACTAAGTATGATAATGACGAGACACTTTGGACTTCTCGACACTTTTGATCCTAAAGTTGAACAGAGTCAACACAGCTGAGTGTCAAGTCAAGTCAGAAGTGTCATGTCAGCTACAGTGACTTGACATCTCATCAGAATCTATTTGAAGGAAAACTTTAAGTATGATGTCATCAATTGGAAGCCAACAATTAGTGAAGGCTATAAATAGAGGGGTCGTCTACACAGAATAATTCATTTTTCTCATTCTGATTTCTCCAAGTCAGAGAAGGGTGACTATTCCAAGAAGAAGGAAGACACATGTCTTCAAGAAAGTCTTCTGATCCTTTCAACAAGTTGATCAGAGGATTAAGATGGATCTTTTCTACAAGTTCTTTAAGGAAATCAAGCAGATCATCATCAAGAACATTGCAGATCCAGAGAAGAATCATTTCAGCTAGTCTGCTTATCAAGAACTAATCCTTTGCTGCTGAATTGAAGAATCTGATTTCTCAGATAAGTCAGATCATAGAATTACTATTATCCGAGATTACTTTTTTCTCATTTACCTCTTAATTTGTAAGATCTCTTTGAGATCTGAGTGGGTAGGAGATAAATTCTCTGAGTTGTAAGCCTGTGATATAAAGGCTGAGGTAGGGTTCTTAAGGGACCTGAGATAGGTGATTTGTGTGGGATCACTGAGGTGTAAGACCTGTATAGTTTGAGGAAGGGTGGATCTCTGAGGTAGGACCAGTGGGTCTGAGTTGTAGGTTTCTTAACCGAAACTGAGCCTATAAGATCTATTGATCTGAGTTGAAGAGTAGGAAATATAAACTTATCTAGCACATTTCTAGTGAGGATGAAGATGGAAAGTGGATGTTCCCTAGATAGAGGAACCACTATAAATTCTCTGTATTCTGTGGATTTCTTGTGCTGTGTTCTTATGAATGTTTATTTTTCAAGTATCTACTGAATATTTAATATACGTGAAAAATAAAATTAAAAGACACATGTTCACCCCCTCTAGGTGATTAGCTATCCATAGATTTGTATTTCAAAAATATGTTGTATTTTTATAAGAGATCATTAATAGTTGAGTGCATGCTTAATAATTGTTTGAGACTTTTTGAGGCATCCCTAGTATTTTTTTTAATAACATAATAAAATGACTAAAGCCTATTTAAGTAAATACTAGAGGGTATGTAAGACCTCAAAAAGATCTGAAGTATTTTGAGGAAATATGATTGCATTTAAAACCCACTACCATAGTTTAGTAATTTTAGAAGTTTGGGGGTTATTTTTAGATATAAAAATAATGAACTATGTGAGAAAAATAAATTATTGGAAGTCAAATCAAGTTCAAAAATGATTTTAGAAAATTATGGGGATTATATTAGGGCATATCCAACCCCTTATTCAAGTTTTATTATTTTCCGACTCTTTTTGGTATTTATTGAATAAAAGAGGTTTAAATCAGAAGAATTAATATCAGTTGTAATACAAGAACTTGATTCGCCCCAATGCAATCAATTAATGTTAAACATCTCATGTTAAATCTCTTGCGAAGATTTGAAGTCTCTATGATTGAATCAGGTATTTATAATAAAGAGAGTTTTAATTATAATGAAGCTCTTACAAATCAACGTAAATCCGATGAGTCACCTTAACAGGTGCAACTAAAGTAACTATCAGACTCAAATAAACTGGCGAACCCTAATACGATGAAAATATGAATAACACTTCACAGAATTATAAAGATGTCTCCTTAGAACGGAGAAGCCTCATATGAACAAAGTTTCCTCCTTGGAACGAAGAAGGCTTCTTTGAACAGAGTTGCCACCTTGTAATGGAGAAGCCTCTTATGAATGGAGTTATCTCCTTGGAATGGAGAAGCCTATTACGAATGAAGTAGCCTCTATGGAATGGAGAGAAGAACTAAACTTGTCTCTATAAATGAAGAGGGAGCTGCAAAACTAAATTACTTCTTATTATATTAATCTTCTATTTCAACATATATTTCAATTACTGCACTTTATTTCAGCACTGTTCTTATTTTAGTTCAACATTTTAATTACTGCAATTCTTTTTAGTATTTCATTATCACACATTAATCACTATAATTTACTAGCGCTTTCATTTATGCACCTTTATTCGGGTCCCGCTCTGATAAGCACTTTAACTTGTTAAGCATTAGTTAAGGTTAACTTGAAGATGTGTTATTCCTCCAAGGTTAACCATAAAAAATGGGATCCCTAGATTGCTACTCTCCTTGTTTAAAGTTAGTAGTACAATCAAGTTATATAATCGCCTATCTGAATTATTTCATGTCAAGCAGGGAAAGCCACCACAGACCCAAAAGATGCTAAATATTTACTTTATTAATATTCTTGTAAATTGCTTGTGGTAAAAAGTGGCAGGCCAGTCATGCCCGTAGACAATTCGTTCCATAATGGGAAGGTTTACGACCCTAGGCACTAGAGGGTGAGTGTACCCTGGGAGCTTGGCCATGTTTATGCCCTGCCGGGTCCCTTGGCTAGTTAGCCGTATTTCAATTATTGTCGGATGTCACACACATCCAAGAGTACACCAGGTTATATATTGGGGCCTGGGTAGTGCAGTACGACCACACCCAGAAGTGGTGGGACTGGCTAATATCACCGATTGCAACATTGGTGAGGCCTATAATGTTTGATATCCTGTTGGAAGAGAAGCAGATAAACTATGTCGACATTTGATGTTGTTGCAGTGTGAACACCTGCATGATTACGTGCTAGCTACTAGAGCTTTACAAATAATTATTTATTACTGCTTTTTAGTTAATGATGTTATAGCTGCTCTTAGCATAATGCTGATTACATACATATACATATACATATACTACTGCTAATATTGTTGCTTCGACTATTATTATTGTAGAGGCTCACTGTCATCCCCAAGTCTTAAGGATCTTGGTCAGGAGGTGCAAATCCACCAGTCTTATGACTAATGTGTAACACCCCTATCCGTCGGATAGCATATAGCAGTAGGTCCGGCCGGGGCCCGACGCCATATACTACGGACAGACCGGTTGGTTACGCGTCGAAACCATTCAACCAATCATGTCGTCCTACACAACACCTAGTGGAAGCAATTTATTAGGTTGCAAAAGAAATAAGAACCCAGCCACAACAGCATGAATGTCCACTACAAACTCCGGAATGTATACATACACCAAAAGAGAAATGGCCTTAAGGCCTTACACTGTTCACTTAACAAAAGAAGTGTTTTCCAAACTTCGGCACGCAGGCCGGCCATACATGAAAACGGGAAAGAAACATAAGCAATTAGGCCTTCGAGGGCCGGTCACAGCAACAAGGGCTTTAGCCCGCTATTTCTCGCTCTGCTCCGCAGCACCTGCAAGCCACAAACCACCGCCCGATGGCAAACAATAGCAACGGTCAGCAATGCTGACCAAATTATAACGATCCCGCCCCCACATTCGGGGCGGCAATGCTCTTTCCCTGCACTTTATTAGCATAGGCAATTATATAAAGTATTTGCACTTCACCACAGGCGTGGGCTCGCACGGCCACATACCCCGTGCACTCAGGGCACATTCTCGGCGAACCGGCCAACGTCACGTCAATTCAAGACATAGACGTTCCCAATCCACCACCGTCTCTTGGACGGTCATCCATATGAGCATTTTGTCTTCCTGGCCTTGGTCACGGCAATTTAAGCCATAGACCGCCGAAGACCCTCATCCATGCCAACGGTCCTACCGAATGACATAGACCGGGTACGGTTCCGCCTGACCCGTGCTCACACCGCAACGACAATTTAAGCCATATGCGCGGGTCAAGACTCACCGAGTCTCGCTTCCACCACAATAAATCACATAACCCGGTTATGTTCACGTTGGCTCCCCGGCCACTGTGTTGGCAAAACACGCTTTTGCCCAGTTTTCCAGGTGCACCTTGGAGTTAATCTCCAAGGCTCCCTGATGCAATCTACCACGTAGAAAACCCGAAAACACCCAAACACCCGGAGTCTTCCCCGGTTCATATGCAATGCAACATCACCGATCCAGATCTACTTGTCCGGATAGGCTTCACACACAATTCCTATGTCCGTTTTCGCATACGGACTCTACACAAGGGGGACTTCACATATCTACCCCAAGGAACGCTCCAACTCTTCGCTCACTCGCGAGAGAGGACTTCCTATGCAAAGGAAAAGAGGGCTTCACATGCCCAAGGATGAGAAATCGTTACCCTTGCGTTCTTCCGCGGCGCCATCGAAAACTATGCGGATGAAAAGCACCGCAATCTCCTTGCCTCCGCGGATCCGAAGACGGCTCGCGATTTGGAGCCCCGAATCTCCACCGGCCGCCGGAGTTGACCTCCTTCTTCCTCCTCCAAGCTCTCCCTTCTCTCTAGGTTTTAGAGAGAGAGAGTACCCAAGTGAAATAAGGGTTTCAAAACCCTATTCCCGGCTAAAACCACCCAGGAGCAGCCCCCCACCGTCGGATCCAAAGCCAAGGAAACGAACGGCCAGGATTAGATCTGAAATCCCAAAAACTGGGCCGAACACGGGTTCACACACGGCCGTGTGCCTGGCCGTGTAGCTCATTCGCCGTCTCGACTAAAATTGAAAACCAGCAACACGACATGTGACACGGCCTGCGACACGCCCGTGTCGCCTGCGACACGCCCGTGTCGGGACCCGTGTCACTCCCCCCGTGTGCAATTGATCAACACTTCGCAGTCAGAGAGGTACACGGCTTGGTGACACGGCATCAGACACGCCCGTGTCAAACTAGACACGCCCGTGTTCGTGCCCGTGTCATTACCCGTGTACCCAACCGCACAGCCCAGGTGTGACACGGCCTGGGACACGCCCGTGTCCTAGGCCGTGTTCCACCACACGACCATCGTCGACCTGAACTGGTCGACTACACGGCCAGCTCGACGGCCCGAGCTCGACACGCTCGACACGCCCGACACGGCCTCCGACACGCCCGTGTCGGCGCCCGTGTCACCTGCACCAAAACCCTGTCTTGGCCAAATTCGATCCCCGTCGCTCCTACAAAATTTTGGGGTGTTACAATTCTACCCCCCTTAAAGAATTTCATCCACGAAATTAATAAAGGAAAAATAGGACTTAACGTAAAACAGTACCTGAGCGGAACAATTCCGGGTACTCCTCGAGCATAGTCTGCTCCCGTTCCCAAGAGAGCTCCTCACGCTCGCAATTATCCCACCGGACCTTAACCATCCGGATCTCCTTGTTACGGAGTCTCTTGACCTCAGCATCTTCGATACGAATGGGCTTGACCCTAGTCGTCAACCCCTCGTCCACCGGCACTTGATCAGCCGCGATCACCTGCGTAGGCTCCTGTACCGCCTTCCGCAACACATAAATGTGGAACACATCGTGTAACCCACTCAACTCCATCGATAGCTTCAAATGGAATGCAGCTTCGCCGACTCGCTCCAGAACCTCAAAAGGTCCAAGGTATCTTGGGCTCAGCTTCTTCAAGCGTCTCACCCGCGAAACCCCCTTGAACGGCTTCACTTTCAGGTATACCCAATCGCCTACCGCGAACTCCACGTTCCGGTGCTTGGCATTATAATACTTCGCCTGCCGGTCCTGAGCGATCAACAAGCGCTCCCGAATGATCCGCACTAACGAGGTAGCACTCTCCACCTCCTGCTTCTTGTACAATCTTGCCTCACCCATTTCAAGCCACGATAACGACGTGCGACACTTCCTACCATACAGGGCCTCGAAGGGCGCAATTTGTATACTTGCTTGGTAGCTGTTGTTGTACGCGAACACCACCAAATACAGGTGGTCTTCCCAATTCTTACCGAAATCCAGAACACATATGCGTAGCATGTCCTCCATCGTTCTATTGACCCTCTCGGTCTGCCCATCCGTCTGCGGATGGAAAGCTGTGCTGACTTTAACTTTGTTCCCAGCATCTGCTGCACCAACCTCCAATCATTTGACGTGAACCGCCCATCGCGATCACTCACAATGCTACGGGGCACACCATGCAGCCTAACAATATTGTCAACATACAACTTTGCCAATTTCTCCACTGAATCATCCTTCCTATGCGGAATGAAGTGCGACACCTTGGTTAGCCGATCTACGATCTCCCAGATGGCGTCGTTCCCCTTCTGCGACCTTGGCAACCCGTGCACAAAGTCCATAGATATAACGTCGAATTTCCACTCCGGTATAGGCAAGGACTTCAGAAATCCTCCCGGCTTTTGGCATTTCGCCTTCACCAAGGCGCACATTTGGCATTTAGCTACGTACAACGCCAAATCTTTCTTGAGCCCCGGCCACCAAAACAACTTTTTGAGATCACGATACATCTTCGTGCTCCCTGGGTGGATTGAGTACTGGGTATGATGAGCATCGTACATCAACTCTGCCCGGAGGTTACCCCCACTCGGGACGCACAACCGATGATCCTTCCTTAATAAACCATCTTCCACCGAGAACTGGGAATTTGACCCATCCAGAGCGGCCTCCAAAAGCTCCTTCATGGTGTCATCTAACTCCAATGCCTGCCGAACCCGGTCAGCCAGGTCATACTGAACTTCTGTCTAGTTTAACATTGCTTTGGCGCTCGTCTCCCCGTCAACGCAACAGATCTCAAGCTCCTCCAACTCCCGTACTAGCCGCTCATCATGCACCGACAACCAGTTGGCTTGGGCGGGAGCCCTGCGGCTCAGCGCATCCGCAACTGCGTTGCCCTTCCCGGGTACATAATGTATTTTGAAGGTGTAGTCCCCTAGGAACTCCATCCACCTCCTCTGCCTCATATTAAGGTCCTTTTGATCCAACAAGTATTTTAGGCTCTTGTGATCGGTGTATATATCGACCCTTACGCCGTATAGGTAGTGCCTCCACAACTTGAGTGCAAATATCACGGCCGCCAACTCCAAGTCGTGCACCGGATAATTTCTTTCATGCACCTTCAACTAACGCGATCCATATGCTATCACGCTCCCATGCTGCAACAACACGCAGCCCAAGCCACTACCCGAAGCATCGCTATTCACCTCGAAGCCCTCGGTCCCACTCGGCGAACTAAGCACTGGCGCCGTGGTCAACCGTCTCTTCAGCTTCTTAAAAGCTTGCACGCACTCTTGCGTCCACAAGAATTTCTGATCCTTCCTTGTCAACTTCGTGAGAGGTAACGCTAATCGCGAGAAGTTCTCTACGAAGCGCCTGTAATATCCGGCAAGCCCGAGGAAACTACGGGCTTCCGCGACAGAAGACAACGCATGCCACTCCCGTATCGCAACAATCTTCGCCGGATCCACCGCTATACCTTCCCCACTCACTATATGACAAAGGAACGCTACCGAGGGTAGCCAGAACTCGCACTTGGAGAACTTTGCGTAAAGCTCATTCCTCCTCAAAGTCTCCAACACCAAATGCAAGTGCTTGAAGTGGTCTTCTTCGCACTGCGAGTACACCAAAATATCATCAATAAAGACGATCACAAAGCGATCCAGGAAATCTCGGAACGTCCTGTTTATCAAGTCCATAAATACCGATGGCGCATTCGTCAGTCCAAACGGCATGACCGTGAACTCGAAATGCCCATACCTCGTACTGAACGCCGTCTTCGGGATATCACATTCCCTGATCCTCAGTTGATAGTACCCCGACTTCAAGTCCAACTTGGAGTATACCGACGATACGACTAACTGATCAAAGAGATCATCAATCCTTGGGATCGGGTACTTATTCTTCTTCGTCAGCTTGTTCAATTCTCTGTAGTCGATACACAACCACATAATACCATCCTCTTCTTAACGAAGAGGACCGGTGTGCTCCAAGGCGACGAGCTTGGACGCACGTACCCTTGCTCCATCAGCTCCTCTAGCTGAACTTTCAACTCTGCCATCTCCTTAGGCGCCAACCTATACGGAGCACGTGACACCGGTTTGGCCCCCGGCACGAGCTCGATGGTGAAATCAATCTCCCGCTGCGGTGGGGCTACGGGAAGACTATCCGGGAACACATCGGGGTATTCGCAAACCACGGGAATGCTATCCAACGTGGACTTTGGCTCTACAGCCCCCACTATTGCGAAGAACAACTCTGCACCAGCACGAACCGCCTTCACCACCTGAAGAGCAGACATCAGTGTCTTGCTCGACCCCTTTAGCCCCTCGAATGTAGTCTCCCGCCCTACAACCAGCTTGACCTCCTTCCGGTCACAGTCAATCCAAGCTTTCTGCTTCGAAAGCCAATCCATCCCAAAGATCACGTCGAACTCTACTAGCGACAGCAATGACGCTAGCAAGTCGAACTTTTGGCTCCCAATGTTAACCTTTACGGCGCACACCCTGTCCGCACGCATCGAGCACCCATTCGGTAGCAGCACATCCAACTTGTCCTTCGCCATCGAAGAAGGGACTCCGATGCGCGATATGAAACTTTCGGACAATAAGGAATGTGAAGCTCCCGTGTCGAACAGTGCCCGTGCCGGACTATCACTAATCACAACAAAGCCTATACAAACAATATTAGGCTAACAAGCAATAGATAACAGTATTAAAGCTAACTTGCTATAAATTAACTCATACCTGTCACCACATCCGCTTGCTTGATGGCCTCCTGCTGGCCCAAGTTATAGACTCTAGGCTGAGTCGGAGCATAGTGGGACGCGATCGACTCCATCGCTTTGCCCTTCTCCTCGTAGGTAGCTCCTTGTTTCCTTTCGGACTTTGACCGTCCACTCTAGCAATCACGGGCAAAGTGCCCCGCCTTTTCACACGTGAAACAAGCGCCCGGGGTTCGATTGGTAGTTGCCCCCGAGGCACCTGAAGAAGCTGGACCCGACGTCTTAGCTTTCTTATAGAATCTGCGGTAGCCCGACTTCGACGTAGTCGGTGCCTTGAACTCCGCTTTCTTACTACCGGATTCCTTCTTCGCTTGGACATTCTTCATGTCCTTCTCCAAGGACCGGGCCGAATTGACCAGGGTCATGAAACCCTGCGCCTTGGGCCCCGACAGTAACAACCTTAAATCATCTCTTAGCCCTTCGTAGAAGCGGCTCGTCTTGCGCTCCTCGTCTGCGAAGGTAGCGCCGGCATATCTCCCCAACCGAGTAAACTCGTGGAGGTACTCATCAACGGTGCAATCCCTTTGCACCAACTTCTGAAATTTGCTTTCTAGCGCAATTCTCTGCGCCGAGGGGAGGTATCGAGCCATGAATAGTCTCGCAAACTCCTCCATCGAAACTTCGGTCAACGGCCTTCCCCGCAACTGATGCAGCTCTAGGCCTTCCCACCATAGTCTTGCGTCCCCATCCAAAAGGAACGTCGCTATAGTGGTTTTCTGCCACTCTTCTGTTTCCGTCGCAGTCATCACCCTGTTGACCCTTGAGAGCCAATCCTTTGCTTGGGTCGGGGTTTCTGCCCCCGTGAATACCGGTGGATGAAAGCCCATCACGTGCTTCAGTTATCTTTCAGTTGCTCTCCGAGGCAACTCTGGCTCCAAAACTACTTGCTCAACCCTCCTTTGCTCTGCCGTCTGAAGCAGTACTTGCTCCACAGCAGGAGCAGGCTGCTGCACCTACCTTGCAGGCTGTGCATTGATCATTGCCATGACCGCTTCTGCCACCAACCTAATGGTCTCGGTAGACAGAGGTGTTGCAGGTGCATCGCTTGGCGCACTGCTCGCCTCAGAACCTGGCCGTTCAGACGGCCCAACACCACTTCTGGTCACCTATAATCGTGCAAAACACCGATAAGCGACCAAAAATTACTGCAAACAGCAATTATAGGAACACGCAGGTTCCTCAAACATGTATATTTTCATTCCTAAGTGGACATTCATGGGTTCTTTTCATGTTATAACGATGGCGCACACATGTGCTCACCACCCCTTAAAGTGATTTCGTCCACGAATTCATTTAAGCTTGACCGAAACCAGAAGTCTGATACCAATTTGTAACACCCCTATCCGTCGGATAGCATATAGCAGTAGGTCCGGCCGGGGCCCGACGCCATATACTACGGACAGACAGGTTGGTTACGCGTTGAAACCATTCAACCAATCATGTCGTCCTACACAACACCTAGCGGAAGCAATTTATTAGGTTGCAAAAGAAATAAGAACCCAGCCACAACAACATGAATGTCCACTACAAACTCAGGAATGTATACATACACCAAAAGAGAAACGGCCTTAAGGCCTTACACTGTTCACTTAACAAAAGAAGTGTTTTCCAAACTTCGGCACGCAGGCCGGCCATACATGAAAACGGGAAAGAAACATAATCAATTAGGCCTTCGAGGGCCGGTCACAGCAACAAGGGCTTTAGCCCGCTATTTCCCGCTCTGCTCCGCAGCACCTGCAAGCCACAAACCACCGCCCGGTGGCAAACAATAGCAATGGTCAGCAATGCTGACCAAATTATAACGATCCCGCCCCCACATTCGGGGCGGCAATGTTCTTTCCCTGCACTTTATTAGCATAGGCAATTATATAAAGTATTTGCACTTCACCACAGGCGTGGGCTCGCACGGCCATACACCCCGTGCACTCAGGGCACATTCTCGGCGAACCGGCCAACGTCACGTCAATTCAAGACATAGACGTTCCCAATCCACCACCGTCTCTTGGATGGTCATCCATATGAGCATTTTGTCTTTTTGGCCTTGGTCACGGCAATTTAAGCCATAGACCGCCGAAGACCCTCATCCATGCCAACGGTCCTACCGAACGACATAGACTGGGTACGGTTCCGCCTGAACCGTGCTCACACCGCAACGGCAATTTAAGCCATATGCGCGGGTCAAGACTCACCGAGTCCCGCTTCCACCACAATAAATCACATAACCCGGTTATGTTCACGTTGGCTCCCCGGCCACCGTGTTGGCAAAACACGCTTTTGCCCAGTTTTCCGGGTGCACCTTGGAGTTAATCTCCAAGGCTCCCTGATGCAATCTACCACGTAGAAAACCCGAAAACACCCAAACACCCGGAGTCTTCCCCGGTTCATATGCAATGCAACATCACCGATCCAGCTCTACTTGTCCGGATAGGCTTCACACACAATGCCTATGTCCGTTTTCGCATACGGACTTTACACAAGGGGGACTTCACATATCTACCCCAAGGAACACTCCAACTCTTCGCTCACTCGCGAGAGAGGGCTTCCTATGCAAAGGAAAAGAGGGCTTCATATGCCCAAGGATGAGAAATCGTTACCCTTGCGTTCTTCCGCGGCGCCATCGAAAACTATGCGAATGAAAAGCACCGCAATCTCCTTGCCTCCGCGGATCCGAATACGGCTCGCGATTTGGAGCCCCGAATCTCCACCGGCCGCCGGAGTTGACCTCCTTCTTCCTCCTCCAAGCTCTCCCTTCTCTCTAGGTTTTAGAGAGAGAGTACCCAAGTGAAATAAGGGTTTCAAAACCCTATTCCCGGCTAAAACTACCCAGGAGCAGCCCCCCACCGTCGGATCCAAAGCCAAGGAAACGAACGGCCAGGATTAGATCTAAAATCCCAAAAACTGGGCCGAACACGGGTTCACACACGGCCGTGTGCCTGGACATGTAGCTCATTCGCCGTCTCGACCAAAATTGAAAACCAGCAATACGACATGTGACACGGCCTGCGACACGCCCGTGTCGCCTGCGACACGCCCGTGTCGGGACCCGTGTCACACCCCCCGTGTGCAATTGATCAACACTTCGCAGTCAGAGAGGTACACGGCTTGGTGACACGACATCAGACACGCCCGTGTCAAACTAGACACGCCCGTGTTCGTGCCCGTGTCATTACCCATGTACCCAACCGCACAGCCCAGGTGTGACACGGCCTGGGACACGCCCGTGTCCTAGGCCGTGTTCCACCACACGACCATCGTCGACCTGAACTGGTCGACTACACGGCCAGCTCGATGGCCCGAGCTCGACACGCCCGACACGGCCTCCGACACGCCCGTGTCGGGGCCCATGTCACCTGCACCAAAACCCTGTCTTGGCCAAATTCGATCCCCGTCGCTCCTACAAAATTTTGGGGTGTTACATAATGTATCATTGTACTCTTTTTTAGAAAACGGTGGAGAGAGAGGCCCAGCGATTGTATAAAAGGGTATCTGCTTTAGAGCACACATAAGCCAATACACCGGTTTCATCTCTGGACTATAGAGACATGATCCCTTAGATATTAGAAGCAACGAGAGTGGATGTAGTTCTATTTAGCCCTGTTAGGGCCTTATATATAAATAGTTGGATTAGGCCATGATAATATAAATATATAGTTGGTTTTTGATTTGCTTTTGCATTATTGATCTAATGTGATGTGTTCCACAACCTGACAAGGCGATCATTCTCCGGTTGGTGAGTGTGTTTGTTGCCACTTAAATAGCTTAGGGTGACCATCTTAGGCAGTAAGGTTCTTCTCCAACCTGACCCGAGCGCTATTAGGGAGTCTTATAATGAAATCAAAGAATTCATGATCTGTTCATGTGGGGAAGCCTCGAAATCCTTTTTCCCATGCTCTATTTTTTGGTTTAGGACAAAGCATGCAACAAAAGCCTGGTCGACCCTTTAGGATAGAAGTTTAAGTATTCTAGTTTGTGCATTTACAATCTCGCACACTCTCGTTTCTACTTTATTGAGTTTTGCAAATTCCCTTACTTTGCAAACTTCTGACTCTTTTCATGTTACTTCTCCAGATACTAGTGTTGAGTAATGAAAGATCTTCCTCGAGATATCAGTACCACCCTACGACTCCAGCACCTGCTCCTGCAATTCTCTTTGCTGAGATAGAGTTGGGTCATACATCGATATCATTGCTTGTCACCTTACAAGTTGCCATAACACATCCACTACAACAGTTAGCCGTACCCACAAGACTCTTGATGACTTTATGAGGGCTGTGTAACATACCCCACACTTCTAGGCCCCCAAAAGTTAGGGTTAGGGTTTGGGTGGTGCACGAAGGCCCTAGTGTGAACCTAGCTCAGCTTGAACTTAGGGAAACTTCTATGTGCACCCCCAATATGCATAAGTCAGCCTAGGTCAATTTACACTCACATGAACTCACTACCTCAAGGTAAGCTCATTAACACTTCCCTAACTCTAAGAGAGAGGACACTGAGCAATGAACTCAAGGCTAGGCCAATCAAGTGGGTCGAATCGACCAAAATAAATTTCAGGTAAATATAGGTCAAACCTTCACCTAAGAGGTCCCATTGGCCTCAAAACCTTAAATTGACCCCACCCCTAACCTTGTAATGCCATTAGGGGCCAAGTGGATCCAAAAGCGCCATAATGGGGTCACCAAGTTGATCAATTTGACCAAATTCAAACTTTATCCTATTTAGGTCAAAATCACACTATTTGACAAAGTGGGCCCAATTGGGGCATCACAATGATCCAATCAACATTGGGTGGTGTCAAGGGACTCAAGACACACCCCTTAGACCAGTCAACCCATCAAGTTGACCAAAGTCAACCCCAATATCAACCATGGTCAAATTAACCCCTAAAGGCTAAATGAGAGCCCAAACCAATTCAAGTGGGCAAAGGCCTTGCCCATGACCCACTAAATTTTCAGATTTATTTAATCTGATTTATGATTTTAATTGGGGTAATTAAGGGGGAATTTTCATTTGAAGGAGGGAATAATGGAGGGAGGCCAAGTGGCACTCCCTTCTTCTTCCCTAACCCCTTCTTTCATCTTCCCTGATGAAGAGGAGTTTTCCTGTAGTTATTGGTCGGCCACCATCAAGGAGGGCCATTAATGGCCATGACCTACCACCTCCCATTCATGGATCTCCTATATAGAGGCCCCCAAAGCTCAATTCGACCCTTTAATCACCTTCAGAATCCCTCAAGCAGTCGAAATCGACTCTTGGATATAAGCTTTCGGTGGAGAATCGAGATTGGGAGAAGTTCGTCGGAAAACACCAAAATCCATGGCCGGCCGCTAGAGTAGCCACATCCAAGCCTCAAATCAGGCATTTTTATCCTCCTCTCCCCTTATGCTAGCATTTTAGATCAGTAGGTAATGAGTTCGAGCTCAATCAAGCCGAATTCCCTTTTGAATTTCCATGGAAAAAGCTCAACCGGGCTTCTTCTCGGGATCGCCGGAAAACAGCCCTTCGGTGGCCGAGCCGCCGCCCGGCGATAGCCACCATCTCAATGGAGGTGGTGGTGGCCCGCTGGGTAGGGGGCTAGGTCACCGAAAAAGGGGTTATAAAAGGCTCAAGGTTCGACCAATCACGGCCTTAGGCTGGAGGTTGAAGACATAATAATTCAAAGTTTTAATATATAAATTATTATATATAATATATTATATTTATCCCTTTAATATACACATTCTGAATCAGAAAAGTGAGACCCTTAGAAGCTGAACCATGAAAAGTGATCAACATAAAAAGGTAGCCCTGTGAGTCTACTTTAATTAAAAATTAAAATCAAGTCATTTGGAGTACTGTAGCTCCCTATAGGGCAATACTTGTGAGACTGGTCTTTAGGGTAGGACATTCACTATTTCCTTAATAACATTTAATTGGCTAAGGGTATGGACTTGAAATTTGGGACATGTAAGAACATACCATATATACACCTACAACCCAAAATGGGAATTTTGGACAACATTTTGCTATGATTTTAGGAAAAAATGTGATTTTTCATATAAATGGAATATTTTGAAGAATAATAATTATTTTAATCCCAAATTTTGGTGAGAGGTTCATTAGGGAGGTATAAGGACTTGGTAAAATATTTGGGTCCTCGGGACCCCTGTAGGTTGGTGAATCCCACTTACAAGTTGTCATGTTGTATGTGATATGGTGTGCATATAGCCAAAAAGTGTATCTTATGAATTTAGCAAGATTGGCTTGGTAAAATCCAGTGAAATTTTATACATGCAATTATTTAGTGAAAGTACACCTCCTTATGAAGTTTTAGAATATTTGGAGTTGATATGCTTAACAAATGAATTAATTAGTATTTTTGTTATGCAAGTGTATTAGTGAAATTAAGATGACTAAAATAATTGAAAAAATTATGAAACCTTGCCAATAACAATGATTTAGTATTATAAACACTGGATAAATTAATTGGAATTTTTGAAACTCATAATCTTAGGTTACAATTATAATTACCATTTTTCCCCTTCTATATTATTGAGATAATTGTGCTCAAAATGAGTTATAAAATTATACATTTTTGGAATAAAATATTTATTTATCATTTTTAACCTCCAATAATTTGTCTGGAATTATTTGATGAATATGTATAGTACTTCATGTGTAATATGACCTAGTAGATCAGATTTTTGTAATTAAAAATTAAATATCAAATATTATTGGAATGATGTGCAATTTGGTCCAGAGCCATTATCACTCAAGATGATGTTAGGAAAATTTTATATTTTTGGTTTGATAATAGAAAGTGACACTTCTTGTTCAAAATCACATGTAGCAATGATTTAGGAAAATTATAATAATTACTGATTATTTTAGGAAAATTATAAATCTCTGGAATTAGTTCTAAAATATCATGATAGATCTCAAGAAATAATATTAGGACTTTAAGTTAAATATTTGGATAGTTCATGTTCATACTCTCATATGTGCTCATGTGGTCTGCATTTAACAATTTTGGAAAATTAGTGTTTTCAGCAGTTGTTATTTTGGAGAGGTCGCACACTTAGTTACTCTAAGATTGGATTTGATTATGGGTACCATACCATTAATAAATGTCTTGAGAAAGGGAGCGATGGGCTTCAGCCCATCATTGTTCCTAGTACCGCTGCGAGGGTCGATATCAGGACGGGTTGGTTCTGCGAGATGGAGGATTGGGAAGTTATTGTTATACCTGATTTTTGTTTATGTGTTGGGTGACTCAGTACTATTCTAGTCGGCACACCGATGGAAGTACGATGACTCTGGTGCGGAATGTAGATCTTTGGGGAGACCGGTGAGATATTTATATCAAGGTCTTGATGACTATGTCCCCTAAGAGCACACCCGACCAAGAAGACTGGTAATTGCCAGCAAGAATATGTGGGGATCTGCTTTTGTGTTCTTAGCATCGAGTCGTGTGAGAGGTCTAGGCTCGGTAGTGTGCCTGCCCGCCTAGGAGTGGAGACACCCGCTCCACTACCATTGTGAGCCACGACGGTTGGTATCTAAGAGGTTGGTCTCCTCCAAAAAGTGGGGATGCATGAAAGGTCTGTGCACAGAGTTGTATGGGTGAGTTAAATAATTATTGCATTGCATAGCATGACATAACATACACACTTGCAGAACCTCATCATATAAATTAGTATGAGCTCTTTTATACGACGAGTTACTATTTCGGAAACCTTAACTTATATATTTGTAAGGGCATTCGTATAAGTTAGGGTACGCTTATGTGATGGTAGTGTAGTTTCTTTACTTTACTAGTTTTACTTAACTCCTCTTTTTGTACTTTTATACTGTACTAGTTGTTGTTCTTCTTTACTGCTCATACTGATATAGAACTGCTAGAGAATTACCTATATATGCCACTATCATCTGCTTGTACATTATGCTATTATTTATCCTCCGTTTTCTTCCTCCTGCGCGGTGCTTAGGAGTCGCGGGGGTGAGGCGGGGATGAAGCAGCTGAGTCTAATTTTACTGACGGTCTTTTGACCACATCATTTTAGGGATACAAGGAGACACTGCCGTAATTCGACCGAGTAGAGCCAGAGATTGAGACATTAGGATCAGAGGAGCCGGAGTCACGCACTACCACTACTATTACCCGACATCAAGTCGATGATCATATGGTTTAGCTTCCGTGTTGTTAGTTGAGAGAGAGTGATATTTTATGATTTTTATGTACTAGGCATAAGCCTTAATATTCGTACTCTTATTTATTTCATGTGGACCCTTTGTTTGGATATTTATATATCTATGTTGTGATATGTGGATGATAACTCTAATTATTTCTATTTTTATTTCAATATTTTCTATTAATAGTTAGATTTAATATATCAATTTTATAATTTAAAATTAATAATTAGCTACTTTTTATATTTTATAACTATTTGTTCTAATAAAATTATTTTCAATCTTGCAAAACTAAACTGTAGAATTTTTGGAGCAAAATTTGATTTTCTTCTTTTCGACCTAGACACGCCCGGTGACATGCCCTCCATGGGTGTGACCAGGGGCGTGACACACACGAGCAAAGCATGTCAACGCTAATCGTCGACCTGTGGCCAAAGAACGTCGATCGACCACTAACACGCCCGTGTCGTACTATGACACGCCCGTGTCACCCTTACATGGGGCGTGCCAGCCGATGGAAGGATCGTTGAACTTGCCACATCAGATTAAAATGACATGTCTGGGTCACGGGCGTGAACCAGGGCGTGTCAGGTGCGTTTTCCAACCAATTACTCGGCCGTTCGTATCGTTGCCGCAAGAAACTGTTGCAGCTAGACACGCCCCTGGTCACAGGCGTGCCAGGGGGCGTGACGCCTCCATCAAGAGCAGTTTACTCCCGCCATTTTCAGATTCTCGCCTGTTGAAACCAAAAACTTGGTCTCTCATGGAGTTCGGGGGTCCCAAAAGAGGGCTGACCTCACACCTACTACACTCGAGGGAACGTCACGGACCAAAGACTTGGGAAACTAGGAACAGACCCTCGGCTCTAGCGTGAAGGTCTCACCACACGCCCGGAAGGTCTCAAAAGCACTTCCCCTCCCTCACCAATGGCTGAGCCGGGTACTTTGGAGAGCTCTCTAAACTCAACCAAGAAGAAGAAAACAAGGGAGGAGGAAGCCAAAAACTCATCCTCTCCAAAGGTACCCAAGGGGGTCTATTTATAGTTTTCCAAGCCTGGGGGCCGAAATGTCAAAAAAATCCTTAAGGCAAAAAGGCCTCGAGCTAATAGTAAACCTCCACACCGGGGGGTAAAGATGTAACACCCCCCCCCCCCCCCCCCCCGAGGGCAAAATGGTAAAAGCACGACCCAAAGAGATACAAGAGCGGGACGAGGCGAAGCCATACCCCCACCTCCCTAAAGAAACCGCGGGTCGGGGGCTAACAGTTGGCCGCAGGCCTTGCTTGCCCACATGGCAGGCCGCCCGAGCGAGCACCAGCCCGCAGGGGTCTTGCTCGCAGGGCAGGCCGGCCGGGCGAACACAAGCCATTGCTGGTCTCGCCCGTAGGGCTGGCCGCCCAGGCGAGCACCAGCCAACACTGGTCTCGCCCGCAGGGCAGGCCGCTCGGGCGAGCACCAGCCCGCGCTGGTCTCGCCCGCAAGGCAGGCCCCCGGGGGACCACCAGCCTGCGCTGGTCTCGCCCGTAGGGCAGGCTTTCCGGGCGAGCACCAGTCAGCGCTGGTCTCGCTCGCAGGGCAGGCCTCCCGGGCGAGCACCAGCCCGCAGAGGTCTCGCTCGCAGGGCAGGCCGCCCGAGAGAGCACCAGCAAGCGCTGGTCTCGCACGCAGGGCAGACCGTCTGGGCGAGCACCAACCCGCAGGGGTCTCACCCGCAGGGTAGGCCGCCCGGGCGAGCACCAGCCCGCCCTAGTCTCGCTCGCAAGGCAGCCGCTCGGGGGACCACCAGCCTGCACCCGTCTCGCCGCTCCTACCTTGTGCCAAGGCAAGTCGGAAGGTGCCAGCCATCCTGCCTCACCCACCCAAAAAAGGGCCTGAGGAGGTGGATTTTTTCTCCCCCTACTAGTATATTTCCAAGGCCAAGCCAAAATTGGTCACCAAGAGTGCAAAATCTCTGAAAAGCTTAAAAAACATAAAGCTCGTCCTACGTCTGTCGAGGGGACCCTACTCTGTGAATACGGGGTTGTACACAATCCCCACTCTTTTCGAGGTTGACACAAGCTCGTAAAGAAATATCCAACCCAACGTATTCGCTGAGTGACCACTTCTCACGGTTTGAAAGATACTTGACCTCTCCGGGGAGTCGACCTGTCTTGCCAGCTAATGGGAGCCTGGGTGACGATACAGCCTCAGGGTGAAAACACTTAGCCTCCCGAGGGGTAAACCTGTCATGCCAGCTAATGGGATCCTGGGTGACGAGACAGCCTTGGGGTGAAAACACTTAGCCTCCCGAGGGGTCAACCTGTCATGCTAGGTAATGGGAGCATGGGTGACGAGACAGTCTCGGGGTGAAAACACGGTGACCCCTGTCATACCAGTTAATGGGATCCTGGGTGACGAGACAGCCTCGGGGTAAAAAAACTTAGCCTCCCGAGGGGTCAACCCGTCATGCCAGCTAATGGGAGCTTCGGTGACGAGATAGCCTCGGGTGTGAAAATACTCGAGCATCCACGAGAGGTACGCATGCCTTGCAAGCTAGTGAGAGCCTGACAGCGGGACCGTCATCGGAGCAAAGGAACTGGGCTTCCACGAGAAGTACCACCAGACCTACTATCTAGTGGGAGCCTGGCAGCAGGACCGTCATCAGAGCAAAGGAACTGGGCTTCCACGAGAGGTACCACCGGACCTGCCAGCTAGTGGGAGCCTGGCAGTGGGACCGTCATCAGAGCAAAGGAACTGGGCTTCCATGAGAGGTACCACCAGACCTGCCAGCTAGTGGGAGCCTGACAGCGGGACCATCATCGGAGCAAAGGAACTGAGCTTCCACGAGAGGTACCACCGGACCTGCCAGCTAGTGGGAGCCTGGCAGCGGGACTATCATCGGAGCAAAGGAACTTGGCTTCCACGAGAGGTACAACTGGACCTGCCATCTAGTGGGAGCCAGGCAGCCAGACCGTCATCAGAGCAAAGGAACTGGGCTTCCACGAGAGGTACCACCGGACCTGCCAGCTAGTGGGAGCCTGATAGCGGGAATGTCATCGGAGCAAAGGAGCTGGGCTTCCATAAGAGGTACCACCGGACCTGCCAACTAGTGGGAGCCTGACAGCCGGACCGTCATCAGAGCAAAGGAACTGGGCTTCCACGAGAGGTACCACCGAACCTGCCAGCTAGTGGGAGCCTGACAGCAGGACCATCATTGAAGCAAAGGAACTGGGCTTCCACGAGAGGTACCACCCGACCTGCCAGCTAGTGGGAGCCTAACATCGGGACTGTCATCGGAGCAATGGAACTGGGCTTCCATAAGAGGTACCACCAGACCTGCCAACTAGTGGGACCTGATAGCGGGACCGTCATCGGAGCAAAGGAACTGGGCTTCCACGAGAGGTACCACCGAACCTGCCAGCTAGTGGGAGCCTGGCAGCGGGACCGTCATCAAAGCAAAGGAACTGGGCTTCAACGAGAGGTACCACTGGACCTTCTAGCTAGTGGGAGCCTTGGAGAGAGACCGTCATCGGAGCAAAGGAACTGGGCTTCCACGAGAGGTACCACCAGACCTGCCAGCTAGTGGGAGTCTAACAGCGGGACCATCATCGGAGCAAAGGAACTGGGCTTCCACGAGAGGTACCACCAGACCTGCCAGCTAGTGGGAGCCTGACAGAAGGACCGACATCGGATCAAAGGAACTGGGCTTCCATGAGAGGTACCACAGGACCTGCCAGCTAGTGGGAGCCTGGCAGCGGGACCGTCATCGGAGCAAAGGAACTGGTCTTCCACGAGAGGTACCACCGGACCTGCCAGCTAGTGGGAGCCTGACAACGGGACCATCATCAGAGAAAAGGACTTGGACCTCAAGGCCTGCTGTGGTGGGGGCTTGACCCTGAGCAGGTCCTCCCTACTGCCTCCAGCCTAGTTTCGGACCCTCCTGTCCCTAAAACCCCTGAGCTCTCTGCTCTTCTCTCCATCTTCCTTCCTGATGCCTTGAGCCACCTTGCTTCTTTGGATCCGAATCCGTTAGCTTTGCCAGCTTCTTGACGAATCTCGGGTTGGCCTCCTCCATGGCTATCTCCTCTGCCGCCCTTCCATCAGCCCCTCGAAGGAAAGGGGGGCCTTTTGGGTCAGGCTCATCTTAATGAACCCCTCGCGCAACCCCACCGTGAATGCCATATAGAGGGCATACCCCGACATCTCCTGGATATCCAGGATCTCTTCTTAGAACCTGTCAACGTAATGGGCCAGCGACTCCTCGGCCCTCTGCCTTATCAGGAAGATGGATTCAAGACTCTTCTTCCTCTTCTTGGAGGTGCAGAAGCGGAGCTGAACGCTTCGCCTCAAGTCCTCGAACCCATAATTGAACTTGGACGGAGTTGATGAAATCAGTCCCTTGCCTTCTCCTTCAATGCGATCGCAAAGAGGCGACAATTGAATGCATCCGTCATCGGCCTGATGGAGACAACATCCTCAAACCACTACAGGTGCTGGACGGAGTCATCCTTCCCGGTATAGTAAGCCATGTCAGGCTCTCTGAACCCCTCGGGAACAGGAGCTGAGATGATCAGCTCGCTGAAGGGTGACCCCATGAGGGGTGGTCTCGCCACCTCTACTCGCACGACCTGCTCGCTTGGAGGGCTATCACTCGCCGGGCTGGGGATCAGCTCCTGGCCGGGGAGGTCTCGCTCGACCCCCTCTCCCATCCTTTCCTTCCCATCTCGCTCGACCCCCTCTCCCATCCTTTCCTTCCCAGGTCGCCTACCTGGTGCACTTCCTTCTCCCCCTGCTGGGGTCATCTCGAATGTGCCCTTGAGAGGCAGCTCGCAGAGACCACTCTAGGTCAGCTCGCCGAGACCCTTGGGAGCCAGTCCTTAGGGGATGGGGGTTAAGCCGTCAGCCCGATGGGCGATGCCTCTCAGCATCTCCATGATTCCTTGGATGGAAGCCATTAACTCCTCCCTTACTACAAAGGGTCCGGGGTTGGGGAGCTCGCCAGGATCGTCACCACCTCCCTGATCTCCATCCATGACTCTCTCCCGAGATCTTCTGTGTTGGTCACTCTCGACGCCCACCACACCAAAATGTTGAAACCAAAAACATGGTCTCTCGTGGAGTTCGGGGTCCCAAAAGAGGGGTGACCTCACACCTACTACACTCGGGGGAACGTCACGGACCAAAGACTTGGGAAACTAGGAACATACTCTCGGCTCTAGCGTGGAGGTCCCACCACACGCCCGAAAGGTCACAAGAGCACTTCCCCTCCCTCACCAATGACTGAGTCGGGTATCTTGGAAATCTCTCTATACTCAACCAAGAAGAAGAAACCAAGGGAGGAGGAAGCCAAAAACTCATCCTCTCCAAAGGTACCCAAGGGGGTCTATTTATAGTTTTTCCAAGCCTGGAGGCCGAAATGTCCAAAAAACCCCCTAAGGCAAAAAGGCCTCGAGCCAATAGAAAACCTCCACACTGGGGGGTAAAGAGGTACCCCCCAGGGCAAAACGGTAAAAGCACGGCCCAAAGAGGTCCAAGAGCGGGAGGAGGCCAAGCCATACCCCCTACCTCCTCGGAGAAATTGTGCGCCGGCGGCTGACAGCAGGTCGCAGGCCTTGCTTGCCCCAGGGAAGGCCGCCCGGGAGAGCACCAGACAACCCTGGTCTCTCCCGTAGGGCAGGCCGCCTAGGCGAGCACCATCTCGCACTGGTCTCGCCCACAAAGCTGGCCGCTCGGGGGACCACCAGCCTGCGCTGGTCTCGCCCGCAGGGCAGGCCGCCCGGGCGAGCACCAACCAGCGCTGGTCTCGTCTGCAGGGTAGGCTGCCTGGGCGAGCACCAGCCCGCAGAGGTCTCGCTCGCAGGGCAGGCCGCCCGGGCGAGCACAAACCAATGCTGGTCTCACCCGCAAGGCAGGCCGCCCGGGCAAGCACCAACCCACAGGGTAGGCTGCCTGGGCGAGCACCAGCGCGCGCTGGTCTTGCCCGCAAGGCAGGCCGCTCGGGGGACCACCAACCTGCGCCCGTCTCGCCGCTCCTACCTAGCGCTAAGACAAGCCGGGGGGTGCCAGCCATCCTGCCTCACCAACCCAAAAAAGGGGCCGGGGGGGAGGTGGATTTTTTCTCCCCCTACTAGTATATTTTTAAGGCCAAACCAAAATTGGCCACCAAGAGTGCAAAATCTCTGAAAAGCTTAAAAAACATAAAGCCCGTCCTACGTCTGCCGAGGGGAACCTACTCTACGAATACGGGGTTGTACACCTCCGTTTTCCAGAAATAGATCTCACACGCCCTAGGTCATGGGCATGACCTAGGGGCGTTACCCGTCAGTTAACAGATTTTGGCGGTTTCCTCCTCCAATGTTCCCGGGGATTCAAGACAACGGTTCCAAGCCTGACACGCCCTACGTCACTCCCGTGATCTAGGGCGTGACCAACCATCAATTTTTTCTATAAATTCCAGACAGCTTCAGATGCTCAGGGGGAATTTTTGGAGTTGGAGTCTTGTAGTTTGCTGTTTTATTTTGCTGTATTTTTCATTTCCTAATCTAATTTTACATTGTGTAAGTTTCAATTCAAGTTTACTTTTCATTTTAATTATGTCTCTCCCTACCCTATTTTGTAATTCCCTAATCATGATGAGTAGCTAAATTTCATTTAGCACTTGATTATGATGATCCTTGGAATAAAATAAAAATTTCTATTTTATCAAAAATGTCTTGTTCTTGATCTTGCTAACTTACGATTTATTCTTGAATTATATTTTGTCGATTTCATATTGCGCGGATATGATATTCGATCTAAGATTCGTATCCTAAATGACCCAGAGGTTGAGGATACGAGGAGGTCACTCAAGGAAAAAAGGAGTTGCATGCACTCCTCGAGAGAGGATGACAAAAATCCTCCGGATTGGAGTCAAATCCAATAAAATGGTTCATCGCCTAAATCAAGCTTAGGGGTTTCAACTAGCCGAGAGGTCTTAATCGATCAACCTAAGGTTAGTCAAAAACATGAGCTTGAGAGAGACGTTTTTGTACTTTATGAACCTCTACGGTCGAGTGAGTAATTTAAGAACTCATATTGCTTTATTTTTCAAGAAGGTTTATTTTATCCCAAGGGGATTCTAGATCAAGTGCTAGCTTCCCCTTCATCGAATTTCTCTTTCTTAGTATAACGCTTCATTTTCCTTGTCCGTTTTAATCAAAAACCAAATTTCCCGTCCGATAAGATAATAGCTCTTTCTTGTGAGTACAAGTACTCGACAAGCCCCGAGTCGATATACGACACTTGATTCTATACTCCAAACGATAGGTATACTTGTCTCATCAATTGGAAACACGCGTTAGCATGAGGAAAATAACCATCAAGTTTTGGCGCCGTTGCCGGGGAATTTTCTTTGTCGATATTTTAAAAACAAGAATCTATTAATTTATCTTTTTTTTATTTTGTTTGTTTTCTTTAAAAGTTTTAACTTTAATTTTTTATTATAAAAATTTCTTGCGAAAGGGCTGTGCCGGGTTTTCATCCCGCAATACCGCCTAGTACCTTGCTAACCCATCACTGGGTAGCCCTTGGGAAGTCCGAGAAATTTTATTTTATAAATTTTTAATCTTAAAACTTTTATCTTTCATTTTATTTTGGTGTATGACCCGAGGGAATCCGTCAAATCTATTTGACTTGGATCCGGAGATCGAGCAAAGCTTACGACGATGCCTAAGACTCTGTGACCTCAATTCTCCAGATTTGGTTGAGGAATCCGTAGGTAACACTTTTTCTTCTTCACTATCTTCGTCTTTTTTTTCTTCTTCCTCCGCCTCCCCTTATTCTCCATTTTCTTTTAATTTGGGTAATCAAAATCCAAATATGGCCGAAGAACAGACTATGTCCTAATATGCTCGGCCAAATTTGGATGATGAGCAATCATGTGTTGTTCGACTCGCTATTGCTAACAATAACTTTGAATTGAAGTCAAACATCATTCAAATGGTACATCAATCAGTACAATTTGATGGGCTTCAAGATGAGGACTCAAATGCGCATATTTCTAACTTTTTAGAAATGTGCGATACTTTTAAAATCAACGGGGTTTCCGATGATGCCATTCGGCTAAGGCTTTTTTCTTTTTTTTTACGCACCAAGGCTAAGCAGTGGTTGAGTTCTCTCCCAAGAGGCTCCATTACTACTTGGGTCGAGATGACGGAAAAATTTCTCACGAAATATTTTCCGCCCGCTAAGACGGCCAAATTACGCAATAATATTACTTATTTCTCCCAAGTTGATACGGAAACATTATATGATACTAGGGAACGATTTAAGGAATTGCTTCGCCGTTGCCCGCATCATGCAATCCCCGATTGGTTGCACGTGCAAACCTTCTATAATGGCCTCAATCAACAAACGAGGCAACATATTAATGCCGCCGTCGGTGGAACGTTAAACAACAAGACACCGGTGGCTGCCCAAGAACTTATAGAAGGTATGACTATGAATACATATAAGTGGAGTACACCCCGGTCTAGTCCACCTAAACTGGCCGGGATGTACGAAATAGATACGAATTCTAATTTATCTCTCTAGGTCGAGAAACTACAAAAACAGATGAACGAGATGACTGCTTCCTCGTCTACACCTACCTGTGTGCCCCAATATTGGGAGTCTTCTACTATTGCCGAGCATGTGGATTACATGGGTAATCCGAATCGGCCACCTTATAATCTGGGTAATAATTTTGGTAATACCTATCACCCGGGTATAAGGAATCACCCCAACTTCTCTTGGATTAATCCGGGGAACGCGGCTCGCCCACCTAACACCATTCCTCCCGGTTATTTTCCACCACAAGCTCCAAAAGCTCCCAATCTCGAGGAGTTGTTCACCAAATATACAACTACAAATGATGCCAACATCCGGAATCTCACCGGATCTCTTCGTAATTTGGAGACACAAATTGGGCAAATCGCTAAAATGCTCTCCGATCGCCAATAAGGAGCGCTACCGGGCAATACGGAGCCCAACCCAAGGGAGCAAGCTAAAGCCATGCACCATCACTCTATGGAGTGGGAAGGAGGTAACCACTTCTCCAATTCCGGTTGATACGGAGGTAACAACTTCTTCATCTTCTCCTCCGCTTAAGCCTTCTATTTCTAATAAACCAAAAGCTTATCAACCACCTCTTCCCTATCCGTCTAAAATGCAAAAAGATCGGGTGGATGAGCACCATGGTAAATTTTTAGATATGTTTAGACAAATTCAAATAAATTTACCGTTTTGCGAAGTTTTCGCACAAATGTCGAAGTATACCAAGTACCTCAAGGATCTTTTGTCTAATAAAAAGAAACTTGAGGATATCTCCACGATTCAATTGAACGCGGAGTGTTCGGAAGTGTCACTTAATAAATTGCCTAGGAAATTGCCCGATCCGGGTAGTTTCTCCATTCATTGTTTATTTGGTGATTTATTAGTAACACGTGCATTAGCCGATCTAGACGCCTCAATTAATTTAATGCCTTATTCTTTAGTGAAGAAATTGGGCTTAGGAGAGCCTAAGCCCACAAGAATGAGCATTCAATTGGCGAATCGGTCTATCAAATTCCCTATGGGGATCATTGAGGATGTACTTGTCAAAGTTGACAAATTTATCTTTCCGGTAGATTTCGTCATCTTTGACATCGAAGAGGACACTGAGGTACCACTCATTGTCGGTTGTCCTTTTCTTGCCACCTCGCGCGCAATTATAGACGTTAGTAACAGTAAATTTCTCCTTAGAGTCAGAGATGAAAAAGTTACATTTACTATTGACTCGTCTATGAAAAATTCGCTCGCAAAATGACGACTCATGTTATTACTTGGAGGCTTCTCCCGAAGAAGACTCCTTTCCTTTTTCTGAACTTGCTTTATCATCTATTGATCATGACACCAATGTTGAAAATTTAGATTTAATTGTTTATGAACATAGTGATAATAATTCGATCACTCGCGCACCTATTTTTGAAATTTTGGAAGTTGGTAGTGATCGTTTAAAAACTTCTTATGATGAACCTCCCAACTTGAACTAAAACAATTGCCTAATCATTTAGTGTATTTATTTTTAGCGGAGGATTCTAAACTTCTGGTTATTGTGCCGACCTACTTGACCGATGATGAAAAAAATAAATTATCTAATATTTTAAAACATCATCGTCATGCAATTGCGTGGAAGATCACGGATTTGAGAGGGATTAATCCCTCCTTTTGCACACATAAAATTTTATTGGAAGAACACGCTCATAAAACCATTCAACCTCAACGCCGGCTAAATCCTAACATGAAGGAGGTAGTCAAGGCTGAGGTAATAAAATTAGTAGATGCGGGCATCATCTATCCGATTTCAGATAGCTCTTGGGTGAGTCCGGTCCAAGTGGTGCCCAAGAAAGGAGGGTTAACGGCAGTGCCTAACGATAAAAATGAATTAATCCATACTCTAACCGTTACCGGATGACGGGTGTGCATCGACTATCGTAAATTAAATGATGCAACCCGTAAGGATCATTTTTTTTTGTCGTTCATTGACCAAATCCTTGAACGGTTATTCGGACACTCTTTTTATTGTTTTCTTGACGGTCTTTCAGGATATTTCCAAATCCCAATCGCGCCCGAAGACCAAGAGAAAACAACCTTCACTTGTCCGTATGACACCTTCGCCTATCGAAGAATGCCTTTTGGTTTATGCAATGTGCCGGCAACCTTCCAAAGGTGTATGCTAGCGATCTTTGATGAATTAGTGGAGGATATCATGGAGGTCTTCATGGATGATTTCTCCATTTTTGGAGATTCGTTTGATTTATGTTTGGCAAACCTTTCCCGTGTACTCCAAAGATGTAAGGACACGAACCTAGTTTTAAACTAGGAGAAGTGCCATTTTATGGTACGGGAAGGTTTGGTCTTAGGCCACAAAATTTCTAGCAAGGGCATAGAGGTAGATAAAGCTAAAATTGAAACTATAGAAAAACTACCCCTCCCCCCCCTCAAATATTAAGGCCGTTCGTAGTTTTTGGGGCATGCCGGTTTCTATCGCCGGTTTATAAAGGATTTTTCTAAAATAACTAAGCCCCTTACACACATTAGAAAAAGATGCACCATTTATTTTTGATGAAAATTATTTGCGTGCTTTTTCTCTTATTAAAGAAAAATTAATTAACGCTCATATCATGATCGCTCCAAATTGGGAACTTCCATTTGAGATAATGTGCGATGCTAGTAGTTTTGCCGCAGGTGCGGTTTTAGGACAATGCATAAATAAAAATTTTCATCCTATTTATTATGCGAGCAAAACACTAACCGCTGCACAAGAAAATTATACTACCACCGAAAAAAAAATTATTAGCTGTTATATTTGCATTTGATAAATTTTGCTCCTACCTAACCTTGTCAAAGATTATTGTTTTTACCGATCATTCGGCTTTGAGATATATACTAACAAAAACAGATGCAAAGCCGCGATTGATTAGGTGGATCTTACTCCTCCAAGAATTTGACTTGGAGATTCGTGACAAGAGAAGAGCGGAGAACTTGGCGGCTGATCATCTTTTGCGGTTGGAGAATCCCAATTCGGGGATCTCATAGAGGAGGACATTGACGACACTTTCCCCGAGGAGCGTCTTCTCTCTATTCATAAGGTAATCACTCTCCCCATTCCTTAGTTCGCTGATTTTGCAAATTATCTTGTTGCGAGATTCCTCCCGAATGGTTTTTCTTATCAAGAAAAGAAGAAATTCTTTTTCGATTTGAAAAATTATTTTTGGGAGAATCCCTTTCTTTTTCATGTTTGCGCAGACCAAGTAGTGTGGAGGTGTGTTTCTCATGAGGAAGACGCCCAAATTCTAAAACATTGCCACGAGGGACTCGCCGGTGGGCACTATAAAGCTAATCGGACGGCTCGAAAAGTACTTGAAGCAGGCTTCTGTTGGCCAAGCATCTTCAAGGATGCTCACACCCATGTAAGTCGTTGTGAACAATGCCAACGCTCAGGTAATATTTCCCACCGTGATGAAATGCCCTTAAATTTATTTTTAGAAATAGAAGTATTTGATTTATGGGGGATCGACTTTGTTGGACCGCTACCATTTTCCTATGGAAATAAATATATTTTGGTAGCAGTTGACTACGTGTCACGGTGGGCGGAAGCGCAAGCCCTTCCCATTAATGATGCCCGAGTCGTTACCCGATTTCTTAAAAAACTATTTTCACGATTTGGAGCATCGCGGGCAATAGTTAGTTATAGGGGCACACACTTTTGTAACACACAATTTGCTAAAGTATTATCCAAATACGGCATTACACATAGGCTAGCCACCCCCTATCACCCTCAAACAAGTGGCCAGGTAGAAGTAGTTAACCGTGAAATTAAACGTATACTAGAAAAAACGGTTTCTACTAGTAGAAAGGATTGGTCGGTCAAGCTTGATGATGCTCTATGGGCTTATCAGACCGCGTACAAGACCGCTATCGGTTGTACGTCATATCGATTGGTCTATGGGAAAGCATGCAATTTACCAGTTGAGCTTGAACATCGTGCATTTTGGGCACTTAAATTTTTAAATCTTGATGAAAATATGTCCTCCGAGCTCCGTAAATTCCAACTTAACGAGCTCGATGAGTGGCGCTCCCTCGCTTATGAGAATAACAAACTCTATAAGGAGCGCACCAAATTTTATCATGATAGAAAGATTAAGCACCCAAAGGACTTCCAACCGTGGGACTAAGTCCTTCTTTATAACGCGCGCTTGCGCTTATTTTCGGGTAATCTTAAGTCCCGTTGGTCCGACCCTTTTGTCGTGAAGGAGGTTTGGCCGTACAGGACGGTGCTTATTTCGCACTCGGAAGGAGGTGATTTTAAAGTGAATGGGCACCGACTAAAATTATTTATTTCCGGTGATAATATCAACACACAATTAGACAACATAATGTTGTCAAACCCATAACGTAGCGCGCATCAATATTGTCGAGCTCAACGACCATAAACAAAGCGCTCGTGGGAGGCATCTCATGGTTATCCTTTCTTTTTATTTTTAATTTTCTTTTTGAGTTTTTACAGGTTTGAAGAACATCGATGCATGACAATCGGCCGGGGACGAACGTCAAGTCTACGTGTTTCTTCAAGTCGGTAACTTAATATTTTATTCTAGTTTCTTTGAATCTTTTAAAAAAACAAAGAACAACAAAAACAAAAGAATATAATATATCAAAACCAAAAATATATATTTTCTATGTGTATTTCTCGTACACGCCCTGTCACGGGCGTGTCAGAGGCGTGTCTTGCCTGTATTACAAAACCTGCGATGGTTTCGTATGCAGCGTGCTTCCGTTCATCTTACGGACATGACACGGACATGACATTGATGGTCACGGGCATGTCATGCCCATGTCTCGGGTATCTTAGGCGTTGACCAGGTCTGCCTCGGATTCCCTCGGTGTGCTATTATCGGCCGACACGCCCCAGAGACATGGGCGTGACCCTGGGGCGTGACAGTGGAATCCGAGGACAACACCACGGATTCCCGCACGCCCCCATAGTATAACAATAACATGCCCAGAGTCACGGGCATGACTCTGAGAGTCACGGGCGTGACTCTGGGGGGTGACCCACGAATCCGAGGCAGCGCGCCTTAGATTCCTTCTATCTTTGACCCGTGCTTGTCACGCCCCTGTCACGAGCGTAACAGGGGTGGCGTGACCAACCCGTGAATTCCTATAAATTGGAATTCACCCCCCTCTCTTCTCTCCACATCTTCCAGCCTTCACCCTCTATTTCCTTACTTCTTTTGCCAAATTTTTCCCCTTGTTCTCGCCATGCCTCACCACCACCCTCGTTCCACAGCTTCTTCCTCCGAGAACCTTGCAGATCCCGCCTCGGCGGAAGCCATTCTCTTGTTTGAAAATGCCACACAGTAGGACTGGAGCGAGCGACTGCGCGCCAAACCCTTTAGCGTGTTCCGGATCTTTGACTGGGCGATCCTCACCACCTTCGGAGCAGCGGAGATAGTTCGGGGATTTCTATCCACCCCGGGATGTGCTCCCCTTTTCTCCATTTCAGAGCCAGCTTTCCTCGAGCTCACCATCGAGTTCTTGGCATCTTTTGAGTTCCGTTGGGCAGCGCATGATGATTTCATCATCTTTTTAATGGGCGGAATGATGCACCAGCTCACCATCTGCCAATTCAATGTCACCATGGGCTTTTTATTAGAGGCCTTTTTCACATCCCCCGCCTACCTCGACCTCCAAATTGATTTCCCTCCCGATTTCAACCTCCTCACTTTTTGGTCGGAAATCAGTAATGACGCCGCCCCCTACACCACAAAGAAATCCAAGGGTAGCCACCTCATTTCCCCTGCTTTGCGCATTCTCCACAACCTTCTCACTTTTACTCTTTCCGGACGCAGCGATAGCCACGACGTGGTGTCTCGGGCGGACTTACTATACTTATATAGTATGCTTTATCGGGTCCCACTCAACCTTGGTTACATGCTCACCATTTTCTTTCGGCATCATGCCGAAAATGTGAGATTGGGAGCGGTGCACGGCGGGAATTTCATCACTTTCCTAGCCAAGCAGACCGACGTTTGGGATGCCCTTTCGCGGCTCACTTGCATGCAAACGCCGCAGGCTCTCCAGTTCCCGACCCTTCAAGAAGATCACGGATTTGAGAGGGATTAATCCCTCCTTTTGCACACATAAAATTTTATTGGAAGAACACGCTCATAAAACCATTCAACCTCAACGCCGGCTAAATCCTAACATGAAGGAGGTAGTCAAGGCCGAGGTAATAAAATTAGTAGATGCGGGCATCATCTATCCGATTTCAGATAGCTCTTGGGTGAGTCCGGTCCAAGTGGTGCCCAAGAAAGGAGGGTTAACGGCAGTGCCTAACGATAAAAATGAATTAATCCATACTCTAACCGTTACCGGATGACGGGTGTGCATCGACTATCGTAAATTAAATGATGCAACCCGTAAGGATCATTTTTTTTTGTCGTTCATTGACCAAATCCTTGAACGGTTATTCGGACACTCTTTTTATTGTTTTCTTGACGGTCTTTCAGGATATTTCCAAATCCCAATCGCGCCCGAAGACCAAGAGAAAACAACCTTCACTTGTCCGTATGACACCTTCGCCTATCGAAGAATGCCTTTTGGTTTATGCAATGTGCCGGCAACCTTCCAAAGGTGTATGCTAGCGATCTTTGATGAATTAGTGGAGGATATCATGGAGGTCTTCATGGATGATTTCTCCATTTTTGGAGATTCGTTTGATTTATGTTTGGCAAACCTTTCCCGTGTACTCCAAAGATGTAAGGACACGAACCTAGTTTTAAACTGGGAGAAGTGCCATTTTATGGTACGGGAAGGTTTGGTCTTAGGCCACAAAATTTCTAGCAAGGGCATAGAGGTAGATAAAGCTAAAATTGAAACTATAGAAAAACTACCCCCCCCCCCCCCTCAAATATTAAGGCCGTTCGTAGTTTTTGGGGCATGCCGGTTTCTATCGCCGGTTTATAAAGGATTTTTCTAAAATAACTAAGCCCCTTACACACATTAGAAAAAGATGCACCATTTATTTTTGATGAAAATTATTTGCGTGCTTTTTCTCTTATTAAAGAAAAATTAATTAACGCTCATATCATGATCGCTCCAAATTGGGAACTTCCATTTGAGATAATGTGCGATGCTAGTAGTTTTGCCGCAGGTGCGGTTTTAGGACAATGCATAAATAAAAATTTTCATCCTATTTATTATGCGAGCAAAACACTAACCGCTGCACAAGAAAATTATACTACCACCGAAAAAAAATTATTAGCTGTTATATTTGCATTTGATAAATTTTGCTCCTACCTAACCTTGTCAAAAATTATTGTTTTTACCGATCATTCGGCTTTGAGATATATACTAACAAAAACAGATGCAAAGCCGCGATTGATTAGGTGGATCTTACTCCTCCAAGAATTTGACTTGGAGATTCGTGACAAGAGAGGAGCGGAGAACTTGGCGGCTGATCATCTTTTGCGGTTGGAGAATCCCAATTCGGGGGATCTCATAGAGGAGGACATTGACGACACTTTCCCCGAGGAGCGTCTTCTCTCTATTCATAAGGTAATCACTCTCCCCATTCCTTAGTTCGCTGATTTTGCAAATTATCTTGTTGCGAGATTCCTCCCGAATGGTTTTTCTTATCAAGAAAAGAAGAAATTCTTTTTCGATTTGAAAAATTATTTTTGGGAGGATCCCTTTCTTTTTCGTGTTTGCGCAGACCAAGTAGTGTGGAGGTGTGTTTCTCATGAGGAAGACGCCCAAATTCTAAAACATTGCCACGAGGGACTCGCCGGTGGGCACTATAAAGCTAATCGGACGGCTCGAAAAGTACTTGAAGCAGGCTTCTGTTGGCCAAGCATCTTCAAGGATGCTCACACCCATGTAAGTCGTTGTGAACAATGCCAACGCTCAGGTAATATTTCCCACCGTGATGAAATGCCCTTAAATTTATTTTTAGAAATAGAAGTATTTGATTTATGGGGGATCGACTTTGTTGGACCGCTACCATTTTCCTATGGAAATAAATATATTTTGGTAGCAGTTGACTACGTGTCACGGTGGGCGGAAGCGCAAGCCCTTCCCATTAATGATGCCCGAGTCGTTACCCGATTTCTTAAAAAACTATTTTCACGATTTGGAGCATCGCGGGCAATAGTTAGTTATAGGGGCACACACTTTTGTAACACACAATTTGCTAAAGTATTATCCAAATACGGCATTACACATAGGCTAGCCACCCCCTATCACCCTCAAACAAGTGGCCAGGTAGAAGTAGTTAACCGTGAAATTAAACGTATACTAGAAAAAACGGTTTCTACTAGTAGAAAGGATTGGTCGGTCAAGCTTGATGATGCTCTATGGGCTTATCGGACCGCGTACAAGACCGCTATCGGTTGTACGCCATATCGATTGGTCTATGGGAAAGCATGCAATTTACCAGTTGAGCTTGAACATCGTGCATTTTGGGCACTTAAATTTTTAAATCTTGATGAAAATATGTCCTCCGAGCTCCGTAAATTCCAACTTAATGAGCTCGATGAGTGGCGCTCCCTCGCTTATGAGAATAACAAACTCTATAAGGAGCGCACCAAATTTTATCATGATAGAAAGATTAAGCACCCAAAGGACTTCCAACCGTGGGACTAAGTCCTTCTTTATAACGCGCGCTTGCGCTTATTTTCGGGTAATCTTAAGTCCCGTTGGTCCGACCCCTTTGTCGTGAAGGAGGTTTGGCCCTACAGGACGGTGCTTATTTCGCACTCGGAAGGAGGTGATTTTAAAGTGAATGGGCACCGACTAAAATTATTTATTTCCGGTGATAATATCAACACACAATTAGACAACATAATGTTGTCAAACCCATAACGTAGCGCGCATCAATATTGTCGAGCTCAACGACCATAAACAAAGCGCTCGTGGGAGGCATCTCATGGTTATCCTTTCTTTTTATTTTTAATTTTCTTTTTGAGTTTTTACAGGTTTGAAGAACATCGATGCATGACAATCGGTCGGGGACGAACGTCAAGTCAACGTGTTTCTTCAAGTCGGTAACTTAATATTTTATTCTAGTTTCTTTGAATCTTTTAAAAAAACAAAGAACAATAAAAACAAAAGAATATAATATATCAAAACCAAAAATATATATTTTCTATGTGTATTTCTCGTACATGCCCTGTCACGGGCGTGTCAGAGGCGTGTCTTGCCTGTATTACAAAACCTGCGATGGTTTCGTATGCAGCGTGCTTCCGTTTGTCTTACGGACATGACACGGACATGACATTGATGGTCACGGTCGTGTCATGCCCATGTCTCGGGTATCTTAGGCATTGACCAGGTCTACCTCGGATTCCCTCGGTGTGCTATTATCGGCCGACACGCCCCAGAGACATGGGCGTGACCCTGGGGCGTGACAGTGGAATCCGAGGAGAACACCACGGATTCCCGCGCGCCCCCATAGTATAACAATAACACGCCCAGAGTCACGGGCGTGACTCTAAGAGTCACGGGCGTGACTCTGGGGGGTGACCCACGAATCCGAGGCAGCGCGCCTTGGATTCCTTCTATCTTTGACCCGTGCTTGTCACGCCCCTGTCACGAGCGTAACAGGGGGGGGGCGTGACCAACCCGTGAATTCTTATAAATTGGAATTCACCCCCCTCTCTTCTCTCCACATCTTCCAGCCTTCACCCTCTATTTCCTTACTTCTTTTGCCAAATTTTTCCTCTTGTTCTCGCCATGCCTCACCACCACCCTCTTTCCACAACTTCTTCCTCCGAGAACCCTGCAGATCCCGCCTCGGCGGAAGCCATTCTCTTGTTTGAAAATGCCACACAGTAGGACTGGAGCGAGCGACTGCGCGCCAAACCCTTTAGCGTGTTCCGGATCTTTGACTGGGCGATCCTCACCACCTTCGGAGCAGCGGAGATAGTTCGGGGATTTCTATCCACCCCGGGATGGGCTCCCCTTTTCTCCATTTCGGAGCCAGCTTTCCTCGAGCTCACCATCGAGTTCTTGGCATCTTTTGAGTTCCGTTGGGCAGTGCATGATGATTTCATCATCTTTTTAATGGGCGGAATGATGCACCAGCTCACCATCTGCCAATTCAATGTCACCATGGGCTTTTTATTAGAGGCCTTTTTCACATCCCCCGCCTACCTCGACCTCCAAATTGATTTCCCTCCCGATTTCAACCTCCTCACTTTTTGGTCGAAAATCAGTAATGACGCCGCCCCCTACACCACAAAGAAATCCAAGGGTAGCCACCTCATTTCCCCTGCTTTGCGCATTCTCCACAACCTTCTCACTTTTACTCTTTCCGGACGCGGCGATAGCCACGACGTGGTGTCTCGGGCGGACTTACTATACTTATATAGTATGCTTTATCGGGTCCCACTCAACCTTGGTTATATGCTCACCATTTTCTTTCGGCATCATGCCGAAAATATGAGATTGGGAGCGGTGCATGGCGGGAATTTCATCACTTTCCTAGCCAAGCAGACCGACGTTTGGGATGCCCTTCCGCGGCTCACTTGCATGCAAACACCGCAGGCTCTCCAGTTCCCGACCCTTCAAGCCCTTGGCCATGCGCGCTGACGTGAGGGCGAGTTTGAGGCTATTCCCCCATCAGTCGATAGCAGGGATCTTGATCATGATCATGGTGCCGGTACCAGTGGTACTCATCATTCTCCCCAAATTCTACCACCACCGCTGTATTCTGCCCCAGCGCCAGAACCTTCAAATTATTGGGATCAACAATTTGGGTCGATTCATACGTGCATAAACGAGTTGCAGACCTATTTTGACGGTCGTCTCACTACTTTTGATGAGCGCTTTACCAAGCTGGAGGAGAGTCATGCTTCTTCCATGGAGCATATTTCCCGCAAGTTCGCGGCCATGCGGACTTTCTATCAGTAGCCCGGGGACTCTCCCGATCAGGAGTAGCTGTATTTTCATTTCTTTGGAATTGTAGTGGGTCGCCTCTATGTATCTATATTTTTTTTTATTTTTATGTATTTGTTTTTATTAAAAAAAATCTATAAAAAATTATGTTTTGCTTTGCTACTATCTTACAGGTAGCTTTTGGTGCTACTTTGACATTCTCAGGGAAGTCTCTTTTTCTTTCTTTTCTTCATTTTTACATTGAGGATAATGTATTGCTTAAGTATGAGGGAGGGATATTTCTCAAGCAAAACATAAAATTTTTTTTTACAAAAAAAAAATATATATAAAACTTAAAATTTTTTTGATTTTGTTATATATTTTGTTGTTTCAAAAAAAAACTATAAAAAAAATTCTATTTCAAAAATTATATTTTGTTATGAATTTTGTTTTTCAAAAAAAAATTTATTAGAAAATTGCAAATTAAATTTCTTAGAAAGGGACGTTTGGGATATCACCCCATCTTACCTCCTAGTACCAGTGAGAGCCCTTCACAGGGTATACCTCGGGAAGTCTAAGAAATAACAAAAAAAATTAGGTTTAATTTTTAATTAGAGAAGTCGTTATTTTCATATTTATTCAAATGCAAAATTCCTAGTAATTCAACTTTTTTATAGTGTTTAGATAATTTTAATGTTTTAATTGAATTTTTAATTTTGGAGTAAAACTGTTGGCCATGCTGTGTTTCTAGTCAAGTCCACGTGCAAGTAGAATTTTATGTAGATTTAAATATTCAGCATATAATTAGATTTTAATTTTTCTAAATGCGTGAAAATATTTTATTTTACTTTCACTTTGAAAACCGGTAAAATCTAAAATAATTTAGGTGAGTAAGTAGAAGTTTACTAGAGAGATATTTCGCGGATCAAGAAAGAGATATTCTTTCTCGATGTCTAGAACTTGCCCTCTAACTATTCTCATGACTTTACATAAGTTAGACTCATTAGTATAAATATGATTTAGGCATTTCTTTTGGCCAGTTTGAGCTTTTGTACCCGTACCTAAAATCTTATCTTTGTTAAGCCATTTTGAGCCTATTACCCTATCCTTTTGTTTTAGCTCTACCAAGCATTTTACTAAAGCCTAAAAAAGTAAAAAACAACCTAATTTCACACCTTAGACCAAGCTTGAGCATAGATATACAAACTCAATTTGTGAGTGATTATGAGCTTTTTCGTTTTTGGTGGCCCTTTTCTTATATAAAAAAAGTTGATTTATTCTTCTTTCCTCTTCAAAATAAAGAAAAATAAAAGAAAAGAAATAAATAAAAAAGAAGGAAGAGGTAGAAGAAAATTCTCAACATGATGAAAGAGTTGTAATAAATTATAAGAAAAAAAACAAAATGATTAGAAATTCGGTTACGTTCTTAAAGCCATATCAAAATTTTGTGTTCAAGCTCTCTCTAGGTTTTGGTGTGACTAACCATTGCTTTTAACTTTGACCACCCTCACCAAAACCTATGCCTACGTTTCAATCTAAATAATTCCTATTGATTTATATTTATAAGTTAAACTAGTGTCGTGGCGAGAGTGTGAAAGGGCAAGCCTATGGCTATCGACATTGATGGATTTCTTTGGAGGGTATTTCGATCTTCTTTCGTGCAATGTTATCTTAGTACATACGCTACACTCTTCCTAATTGATGGGTTCCGCCTTAATTAATAAAGATGAGGAGACCCCCATGATCCCCACCAATAGAGATCATGGGTGGGCCCTCCTTACCCCCATGATCTCTCATGGAGATCATGGGGGTGGGCCCCCATTTTCTCCCGCCTTCCGCAGAAGGAACCGCCGCCGGCGGTTCCCCTCCGGCCGGCCACGGCCATGGCTCGCGGCCATGGCCGGCCGCGGCCATGGCCCGGCGGCGGCCATGGCCGGCCGCGGCCATGGCCCGGCGGCGGCCATGGCCGGCCGCGGCCATGGCCGGCCGCGGCCATGGCCGGCGGCGGCCATGGCCGGCGGCAGCCATGGCCGGCCTCGGCCATGGCCGGCGGCGGCCATGGCCGGCCGCGGCCATGGCCGGCCGCAGCCATGGTCGGCCGCCGCCGTGTCCGGCCTCCGCCTCGCCGTCGGCATCGTCCGGGCGGCCCCACCTCGGGGTGGCCTCCCCGCCATCCGATTGAGGGAGAGGACCCACCATCCATCCGATCGGGACGAAACCACCCACTAGCCCACTATGTTAGTGGTAGGGCCCGTCGTAACTTCCCCCTGGAGCTTATAAAAGGACCCCAGGGGCTCCTCATTTGATCATCTTCTTCTCCTACGCTTCCCCCTTCTTCCTCAGGTGGGAGCTCTCCCGTTTTCTCCGCCGGCGGCCACCCCTCGTCGCCAACAACCAGCAGCCGCCTCTCGCCGCCAACCACCTGCAGCCGCCCGTGACCTCCAGCGGCCACCAACGGCTATCAGCACCCGCCAATGGCTATCAGCACTCGTCGTAGGCCATCGGCACCCGTCATCGGCTATTGGCACCCCACCAGCGCTCAGTTACAAAGGGAGCACCCCAAGGACGGAGAAAGACGAGCAAGGGAGGCAGTGACAACCCTTGGATACGCGCCGCCTCTGAGCGCATGCGCCTAAAGCATCCCGCGCATTCCACCGTCCAAGTCCCGTTGGCGAGGCAGTCTGTTGCCCACCAACAGTTGCATACACTCTCTCTCACTCCTCAAGATTGTAATGGGAGCGGCCTGTCGCCCCGATTCACCCAACATACTGTAATCACTCTGATCTAGTGGATTTTGACCGGCAGCGAACCGGTCACGTGGTTTTTCACCCGGTTGAAGGGTTTTCCACGTTAAAACTCCTTGTGTTCATTTCCCCTCTTCAACTGACTGTGTGTGCGCTCGACCGCTCCGCGAGCTAAGGCGGTCCAAGTTAGTCCGGATCGACCGGAGCGCCGAGTTTGGCCGCAACACTAAATATAATTTTAAGATTTACTGGATTTTCATTTTAAAAGTAAAAATAATAGTGGAAACATATTTAAATAAAAATAAAAACATAATTTGTATACTAAGTAAGTTTTTCTACAAAAATAGCTACAAGCATAGACATAAGACTTCACATTTTACTCCTTAGGTTCAATTTTCTTTTCTAGCATTTAAAATTTTTTTACTCCCTATAAGAAGTTGTTTGCTCGGGACCAGCAAACGAATAAGTATGGGGGTATTTGATAACTCTAATTATTTCTTTTTTTAGATTTAATATATCAATTTTATAATTTAAAGTTCATAATTAGCTACTTTTTTTATTTTATAATTATTTGTTCTAATAAAATTATTTTCAATCAGGGGCGGGACACATACGAGCAAAGCATGTCAACGCAAATTGTCGACCCGCGGCCGAAGAACGTCGATCGGCCATTGACACGCCCGTATCGTACTATGACAAACCCATGTCACCCTTACACGGGGCGTGCCAGCCGGTAGAAGGACCGTTGAACTTGCCACGTCAGATTAAAATGACACGCCTGGGTCACGCGTGTGAACCAGGGCGTGTCAGGTGCGTTTTCCAACCAATTACTCGGTCGTTCGTGTCGTTGCCGCCACAATCCATTGCAGCTAGACACGCCCCTGGTCATGGGCGTGCAAGGTGGTGTGATGCCTCCATCAAGAGCAGTTTACTCCCGCCATTTTCAGATTCCCGCCATTTTCCAGAAACAGAGCTCACATGCTCTAGGTCACGAGCGTGACCTAAGGGCGTGACCCGTCACTTAACAGATTTTGGCAGTTTCCTCCTCCAACATTCCTGGGGCTTCAAGACGACGGTTTCGAGCCTGACACGCCCTCGGTCATGGGCGTGATCTAGGGCGTGACCAACTTGCAAATTTTTCTATAAATTCCAGACAGCTTTAGATGCTCAGGGGGAATTTTGAGAGTTGGAGTCTTGTAGTTTGCTATTTTATTTTGCTGTATTTTCCATTTCCAAGTCTAATTTTACATTGTGTAAGTTTCAATTCATGTTTACTTTTCATTTTAATCATGTCTCTCTCTATCCTATTTTGTAATTCCCTAATCATGATGAGTAGCTAAATTTTATTTAGCACTTGATCATGATGATCCTTGGAATAAAATAATTTTTTTCTATTTTATCAAAAATGTCTTGTTCTTGATCTTGCTCACTTACGATTTATTCTTGAATTATATTTTGTCGATTTCATATTGCGCGGATATGATCTTCGATCTAAGATCCGTATCCTAAATGACCGAGAGGTTGCAGATACGAGGAGATCACTCAAGGATAAAAGGAGTTGCATACACTCCTCGAGAGAGGATGACATAAATCCTCCGGATTGGAGTCAAATCCAATAAAGTGGTTCACCGCCTAAAGCAAGCTTAGGGGTTTCGACTGGCCGAGAGGTCTTAATCGATCAACCTAAGGTTAGTCAAAAGAATGAGCTCGAGAGAGACGCTTTTGTACTTCAGGAACCTCCACGGTCGAGTGAGCAATTTAAGAACTCGCATTGCTTTATTTTTCAAGAAGGTTTATTTTATCCCAAGGGGATTCTAGATCAAGTGCTAGCTTCCTCATCATCGAATTTCTCTTTCTTACTATAACGCTTCCTTTTCCTTGTCCATTTTAATCAAAAACCAAATTTCTCGTCCGATAAGATAATAGGTCTTTCTTGTGAGTACAAGTACTCGACAAGCCCTGAGTCGATATACGACACTTGATTCTATACTCCGAACGATAGGTATACTTGCCTCATAATTTGGAAACACGCGTTAGCATGGAGAAAATATCCATCAGTGGACTTGTTTTCTTCTTTCATTGGCTATGTGAAT
Source organism: Platanthera zijinensis (assembly GCA_039513925.1). NCBI lineage: Eukaryota > Viridiplantae > Streptophyta > Magnoliopsida > Asparagales > Orchidaceae > Platanthera > Platanthera zijinensis. The sequence goes on from CM077092.1 coordinate 13,151,915, forward strand.
GATCGTACTTACCGGTAGGGTCGTTGCCTTGTGGTGGCAACTAACTCATAGTTGGTATCATTGTAAGGCGACGGTCCTGGGCATAAAATATCTCCTCGACCGTTCCTAATTCCCAGGAGGAGGGATTTTACAGGCTGAGCCCCCCTATATTTTAAGGCACATAGACAATTATGTTGACAAGAGAGTGGATAGGAAGAGTTAAGAAACTACTAGTAGGGTTGAGATGCCCATAAGTTTTTGTAGTATCCTTGATGGTGACTTTACTTGAGGGATATGCTCACGTCTAGTGGCAGATAACTATTCGATATACTTTTATAGGACGCCCACTCAACATTATTCCTTGGGGAGAATTTTAGAAGTACTTTTAGGACACTTCATACCTGGGCCATGTGAACTAATCTTCAGGACTGCTTCCAATAGATTCATCAGGGGAATTTGATGGTACCCTAGTACGAGAGAATTCATCCCCTTAATCCATTTTGTGGGGATATTTATACTAACCGATAGAGATAAGGATACTTGGTTTTATTGAGGACTGTATGAAGGCCTCCATCAGAACCTGATCATGATTACCCAGACCTTCTTTCACAACATTGCCACCCACGCTGCCTCTTTAGAAATGGACTAGTTGATGGTAAATTGGCAGTGAAGGAGGCATGTAGAAGCTCCTTAAGGATAAGAAGGGGAGGCAGCCCCTCGATGATAGTTCTGAGATCAGAGATAGCGTCACCTCCACCGATCATATCGACCGATACCCTAGCCCCTACAATAGCCAGTGCAGACACCACCCATGCAAGTACCACAGCATGCACCCCAATCAGTACCCCAACTGACACTAATAGTGTGACGAGAGGTTCCCTTCTTAGAAAACTTCTTTCTATGCTACTATCCCAGACACATCCGAGCTTTCTACCTGCAGGCCACGGGAAGGTCGTGATTAGGAGCGATTCAGGGAGCTATGACTGAGCATAAAGAACAAGTACATAGAGGTCAGATACTAGCTTAAGGGACCAATAAGGGATAACAGAGTCACACCATTAGAGGCCTATGCCTTAAATTTATAACATGGACCAGCCCCTGATATCGTGATTGGTATATATTTCTAGTCATCATCGTTGTACCATTATCTAGTTTGATGATGTTATATATATCAATATAGTTATAGTAAACATATCTTTTTAAGTTTACTTATGTTAAAAGGTAAACAACCAAAAACCTTATTTGTATCTCAGGACATCATTTCATCCAAAACAACATTTAACTCCTGGTATGGACATTACAAATTCATGGTAATGCATTTTGGATTAACTTGTGTACCTTTCATATTTATTGCTTTGAAGAATAGAGTGTTTAAACCCTACTTAGGTCACTTTATTATCATCTTTATAGATGGCATCCTCATATACTCCAAGACCAAGACAGACCACATGAGTCATCTCTAAATGGTATTGCTAAAGCTATGGGAGCATTCCTTCCATGCCAAGTTCAGCAAGTGTTAATTTTGGCTCGAGGAGGTTGGATTCTTGGGGCACGCCATTAACAAGAATGAAGTAGCTGTGGACCAGACAAAGATGCTAGCAGTGCGGAATTGGTCGTCACTCAAGTTAGCAGCCGACATTTGAAGCTTCCTTGGGCTGTCTTAATATTATCAGTGATTTATGGAAGGTTTCTTAAAGATTACCTTACCCTTCAATGCCCTCATGGAGAAAGAATCCATGTTCAGGTGGACACTAGAATGCAAGATAGTGTTTATTGAGCTGAAGATTCGCTTGACCTCCGCAACAATCCTTACCATTCCATCAAGAATTGAGGGTTTTTGAATCTACACTGAAGCATCCTTGAAAGGATTGGGAGCTATGTTGATGGAACACAACAAAGTAATTACTTACACAACTTAGCAATTGAAGCCACATGGCTTAACTACCCGACCCATGACCTAGGGTTGGGTGCAGTTGTTTTCGCTCTCAAAATCTAGAGACATTACTTATACATAGTTAAGTGTGAAATCATCTCTGACCATAAAAGCCTTAAATATGTCTTCACCTAGGAATTAAACCTCTGCCAGTGCCCGTGGTTGGATTTTTCTTGCGATTATTACTTCACCCTTCAATACTACCCCAGTAAAGCTAATAAGGTTAATAATGCTCTGAGTCATAGAGATGATTCCTGAAGAGTTGTTCCAAGTTATTTGGTAGACCTAAATATCACCCTCATTACTTGTAGGGATTCGGTGGAATACCATGCCCAGATGTTTTGGATGGAGATCCAGTGCGATATCTGGGATCAGATTTGGGAAGCATAAAAGATTGATCCAAAGGCGGCTCAAATCATCAAATCATTTCAAGATGGTGCACATGAGAACTTTAATTTGTAAAATGGCATCATGTAGTATAAGCATTAGATATTTATCCTCTATACTGGGGGAATTTGAATGGAGATCCTTCGAGAAGCACACAAGTCCAGGTATTCTATTCACCATAGAGTAGTTAAAATGTGTACTAACCTACACTTACTCTATATCAATCTGGAATAAAAAGGATGTCATGGATTATGTAGCACATTGCTAGACCTGTCAAATGGTCAAGGCAGAGTGTCGAAATCTGAGATGTTTATTGCATCCTCTACCAATACCATAGTGGAAATTTGAAGACATTTTGATGGATTTTATTCATGGTATACCTCGAACACGTGCAATAAATGACTTTATATGATTCGTGGTAGATCGTCTCATCGAGGTAGCCCGGTTCATACCTAACCGGCAAAGTGATAGAGGTGATGTGCTAGCCAGACTCTTTATAGAACCCATAGTTTGATTCTATATAGTTCCCAAAATGATCGGCTCTGGCCGCGATGGACGCTTCACTTCAAGGGAGAGGAGATGAGTACATGCTTACTTGGGTACTAAATAAGCCTTTAATTAGCATAACTTTTCACCCCCAAATAGACGATCAGATAGAAAGAATGCATCGAACTATGAAAGAAATTCTTCAACAATGCATAGTAGAGTGCAACATGCTATGAGAGCAACTTTTACCACTTGTGGAATTCTCTAATAATAATAGCTTCCATGCCAGCATAAAGAAGATATTGTATGACTCCCTCTACGAAAGTTGCTGTTGAAGAACTCTATCATGGGCACTGGGTGAAGATCCTGAAGCACTGGGTGTCATGTACATCGACGATACTATCATAACGAAATGATTGATTCAAGAGTGGATACTGGAAGTGCATAGTAGGCAAGCAAAATACAATGATGCTCGACATCAATTAGTAGAATTCAGTGTGAAAGATCTGGTATTCTTGAAAATCAAGCCTATGCGTGGAATTTTTTGAATAAAGAAGCAAAAGAAATTAAGACCTTGCTATTTGGGCCCTTACCCCCATCATAGAGCGAGTCGGCCCAATTGCATATTGGTTAGATCTACCCCTAGAATTGGGTATCTTCATGATGTCTTCTATGTCTCTTTGTTGTTGAGTATCCTTTGGCAACCCGAACATCTTTCTACACCTTACGTACATGTATAGTCTGATAGATCTTGATAGTTAGAGCCCGTGTGAATTGTTGACTCAAAAATCAAAATTTGTGAAATAAAACCATAACCATGGTTAAAATATTATGGTTAAACTGCGTGCATGATGAATACACTTGGGAACCAGAGAGTCTTGTCAGAGAAAATGTCTAGAGCTTTATCCCCAAGTATGTCACATCTTCAAACCCCCATACTTTAAGAATTTTTTGGGGATAAAAATCCTCTTATTTTTATTGGATTGTAACATCTCCACTTCTATTGGGCCACTAAGATCATAAATGACTCCATAAAAGTAACCCAAAAACCTGTAGGGTAGTATAGATGTTAGGAGGTGACTAAGGGTCTGTTTGGCGCAGCTCTGGCGGCTAGAAAATCTCTATTCCAGCCGCCAGAGCTGCTTTATATGTGTTTGGGACAGCTCCTTATGAAGAGCTTTTCAAAAATCTTGAGCTGTTTTGCAGCTTTTCAGAAATCTCCCCCCCCCCCCAGCTTTAGCTTCCGCAAAATAGCTTTCTCTCTCACAAGTTTTGGAAATATAATGGTTTCTTCAGTTGGAACATGCTTAGAGGCCGGATGGCCTTCCTCCGGCGATTCTGAGCCCCGGACGGCCTTCCTCCGGCGATTTCGAGCCCCCGACGTCCTTCCTCCGGCGATTCCGAGCGCACTTCTGCACAGAACACCCAAACACTCTGCAGCTTTTCAAAACTGCTCCCCAGAGATCTATTTTAAAACAGCTCTATCCGGACAGCAACTTTTCAATCCGCCAGAGCTGTCCCAAACAGAGCCTAAAAATTGTATGTTGAGCATACATACTCTGAATTGAGTTCTGTCAACTGTATTAAATGTGTATAGTCAATACAAGTATACCAGAACTTTTGTCATTACAATCTGATGTCATTTAGATAAAATGACCATTTTGAGTAGTGTTATACGTCACGATGATGCCAATTTAGTATAGTGAGCATACATGCTCTGAATTGAGTTTTGTCAGTTACATTAGACTCGTATAGTCAATATGAGCATAACAGAACTCATTTTGTTCCAATCCGAGCTCATTTGGAGAAAATGATCATTTTGAGTAGCGTTATGCGTCACGATGACGACAATTTTGTATATTGAGCACATGTGCTCTGAATTGAGTTCTATCAGTTGCATTAAACTAGTATAGTAAATATGAGCACAACAAAACTCCATTCCGATTTGAGGTCATTTGAAGAAAATGATCATTTTAAGCATTGTAGCGCATCACAACGATGCCATTTTAGTATTTTGAGCATACGTGCTTCGAATTGAGTTCTGAAGTTGTATTTGACTTGTATAGTCAATACAAGTGCAACATAACTTGTTTTGTTCCAATCAAAGGTTATTCCGAGAAAATGGACATTTTAAGTATTGTTGCGCATCACAACGATGCTGTTTTAGTATATTTAGCATATGTGCCCCGAATTGAGTTCCATCAGTTACATTGGACTCGTATAGTCGATATGGGTGCAATAAAACTAATTTTATTTCAATACAAGGTCATTTGGAGAAAGTGATCATTTTGAGTAACGTTACACATGTAACATCAAGACTTTTATTGAGTCACTAAAACCCTAGTAGACCCAATAAAAGTGACTTGAACCTCTACCCAATGCCTAAAAGAGGTAGGAGGTGGCCTTATTTGGGAACGTTGAGATAATGAACTCCGATTTGAGTTCTGCCAGTTCCTTTGAACTTGTATAATCGTTACGAGTGTGATGGGACTTATTGCATTGCAATCTGAGGTCTTACGATAAATATGACCATTTTGACCTTTTTAGTGCGTCGTGATGCACAAATTTTGAATATTAAGCAAACAAATTCTGATTTGACCCCGATCAATGGCGTCGAATTCGTATAATCAATACAAAGTAAACCGAGTTTTTACCGGTCAATTTCTATGATGTGTGGTCAATCTGTGGTCAAGCCAAGCATTATCGTGCACCGAGAAGCATGCACACACAAAATATGGCATGACACCCCAACTTTGACCTGACCACCAACAACGTTGGTGGTTGGAATTCCTATGTGACTATGATTTCGCTCTCCAGCAGCCCACAGGAAGGATAATTGAGTTGTAGATGAGCTGAGCCGTCAGCCCTCAACAGCCAGGAGATGGATGGAGCAAATACTGGAAGAGTTGCTTTGATCATTGACGGATCTAGGTATTACCCCTATTGCTCGTAGGGACCCGAAAGAATATCAATCCCACCTACTGGATAGAGATATAGTGTGATATCTGGGATCTAATTTGTGAGGCATATAAGATCGATTCGAAAGTTGCCCCGATCATCCAGTCTTTATCGGATGGAGCACATGAGGAGTACAACCTGCACGATGAGATTTTTGCAGTTCAGGCATCACATTTTCATTCCCTCCACTGGGAGGAAATTTAAGATAAGATTCATCGAGAGATACACCACTCAAGGTACTCCATCCATCTTGGTATAGTTAAGATATATATAAACTTGCGCAGGGCCATATTTTGGCCAGAGATGAAAAGAGACGTCACCGACTTGTCAAATGGTAAAGGCTGAATATGGAACCAGTGAGGCTTAATCCATCCCCTACCGATGCAGGAATGGAAATTTGAAGACATTTCTAAGGACATTGTCCACGACCTACCTCGATCCCGTGCTGAAAACAACTCCTTATGGGTAATTGTGGATCGACTTACCAAGGTAGTGCGATTCATTCCAAATCGACAAAGTGATGTAGTTGACGTTCTGGACAGGTTGTTTATAGAATAAGTAGTCTGGTTCGATGGAGTGCTGAAGTCCATTATATTGGACAATGATGGGATCTTTATATCCAAAGAATGGATGTGGGTGCAGGTATACTTGGGGACCAAGTTGGTCTTTTGCATCGCTTTCCATCCTCAGACTGATGGACAGACGAAAGAATAAACCATATGATGGAGGATCTTCTACGATTATGCATAAGTGAAGCACAACGAGCCTTGGGAGCTCCTGCTGCTACTAGTGGAATTTTATTATAATAACAAATTTCAAGCCAGCATTAATATTGCACCGTATGATGCACTGTATGGAAGGGAACCCCTTCTGGCTTGGGCCCGGGATGAGGACCATGAATCCCTGAGAGTGTCTTATATTGATGGAATTTCATCAACAATACAACTAGTCCAGGATCAGTTACGGAAAGCGTAGAGCTGACAAGCTAAGTAATTATGATGTGCGACATTGACAGGTGGGGTTTAGCGTGGGGGAAATAGTATTTTTGGAAAATCAAGCTCATGCATGGTATCCCCCGTTCAGAAAGCAGGAGAAGATGGACCCCCCGCTTTTTGGGCCCCTACTAGGTGATAGAGCGTGTTGGCCCAGTGTGTATTGATTAACCCTACCCCCAGAGTTGAGAAATCTACATGCTGATTTTCATGTCTCTTTGTTCAGGAGAGTTCTTCGACAATTAGATTAACACCATCCTACTTCGCTAGTACCACTGTAGTCGGATAGATCCATTCACTTAGATCCGGTGAAATTAGTGGACTTTAAGGTGAAAAACCTGCGATATAAGGCTATATCGATGGTCAAGATCCTATGGTAATACTGCGGACGGGACGAATACACGTGGAACCCAAGGCCCTCATCCTAGAAGAGTATCCCGAGCTCTTTCCCCTGGTATGTTATACTTACCCATTTTGAGCAAATTAACAAGGACGAAAATCCTCGTGCTTTAATTGAATTATAACATCGCGACTTTTATTGGGTCACTAAAACTCTAGTGGACCCAATAAAAGTGACCTGAACCTCTACCCAAGGCCCAAAAGAGGTAGGAGGTGACCTTATTTGGGAACGTTGAGCTAATGAAATCCGAATTGAGTTTCGTTAGTTCCTTTAAACTCGTATAATTGATATGAGTGTGATGAGACTCGTTGCATTGCAATCTGAGGTCTTACAGTAAATATGACCGTTTTGACCTTTTTAGCGCGCCGCGATGAGCATATTTTGAATATTAAGCAAACGAACTATGATTTGACCCTGGTCAGTTATATTGGATTTGTATTATTAATACAAAGTCAACGGAGTTCGTCCTGGTAAATTCAATTATGGGTGGTCAATCTGTGGTCAAACCAAGCATTATCGTGCACCGAAAAGCGAGCACACACAAAATATGACATGCCACCCTAACTTGAACACGACCCCCGATGACTTGGACCTACTTCAACTTTGACTTGCATGGGAGACCCACCCTAGGGTTGACTTTGGTCAAACCATCACATTTTTCTAATTTTTGGAATTTTTCCCAAATGAGGCTTTGCCTCTCATTACCAAAATCACGTGGGCCCTACCCCCTTCACCCTTGGGCCACTAAAAACCAGCATTGAGTTGAGGAATCTGGCCATTGGCAAAAGCACACCAAACCCCTCCCCTTCCATTCTTATTCTCAAAGCCTAAGGCCCACCCACCAAGCCTCTTCTCCCTTAGATGAAGCAATGTGACTTGTACTAGACCCCTTGATGGAAGCCACGTGTCCCCTCCAGCAGGAAGAGGAGAGGAGAAGCTCTCCTCTATGGTGAATAATCCCAGACTGGCCCCAAGAAAAGATAGACCCTATCGCTTGGCTATATAAAGCCATACCTACCCCCTCTCCTCCTCACTCAGCTCAGGCAAGAACAAGCCACCCCCTGCCTGAGCTCCACCTCGTCTAAAACCTCCAAACCTATATCCTCCACCTTCTTCCTCCACCACCACCCATGGCAGCTTGGCCCAGCACAACCCGAGCTCCCCTAGCACAGGTGGAACTTCTCCCATCCCCCATCCTCATCTCCCCCGACGTGATGTATGCACCTCCCGATGGTCAGAGCACTGTCGGCGCCACCAGAACCTTGCTCTAGGTCAGATGGCAACCACGAATGGTAATCCCTGTCTAGTGCCGGTGGTGGCCCTGGGATGGTGTTTCACCACCAGTGATGATCATCCCCGACGTCGGAGGGCCATGGTGCCGCCGGATTTCGCCGCTCTGGCGACACCCGAGAATAAAAGTATTCTCTGGTTTATTTATTGTGGGGGAGGCCTACGAAGCTAGGCTGTCGGACCCTTGCCGGAGGGAAGCTCGACCCCCAACATGCTGGTTGGGGGTGGTTTCGTGGCCAGAGCTCCTCCAGAGAGGGGGGGGGGGGCGGGGTGGTGCAACATCATCGGGAGCAGAGTGGTCGCGCCACCCCACTCTAGGGATGAAGTTATCTGACGGTTGCCGACGGCGCTTGGCTGTCGGTCTATCGCCCAGTAGTTCGTTGGCCCCGATGAGTCAATCGAGGGTAGCACTGATGCCTCTCTATCACCGGCTTGTGGTGGTAGAAGAGATCTTCTGCACCGCCGACGATCCACAACTGCAGTCTGATCTGGTGATGAAGATTAGACGACATTAGCTGCATCAAAATATGAGGCCCACAACGTTTTCTAGACCCCCCACAGTGGATCCACGCCCGATACGCTTTGGGTGTACAACACCGTACGTGAAGTGGGGTCCCTCCAGCAGGCGCGGGGCTAGCTATGCATTTTTAAGCTTTTTAAAGGTTTTGCACTCTTGGAGGCCAATTTAGTGTGAATCCTGGTTTTATACTAGTAGGGGGAATAAAATATTTTTCTTTCCCTGGCCCCCTCGGGGGGGTCACCCAGCCTCCAGGCTGCCGAGCTCGCCCCAGGCCGCCGATCATGCCTCAGGCCGCTGAGCTCGCCCCTGGACACCGAGCTCGCCCCAGGACGCCGAGCTCGCCCCAGGACACCGAGCTCGCCCCAGGACGCCGAGCTCGCCCCAGGCCACCGAGCTCTCCCCAGGCTGCCGAGCTCTCCCCAGGCTGCCGAGCTTGCCCCAGGCCGCCGAGCTCGCCCCTATCCGCCTACTCACCCCAGGCTGTCGAGCTCACCCTAGTTTGCCGAGCTCACCCCAGGCCGCCGAGCTCGCCCCAGGCCACCGAGCTCGCCCCAGGCCGCCGAGCTCGCCCCAAGCCGCCGAGCTCGCCCCAGGCCGCCGAGCTCGCCCCTAGCCGCCTACCCGCCCCAGGCTGCTGAGCTTGCCCCAGGCCGCCGAACTCGCCCCTAGCCTTCTACCCGCCCTAGGCCGCCGAGCTCGACCCTAGCCGCCTACTCGCCCCAGACCACCGAGCTCACCCCAGAACGCCGAGCTCTCCCCAGGCCACCGAGCTCGCACCTAGCCGCCTACTCGCCCCAGGCTGTCGAGCTCGGCCCTAGCCGCCTAATCGCCTGGACTCAGCTCGCCTTGTCGCCTGCTCGCCCGACTCAAGGGGCTGCCCCCGGTAGATTGCATTTAGCTATTTAGAATAGCAGGATTTGGCTGTTGGCAGAGCAATTTGGGGGCATTTCAATAATTTCAGAGCAGCGGAGGTTGGTTATTGGCATGCCATTTGCAGAAAACTATAAATAGACCCTTGAGGGTGCCTTGGAGGGCATGACTTCTTCATCACTTCAATCCCCTTGCTTTCTTCCTCCAAGGCACCTAACTCAAGCATTGTCTAGGGAGGGGGAGACCTCAAAGGTCTTCCGGGTGTGAGGTGGGACCTCTACGCTAGAGTCGAGGGTCTATTCCTAGTTTCCTGAGCCTTTGGCCTATGATGTTCTCCTGAGTGTAGTAGGTGTGAGGTCACCCCTTTCTTGGGACCTCGAACTCCACGAGAGACCAAGTTTTTGATTTCAACATTTTGGTGCGGTGAGCATGGAGAGTGACCAGCACAGAAGATCTCGAGAGAGTATCATGGTCGGAGATCAGGGAGGTAGTGATAATCTCGGCGAGCTCCCCAACCCGTCACCCTTCGTAGGAAGGGAGGAGTTCATGGCGTCCATCCAAGGCATCATGGAGATATTGCGAAGTATTGCCCCTCGGACTGACAGCTCAACCCCCACCCCTAGGTACTGGCTCCCAGGGGTCTCGGCGAGCTGACCCAGAGTGGTATCGGTAAGCTGCATCCTAGGGGCATATGCGAGATGACCCTAGCAGGGGGAGAAGGAAGTGTACCAGGAAGAAGGCTTGGGAAGGAAAGGATGGGAGAGGGGGTCGAGCGAGTCCTCCCTGACCGGGAGTTGTTCCCCATCCCGACGAGTGCTCGCCTCCCAGGTGACCAGGTCACGCGAGTAGAGCTCGTGAGACCACCAATGAGGGGGTCACCCTTCAGCTAGCTGATCATCTCGGCTCCCGTTCCCGAGGGGTTCAGAGAGCCTGACATGGCCTACTATATCGGGAAGGATGACCCCGTCCAGCACCTACAGTGGTTGGAGGATGCCGTCTCAATAAGGTCAATGATAGATGCCTTCAGGTGTCGCCTCTTCACGATCATATTGAGGGACAAGGAAGAGACTGGTTCCACTAACTCCCACCGAAATCGATCTATGGGTTCGAGTACTTGAGTCGGAGCTTTTAGCTTCGCTTCTCCACCTCCAAGAAGAGGAAGAAGAGTTCTGAGTCCATCTTACTGATAAGGGAGAGGGACGAGGAGTCGCTGACCCATTACATTGACATGTTCCAAGAGGAGATCCTGGATATCTAGGAGATGCCGGGGTATGCCCTCCAGATGGCGTTCATGGTGGGGTTGCGCGAGGGGTTCTTCAAGATGAGCCTGACCCGAAAGGCCCCCCTTTCCTTCAAGGAGCTGATGGAAAGGGCAGCAGAGGAGATATCCATAGAGGCGCCCAACCCGGTATTTTTCAAGAAGTTGGCAAGGCTAACGAGGCGGAGCCGAAGGAGCAAGGCGGCTCGAGACATCAGGAGGGAAGACGGAGAGAGGAGCAAAGAGCTTTGGGGTTCCAGGGACAGGAGGGTCTGGAGCCAGGTTGGAGGCAGCAGGGAGGACCTGCCCAGTGTCCAGGAAGAGCTCTCATCCAGGGTAGGGGGATTTTCAGGGAGGCCAAGGAATATACAACTTCCAAAGACAAGCCCTTAGGCAGCTCCTACCCCCACTGCAGCAAGCGATGACAATCGGTCGAAAGGAGAGGAGGAACCATGTGGGAAGAGGAAGATTCAGAGTAGAGTTACCCTACAGTGAGTTCCACCAGGAGGAGGGCCATACAACAGCTACTTGCCCCGAATTCCAGGAGTTGAGAAGGACAATAGCTCCGGCACCACAACCTCAACAACCGCAAGATCCAGTACAGATTGAAGAAGTCTAACCTGAGACAGCATGGGGAGAGGTGTGAGGACAGGGTTGATGTGGGCACCCGAGGAGGGATCCTTTGATGCATGAGTAAAGAGGGAGGTACACGAAGTAGATCATCTCTTGTAATGAACTTTGCTTGCATTGTATAATCTATGATTAATGAAAAAGACCACCAGAAAACATTTGTGATCAATGCCTTTCCCCGAGATGATTCCGCTAACCCGGCTCCCATTAGCTGGTAGGGCAGGTTTATCTCTCATGGAGGCTAAGTCCTTTTAGCTCCGAGATGATTCCGCTGACCAGGCTCCCACTAGCTGATAGGGCAGGTGGATCTCTCGTGGAGGCTAAGTCCTTTTAGCTCCGAGATGATTTCGCTGACCAGGCTCCCACTAGCTGGCAGGGCAGGTTGATATCTCGTGGAGGCTAAGTCCTTTTATCTCCGAGATGATTCCGCTGACCAAGCTCCCACTAACTAGAAGGGAAGGTTGATCTCTCGTGGAGGCTAAGTACTTTTAGCTCCGAGATGATTCCACTGAACAAGCTCCCACTAGTTGGTAGGGCAGGTGGATCTCTCGTGGAGGCTAAGTCCTTTAGCTCTGAGATGATTCTGCTGACCAGGCTCCCACTAGCTGGCAGAGCAAGTTGATCTCTCGTGAAGGCTAAGTCCTTTTAGCTCTGAGATGATTCCGCTGACCAGGCTCCCACTAGCTGGCTGGGCAGGTTGATCTCTCGTGGAGGCTAAGTCCTTTTAACTCCGAGATGATTCTGCTGACCAGGCTCCCACTAGCTGGCAGGGCAGGTTGATCTCTCGTGGAGGCTAAGTCCTTTTAGCTTCGAGATGATTCCGCTGACCAGGCTACCACTAGCTGGCAGGGCCGGTTGATCTCTCGTAGAGGCTAAGTCCTTTTAGCTACTAGATGATTCCGCTGACCAGGCTCCCACTAGCTGGCAGGGCAGGTTGATCTCTTGTGGAGGCTAAGTTCTTTTAGCTCCAAGATGATTTCGCTGACCAGACTCCCACTAGCTGGCAGGGCAGGTTGATCTCTTATGGAGGCTAAGTCCTTTTAGCTCTGAGATGATTCCGCTGACCAGGCTCCCACTAGCTGGCAGGGCAGATGGATCTCTCGTGGAGGCTAAGTCCTTTTAGCTTCGAGATGATTCCACTGACCAGGCTCCCACTAGCTGGCAGGGTAGGTTGATCTCTCGTGGAGGCTAAGACCTTTTAGCTCCGAGATGATTCCGCTGACCAGGCTCCCGCTAGCTGGCAGGGCAGGTTGATCTCTCGTGGAGGCTAAGTCCTTTTGGCTTCGCAATGATTCGACTAACCAGGCTCTCACTAGCTGGCAGGGCAGGTTGATCTCTAGTGGAGGCTAAGTCATTTTGGCTCCAAGATGATTCCGCTGACCAGGCTCCCACTAGCTGGCAGGGCAGGTTGATCTCTCATGGAGGCTAAGTCCTTTTTACCTCAAGGCCGTCTCGTCACCTAGGCTCCCATTAGTTGGCATGACAGGTTGACCCCTCGGGGAGGCCAAGTGTTTTTTACCCCGAGGTCGTCTCGTCACCCGGGCTCCCATTAGTTGGCATGACAGGTTGACCCATTGGGGAGGCCAAGTGTTTTTTACCCCGAGGTCGTCTCATCACCCAGGCTCCCACTAGCTGGCAGGGCAGGTTGACCCCTCGGGGAGGCCAAGTCCTTTTTACACCGAGGCTATCTCGTCACCCAGGCTCCCATTAGCTGGCGTGACTGGTTGAACCCTCTGGGAGGCCAAGTGTTTTTTTACCCCAAGGCCGTCTCGTCATCCAGGCTCCCATTAGCTAGCATGACACGTTGACCCCTCGGGGAGGCCAGGTGTTTTTTACCCTGAGGTTGCCTCGTCACCCAGGCTCCCATCAGCTGGTATGACAGGTAGACCCTCTAGAGAGGCTAAGTATCTTTTCGACCATGCAAGAGAATTATACAGCGAATATGTTGGGTTGGATGTTTCTTTCCGAGCTTGTGCCAACCTCGAAAAGAGCAGGATATTGGCGGAGTGGGGTCCCTCTAGCAGGCGCGGGACTAGCTATGCATTTTTAAGCTTTTTAAAGTTTTTGCACTCTTGGAGGCAAATTTAGTGTGAATCTGGGTTTTATACTAGTAGGGGGGATAAAATATTTTTCTACCCCCGACCCCCTCTGGGGGTAACCCAGCCTTCAGGCCGCCGAGCTCGCCCTAGGCCACTGAGCTCGCCCCAGACCGCCGAGCTCGCCCCAGGCCGCCGAGCTCGCCCTAGGCCACCGAGCTCACCCCTAGCCATCGAGCTCGCCCCAGGCCGCCGAGCTCGCCCATAGTCGCCTACTCGCCCCAGGCCGTCGAGCTCACCCCAGGCCGCTGAGCTCGCCCCATGCCGCCAAGCTCACCCCAGGCCACCGAGCTCGCCCCAGGCCGCCGAGCTCACCCTAGGCCGCTGAGCTCGACTCATGACGTCGAGCTCACCCCTAGCTGCCTACTCGCACCAGGCTGCCGAGCTCACCCCAGGTCGTCGAGCTCGCCCCAGGCCGTCGAGCTCGCCCCTAGGCGTCTACCGGCCCTTGGCCACTGAGCTCGCCCCAAGCCGCCTACTCGCCCCAGGCCGCCGACCTCACCCCAGGCCGCTGAGCTTGCCCCAGGCCGCCGAGCTTACCCCTAGCCGCCTACTCGCCCTAGTCCACCGAGCTCGCCCCTAGCCGCCTACTCGCCCCAGGCCTCCGAGTTTGCCCCTTGCCGCCTACTCGCCCGGCCTCAGCTCGCCTTGTCGCCTGCTCACCCGAGTCGAGGGGCTGCCCCTGGTAGACTTCATTTAGCTATTTAGAACAGCGGGATTTGGCTGTTGGCAGACCATTTTGTGGCATTTCAGTAATTTCACAGCAGTGAAGGTTGGTTATTGGCAGGCCATTCCCAGAAAACTATAAATAGACCCTTGAGGGTGCCTTGGAGTGCATGACTTCTTCATCACTTCAATTCTCTTGCTTTCTTCCTCCAAGGTACCTAACTCAAGCATTGGCTAGGGAGGGGGATACCTCAAAGGTCTTCCGGGTGTGAGGTGGGACCTCCACGCTAGAGCCGAGGATCTGTTCCTAGTTTCCTAAGCCTTTGGCCTATGACATTCACCTGAGTGTAGTAGGTGTGAGGTCACCCCTTTCTTGGGACACCGAACTCCACGATAGACCAAGTTTTTGGTTTCAGCATTCGGGATAGAAGGATATTATTTGCTGACCATCTCCATATCAGCCGCTTGATTCAATTAATTATAGCTACATGCAGACCAAATAAATATAAAAAACTTTGGGATTTTCTTGAAGAAAATATAGGCTCCTATAAGAAAAGGTTTGAACATAAAAGTTGTTCCCTTTTATTTGGGCTATCTTCAAAACTGTTTTGGAAATTTTATGATTTGATTTAGGGTAAGTACTTGAAATTGGAGAACCATCAAGAGGGGTAAGTACTTGTAGTTCTTTACATGATTTATTTTCAAACCTATGTTTTCTTTCTAATATAGAACCTAAAGATGTTTCAACCGCTTTAAATGATCTGTCTTGATTTTTAGCTATGAATGATGAATTTAATCAATTTGAACGTAATAAGGTTTAGAAATTTATAGATAAACCATCTGATCATCCAGTTGTAGGTGTTAAATGGATTTTTAAGAATAAATCGGATAGTGAATATAGGATCACTAGAAATAAAGCTAGACTTGTAGCAAAATGATATGCTTAAAATGAGGGGGAAGATTTTAATGAAATCTTTGCACTCATAGCACGTCTTGAAGTAGTTAAAAAATTTCTTGCTTTTGCTAGTTTCAAAAAATTTAAATTATTTCAAATGGATGTGAAAACTACCTTTTTAAACGAGTACATTAAGGGAGAATTTTATGTAGAATATCCCCCGGGTTTTGTAAATGAAAAATTTCCAGATCATGTTTATAAATTAGAAAAAGCTAAAATATTAACTTTATATTTGGTAAAGAATGAATATAAAATGGGTAGTGTTGATTGTACACTCTTCATTAAGCATATTAATGATGATTTAGTAGTTTTACAAATTTATGTTGATGATATTATTTTTGGATCCACTAATGAAGAGTTATGTAAAAATTTTATGAATGTTATGAAAAATGAATTTGAGATGAGTATGGTAAGAGAACTTACATATTTTCTAGATTTTCAAATTACTCAAAAACATGATGAAATTGTTATTTGTCAATCAAAATATATTCATGATGTTCTTAAAAGATTTTGATTTGAAAACCTTAAGCAAGCTAGTACTCCTATGAGTGTTTCTTTAAAGTTAGGAAAGATGAAAGTGGCATTTCTATTGATTAAACTTTATATAGAGGCATGATAGGATCATTATTATATTTAATCGCATTTAGACCTGATATTATGTTAGCAGTTTGTTTATGTGCTAGATTTCAGGCTAATCCTAAAAAATCTCATTTGAAAGCGGTGAAGCATATTTTTAGATTTCTTATTAGCACTTCAAAATTATGTTTATGGTATCCTCATAATGATTATTTTATCTTACATAATTATTCTGATTCTGATTATGCTGGTTGTTCTTTAGATTGTAAGAGCACAATTAACATTTATACTTTTTAGGCCCTTGACTTATTTCTTGGTCGAGTAAGAAACATAATTATGTTGCCCTTTCTACCACTGAGGCCAGATATATTGCACTAGGTAGTTGTTATGCACAAGCCCTTTGGATGGAACAAACTTTAGAAGATTTTGAGATAAAATAACAAACTATAGAATTGAAATGTGATAATAAAAGTGCAATCGATCTAACCTACAATCCAGTACATCATTCACGGTCTAAACACATAGATGTTCGACATCATTTTATTAGAGACCATATTAAAAAGGATAATATGAAAATAAACTTTATATGAACCGATTCACAACTTGTCGAAATTTTTACTCAGCCACTTTCTAATTCACGCTTTTCTATACTAAGACAAGAATTAGGAGTCTTAGATATTTCAAACGGAAACTATAAGTGAAACTTAAATTTTTTTAAAAAACTAAACTATTAACAAAAAAGATAAGGATTCACAAGCATTAAGATAATCTTCGCACACATTATCAAGCATAATCAAAACCATCACAGATAGTCTTATCATAAACAATAATGTCTCACATCACACATAACACATAATGTTAGATTAAACAACAATCAACACACTAAAACATAATGTCTCACATCACAAAAATAAGAAATTCTGAAAATACATTGTCGTTGGGCTATAGCTGTTGATGCCCTGCGATAGCTCGAGAAACCTGAACCTGCGGAAAATCAAATTAAAACTCCCAATCCTCATTGGTGACTGGCTGGTCCACACTCAAGCTTTGATCTCGCTGCTTCATTGGTCATCTCATTTGTCAAATAGACTGACGAGGAGGATCCTCTACTGGACTCTCCCACTCTTTTTCTTCTGTCGGGGTCGCTTTGAATTTCAAACCACGAGCAATGAATTTCATAAAATTCTTCATTCCTTTAAGCCTTATCGTTATCTAGGCATGTCGCTTCTCCACCAAGTCATAAAAGCCTTCTATTTTCTCTCGTAGCGATCCACCTCGAGGAAGTGAGGAATAGTCAATGTAGAGGCTTCACTCGAGTCAGTCGTGGTACGGGTGAAGTGGATGCTTCACTATGTCCTGATGGGAATCTAATCATCTTCGTATTATAAATTGGATGAATATAGTCGTCTACGTATAAACTTTTATGGATCCATTTATATTTTGAGTATATCACTCATTGAATCACACTTCCAAATGGAAGGGTATTAATTTTCTTTCTCAATGGATCCTTCATCTTATAAGTATAGTGAATCACAGATAATGCTAAATCCACTACATCAAACAGCTCCTTCTCTAAAATCTTATAAGTAACCAACGTGAGTTGTGCAATGATCTTCATGGTGTCTCATCCCTTCAATAACATAGTGTTCCTAAGTATGTCCCGCACCATGTACATATCAGGGTTGAGAGTTACTGTGGAGTGGATTAGTGTTTTAGCTGTAGTTCCATGAAGACGTATATTAGCCTATGTCCAATCACTATCCTTGCGATAGTTCTCTACTATGTCAAGTACATTCTCACAGTCTATTAATCCAAACTCATTCCTCAAATCTTCTTGAGTGATCTTAATTATTCCTCTTTGGATGTGAGATCTCACTCCATTCACCCCGAAGTGTGCGGGATCTTCCAAATGATTGTAAAATTCTCTCACAAATATAGAACAAAACATGTCTGGGATGATCATAGACATTATACCTACTTATCCTAGGAGATCGTAGATATGTGCGTCTTGAAGAATGTTGAACTCCACAATTTTTGAAATCCCTATAACTGCTTTTTCAATCCCTGGGAAGGATTGGTAGGATGAATGCAGATAGTTGGAAGAACTTTTTCTTGCTCTTGCACTGAAGGTTATTCCTTTAATTATCCAAAAAATCAATTAAAAGATGAAATTTTACTAACATCGAGCGACGGTGACTGTTGTCTGGCGATAGCGGTTATGCATCTCCATATCAAAATTTTTGTCAAAAATATCAGATCTCTATGTTTAAGGCTACATACACTCAAAAACCGACCTTAAAATTTGATATATGCTATAGATCTACTAGATCCATGAAAATCTAACCCGAATCCTTAAGTTTTCTTAAAACCATTTGAAATCTCTTTAAATCACGAAATTTTCTTCATAAAAACACTTTTTAATCTCAAAGGTTTTTTGAAATAGTAACAAAAATGAAGATTATTTACAAAAAATTTCAATAAAAATCATGAAGAATACCTTAGATCTGAAGCTTCCGCCGACGTCACCTCCGTTTATTGCATTAGGGTTACAGGAAATAAGTGAGAAGAAAGAAAATTCGGACTGAAGTCCGCCCTTTTATAAAAAATTGCTATTACAACGCGATAACGCTCTTGCTCGCGATAGTGTTTTGGTTCTTCAAAATTACAATTTTCTATCAACTCTTATTTATGGTATACTACACATAGTTTCGACATATGATATCAACCGTGTGTGTTGGTTTGCCATTAATTTCAGAAGTAGTTTAATGTGATTTTCATTTTTCTCAAGTTTTATATAACATTATATACGAACTTTCATGTTTTGAATATCTTCTCTTTTATAGTGGATATGTGTATAGTAAATGTTTTAAATTATTTTTGTATGCATCTAAGTATGAGTAATATTTTATACCTGATAATGACTACACATTTACACATTTTTTTTACAATACAAGTGTTTGACAATTTTTATCTACATGAATGTGTTTTTGTTTAACATTACAAATTTGAAATACATACCACAACTTGTTTATCATTGAATCTTGCAAATATTTTTTTCTAGTTGACATGGCATTAAAAATATATTATTATGTTGTGCTATATAAGTGGATTCAGAGTCCTGAATGATAACAGAAGGAGAAAAGAAAACAAAAATATGCAATAAAAAAATAATATTCTTCCAATAATATCCTCATGATACTCCATCAAGCACTACTCACCCTCCTGATAAGTCTTTATGAACATTGTGAGGTTGAGCACCTTGAAAAGAATCATAAAGTACCTTGTACACACATTTCTGTCCATTTTTCTTTTCTCTAACGTGCAATATATTCATACATGATCTTCAAGTTATCTTGTGTATAGTCATTGTTATGTGTTTATATTTCATAATTTCATGTGATCTTAATTACATCACTTGTTCTTATATACTAAAGCACAACTTGTACACATCATTATCTATTATAAAATTTCTTCTCATGAGAATTGTATAGAAATTTGTTTTCATATTTATATATCACATTCCATGATTTCTTTAGATAATTTTTGCATGAATCTACCAATATTTCTGATTACTTGATATTTTATATCATACACATTGTTCACTTTCTATGTCATCCACAATCACCTTTTTATTGTCTATTTATGTCAAGTATATTTCCTCCCTCTAACATTTCTCATTCAATTTCTTTTCAAATTCATTCTATACTTTTCTCTCACGTTTCCACTTTCATATCTTTTGCTAATAATAAAAGGGGGAGGATATCAAAAGAACTAGAACTCTATTGTTAATGGTGAGTAACTTACATTAAGGGGGAGTAATATCTACCTTTGAACTTAATAAACATTTAAGGTCATCCATTTAGGGGGGAATGCGCATTTCAAGTACTTATGTTGCTTATCATATTTTGTACACCTTATTATACCTCATAACAGATTTCTTTCTAAGAAGATTTGTTATTATCAAATGGGGAGATTATTGGAGCATGTGTTCCGTACTGCTTGGTTTGAAAATAATAAATCACAAATATATTTGATCATATTGTGTTTGTGGTGTGTAGATATAATAGGTATAACACTGATAATTTTGGATGGGCGACATACATAAGTTTTTACATAATTGAGCCATCGCAAGAGACAGTTACTACCGCCTCACGTTTGCGTGATAACATCAGCCATGACATAGGCAACGATTCAGAATGGTTACCACGATGCACATTATCGGAGATATCTCTTAGCGATATCGTACTATCGCGATACGATAGTCCCACGATCGTACACGATCTCCAACATCTCGGCATGGTTATTGTAGAGTGGAACAAGTGTTAGCCATTGGAGTTATCGCATGCGATATCGCGCTACCGCCGCGCGATAGTAGAAAAACTATAAATGGACTGAACTTCGTGGAACAATAAAAACTCCTAAGCATTAGTGAAATCTCAAGATTGAAGAAGGGACCATTCGTGCTTCTCATCTCCACCGATCTTTGTAAGGAATTTCCAGCCTCTTCAGCGCTTAAGACCCGAGGGAGTTTTTATTCTCAGATTTTTTTCTTTTTTATTCAATTTATAATCTGTAGAGAATTAGCCGCCTTGTCAGTGGCGACTAGGATCGCGTGTGATTTTCGGGGAAATCACTGTCGTGTGTGCAATGACTAGGTCATTGATAGATCTAGGGGAGGATAGTTGCTGTATCTAGGGGGAGATAGGCTTTAGCCAGTTGGTCCTTGGGAGAAGGAATGGTAAATTCAAAAAAGAAATTTTAGTTTTTCATCACAGCATCGATTTCAAGTCGTATTAAAATCTTTTGTTTGTAATATTTATCACTTATAAAGTAAATATACATTTTGTTTTATCAGAAATTTATAAGTGCTTTGTTATAAATATTTAGTTGTGATTAAGTTTTCTAGATTCTAGAAAAATCGGCTAAGTAATTTGTTAATTCAAAAAATTATAGTTTGCCCTTATTTACCCCCACCCTCCCTTTAAGGGCGCCAAAAGATCCAATAGCCTCCCCCCTAAAGAGACGAATAATCCCATACCATGGAGAAGAAATGGGAGGGGATCCTCCCAACCTATATGTAGGAGCCCTCCCCCTCAGGAGAGTTCAGTCCTCTTCCCTAACTTAGATCGAACACTTGCCCCCTATCAGAGCCCCCTTGTACAGAGAACCCTTACTGGAGCCTCCCTCTCTTCCACCATCTTTAATAGTATATCAGCTAGAGAGCTCTCGGAGACCAATCTAGAAGGTGGAACCTCCTCCTCTCCTCCAAGGACATATCGGTCGGTGGACTTCTTCCCGCGTCGGTGGGTTCCGCCCACCGTCTTTAAATTTCCATTTTAAGATTTACCTTTGCTCGTGAAGCACCGTCGTCTTCCTTCTCTGGTACCTCACTGATCGCTTTCCACATTATCACCGCCAGTTGGATCCTTCATGGGAGGAGGAAAGGAAATCCTCACTCTTCTCACAGAAGCATAACATCGAGGATTTAGAGGGGCAATTGATGGGGCCAAAGCCTTTAATAGTATATTTCGGGGTGCAAATAGCCCACTCCCCATGATCCCATCATAGAGAGCATGGGGGAGCTCCTGCACGCGATTGCATACGATCTACGCATAGGACCACGTCTGACGAATCGTCCGGGGCCGACCATCTGAGTCGGACCCTCCCCCTCCACCAAACTGATCAGAGCGGCTGAGCCTCACGGCGCGGGGATCCCGCCTTCTGCGTCGGCCGGCGGGAACGATCCCTCCTACAGCCGGTATGGGAGGTGTTGGGCGCGGCCGGCCTTCGCTCGGGCTCAGCCCGATCGGTCGGAGTCATGCCTCGCGGCCGGCACTTAGGGCCGACGCGATGCCCGACAATCAGCATCGCCCGGTGGCCGGTGCCGGACCCGCTCCCAGCGGCTACCGCCAGGGCCGGGCCCAGCATGCCGCCTAAAGGTGGCTGGCGGAATCCATGCCACCCTAAGGTGGTCGACCGCCTCCATGACGGCGCCGCCCCAGTGGCCCACCTTTCTCGTCGGGGCCAGTCCCCCTCGAGTAGGTGACTGACCACCTCCCTAGCCCTCTTTAGGCCCATCCCCTCCGTCCGATCATTCTGTCATGATCGTGAACGTCCGATGCGCGGGTAACCACTTACGTAACTACCTCGATAGTGGGGGACTGTATTTAGTAAAATTCAATATGTAATTAATATTCCCTCAAAACTATGTGTATAATTATGATATTGGTGGTTACGGTGTGCGAATAGCTGCATAACTACCGTAACTACCTCCCGGAGGCTATAAAAAGGTCCACATGCCTCCTCATTTCTCATTTTTTGCTCTCCTGCTTTCTTCTTCCTCAGGCCAAAGCTCTGTCGGATTCCTCCTACGGGCCACTCCGCCACCATAATTCTCCTAAGTGCTGCTGCTTCACCGTAAATTCGTCTAAGTCCCCAAGTACGGGATGAGGAGAAAATCCCTGCTATGCCGAGAGTCTACACGTTCGAAATTCTTCTACAAATCCTCTCGCGTGACACAACCTATTGCTCGCTGTGAGCCTAAATCTTTCTTCCTCTCTCTCTCTCACCTCCCAAAGTGTTACAAGTTGTGGTTTATCGCCTTCGATTCTCCGAGAAAGCTATAACAACATACAGATAGTGGATTTTGGTCGGCACATATCAAGCCACATGATTTTTTTACACAGTTAAGGGGTTTTTCACGGCAAAAACATAGTGTGTGCATTCTCTTTCTCATTGACTGTGTGCGCGCTCGACCGCTCCGTAAGCTAAGACGGTCTAAGTTATTTCGGTCTGACTGAGACATCGTGTTTGTCCGCAAGAACAAGTATTCTTACTATTTTTGAAATTTTAAATAATGATTCAAAGATGTAAAAAGAAATTAATGGAACTTTAATTATCCAATCAAAATATGTTATATTTTTACGAGAGATCATTAACAGTTGAGTGCATGCTCAGAAATTGTTTGATAAATTTTGAAGTATTCCTACTATTTTTAATGATATAATATAGTGACTCAAACCTATTTAAGTAATTACTAGATGTTATGTAAGACCTCAAAAGATCTGAAGTACTTTGAGAAAATAGTAGATTGCATTTAAAACTCACTGCCATAATTTGATAATTTTGAAAGTTTGAGGTTATTTTTAGATATAAAAATAATGAACAATGTGAGATAAATGATTTATTGCAAGTCAAATAAAGCTCAAAATTATTTGAGAAAATTATGGGGATTACATTAGAACAAATCCAACTTCTAGTTCAAGTTTTATAATTTTATGAATCTTTTTGGTATTTATTGAACAAAAGAGATTTAAATCAACAAAATTAATATCGATCGCAATATAGGACCCGCTATAAGCAATTGAGGTTAAAAGATCACGTATTAAACCTCTTGTGGAGATTTGAAGTCTCGATGATTAAATCAGGTGTTTATATATAAAGAAGTTTGAAATTATAACAAAGCTCTAACAGATCAACACAAATCCGATGAGTCACCTTAACAGGTGCAACTAAAATAACAATCAGACCCAAAAAATCGACAGACCCTAATACCATGAAAATACAAAGAACTGGCCATAAAATTATAAAGATACCTCCTTAGAATGGAGAAACCTCCTATGAATAGAGTTGCCTTCTTGGAACGGAGAAGCCTCCTACGAACAGAGAAGCCTCCTATGATCGAAAAAGTCTCCTTAGAATGGAGAAGCCTCCAATGAACGGAGTTGCCTCCTTGAACTAGAGATGTCTTCTATAAACATAGTTGCCTCCTTGGAATTGAGAAGCCTTCTGTGAACGGAGAAACCTCTTTGAAATGGAGAGAAGAACTGAACTTACATCATTAAATGGAGTGTGAACTGCAGAACTGAATTACTTCTTATTCTATTCTTCTATTTCAACATTTCAATTACTATACTTCATTTCATTTATGTTCTTATTCATTTCAGTATTCATTGATGCACTTTAATTATTGCAATTTACTAATTCTTTCAATTTTGCACCTTTATTTTTGGTCCCGCTCTAATAAACGGTTTAACTAGTTGATCATTAATTAGGGTTAACTTGGAGATGAGTTATTCCTCCGAGATTAACAATATTTAATTGGCTCCCTCGATCGCTACGCTCTTTGTCTAAAGTTAAGTAGTACTATGAAGCTATACGATCACTTACCCGAATTATTTCAAGTCAAGTAGGGCAAGCCACCGCAGACCCGAAATGTGACAACTGTTTACTTAATTGAAATGTTTCTAAATTGCTTGCAATTAAAAGTAGCAGGTTGTCATGCACGTGCACCGTTGGTACTAGTACAGGAAGGTTGACGGCTCCAGGCACTAGGGAGTGAGTGTACCCGAGGAGTTTGACCATGTTTATTCCCTGTCGGGTTCCTCGCTAGTTAGTTGGATTTTAGTTATCGTTTGATGTTGCTCACATCTAGGAGTACACCAGGTTGTACATTGGGGCCTATGTAGCATGGTATGACCACACCCAGAAGTGGCATAACCAGCCACTGTCTCTGACTACCAAATCAGTGAGACCTGCAAGGTTCGCTACCCTATTGAAAGAGAAACGGTCAAACTATGTCGACAAAGAGTGTTGTTTAGGGTTGTAAACACCTGCGTGATTGCACGCTAGCTAGTTGAGCTTTATAAATGTGTATTACTGCTTTCTAATTATTGTTGAAATATTTACTCGTAGATTAATTCCTATTATATAAATATACTGTTGTTAATTTTGTTGCTTCAGCTATTATTATTATAGGAGCTCACTCTCATCCTTAAGTCTTAGGAATCATTGGGAGGATGTATGAATCCCTAGTTTTATGACTAACGTATCGTCGTACACTCTTTTTTAAGAGACGGAGCAGCGAGAGGCCTAACGACTGTGTGAGAGGGTACCTTATTTAGAGCCTGCATGAGTCGACATACTAGTTTCATCTCCATATTATAGAGACATCAACCCTTAGATCTTATAAGCAGCAAGAGTGGATGTAGTTCTATTTAGCCCTACTATTGCCTTATAAATAAATAGTTGGCTTCGGTCTTGAATATATATATAGTTGGTTTCTGATTTACTTCAGCATAATTGATCCGATGTCATGCGTTTCATAGCCTAATAAGGCGATCATTATGTGCTTGTAGAGTGGGTCCATTGCCACTTAGAAAGTGTAGGGTGGATGTCTAGGGCACTAAGGCCCATCTTCGACCTAACCTAAGCACAGTTGGAGGAGAGGGTCTTACAGACAGGAGGCCGGTCTTGGAGGAGTGAGCGGTGGCCGGCTAGGAGGTCGGATGCGAGATCTCGTGGTTGTAAGCGTGCAACCATGAAGCGTGGCGTTAGCCTGCCGAAGGGTTGGTGGCAGACCCTTGAGGCATGGATGCGTGACCGCAAGGTATGGCAGTGTCCGGTCAAGAGGTTGGTGCTGACCCCTCGCATCCACGTGCGTGCAGCCACGAGGCACGACAGCGGCCTGCCAAGGTGCCGGTTGTAGACCCTTGAGGCATGGGCGTGCTACCACGAAGCATGGTGGCGGCCGGCCGAGAGAACGGTCGTGACCCTGCGCGTCTGTGTGCGTGCAACTGAGAGGCACGGTGACGGGTGGTCGCATGCCCTTATGATAACGTGCGTACAGTCATGAGGCTTGTCAGTGGCCGACCAGGTCTACTTGCGGCTGCGGGACCTTGCGCCCACGAGGTGTAATGGATGTCAGCAGGGAGACTGGTCGTATGCATACGTCCAGAAGGCATACCTTCCACTGCGAGGCTGGCTACATGCCCGCGTGGCCTCATATGAGCGGCCATGAGGGGCAGTGATGGTCAACTGGGTGGTCGGTTACTGGTAGTTGGCGTGGAGGTTGGCATGACAGTTGGCATGATGGTTTCCACCTTAGGTTAGTGGGGTTGACTTCGGTCAACCATACTTTTCCCCCATCACCCCCACTAACTTAGTGGGGGACATAGAAATTTTGACTATTCGCAACCCATATGTCTTATGTGTGGGTGGGGGCTAAGCAAGAGTTCTCATTGTCCTGCTTGTACACCATGGGGAAATGAAAGTACCCATGTGATGTTATTGATGTGATATGATGATGTGTGATGATGTGCTAAAATCATACATGATATAGGGTGCTATGTGTGAAGCCCAGGTTTACATACATAATATATTAGTGGGCCCCTTTTATTTAATTTGTCGACATAAAATGTGTTTGATGATTGCGATACTCCTACTTATTATTTAAATGTTATTATTGTTTTATTATATTTATATACATAGTGCTGCCATGCAAGGTGATGGATTTCCATGGGATCCGCTAGGGATGATCGAGAGGAGGGGTGTTGTTACACCATTTGTGGCCAGCCATAGCTGACTCTCATTACACCACGTCTTTTGTGATGGTTGTAGGGCAAGGATCACAAGCTGAAGCTAGTTCGCCAGAAAAAAAGACCTAAGTCTCATGAAGTGAACCTCCTCTTATTATTTCCTAGTTGCTTGCTCATTATGTTTCTTTTATTATTATTCTTCTTGCACGCTAAGATAGCCTAGGAGTTATTACTATATTGGTTATGATGTATTGAAGTTAACACTTGGTTGATGTAAAGCCATGGGGCCATTTTGACTTTTATGTTTTTATGGACAACTTCTAGTCTTTGTTTAGTATTTTTGTTAATTGGTTTTTGTTTTTTGAGATGGGTAGTGTTCTTATATCATTTTATAATACCAAATTTGTGGCATCTATATGCTTTGGGGTTCTGGCCGAACCCATATTATATGATCATTATATGGGAGGTGTTACAAAGGAGATGATAGGCAAAAGACTTTTTAATGTAGAAAATCTCGAAAAGAAGTGAAAAATAATGTGGCCAGGGATTTGCATGCCAAACTTTACAGGTGGTGCACAATACTTCAAAAAGAAGGTGAGGGTGACATGTCGCTCCTCATTACAATTATTGGGGGAGAAAGAGAAATTGGCTCGGAGGGTGACAGTCCACCTCTCACAGAGCTGTCTTGTCTTTACTGTAGTGGGGAGTATTGTGCTCTAGATTCTTTGAGGTCTTCTATTGGTGCTCAAAATCTAAAGGGGCATGCTCGATACATCTCGGTGCCTATGAGTTGTCTCCTGTAATGCACAGAGGAATCTGGAGCGATGGACTTATTGTCGAATAGAGGGCTTCCTACTGAGTTGAGGGCAACGTGAGCACAGAGCAGGTTGCGTGTAGAATGCTTACTGCGGTGTGCGTGGAATATGCCTTGCTCATGGAGGAGTGCTTGCGGAGGGGCGCTCGAAGGAGGATTAAGGCCTTCGAAGGATCTTTAAGGCGCTCGAAGATCTTTGAAGCAATATTCAAAGGAGAAGGAGATTCCTGAAGGGGTGGCGGACGATGGGGAAGCGGGTATGGGCCATCATGGCTGTGGGCGCATGGTCGTGGGCCCTCACCGCCAAGGGAGAATAACCACGAGGCTGGCTATAGGGCAGGCTCAATGCAGTAAAAGGGCCCACTCATGAAGAAATTCGTGGCATGATTGCCGAAGAGAATGAACAAGCAATATAACATATTACTTTAGCTCGCAGACCACTCCTTAATAGTTCACCATTGACACCTATGGTCCTAGCACATTTGATAACTTCTCAAAAAAAAATTATTTATGCCATCTTTTAGTCTTAATATTTAGAGCTCTTCATCTATGGGTTTCAAAATCCTCTATTGAAGGGGGCGGCTTGAGCAAGGAAGATGATGGATCTCTGGGCTCATCGAGCGAGCGACTTCGGGAGGAGAATCCTGTAGCATTTAATTGTCAATTCCATCATGTATTGTAAGATCTCTCCAAATGTTTTGTGTGTTTCCTCTGTCGTCATGAACTAAATTTCTTAAATCTTGTATTGTAAGAGTACTTGATCTTGTGTGATGAATATTATCTAATTTTGTCTTTGTGATTGTTTGGTAAATGTCTTTTATCAAATTCATGATCTTTATTTCGATACTTTTGGCCAAGGTTTCGCTTTTTTACTGTGCTCAATAAATCGAAAGAGGAGTTGTGCAAATGCATCATAATTTTGGTATAGCATTTGAAGGGAGAAAGAGATTTTTTTTCTTGATAATAGCAACTTTGGTTTTTATTCTTTAAGCGGTTCTTATTTCACCCAAGGGGAAATAGAGGAATAGGAATTTCTGATATTGAGAGATACAGATCTCTATTTAAAAATCATTTCAATGCCATTTACTACGCATTCTCATAACGTTACATTCACATATTCATTGTACTGGACTTAGGAAATCATGATACAATATTAGTTTTCCAATTGACAAAAAGTATTTCCTCAAGTAATTGTAGTTTATTTTTATTTAAGAATTTTTATTTGTAGTTTTCAATAAGTATACCATCATTATTCTTAGCTTACTTGGATTTAAAGAAAATACGCAACTAGTATTTGCAAGCACTAAATTTAACACCTCTCCGTGGGAACGATCCATATTCATATTATATTACCTGATTCGATGTGTGCACTTGCGTGTAATACGTATACCTGTTTCAGGAATATCAAGTTTTTGACACCATTGCCGGGGAAATGAGAATAATTTAGTGTTTCTTTCTTGCAATATTAGTAAAAACCTAAGTATTTAGAGCTCAAGTTTTTATTTCCAATCTATTTTTCTTTGAGTGTTTTTGTTATTTGCTACTGTGTAATGCATGTCCCATTATCGATCACCTAAACTATTGCCATTTAACCTAGAAATCCAACAGACGTGTAGACAAAACAGAAGAGCGGTTCGTTTAGAACATAGTAACTCTTCAACCATGAATCAGAATAATCAAAATGTTAATAATGAACATCATCAGGAGGGTTTAAGACAAGAGGGTCCGGTAGATCAGAATGGTCAAACCACTAAAATTAGGAGAACCTGCCGAGAATATAATATGTTTTTTAGGGGAGGACTTCATTATAACATCATTAAACACGCCATCGAAGCGAATAACTTCAAAATTGATTCCATGACTATGAACCTAGTTCAACAAAAATAGTTTAGTGGACTAAGTCATGAGGACCCAAATTCCCGCTTACGTGCCTTTATGGACTTGTGTGTCATATTCAAAATTAATGTCGCATCTGATGAATCGATTAAAGTCCCTTGTTTCCATTCTCGCTGGAAGGAAGAGCAAAAGAGTGGCTTGATTCCCAACATGGCCTCACCACTTGGTTGCAAGTGGTAGAGATATTCTTTGCCAAGTATTTCCCACCTTCCAAAACCGCCAAGTTAGTGCGAGATATAACAAACTTTACTTAAGGGAATGGTGAAACGCTTTACGATGCATAAGAGAGATTCAAGGAATTATTGCGTAAATTCCCTCACCACGTCTTATTCATACACCAACAGATATGGACCTTTTATAATGGCCTCCATACATCTACCATGATTCAAGTAGATGGAGGCACGAGAGATTCTCTCATGGGCAAATACCCTGAAGATGCATATGCCATCTTAGAGGACCTATCCTCTAATAACTATCAATAATTTGAGCGATAAGGTCCTTCTTCTTACACAGGTGGTCTATACCAAGTTGACCAATTGACCTCATTTGCTACATAGATGACTACCCAATTCAACTCCATGAACAAGAGGTTAGATGCGTTAACACTAAATCAAAATCAAATGAACTCACAAGCGCATAGCATAATGACTCCTCCTACAACCATGAATCCTTCCTTCAATGTTGAATAACATGTAAGACACACTACCATGAGTTATAATGAGGAATTTAACTACATTGCGGGACAACCTAAGTACAATAATACTAATAATAATAATAATAATAATGTGTTCTCAAATCATTACAATTCGGGACTACGTAATCATCCTAACTTTTCTTGAAAGAATAATACTAAAATGACACACACACCCAGATTTAATTCAAATCCACATCCACCCCATAATAATAACTATAATCAACAGGGTGCCTCTAAAAAATTATCTGATAAGATACCGGTTGACTCAATGAAAAAAAGTGATGCTCGCATTACTAGCCTACATGATTCATTACGGGTAAATGAAGCGCAATTAGGACAAATTGCCAATGCCTTGAACCTTAGACCCCATGGAACACTCCTAACAGATACCGCTCCAAATCTGAAGGGAGATAACTAAAATTGTAAAGTGGTCACATTACGGAGTGGTAAAGAGTTAGTGAATGAGCCTATAAAGGAACGAGTGATAACAGTAATGAAGGAGTAAAAGTATTAGGAGAGAAGAAGGGAGAACCAATGTGGAGTTATAACGAGATGAAACGAGATGATAACAGTAATGAAGGAGTAAAAGTATTAGGAGAGAAGAAGGGAGAACCAATCGTTGATTAGAAGGAGAATAATGTGATAGTTTATCCTCCACCACCGTTTCCTCAACGGTTAAAGAAGAGTAAGCTCGATCAATAATTCCAGAAATTTGTAGAAATATTTAAGAAGATACAAATCAACATCCCTTTTGCTGAAGCCTTAGAACAAATGCCAAGCTATATGAAATTCATGAAAGATATCATATCTAAAAAGAGGAAATTTGGAACAAATGAGACAGTGGCACTCACTCAGGAGTGTAGCGTTATTCTTCAAAAAAGACTCCCACCTAAATTGAAAGATCTGGGGAGTTTTACCATACTGTGCTCTATAGGGTATCAATTCGAGGGTAAGGCATTATGTGATATAGGGTGAGCATTAACTTAATGTTGCTTTCGATATATAGAAAGTTAGGTTTGGGAGAGATCTCTAAAACTTTCATAACCTTGCAATTGGACGATAAGACCCTTGCATTTCCAAAAGGATAGTTGAAGATGTCTTAGTTAAGGTGGGTAAGTTTATTTTTCCGGCGGATTTTGTTGTCCTAGATATGGAGGAGGATAGAGAGGTTCTCATTATTATAGGAAGACCATTCCTAGCCAATGGTAGGACGTTGATAGATGTTCAGAAGGGAGAGTTGACTATGAGAGTAAATGATGAGCAAGTTACATTTAATGCACTCAAGGCGCTGAAATTCCCCCACCGAGAGAAAGACAACAAGGAGGTCATCAATTATATATCTATATGTGATTATAATCTCAGTGCATTATCTAGAGAACAAGATTTCTCATTGACTCGTTTTTTTGACTCATGATGATTTATCTGGGGAGGAAGAGGAAGTTCAAGAATCCTTACAAGCATTTGAGAAACAAACTGTGTGGTTTCGTAAACTTGAACTATTAGAGATGCCCGAGAAATCCTTGTCAGTAAAACCTTCCAAATTAATCCGCCATCGTTAGAGTTAAAACCTCTGCCTGACCACCTCATTTATGCGTATTTAAAAGATAATGAAACATTGCTGGTTATCATCAACTCCAACTTACTGCCTGATCAACATCAAAGGTTAATATAATTACGTAAGCAGTTTAAAACGACCATAGGATGGACCATAGCCGACATCCGAGGGATAAGCCCATCTTTATGCATGAACAAGATTCTTTTGGAAGAATATTTTAAGGGATCGATTGAGCCTCAACATTGTTTGAGCCCACCTATGAAAGAGGTTGTTAAGAAGGAAATTATTAAGCAGCTAGACGTAGGAATCATATAACCCATCTCGGATAGTCCTTGTGTTTCACTTATGTAGTGTGTACTAAGGAAAGGGAGGATGACAGAAGTGGGGAATGAGAAATATGAGTTAGTTTCCACTAGGATGATCACTAGGTGGCGAATTTGTATGGACTATAGAAAGTTAAATAAAGTCACATGAAAGGATCATTTTCCTCTACCCTTCCTTAACAAAGTCTTTGATAAATTGGCGGGGAATGACTTCTTCTATTTTCTAGATGGGTACTCTGGTTACAATCAAATTACTGACGACCTCGTAGATCAAGAGAAGACCACATTCACTTGTCCGTACGAAACCTTCGCATTTAGGAGCATGCCCTTTTTGTTTTGTAATGCACCTGCTACCTTTAAGCGTTGCATGCTTGCTATTTTCTCTAATATTATGGACAGAAAACTGATGAGTGGATATTATGGATAGAAAAGGAACAAAAAACCTTGTAGCAGATCATTTGTATAGAATTGAGTGTGCACATCCGTCATTACATTCTGAGGTTGATGAGAGGTTTCCTGACGAGTTGTTATGTAACACCTCCGTCCGTCACATAAAATATAATAGAGGGTCCGGCCGGGGCCCCACACCATATTCCATGAACAAGCGGCAGAATCACAGGTTAATATCATTATTTACTCGAATCCTAACACAGAGCATTCTAGCGGAATCTTTATGGTTGTATGAACTCATAAAAAATGAATGTTCACTATATATAAACCAAACCATTTATATATATATATATAACAGGAATGTCACTTACAAATACACAAAAGTTACGGCCTTAAGGCCTTATAATTATACTTCACAAATGTGGATAACAAACATCGGCGTGCTGGCCAGCCACACATGAAAACAATAAGACTTTTCCCCTCAGCCTTCGAGGGAAAGCATACCAGCAAGGGATTCAGCCCGCTAATTCCCGCTCGGCTCTCCAGCACCTGCACAAGGACAACCCACCGCGATGGTGGCAAACAAGGCAAAGGTCAGCATTCAGCTGACCAATTTATAACGACCCTACCCCTCTCTTGAGGCAGTGGTATTCCTTCCCTACAGGCATAATATTTTCCCAAAGAGATACATCACAAGTATGTGCACTCACACACAGTTCAATATATCAAAAACGAATGCCTTAACGGCCAAACATTCTGTGCACTCAGGGCACATTGTCGGTGTGCCGAAATTTTAGGCCCCACCGCCATTCTTAGCTCAGAATGGAAATACTTCAGCATTTTCAGTCTCTATGGCCCTGGACTGAGACTTTAGTCTTTTTGGCGTACAACCTCAGACTCTCGTTATGTGATCCTAACAAAGCCAATAACTTAGGCACTCGAGTTAGACAACCATAACGGGGATACAGTTCAGTCATTGTCCGTTGCTCAAATCGTCAATTTAATGTCTAGACTGACGTGGGTCGGCTTCCCCTTATTCGCTCGGCTCAATGGCCTTTAAGATCTTGCAGCTCACAGATTAGCCACACAGTCTCCCAGAGACAGGCTTAACAATCAATAAGGGATTTATTGTCAACATTCGTCACGATCGCTTAGCGGGACCAACAGAAGTTCTCTTTCTGCGCCCAAACTCAACCCAAACCCTACAATATCCTGCAGTGCCAGAAACACTGGTCTTTTCATAGCACACATCACAAATAGCTCACCAAGAGCTATCACCATTGGCGATACTCACTGTCGCCCAGCGATATCCACCTGGTCTTAAAACCGTGGAATTTCTAGGGTTTTTCCTGGAATGTAACTCCAGTACTTCCTGATACTTTTAGTTCACAGGTATAACCCCGCAGACCATGTATATTACTCGTTTATACTCGGAGTCTTCTTCGACACATAAAATAAACATCACCAATCCAGACCAACCTGTCCAGATGGGCTTCACACAACATGGTTATTCTGTACTACACATTCCCGGATCTATATGCAATACTCAATGGGGATTTCATGAATCAACCCAAAGGAATTCCCTCGATTCTCTACCTTATGGTGGTGGATTCTATGCATATGCCAAAAGAAGGACTTCACTTGTCCAAGATGGAAGATCGTTACCCTTGAAGTTCTCTTCAGAGCCATGACCGTGATCTTTGATCCGGATGGAATTGATCGTCACAACTTCCACTCCACAGATCTAGCATCGACTCGAAATTCCAATCACAAGCACACCTTTGATCGATCTCCACAAGTGCTCCTGGACGTTCCTCCTCTTCCCTCTCCAGTAGTACAGAAGAGAGTATATGTGAGAAAATGAGAATTAAATCTCAAGTCCAACCTTTATACAAAAACTACCCCTGAGCAGTAACTCCTACCACCGCGCGGTAACACAGGCGGTAACCGCTTTGGCTAGCCGGCGGCGCTATCCAAAGCTATCGCCCCATGATAATTCTTTAGCGTCTAGCGGTAAATCGATTACTCGAGAAATCCTTTCAACATTCATCGAGAGGCTAGCGGAGCGTAGTAACGCCTATCTCTTGACAGTAGCGCTCTAGATGATTTCTCGAAAGTGTTGAGCGGTCTCACTGAAGCATTTACTATCACGATGTGATAGCTTCCTATCGCCAGACGGTACATAACCCGAGCGCTAGGTCTTTTACTTCACTAAGCTACCGCCTGTAGCCTCCAATGACTACTACTTCTTTTTGGGGTGTTACAATCCTCTCCTCCTTACAGAAATTTCGTCCCGAAATTGTCGCATCGATAAGGACACCCAACACTTAATATGTTAAAACATATTTTTGCCTTCCATAAAACAAAGTTACAACTTCATTTTACAAATAACTCGGGATATTCGTCGCGTATGGTTTGCTCTCGCTCCCATGTCAGCTCTTTATGGACATAGTTGACCCAACGGACCTTGACCATCCCGATTATCTTGTTCCGCAATTATTTGATTTCCGAATCCTCGATCCGATGGGCCTAATCTTCGTCGTTAGCCCACTATCGACTGGTACTCGATCATTTACGATCACTTGAGTTGGCTCTTTTACAGCTTTGCACAGCACCGATATGTGAAACACATCGTGCATGCCACTTAGTTCCGCTGAAAGAGATAACCGATAGAAAGCTTCTCCAACTCGTTCAACCACTTCAAACGGACCAAGATACCTCGGACTCATCTTTTTCAAGCGCCGAATCCTGAATACGCCTTTGAATGGTTTGATATTTAAGTAGACCCAATTGCCCACCGCAAACTCCACATTTCGGTGTTTGGCATTGTAGTATTTTACCTGCCTATCTTGGGCTATCAATAGCCGCTCTCGAATAGTACATATGGTTGAATTTGCATCTTCGACCTCTTTACATTTATAGAGTTTTGACTCGTCTGATTCTGCCCAAGCTAACGGTGTACGACACTTCCTACCGTATAAAGCTTCAAAGGGCATCATCTGAATACTAGCTTGATAGCTATTATTGTAGGCGAACTCAATTATATAGAGGTGATCTTCCCACCTCTTCCCAAAATCCAGGACGCACATATGGAGCATATCCTCCATTGTTCTATTGGTCCTCTCAGTCTGACCATCCGTTTGCGGACGGAAGGTCGTACTGAACGTTAGTTTAGTCCCCAACATTTTATGGATTAGCCTCCAATCATTTGAAGTGAAGAGCCCATCTCAATCACTTACGATGCTACGGTGCACGCCGTGTAATCGTACGATATTATCCACATATAGCTTGGCCAATTTTCCACTGGATCGGTCTTTCCTATTTTGTATGAAGTGTGACACTTTGGTTAATCAGTCAACGATCATTGATGATGCATAATTTGACCTAAGTTATTAATATAAAAATCTAAATAATCTAATATAAATATATTTATATTGTTAATTTTATCCGCTAAATCGTATTTTTTATAATTCTATCCTAACCATGCCTATTTTATTATGTTTTCTGCGCGCAGCGAACTTCGGGGCCACTTTCGGGCATGTTACAGCCAGATTCATATCTTGGGTTGAACACAAAAGTTGTAGCCCTCGGAAATACCTTTCCAACAGATGGTTACACGCCTTCATCG
The DNA here is from genome assembly GCA_039513925.1 of Platanthera zijinensis. Lineage (NCBI taxonomy): Eukaryota > Viridiplantae > Streptophyta > Magnoliopsida > Asparagales > Orchidaceae > Platanthera > Platanthera zijinensis. The sequence goes on from CM077092.1 coordinate 13,187,527, forward strand.
GATTCACGTAGATTCAGGAATCCCCGGTCGAAGTTGCTATCCAGCAGATTTCCTGCATCGAACTTCGGGGCCGCATTCGGGCATGTTACAGTCAGATTCAAATCTTGGGCTGAACACAAAAGTTGTAGCCCTCGAAAAGAACTTTCCAACGGATGTTTACACACCTTCGTAGGATTCACGTAGATTCAGGAATCATCAGTCGAAGTTATTGTCCAGTAGATTTCCTGCATGTATGATTCTCGGGTTTGAGCAAGAACTGAGGATCCCGGGACAAATTGCATTATAAATTCTAAGAGAACATGCCATCAGTTATGTTGTGCCAAACTAAATATCGAGTGCAGTCATGCCACCATGTTGTGAACTATATTCAGAAAGGGAATGAAGCCTCAATGGTCCGATGTGATATTTTCTCCTAAGTATGAAAGAGGCTAGCAACCTTTGACAATGAATTAAACATGTGTTCTTAAAAGATGCTTCTTGGAAAGAGAGAAAACTAGCCAACTTTTATCATACTTTTCATGACAAGTGTGAAAGAGGCTAGCCACCTTTGACTATATATTCAACATGTGTCCTTAAAGGAAGCTTTTTGGAAAGAGAGAAAGCTAGCCAACTTTTATCATGCTTTTCATGACAAGTGTGAAAGAGGCTAGACACCTTTGAATTTTAAACCAACATGTGCTTTTTGACCAAGGGATGCTTCATGGAAACTTCATCCTCATGCCAAATTCCAACTCTACCCCCTTGGTTTTGGCCCTATAAATAGGCATGAAGGAAGGGAGGAAAGTATCATCCTTCCTACTTCATTTTGAGCATGGTAGAGAGCCTTTGGAGTTTGTTTGTAGAATATTTTAGTTTAATATTTTCATGCTTTAATGTTCTTGCAATTTCCTTTATCGTACTTGTAATCTTCTTGCAAACTCTCCTTATAATGTCTTTTTTTGAATCTTTTGTAACTTCTTTTCAATAAGAAATAAATTAGTTTGTTATTCCCTTTCCCTCTTTCTCTTTATTTTTATGCATATTCTTACCATGATTTTCATTTCCTATATTATGAGTAACTAAACTTTGTTTAGTACTTGATCGAAATGATCCAAGGAATGAAATGATCTCTTTTTCTTAATCAATATCTTCTCTTTCTCATTGAACAAATGTTTAGGATTTACCCATGATTAATTTATAGAGAGGTCATATCATCGATATATGATTTTCTTTTCTGTTTCCATACTCTAGTAGCTGAAAGGATCATGCGTATGGATTGATCACTCACAGATAAAGGGAGTTGAATGCAATCCTTGAAAGAGGAGGACGTAAATTTTTCGGATTGGAGTCAAATCCAATAGAGGGGTTCACCACATAAAGCGAGTTTTAGGGGTTTCAATTATAGAACGAAAGTTCGGTTGATCAACCTAAACTCAGTTGGGCGTAGCCTTGAAAGAGGTGCGTTCATACTCTGGGAACCTCCACGGTCCAAGCACCTTCGTTAAAGAGAATTAGGGATTTATCTATTTTTGGTCCTTTTCATTCAAAGGTGATTCAAGATCAAGTACTAACCTTTTAAATTATTGCTTAATCATCCTCTTTTATTGTATAACTGTTCTCTTATTTGCAAATCAAATCAAAGTATATAATTGATAAAATAATAGAAATCTCTTTAAAGTAGAAGTAATCGATGTGCCTTGGTTCTAATACGACCTTGATATTATATCCTATGATATAATAGATAAGGTACACTTGCCTTTATCGAATATAGATTCGGAGAACATCATCTTCATCTTCGTCTTCTCTCTTTCATAAAACACCTCCGGGATTTTCTCCATCAATCACTCATACGGTGTCATTTCCACTCTGAGATCTCGGCAGACCATGCATAAAATCCATTGAAATGTCGTTGAACTTCATATCGAGATTGGTAATGACTTCAGGAAACCACCAGGTTTCTGGCATTCAGCCTTCACTAAGGCACAAATTTGACATTTTGCCACGTAATGGGCTATGACCTTCTTCAAACCTGGCCACTAGAACACCTTTTTCATGTCCTTATACATTTTCGTGCTCCCTGGGTGAATTGAGTACTTTGTAAAATGTGCTTCGTACATCAATTCCTCACGAAGTTTACCCACATTCGGGACGCACAAATGACCAGCTTTTTGTAAAAGGCCATCATCCAAGGAGAATTGGGCATTTGACCCATCCATTGCATAGCGTTGTAGACTTGTATCGAGTTTTGTTGTTCGCCAAACCCTACCTGTAAGGTCATATTGAACCTCTATCCAGTTCAGGCACGCATTTGCAGTGGCATTCTTGTCAACACAAGAAATGTCTAAGTTCTCCAATTCTTGGAACATACGATCATCAAGCATCCGCAACAAACTTGCCCTTGTCGGAGTCCTACGACTAAAGGCATCTGCGACCACATTTCCCTTCCCGGGAGTATAGTGATCTGGATGGTGTAGTCCCCAAGGAACTCCATCCATCTCCGATTTCGCATATTTAATCCTTCTGATCCAGAAGATACTTAAGGCTCTTATGGTCCATGAAGATGTCAACTTTCATGCCATATAAGTAATGACGTCGCAGTTTAAGTGCAAATATCACCGCCACCAACTCCAAGTCGTGGACGGGGTAGTTCCGCTCATGCACTTTCAACTGGTGTGAGACATAAGCTATCACTTTGCCAAACTGAAGAAGAACGCAGCCTAAGCCGCTCCCTAACGCAACACTATAAATCTCATAGTCATCTGTACCACATGGCGACATCAAAATAAGCGTTGTGGTCAAATGATTCTTTAGCTCTTTAAAAGCTCGTGCGCACTCCGGTGTCCAAACGAACTTCTTATATTTCCTTATTAGTGTGGTGAGATGCAAGGCTATCCACAAGAAGTTCTCTACGAATCGCCTGTAGTAGCTCGCAAGTCCAAGGAAACTCCGAACTTCAGCCACATAAGACAAAATTGGCCACTCTCGTATCACAACTATCTTTGCCGGATCCACTGCAATACCATCTCCACTAACGACATGGCCAAGAAAGTCCACTGACGACAGCAAGAACTCATACTTTGAGAACTTGGCATAGAGCTTGTTCTTTCTCAGGGTGTGCAATACCATTCATAAATGGTTCACATGGTCTTCTTCAGACTGAGAGTACACTAAATGTCGTTTATAAAGGCGATTACAAATAAGTCCAAGTACTCTCGAAATATTCGGTGCATTAGGTCCATGAATACCGATGGCGAATTTATTATCCCAAACGGTATTACAGTGAACTCATAATGACCATAGCGTGTACCAAATGCTGTCTTGGGAATGTCACATTCCCGAATCCTTAACTGATAATAGCCAGACTTTAAGTCCAGCTTAGAGTAAACAGTTGATCCCACTAGCTGATCGAACAAGTCATCAATCCGTGGAATCAGGTACTTGTTCTTATCCGTCAGCTTATTCAGCTCTCAATAGTCAATGCATAGCCGCAAGCTTCCGTCCTTCTTTTTCACAAATAGGACTAGAGCGCTCCAGTGTGACATACTTGGGCGTATATATCCTTGCTCTAGTAGTTCTTGCAGTTGAATTTTTATTTCCATCATTTCCTTTGGTGCTATACGGAACAGTGAGCGGGTCACAGGTTTTGCACCTGACATCAGCTCAATAGAGAAGTCAATCTCTCCCTAGGGCAATAACCCCGGAAGATCCTTAGGAAATACATCAGCATATGCCGAGACGATCAGAACATCACTCACAATGGCTTTTGGCTCAACAGCCTTTATGAGCGTAAAGAATAACTTTGCACCCTTCCGAACAGCTTTGATGACTTGGAGAGTAGATATCATTATCTTGGTCGATCCATGCATGCCAGTGAATTTAGTCTCTCATTCAGTGTTCTGTCCCAGTGTGATCTCCTTTGAGTTGCAATCTATAAAGGCATGCTACTTCGAGAGACAGTCCATACCAAAGATTACATCGAACTCCGATATCAACAGTACAAGTGCTTCCAATCCGAAATCCCGACTTCCTATCTGCACCTCAATATAACAAGACTTATTTGTCTGCATCACACATCCATTAGGCAACAATATCGATAGGCTCTTTATTGGCACGCAAGTAGGCACTCTAATCCGAGACACGAAGTCCTCGGATATAAACGAATGTGAAGCACATGTATCGAACAATGCTCTTGCCGGACAGTCTCAAATTAGGATAAAGACTAATATAATCTAGTCATACACAAGCTACACACAATGTATGAATTATAAAAAGCAGTAAAACAATATCTTAGCTCGTACCTGTGGCGACGTCACTTTGATTTATGGCCTCCTACTGGCCATGGTTGTACACCCTTGGCTGAGATGGGGCATAGTGGGATGTAGTGGAATTCACCGCCTTTCCCTTTTCCGCATAAGTTGCTCCTGACTTCTTATCACCCTTTGGAGGACCAAATCGATATTCACGTGCAAAGTGTCCTGGCTTGCCACAGGTATAACACGTACGCGGGCTTTGCTGAGAAGTTGCTCTAGTAACAACAGTAGAAGGGGCCTTTCCATAAGACTTGGACTTTCTACCCCTATTTCTTTCGTTAGCTAGATTTTCCCGGTTGCGGGACTTTGAACTCAGGCTTTGTCACAGCCAAGTCCCATTTTCCCTACACCCTTTTCATATATTTTTCCAATGAACGAGATGTATCCACCAATGCTTGGAATCCTTAGTTTACCGAACTGTAAAGCAAGAATCTCAGCTTATCTCGAAGCCCTTCATAGAACTATTGATTTTACGCTCTTCTTCAGCAAAGATAGACCATGCATAGCGTCCCAATCTTGTAAACTCATGTAAGTAGGTATCAACGCTACTTTCTCCCTGAGTTCGATGCTAGAACTCATTTTCCATGGCTATATGATGCGCCTACAGCAGATGCTTCGCCAAGAACAGTCTTGAAAACTCCCCTATCGAGACCTTTGTTAGTTGTCTGCCTGCTAAGTGTTGCAGCTCAATTTCATCCCACCAAAGCTGAGTCTCTCCTTCCAACAGGAAAGTGGCCAATGTGACATTCTATTCCTCCTCAGTTCATAATGCCGTTAAAATTCTTTTGACTTGGGCAAGCCAGTCCTCTACCTGCGTTGGGGATCCTGCTCCCGCGAATGTAGGAGGACTGAAACTCATGAATTGCTTCAGTTGTCGTTCCGGTGCACGTACATCTACCAACCTATTCTAGCACCATTATAGGTTGCGCCTGCCAGTAGGTTGTGCATGTATCATTGCAAATAATGCCTCAGCAACTAAACACACTGTCTTCATAGAAGGAGAAGGTGTCGGCACCTCAGCTGGTGCCGCACTTTCAACAGAATGTTGGGGCTCAGACTGCCCCGCACCACTTTGAGTCACCTATAAGCATACATGACACAATTTAGCGAACAACCAAAGCGGCAAACACAACTAATAGGAACACGCAGGTTTCACAAACAAGTGTACTTTCATTCCTATATGGACATTCTCTAGTTCATTTATGTTATTACGGTTCGCACGTACACGTTCTCGCCACCCCACAAAAGAATTCGACCATGAATTCGTTGGAGGAAGACCAAGACAAACTGATACTAAATTGTAACACCTCCGTCCATCACATAAAATATAATAAAGGGTCCGGCCGGAGCCCCACACCATATTCCACAAATAGGCGGCAGAATCACAGGTTAATATCATTATTTACTCGAATCCTAACACAGAGCATTCTAGCGGAAGCTTTAAGTTTGCATGAACTCATAACAAATGAATGTCCACTATATATAAACCAAACCATTTATATATATAATAGGAATGTCACTTACAAATACAAAAAAAGTTATGGCCTTAAGAACTTACAATTATACTTCACAAGTGTGGATTACAACCATCGGCGCGCAGGCCGGACACACATGAAAATAATAAGACTTTTCTGCTCAGCCTTTGAGGGCCAACATAGCAGCGAGAGCTTGAACCCACTATTTCCTTCTTTGCTCTCCAACACCTGCACAGGGACAAACTACCGCAATGGTGGCAAACAAGGCAACAGTCAGCATTCAGCTGACTAATTTATAACGACCCTACCCCTTTCCCGGGGCAGTGGTATTCCTTCCTTGCAGGAATAATATTTTCCCAAATGGATATATCATAAGTTTGTGCACTCACACGCAGTTCAATATATCACAAACGAATGCCTCAACGACCAAACATTCCGTGCACTCAAGCACATTGTCGGTGTGCCAAAATTCCAGGCCCCACCACCATTCTTAACTCAAAATGGCAATACTTGAGCATTTTCAGTCTCCATGGCCCCCGGTCTGAGACTTTAGTCTTGTTGGCATACAGCCTTAGACTCTCGTTATGTGATTGTTACAAAGCCAATAACTTAGGCACTCGAGTTAGACAACCATAATGTGGATACAGTTCAGCCATTGCTAGTTGCTCAAATCATCAATTCAATATCTATACTGACGTGGGTAAGCTTCCCATTGTCCGTTCGGCTCAACGACCTTTAAGAGCTCGCATCTCACAGATTAGTCTCACAGTCTCCCCGAGACAGGCTTCACAATCAATAAACGAGTTATTGTCAGCGTTCGTCACTATCGCTTGGCGGGACCAACAAAAGTTCTCTTTTTGCGCCCAAACTCAACCTAAACCCTACAACATCCTGCAGTGCCAGAAACACTGGTCTTTTCATAGCACACAGCACGAATAGCCCACCAAGAGCTATCACCGTTGGCGATACTTACTATCGCCCGGCGATATCTATCTGGTATTAAAATTGTGGAATTTCTAGGGTATTTTCCTGGAATGCAACTCCAGTACTTCGTGCTACTTTCAGTTTACAGGTACAACCCCGTATATTAGTCGTTTATACTCGGAGTCTTCTCCGGCACACAAAATAAACATCTCTAATCTAGACCAACCTGTTCAGATGGGCTTCACACAGCATGGTTATTCCGTACTACACATTTTCTAATCTATATGCAAGATTCACACAGCATGCTTATTCCGTACTACACATTAGCTGACTGTTATTCTTGTTTGCCACTATTGCGGTGATTTGTGCTTGCAAGTGCTGCGGAGCCGAGCGGCAAATTGCGGACCAAAGCCCAAGTTGCTGAGCCGGCCCTCGAAGGCCTTGTTTGTTTACTTATTTAAATTATGTGTGACCGGCCTGCGATCCAAAGTTTGTAAGACACTATTTATTTAAGTGAACTGTTGTAAGGCCATAAGGCCAGTACATTCTTTGGTACTTTGTATTTCATTCCTGTTTGGTTTGCTAGTGGACATTCATGCTTGTTGGCAGGGTTCTTATTATTGCAACTTAATAAATTGTTTCCGCTAGATGCTCTGTGTAGGACGTGTGTATTGGTTGAATGGTTTCATTGAGTAACCCACCAGTCTGTCCGTAGTATATGGCATCGGGCCCCGGCTAGACCTACTGTTATATGTTATATGACGGATAGGGGTGTTACAATTTGGTATCAGATTACCGGTTTTAGTCAGGCTTAAATGAATTCGTGGACGAATTCACTTTAAGGAGTGGTGAGCACATGTGTGTGTGTGTGTCATCGTTATAACATGAAAAGAATCCATGAATGTCCACTTAGGAATGAAAATACACATGGTTGAGGAACCTGCGTATTCCTATAATTACTTTTTGCAATGTTGTTTGGTCTCTTATCGATGTTTTGTACGATTATAGGTGACTAGGAGTGGTGTTGGGCCGTCAGAATGTCCAGTTTCTGAGGTGAGTAGCGCACCAAATGATGCGTTGGCAACACCTCCTTTGACTGAGACCATTCGATTGGTAGCGGAGGAAGTGTTTGCAAAGATTAATGCGCAGCTTGCGAGAAAGGTGTAGTAGCCTGCCCCTGCTGTGGAGCAAGTACCGCTCTAAGCGGCGAAGCCAAGGAGAGTGGAGCAGGTGGTAGTGGAGCCAGTGTAGCCTAGGAGAGCAACGGAGAAGCAACTTAAGCACGTGATGGGCTTCAATCCTCCAGTTTTCTCGGGGTCGGGAACCCCAACCCAAGCAGAGGATTGGCTCTCCAGAATTAAGAGAGTGTTGATAGCTACTGAGACTGAAGAGTGGCAGAAGACCACAATTGCCATGTTCATGCTGGATGGTGACGCAAGACTATGGTGGGATGGCTTGGAGCTACACCATCTGAGGGGTAGGTAGTTGACTGACGTTTCGATGGAGGAGTTTTCGAGACTGTTCTTGGCTCGATACCTCCCCTCAGCTCAGAGGATTGTTTTGGAAAATGAGTTCCAGAAACTAGTGTAAGGTGAGAGCAGCGTAGATGAATATCTCCATGAGTTTACTCGATTTGGTCGGTATGCAAGCGCTACCTTCGATGATGAGGAGCGAAAGACCAACCGATTCTATGAAGGTCTAAGGGATGACTTGAGACTGCTACTATCGGGGCCGATGACGCAGGGTTTCCTGACCTTGGTCAACACGGCCCGGTCTTTAGAGAATGACATGAAGAATGTTCAGGCAAAGAAGGACTCCAGTGGTAGGAAGTCAGAGTTCAAGGTGTTGACTTCAAAGTCTTGTTTTTGAAGGTGGAATAAGAAGTCTAGGACGTCGGGTCCAGCCCCTTCTTCGGGTACCTCGAGGCAACTACCAACCGAACCCCGGATGCTTGTTTTACTTGTGGGAAGACAGGACATTTCGCTCGTGACTGTTGGAGCGGACGTCCAAAGTTCGAGAGGAAGCAGGGAATAACCTATGAAGAAAAGGGCAAGGCGGTGGAGTCAACCGCATCCTATTATGCTCTGACTCAACCAAGAGTCTACAATCTGGGATAGTAGGAGGCCATCAAACAAGTGGATGTGGTGACAGGTACGGTTTAATTTATAACAAGTTAGCTTTAAATACTGTTACCTAGTGCTTGTTAGCTTATTACTGTTTGTATAGGCTTTGTTTTGATTTGTGATAGTCCGACAAGGGCACTATTCGATACGGTAGCTTCGCACTCCTTTTTGTCCGAAGGTTTCATATCACGCATCGGAGTCCCTTCTTCGATGGAGAAGGACAAATTGGACGTGTTGCTGCCGAATGGGTGTTCTATGCGTGCGGACAGAGTTTGTGTCGTAAGGGTTCATATTGGAAGTCAGGAGTTCGACTTACTAGCGTCGTTGTTGCCGCTAGTAGAGTTCGACGTCATCTTCGGTATGGACTGGCTTTCGGAGCAGAAGGCTTTTATTGATTGCAACCGTAAAGAGGTCAAGCTGGGTGCTGGGCGGGAGACAACGTTTGCGGGATTGAAGGGGTCGAGCAAGACGTTGATGTCTGCTCTTCAGGTGTTGAAGGCGGTTCGTGCTGGAGCAGGGCTGTTCTTCACGTTAGTGGAGGCTGTAAAGCCTAAGCCCACTTTGGATGGTATCCTAGTGGTATGCGAGTACCCCGACGTGTTCCCGGACAATCTTCCTGGAGCCCCATCACAGCGAGAGATCGATTTCACGATCGAGCTAGTGCCAGGTGCCAAACCTGTGTCACGCTCTCCTTATAGGTTGGCGCATAAGGAGATGGCGGAGCTAAAGGTTCAACTAGAGGAGTTGATGGAGCAAGGTTATGTGCATCCAAGTTCGTCGCCTTGGAGCACACCGGTCCTTTTTGTTAAGAAGAGGACGGAAGTTTGCGGCTGTGTATCGACTATAGAGAACTGAACAAGTTAACGGAAAAGAACAAATACCCGATCCCAAGGATTGATGATCTTTTCGATCAGTTAGTTGGGTCTCGGTATATTCAAAATTGGATCTGAAGTCCGGTTACTATCAGTTGAGGATAAGGGAGAGTGATATCCCAAAGACAACAATCAGCACAAGGTATGGGCATTTCGAGTTTACGGTCATACCGTTCGGGCTGACTAATGCGCCATCCGTATTCATGGATCTGATGAACAGGACGTTCAGGGAGTACTTAGACCATTTTGTGATCGTCTTTATTGATGACATATTGGTGTACTCGCAATGCGAAGAAGATCACTTGAAGCATCTGCATTTGGTTTTGGAGGCATTGAGGAGGAACAAACTATACGCAAAGTTCTCTAAGTGCGAGTTTTGGTTATCCTCAGTTGCGTTCCTTGGTCACATAGTCAGTGGAGAAGGGATTGCGGTGGATCCGGCGAAGATTGTTGTGATACGAGAGTGGCCTATGTTGTCTTCGGTAGTGGAAGTCCGGAGTTTTCTGGGGCTTGCCGGCTATTACAGGTTCTTCGTGGAGAACTTCTCGCGGATAGCGTTACCTCTCACGACGTTGACAAGGAAAGATCAGAAGTTTGTATGGACTCAAGAGTGCGCGCAAGCGTTCGAAGAGTTGAAAAGTCGGTTGACCACGACCCCATTACTAAGTTCGCCGAGTGGGACTGAAGGCTTTGAGATCTACAGCGATGCGTCGGGCAGTGGTTTGGGCTGCATGCTGCTGCAGCATGGCAGTGTTATTGCGTATGGCTCGCGTCAGTTGAAAGTACACGAAAGGAATTATCCAGTCCATGAATTGGTGTTAGCGGCCGTGATTTTTGCGCTAAAGCTATGGAGGCACTATTTTTACGGCATAAAGGTCGATATTTACACTGACCACAAGAGCCTGAAATACCTGCTGGATCAAAAAGATTTGAACATGAGGTAGCAGAGATGGATGGAGTTCCTAGGGGACTATACGTTCAAAATTCATTATGTGCCCGGGAAAGGCAATGCAGTTGCGTATGCTTGAGTTGCAGGGCTCCCGCCCAAGCCAACTGGTTATCGGTTCATGATGAGCGGTTGATTCGGGAGTTAGAGGCGTTAGAGATCTGTTGTGTTGACAAGCAGACTAGCGCCAAAGCATTATTGAACTGGACGGAAGTTCAGTATGACCTTGCTGATTGGATTCGGCAGGCTATGGAATTGGATATCAGCATGAAGGAGATCATGGATGCAGCTTCGAATGGGTCAAATTCCCAGTTTTCAGTTGAAGATGGACTACTAAGGAAGGACAGTCGTTTGTGCGTCCCAGACGTGGGAAATCTACGGGCGGAGTTGATGTACGAGGCTCATCATACCAAGTACTCAATCCACCCAGGGAGCACGAAAATGTACCGAGATCTAAAGAAGTTATTCTGGTGGCCAGGACTAAAGAAGGATGTAACACTATTCGTGGCTAAATGTCAGACTTGCGCCTTAGTGAAGGAAGAGTGCCAAAAGTCAGGGGGTTTCTTGAAATCTTTACCTATTTCGGAGTGGAAGTTCGATGACATTTCGATGGACTTTGTGCATGGCTTGCCAAGGTCGCAGAACGGAAACGACGCCATCTGGGTGATCGTAGATCGGTTAACAAAAGTGTCGCACTTCATTCCGCATAGGAAGGATGATTCTGTGGAGAAATTGGCAAAGTTATATGTGGATAATATTGTGCGGCTTCACGGTGTGCCCCACAGCATCGTGAGTGATCGAGATGGACGTTTCACGTCCAATGACCGGAGGTTGGTGCAGCGAATGCTGGGGACTCAGTTGAAGTTTAGCACAGCCTTCCATCCGCAGACGGATGGTCAGACCGAGAGGGTCAATAGGACGATGGAAGACATGCTTCACATGTATGTCCTGGACTTCGACAAGCAGTGGGAAGACCATCTGTATTTGGTGGAGTTTGCATACAACAACAGCTACCAAGCGAGCATACAAATGGCTCCCTTCGAGGCCTTATAAGGTAGAAAGTGTCGCACGCCGTTATCATGGCTACAAATTGGTGAGGCAAGGTTGTACAAAAAGCAAGAGGTGGAAAGCACTACTTCATTGGTACGAACCATTCGGGAGTGTTTGTTGATCGCTTAGGATAGACAAGATAAATACTATAATGCCAAGGAATGGAACGTGGAGTTCGCGGTTGGCGATTGTGTGTATTTGAAGATAAAGCCGCTCAAGGGTATTTCACGGGTACGATGCTTGAAGAAGCTGAGCTCGAGGTACCTTTGACCATTTGAGGTCCTGGAGCGAATCGGTGAAGCGGCTTACCGTCTGAATCTATCAGTGGAGTTAAGTGGTCTACACGACGTATTCCACATATCAGTGTTGCGGAAGGCGGTGAAAGAGCCTTCGTAGGTGATCGCAGTTGATCAAGTACCGGTGGACGAAGGGTTGGCGACAAGGGTCAAGCCCGTTCGTATCGAAGACTTTGAAGTCAAGCGACTTCGTAACAAGGAGATCAGGATGGTTAAGGTCCGATGGGATTATTGCGGTCAGGAGGAGCTCTCTTGGGAACGGGAGCATACCATGCTGGAGGAGTACCCAGAGTTATTTCACTCAGGTACCGTTTTTGGTTTTGTATATCTTTCCTTTGGAAATTTCGTGGATGAAACTCTTTTAAGAGGGAGAGAGTTGTAACCCCCCGAAACTCAAAAGAGTGATGGGTGGTGTTTTGAGCCAAATCTGGGATTTGGTAGAGGTGATATGGCCTGGGACACGGGCGTGTCCAAGGGAGTGTCGTGCTCGGGTTCGATGATGGTCGTTTGGTTGACGAAATTCCAGCCAGCGGTCGTCGGGGAAGTGAACACGGCCTGGGACACGGGTGTATCCCAGGGTGTGTCAGACACTCAAAGCTTTCCACTCAACGATCGTTGAGTGAGGGCACACGGCCTGACACATGGGCGTGTTAGTGGTTGTGTATTGCTCGGGAATTTTACGGGTTTGTGTTGAGGGAGCTACACGGACTGGGACACGGGCGTGTCCCAGGGCGTGTCTAGCACACAACATGTGACACGGGCGTGTCACATTACCGTGTCGTGATCTGGACGTTCTAGTACTGTGTCGATAGAGGCACACACCCAGTTACACAGGCGTGTGCTGGCTGACACGGGCGTGTCAAGCCTAACACGGGCATGTCGAGTGCCCGTCTTCTTTTCGGGACGCGTCAGTTTTGGTGTCGATTGAGGAACTCGGCCTTGGACACGGGCATGTCCCAAGCCGTGTTCGGGCCAGGAATTTTATTTTTGGGCCAAATCGCAGTTTTGTTTCCTTATTTTAGGATCTAATGGCTCAGATCTCTCCATGTTAGGGTTAAGGCCGAGATTGAGTGTTTAAACCCTCATGTCTTTTGGGTTCACTCTCTCACTAACTTCTAGAGAGAAGGGAGAGCAAGGAGGAAGAAGGAAGAGAGATCCGGTCACAGGAGGAGATTCAGAGTGCCAAATCATAAATCGAGACCGGATCTGCGGAGGCAAGATCATCGCAGTGTTATTCATCTGCGTAGTTTTCCATGGCACCGAAGAGAAATTCTAGGGTAATGATTCTCATCTTGAGCATGTGAAGCTCTTCTTCTTTTGCTTGGGAAAACCCTCTCCCGCGAGTGTGCGGTGAGTTTGCGGTATTCCTAGTGGTAGATATGTAAAGTTCCCCTTAGTTAAAGTCCGGAATCGTAGTACGGACATAGGCATGGTGTGTGAAGCCTACTCGGACAAGTTTGTCTGGATCGGTGATGTTGCATTGCATGAGTAGCCAGAGAAGACTTCGTGCCTTTGATTATTTTCGGGTTTCTACGGGGTAGATTGCAGCAGGGATCCTTGGGGATTAACTCCAAGGCGCACCCGGAAAACTGGGCGGAAACGCATTTCTGCCATCTTGGTGGCCTGGGAGCCAACCTTGAACATAACTGGGTTATGTGTTTGTGTGATCGAATTTGGGATCCGGGAGAAGCTTGGCCCGCTCATACGTCTTAAAGTGATTATGCGGTGTGAGCAACGGGCAAGTGAAAACGGACCCGGGCTATGTGGTTTGGTGACAGATACTTGAAAAAGGAACTGGCCATTGGCATAGTCGTGCGAGTCTTAGGCTTAGTTCAGAAAGACTAGAAATGCTCACGAGATTTTCCGTCCAAGGGATGGTGGTGAGACTGTGGTTATGACCGGGTCCACCGAGTTAGTGCCCTAAGAGCACGGGGTGTGTGGCCGTGTGAGCCTGCACCTGTGATGATGTGCTTATTCACTATTTTACTTGCTATGCTAACAAGTGCAGGGAAGAATCTTTGTCGCCCCGAGTTTGGGGGCGGAATCGTTATGATTTGGTCAGCTTTAGCTGACCGTTATTCTTGTTTGCCACTGTTGCGGTGATTTGTGCTTGCAAGTGCTGCGGAGCTGAGCAGCAAATTGCGGGCCAAAGCCCAAGTTGCTGAGCCGACCCTCGAAGGCCTTATTTGTTTACTTATTTAAATCATGTGTGACCGACCTGCGAACTGAATTTTATAAGAAAATATTTATTTAAGTGAATTGTTGTAAGGCCATAAGGCCAGCACATTCTTTGGTACTTTTTATTTCATTCCTGTTTAGTTTGCTAGTGGACATTCATGCTTGTTGGCATGGTTCTTATTGTTGCAACTTAATAAATTACTTCCACTAGATGCACTGTGTAGGACGTGTGTATTGGTTGAATTGTTTCATTAAGTAACCCACCAGTCTGTCCGTAGTATATGGCGTCGGGACCCGGCCGGACCAACTGTCATATGCCATGTGACGGATAGGGGTGTTTACCCTTGAAGTTCTCTTCGGAGCCATGATCGTGATCTTTGATCCGGATGGAATTGATCATCACCAATTCCACTCCGTGAATCTAACGTCGACTCGTGATTCCAATCACAAGCACACCATGGATCAATCTCCTCAAGATCTCTTGGAAGTTACTCCTCTTCCCTCTCCAGAAGTACAGAAGAGAGTATATGAGAGAAAATGAGAATTAAATCTCAAGTCCAACCTTTATACAAAAACTACCGCCGTGCGGAAACTCCTACCTCTGCGCGGTAATACAGGCGGTAACCGCTTTGTCCAGTCGGCGCTGCTATCCAGAGTTATCGCCCCATGATAATTTTTTTGCGCCTTATGGTAAATCGATTACTCGAGAAATCCTTTCGACATTCATCGAGAGGCTAGCGCGGCGCGGTAATGCCTATCGCCTGGAGGTAGTGCTCTCGACGATTCCTCGAAAGCGTTCAGTGGTCTCGCCGAAGGCATTTGTTACCGCGGCGTGATAGCTTCCTATCGCCAGGCGGTACACAAACCGAGCGCTAGGTCATCTTTTAATTCAATGAGCTACTGCCTAT
The DNA here is from genome assembly GCA_039513925.1 of Platanthera zijinensis. Classification (NCBI taxonomy): domain Eukaryota; kingdom Viridiplantae; phylum Streptophyta; class Magnoliopsida; order Asparagales; family Orchidaceae; genus Platanthera; species Platanthera zijinensis. The sequence goes on from CM077092.1 coordinate 13,202,588, forward strand.
GATAAACCTATCGCCGCGCGATAGCCTCCAATGACCACTACTCCTTTTTAGGGTGTTATAGGTTATTAGCTATATTTAAAGGTACATCACCCTGGTATGCAGGTTTTGTAAACTATCTAGTGAGCAATATTATGTCTGTTGAACTAACTTATCAACGAAGAAAAAAATTCTTACACCAAGTGCATTCATATCTTTGGGACTACCCTTATATGTTTAAAATTGGAGTTGATGGAGTCGCAATTTGTTGGGTGCTCGAGGGAGAAATAAGAGCAATTTTAGAAAAATGTCATAACTCGTCATATAGAGGTCATTTCATGGGCACTAGGACAACCATGAAGGTGTTAGAGGCCGGATTATTTTGGCCTAACCTATTCCGAGATTCAAATGCCTTTGTTAAACAGTGCAATAGATGGAAACAAATGAGTAACATACAAAATAATGATGCAATGCTCATGAATATCATGTTAGAAGTTCAATTATTTGATGTGTGGAGCATAGATTTTATGGGCCCATTCGTGAACTCAAATGGAAAATTTTATATTCTATTAGCTGTCAACTATGTATCTAAGTGGACAGAAGTCATCGTCACAATTAAAAACGATGCTAAAGCAGACCTAAATTTTCTGAAAAATTACATATTTAATCGATTCGGGGTACCGAGGGCGATTATTAGCGATGGAGGGAGTCATTTCTGCAATTCCCAATTTGCTTTGCTACTAAGGAAATATGAGGTGACTCATAAGGTCACATTAGCTTACCACCCATAGTCAAACGGGTTTGCAGAAGTATCAAATAGATAAATTAAAAAGATTCTATAAAATACGGTGAGCACAAATCATAAAGATTGGTCCCAATGGTTGAAAGATGCATTATGGGCTTTCCGCACTGGTTTCAAAATCCCTCTTGGATTAACCCCATATTGGCTTGTTTATGGAAAAGCTTGTCACCTACCTCTAGAGCTTGAGCACCATGCAAATTGGGCGATAAAGAAAATCAATTATGACTTTCAAGATGCGGGCAAAAAGAGATTATTAAATGAATTGGAGGAGATTAGGATGCAAGCCTATGAGAATGCAAAAAATTATAAGGAGCAGACCAAGAAGTGGCATGACCGGCGTTTGAAGAAAAAATAGTTTGAGCTGGGACAATTAGTTCTATTATTTAATTCTCACCTAAAATTGTTTCCTGGGATGCTTAAATCGTGATGGTTGGGTCTGTTTAAAGTCATAGTGGTGCATCCTTACAGTGCGATGAATATTCTTAATGACAACGACATAACTGAGTTTAAGGTTAATGGAGAAAGACTAAAATTGTATTTGAGAGGGGATGACGACCGAGCGGTGTCATGCGTGACACTATTTTAATTTAGTACCGTCCTGCCAGGACGGTAAATTAGGAACTTTTTGGGAGACAACTCATCGTCTAATATATTTATTTATTTAAATATTATTATCAAAAAAGTAACTTGTTATTTATGTGTCTTGTATCATTGTTTGATCTGGATGAAATCGCATGACCATTGGGTTTTTATTATAATTTGGATGTTGCAACCTGACAAAAATGGGTTGTGAATTTTATTTTTATGATTGATATTAAAAGAAAATGGTTGGAGACTTCTTTCGGTCCAGTTCAATTAAACCGGCGCTAGTTTAGCCCAGTTTTCGGTTGTTGAAATGCGCGAAATCGAGGTTGTGACTTTATTTTTTTGCTTGCTCATTAAGTATCCTGAGGTCCGGCTGAACCAGTTCTTTACTACTTGACTCAAGATGGTTTAATAGAGCAATACATAAGGCCTTTAACTTTTCATTCGGTTCGCCTCCGTTCAGATTGCCCGACTTTCTCAATTTACCCTAAGAGCAACGAGGGCATCAGAGAATTGCGGCTGTAGGATCGGCGCCGAAGAGTGTGCCTTTCCGACGATCTTCATCAAAATGCTTGTGACATAAGATTAGCATCGAAAGCTTCTGCGGGCTTGGACCCATTGTTTCGTGAAGGTACATCCTGTAACCCTAAGACTAGCTTGGACAAACTGATCAACATTTTTTTGATTTTATTTTAGTTTTTGGTTTAAGTTTTGCTAGATTAGGATATATCTTCGAGGAAGAAGGTATAGGGGAAGGAGAATGCCCACAAACAAATAAAATTTTTAAGTGAGGAAGCATCCCAAAGGTTCCCTTTTTTGCAATCTGTATCCCCTATCTATGAATGAGGGTTCAAGACCGGACTGGGTGAGCAGAAAGGAGAATGCTGTGAAGTCAACATGTCTATCAAGAGAAGCGAAAGTGTGGCTTCATTTTGTTAACGTAGCTATTTTGCCCACACTTCACCTAAACAACGTCCAGCTAGATAGAATTGTGTTATTCTACTGCATCATGAAATTCATGAAGGTAAATGTGGGAAGGATTATCTCCCAACTCATCTGGCAAAAGTCAACGATAAGAAAATGAAACATCTTTAGTTCCCTGCCATAATCACTGAATTACGTCGCATGGCAGGAGTGGAACAGGGATATAGTGACTTGGTAACCCAGGCGGGGCGTCATATAAATGATACAATGGTGGAAGTTAACATTAAGGTGGTTGTAGAGTCTATGGAGATGCAGAAGAGGCAGGTGAGGTTGATGTGGAAGGAATATAATTATTCCACAAAGCCATTAGTGGCCGACCCTATAGACATTGACATTAGAGAGTCTCAGGATGGGGGAAACCATGACCTAATTATAGAGAACATAGAGTACTTGAAAGCATACTAGAGATATAAACACCTCGAATTTGAAGCTTGATTCGAGGTGCTACATAAGACTCTAAAAAAATTGCAGCTCAAGGCCAAGATCCCAGTCGAAGAGCCATCCTACCATCTCCAGTCTCAGTTTGATAAGGAGGGATACCTGCTAGATAGTGAATGGTCGAGAGTCGATCCCGTTGAGCTGGATAAGAAATAGGGTCAAGATAGCGACGAGGAGGATGAGGAGGATGAGTAGTGTTTTCTCATAGCTTGCATCTTTAAAGAAATATTTGCTTTTTGATTTGGCTAGTTTGTTAATTTGTTCTGAACTCGTATGGCATGACAGTACATTCTGGTGATTTGATAGTTAGTGATGTTGAATGTTTTGTGATATGATATTTTGTTTAGTTACGTATTCTATGTTATGTTGTGATGATATTTTGGAACTTCATTTCTATTGTGGTTTATTAATACTAAATTTGTGGTGCTTTGAATTCTGTGCTATGCTGAGATACTATCTAAAGTCGTTTATGGTGTTTAAAGATATTATGTGCTGTTATGATTGTGTATAGTGCATTTATAACACGTTGAATTGAAATGCTTACGAATGCTATTAGGATTTATTTAGGGAAATATGCTTACATTGACCATTCTGAACTGGTATTATATTTGGTTACCTCTGATGATATACATGAAGTCTGACAAAATTACATCTCATGCCCTAATCTTTGTACACATCGAAGGTATAATTTATGCAGGTTACAACAAGTAACTAGGATTGATGAAGGGCACCACATAAGGAAGCAAATTGGGTACATCATCGAGACAATAATGGACAACTATGCGGATACTCCAATTCTCTGGGGAGTATTTAAATTTCAAGTTCCTTTTTGTCATTATCCTTATGTGCTGATTAATAAAAATAGTTAAAAAAAATTATCATGGGTAAAGAAGTCTCTTTGTTAGGGACTAGTAAAGGGAAAAAGTGTGGAGGTGGTATAACCTCCATTAATTAGGTGAGGAGTGAACTTTTATAATAATAATGGTTGATTCTACTTCTCGATATAATTAATGAATAAGTTATTCAAGACTATTTGATGATTATTGTTTGGTAGAATAGTCAATATTAAAAGTTTGTATATTTGATTTGAAGTTAGTAAGATGAGTAAAAGCTCTTTTAAATATTTTTGTATCCACAATATTCTTTAAAAGAATTTTCTCTTAAAAATAAATTTTTATTGACTTCTAACAATAATGATGGAAGGGCGAGCAAGAACCGTTTTGGAGATTTAAACCAAAGCGTTGAGATGAGTATTTAATTTGTAAGAATGATTAGGACCTCCCTTTGATCAATTTGTGTCTCACTACCTATATTTAATTTGATCACTCACTATCCTTTGAGCTTGAACCTTTTATTACCATGCATAGTTTTCCCCCATTCCTAATAGTAATTTCTTAATAAATTTTCAACTATGGGTGATTGTTAAAAGAAAAATGTGTGAATCGTAGTGATATGTAGCCTAAGTATGTGTACACCTACTTAGAATGATACCAATTTTGATCGTACAAAAAATGGAATATATAAAATAAAAAATTTGTAAAAGTGTCGTAATGAAATGTGACCTAAGAGTGTGTACACCTACGTGGAATGATCCCAACTATTGACTAAAATTATGACAATTGAAAAATGAACCTCGTAGTTTGGAGAGCTCTTAAGTATGTTAATTAAGGAAATACCTTTCACTATCACAATTTATTTCTAACCAAGCCAGAACCATTTCCACCACAAGTCCTCATATTTTCTTGTCAAATTAAACTACTAAATCTAGTGGAGGTTAATCAAAGACTTGACTTATTCTCATTCCTTCTTAGTTATTGAGGAAGTTCGATGAGAAAAGTTTATGGGAGTCAATAATTTTAAAAGATAGCACACATCACTCTAGAAAGTTCAATTGATTTTTGTTCTTCATCAAGCTAATGGATCTTTGAATGTTTTGAACTTTTAATGATTGACAAATTCTTAGTTGGTTAAATCAAAATTTTTGAGTAAACTTCCTTTAATTTTGTTTGAGAAGAAGGAATATGGAAGTTTTATGTTCTGATGACTATCTCCTCACTAAATTTGATGATTGAAATTCTCTTTGGTATGGACTAGCTAATATTTAAGTGTGGAGGTGTGATAACATCTCAAAAAAAAGTTATTTAGGTCATCTTTTATTCTTAATATTTAACATAAATGAAGAAAATAAGTTTAAATGAAATAGAAATAGAATTAAATTCATATTTATTTGATTTATGGCTAATTCGGTCTTTTTCTAATTTGTTATTGCGAGAAATGTCAAAGAAATCTGCTTGTAGAAAGAAATCTATCCAAATATTATGACCAGGAAAATATGTTGCAACGCGCGAAAACTAGGTTGCAACACAGTCTAGACAAATTTCATATTTTGAATTTCAAAATTCACGTCGGTTACAAATATGAAAGGATGCTTCTTTACAAAGGGGTGCATACATTTTAAGGGAGGGAAATCTCTACAGAATCCATCATTCTTGGAGGAGAGAAATTTGAATTGAGAGATTTCTTAATCTAGGGTTTTCAAAATCCTATATTGAAGGGGGAGGCTTGAGCAAGGAAGACGACGGATCTCCGGGTTGATCGATTGAGCGACTTCAGAAGGAGAATCCTACAACTTTTAATTATTAATTCTATTATGTATTGTAAGATCTCTTCAAAAGTTTTGTGAGTTTCCTCTATTGCCATGAACTAAATTTCTTAAATCTTGTATTGTAAGAGTACTTGGTCTTGTGTGGTGAATATTATCTAATTTTCTCTTTGTGATTTGAAAGTCTTTGAATTCAAGGGTAGCTAATCACCTAGAGGGTGGGTGAATAGGTTATTAGGGTCTTTTTAATATCTTTTAACCTTTAACTGATTTAGGCCTTGTTGTGAGTGATTAGTTTTTCTTTCAAGAAATTCACACACAGCACGCCAGAATTTTATAGTGGTTCTCCAATGTATGGGTACATCCATTATCCTTCCTGCCTTTCTAACAGAATGTTAGACAAGGAACTTCTTCAATAACTTGGATCCTCAGAGATTACAACACGATCCCTCGGGATCACTCAGTCTCCACTAAGACTTACAATACAGGCACACAGCCTAACCACTCAATACTCACCTGATCACCTACTATAGGCATAAATGGCCTACAATACCGGCTGAGAAAACAGCCTTATCACACAGATCCAAGACTGGATCCAACCACTCGGCCTTTATAATTTAGTCTTATAACACAGATCTTAAACAATCATACAGAAATTGAATAGTTATGTTGATTTGACTCAAAAGAAATTAATCTCTGAGTCAATTGCTTCTTGAGCTAAGAGAATCTCAGTCATATCTTCTTCACAGCAACAAGGTTGATGTTCTTCAAGAATCTGCTTCTTGTGCTTGAAGTAATCTCAGAATCTTGCTGATGAAGGGGGGAAGATCAAGAATGATGGTCTTCAACCAACTAACCTTAATTTGTAGAAATTAGATTGCTCTGCCTCTCCTTCTGTCCTAAGAAAACCCAGAACAGAAAACTTCTTCAATGATCCAGAGATTGATCTTCAAATTTGGCTCAGATTGGATCTTGAAGCAACTTCAGCTAAGGCTTGCCTAAGCTGATTCTTCTTCCTCAGAGAAATCCTCTAATCTTGTTGTAGCAGATGTTGATCGCTATAGCTAACACATAAACCCTTCAGATTTGTTGAATTGATGTTCTTGTCTCTGCAATAATGGAGGGGGAAGAAGACGAAGTCCCGCACAACTTTTTCATAATGAATTATTCCCCCAGAAACTTATCTCGATCCATATCTCATCTTCTATTTATAATCCTATCATCTAGCTAGATGATTGACACGTGTTGCTGCTTTAATAGCTGATTATATCCTTAGTTTTACAGAATGAGACTGACAGTAATGTTAGTGATGAGTTGCAGCTCTTCCATAATAAATTTGAAATTCGTTGACTTTTGTTGACTTTACCGACGTCAGCCATTCTAGACTTAGAAAATTTCAGACAATAGCTCAGGCATTGAGTGGGTTGAGTTAATAAGCAATACTCAATGAATCTGTACTACAAGCATTAAGAGCGTTCAGTGAATAAGCCTCACTCAATGCTTTTGGACTTAGTCAATATTATGCAGCATTCTGCAACTCTAGGAATTGAGAGTGTTGAGGCTCATCACTCAACGCCACTGAACTTAGCCAAAACTTCATTTGTATGATGGAGTTGAGTGAGCTGGCATCACTCAATGCCTACTGCCTTTGCCTCTGAAATCTGGCATTGAGTGCTTGAGTGAACTGGCTTCACTCAATGATTCTGGACTTAGAAAAAATTCTGCTCTACATGAAGTTATTAAGTGTGTTGACTGCACTCAATGCTTTCTCCTTCAACCTCAACATTTGACTAGGCGTTGAGTGAACTAGCTTCACTCAAAGCTTTTTGCCTTAGCAAAATTCCAGTTTCTTCTTTGGCATTGACATCAGTAGCATGACTCAACACTTTCTTCCTCTGGCATTGAGTGAGCTGGCTTCACTCGATGCTATTATAGTTAGACAGAATTTTCTCTTCTAAGGCTTTGACTGAAAAAGCATGGCGTTGAGTGAACTGACTTCACTCAACGCTTTTGGGCTTAGTCGAATTTCTTTGACAGATTTGTTGTGGCTTTGACAGACACTGCATGGCATTGAGTTACCAAGCTTCACTCAACGCTTTTGGACTTAGCTGCTTTTCTGCCTTTGTCATCATTTAAAGCTTTGACTGCCTTCCTTCACTCAGTGTTGTTAGTTATATGGCGTTGAGGGAACTGACTTCAGTCAACGCCTATAGACTTAGTCATTTTTTTTTGTCTCTCCAGCAACTTCCTTGATATCTGGCGTTGAGTGAGCTTGCTTCACTCAACGCTTATATACTTCGGAAAATTCTTGTCTTTCGAGTCAGATTCTTTGAGTCCACCTGTCAATGTCGCTTGAACCACCTTTCCAATCAATATGACATAGACCAACCTACATGCATTAACTTAAACATACATCAAATACAACTATATGTATACCATTGACTTGTTTGACTTCTTACAAATTTGGGGCATTAGGATCAATGGACCCAACAATCTCCTCCTATTTGATGAAGTCAAAAAATCACTTGAAAATCCTTTGTCAATGATATACACTAACATATGCAGCAACAAAATACAACAACATATTAACCCTAAGAGAGTTCAGGGTTATCAGGATTACCACATTTCCTATTTTTCTTCTAGTATGGTGATCATCACCTACTCCCGCTATTTTTCTGCAAGGTTCAACATTTCCCTTTGTATGGGAACACCACCTGCATACCATTTGGAAGTTTCCCATGCAGCTCCCCCTGATTTGCTGCTTGTTCTCCCCCTTTTTGACTTCTGTAGAATAGTTATGGAGAATTTAGCCATCTCTGATTATCTTCTCCCCCTTTTTGATTATATATAATAAACTAATGTTGGACTTACTCCCCCTCACCAAGAGAAACTTTTATCAACTTTTTTTATATTCATTCTACTCCATCCTGCAAGATGAAGTAATTATTGGAACAAAACAATATGAAGAGAAACTGAAGCTATACCAAGTTCAACATTCCTAACTCAAACTTGAAAGTGTTGAACTTTGCTTCATCTAATGGCTTGGTGAAAATGTCAGCCACTTGCTTGTTTGTTGGAATAAACTGAAGACTAATATCCTCACATTCCACATGCTCTCTTATAAAGTGATATCTAATCTCTATGTGCTTAGTCCTACTATATGAGACAGGATTCCTAGCTATAGAGATTGCACTAGTAGAATCACAAAATAAAGAGCTTTTACTTAGCTGAATGTTATAATTCTGAAGTTGATGTTGAATCCACAGCAACTGTGCACAGCAGCTCCCTACAGCTATGTATTCTGCTCTGTAGTAAAAATAGAAATACTTATTTGTTTCTTGTTGCTCCATGACACTAGCTTTTTCCCAGAAACTGATAAGAGCCTGATGTACTTTTTCTATCTTCTTTATAACTTGCAAAGTCTGTATATGAAAAGCTTATTAGTTCAAAATCCCTATTCTTAGGATACCAAAGGTCAAGATCTTGTGTGCCTTTAGATATCTCAAAATTCTCTTAGCAGTAGAGTAATGAGATTCTTTAGGGTATGTCTAATATCTAGCATAGACACATGTAGCATACACAATGTTTGGCCTACTAGCAACAGGTATAGAAGGGAGCTAATTATCCCTCTATACAAAGTTTAATCAACAGGTTTCCCTGCCTCATCCTTGTCTAAAGACATGTTTGACCCCATGAGAGTTTTCATGGTGGAGGCATTCTCCATCCCAAATTTCTTAATCAATTCCCTGGTAAATTTAGACTGAGATATGGATAATCCATTATCAGTCTATCTTACTTATAAATCCAAGAAGAACTTAAGTTCACCCATACTGCTCATTTCAAACTTCCCTTGTATAAGTTTGGCAAACTGTCTGCAAAGGTTGTCATCAGTAGATCCAAAGATTATGTCATCAACATATATCTGGACAAGCCTGATCTTGCCTTTGGATTCCCTTAGAAATAGGGTCTTATCTATCTTCCCCCTTGAGAATTTGTTCTCAATAAGAAAGCTAGACATGGTCTTATACCATGCTCTAGGGGCTTGCTTAAACTCATATAGAGCTTTTTTAAGTCTATAAACAAAATTAGAATGGTTAGGAACAACAAAACCTGGAGGTTGTTCAGCATAGACTTCTTCCTTTAAGTCTCCATTCAAGAAGGCTAACTTCACATCCATCTGGTAGACTCTGAATCCTTGGTATGCAGCATATACAAGGAACAATCTGATGGCTTCTAGTCTTGCTACAAGGGCAAAGGTTTCATTAAAGTCAACACCTTCTTCTTTTATGTACCCCTGAGCTACCATCCTAGCTTTGTTTTTGGTTATAATGCCATTTTCATCAAATTTGTTCTTGTAGATCCACTTGGTTCCAATGATATTGTGTACTTGTGGTTTGGGAACTAGCTTCCATACCTTATACCTCTTAAACTGATTCTGTTCCTCTTGCATAGCTACAATCCAGAACTAGTATATGTTGGCCTCTTCAAATTTCTTGGGCTCCACTTGTGACAGAAAACTGGAGTAAATTATTTTTTTGATACATCTGCTCCTTGTCATTATACCTTAACTTGCATCACCAATGATCTGGTGGCCTGGATGATCCCTCAAATGTCTGACTGTTGGAGGCAATCTTCCTTCAACATTCTGTGCTTCAAAGTCTCCATATTATTGAACATCATCCACTTCATGTGTGCCTTGTTCTTCCTCTGGAATCCACACACTTTCATCTTTGTCTTAGACTATAGGTTCAGCTTACTTAATAGTCAGCTTGTCCATTATCACTTTTGTGCCTGCAGGACTAGAAGAGGAGCTTGACAGCTCATTGTTAATCATATTTGACTCATCAACCACTACACTAACTGACTCCTCTACAACTTGACTTGTCAAGTTGTAGATCCTATAAGCTTTATTATAATTATTGTATCCAACAAAGATCCCTTCATAGGACTTGGCAGCATACTTAGTTATATAGGATTTTCCATTATTGAGTACATAATACTTACTCCCAAAAATTCTTAGATATGCAAGGTTTGGTTTTCTGCCCTTTAAGAACTCATAGGGAGTCTTCTTATGGCTCTTGGTGATAGAAGCCCTATTGAGGATATGATAAGTAGCATTTACTGCTTCAACTTAGAAATATTCTGGGAGAGTAGTGTCATTTAGTAATGTCCTTGCTTCTTATATGAGAGTCATATTCTTCCTCTCAGCAATCACATTTTACTGAGGTGTTCTTGGAGAGGAAAACTCTTGATGAATCCCAAGTTCTTCAAAGAACTTTGTCATGCATTTAGATTGAAACTCAGTCTCATGATCACTTCTGATTTTGACCACAGAACTGTTCAATTCATTCTGAATTTGCTTGACAAATGTCTTTAAAACATCAGGGGATTCAGACTTTTTCTTCAAAAAGAAAACTCAAGCAAATCTAGAAAAGTCATCAACAACCACAAAGGTATAGACTTTCCTACCTAGACTATGAACTGGCATAGGACCAAACAAGTACATATAAAAGAGGTATAAACACCTCACAGAGTCTTTAGTCCTAATGCTTTTAAAAGAAGCTTTGGTCTGTTTGCCTTTTTGGCATGTAGAGCAAATTCCTTCCTTAGTGCATGACATCTTAGGACCATTCATAACTAGCTCTTTACTAAAGAGCTTGTCAATGGTCTTATAGTTCAAATGAGCTAGCCTCTTATGCCAATGAACACAGTGTGATGCTTTCTCATTTGCAACTAGGCATATGGGAGAGTCTAAATTTAGACAAAGAAAATTTAAACAATACACATTTCCACTCCTAGTGCCTGTCAAGATGACCTCTTGGTCACTTGACCTCTTAATGTGACACTCATCCTTGTGGAATTAAATGTCATAGCCAAAATCACATAGTTGGCTTATGCTTATAAGGTTGTGTTGCAACCCTTCCACATAATCCACTTTTGTGAAAGTGAATAAGCCATTTGAGATTTTACCATAATCTCTGGTGATCCCTTTGTCTGATCCACAAAAAATCACCATGGTTCCATCCTTCACTAGAGTGAACTCCTTCAGATTTCTCTTTGTTCCAGTCATATGCCTGGAACAACCACTTTCCAAGTACCATATAGGGATATGGACACTTGGACTAACCTGCAAAACATGATTACTCTACCTTAGGACCCCCAACATCTATTGTGTCCTTGGGGCATGTTAGTCTTAAAATGAACATTTCTATCAGCAGATTTTTTGACCGGTAGACTTACTTTAGCTCTGGACACACTAGGTTTATGCCAGCAATCAATGACATAATAGCCTATCTTGCCACAGCACCAGAACTAATGAAGGTTATACCTTCTTTTCTGAGCTGGTCTAGTGATTGTGTTAACAGCATCAACCTTTCCAGAGGGAACAGTAGTGATTTTCTTCAAATTCCTTTCAGCAATTATCTGGCTGAAGGAAAGTCTTTTAAGCTCTATTTGGCGCGGCTGCAGCGACTGGAGAAGCAGTGGCGGAATAATCAGTTATTTTGCAGAGTGGTGGCAGAATTTGCGAATCTGTTTGGAAGAACAGCATTTGCAGTGTTATTAATAATTTTATTTTATAAATATTATATAAATAATATTATATTCATTAATAATATATAACTTATATAATTATATTAATTTAATTATAATAACTTATAATATATTAATATTTATGTAATAACTTATATATATTAATATAATAACTTATAATATATTAATTACGTTAATATAATATAATAATTTATAATATAATAACTTATAATATATAACTTTTTTTTAATATTAAAAAAAATATTATAAAAAACAATGGCAGCGCTGCAGCCATTGCTGATATTTCCGAGTCGCGAAAAATTTCTGCGACTCAGAAATAGCGGGCCACTGCTAATTTTAGCAGTGGCGTCAGCCACTGCTGCCAGCCATATTATTGTTTGGCGTGGCGGTGGCAGAATCGGCAGTATGCCGCTTGAAAAACACCGCGCCAAACAGAGCCTCAGTAGCTTTATTTAGCTTTTGCTGAGTGCCATCAGCAGCAGTTTTCTTTACAGAAATAATGCTCCTGATAGCATCACAAACACCCAGATCAGGCTTGCTATAAAGCTGACCTTTAGTCCGAATCATTGCAGATTGAGTCTGATATTGGCTCATTACACCATTCTTAAGAGTGGGAGCTGGAACACCAAAGACAAATGGTTCAGGATGGACCATTTGTATTTCCTCATGAGCAGCCTTGAAGGCACTCATTCCTATTCCTCTTCTCCTTACATTGGAAGAAATATTAGTATCCTTCCAGAAAGAGATCCCATTCTTCCAGTGACCATGTATGGAGTCCTGATCATACCTGCTAGTAGGGAATATTACCCTATTAAAGGCAATGGGTGGCTAAGCTAGAACTTTTCCCTTTCCTTTGAAAGGGGAAGATCTAGTGTTTCCCTTGAATCCTACTCCTTTCTTGTTTCTTTGATAGGAGAAGGAGTCAATAACAGGCAATACAGAATTGGGCTTAGAAAAACTAGCCATAATCCTCTTCTCTCTTTGGAGCTTTTCTTCTAGATCCCTTATAAGGGCATTCTTGTATTTTATGGTGCCTAACTGTATAAAAGTAATATTCTTCAACTGACTGACTTCCCTTATTTTCTGTTCCAGCATGATTGCTATCTCAGAGTGTCGGGATACAACAAGCTTTAGAGATACAATCTCTAGAGTCTGTTGTTTGGTCAGTTGCTTACTTCTTTTGAATATTTTTAGAAGTTCACCATACTTATCAATCACTTGATTGATATCTTTCTCAGACTCAGAATCACCTTTACTCATGGATGAAGATGCTTCTGAACTGGGACCAGTCTTATAACTTGACTTAGATGAAGAGCTGAATGGAGAGTGTACCTTAGATGATCCAGGCTGATCCTGGCAAGATTCCTCATCTACTCTAACCATCAGCCCAATGTAGGCTTCATCTTCATCATCTCACTCTGAGGAGGATGAGTTAGTCCAGCTTTTCTCCTTTTTAGCAATGAAGGTTTTCTCCTTCTTGCCCTTCTTATGGTGGTGATTTTTCTCATCATCCTCCTTCTTCTTCACAGGACATTCAGCCGCAACATGTCATAGCTTGTTGTAGCAAAAATTGATAATCTTATTAGAAACATGTTTACTACGTTTTGAGTCATACCTGCCTTCCTTAGAAGGTTTCTTCCTGGTTTTCTAGTAGTCCTCCTTATGTTGTAAGGAGGAGGAAGGTCTACTCCTCCACCTCTTCCTCTTCATCAGCTTCATGAATTGCCTTAAGAAAGAAGCAAATTCCTCATCAGACATATTGCATTTTGATGTATCTTGATCTAAATCATCAGACTCAGCTGGCCTTCTTGGGAGAGAAGGATTTTTCTCTTTGCTCCTCTTGGAACTATCTGCCTTGAAATTCACAGTTGATTCTATGGCCTGAGCTTTGCTAGTCTTCTCTTCCTCTTTCCTTGCAGTCAGCTGCATTTCATATGACAGCAGCTTACCAAAAGTGTGGATGGTGGAGTATCTGCTAGCTTTGCCACTTCTCTAATTGCACATATCTTAGTGTCCCAGTCTCTAGTAAGAGACCTAAGGAACTTATTATTTAGCTTATAGTTACTAAAGACCCGGCCATAGGCCCTTAGCTTATTTACAGTTCTTAAAAATCTTTCATAGCAGCTAGTTATGGTCTCTTCCTTGATCTGCCTGAAAGCCTCATACTCTAGATTGAGCATAGACTTCCTATCATCTCTAACTTCCTCAGTACCCTCCATATATATCACCAGAGTGTCCAATATTTCCTTTGAGGTTTTGTAGTGCACCAGGTTTTGAAAAGTAGAGTCATCTATGGCACTAACTATAATGTTTTATGCCTCCTTATCCATTGTAGCCAAGATAATTTAATCTCTAGTCATTACTACATAATTCTTAGGATTCTTGACATTTACATTAAGAACAGAAACTGCACCTTCAAGGGAATGAATGGTCCTTCTTGTACTATAACATAAATCTTAGGGTCTGATGCTTCTATAAACAATCTGACCCTTTCTTTCCAGATTCAAAAATTTTCTTTCCTACATAGAGGAAGCTTCATAGAACCTAGTTCCTTATGGTTCTCTTCTGAAACCATATTTATCTTTTCTCGGCTACCCTTGGAGATCTACTCAGACTGTTAAGCCTTTCTTGAGCAACCTCCCTCTGATACCACTTGAAAGTCTTTGATTTCAAGGGTAGTTAAACACCTAGAGGGGGGTGAATAGGTTATTAGGGTCTTTTTATTCTCTTTTAACCTTTAACTGATTTAGGCCTTGTTGTGAGTGATTAGTTTTGTTTTCAAGAAATTTACACACAGCACACCAGAATTTTATAGTGGTTCCCCAGTGTATGGGTACATTCACTATCCCTCCCACCTTTCTAACGAAATGTTAGACAAGGCACTTATCTAATAACTTGGATACTCAGAGATTACAATAAGATCCACATGATCACTCAGTATCCACTAAAACTTACAACACAAGAACACAGCCCAAACACTCAGTAATCACCTGATCACCTACTACAGGCACAAATTCCCTACAATACTCGCTGAGAAAACAGCCTTATCACATAGATCCAAGACTGGATCCAACCACTCAGCCTTTATAATTTAGGCTTACAACACAGATCTTAAATAGATCCTACAAAAATTGAATAGTTATGTTGATTTGACTCATAAGAAATTAATCTCTGAGTCAATTGCTTCCTGAACTGAGTGAATCTCAGTCCTATCTTCTTTACAGCAACAAGGTTGATGTTCTTCAAGAATCTACTGCTTCTACTGGAAGTAATCTCAGAATCTTGTTGATGAAGGGGGGAAGATCAAGAATGATGGTCTTTAATTAGCTAACCTGAATTTGTAGAAATTAGATTGCTTTGCCTCTCCTTCTATCCTGAGATAACCCAGAATAGAAAACTTCTTCAATGATCCAGAGATTGAACATCAGATTTGGCTCAGATTGGATCTTAAAGCAACTTCAACTAAGGCTTTCCTAGACTGATTCTTCTTCCTTAGAAAAATCCTCTTATCTTGTTGTAGCAGATGTTGATCGCCACAACTAACATAGAAACCCTTCAAATTTGTTGAATTGATGCTCGTGTCTCTGCAATAAGAGAGGGGGAAGAAGATGAAGTACCACACAACTTTTTCGTAATGAATTGATCCCCCAGAAACTTGTCTCGATCCAGATCTCATCTTCTATTTATAATCACGTCATCTAGCGAGATGATTGACACGTGTTGCTACTTTAATGGCTGATTATATCCTTAGTTTTACAGAATGAGACTAACGATGACGTGAATATGTACTGCTGGCATTGAGAGTATTGAGTGAATAATCCTCACTCAACGTTTTTGGACTTAGTCAACATTCTGCATCATTCTGCAACTCTAGGCATTGAGAGAGTTGAGTGAGCCTTCATCACTCAACGCCACTGAACTTAGCCAAAACTTCATTTGTCTGATGGCGTTGAGTGAGCTGGCCTCAATCAACGCTTACTACCTTTGCCTTTAAAATCTGGCATTGAGTGCGTTGAGTGAACTTGATTTGCTCAACGATTCTGGACTTAGAAAAAATTGTGCTCTGCATGAAGGCATTGAGTGTGTTGACTACACTCAATGCTTTCTCCTTCATCCTCAACATTTGACTAGGTGTTGAGTGAACTGGCTTCACTCAACTCTTTTGCCTTAGCCAAATTCCAGTTTCCTCTTTGTCGTTGACAGCAACATCAAGACTCAACGCTTTCTTCCTCTAGCGTTGAGTGAGCTGGCTTCACTCGACGCTATTATACTTCGATAGAATTTTCTCTTCCAATGCTTTGACTGAATAAGCATGGCGTTGAGTGAACTTACTTCACTCAATGCTTTTGTACATAGTCGAATTTCTTTGAAAGATTTGTTGTGGCTTTGACAGACACTGCATGGCGTTGAGTGATCAAGCTTCACTCAACACTTTTGTACTTAGCTTCTTTTTTTCCTTTGTCATCATTTAAAGCTTTGATTGTCTGCCTTCACTCAGCGTTTTTAGTTGTATAGCATTGAGTGAACTGGCTTCACTCAACGCCTAGGGACTTAGTCATTTTTCTATATCTCTAGCAACTTCCTTGATATCTAGCGTTGAGTGAGCTTACTTAACTCAATGCTTGTGGTCTTAGGCAAATTCCTTCCTTTTCAGTCATCTTCTTTGAGTCCACCTGTCAATGTCACTTAAACCACTTATCCAATCAATATGACATAGACCAACCTGCATGCATAAACTTAAACATGCCTCAAATACAACTATGTGTATATCATTGACTTGTTTGACTTTATACAAATCTGGAACATTAGGATCAATGGACCCAACATGAATGTTTGGTGAATGTCCTTTATCAAATTCGTGATCTTTATTTCGATACTTTTGGCCAAGGTTTCGCCTTTTTACTCCACTCCATAAATCGAGAGAAGAGTTGTGCATGTGCGTCATAATTTCGATATAGCATTTGAAGGGAGAAAGAGATTTCCTCTTGATGTTAGCAACTTTGGTTTTTGTTCTTTAAGAGGTTTTTATTTCACCCAAGGGGAAATAGAGGACTAGGGATTTTCGATCAGAGATACAGATCTCTTTTTAAAAATCATTGCAAGGCAATTCACTACTCATTCTCACAACGTTACATTCACATATTCATTGCACTAGACTTAGGAAATCATGATATAAGATTAGTTTTCCAGTTGACAAAAAGTTTTTCCTCAAGTAATTATAGTATATTTTTAATTAAGAATTTTTATTTGTAATTTTCAATAAGTATAACATCATCATTCTTAGCTTACTTGAATTTAAAGAAAAGGCGCAACTGGTATTTGCAAGCACTAAAATTAACACCTCATTATGGGAACGATCTCTATTCATATTATATTACTTGATTCGATGCGTGTACTTGCGTGTAATACGTATACATATTTCGGGCGTATCAACATCCAGTCCTGTATGGCTTCAAGCTCCCTAAAATCTAGATGTTTTATGGGTGGGATGGCCCTCTAAAGCACGTCAGGCACTTTGTAATCATCATACACATCTACAACGCTCCAAACCATCTCTTGTGTCAAGTGTTCCCGACAACTCTGAAAGGATAAGCTCGCACTTTGTTCCATTCTTTGAAGAAATGGAAAATTAAGAACTTTGCAGAAATACCCCAATAATTCACAGATCAATTTATTGCCAATCGCAGAATCATATGGAACCTTTCTTACCTTTTGGGAATACAACAAGGTAGGGAGAGGCCCTCAAGGATTTCTTCCATTGTTTCACTGTAAAGGCGTGACAAATCCAATGGGTGGACTCGGAGCTCCTACGAGTGTTCTTTCTTTGAGTTCTCCGCCCTGATAACTTCTGCTCCACACTAATGTGGGAGACTATGCCAAGCTATTCCAATCTTGCTCGTCGAATCGAGACCCAGATTATAGTTGATGAAGCAGTTGAAGCGTATCACTAAAAGTTTGAGAGGAATATGAAGAGATAGAGGAAATAGGAGTACTCATCACTATCTTTGACTTACAAGAAGAGCAACACGCTCCACAACTACCCCCGTTGAGATCGAGGCACACATCAACACCATTTTACACTCCCCTCAATGCAACTCGAACAAACATGATCCTCGCCATCCATGATAAAAATCCCTTCATAGGGCTGAGCTGTTTACGCCAAATAGGGGAAATCAGTCACAATACTGTGACTTCCATTGAGGACACGACCATAGAACAGAAGGCATTCATATACTGAAGATGGAGACTGAGCACCTCATCCAATAAGGCATTCTTGAAAGATTCTTGCTGAACCGGGACCCGAACTAGTGCGTACCCTAGGTTGATAACTCAACAGAGGACAATGTTGTACCCTAACATGGATAAGATGAAGACCCTAGGCAAGGGGGCTATCCCCTAGTAGATCGTATAATGCTTGCGCCTCATTTATCCGCAGCCTCACTTTTTATTATTATTGCTCTTTGCTTTGGTGAAAAAAACTATTGACACATGCATATGCGTTTAGATTACCTACACTACAACAACTGCTTCAAAATTTGCTAAAAGTAGCATTCTCCCAAAGTAAAACTTTGATGGATAAAAATACGGACCCGGTTTCCAACACCGGGCAACAGACTCTCCAACTGTAGGAAGCACGACTCATCTATAAAGTAAAACACCTGCTCCCACATTGCAGAGCACCCCGCTCGTATGTTACAAGTAACCTAACTCTCGTGTTGTATGGCATCACGCTCCAGCATTGCAGGGAATCCCACTCCCGCGTCACAGGGCATCATGCCCCCGTACTGCAGAGCAACTGCTTCTGTGTTGTAGAGCACCTTGCTTCCATGCTGTAGGGCACCCTACTCCCGCAATATAGGTCACCCTCTCTCGCATTACAAGACATCCTTTCCCTGCATTGCAGAGCATTGCGCTCCAATATTTCTGAGCACCCACTCACGCAATGCAGGGAATCATGACCCCACGCTGTAGAGCACCCGCACCCGCATTGTAGAGCACCTTGCTCCCACACTGTAGGGCACCTCGCTCCCACAATGTAGAGCACCCGATCTCTCACTGTAGAGCACCCGCTCCCGCGCTGCAGAGTACTCGCTCCCATACTACAGGGCATCATGCCCTCATGCTGCATAGCACGCGCTCCCGCGTTGCAAAGCACCTCACTCCAATGATTTAGGGCACCTCGCTCCTATGCTACTTAGGCCCTCCAGCACCCATAGCTTCCCCCCTCACGGTCACTCGTGTTCGAAGGTTCTCCCTTCACCACCACATTCCAACTACAACATGATGGATTCAACCTATCATTACCCTGACTCAAATTGTCCTCCCTTTGCCCGTATAATAGGTTGAGACATTGTCATGGTCTCATCCCCCCACCCCACCTCACTACCGTGACTCGAAGATCCGTCTTTCGCCTCTATAGTAGGTCCTGCCACAACCAAGAACAACCTACAGCATGATGGCCTCAACCTCTCACTACACCGACTCGAAGCATCCGCCTTTCGCCCACATAATAGGTTGCGACATCGTTAAGGTCTCGTCCCCACGGCGTCGGCATCTAAAAGACAAAGCAAAGTCAAGTATAAAACAATAGCGCCAATGTAACACCTCCCCTGTAATAACCATATAATATGGGTCCGGCCGGGGCCCTACAACATATAGATATCACAGCTTTAGCATTATAAAGTGATATAAAAGAACAACGCATCTCAAAACTCAGAACACAAATAGCGGAAACCCATAAACACTAGAAGTTATCCACTATCATACGAGTATCAAAACAGACTTAAGGAATTACAACAATCATGAGTCCAAAACTAAAACAATAACAAACACAGCAAAGTGCTTTAGCACTCCTAGGCTACCTCGACATGCAAGCAAGATTACAGTTCATGGAGCAACGCATTCAACAAAACATAAGTAAATAAAAGAGAATCCACTTCTTGAGGCTTAGGCCTTCTTGGACGGCGAGCTTGCTCCTGCTTGCGATCCTTACCCTATAAAAATTTATTGTAACGTAGGTTAGCAAAGGCTGACCTCTACTGTGTAACCAACATATCTCCTCCTGGTCATCCCTAGCGGACCCCATGACACTCCATCATCCTGTAGGTTATCACTTCATATGCAAATATATATAATCATATAGAGTAAAGAAGCAGGTTAGGATGTCACATACATCAAACACGTTTCTAGGTTGAGCAGTTAATAAAAAGGGGCCTACAATGCAGTATGTATACAAACATCGGTTTCACCCAAGTCACCCTATAGTGCATGAATCTAACACATCTTTATGCATTAACACATTACATCACACAGGTACTTCCATTTCCCCTAACGACATTCAAGACGCCTCACGGAACTCTTGTCAAGGCCATGTCCGCTCGTGGGTCTTAAAAACCGGGCTTGCATGCAAGATCTGACTTCTCACATCAGGATTCTGTCTCACAAACAATAAATCGATGTTATGAACCCTTGTTTGACCCCACCCGCTCATGGGCTTCATCGCCTGGGCTTGTCAAAAGCTTGGCGTTCTCGTCAGTTTCTCAGAAGGGGACTTGTCTCGTCGGGACACTCTCCACATATGACTTGCACGTCATGGGATAGCCAGCCGACTACAGAGACAAAGCCACGCCTTCACACATCAATCAACGAACATAGCCTTTCCCACCCTAATCCACCATTCGTTCTCGTATAAAAAAAGGGGGCAAACATCACAGACAGCTTCTTGCCGCAAACGGATTTCTAGCAAAATCCTTAAGACTCGTTATGCAACATCACCGAGTCGGACTAACAGTCGCGACTACGACTTCACCCACAATGTCTAATCCACTAGAGGCGTTGATTTCTAATGCAACATCATGTCGGGGATGGACACAATCCACCCGGTGGCTCCTCTTGAACCATGGAAACCTGAACCCCTCTCATTTGAGAGATCAGGTGCCTAAATGCTTGAGAGAAAAACAAGATAAAACGGATGCTATGGATGCATCCTAAAGACCGGGAGGAGAAGTGTCATTACCTTATGACTCCTCTTCCTAGCCATGGAGATCCGTCTTTGCACGGATGAAAATGTGTGCCTTCAAGTCCTCTCCATGGATCTAGCCTCGGTTTGACGAACGGATCCTCGGAGCTTCGCTAATGGCGGAGAAAGTCCTTCTTCTTCCTCCTCCAAATCCTCTCTCACAAACCCTAACTCCCACTCAAAATGAGAAGAATGAGGGAAAACAACCCTTCAGCCCTACTTAAGTCTCTTGGACGAAGTGTCCTGGGCCATAGGATTACATCCCAAGAAGGATCGGATGGCCTAAACTCAGCCGATATGAAACTGCTCCCGCCAGGCGGTAGCTACCTACTACGCCGCAATAACTTCCTGAGCTGTCGGTCAAAAATAATGTAGAGCTACTGCCAGCGCTAGTAATACCGCTGCGTGGTAGCTCACTCAACGCTTCCGTCTCAACACATTAGGCTACCGTCAAGCGGTAATTAGCTAACGTCGTGTGCTACCACTCGACGCACTCGACGCACTCAACACCTACCACTCAGCGCCTCCACTTAATGCTTGAAGGCTACCGCTGGGCGATAGCAACCTATCGTCGTGCGGTAACGTCCTGAGCCTCGAGTCTAGAAAATTGGGGCATTACAACTCCTCCCCTCTTAAAAGAATTTTGTCCTCGAAATTAAGCATGCATTCAAACAACAAAGCATACCTGATGCAAAGAGATCTGGAAAGTCTTCATGCATCGCTTGACTATTCTCCCAGGAGAATTCGTCTTACCCATAGTTATCCCAGCGCACTTTTATGAGCTTTATCTTTTTATACTACAACTGTCAAACTTCTGAATCCTCTATACCGACTGGACGGACTTTCGTCCTCAAGTCCTCTTCTACCAGCACCGTCATTGACTCAACCACGACACTTGTCTCCATCAAAGCTTTCTTTAAGACTGAAACAAGGAAGATATCGTGTAATCCACTCAGATCTGGGGACAATGCCTACCAATAGGCTGTTTCTCCAATTCGTTCCACAACTTCGAACGGCCACAAAAACCTCTGACTCAACTTCTTGATCCGGCGAATTCGCAAAACACCTTTGAACGGCTTAATCTTTAGATACACTCAGTCATCTACCGCGAACTCCACGTGTAACACCTCCCCTATAACGACTATAGGATATGGGTCTGGCCGGGGCCCCACGACATAAAATCGCCACAGCTTCAGTATTATAAGATGATATTAATACCCAAACTCAAAACTTAGAACTAAACACAGCAGAAACAAAGCAAAATCAGTGGAAGTTATCCACTACAATCAGGAGTAACCAAAGGCCTTAAGGCCTTACAAAACAATGTCCATCAAATAATAAACCACAAAGTCAAAACATGAACGTGCAAAAGCACTCCTAGGCTACCTCGGCGTGCAAACTGGACATTGTCAAAATCATAGATCAAACAAGACAAGAAAAGGGAACAAACTAAAGTACAACAACACTTCATGAGGCTTAGGGCTTTTCGCCCGGCGCACTAGCTCCCGCTTGCGATCCTTGCCCTGTAAAGATTTTAAGTAATGTGGGTCAGCAAAGGCTGACCTCTACTGTGTAACCAACACATCTCCTCCCGGCCGCCCCTAACGGACCCCGGGGTACCCCTCCAATCTGCAAGTAAGCACTTCATATACCATATATATAAGTAAATAAAGCTTTAAAACAGTTTTGTATATCTCAAGCAACAAACACGTTTCTATGTTTAGAACAGTGTAAAAGGGGCCTACTATGCAGTATGTATGCAAACCCGGGCTTCGCCCAAGGCACCCTAACTCATATGCATCTAACACAACATCAAACAATTCAGGTACTTTCGTTTCCCCATTGGCATAAAGCCGCACAACATAAGGGAACTACCATGTCCCTAACGGCCCAAGCGTTGTTACACGGAAATCTTGCAAAGGCCCCACCCACACATGGGTCTTAAACCCCGGGCTTGCCCGCACATTCTGACTTCACATGTCAGGATTCCGTCTCACACACAAACCAATTCTAAGAACCCTTGCTGGACCCCACCCTCTCATGGCCTCATTGCCCGGGCTTGCCCTACACTCGGCATTCTCGTCAGTCTCACAGAAGGGGACTAGTCTCGCCGGGACATACTCCCAACATGACTTGCACGTCACGGGATAGCCAGCCGACCACAGAGACATAGCCACTCCTTAGCATAGCACAACCAAATATTTTACCACCCTAATCCACCATCTATACTATAATGTCCCCGTGCACCAAGGAAAACATCTACCGCCAATGTGGAGCTAACCTTGTCCGGTTCCGGCTACGAGTACTCACTCAAGAAAAGGGGGAAAACGCATACATCACAATAGCATCTTACTGCAATGGATTTCTACCGAATCCTAGGCTCGTTATGCAACATCGCCAAGTCGGACCAACGGTCACGACTACAGATTCACCCACAATGCCTAATCCACTAACGGAGCGGATCTCTAATGCACAATTATGCCGGGGACGGACTCAATCGACCCAGAGGTTCCTCTTGAACCATGGCAACCCGAACCCCTCTCATTTGAGAGATCCGGAGCCCAAAGATGAAAAGAAATGATGTTAAGCATGAATCCTAAAACCAAGAGGAGAAGTGTCGTTACCTTACGACCCCTCTTCCTAGACATGGAGAAAGCTTGGTCGGATGAACACCACCGCAACGATCTTGCCTTCGCGGATCTGAACTCCGCTTGCGAAATAGGGCTCTGAAGCTTCGTCGGCGGCCGGAGTTGATCTCCTCTTCCTCCTAGCTCTCCCCTCTCTCTAAAGTATTAGAAAGAGGAAGAAGATGAGAAATAAGGGTTTGAAAACCCTATTCCCGGCCTTAAACCTAGCAAAGACCAACCACAACCCTTGGATCCCAAAAGAAGGAAACGAACGGCCAAGATTCGCCCTGAAAATAAACTTCCTGTGCCGAACACGGGTTGTGACACGCCCGTGTCCAAGGCCGTGTGCTCTTACTCGCCGTCAAACCAGAAATCCCGAGCAGGACACGGCCTTTGAAACGGCTTTGGACACGCCCGTTTCTCAGGTGACACGCCTGTGTTAAGGCCCGTGTCACGGCCCGTGTCCCCCAAAACGACACAGGACCAAAACGTCCTGAGATGCACACGGCCATTGACACTCCCGTGTCTCTGGCCGTGTGCCCTCACTCAACGCCGCAAAAAAATCATTGAGTGCTCGACACGCCCTGGGACACGCCCGTGTCCCAGACCGTTTTATCACTCAACACCGCAAAATCGTTGAGTGCTCGACACGCCCGTGTCTCAGGTGACACGCCTGTGTCATAGGCCATGTTCTCACTCAACGCTCGTCGACCGAAAAATCGTCGAGCCCGAGCACGACACGCCCTGTGACACGCCCGTGTCACAGGCCGTGTCAGCCTACCCAGAACCCAACTTAGCCAAAAACAATGCCATCAGTTTCTCTTCCAAGTTTTGGTGCGTTACAATTCCTCCCCCCTTAAAAGAATTTCGTCCCGAAATTTAACTATAGAAGGTAAACAAAACTTAAACGGTACCTGAACAGAAAAGCTTGGGGTACTCCTCAAGCATGGCCTGCTCTCGCTCCCATGAAAGCTCCTTGCGGCCACAGTTGTCCCAACGAACTTTTACAAGTTTAACCTCCTTGTTCCGCAGTTGCCGAACCTCTGAATCTTTTATACCGATTGGACGAACTCGCGTCCTTAAGTCCACTTCTATCGGCACTACTGTCGATTCGATCACCACGCTAGCCTCTAACAAAGCTTTCCTCAAGATGGAGACATGGAAGACATCGTGTAATCCACTCAGCTCCGGGGATAAAGCCATCTGGTACGCTGCTTATCCCACATGTTCTATAACCTCGAACGGTCCAAAAAACCTCGGACTCAACTTCTTGAGTCGGCGAACCCGCGAAACGCCTTTGGACGGCTTGATCTTTAGATAAACCCAGTCGCCCACCGCGAAATCCACATTCCTGTGGCGTGCGTTAAAATATTTCGCTTGCCGATCTTGAGCTATCTTCATGCGCTCTTGAATGGTTCGCACCAACTCCCTAGCATCAGCTACCACTTCTTTCCCCAAAAGCTTGGTGTCTCCCGCCTCTATCCAAGACATCGGTGTTCGACACCGCCTCCCATACAAAGCTTCGTATGATGCCATCTTGATACTTACTTGGTAACTATTATTATATGTGAACTCTACCATGAAGAGATGATCCTCCCATTTCTTGTCGAAGTCGAGAGTGCACATCCTCAGCATATCCTCCATAGTACGGTTCATTCTCTCGGTCTGCCTGTCAGTCTGAGGATGGAAGGTCATACTGAACTTGAGTTTTGTGCCCAGGCTTATCTGCACCAACCTCCAATCCTTAGACGTGAAATGTCTGTCACGATCACTTACTATGCTCTTTTGAATCCCATGTAGTCGCACAATGTTGCGAATGTACAATTCCACCAGCTTTTCCACGTTGTCCTCCTTCCGATTTGGGATGAAGTGTGCCACTTTGGTCAAGCAGTCCACGATCACCCAAATGACACTGTTGCCCTGCTACGATCTAGGTAACCTATGCACAAAATCCATGGAGATGTCATCGAATTTCCACTCTGGGATAGGAAGAGGCTTCAAAAACCCATCCGGCTTCCAACACTCGGCCTTCACCAAGGCACAGGTTTGGCACCGACTCACATACAAAGCTACATCCCGCTTCAGACCAGGCCACCAATAGAATTTCTTCATATCCAAGTACATCTTTGTACTACCCGGGTGAATGGAGTACTTTGTGAAGTGGGCCTCAAACATCAACTCCTTACAGAGCTTGTCGAACTGCGGTATACAAATCCTCCCACCCTTCCTCAGAATCCCATCAATCATCTCCCAGGCACTGCCCTCGCCCTTTTGAGCTTCCTCCACGTATGGTTGGAACTCCGCATCCAAACGGGTCGCTTCCCGAATATGATCGCACAAGTCGTTCTGCATTTCAATCCAGTTTAACCGAGCCACGCTAGACTCGCCTCTGGCTGCACATTCCATGACGAGGGACTCCCAATCCCGCCTCAATCGTTCATCATGAGCTCCAATCCAATTTCCTTGCCCCGAGTATTTTCTACTCAAAGCATCAGCCACCACATTGGCTTTGTCTGGCGTGTACTGAATCGCCACTTTGTAGTCCCCAAGGAACTCGACCCACCTACGCTGCCGCATATTTAATTCCTTCTGATCTAGGAGATACTTCAGACTTTTTTGGTCCGTGAAGATCTCCCCTTTTGCACCATAAACGTAGTGCCGCCACAATTTCAGCGCAAAGATTACCGCCGCTAATTCCAAATCGTGGACGGGGTAGTTTCTCTCATGCGGCTTCAATTGCCTAGACCCAAAGGCGATCACGCTGCCACACTGCACCAGAACGCACCCCAAACCACATCCGGATGCATCGCTGAAAATCTAAAATCCTTCGGTCCCCTTCGGCAGACTATGGATTGGCGACGTCATAAGCATTTCCTTCAGGGTATCAAACACCTGATTTCACTCTTATGTCCACATGAATTTCTGATCCTTACGAGTTAGTGAAGTGAGGGGTAGAGCTATCCACGAAAAGTTTTCCACAAACCTTCGATAGTACCCGGCTAGTCCAAGAAAACTCCGGACTTCCGCCACGGTCCTCAATACTGGCCAATCTCTGATGGCTTCCACTTTCATTGGATCTACTTCCACCCCGTCCCCACTAATCACATGGCCAAAAAACACCACTTTCTCCAACCAGAATTCGCACTTGGAGAACTTTGAATAAAGTCGGTTCTCTCTCAGCACTTGCAACACCATTCTCAAGTGAGTCTCGTGCTCCGCTTCCGATTTGGAATAAACCAAAATGTCATCAATAAAGACGACTACAAACAAGTCCAAGTATTTGCGAAACACTCGGTTCATCAAGTCCGTGAATACGGATGGTGCGTTTGTCAGCCCGAACGGCATCACCGAAAACTCAAAGTGTCTATACCTCGTGCCAAACGCGGTTTTGGGTATGTCTTCGTCTCGAATCCGTAACTGATAATATCCTGACTTCAAGTCCAACTTGGAATACACCACCGACCCCACCAAATGTTTGAATAGATTGTCTATTCGGGGAATCAGATACTTATTCTTAATAGTCAGTTTGTTCAACTCTCGGTAGTCTATGCACAACCGCATACTACCGTCCTTCTTCTTTACGAACAACACTGACGCACTCCACGGTGAACAACTTGGTCTGATATACCCCTGCTCCAAAATCTCCTGCAACTGAACTTTAAGTTCGGCCAACTCCTTTGGTGTAATCTTAAAGGGAGGACGTGACACCGGCCTAGCCTCTGGAACTAGCTCGATAGAGAAATCAATCTCCCGCCGAGGAGGTTCTCCCGGAAGCTCCTCAGGAAACACTGAAAGTGAGGGGATAAGTTGTAAACTACTCTAGAGGGGGGGTGAATAGAGTATTCAAAATTTTATGAACACTTAGTCAGCTCCCTTGGAGTTTATTTGCGGAATAAAAAATCTGATACTTGAACCCTAAGAGCCTAACACAGTGAAGTGCACAAGTGAAGAAGTTGACTGAAATTTCAGTTAACTACAAGCTTATCACAGCAACTAGCAATCCTAGGTAGTTCTATCACAGCCACAGAATAAAATGAATAAACAAGATAACCAGATGGACACAGGATATATAGTGGTTCCCTTTAAATAGGTACATCCACTCTTCTACCACCCTGGTAGGAATCCACTACAGGTTTTTGCTAAGGTGCCCTGCCACCAATGATCTGATTCAGGTAGATCAAACAGACCCTTTGAGCTTTTGATAAGGATGCTCAACCACAGGTTGTTGATAAGGTGCCCTGTCACCAACGTTCACTTTTGAAGAGGTGTGAACAAACTCTTTTTACAAAGGGGTTGAGAGGGTTAGATTATCTTCTCTATTTTAAATACAGATTAGAGAAGATTTGTGGATTCTCTAAAGAATCAAAGTCTCCCCCTGGCTCAGTGGAAGTCCAGGGAAAGCCTTTGCTTCAGGATGAAGGAGTTTCAGATAAACTGAAACTAAATCCTCAGAAATCTGAAGACTGATTTTTATCAGGTCTTAAGATTCTGGAGCACTTGAAGCAGATCTGGAGCTTTTTCTGAAGTCTTGAAAACTCTAAGCAAATGCTCAGGAGACTTGAGAATGAAAGATGATTGCTCTGGGCTTTTTGCTTCAGGAAAACTTTTCTTCTTCTTGTTGTGAGATTGTGAAGAGCTATTCTGATGATGCTTGAGCGAATGAATAATATTTCTCTGTGTCTGTCACTCTTTCTTTTCTTAGAGAAGAATCTCTTTTAAATATGTCTTCACGTTTTTCTTTTGGAACGGCTCTATTGATTTGAATTCTCGAGCCCTGCAACAGATTATCTCAAAATAGAATATAGCAATAGGAATGGAATGGCCTATTAACTTTCTGTCAGTCCCAATAAGGAATAAAATAAGCGGGAAAAATATCTCAGCATAAAGACGTACCGTTCTTGGAAATAGTACATAGTACCAACGGCTAGAAAACAGGCTGGAAAGATAAAGTCAACGCAATTTGTATAATAGGACAAAATGCTTTATCAAGAATACTGAATCCCGTGATTTATGCTTGACAGAATTTGTAATCAATTTATTTGAATTTAAACCATAAATTTAGCAACAATAATATCAGAGAATCAATCTAACCACCAACTAAAACACTTGGAAATAAACCAAGGAATAGAATAAATACAAAAAGATAAAGGCAGACAGAAATCGTCGAACAGGGGTTCGAAGATCGTCGACCTACTAACAGATCGTCGACTAAAAATAGAAGTCTGTCGAAACAGAAATCGTCGAACGAAAATCGTCGACCAGCTCAAACTATCGTCGACCAAAGCAAAAGATCTGTCGAGACAGATATCGTCGACCAGAAATCGTCGACAACTAAGGCAACAATCTGTCGACACAGATATCGTCGAACAAGAACAAGATCGTTGAACTGCAGATGGCAGATCGTCGACCAACCTTCAGAGCATAAGAGGCTTGCTCTGAGATCGTCGACCATCGGTCGACGATAATTGTCTTGACTCAACGATTCGATAGCCCTGCTATCGTCGATCAATGATCGACGATCGCGAGGCCTCGTTCGACGATAGTCGAACGGAAAAAGCCTTAACCAAAACACATTCTAAAACTACTAGCCTAAACTCTAGGTCAGTCATATACTGCCCTAGGGAGACTAAGCAAAGTCTAAACAGGATCATATATAAATTATATAGATCAAGAGAGGCTGGAAAAGGATTACATAAGCCAAATCACATCTAGGGTACCAACAATCTCCCCCTATTTGGGTTATGTTATCCAATCCAATTTAAAGGCTAAAGCAGACAACAACAAATCTAAAGATTAACCAGAATGATAAAACACAGGCAATACACAGAAAATATAACAAGCATAAATCAGCAGAAATGGAATGTATCAAGCAGATTTATCAGCATGTTTAGCATCAGATGAGTTTTTGGGTATTGCAGCTGGTTTGAAAATAATTTCTCTGTTAGGGTTTGCTGCTTGTCTCTTGGATAGCATTAGATCATGTTCACCTATGATTTTCTTTTCAGCATAACTTGGTAGAACTGCAGCAGGATGTAGTCTCATGTATTCCTCAGTGTCAAAGGCTTCTGGATTGACTTGAATTCTGCTGAGTTCCTTTTCTCTGAATTCTGACATTGTTGAGTAAGCTGTAGGATCTAGTCCTTGAGATTTGGCTCTCTCCATCATGCTTAGTGCAATAGACTCTTTGAATCTTGCCATAGAGGCAATCCTTTCAGCTTCAGTTTTATCTGATGGAGAGGCAGGTCTATCAGTATCTGTATGAGCTGCAATCTCTATGTTTCTTTGAAGAGCTGTAGCAAGTTTGCTTGAATCAAGAGGAATCTGCACAGCCTTCTTAGGATCAGTTTGAGCATATAGAGATCTTGGAGGTGCAAGCTCAATGAACTTTTTGTGGGATTTTTCTGAAAAGACCACTCTTTTTCCTTTTGATTCAGTTGACTCAGCAGCAGCAGGTTTTCTTGAAGAAGAGGATGAACCTTTCCTGGGAGGAGGAGGAGGAGAGAATGAGGGTTGCTGAAAGGTCATCTCCTTTATTTGTTCCACGAGAGCATTGTCATTTCTTTTTCTTCCCTGTCCTGAAACATCTTGGCCTCCCTGGCTTTGATTACTCCTTCTTTGATAGGTCTGAGAAGTGTTAGAACTGGCTGACCTTGCAGAGGGGGCAGAAGAGAGATTCCCAGAGGCTCCAGCACCAGGAGGTGGAGGAGGACCTCTGGGGGGAATTTCTGAACAGGAGTGTCATATCTCTTTCTTCTCTTATTCTCTTTAGTCTGATTCTTTGACAGTCTCATCCAAGGCTGGAATTCCTTGCTCTTAGGATCTATTCCCTTCAGAATGTAATAGGGAACATCCTTGTTAGGATTGGCAGTAGGAGGAGCAGGAGCTTTTCTTTTCTCGGAAGCAACTCTTTTCCTTTTCTTAGTGAAGTCAGAATCATCAGAATCATCATCATCATCATCAGAATGAGATGAGTCTTTCCCAGCATAATCATCAAAGTCAAGTTCAGAAGGATCCTTGGCAGCAGGTTCAGCTTTGTCTTTCTTTTCTCTTTCTTCTTTCTCTTTAGCTTCCTCAATGGCATCTTGCCTAAGGAGGGCATCAAGATCCACATTTGGAGACCTCTTCCAGAGTTCTGATTCTGGATACAACTCAGGAACTGTCTTGGGGACCAGTTCTGCAATAGAAGGAATGGATAGAGGATAGGTAAGGATAGGTGGAGAAAAGATGACGATATCTGCAGGGGCAGATGCTTTCTCTAGAGAGATGGCTAGGGAATCCAGATGATAATTAGCCATCCCTTCAATGTACTCAGAGGCAATGTTCTCAGCCACAAAGGCTATAAATTGTTCTAGGTTTAGAGTACCTGAGCTTGAGTCCATTTCAGTCATCTTGGGAGCATTGTCTGCCCTATCTTGCACTTCTTCAATTTCTTCAGCAGCAGCATCAGCAGGGATGTTGATGTTTTCAGCAGCAGCAGCAGCATTTATGGTTGTGCCTGTATGCAAAGAGAGATAGGTTAACAACCAAGTGGGAATAAAATATTCCCCCCAAGGTGAACAAACAACAGGTAATAGATAGGATTACCTGAAGATCTACACAGGATACCACTTTGCATCTAGGAAGGAGGTTATAATTCCTTCTAGATGTTCAGTGACATCAGGGATAGACACCTCTGCAAGGCACAAGAGGAGTGCCATGTAGGAAAAGAAAAGAGTATCCTTGACCAAGGGGTCATCAAGGTACTCAGGTCTATAAGGGACCATTTTCTCTTGAAAAGAGGGAACAGGAGGAGTAGATGTGAGTGAGGACTCACAGTCTAGGTTAAGATAGGATTCTAAATCTTTATCAGAATCAATGGATTTAGCAGCGTCAACTTGCAATACTGATGTGAGATCATCAGCAGCTGTGATGGAAAGGAAAGAAAGGGATAAGAAATTAACTCTAATTTGGAGTTAGAATTAATTAGAATCTTAAATAAAGCTATACCATCAGGTTGAGCAGCATCATTCTCACAGGTGTCCATGGGGACTTCCTCATTTTCTTTTTCAGGAACTTCTTCCTCAGAAGCTAGATTCACTAGGGAGTGAATGTCTTTGTTAGATACAAATATCAAATTGAAGTCCTGATTATATCCTTTGGAGGAAGAGTTTTAAGGTTTACCTTCTGGTTCTTTCTCTGGACTCTCTTGAGGTTCTTCTACGGTTTCTTGAAGGGGAAGAGAGGAATTGTCCTGAAGGGTCAGGGCATCACCTGAGACCACTTCAACAGACATCTCCCCCTGCATGACTTCAGTGGGGACTGGAGTCATGCATCTTACAGAAGGGGGCTCAGCAGAAGATGAGATAGATTTGATGGCATTAGTGAGAGAATTGATGGATGCAATGAGAGGGGCATTTGCAGCCTCAATCATTTTTTGAATGGAGGGAGTAATGAGCTCAACAAGGTGTGCAAGCATTTCAGGGGATATCTGAAATGCTGATGATGTAGAGGTGGATGGAATGGAAGCAGGATGATCTGCCACATGATCAAATGAGTCATGTGGAGATGTGTGGTCATCAACATGAGTGTGGGATTCATGTTGAGAAAGATTTGTGAGAATGGTTGCAGTCACCATGTCAACACTGGCTGAAGCTGCCAGATGTTGTGGTGTTGGTGACTGGTGTGGAGATGCAGGTGGAATGAAGGATGCATGTTGTGGTGGCACTGCAGGTGTTGTAGAAGGTAATGCAGGAGATGAGGATGCAGGGGTGAAGAGGGAGGATGAAGGGATTGCTGAGCCTTCCCCAGTAAGCGGGAGAGCGGCCGAATCAGCCCTTGTGTCTGAAGAAGGGTTAGGATCAACCCTGGCTGACTTCTTGATAATCCTCTGAGATTTCTTGAAAAGAGAAGGGTCCAACCTCTTGCTGGCATTTACTGCAGACGGTGCAGAAACAAGCAGCAGGGGTGCTTTCACATATAGAAACACACCCAGTACCCTGGCAAGATTTACCTCTTTCTGATTGTTCTTTCTCCTTATTAGTTCAAACAGAACTTTTCCCCAGGCAATCTGTGCCTTATTCACCAAAGCTGACATCAGGGCAAACTGTTGCCTGTTGATATTGTCATGAGCAGAATGTTTTCCCAAAACAACCTTGCCTACCAGGTCGGCCAGAAACTTGTACTCTGGAGACAGGTTTATCTTCAACAGCTTAGCCGGAATCCCTTCGGCATGGCCCATCACAGTGAGCATGCGGCCATATTCCTCTGTGCTTTGCTCATATTCCTCAGTTCCTGTTGGCAGTCCAAACAACTCAGTCAATACTTCAGGAGTCAGAGTGACCTCCTCGCCATTTATCTTTCCTGACATCGCTTCGTCGCTGGAGGACGAGGTGTATACCCATTCACGAATTTCTGGTATGTTAATCTTAGGTGCGGATGACATGAATCTCTTGAGGCCTTGCTCTTCACATAGCTTCAGAATATCTTGGATTGGTTGATCGCATCGGCTGAAAGAATCGAAGTCGACACAGAAGCCAGTGTCGAACTTCATTCCGAAGAGAACAGCAGAAGGAATCGCCATAGAATTTGAGAGAAGATGGCGAATCGAGAAGCAAAACAGGGGAGAAGAGAATCGCGCGGGATTAGAGTTCAAGAGCGAATTCTAAGCCAGGAGAAGGAATATGAAAAGACGGAGCGGAAGGACGACGATCTTCAGACCTAAATCGACTATTAGAAACAAATCTGCGATCGTCGATCCCGGAATAAAATCGGTCGTCGAACACAGACCGACGATAGTCAATGTTTGACTAATCGGTAAGCATCGACCGACTACAAGCAATTACCACGATCGTCGATCAATAAATGATGGTCGACGATTCTCCACACAGCACAGAAAATCTGTCGTCGACCATTGGTCGACGATAGATACCTAAGGAGAAATCGTTGACCAGTTGGTCGACGATTTCTGCCTTACTACAAAACGAGCTGTCGTCGACGGTTGGTCGACGATAGTTCTGACCTGGTCGAAGATCGTCGAGCAGTCGTTCGACGATTTTAGACAGAAAACAAAACTAACCAAATTTTCACTACTCTGAACCATTAATCATGCCAAGCTGGTTCAGGAAGAACAAATGCTTTTGTTCATCAAGGGGCTTAGTGAAAATATCTCCTCTCTGCAGGTCTGTGGATATAAATTCCATTACTATCTTGTTCTTTTCCACATTATCTCTCAGAAAGTGATGTCTAATCTCAATGTGCTTGGTTCTGGAGTGGTGCACAGGATTTTGAGCAATTGATATTGCACTGGTACTGTCACACAGAATTTTTGTGTTTGAGTGTGTGTACCCATAATCCACTAGCTGATTTTGAATCCACAGGATCTGTGAACAACAGCTAGCTGCTGCTATATATTCAGCCTCAGCAGTTGAAGTAGACACAGATGCCTGTTTCTTGCAAAACCAAGAGACAAGTCTCTCTCCCAGGAACTGACAAGTCCCTGAGGTGCTTTTCCTGTCAACTCTACAACCAGCATAATCAGCATCTGAATATCCAATTAATTCAAATCCTGACTCAGCTGGGTACCACAGTCCTAAGTTAGGGCATCCCTTAAGGTATCTCAAGATCCTCTTGAGAAGAGTTAAGTGAGATTCCTTTGGGTTGACCTGAAACCTAGCACATAGGCATGTAGCAAACATTATGTAAGGCCTACTTGCAGTCAAATACAGCAGGGAACCAACAATGGCTCTATAATTCTTTTGATCAACAGACTTGCCATTGACATCAGAATCAATAACTGCATTTGAGGCCATAGGTGTGCTCATTGATGAAGCATCAGACATTCCAAATCTTTTAACCAGCTCCCTGGCATATTTTGATTGAGAAATGAAAATGCCATCAACACTCTGTTTCACTTGGAGACCAAGGAAATAGGATAACTCACCCATGCTGCTCATCTCAAACTTAGAGTGCATTAGTTCAGAGAACCTCTTGCATAGTTTGGGATCAGTAGAACCAAATATAATGTCATCTACATAGATTTGAACTAACAGTTGTGATTCCTTATGATGTCTAATGAATAGGGTTCTATCTATTACACCTCTCACAAACTTGTGTTCTAGAAGAAAATTTGCTAAGGTCTCATACCAAGCTCTAGGAGCTTGCTTAAGTCCATATAGAGCCTTTTGGAGTTTGAACACATGAGTGGGTAAGGTTGATGAAACAAACCCTGGTGGTTGTTCAACAAACACTTCTTCCTTTAAATCTCCATTGAGGAAGGCACTCTTCACATCCATTTGGAAGACCTTAAATCTTTTATAGGCAGCATAGGCTAGGAAAATCCTAATGGCTTCTAGTCTGGCTACAGGGGCAAAAGTCTGATCATAATCTATGCCTTCCTCCTGTCTATAGCCTTGAGCTACTAGCCTAGCCTTATTTCTAACTACTATGCCTTGGGCATCAAGCTTGTTTCTAAACACCCACTTGGTGCCTATGATCCGTTGGCCTCTTGGTCTTGGAACCAAGGTCCAAACTTTACATCTTTCAAACTGGTTAAGCTCCTCTTGCATTGCTATAATCCAGTGGGGATCAAGCTCAGCATCTTTAATGGTTGGGGGCTCAACCTGAGAAAGGAAACAAGCAAACATCACATTTTTGTTGAGTTGATGTCTTGTCTGGACTCCTGCTGAAATGTCTCCAATCACTTGAGATACAGGGTGATCTCTAAGTGTGACAAGATCAGTAGGTTCAACAATGATCTGATCTTCAACAGTTTCAAGATTTAATTCCTCATGTGGAATTTGATCAACTGTTGGAGCAGGTGCTTTAACTTGAAAAAGTTCTACATCAGATTCAGAATCTGAAGAAGCAGCCTGAGGAGTTTGTTGGGGATGATTCTCCTGTGTGAGTCTCAAACCTTCCAAATCCTTACTTACTCCTAGGACTTGCACTGTACTATTAGAGGAAGAGTCCTTCTCCTTATAATACATGACTGTCTCATCAAAAGAGACATGTGCAGACTCTTCTATCTTAAGAGAGGATTTATTAAGGACCCTATAGGCTTTGCTTACTTGAGAGTATCCTAGAAAAACTCCCATTGAAGCTTTTGCTTCAAATTTTCTATGGTATTCTTTGTTATTGTTATGAACAAAAGCAACACAGCCAAATACTCTAAAATAGTCTATTTTAGGTTTCACTTGCTTAAGTAATTCATAGGGAGTCTTACCCTTAAGTTTATGTATCAGACTTCTGTTCAATACATAGTTAGCTGTGCTAACTGCTTCAGCCCAAAAGGACAGAGGCATGTTAGCATCAGCCAACAATGTACTTGCAGCTTCAATTAGGGTTCTGTTTTTCCTTTCAACTACCCCATTTTGTTGAGGAGTTCTAGGAGCAGAGAAGCTATGTTTGATACCTTCCTTCTCACAGAATTCTTGCATAAGAAGAGACTCAAACTCAGTACCATGATCACTTCTGATCAAGGCAATCTGAGTAGAATACTCACTCTGTATACACTTTAGAAAATCTGTAAGAACCTTGAAGTTATCAGCCTTAGTTCTCAAGAAGAATACCCAAGTGAATCTAGAGAAGTCATCTACAATTACTAAAGTGTAAGACTTTCCTCCAAGACTCTGTACAGCAATAGGACCAAATAAATCCAAATGTAGCAAGTACAGAATCCTGGGAGAATCACTTTTATTAACTGATTTAAAGCTATTTCTTGTTTGCTTTCCTAGTTGACAAGCTTTGCAAAGGCCTTCCTTCTTGTAGGGGCAAGAAGGTAATCCTCTTACAAGATTGTATTTAGCCAACCTAGAAATGTTTTTCAAATTTACATGACTAAGTCTCTTATGCCAAAGGGTATTATTACTGGTTACTTCATTAAATAAGCATATTTCAAATTTGGAGGAATTAAAATCTACAACATAAACATTTCCAATTCTAATACCTACTAACACCACAGTATTATTTAAAGAAATATTGCAAGCAGTGTCAGTAAACCATACCTTGTACCCAGCATCACATATTTGACTTACAGAGATTAGGTTGTGCTTTAGTCCTGAGACATAAGCTACTTTCTTGAAGGTTACAGCTCTTATGGTGAAGCTGCCATACCCTTCAGTCTGTCCACAGTTGGAATCCCCAAATACAACTTTTGGTCCCAGCTTGGCTTTGAAACCTGACAGGTTCTTCTTCTTTCCTGTCATATGCTTTGAGCATCCACTATCCAGATACCATTTGTCATGTATGACTGGATAGGTCTTCACCTGCAGAAAGAACAGTTATACATTGTGGACCCAGGTTACCTTGGGTCCAGTATTCTTCACAAAAGAAAAACTAGATATAAAAGATTTTGCAGGCTTTGATTTATATCCTAAAGGGTGTGATCTCCTAGGTGGGATAATCCATTCAGTTGAAGGATTAAACAACCTGGGGTGGTGATTAGGATTTGAAGTTCTGGAAGTTTGATTTTTATTTTCCAGCTTAAGTCCAGATCGTCGATCGATGGTCGACGATCGCAAGCCATATCGTCGATCATTTCCAGTAGAGCTATATTCTGGATTCAACAATCGTCGATCACTGGTCGACGACTCAAGATGAGATCGTCGACCTCCTGCACCAAAGCTATTATACTCAGTGTAGGTGTTCAGCGATCGTCGATAGTCGTTCGACGATTGGTTTGACGATCGTCGATTAATGTTCGACGATTTTTGTAAAGCTAGAAATTTTTTCTTCCTATTCTCTTTCTTAATCTTATTCTGAATTTTCTTGCACTTTTCAATTTCCTCAGTATTCTTTATTCCTGATTCAGAAATAAATTTTACTGGAGTGCTAAATCTCTCCTTTGTGAGGAGGATGGGTTCACTAGATGTAGCACCTAAGCCTAGTTTATCATTACCAACCCTAGTGTTTGCTATACAGGTTATTTCAGATAATTTGAGGCTTCTGCCATTTAATTGTTCTTCTAACCTCTTAGATTTAGCTAGTTCTAACTTTAGGAATGTTACTTCTTCTTTTGAGCTCTCTAATTCCTTTTCTAATCTGATTATTTCAATACCTTCCATGTCTAGTTCCATTATTTTTAATCTAAGTGACTTAATTTCTTTTTCAGATAATAGTAAATCTAAACATAGAGTTTTAAATTTTAGTTTGAACTCAGGAGATGAGAAATCAAATGAGTCGATTACCTGGTCCTCCATAAAGGAATCTTCTTCATTGTCTCCTTCTTCTTCAGAATTCTCTGCAGCTGACAGAGAGCTGCAGGCATCAATAGCCATGAGGCAGACCTCTTTGGCTTTCTTCTCTTCTTCTTCTTCAGAATCACTGGAGCTAGAGGAGCAGGTATCCTCTTCTGTTTCACTCCAGGTAGCAGCCACAAATCCCTTGTCCTTCTTCTTGTATTTGTGTGATGAGGACTTGGAGTGGTGCTTCCTGTATTCTTTCTCATGTTTCTTCTCCTTGTACTTCTTCTCTGGACAATCTGGGGCAATGTGTCCAGGCTTGCTGCAAACATAACAAATGATTTCTTTAGATGGAGTCTTGTCATACCTTGGCTTGTCCTCATGCTTGGAGAACTTCTTTCTGAGGTCTCTTCTTCCCATGTTGAAGAATCTCTTGGCAATGAGTGCCAGTAACTCCTCATTTGATTGACTTCCTTCAGAAGTCTCAGCAGCCTTAAGAGCTAGAGAGTGCTCTTTCTTTGTAGGAGTAGGAGTCTTCACTTCAGTTACAGCAGCTCTACTCTTTAAGGTTTGCTCATATGACCTGAGCTTTCCCAACAGAGCTTCTGTGGAGAGTTCCACAGTGTTTCTTCCATCCTTGATGGGCCATATCCTTGAGTCCCAAGAGATGGGAAGGCACATCAGGATCTTGTCATTGACTTCTGACAAGGTTATCTCCTTGTCTAAAGACCTCAGTTCACTTATTATTGAACTGAGTCTTGTGTACATGGTGTCAATGTCTTCAGCATCATCCTTCTTGAAGTTTTCATACTGAGAGGTGAGATTGGATCTCCTGTCCTTCCTCTCATCAGCTGAGCCAGCAACTATGTGGTTGAGGGAATCCCACATAGCTTTGGCTGAGGTGCATTCAGCCAGCTTCTGGAATATCTCATCAGACATTGTCTGAGCTAGGATATTCATTGCTTTAGCATCAGCTGCTTTTGCCTTCTTGTAAGTTTCATTGTAGTCAGGTGGTGGCACAGCACTGAGATCAGCAGAAGTGGAAGCAGCAGCAGGCCTAGCAGGTGGTCCTGTCAAAATAGAAGAAAAAATATCTTCATCAATAGAATTCATGTATAGTCTTATCCTGGCCTTCCATATGCCAAACTTGGACAAGTTGCATACAGGAGGTCTGGTGCTTGAATAATCCTTAGACTGGGCCATGTGTGAAAGTGTTTGTGAATGGTATCAGGAAACAACTTATCACAGGATCTTTTAACTCAGGTGTTAGCCTGTATGAACAGCTAACCTCCCTCTGATACCAATTGAAAGTGAGGGGATAAGTTGTAAACTACTCTAGAGGGGGGGTGAATAGAGTATTCAAAATTTTATGAACACTTAGTCAGCTCCCTTGGAGTTTATTTGCGAAATAAAAAATCTGATACTTGAACCCTAAGAGCCTAACACAGTGAAGTGCACAAGTGAAGAAGTTGACTGAAATTTCAGTTAACTACAAGCCTATCACAGCAACTAGCAATCCTAGGTAGTTCTATCACAGCCACAGAATAAAATGAATAAACAAGATAACCAGATGGACACAGGATATATAGTGGTTCCCTTTAAATAGGTACATCCACTCTTCTACCACCCTGGTAGGAATCCACTACAGGTTTTTGCTAAGGTGCCCTGCCGCCAATGATCTGATTCAGGTAGATCAAACAGACCCTTTGAGCTTTTGATAAGGATGCTCAACCACAGGTTGTTGATAAGGTGCCCTGTCACCAACGTTCACTTTTGAAGAGGTGTGAACAAACTCTTTTTACAAAGGGGTTGAGAGGGTTAGATTATCTTCTCTATTTTAAATACAGATTAGAGAAGATTTGTGGATTCTCTAAAGAATCAAAGTCTCCCCCTGGCTCAGTGGAAGTCCAGGGAAAGCCTTTGCTTCAGGATGAAGGAGTTTCAGATAAACTGAAACTAAATCCTCAGAAATCTGAAGACTGATTTTTATCAGGTCTTAAGATTCTGGAGCACTTGAAGCAGATCTGGAGCTTTTTCTGAAGTCTTGAAAACTCTAAGCAAATGCTCAGGAGACTTGAGAATGAAAGATGATTGCTCTGGGCTTTTTGCTTCAGGAAAACTTTTCTTCTTCTTGTTGTGAGATTGTGAAGAGCTATTCTGATGATGCTTGAGCGAATGAATAATATTTCTCTGTGTCTGTCACTCTTTCTTTTCTTAGAGAAGAATCTCTTTTAAATATGTCTTCACGTTTTTCTTTTGGAACGGCTCTATTGATTTGAATTCTCGAGCCCTGCAACAGATTATCTCAAAATAGAATATAGCAATAGGAATGGAATGGCCTATTAACTTTCTGTCAGTCCCAATAAGGAATAAAATAAGCGGGAAAAATATCTCAGCATAAAGACGTACCGTTCTTGGAAATAGTACATAGTACCAACGGCTAGAAAACAGGCTGGAAAGATAAAGTCAACGCAATTTGTATAATAGGACAAAATGCTTTATCAAGAATACTGAATCCCGTGATTTATGCTTGACAGAATTTGTAATCAATTTATTTGAATTTAAACCATAAATTTAGCAATAATAATATCAGAGAATCAATCTAACCACCAACTAAAACACTTGGAAATAAACCAAGGAATAGAATAAATACAAAAAGATAAAGGCAGACAGAAATCGTCGAACAGGGGTTCGAAGATCGTCGACCTACTAACAGATCGTCGACTAAAAATAGAAGTCTGTCGAAACAGAAATCGTCGAACGAAAATCGTCGACCAGCTCAAACTATCGTCGACCAAAGCAAAAGATCTGTCGAGACAGATATCGTCGACCAGAAATCGTCGACAACTAAGGCAACAATCTGTCGACACAGATATCGTCGAACAAGAACAAGATCGTTGAACTGCAGATGGCAGATCGTCGACCAACCTTCAGAGCATAAGAGGCTTGCTCTGAGATCGTCGACCATCGGTCGACGATAATTGTCTTGACTCAACGATTCGATAGCCCTGCTATCGTCGATCAATGATCGACGATCGCGAGGCCTCGTTCGACGATAGTCGAACGGAAAAAGCCTTAACCAAAACACATTCTAAAACTACTAGCCTAAACTCTAGGTCAGTCATATACTGCCCTAGGGAGACTAAGCAAAGTCTAAACAGGATCATATATAAATTATATAGATCAAGAGAGGCTGGAAAAGGATTACATAAGCCAAATCACATCTAGGGTACCAACAAACACGTCTTCGAACTCCGCCACTACGGGTACTTCTCTAAGAGACAGCCTGGAAAGGCTAACCTCCAACAGTGCTACTAGGGCTACACCTCCTTGGCTAACAGCTCATACTAATTGCATGGCCGAAACTAGGGAACAGACCACCCCATGAAGACCCTCAAACTTGACTTATGCTTGCCCCTCGCCCCTCAGGGTTACCACCTTGGACAGGTAATCGATACTGGCATGCTGCTCTGCTAGCCAGTCCATCCCCAAAATTACATCAAACTCGGCCAACGGTAAGACTGTCGCCATCAATATGAAGTCGACTCCATCTAGACTCCAACAAATACGCCCTTTAGCCCTGGTAGTCATAGATGACCCATTGGGCATGCGCACCCTCAATTCTGCGTCCGTTGAGCTAGACTCAACTCTGATCCTCCGGATAAAGCTTTCCTCAAGGAAGGAGTGTGATGCTCCCGTATCAAACAGTACCCTAACGGGGTACCCGGAAACTATCACAAAGCCTAAACACATGCAACAAACATAAACGGCTTGAAAACAGGAATCTAAGGTGCAGGTTAAACTCTCATACCTTTCACCACATCGGGTTGATAGATTGCTTCCTGTTGCCCAAGGTTATAGGCCCTTGGCTGCACCGATTGAAACCGAGAAGCGCTCGACTCTGCCATCTTCCCTTTCTCTGTGGCACTGGGGCTGGAGCGCACAGTCTGCTCCTGCCTTGGCTCTTGTTTCATGCCTCCTCTAGTACAAAATCTTGCTATATGCTCAGCCTTGCCACAAGTATTGCACGTCAGAGGTCCCTTAGAGCGAGACCCTCCGTACGTCAAATTACTTTTCTCACCAGACTTGTATGGGTGAGGCTTCTTCTTCCATCTGCTCCCTTCTGACTTCCCGTGGGATTGAGAAGGCTTCCCTTCTCCCTGCTTGGGTGTGAAACCCTTGCGGCGTTGGGTTCTCTCCATATCACTTTCCAAAATCCTGGCTGCCTCAACCAATTCATTGAAACCCGCGCGTTTCATGGATATGAGTGGCTACCTCAGGTTTTCCCTCAACCCGTGGTAGAAGAGGTTATCCCTCTCCTCATCATCCGCCATGGTCGTTCCCGCATAACAACCAAATCGAGTGAACTCCTGAACATATTCATCCACGGTTTTGTCTCGTTGCACCAAGTGCAGAAATTTCCTTTGGAGGGCTAACCTTGTTGATGAGGGAATGTACTTCTTCAGGAAAGAATTCCCAAACTCCTCAATGGACGGTGTATGTCCAGGAAACTGTCGGCCACTGTGGCTCGCCCACCACAACTTGACATCCCCTTCCAACATAAAGGCTGCAAACTCTGCTTTCTTCTTGTCTGGAGTCTCAGCCGCTCTCAAAAGCTCCTGAATATGAGCCCACCAATCTTCTGCATTTGTAGGCATGCCGATTCCCTTAAAGGTTGGAGGGTGGAAGCTCAGGAAATACTTAATTTGCCGGTCACCATGCCCGACAATCACCCTTTAGGCCAGCGGCTCTGCCCGCCTGGCTTCCTCACCTGGCACGGTCGTCTCCGTATCCTGGGTAGCAGGAGTTGCTACCTGAGCAACGGGGGCTGCTACTTATGATGCCGTTGCGGCCTTGGCCGCCACCATCGCTTCCGCAAACATGCGGCAAAAGTCGGCAGGGGTCACCCCCATGCCTAAAGGACCTTGCGTCGTAGCGCTACTCGCCGAGAGCTCTTCTCTTGGCCTCGACGTCCCCTCCTCGTTGCTTGCACTCTTAACAAAAGCAAATAAAAACACAAATCAGTCTCTAATCGCAAGACTCAAACACAGGGACACTCATGATCCCGCAATACTCCTATGTGGATAACTTCTTATATGCGACTCGATTTTGACTTTCGACCACGAATTCTCTCCTTGGAACACCAACCTCCCTCTGATACAAAATTGTAACACCTCCCCTATAACGACTGTATGATATGGGTCCGGCCGGGGCCCCACGACATAAAATCGCCACAGCTTCAGCATTATAAGATGATATTAATACCCAAACTCAAAACTTAGAACTAAACACAGCAGAAA
This sequence comes from Platanthera zijinensis, assembly GCA_039513925.1. NCBI lineage: Eukaryota > Viridiplantae > Streptophyta > Magnoliopsida > Asparagales > Orchidaceae > Platanthera > Platanthera zijinensis. The sequence continues at coordinate 13,245,629 of CM077092.1, forward strand.
CAAAGCAAAATCAGTGGAAGTTATCCACTATAATCAGGAGTAACCAAAGGCCTTAAGGCCTTACAAAACAATGTCCATCAAATAATAAACCACAAAGTCAAAACATGAACGTGCAAAAGCACTCCTAGGCTACCTTGGCATGCAAACCGGACATTGTCAAAATCATAGATCAAACAAGACAAGAAAAGGGAACAAACTAAAGTACAGCAACACTTCATGAGGCTTAGGGCTTTTCGCCCGACGCACTAGCTCCCGCTTGCGATCCTTGCCCTGTAAAGATTTTAAGTAATGTGGGTCAGCAAAGGCTGACCTCTACTGTGTAACCAACACATCTCCTCCCGGCCGCCCCTAACGGACCCCGGGGTACCCCTCCAACCTGCAAGTAAGCACTTCATATACCATATATATAAGTAAATAAAGCTTAAAAACAGTTTTGGATATCTAAAGCAACAAACACGTTTCTATGTTTAGAACAGTGTAAAAGGGGCCTACTATGCAGCATGTATGCAAACCCGGGCTTCGCCCAAGGCATCCTAACTCATATGCATCTAACACAGCATCAAACAATTCGGGTACTTCTGTTTCCCCATTGGCATAAAGCCGCACAACATAAGGGAACTACCATGTCCCTAACGGCCCAAGCGCCGTTACACGGAAATCTTGCAAAGGTCCCACCCACGCATGGGTCTTAAACCCCGGGCTTGCCTGCACATTCTGACTTCACACGTAAGGATTCCATCTCACACACAAACCAATTCTAAGAACACTTGCTGGACCCCACCCGCTCATGACCTCATTGCCCGGGCTTGCCCTACGCTCGGCATTCTCGTCAATCTCACAGAAGGGGACTAGTCTCGCCGGGACACACTCCCCACATGACTTGCACGTCACGGGATAGCCAGCCGACCACAGAGACATAGCCACTCCTTAGCATAGTACAACCAAATATTTTCCCACCCTAATCCACCATTTATATTGTAACGTCCCTGTGCACCAAGGAAAACATCTACCGCCAATGCGGAGCTAACCTTGTTCGGTTCCGGCTACGAGTACTCACTCAAGAAAAGGGGGAAACGCATACATCACAACGGCATCTTACCGCAACGGATTTCTACCGAATCCTACGCTCGCTATGCAACATCACTGAGTCGGACCAACGGTCGCGACTACGGATTCACCCACAATTGCCTAATCCACTAATGGAGCGGATCTCTAATGCACAATTATGCTGGGGACGGACTCAATCGACCCGGAAGTTCCTCTTGAACCATGGAAACCCGAACCCCTCTCATTTGAGAGATCCGGAGCCCAATTATGAAAAGAAAAGATGCTAAGCATGCATCCTAAAACCAAGAGGAGAAGTGTTGTTACCTTACGACCCCTCTTCCTAGCCATGGAGAAAGCTTGGTCGGATGAACACCACCGCAATGATCTTACCTTTGCGGATCTGAACTCCACTTGTGAAATGGGGCTCCGAAGCTTCGCCGGTGGCCAGAGTTGATCTCCTCCTTCCTCCTTGCTCTCCCCTCTCTCTAAAGTTTTATAAAGAGGAAGAAGATGAGAAATAAGGGTTTGAAAACATATTCCCGTCCTTAAACCTAGCAAAGACCAACCACAACCCTTGGATCCCAAAATAAGGAAACGAACGGCAAAGATTCGCCCTGAAAATAAACTTCCTCGGCCGAACACGGGCTGTGACACGCCCGTGTCCAAGGCCGTGTTCTCTTACTCGCCGTCAAACCAGAAATCCCGAGCAGGACACAGCCTTTGACACAGCTTCGTACATGCCCGTGTCTCAGGTGACACGCCCATGTCAAGGCCTGTGTCATGGCCCGTGTCCCACCAAATGATACAGGACCAAAACGTCCCGAGAGGCACATGGCCAATGACATGCATGTGTCTCTGGCCGTGTGCCCTCACTCAACGCCACAAAAAAATCGTTGAGTGCTCGACACACCCTGGGACACGCCTGTGTCCCAGACCGTGTGATCACTCAATGCCGCAAAATTGTTGAGTGCTCGACACGCCCTAAGACACGCCCGTGTCTCAGGTGACACGCTCGTGTCATAGGCCATATTCTCACTCAATGCTCGTCGATCGAAAAATCATCGAGCCCAAGCACGACACGCCCTGTGACACACCCGTGTCACAGGCCGTGTCAGCCTACCCAGAACCCAACTTGGCCAAAAAAACCGCCAGCAGTTACTCTTCCATGTTTTGGGGCATTACACCACGTTCCTTTGGCGTGCATTGAAATACTTCGCCTGCCGATCCTGAGCAACCTTCATGCGCTCCTGAATTGTTCGCACCAACTCGCAATCATCGGCCATGTAACGCCCCGACACTCAAAAGAGGGACGGTGGCATTTTTAGCCGAATCTGGGTTTTGCTAGAGGTGACACGGCCTGGGACACGGGTGTGTCCTAGGGCGTGTCGTGCTCGGGACGGTGTTGTTCGCGTGGTTGACGATTTTGGAGTCAACGGCCGTCGGGGGGGTGAACACGGCCTTGGACACAGGCGTGTCCCAAGGCGTGTCAGCCACTCAGAGCCTTACACTCAACGATCGTTGAGTGAGGGGCGCACAGCCTGAGCCCAGGCGTGTTCGGGTCCGACACGGGCGTGTTCAATTTGACACGGGCGTGTTGAATGCTCGTATCCTCCTCGGGTAGTGCGTCGTTTTGTGCTAAGGAGATTACACGGCCTGGGACACGGGCATGTCCCAGGGCGTGTCTAGCACACGGTATGTGACACGGGCGTGTCCTTCTCGGGGGAAATGGGGATTTTGCATACGGGCCGTGACACGGGCCATGACACGGGCGTGTCACGTTATGACACGGGCGTGTCGGTGGCCGTGTCAGAGGCCGTGTTCTGGTCAGGAATTTCTGGTGATGGCGAATGAGTGAAATGGCCATGCACACGGCCGTGTTGCAACCCGTGTTCGGCCCAGATTTTCTATTTTTCAGCCTAAATCGTGGCCGTCCGTTTCTTTGGCTTGGGATCCAAGGGTTGGGGTTGTTCCTGATGGGGTTTAACCCGGGAATAGGGCTAGAAAACCCTTATTTTCCATTTGAGTTCTCTCTCTAAGTTTTAGAGAGAAGGGAGAGCAAGGAGGAGGAAGAGGAGCTAGATCTGGTCACCGGCGAAGCTTTGGAGCTCCAAATCGCGAGCCGACTTCAGATCCGCAGAGACAAGGAGATTGCGGTGCTTTCCATCCGCATAGATTTCCATGGCGCCAAGGAAAAACGCTAGGGTAATGATTTTCATCCTAGGACATGTGAAGTCCTCTTTTCCATTACATAGGAAGCCCTCTCATGCGAGTGTGCGATGAGTTGTGGCGTTCCTTGGGGTAGATATGTAAAGTCCCCATTGTATAGAGTTCGTATGCGAAAACGGACATAGGCATGTTGTGTGAAGCCTATCCGGACATGTTGGTCTGGATCGGTGATGTTGCATTGCATAATAATCGGAGAAGACTCCGGGTGAATGTTTGTTTTTCGGGTTTTCTACGAGGTAGATTGCAATAGGGAGCCTTGGGGACTAACTCCAAGGTGCACCCGGAAAATTGGGCAAATGCGAAATGTTTCCAACATAGTGGCCGGGGAGCCAACTTGAACATAACCGGGTTATGTGTATTGTGTGATGGAAACGGGACTCGGGGAGTCTTGACCTGCGCATATGGCTTAAATTGTCGTTGCGGTATGAGCACGGGTCAGGCGGAACCGTACCCGATCTATGTCGTTCGGCGGAACCGTTGGCATAGATGAGGGTCTTCGGCGGTCTATGGCTTAAATTGACGTGACCAATGCCAGGGAGACAAAATGCTCATATGGTTGGCCGTCCAAGGGACGGTGGTGAGACGGGAACGTCTATGGCTTAAATTGACGTGACGTTGGTCGGTTCGCCGTGAATGTGCCCTGAGTGCACGAGGTGTGTGGTCGTGCGTGCCTGCACCTGTGATGAAGTGTGTGTATACACTTTACCGCTTGTTTATGCTAACAAAAATGCAGGGAAGAGCCTCGCCGCCCTGAGTTGGGGGCGGGTCGTTATAATTTGGTCAGCATAGCTGCCCGTTGCTTTTGTTTACCATCGTGCGGTGGATTGTTGCTTTTAGGTGTTGCGGAGCCGAGTAGCAAATAGCGGGCTAAAGCCCAAGTTGCTGTGCCGACCCTCGAAGGCCAAGTTTTGAGTGTTTTCTTTTGTACTCATGTATAACCGGCCTGCGTGTCGAGGTTTGGAAGACACTTTTATTAAGCAAACTCTTGTAAGGCCATAATGTCATTGATTGTTGTATTATACATTCCTATCGGTCTTTTGTAGTGGACATTCATGCTTTGGCTGGGTTCTTTTGTCTTGCAACTTAACAATTTGCTTCCGCTAGGTGCTCTGTGTAGGACGTTGTGATTGGTTGAATGGTTTCAATAAGTAACCAACCGGTCTGTCCGTAGTATATGGCGTCGGGCCCCAGCCAGACCTACTGCTATATGCTATGTGACGGATAGGGGTGTTACAAATTGGTACCAGACTACCGGTTTCGGTCTAGCTTAAATGAATTCGTGGGCGAATTCACTTTAAGGGGTGGTGAGCATAGGTTTGTGTGTCATCGTTATAACATGAAAAGAACCCATGAATGTCCACTTAGGAATGAAAATACACATGTTTGAGGAACCTGCGTGTTCCTATAATTGCTGTTTTCAATATTGTTTGGTCGCTTATCGGTGTTTTGCACGATTATAGGTGACTAGAAGTGGTGCTGGACCGTCGGAACGGCCAGGTTCTGAGGCAAGCAGCGAACCAAATGATGCGCCTGCAACACCTCCTTTAGCCGAGACCATTAGATTGGTGGCAGAAGCTGTACTTGCAATGATCAATGTGCAGCCTGCGAGGTAGGTGCAACAGCCTGCTCCTACTATGGAGCAAGTATCGTTCCAAGCGGCAGAGCCTAGGAGGGTGGAACAGGTGATGGTGGAACCAGAGTTGCCTCGGAGAGCAACTGAGAAACAACTTAAGCATGTGATGGGTTTCCATCCGCCAGTGTTCTCGAGAACGGGAACCCCGACTTAGGCTGAGGATTGGCTATCGAGAGTGAAGAGTGTGTTGACAGCAACGGAAACTAAAGAGTGGCAAAAGACCACGATTGCGACGTTCTTATTGGACAGGGACGCGAGGTTATGGTGGGAAGGGCTGGAGCTACACCACCTGAGGGGAAGGCAGTTGGCTGATGTCTCTATGGAGGAATTTTTGAGGTTGTTTATGGCTCGATACCTCCCCTCAGCGCAGAGGATCACGTTGGAAAATGATTTTCAAAAGTTGGTGCAAGGAGATAGCACCGTGGACGAGTATCTCCATGAGTTCACTCGTTTGGGACGATACGCAAGCGCTACCTTTGCCGATGTGGAGCGCAAGATGAACCGTTTCTAGAGGGGTTAAGAGATGATCTGAGATTGTTACTTTCGGGGCCTATGGTGCAGGGTTTCATGACCTTGGTCAACTCGGCCCGGTCCTTGGAAAAGGACATGAAGAATGTTCAAGCGAAGAAAGAATCCGGCGGCAAGAAATCGGAGTTTAAAGTGCCGACTACTTCGAAGTCTGGATATCGCAGGTTCTACAAGAAGGCTAAAACGTCGGGTCTAGCCCCTTCTTAAGGTGCCTCGGGAGCATCAACCAACCGAACCCCGGGTGTTTGTTATACTTGTGGAAAGATGGGGCATTTTGCCCGCGATTGTTGGAGCAGACGTCCGAAGTCCGAGAGAAAGCAAGGAGCCACTTATGAAGAGAAAGGCAAGGCGGTTGAGTCAACCGCGTCCCACTATGCTCCGACTCAACCGAGATTCTATAACTTGGGCCAGCAGGAGGCCATCAAACAGGCCGACGTGGTGACAGGTACGGTTTAATTTATTGCAAGTTTGCTTTAAATACTGTTACCCAGTGCTTGTTAGCTTAATACTGTTATATAGGCTTTATTCTGATTGGAGGTAGTCCGGCACGAGCACTTTTCGATACGGGAGCTTCACACTCCTTTTTGTCTGAAATTTTCGTAACACGCATCGGAGTCCCTTCTTCGATGACGAAGGACAGATTGGATGTATTGCTACTGAATGGGTGTTCGATGCGTGCGGACAGAGTATGCGTCATAAAGGTTCTTATTGGAAGCCAAGAGTTCGACTTGCTAGCGTTGTTGCTGCCGCTAGCAGAGTTTGACGTCATATTTGGTATGGATTGGCTTTCGGAGCAGAAGGCTTGTATCAATTGCAACCGTAAGGAGGTCAAGCTGGGTGTTGGGCAGGAGACGACGTTTGCGAGACTGAAGGGGTCGAGCAAAACGTTGATGTCTGCTCTTTAGGTGGTGAAGGCGGTTCGTGCTGGAGCAGAGCTATTCTTCACGTTAGTGGAGGTTGTAAAGCCTAAGGTCACTTTGGATGGTATCCCAGTGGTATGTGAGTACCCCGACATGTTCCCGGGCGATCTTCCTGGAGCCCCACCGCAGCGATAAATTGATTTCACTATCGATCTAGTGCCAGGTGCCAAACCTGTGTCACGTTCTCCTTATAGGTTGGTGCCTAAGGAGATGGCGGAGTTGAAGGTTCAACTAAAGGAGTTGATGGAGCAAGGGTATGTGCGTCCGAGCTCATCGCCTTGGAGCGCACCGGTCCTCTTTGTTAAGAAGAAGGACGGGAGTTTGCGGCTACGTATCGACTACAGGGAGTTGAACAAGCTAACAAAGAAGAATAAATACCTGATCCCAAGGATTGATGATCTCTTCGATCAGTTAGTTGGATCGTCGGTATATTACAAGTTGGATCTGAATTCTGGGTATTATCAGTTGAGGATAAGGGAGTGTGATATCCCGAAGACGGCATTCAGCACAAGGTATGGGCACTTCGAGTTCACGGTCATGTCATTTGGACTAACGAATACGCGATCGGTGTTTATGGATTTGATGAACAGGATGTTCCGAGAGTACCTAGACCGTTTTGTGATCGTCTTCATTGACGACATATTTGTGTACTCGCAGTGCGAAGAAGATCACTTCAAGCATCTGCATCTAGTCTTGGAGACGCTTAGAAGGAATGAACTCTATGCAAAATTCTCCGAATGCGAGTTCTGGCTACCCTCAGTAGCATTCCTTGGTCATATTGTCAGTGGGGAAGGTATAGCGGTGGATCCGGCGAAGATTGTTGCGATATGGGAGTGGCCTGTATTGTCTTCGGTAGCGAAAGTCCGTAGTTTTCTTGGGCTTGCCAGCTATTACAGGCGCTTCGTAGAGAACTTCTCGCGAATAGCGTTACCTCTCACGAAGTTGACAAGAAAGGATCAGAAGTTCTTGTGGACGCAGGAGTGCGTGCAAGCGTTTGAGGAGCTGAAGGGACGGTTAACCACGGCGCCAGTGCTAAGTTCGTCGAGTGGGACCGAGGGATTCGAGATTTATAGTGATGCCTCAAGTAGTGGTTTGGGTTGCGTGCTGCTACAACATGGTAATGTTATAGTGTATGGATCACGTCAGCTAAAAGTGCACGAAAGGAATTATCTGGTCCACAACTTGGAGTTGGCGGCCGTGATATTTGCGCTGAAGCTGTGGAGGCACTACTTGTATGGCGTAAAGGTTGATATTTATACCGATCATAAGAGCCTGAAGTACCTGTTGGATCAGAAGGATCTGAACATAAGACAGCGGAGATGGATGGAGTTCCTGGGAGACTATACGTTAAAGATTCATTATATACCCGGCAAGGGCAATATAGTTGCGGATGCATTGAGTCGTAGGGCTCCCGCCCAAGCCAACTGGTTGTCGGTGCACAATGAGAGGCTAATTCGGGAGTTGGAGGCATTAGAGATCTGTTGCGTGGACAAGCAGTCTAGCGCTAAAGCATTGTTGAACTGGACGGAAGTTCAGTATGACCTGGCTGATCATGTTCAGCAGGCATTGGAGTTGGATTGTAGCATGAAGGAGCTTAAGGATGCTGCGTTGGATGGGTCGAATTCCTATTTTTCAGTCGAGGATGGGTTGTTAAGGAAGGACCATCGTTTGTGTGTCTCAAGCGGGGGAAATATTCGGGTGGAGTTGATATACGAGGCTCATCATACCAAGTACTCAATCCACCCAGGGAGCACAAAGATGTACTGGGACCTAAAGAAGCTGTTTTGGTGGCCAAGGCTCAAGAAGGATGTGGCACTGTTTATGGCTAAGTGTCAAACCTGCGCCTTAGTAAAGGCGGAGTGCCAAAAGCCTGGAGGATTCTTGAAATCCTTGCCTATTCCAGAATGGAAGTTCGACGACATATCGATGGACTTTGTGCATGGCTTGCCATGGTCGCAGAAAGGGAACGACGCCATCTGGGTGGTCGTAGACCGGTTAACAAAGGTGTCGCATTGTATTTCGCATAGGAAGGATGATTCAGTGGAGAGACTGGCAAAACTTTATGTGGATAATATAGTAAGATTGCACAGTGTGCCTCGCAGCATCGTGAGTGACCGCGATGGGCATTTTATGTCCAATGATTGGAGTTTGGTGCAACAGATGCTGGGGACTAAATTGAAGTTCAGCACAGCATTCCATCCGCAGACGGATGGGTAGACCGAGAGGGTTACCAGAACTATTGAAGACATGCTATGCATGTGTGTTCTAGACTTCGGGAAGCATTGGGAAGACCACCTGTATTTTGTGGAGTTTGCGTACAACAACAGCTACCAGGCGAGTATTCAAATGGAGCCCTTCGAGGCCCTGTATGGTAGGAAGTGTCGCACGCCATTATTGTGGCTAGAAATGGGTGAGGCAAGGTTGTAAAAGAAGCAGGAGGTAGAGAATTCTAAATCTTTGGTGCGGATCATTCGAGAGCGTTTGCTGATTGCTCAGGACAGGCAAGCTAAGTACTACAATGCCAAGCACCGGAACGTGGAGTTCGCGGTCGGAGATTGGGTGTACTTGAAGATAAAGTCGTTTAAGGGTGTTTCGCGGGTGAGACGCTTGAAGAAGCTGAGCCCAAGATACCTTGGACCCTTTGAGATTCTAGAGTGGATCGGCGAAGCGGCTTATCGTTTGAAGCTATCGGTGGAGTTGAGTGGACTACACGATGTATTTCACATTTCTGTATTGCGGAAGACGGTGCAAGAGCCTTCGCAGCTGATCGCAGTGGATCAAGTGTCGGTGGACGAAGGGTTGACGACTAAGTTCAAGCCTGTTCGTATTGAGGACTTTGAAGTTAAACGACTCCGTAACAAGGAGATCGGATGGTCAAGGTCCGGTGGGATAATTGCGGTCGGTAGGAGCTCTCTTGGGAACGGGAGCAAACCATGCTGGAGGAGTACCCGGAGTTATTCCGCTCAGGTACCGCTTAAAGTTTTCCGTTATCTTTCCTTTGGTAATTTCGTGGACGAAATTCTTTTAATAGGGAGAGAGTTGTAACGCCCCGAAACTCAAAAGAGGGACGGGTGGCATTTTTAGCCGAATCTGGGTTTTGCTAGAGATGACACGGCCTAGGACACGGGCGTTTCCCAGGGCGTGTCGTGCTCGGGTCGTTGTTGGTCGCGTGGTCGACGATTTTGGAGTCAACGGCCGTCGGGGGGGTGAACACGACCTGGTACACGGGCGTGTCCCAGGGCATGTCAGCCACTCAGAGCCTTACACTCAACGATCGTTGAGTGAGGGGTGCACGACCTGAGCCCAGACGTGTTCGGGTCTGACACGGGCGTGTTCAATTCGACACGGGCGTGTCGAATGCCCGTGCCCTCCTTGGGCCATGACACGGGCGTGTCATACTGTGACACAGGCGTGTCAGTGGTCGTGTCAGAGGTCGTGTTCTGGTATGGAATTTCTGGTGACGGTGAATGAGTGACACGGTCATGCACACGGCCGTGTTGTAACCCGTGTTCGGCCCAGATTTTCTATTTTTCAGCCTAAATCGTGGCCGTCCATTTCTTTGGCTTGGGATCCAAGGGATGGGGTGCTTCCTGATGGGGTTTAACCCAGGAATAGGGTTAGAAAACCCTAATTTTCCATTTGAGTTCTCTCTAAGTTCTAGAGAGAAGGGAGAGCAAGGAGGAGGAAGAGGAGCTAGATCCAGTCACCGGCGGAGCTTCGGATCTCCAAATCGCGAGCCGACTTCAGATCCGCGGAGGCAAGGAGATTGCGGTGCTTTCCATCCGCATATATTTCCATGGCGCCAAGGAAGAACGCTAGGGTAACGATTCTCATCCTAGGACATGTGAAGTACTCTTTTCCTTTGCATAGGAAGCCCTCTCACGTGAGTGTGCGATGAGTTGAGGTATTCCTTGGGGTAGATATGTAAAGTCCCCCTTGTGTAGAGTCCGTATGCGAAAACAGACATAGGCATGTTGTGTGAAGCCTATCCGGACATGTTGGTCTGGATCGGTGATGTTGCATTGCATAATAACCGGAGAAGACTCCGGGTGAATGTTTGTTTTTCGGGTTTTCTACGAGGTAGATTGCAACAGGGAGCCTTGGGGACTAACTCCAAGGTGCACCCGGAAAACTGGGCAAATGCGGGATGTTGCCAACATGGTGGTCGGGGAGCCAACTTGAACATAACCGGGTTATGTGTATTGTGTGATGGAAACGGGACTCGGGGAGTCTTGACCTGCGCATATGGCTTAAATTGTCGTTGCAGTATGAGCACTGGTCAGGCGGAATCTTACCCGATCTATGTCGTTCGGCGGAACCATACCCGATCTATGTCGTTCGGTGGAACCATTGGCATATATGAGGGTCTTCGGCGGTCTATGGCTTAAATTGACGTGACCAATGCCAGGGAGACAAAATGCTCATATGGTTGGCTGTCCAAGGGACGGTGGTGAGACGGGAACATCTATGGATTAAATTGACGTGACGTTGGCCGGTTCGCCGTGAATGTGCCCTGAGTGCACGAGGTGTGTGGTCGTGCGTGCCTGCACCTGTGATGAAGTGTGTGTTTACACTTTACCGCTTGTTTATGCAAACAAAAATGCAGGGAAGAGCATCGCCGCCCCGAGTTGGGGGTGGGGTCGTTATAATTTGGTCAGCATAGCAGATCGTTGCTTTTTTTTACCACCGTGCGGTGGATTGTTGCTTGCATGTGCTGCGAAGCCGAGTGGTAAATAGCTGGCTAAAGCCCAAGTTGTTGTGCCGGCCCTCGAAGGCCAAGTTTTGAGTGTTTTTTTTGTACTCATGTATGACCGGCCTGCGTGCCGAGGTTTAGAAGAAACTTTTATTAAGTAAACTTTTGTAAGGCCATAAGGCCATTGATTGTTGTATTATACATTCCTATGGGTCTTTTGTAGTGGACATTCATGCTTTGGCTGGGTTCTTTTGTCTTGCAACTTAACAATTTGCTTCCGCTAGGTGCTCTGTGTAGGACGTTGTGATTGGTTGAATGGTTTCAATAAGTAACCAATCGGTCTATCCGTAGTATATGGCGTTGGGCCCCGGCCGGACCTACTGCTATATGTTATGTGATTGATAGGGGTATTACAGGCCACCACCTATTTTCCCAAAAGCTTGGTGTCCCCTGCCTCTATTCATGACATCGGTGTTCGACACCACCTTCCATTCAAAGCCTCGTATGGCGCCATCTTAATACTTGCCTGGAAACTATTATTTTAGGCAAACTCCACCATGAAAAGTTGATCTTCTCACCTTTTGCCAAAATCAAGGATACATAATCTCAGCATATCCTCCATTGTACGATTCGTCCTTTTCATTTGCCCATTGGTTTGAGGATGGAATGTCTTACTAAACTTGAGCTTTGTTCCAAGAGTCTTCTGTACCAATCTCATGTCTTTGGACGTAAACCATCCATCGCGATCACTAACAATACTCTTTGCAATTCCGTGCAACCGTATGATATTGGGAATGTATAGTTCTACCAGATTTTCCACACTATCTTCCTTCCGATTCGAGATGAAGTGCACCACTTTGGTCAGGCGATCCACGATCACCCAAATCGCATTGTTACCCTGCTTCGACCGAGGTAATCCATGCACAAAATCCATTGAGATGTCATCAAATTTCCACTCGGGAATAGGAAGGGGCTTTAGGAACCCGCCCGGCTTTTGACACTCAGCCTTCACTAAGGCACAAGTTTGCCACTAACTCACATACAAAGCTACATCCCGCTTCAAACCAGGCCACCAAAAAGATTTCTTCATATCCAAGTACATCTTTGTACTGCCCGGGTGAATGGAGTACTTCGTGAAATGAGTCTTAAACATTTACTCCTCACAGAGCTTGCCGAACTGCGGTACATATACCCTTCCATCCTTCTTTAAGATCCCACCAACCATCACCCAGGTATTACCCTCGCCTTTTTAAGCTTCCACCACAAATGGATGGAACTCTGCATCCACAATGGTCGCTTCCCGGATATGATTGGATAAGTCACTTTGCAGCTCGATCAAGTTCAACCGAGCCATGCTAGACTCGCCCCTTTCTACACATTCAATGATAAGGGACTCAGAATCCTGCACCAACCGCTCATCATGAGCTTTAATCTAATTCCCTTGTCCAGAATACTTCCTACTCAAGGAATCGACCACCACATTGGCCTTGCTCGACTTATACTGAATCGCCACGTCGTATTCCCAAAGGAACTTGAACTACCTGCGATGCCACATGTTCAAGTCTTTTTGATCAAGAATATACTTTAGGCTTTTGTGGTCCGTGAAGATCTCCACCTTCGCACAGTACATATAGTATTGTCACAACTTCAATGCAAAAATTACCTCCGCCAACTCCAAGTCATGGATGGGATAATTTCTCTCATGAGGTTTCAACTGTCAAGATACAAAGGCTATTACATTGCCATGTTGCACTAGCACGCAACTCAAACCGCAACCTCACGCATCACTGAAAATCTGAAATCCTTTAGTCCCTTTAGAGAGACTTAGGATTAGATCTGACATCAACCTTTACTTCAAGGTATCAAACGCTTGATTGCACTCCTGAGTCCACACAAACTTCTGGTCCTTACGAGTCAGATTAATGAGGGGTAGAGCTATCCGGGAAAAGTTTTCCACAAACCTTCTATAGTACCCGGCTAGTCTAAGGAAACTCCTGACTTCCGTCACGGTGCTCAGAACTAGCCAATCCCTATTAGCCTTAACTTTCGCTGGATCCACCGCCACCCCATCACAACAAATCACATGGCCCAAAAATGCCACCTTCTCCAACCACAACTCACACTTCGAGAACTTTGCATAAAGCCGGTTCTCTTTCAAAGTCTACAAGACTACTCTCAAATGAGCCTCATGCTCCACCTCCGATTTGGAGTATACCAAAATATCGTCGATGAATACCATCACAAATGAGTCTAAATACTCCCAAAGCACTCGGTTCATCAAATCCATGAATACTGATGGCACGTTCGTCAACCCGAATGGCATTACCGAGAACTCATAGTGGTCATACCTCGTACCAAAAGCTGTCTTGGGTATGTCCTTATCTCGAATCCGCAATTGATAGTACCCTGGCTTCAAGTCCATCTTAGAGTACACCACTGACCTCACCAACTGGTTGAATAGGTCATCTATCTGTGGAATCAGATACTTATTCTTGATGGTCACTTTATTCAGCTCATGGTAGTCAATGCACAACCGCATACTACCATCTTTCTTCTTAACAAAAGACATCGGCGTGCTCCATGGCGATGATCTGGGTCTTATATACCCCTGCTCCAACAGTTCTTGAAACTGTACTTTCAGCTCGTCCAACTCCTTTGGTGCCATCCTAAAAGGAAGACGTGACACCGGTCTAGCTTCTGGCCCTAACTCAATCGATAAATCGATCTTCTGCCGAGGAGGAGCTCCAGGAAGCTCTTCAAGAAACACATCCTCGAATTCTGTCACTACCGACACTTCTCCAATTGATAGCTTGGAAAGTTGAACTTCTAACAACGCTAATAAAGCTACTCCTCCATGGTTAACTGTCTGCACCAATTACATGGCCGAAATCAGGGAGCAGGCCACTCCACTGAGGCCCTCAAACTTGACTTTTGCCTTTCCTTCGCTCCCCAGGGTCACCACCTTTGACACACAGTCAATGCTAGCCCGTTTCTCTATAAGCCAGTCCCTCGCCAAGATTACATCAAACTCGGCTAACGGTAGGACCGCTTACTACCATCACGAAGTCAACTCCATCTAAAATCCATCCAATGCGCCCTTTTGTCCCGGTAGTCATGAAAGAACCATTGGGCATGCTCACTCTAAGCTCTGCTTTCGCTAAAAATTCTCAAATCCAATTCTCCGTATAAAGCTCTCCTCAAGAAAATAGTTTGACACTCCTGTATCGAACAATACCCTAGCAGGGTACCCGGAAACTAGCACAAAGCCTAATACACAGGCAACACAAATAAAAGCCTCGGAAGTCTAAAGCCAATAAACAAACTTAAACTTTCTCATACCTGTCACCGCATTGGGTTGTCGAATCACTTCTTGTTGCCCAAGTTTGTAAGCCCTTTGCTGCATGTGCTTAAAACGTGAAGCGCCCGACTCCGTCATTTTCCCTTTCTCTGTGACGCTGGGATCAGAACGCACTGACTTCTCCTTCTTTGTCTCTTGTTCAGCACTACCCTCAGTACAAAATCGAGCTATGTGGCATGACTTGCCACACGTGTTGCACGTTGGTGGTCCCTTGAAGCAAGATCCCCCAGACATTATATTGCTCTTCTCCCATGACCGGAAAGGATGGGGCTTCTTCTTCCACTTGCTCCCTTCAGAATTCCCTTGAAATTGAGAAGGCTTTCCCTCTCCCTGCTTGATCGCGAGTCCCTCGCGACGTTGAGTTCGCCCCATATCACTTTCTAACGCCCTGGCAGCCTCAATCAACTCGTTGAAACCCGCATTATTCATAGCTATAAGGGGTTGTCTCAAATTTTCTCTCAACCCATGGTAGAAGAGATTGTCTCTCTCCTCATCATCAGCCATGGTTGTTCCCGCATAACGACCCAAATGAGTAAATTCTTGAACATACTCATCCACCATCTTGTCCCGTTGCAGCAAGTGCAAAAACTGTCTCTGAAGGGCTAACCTCATCGACGAAGGGATATACTTCGTTAATTAAGAAGGCATTCGCGATCTCTTTCATTGACAGGGTGCGTCTAGGAAACTGGCGGCCGCTATGGATCACCCACCACATCTTGGCGTCACCTTCCAACATGAAGGTCGCAAACTGTGACCTCTTTTCCTCTATCGTATCTGCCGCCCTCAGAAGTTCTTGAATCCTCGTTAACCAATCTTCTGCATCAGTTGGTGTGTCGACTCCCTTGAACGTTGGAGGATGGAAACTTAGAAAGTACTTCATCTGTCAGTCTCCCTACCCAACAACCACACTCTCAGCCAACAGCTCTGCCAGCCTGGCTCCTCCATTCAGTATGGCCTGTGTCGTATCTGGGGTAATGGGAGTCGTTACTTGTGCAATAGGGGTCACAATTTGCGTTGTCGCTGCAGCTTAGGCCGCCACCATTGCCTCTGCAAGCATGTAATAGAAATCGGTCAAGGTTACACCCATGCCCATAGGACCTGGAGCAATAGCACTGCTCGCCGAAGGCTCCTCTTGCGGCCTCGACATCCCCGCATCGTCGTTTGCACCCTTAGCAAAAGCAAGGTAAAAATAGAATCAGCTTTTATTCGCAAAACTTAGACACTAAGACACTCATGGTCCCACGATACTCCTATGTGGATAACTTCTTTATGCGATCTGATTATGCCAAATCGATCACTAAACCTTATCCTAGACAGTAACTATAACATCCCAATTCGCGCTAGGCCCCTTGCACAAGTTTTGAGTCAAGAGACTTGACTCGGGCTCGGGACGTACTGGAAAAAGGTGTCAAGTGCGTTGAATGGAGTGTAGGGTTGATTGATATCCAACGGATCGAAAGGAAATGGCCCAAGGGAAAATCGACGAGTTTGGAGGAAGATACTCGCCGATCGATGGGAATCGGGAATGATACTCGCCGATTCGACGGGTATCGGGAATGATACTCGCCGATTCGACGGGTATCGATGGTCGATACCTGCCGGATTCAGAAATACAAAGCGAGAATTAGGCTAAGGGAAAATCGTCGAGAATGCCTGGTGATTCTCGTCGATCGTCGAGTATCGCTGAGAATACTCAACGAAAAGTATGGCCTAAGGGAAAATCGTCGGGAATGCCTGACGATTCTCGCCGATCGTCGAGTATCGCTGAGAATACTCGACGCCAGATTTCCAATAAGCATGGCCAAGGGAAAATCGTCGAGAATGCCTGACGATTCTCGCTGATCGTCGAGAATGGCAGATGATTCCCGCCGAATTTGACTTGTGTGTTTTCTTCGCCCAGGCAGATTTGCCGGCTTGTACAGGCGGACCGAACCAGATTTTGGTATTCACGCTGGATGGTTCCTTGGACCGGGTCACTTCAATATGACCCATTATGGGCGGTCTAATGAGGCGTTGACACGTGGCAGAAGATGTAACCTAATACATCGGCTTATAAAAGGGAGTTAAAGTCGAACCCTAGCTTTGGTGCCGATCGACCCTTGCCGTTATCGTGGATCTCACGAAACCGACGGAGCCGAGGGAAGCAGGCGGAGCTCTTGGAGGCGACCTTCTTTCTCTCTCTCCCTCTCCTTCCTTTGCCGTGAGGATCAACCGCACCAAGTGAGAGATGCCGCAAAGAAGAACGACTAGATCCATGGCCGGGAACGGTGGTACCGTCTAAAACGAGGTGAGCTTTCTCCCCTCTCCCTTGGTGCTAGATCTGTAGTTAATATTCTAGGAGAGACATCGACTCCATAGAGTCTTGATGGTGAGGAGGAGATTTCTTAGGGAAAGCCATGCCTAGGTTGTTTTCTAGGCTTTAGTCTTCTTCAACCTCTTCATCATTCAAAGTGAAGATGAGAGAGTGATTCGTGGAGAAGTACGGCTTTGTGAGGGTGAATAAGGGTGGACGAAGTTTCTGGAGAAGTTTTTGGGGGATCGGTGCAAGGAGGAAGATGAACGGATGTCGTTCATCTCACCTTAAGATGCGTGTAGAAATCTGATTTCTTCATGCAGCGATCTTCGCCGCCAGTTTCGAAGGAGTTCTGTTCATATTTGAGTTTTCGACTCAACATAAAAGTCATAGCCCTCGAAAATAACTTTCCAACGAGTGGTTGCATGTTTCCAGGCGATACCTGTAGCCACGGGAAAGTTCGTTCGAGTCTGCTGCGATTGGGGAAAATTATGTCCAGGAAATCTGTATCCTGTACGCAGCAGACTTCGAGTCGAATTTATGGTGTGATGCGACCGGATATGGGTTTTTGACTCAATATGAAAGTCGTAGCCCTCGCAAATACCTTTCCAACGAGGGGTTGAGCGTTTATAGAGGATTCCTGTAGCTCCTGAAATTCCAGTTTTGGTGGTAGGCTATACAATAATAATGCTCATGTTAACTCATGGTTAAGTGTACTCTTGTGAAAGTATGATGTGCAATTTATATCCTTTGGCTCCCTTAATCATGATGCTATAATTAAACTTATGAATGTTGTGCTTAACATTGGTAGCCATCTAGGTTAATGGTGATGTGAATCGAGATAGGATGGCTAGTGATCAATGGAGGTTGAGCTTGGTTGTAGAATATAGCTATCATGTGATGAATTGAGGTGATCGACTGAATAGATAGTTGTGATTGTGATGAACTTTATTGGGAGAGTATTTTATAACCGCGATCCGAGCCTAATGGGTTTTGTTGATAACCGATGCTTAGAGATGTAGTCTCCCTACGGGTAGCATCGAGTGAGTTGTGATGGTGCATGTGGTGTGCGACGACTCGATGTGTCACAATACGGAGATAATGAATGTGGCAGGTCTACGGGCTCGCCAGTCGCCACACCGATGGGAGCCAATAGTTAGACCTTGAATGGTAGGGCTAGACACTTGGTGTCCATAACCCGAGGTCTCCTCCGCGCCATGAGAACGGTTGGGCTTGCGCCTCATGCGATTTCGAGGTTCCTTCCGATTCGAAATCAAAGGCCAGGTTGGGTTGTGTTCTTGGTGCACATCTACACAAGACTCCTTCTAAGCCATAGTATGCATGTGAGCTCCGTTGTTGTGTTCTTAGCATTGAGGCGTACGGAGGCCTAGGACAGGTAGTGTGGATACCACCTAGTAGTGGAGACGCCCGCTCCACTATCACCGTCTGGCCATGACGATTGACGCCTGAGAGGTTAGCTACCTGCTCGAAAAGTGGGAACTTCAAGTCTATGTCGACATAGCAACTTGCATGTGTGTGAGCATGGGTCGATCATTGCATAGCATTCATTTCATATCATTCATATCATACACAAGATCCTTATCGTATAAGTTTGTATGGGCACTCTTATACGATGAGTTACTTTTATGTTAAGCTGAACCTTAACTTATAAGTTTGTATGGGCACTCTTATAAGTTAAGTTACTGTTCATGTTGTAGATTACCTGTTGATTAATTATTTGATTTAATAGAACTGCTAGCTTACTTAATAGAACTGCAAACAGTTTTTAGACTCTGATATTTTAGAAGCTTGTTATGCTTCTTATTTTCCGCTTCGTTTTGGACTTAAAACTATGTGTGAATTGACTTTCTTTTTATCTTATGATTGGGTTGGCATAGTACATTTATATTTGTTGTAGCCGGCGGAATAGGCCTCTTATAGTACAGACTAACCCGTGTGTTAGTGTTATCGCAAGGCGGCTACTCTGGGCATAAGACTTCCCTCGTGTCGTGTTTTGTGTTCCGGGAGGGGGGTCTTACAAATGGTATCAGATTGCCGCGATCCTCGCCTAAAGAAGTCATTTAACAATGGGCCACTCCCGTTCGATTAGTCGGCTTGGGGACAAACTGACTTAGCAGAAGCAGTGGTGTGCCCATATGTAATTCACACTAAGTTTGTCCAACTTTGACCCTAGTTTTAGCCAACCTGACAATAGTTCATACCTTATGCGTAGGTCCCAGCGCAGGTGGAGCCGGTTGGGGGTACTCCTACCCCTTCCGTTCCTTCACAATTCCAACAATCAGAGCTGGGGCAAACGCTGTCAGCAATATTAGATGCTTTTATAGCCCAACAAGCTCCGGTGCAGCAGCAAGCTCCGGGCTCCAACTGGTTGAGCACCTTCCGTGCCTTGTCCCCTCCTGCTTACCTAGGGACAGAGTCGGCGGTGCGCACCGAAGAGTGGATTGATACCGTTGAAGAGCTGATGGCCGGTATAAGATGCCCGAGCAATATGACAGTGACCTTGGTGGTGACGTTGCTAGAGCTGCACGCCAAACGATGGTGGAAGTCCCTCATGGGCTCCACCTTTCGAGGGCGAGTGTACACAGACATTAGTTGTAGTGAATTCTCGGAAGCTTTCTTGGAACATTTCATCCCCTATTCCGCACGGGATGGACTTGAGGAGAGATTTCTACAACTAAAGCAGGGATCGAAATCGGTGACGGAATGCCAGCAAGAGTTCCAACACCTCACTAGGTTTGCCGATTCTTATGACTTGGATGATAGAGGCTATGCGAAGCGCTTTTACAAAGGGTTAAGGGACCCCCCTGAGACAGGCCCTTTTGTTTATAGCTGACGCTAGCCTGGCAGAAATTATTGACATGGCAAAGAGACTAGAGGCAGATCATATGGAAAGTAATAAGAGACCTGCAGAAGGGGTGATGGAAGTCGGCCCCAGTAATAGAAGGAGACATGATCATGGTAGAGGAAGAGGAAATCAGAGAGGCGGCCGGTGGTTCAACCGGAACTATAGAGTGGAGCACCCGATTCCGCAGCCACCAGCTTTGCCTCCACCACCACAACAGCAACAATTTCAACAACTTGGGGGCCGACGAGACATAGTGTGTTTCGAGTGCAACCAACCGGGGCACGTCCGGCGTTTCTGCCTGCGGTTGTTCGCGAATGCTCCTCTTGCTCTCCCTCCAGCAGCTCCTCGTGGACGGGGGCATATGCGTGGTCGAGGAAGGGGACCACCAGGGAGAAATCAGGGACATGCGCGGGAGCAGGTGTTCGCATTGGATATGACCCAAGAGCGAAACCCGCAAGAGGTCATCGCAGGTACGTACTGAGTTTATTAATAGTGCACGGACATGTTTCTTTGTATGATACATAGAACATGCACATCCCTAGCTAGTGGTTATATCTTGATATTTTAGTCACCGTCATGGTTAGTGGGAGCCCTGCTTATGCGTTATTTGATACGGGCGCATCTCACATGTTCATTTCAGCGGACTTCGTGAAAGACTTAGAGAGGGTGCACCATTTCACTGGCACTACGCAAAGGGTGCGTCTCCCAGATGGATCCGAGATGACGTCGTCTGCCAGCTGTGACTTCGACACGCTCATAGGAGGGAAGTTCTTTGAAACTGCAGCGACAGTATTGAAGATTCCGGAGTTCGACCTCATTTTGGGCATGCATTGGTTGGACTGGCACCACGCCAGAATTAATTGTGCGGAGAAGCAAGTTACCTTGAGGCATGGAGACTCGGAAGTCGTCTTCCAAGGTATTAGATTCGCACCTCGTAAACTGTTATCTTCAATTCAGGTTATAAAATCTCATATGGAGGGGGACGAAGTCTATGTAATTTGTTTCGAGTTGAAGAAGATGGCATTAGATGTCAAAGATGTACGGGTTGTGCGGGATTTCCCCGAGGTATTCCCCGAGAAATTGTCGGGACTACCCCCGCATAGGGAGGTGGATTTCCAAATCAAGCTAGTTCCGGGTGCCAAGCCCGTTTCACGGGCTCCTTACCGAATGGCTCTGAAGGAACTTGCGGAGTTTAGAGTCCAAATTCAGGAGTTGGTGGAAGCGGGCTTCGTTCGCCCAAGTTTGTCACCTTGGGGAGCTCCTGTTTTGTTCGTTAAGAAGAAGGACGGCACCCTACGGTTGTGCATAGATTATCGAGAATTGAATCGATTAACGGTGCGGAACACCTACCCTCTACCCCGCATCAATAAACTATTTGATCAGTTGGTGGGATCACATTGGTTCTCCAAGTTGGACCTGCGGTCGGGGTATTATCAGCTGAGAATACAAGAGGACGATATTCAGAAAACGGCGTTTAGCTCGAGATACGGCCTATATGAGTTCACCGTGATTCCATTCGAGCTCACGAACGCCCCTTCAGCCTTTATGAGTTTGATGAACAAGGTGTTCGGCCCCTATTTGGACATCTTTGTCATCGTGTTCATCGATGACATTCTGGTCTACTCCAAGACAGAAGCGGAGCACGCCGAACATCTAGCCTTAGTACTGGAGAAGTTAAAGGAAAACGCTTTATTTGCCAAGTTCAGCAAATGCGAGTTTTGGCTCCAAGAGGTTGCCTTCTTGGGCCATGTGATTAGTGGGGCTTGGCTAGCGGTGGATCCGACCAAGGTGCGGGCCGTGAAGGAATGGTCGCCATTGAAGTCGGCGGCCGACAAACGGAGCTTTCTTGGACTTGCCGGGTACTATCGCAAGTTTGTTAAAGGCTTCTAGAAGGTCGCCCTTCCCCTTACCACACTGACGAAGAAATGTGTGTCGTACGAATGGACACCCCAGTGCGAAGCCGCGTTCCAAGAGTTGAAGGACCGGCTCACGACCGCACCCATCCTAGCCCTCCCGTCGGGGAAGGAAGGCATTCAAGTTTACACTGATGCGTCGTACCAAGGGATGGAAGCCATGTTGATGCAGAATGGGCACGTGATTGCTTATGCTTCAAGACAGTTGAAGAAGCATGAAGCCAACTATCCGGTGCATGATTTGGAGTTGGGAGCGGTGGTGTTCGCCCTGAAGATTTGGAGACACTATCTGTATGGCGTCCACTGCGAGATCTTCTCGGATCATAAGAACTTAAAGTACGTCCATACTCAAAAGGAGTTGAATTTGAGACAACGGCGGTGGTTGGAGTTTTTGTGTGACTATGAATTCACCTTGAACTACCACCCCGGAAAAGTTAATTCTGTAGCTGATGCCTTGAGTCGAAAAGTACCGGGATCGAGGACGGACTCCCGTTTGATGAGCATGGAGTTAGTCTGGATACTTAAGGAGATGGAGATCACTTTTGTATTTAAGGATCAACCAGAAGAGTATACGGAATACTTGGCCGCGATGAGTATGGTTTGCAACATACGAGACCAGATTCGGATGGAGCAGAAGGAGGATGTGGCTCTAATTCCGGTTTTCAAGTCAATTGAGGATGGGACGACGGAAGAGTACTCCCTAAAAGACGGCCTCGTCCATTTTCGTGGACGGCTTTATATTTCCGAAGGTGGCAATATTCGAGAGGATATCCTAAAGGAGGCTCATTGCTCCCAATATTCAGTACATCCTGGGATCGCAAAAATGTACACCGATTTGCGGAAGACGATATGTTGGCCGGGCATGAAGAGGGATGTCAAGTATTTCGTTACGCATTGTGTGGCTTGCCAAATGGTGAAGGCAGAGTGCAGAAGTCCCGGTGGAATGTTACAGTCATTGCCCATCCTAGAATGGAAGTTTGAGGATATCTCCATGGACTTCGTCCACGGATTACCTCGCTCACGCTCGGGGAATGATTCGGTGTGGGTGATTATCGATCGCTTGACCAAAGTAGCCCGGTTTAACCCAATGAAGAAGGAGGCGTATGTGGATGTTTTGGTGCGCCTATTCGTAGAATAGTTTGTGTGGTATCATAGAGTGCCGAAGACGATCGTATCTGACCGAGATGGTCGGTTTACGTCAAAAGAATGGAGGGTTGTACAGGCTTACTTGGGCTCGCGTCTCACTTTCAGCACAGCTTTTCATCCTCAGACGGACGGGCAATCTAGACGGACCATTCGAGCATTGGCATAGCACCCTATGAAGCTCTATACGAAAGGAGGTGTAGGACCCCCTTATCTTTGGTGCAAGATGAAGACCTGAAGGCATTGGGTATAGAGTATATTGATGATACTGATGCAGTAGTCAGATTGATACGGGATCGCATGCTTGAGGCTCAGAGTCGGCAAGCAAGGTATTATAACGCGAAACACCGGATGGTGGAATTTCAAGTGGGAGACAGGGTGTTTCTGAAAATCCGGCCGATGCATGGAGTATCACGAGTACGAGGTGTGAAGAAGCTAAGCCCATGGTATGTTGGACCTTATGTCATAGTGGAAAGGATTGGCTCATTGGCCTACCGGTTAGAGTTGCCACCAGAACTGGGGAACCTCTACGACGTGTTCCATGTATCATCTCTCCGAAAAGCATTGATGCGGCCCGACCAATACACCCCCATAACTGATGGTGCTGTGGCGTCTGATTGGTCTGTACGATTGGAGCCGGTGCGGATCGTTGACAACGAGGTGAGAGCTCTGCGCCGCAAAAGTGTGCCTCTGGTAAAAGTGTTATGGTCTAATCATGGGAAGGAAGAATTTACTTGGGAGCCGGTGGACTTAATGCAGAAGCGCTACCCGGAGCTGTTCCCCCAAGGTAACATTTTATAGCGCATATTATTTTGTACTTGCATCCCCATAGCCCTAACCTGATTTCGGGGACGAAATCTTTTATTTTGTTTATAGGATTTGTAACGTCCCAATTCGCGCTAGGCCCCTTGCACGAGTTTTGAGTCAAGAGACTTGACTCGGGCTCAGGACGTACTGGAAAAAGGTGTCAAGTGCGTTGAATGGAGTGTAGGGTTGAGTGATATCCAACGGATCGAATGGAAATGGCCCAAGGGAAAATTGACGAGTTTGGAGGAAGATACTCGCCGATCGACGGGTATCAGGAATGATACTCGTCGATTCGACGGGTATCGGGAATGATACTCGCCGATTCGACGGGTATCGATTGTCGATACCCGCCGGATTCAGAACTACAGAGCGAGAATTAGGCTAAGGGAAAATCGTCGAGAATGCCTGGTGATTCTCGCCGATCGTCGAGTATCACTGAGAATACTCAACGAAAAGCATGGCCAAAGGGAAAATCGTCGGGAATGCCTGACGATTCTCGCCGATCGTCGAGTATCGTTGAGAATACTCAACGCACTCAACGCCAGATTTCCAATAAGCATGGCCAAGGGAAAATCGTCGAGAATGCCTGACGATTCTCGCCGATCGTCGAGAATGGCAGATGATTCCCGCCGAATTTGACTTGTGCATTTTATTCGCCCAGGCAGATTCGCCGGCTTGTACAGGCGGACCGAACCGGATTTTGGTATTCGCGCTGGATGGTTCCTTGGACCGGGTCACTTCAATATGACCCATTATGGGCGGTCCAATGAGGCGTTGACACGTGGCAGAAGATGTAACCTAATACATCGGCTTATAAAAGGGAGTTAAAGCTGAACCCTAGCTTTGGCTCCGATCGACCCTTGCCGTCATCGTGGATCTCGTGAAACCGATGGAGACAAGGAAAGCAGGAGGAGCTCTTGGAGGCGACCTTCTTTCTCTCTCTCCCTCTCCTTCCTTTGCCGTGAGGATCAACCGCACCAAGCGAGAGATGCCGCAAAGAAGAACGACTAGATCCATGGCCGGAAACGGTGGTACCGTTGGAAACGTGGTGAGCTTTCTCCCCTCTCTCTTGGTGCTAGATCTGTAGTAAATATTCTAGGAGAGACATCGACTCCATAGAGTCTTGATGGTGAGGAGGAGATTTCTTAGGGAAAGTCATGCCTAGGTTGTTTTCTAGGCTTTAGTCTTCTTCAACCTCTTCATCATTCAAAGTAAAGATGAGAGAGTGATTCGTGGAGAAGTACGGCTTTGTGAGGGTGAATAAGGGCGGACGAAGTTTCTGGAGAAGTTTTTGGGGGATCGATGCAAGGAGGAAGATGAACGGATGCCGTTCATCTCACCTTAAGATGCGTACAAAAATCTGATTTCTGCACGCAGTGATCTTCGCCGCCTGTTTTGGAGGAGTTCTGTTCATATTTGGGTTTTCGACTCAACATAAAAGTCGTAGCCCTCGAAAATACCTTTCCAACGAGTGGTTGCACATTTCCAGTCGATACCTGTAGCCACGGGAAAGTCCGTTCGAGTCTGCTGTGATTGGGGAAAATTATGTCCAGGAAATCTGTATCATGTACGCAGTAGACTTCGAGTCGAATTTCTGGTGTGATGCTACCGGATCTGGGTTTTTTACTCAGTATGAAAGTCGTAGCCCTCGCGAATACCTTTCCAACGAGGGGTTGAGCGTTTATAGAGGATTCCTGTAGCTCCTGGAATTCCAGTTTTGGTGGCAGGCTATACAATAATAATGCTCATGTTAACTCATGGTTAAGTGTACTCTTGTGAAAGTATGATGTGCAATTTATATCCTTTGGCTCCCTTAATCATGATGCTATAATTAAACTTATGAATGTTGTGCTTAACATTGGTAGCCATCTAGGTTAACGGTGATGTGAATCGAGATAGGATGGCTAGTGATCAATGGAGGTTGAGCTTGGTTGTAGAATATAGCTATCATGTGATGAATTGAGGTGATCGACTGAATAGATAGTTGTGATTGTGATGAACTTTATTGGGAGAGTATTTTGTAACCACGATCCGAGACTAATGGGTTTTGTTGATAACCGATGCTTAGAGATGGAGTCTCCCTACGGGTAGCATCGAGTGAGTTGTGATGGTGCATGTGGTGTGTGACGACTCGATGTGTCGCGATACGGAGATAATGAATATGGCAGGTCTACGGGCTTGCCAGTCGCCACACCGATGGGAGCCAATAGTTAGACCTTGGGCGGTAGGGCTAGACACTTGGTGTCCATAACCCGAGGTCTCCTCTGCGCCATGAGAACGGTTGGGCTTGCGCCTCGTGCGATTCTGAGGTTCCTTCCGATTCGAAATCAAAGGCCAGGTTGGGCTGTGTTCTTGGTGCACATCTACCCAAGACCCCTTCTGAGCCATAGTACGCATGTGAGCTCCACTGTTGTGTTCTTAGCGTTGAGGCGTACGGAGGCCTAGGACAGGTAGTGTGGATACCACCTAGTAGTGGAGACGCCCGCTCTACTGTCACCGTCTGGCCACGACGGTTGACGCCTAAGAGGTTAGCTACCTGCTCGAAAAGTGGGAACTTCAAGTCTGTGTCGACATAGCAACTTGCATGTGTGTGAGCATGGGTCGATCATTGCATAACATTCATATCATATCATTCATATCATACACAAGATCCTTATCGTATAAGTTTGTATGGGCACTCTTATACGATGAGTTACTTTTCTGTTAAGCCGAACCTTAACTTATAAGTTTGTATGGGCACTCTTATAAGTTAAGTTACTGTTCATGTTGTAGATTACCTGCTGATTAATTATTTGATTTAATAGAACTGCTAGCTTACTTTGTAGAGATATTATTCTTACCAGTTCCTTGTCACCTGCTTGATTACTCCTGTTTTATATATACATATTATACTTGTTTCCTTTCTCCACCCGGTGCCGAAGAGTCGTCGGGGGAGCGGATGTGAAGCCACTTAGTCTTTATGACTAACGATTGCTACGTCTTCCATTTTAGGAGAAAACCTCGCAGATAGGCCAGCAGCAGGACATCCAGGCCCGGACGACAGGACCTGAGGTGATGGTACCGTCGATACCGTCCATGACAGTTGTGAGTGTTTTGTTGTAGCCTTTTGACAAACAGTTTTTAGACTCTGATATTTTAGAAGCTTGTTATGCTTCTTATTTTCCGCTTCGTTTTGGACTTAAAACTATGTGTGAATTGACTTTCTTTTTATCTTATGATTGGGTTGGCATAGTACATTGATATTGGTTGTAGCCGGCGGAATAGGCGTCTTGTAGTACAGACTAACCCATGTGTTAGTGCTACCGCAAGGCGGCTACTTTGGGCATAAGACTTCCCTCGTGCCGTGTTTTGTGTTCCGGAAGGGGGGTCTTACACTAACATGGCTCTGATACCAAATTGTAACACCTCCCCTGTAATGACCATATAATATGGGTCTGACCGGGGCCCACAACATATAGAAGCCACAACTTTAGTATTATAAAGTGATATAAAAGAACAAAGCATCTCAAAACTCAGAACACAAATAGCGAAAACCGACAAACACTAGAAGTTATCCACTATCACATGAGTATCAAAACGTCCATAAGGTCTTACAACAATCATGAGTCCAAAAACTGGAACAACAACAATCACAGCAACGTACTTTATATCTCCTAGGCTATCTCGGCATGCAAGCCGAATTATAGTTCATAGAGAAAAGCATTCAACAAAACATAAGTAAATAAAAGAGAATTCACTTCATGAGGCTTAGGCCTTCTTGGACAGCGAGCTTGATCCCCCTTGCAATCCTTACCCTGTAAAATTATGTTGTAACGTGGGTCAGCAAAGGCTGACCTCGACTGTGTAACCAACACATCTCCTCCCGGTCATCCCTAGCGGACCCCGGGGAACTCCATCACCCTGTAGGTCAGCACTTCGTATGCAACTATATATAAATATATAGAGTAAATAAATAGATTAGGATGTCACATACATCAAACACGTTTCTAGGTTGAGTAGTTAATTAAAAGGGACCTACAATGCATCATGTATGCAAACCTAGGTTTCACCCAAGGACCCTATAACGCATGAATCTAACACATCATCATGCATCATCACATCACATCACACGAGTACTTCCATTTCCCATAACGACATTCAATCCACCTCACGGAACTCTTGCTAAGGCCCCGCCCGCTCGTGGGTCTCAAGACCTGGGCTTGCTTGCAAGCTCTGATTTTACACGTCAGGATTCCGTCTCACAAATAATAAACCGATGCTAAGAAACCTTGCTTGACCCCACCCGCTGATGGGCTTCATTGCCCGAGCTTGTCAAAAGCTTGGCATTCTCGTTAGTTTCTCAGAAGGGGACTTATCTCGTCGGGACACTCTCCACACATGACTTGCATATCACGGGCTAGCCAGACGATCACAGAGACAAAGCCGGGCTTTTGCACAGCAATCAACGAACATAGCCTTTCCCACCCTAATCCAACATTCGTTCTCGCCCGAAAAAAGGGGGCAAACATCACAAACGGCTTCTTACCGCAAATGGATTTCTAGTAAAATCCTTAAGGCTCGTTATGCAACATCATCGAGTCGGACAAACGGTCACGACTACGGCTTCACTCACAATGCCTAATCTACTAGCGGAGTGGATTTTTAATGCAACATCATGCTCGGGACGGGCACAATCGACCTGATGGCTCCTCTTGAACCATGGCAACTCGAACCCCTCTCATTTGAAAGATCCGGTGCCTAAATGCTTGAGAGAAAAAGCAGGATAAAACGGCTGTTATGCACGCATCCTAAAAACCGAGAGTAGAAATGTCGTTACCTTACGACTCCTCTTCCTAGCCATGAAGATCTTGCTTTGCACGAATGAAAATGTGCACCTTCAAGTCCTCTCCATGGATCTGGCCTCGGTTTGACGAACGGAGCCTCAGAGCTTTGCTAATGGTGGAGAAATTCCTTCTTCCTCCTCCAAATCCTCTCTCCCAAACCCTAACTCCCACACAATATGAGAAGAATGAGCGAAAACAACCCTTCAGCCCTACCTAATTCTCTTGGATGGAGTGTCCTGGGTCATAAAATTACATCCCAAAAAGGATCAGACATCCTAAACACAGTCGTTATGAAACTGCTCCCGCATGCTCCCGCCGGGCGGTAGCTACCTTCCGCACCATGTTAAATTCCCGAGTCGTCGGTCAAAAATAATGCAGCACTACCGCCGGTGGTAGTAATACCGTTGCGCAGTAGCTCACTCAATGCTTCTGTCTCAACGCATTGGGATACCGCCGAGCGGTAATTAGTTAATGTCGCGCTCTACCACTCGACGCACTTGATGCCTGCCACTCAACGCACTCAACTCCTACCACTCAGCGCCTCCACTCAATGCCTGAAGGCTACTGCCGGGCGATAGCAATCTACTGTCGCACGGTAACGTCCTGAGCCTCAAGTCCAGAAAACTGGGGCGTTACAACCAATGCCACAAGTGTCAAATTTTTTTCTACACAAGTAGCGCTCCAAGCCAGAGCGATCCATGAAAGTGATCCATTAACAACAAAATAAAGTGCAAAAAATATCTAAAATGCTACAACGTACAAAGCAACCATGTGGTACATAGGAACAAAGTACAAACACAACTACATAATGCAAATGTGCAAAGGTACAATAAAGGTAGAGCTACTCCTCGCTGTCAACATCAACACTCATGGTCAATCTCCCCGGTTGGTGCGCCTGTGGTCGGCCTCCCGGCCGATCGCGGTTGTACTTCGCGGGCGCGTGCCCGCGGGCGCGAGGCATGGCCGACATCTCGGCTGGTGTGCCCACGACCAGCCTCCTGTCGGCCACCACTCTCCACTCCTCGGACAACCTCCCGCCACCGGGGCTCACCGCTGACCGCCTCCGCCGGCTGACCCCTCTTCATCGTCGGTCAATCCTCCATCGTCCGATCATCCCCAAAAATATCTCCATCGTCTGATGTACAGGTAACCACCCGACATAACCACCCATTATGGGTGAGTACAAATATCCAAAATTATATCGATCTGCACATAATAAAAATATTATAAAAATGTGTGGCTCAAACTATACGAAAATGGTCTGCAAATAGTAAAAATATTTGTTATAGTCTGTGGATAACCGCATAACTATCATAACCACCCCATGAGCTTATAAAAAGGACTCTGGTCTCTCCTTCTTTTCTACCTTTTCCTCCTCGGCTTCTCCTCCAACATGCCTGAGAGCTCCACTGGAAATCCCATTCGCTCCACGAAGATCTTCATCCGTCTTCGTCCACCTTCATTCACTTTCATGCGCCCGCCGAGCGTGCTGCTCTGTGTGCACGCCTCCCACCAAAAAAAGGAGCCCGCACACAACACTTTCAGCGCTCAATACGCCCAAGACAACTGCAACTCTGCAAGTTCCCGCCACTCCATACATTGCTGCGAACAACGAGAGAGAAGTCGCTCGTACAAAGGCGCATATAACAAGCCGCTCCAACCTCCGAGCACAAGCCGAAGACCACCAAGTCTCCAGAACGCGTCATTCTCCACCGCGAGCAAAGACAAATACTTAGCTTCATGAGCGGTAACATGTCACCCTTCTAGCCACCTGTCTCATTACTCTGAATGTTTGCACGCTCGACCGCTCCACGGGCTAAGGTATTCTAGTTTAGTCCGGTCTATCAGGAGCGTTGAGTTGGCCACAACACACACACTATATACTATATACATCCAATTAATCCGGACCGTCCGATCTGGTTCGGTCATAACATCCCAATCGTTCGATCATACCGTTCGTCTACTTTTTCATAGGGCTCCTAAACCTATAATAATAGGGCGACCTAAACCTATAGATTTGATAGAACACCTACCTACACAATCTGTAAAAAAAATACTATTTTACCCCCAAGATTCTGAAAAAAGGCCCGAACAAGTCCGCCTGCAAAAATATCTCCATCGTCTGATGTACAGGTAACCATCCACATAACCACTCATTATGGGTGAGTACAAATATCCAAAATTATATCGATCTGCACATAATAAAAATATTATAAAAATATGTGGCTCAAGCTATACGAAATTGGACTGCAAATAGTAAAAATGTTTATTATAGTCTGTGGATAACAGCAAACTATCATAACCACCCCATGAGCTTATAAAAAGGACTCTGGTCTCTCCTTCTTTTCTACCTTTTCCTCCTCGGCTTCTCCTCCAACATGCCTGAGAGCTCCACTAGAAATCTCATTCGCTCCACGATGATCTTCATCCGTCTACGTCCACCTTCATTCACCTTCATGCGCCCGCCGAGCGTGCTGCTCTGTGTGCACACCTCCCACCAAAAAAAGCAGCTCACACACAACACTTTCAGCGCTCAGTACGCCCAAGACAACTGCAAGTTCCCGCCACTCCATACATTGTTGCGAACAACGAGAGAGAAGTCGCTCGTACAAAGGCACATATAACAAGCCGCTCCAACCTCCGAGGACAAGCAGAAGACCACCAAGTCTCCAGAACGCGTCATTCTCCACCGCGAGCAAAAACAAATTCTAGCCATATGTTCGATCATACCGTTCTAGCACAAATTCTAGCTTCATGAGCGGTAACATGTCACCCTTCTAGCCACCTGTCTCATTACTCTGAGTTTTTATGGGGAAAAGATGTTCTATCGACAACGCTCGACCGCTAGCTCCACGGGCTAAGGTATTCTAGTTTAGTCCGGTCTATCAGGAGCGTTGAGTTGGCCACAACACACACACTATATACTATATACATCCAATTAATCCGGACCGTCCGATCTGGTTTGGTCATAACATCCCAATCGTTCGATCATACCGTTCGTCTACTTTTTCATAGGGCTCCTAAACCTATAATAATAGGGCGACCTAAACCTATAGATTGATAGAACACCTACCTACACAATCTGTAAAAAAATACTATTTTACCCCCAAGATTCTGAAAAAAGGCCCGAATAAGTCCGCCTGTTCTGCGCATAAAAGAGACGGGTCTTTACCCCACCCGCCCAGACTGCATAGCCCGCCCGTTAATCACTTACAAATAATAATACACGGTTTAGTTTTCAATATTTTGCAGGCCTAGATTATATTTTTTACTTGAAAATCTTCATCAATTCCACGATGTGGGACAAACCAAGGCACGTGCATAAAAGAATTATTTAGAGCATCTCCAACCGGCCTGCATTTCTCAGAAATGCAGGCCGGTTGCCCTCCAATGCATCGGCATTGGAGGCTGCAATTATGGAGGGGCCTGCATTTCCGCCTCCTCCTCCTCTAAATTTAGAGAACGACGAGAGGAAATGCAGGCACTCCATTTCAACTTTTTAAATATTTTTTTATTTTTTTTTTATTTTAATTATATATTTATTATATTTAAGAAAAACGTATATTACACAATAACGTTCGTAGCCGCTAAAATATTATTTCAAACTTCACATATAATATACCAATAAATTTGTTTTTTCGAGACCTACAAAACGAGACTAATATTGCATACTTTCTAAATATTATTGATCATACAAATAGCTAGAGAACACGATTTACTAAATAAAATTGCACATACACCGAAATACATTCAAATTAAAATGCATACAATTTTCCAAATTACATTGTTTCATTACCATGTCGTGTCCACAGATGTTCGATCAGTGCATCTCGAAGTGCGAAATGTGCCGCCTTGTCTCTGATTTTTTTATGTCGATTTAGGAACTGCTGAAATCTTTCGACTTCACTTGTGTCCATCTCTTCAACATTCTGAGTTGGCGGCGGTGGAGAAATAACGATATCTTCATTTTCATCTCGCTCGTCCTCAATAATCATATTGTGCATTATAATGCAAGCAGTCATGATATCATGCAACACATTTTTATCCCAAAAACGGCAAGGCCCCTTAATAATTGCAAAGCGTGATTGGAGAACTCCAAATGCGCGTTCTACATCTTTTCGGCATGCCTCTTGCATCATTGCGAAGTGTTGTTTTTTTTTATCTTGTGTATGAGAAATGGTTTGAACTAGTGTTGACCATTTCGGATAGATACCGTCGGCTAAATAATAACCAACATCATAATTTTTACCTAGTATTGTATAATTGGTAGGAGGCGTTATACCTTGGGTTAAGTTTGCAAATAAATTTGATGCCTGCAAGACATTAATATCATTGTTAGATCCAGGTAAGCCAAAATATGCATGCCATATCCACAGGTCGTATGATGCTACTGCCTCGAGAATGATTGTAGGTCCACCATGACGTCCTGAATATTGGCCTGCCCATGCCGTTGGGCAATTCTTCCATTGCCAATGCATACAATCTAGGCTTCCCAACATCCCTGGAAAACCTCGTTCTTCACCTTTCTGTAGTAGTCTTGTTACATCATTTGCATTGGGAGATCTCAAATATTCATCTTTGTATAGCTGTACGATTGCCCTACAGAATCTTTTCAAGCATTGAATCACAGTAGACTCGCCAATTCGAATGTACTCATCGCAATTATCAGCTGATGTTCCGTATGCTAACATACGAAATGCTGCTGTAATTTTTTGTATTGTTGATAGTCCAGGCTTACCAATACCATCCTTCTTTTGAACAAAAAAATTGTCGTGCTCCTGCACTTCAGTAACAATGCGAAGGAAAAGATTTTTTCGCATTCGAAATCTTCGTCGAAAAAAAGTTTCCCCATACGTGGGGTGTTCGGAGAAGTAATCATTCCAAAGTCTAGTGTTGCCTTCAATCCTGCCCCGATTGATTACCACGTGGCCAGGTATTGAACCTCTGCGTCGCGGACGTGCATCTTCTTGAAGTTGAGCTGCGATTATGGCATTGTTGGAGGCATGCATGCGAGCTAAAACTTCATCTTCATTCTCCCAATTTTTAAGCTCTTCTTCCCACTTAAGAAGTATTTGTTCATCATCATCTGAAGATGATGAAGATCGCAAATGGGATGAACCTTCTCCATAGTTCATTTTTCTTAGAAGAAAAGAATGTTTTGAATGTATCATTGACTATCTTAAAAGGGCGTTTATATAGCTCGCCAGCATTGGATGCCTTCTCCCAAGCATTGGATGCCTTCTCCCAAGCATTGGATGCCTTCTCCACTCAAGCCTCTGTCTTGTCTTGTCAATCCTGTCATCTCGTAACCCGAAGTCTTGTTTTTTTCCCAGCATTGGATGCCTTCTCCCAAGCATTGGATGCCTTCTCCACTCAGGCCTCTGTCTTGTCTTGTCAATCCTGTCATCTCGTAACCCGAAGTCTTGTTTTTTCCCAACATTGGATGCCTTCTCCCAAGCATTGGATGCCTTCTCCACTCAAGCCTCTGTCTTGTCTTTGTTGGGGTTTGTGGCACACTTCTGGTCCTCTTGTTTCTCACACCGGGTTTGCCCACGTGAGCTTAGAAGAATCGAAGTGTGATCCCCCTTTGACATCTCCGGGACCGACGACAGCGGGGGTCCGGGGGCGGCAGCCCCCGGCGGAGGTCCCGCTGACCGGACAACGGGCAGGGGTCCAGGGGACAGCGTCCCCGGTGGGGGCTCGGGGGCAACGCCCCCGGACCAAATTTTTTGGGGAGATGTTTTCTCCAGTCGTCGAACTGGGATCGTCGAACTGGGTTCGACGATCGTCGAACCCAGCTCGACGATCGTCGAACCCAGCCCGACATCGAACGTCGAACCCAGCTCGACGTCCGACGCGCCGAACCCAGCTCGACGTTCGGCCGAGCTCGACGATCGTCGACCGTCGTTCGACGTTCGGCCGAGCTCGACGTTCGGCCGAGCTCGACGATCGTCGATCGCCGTTCGACGTTCGGCCGAGCTCGACGATCGGTCGAGCTCGACGATCGTCGAACGCCGTTCGACGTTCGGCCGAGCTCGACGATCTGTTATGCTGAAGCCTATTTAAGGCGTTTTCTCCCAAGCATTGGATGCCTTCTCCACTCAAGCCTCTGTCTTGTCTTGTCAATCCTGCCATCTCATAATCCGGAGCCTTGTTTTTTCCCAGCATTGGATGTCTTCTCCCAAGCATTGGATGTCTTCTCCACTCAAGCTTCTGTCTTGTTTTGTCAATCCTGTCATCTCATAATCCGGAGCCTTGTTTTTTCCCAGCATTGAATGCCTTCTCCCAAACATTGGATGCCTTCTCCACTCAAGCCTCTCTTTTTCATAAGTACTCATTCTATCACTCTCTATAAGTACCCATTGCAGAACTCAAGTTCTCATCACTCTATCTCCAAAATCAAGAACTCTCTAATTTCTTTCCTCGTCATCATGTCATCTATTCGTGGCCAAGCATTCTCCCCAAAAGAAGATCAAACACTATGTTATGCTTGGCTTGAGGTTTCGGAAGACCCCGTTATGGGGAGTAATCAGAAAGAACAAAGAATGTGGGAAAGAATTTCAACCATCTTTCACAATACAAGACCTCAAACTTGTGTAGGACAGAGAACCCCAAAATCTCTTTCTTGTCGTTGGTCTCTTTTGGCAAGTAAAACAAGCAAATTCCGAGGATGTATTCGGCAGATAGAGCAACGAAATCCCAGCGGTGCTTCTGAACTTGATATTGTAAGAATTTTTTAGAATTTAAATGCATAAATATCTTAATTAATGTGTGATTAAAGTAATTTTTTTTGTAGCTCAATGAAGCCAAAATGTTATATGCCTCTGATTCAAAAGAGAAGAAAGGCTTCATGTTTGAGCATGTTTGGCATATCTTAAAAAACACAGAGAAGTGGATGGAAACGTCAGGGTCTACAAAAAATAAGAACTCTCCAAATATTAACATGTCACAAACATTAAGTTCTAACACTCCCAGTCAAGGGAGAGGAATAGACTTAAATTCAGATAACAATAACATGAATCTTGGTAGTACTGGGGATGAAGAATCTCCAATCTCAACTTCCAATAAACGACCAACTGGGAGAAAGCAAGAAAAGGAGAGGAGGAGACAATTGAGTGGTAAGGGTTATGATATCGAGACTCATACTAAAAAAAACGAAGAAATCTTAGAGTTTTTAAAGAGAGGGCAAGAACAACGAGCAAACGATATGTCTGCTATCCAAGAGCTCATGAGAATGAAAGCAGAAAATCAAAAAAGAAAACTAGATCTACAGAGCGCTAAACAAGATCACGATATCATGATGATAGATTTGGATAACATCAAAGGAACTCCAGAACGACAGTATTTTCGACAAAAAAAACAAGAAATTATGAATAGAAATATTATAAAACCATTATTTGGAGGATCTTCATCACTCGAAGGAACTGAATATGGAGGTGGCGTATACGGAGGTAGTGGTTACGGTGGAAGCCAATATAGAGGAAGCCAATTTGGAGCACCTCAATTTGTAGGAGGTCAACTTGGAGGAAGCCAGTGTGGAGGAAGCCAGTATGGAGGAGATCGACATGGAGGACCTCGATATGGAGGGCCTCAATTTGGAGGACCTCCATTTGGAGGAGGTCAACATGAAGGAAGTCAGTACGGAGGAAGCCAGTATGAAAGAGACCGACATGGAGGACCTCCATTTGGAGGGCCTCAATTTGGAGGACCTCCATTTGGAGGAAATCAGTACCGAGAAAGCCAATACCGAGAAAACCAGTACGACGGAAGCCAATTTGAAGGACATCAGTTCGGAAGAGACCAGCAGGGAGGAAGCCAGTATGGAGGAAGCGACTACAACATACCAAGGTATGGAGGAGAACAACAGGGGGATAGCGCGCGCGGAAATCGTATCGAACCCAGTGATGACCTCCCAGATTTTTAGTTTAAATTTCAAATGTAATATTTTAATTTTGAAATATGTAATGCTTATTTTATTTTTATAATGTAATGTTTATTTTAATTTGGCAAGCTAATTATTATTATTTATATAAATTATTATTTATATTAATTATTAATTATAATAAATAAAAATATGAAAAAAACGTGGAGCTGAGCTCGACGTTCGTCGAGCTCAGCTCGGGAAAAACGTCGAGCTCAGCTCGACGTTTTTATTTAAATATAATTTTTTTATTTTTTATTTTAATTATTATATATATTTATTTATACATATAAATATGTAATTTATATAAATATATTTTGACATTAATAAATGTATATTTATTTATACATATAATATTAAAAAAATCAATGTTCTTCAAATATGGAGAACATGGTTGGAGTTGGTTCTCCATGTTCTCCATATTTGGAGAACACTGTAGCACTGCAATCTCCATATTTGGAGAATATGAAGATCTCCCGTTGGAGATGCTCTAATAAAAGAACCGTTCGCTGCCGGAAATAATTTTTGACTGCGCTACTAGCTCCCAGGAAGGAGCGTGTGCAGCGCAGAAGTCAACCGATCGCGCTTTAAAATTTGTATTTTGCTTGTTTTTTTGTTATTTTTTTATTTTGTTAAAGCTTGTTAAAGCACAAACATTGGATTTAAATCTTAGCGGCTTGGATTTCACCCACTCCCATAGGAAGGAACGCTCACTGCCGGAGGCTCCGCCGGATTTATTTAATAATTTTTTATTCCATTTTTATAAATATTAAAATAATAATGACAGTGATTTATAATGTCTGTCATTACTAAAATAATAATAATGACTATCATTATTTAATGACTATCAATATTTAATGAAATAATATTTAATAATAATTTTTATTGTATTCACTTTGAACGCTCTATCGTCGCGCGGGACACGGGGGGGCGGGTGAAGCGCGCCATGGATCAAGTACTATCGCGTGGGGCACGATGATCCCCCATGTACTGCCACTGGCGTGTGTGTGCGCACACACGTGTGTGTATATATATAATACAATGATTTTTTTTTCTTGGCGTTTCTAATCGGGATCTCATTCTCTCAATCTAGAAAGAATCTTCCTTGCCCAACATTTTCAAAAAAATGGATCCGGATTGGATTTGGATTCGAACCAAACTCGACGTCATAAGGGAGCAAAAGGGGCACTGGCATTCTTTTTTATGATTTATTATAAACGGATCAAAACGTGTCTATTCATAGATTATATTTGACTATTCGCAAGCGAAACTCAGTTATGTGCACCCAAACTTGATATGAAAAAAATTTCATGTACGATTATATTTAAAAAAAAAATTGTCACCGACGATGACCAGCAAAATTGGGGCCGCCGCGGCCGTACATCGTGCACCTGTCGCTAGCATGTGTAAAATAAATCAACATAAAGATACGCAAATAATTACGGTGCGAAGCAACTTGTTGACGATCGGGTATCAACAACCGTTGACTCCGAAGGACCAGCCCGTGCCCCATAACTAATCTCTGCTTAATCAAATCGTTTAAGGACTTCTCAAGCCTATAATTAATAAGTCCAGACCCCCGACAAATTACACCTAATTTCTCATCTACCAAAAATCAATTCAAATTTTCAAGCAAATCATGCATTAGTGATGGGGCCCGCCTTCGTCTTCAAATCTTGGGAAACATTTTTGGTTGGCCCTGTCTTCAGATTTGGAGAGAGAGGCTCTTGCAATGGAGCAATTCTAAGGAATCAGGGGAACTCACGGTGCACGTATTTACTGTATGCCGATGTCATTTGTGGGCCCCGCCGAATGCTTGCTTTTCATTGGCCTCGGACGAAACGACTTTCACTTGTGATGTTGTCACGTGGCAATAATCACACAAAATTGATTATCTGAATATTGTTTATGATATCATGTACATCATTTATGATATCCAGACACACATAAATTAACGCAGGTACCTTGACAATCAACATGTTTCTGCGTTAAAATGATATATTTATTGTCACGTGATAACATCGCTATGACCCGTCTCCAAATCTGGAGATGGGCCAGACCGAAATTTTTCCCAAATTGTAACAGAGCCCTAATACAATAATTGTAACACTTAGTCTTGCCAAGTTGATCTAATTATACAGCTGAAATAGTCTGCTATGTTTGTCTTCGGGAAAAACTCTGATGAACAGCAGAGCATTATTGTCATTCAACAGAAGTTAGGTCATCTTTGAAACAATTATAAATTCAAATTTAAAAGCTTAAACATAACTGATAATTCTATTAGGGTCCGTACGTTTCAAAGATATTGATGTTTAAGAATTTATTTTCAATTTCATGTCAATACATAAAGATTCAATTTTAATAGATATCATTCATCATTTTTAGTGCATATTCATTATGTATCCTTGGCAATGAAATTATTAGGGTGCTACATCAATTTTTTTGCCTCTCTCTCTCTCTCTAAATCTCTGTGAAACATTTAAATTTTCAATTTTACGTTTTCGTATTACAAAAAATTTCAATTTCTTTAATTTTATGAATTTTTTTTACAATTTTAAAAATGTGCTCTCATATAAGCAATATTCTCATTTGCAATAAAAAATAGTAATCTCCTCATTGCTCATAAATCCTTGCACACGACAAAATTGAGTGATGGGACTAGTATAGCGTTCAAGAATTTGTGAGCGGGGGAGCGCCGGCGCGACAGGGCAATGCAGTGATCGGGAAACTATCATGTGGAACATAGGGGGTCATGCACAATCACTTATGCATATAAATAAAAAGTTTTAGGTATTATTTATTTTAAATTACTGATCACATCATCCTAATTGAATTATAAATTATTAGTGGACCTTTTAGCTAGATTCAAATGAACCCGTCACTGATGAATGGCGTGAATACAACGTCGTCGTGTCTCTGAGTGTCTCTAATCAGTTGCTCAATTTTCACAAATTTAGGGTTATCTGTATACCCAAAATTTTATTCTATCAGTTGGTGTATCTCATGCAAGTCAGTCATTATGTTAGAAGGGGTGTGCGGCAGGTCAACCCATCTCGCAAGATATCTGGTCTGTCTTCCTTAAACTTCCTTAGAGGGCAATAGCCTAATCAGCCCAACCTCTCCTCATTACTGTTCACATAATGCCGGGTTGTTGTCGTGGAGCCTCAAACCCCCGAACTTGATAAGAGGCTCTCCAAACAGCTCTCATCACCCATCTGTGTTGCATTAGTATCATTGATTTACATAGTATCAGAGGACGTCACAATGCTTTACATTGTATCAGAGGACGTCACAATGCCTTACATGGTATCAAAGGCTCTCCAAAACCACACAATTTTGGGAAGTGACATCACAATGTTTTACATGGTATCAGAGGAGGGGGCACGTGGCGAGAGGCGGTGTTGAGTGCGGCATGTGGAATGAACGGTGATGTCCGAGCGTGTATTGCGACTTGCTAAAATGGGCGGATTAGTCCCACACCGCCTAACATGCTGGTTGGTCTGGGGTGTATAAGCTGGGAGGGGGGCACCACTCCTCCCCTAACAACATGATTTCGGGGAGTGGCATCACAATACTTTACATACAGATGCCCGTAGACATGACCCATCTTGAGATGAATCACTTAGATTTGGGTTTTTATTGTATCATTATTTTTTTATTTTGGTAGATTTCATATTTTTGGAACAATATAATTTATGCATTTTTTTTTTGCAATGTCCATGAAGGGAGTTTTGAAAAAGGGGCGGTCGAAAATATGGTCTGATTCTCTTGATATATGACCAAGACTCTAGCACAAACATTTTCTTAATATAAGAAATATAGATAATAATGTATGGGATAGTTCATTAATCATCACCAAAGGGGCTTATCACAATGATTTAATTTGCGATGTATTATATGTTGAATGTTTCATTAGGTATGTCTGTACTTGTCAGGACCGACTAGTCCAACTCGATAGTGACTCGTGGGTTGCGTGTCTACTTAGGACAAGACTTAATTTACGCTGGATGTACTATATAAGGGGTCATTTCAAACTTTGATGGTTACGTGTAGAATATTTTGAACGGAGCGACCCAACATTATGTCTATAGTATGGGATTTGCATACCCAAATCATGCTAGTGAGCTCTTCCTTGGGACTCAAGTGAAGTTGATTGATCGATCTTTTACTTGTGTTGACCTTTTTTATTTTCATCTTTTCATGCGTAGTTATCTGTTTTTCGGTGGACTATGGCTCTGTTTCGCACGGTTGTGGTGGTCATGAACATAGAGATTAAATTGTCATTCGTTAACGCCCATCTAAGAAACTTCATCCACTTTTATGTTCAAACGGATGATGTGTAACACTCTCATCCGTCACATGGGATATAACCGAAGGTTCAGTCGGGGCCCCACGCATAAATTTCACAGACAGTCAGTGGACTTACATTATAATACCAAAATATTATGATAAAATATCGAAAACCTAACATAGAGCATTCTAGCGGAAGCTTTTAAATATGCTGGAAGAACCCATCACAAAACATGAATGTCCACTATAATCCAAGACAGAAATAAAAGTAACAATACGCAAAGAGTCTCGGTTTTATGGCCTTACAACTGTTTACTTAAACAATAAGTGTTTTACAGACTTCGGCACGTAGGCCGGCCACACATGAGAATAGTAAAAGAAAACACTTCGCTTTGGCCTTCAAAGGACAACACTGCAACAAGGGCTTCAGCCCGCTATTTGCCACTTGACTCACATGTTCCTGCGTACGAACAATCCACTTGACGGTGGCAAAACAAGGCAACGATCAGCTAAAGTTGACCAAATTATAACGACCTCACCCCTTACTTGGGGCGGCGATGCTCCTTCCCTGCAATATATTAGCAAAATCACACATAGCAATGTAAGTGCAATTTAAGCACACTACACCACAGGCACAGGCACGAATGGTCACACGCCCCGTGCTCTCAGGGCACATTCTCGGTGTCTGGACAAAACCAGGGACTCACCACCGTTCACAAGACGGAAACAAACATGAGCATTTTAATAGTCTTTCTAGCTCAAGACCTAAGACTTGTAACTACGACTACGACATGTAACACTACCCACAGGTCGATCGGCGTAGCTACTGGGTACAGTTCGGTCATATCCCGTTGCTCAAATCGCTAGGCGCAGCAAGCCACGACGCGGGTCGACCTCCCCTTTCCCATTCCGACACACATAACTGCGTTATGTTCACTGGCTGGATCTCAGGCCACCAAGATGGGATTTCTAAGCACTAAGCCCCATAACACTGGCCCTCAGGTCTCGATAAGACAGACCTCAAAACAGCTCTCTCACAGAGCTACTGCCGGCAGTAACTCTACCGCTATACGGTATCTAGCAGAAGTGCAATTCTGCCCAGATTTTCAGGTGCTCCTTGGAGTTAGTACCTAAAGTTCCCTGTTGCAATCTATCATGTAGAAACCCAAAAAACATACAGCACGGGGTCTTATTCGGCAAAACAAGCATATGAAAAACATCACTAATCCAGACCAACATGTCCGGATGAGTTTCACACATCATGCCTATGTTCGTACATCGATTCCGAACTCTAAATGCAAAACTACGGGGATATACCATATCTACCCTAAAGAAAGCCTCACACTCACCGCACACTCGCGGGAGAGGGTTTCCTATACAAAAGGAAGAGGACTTCACATGTCCAAGTAGAGAATCGTTACCCTTAGCGCTCTCTTCGATTCCATGCCAAAGATCTAGACGGACGAATGCAACAATCTTGCCGCCACGGATCCGGACTCGACTTGCGAATCGGGGTTTCAAAACCTCAACGACAGTGAGATCTCCCCTGGCGGCACCGCTGCTCCTCCTCCACGAAACCAGGAACTCCAAAAGAAAATGGAGTGAAAACGGTCAAACCAGGCATATATAAAAAGCTACCGCCGCGTGGTAACTAGCTACCTTCGCGCGGTACCTTAATTCAACGCCTTGTTTCGAGCGCAACCACCCAAAGCCTCCAATCATAGGCGGCCGCATGGCCATGACGTTACAGATTCACTATCGCCACACGATAGGGCACTAAAGCCACGCGGTAGCCGACATCGGTTACGACTCGACACCAATCCTATCGCTATGCGCTAACTTATACCGCCCGAGACCTCCATCAATTTAATTGGCCCCACTAACGCCAGCGGTAATACTATCGTCGAGCGATAGCTTCCCGAGAACTTTGCTATAGTACTACCCGGCAACCGCTGCGCGGTAACAATTTTCCACCGCGCGCTAACATCTTTCTCGAGAACTCAACGCTCTCTCGAGAACCCAACGCTCTCGACGCAAACTCTGGAGCTACCGCCACAGTGTAATTAGCTACCATCAAGCGATAACCGAGAGAGCCAATCCTCGGCCTGAGTTGCGGTTCCATTCCCCGTAAACACTAGATGATTGAAGCTCTTCACATGTTTGAGCTACTTTTCTGTCGCTCTTCTTTGGCACCAAAGGCTCTACAGCCACTCGTTCGACCACTCTAGGCTCTGCCGCACGAAGCAGGACCTGCTCCATGATAGGGGTAGGAGGTTGTGCTTGTCTCCCTGGCTGGGCGTTTATCATCGCAAACACCGTCTCAGCCACAAGTCTTATCGTTTATACCAAAGGAGGGGTTGCATGCACATCATTAGGTGCACTGCTTTCCGTAGAGTGCAGACATTCTGACTGTCATGCACCACTCCTGGTCACCTATTATTGCAGGACACACCATTAAGTGACCAAACAAAATTGCAAAAAGCAATCATAAGAACACGCAGGTTCCTCAAACATGTGTATTTACATTCCTAAGTGGACATTCAAGCTAGGGTTCTTTTCATGTTATAACAATGATGCATATGCCTGTGCTCACCACCCCTTAAAATAATTTGTCCACGAATTCTCATAAGAAAGACCGACACCATAGTTTCATACCAAATTTGAAATACCCTCATCCGTCACATGGGATATAACATAAGGTCCGGCCGGGGTCCCACGCCATATTCCATGGAGTTACATAATAATACCAAAATACTATGATACAATATCAAAAACCTAACACAGAGCATTCTAGTGGAAGCTTTTAAATATGTTGGAAGAACCCATCACAAAACATGAATGTCCACTATAGTCCAAGACAGGAATAAAAGTAACAATACACATAGAGTCTCAGCATTATGGCCTAACAACTGTTTACATAAACAATAAGTGTTTTACAGACTTCGGCACGCAGGCCGGCCACACATGAGAATAGAAAAAGAAAACACTTCGCTTTGGCCTTCAAGGGCCAGCACTGCAACAAAGGCTTCAGCCTGCCACTTGCCACTTGGCTCACCAGTTACTGCATAAGAACAATCCACCGGACGGTGGCAAAACAAGGCAACGGTCAGCTAAAGCTGACCAAATTATAACGACCCCACTACTTCTTCAGGGCGGTGATTCTCCTTCCCTGCAATATATTAGCAATACCAAACATAGCAATGTAAGTGCAATTTAAGCACACTACAGCACAGGCGTAGGCATGAATGGCCACACGCCCTGTTCTCTCAGGACACATTCTCGGTGTCCGGACAAAACCAGGAACTCACCACTGTTCACAAGACGGCAACAAACATGAACATTTTTGTAGTCTTTATGGCTCAAGGCCTAAGACTCGTAACTATGGCTACGATAGGTAACACTACCCACATGTCGATCGGTGTAGCTACTGGGTACAGTTCGGTCATATCCCGTTGCTCAAATCGTCGGGTGCAGCAAGCCACGACGCGGGTCGA
This sequence comes from Platanthera zijinensis, assembly GCA_039513925.1. Classification (NCBI taxonomy): domain Eukaryota; kingdom Viridiplantae; phylum Streptophyta; class Magnoliopsida; order Asparagales; family Orchidaceae; genus Platanthera; species Platanthera zijinensis. The sequence continues at coordinate 13,289,584 of CM077092.1, forward strand.
CCTCCCCTTTCCCATTCCAACACACATAACTGCGTTATGTTCATTGGCTGGCTCTCAGGACACCAAGATGGGCTCTCTAAGCACTCAACCCCACAACACTGGCGCTCGGGTCTTGACAAGACATGCCTCAAAATAGCTCTCTCACAGAGCTACCGCCGACAGTAACACTACCGCTACGCGGTACCTAGCAGAAGTTCGATTCTGTCCAGATTTCCGGGTGCTCCTTGAAGTTAGTCCCCAAAGTTCCCTGCTGCAATCTACCGCGTAGAAACCCGAAAAACATACAACACGAGGTCTTCTCCGCCAAAACAAGCATATGAAAAACATCACCAATCCAGACCAACCTGTCCGGATGGGCTTAACACACCATGCCTATGTTCGTACTTCGATTCCGAACTCTAAATGCAAAACTACGGGGATATACCGTATCAACCCAAAGGAAAGCCTCACACTCACAGCACACTCGCGGGAGAGGGTTTTCTATGCAAAAGGAAGAGGACTTCACATGTCCAAGTAGAGAATCGTTACCCTTAGCGCTCTCTTCGGTGTCATGCCAAAGATCTAGACGGACGAACGCGACCGCAATGATCTTGCCTCCATGGATCCGGACACGGCTTGCGAATCGGGGTTTCAAAACCTCAACGGCGGTGAGATCTCCCCTGGCTGCACCGTTGCTCCTCCACGAAACCAGGAACTCCAAAAGAAAATGGAGTGAAAACGGCCAAACCAGGCATATATGAAAAGCTACCGTCGCGCGGTAACTAGCTACCGCCGCGCGATACCTTAATTCAACGCCTCGTTTCAAGCGCAACCACCGAAAGCCTCCAATCACAGGCAGCCACGTGGTCACGCCATTACGGATTCACTATCACCACGCGATAGGGCGCTAACGCCGCGCGGTAGCCGACGTCGGTTACGACTCGACACCAATCCTATCGCTACGCGCTAACTTATACCGCCACGCGGTAGAATACCGAGACCTCCGTCAATTTAATTGGCCCCACTAACGCCAGCGGTAATACTATCGTCGAGCGATATTTTCCCGAGAACTTTGCCAGAGTGCTACTAGGCAACCGCCGCGCGGTAACAGGTTTCCGCCCCGCGGCAACATCTTTCTCGAGAACTCAACGCTCTCTCGAGAACCCAACGCTCTTGATGCAAACTCTGGAGCTACCGCCGCGCGGTAATTAGCTACAGTCGGGCGATAACCCCCAGAGAGACATCTCCCGCTTTAAGAAATTTGGGGTGTTACATGATGTTTGTTAGGTGATCCTTAACGAATGACGGTTTAATACATCCGTTTAAGACCGCACCACTATGCCAAACGTAGCCTACGTTTGGTGTTTAGCTAGCCGTGTATAAGTATAAGACTTGAAGTCTTGCAAGCCGTCGTGTTCTTCTATTGATACAAAGTTTACTAAATATTTGCCTTGTGCAAAATCTTGAGGCGTTTGAGTTTAATTTTCCTCCATCTCATTCTGAAGTCTCAGAACTTTAGTAACCTCCACAAAACAGTCTACTACACCCCATCATTGTGAGCTCTTAGGGTGACCAATTTTGCCTCCAACAAAGAGAAACATTTTTTTAAGTTCTTAAGAATACAAAATAACTTTTAAAATATGATTAATATCTTAAAATTTGTTAATATTATTATGATTGTAAATTGACGGCAAGAACTTAAATTTGTTTAATATTGTTGTTTAGATTATATTGAATCAATTAATGAATATTTTCACAAGGTAATATTATGTCATAATAAAAGAGCAAAATTTTAGCAGCATGATTGTGAGTGGAAGTAATATATTGGTTATGTCCGGCTATTTTCACATGCTAGCTAATTTATCGGATCTCCAAGGGAGAGACTTTGAATTGAAGTTGACCAACGTATCTCCTTACATTGTCGCCTAAATTTTGTGTTAGGAGGAAAGAGAAATTTAGAACTAATCGGATTGTGTCATGTGTAAAGGTAGATGTATTTCAGATAAAATAGAATTTTTATCGAGTAGTATCTTAGATAAATAAATTGTATCTCTAGTGACTCCCAATTATAACTAGAACCCGGACACAAAATATATAAGCAGGTTAAGGCTCCGTTTGGGAGGACTTATTTTCATCGGTCAAGCAGTTACGACCGCATGAACCGAATCTTAATTATGATCTGATTCATGCGGTCGTAACCGCTTGACCGGTGAAAATAAGTCCCCCCAAACGGAGCTTAAGTCTTTACTAAACTCATTATAGTTTCTTATCCTAGCACATGCCCTGGGTATTGGTATGATGAATTACGATCTCATGTGGGGTGAGTTGGTTTGATCTTTCAAACTCATGTGTATCATGATTCACTTACCGGTCGCCGATGTTGACTCTCCAAGCCGCTCATGTGTTTCACATGCTAGGAAACTTCTAGGAAAGTGGTCGAGACAATTGAAATGATTATATAAATGATAACAAATTTAGGAGTGCGCGTCGCTACGACAAATAAGTGTTTCTTGAAATTCTACTAAATGTAACAACACACAAAATTACAGGATCATCTTAACCAAGCTATACCAATCTCTAATTGGAGTGTTAATACAAATTTTATTTTCCTAAATTAAGAACCCAAAAATAAGTGAGCTAGATTGAACGGTAAATGAAGTGCAGAGTTAAATGATACAGTTCTTTGAATCTAGCTCATTCTTCATGATCGCGGAAATGCGCAACAATTTCGACGAGTTGTTCCTTATGAATTCTGCAGCGCTCGTAGATCCCGTTAGCATAAAAGAATAACGTCACCAGGCTTACAATCAAGCATGACAAATCTCTCAAGTACACGTTTGATGTAGACTTCTTATGAGAGTGATAATGTATGGTGAGTGTTGAAACCGAAAATCGGCCCTTGAGGAGTTCGACCCTTGGGGAAGGGGTGATCGCACACTTACTTCTCTCCCCACGAGCCCAAACGACTAAGAAAAAGGACCAGGAACAGACCCAAGGCTCCAGCACGGAGGTCCCACCACACACCCGGAAGATTCTAGAGCGCTTCCCCTTCTTAGCCAAGTGCTGAAGCTAAGGTACCTCAGAAAGCGCTAGAAGACAAGACACCAGAAAACGTGTCCTTCTGAGGTACCCCTTGAGTCTTATTTATAGGAAAAGACGGTCTGCAAATATCCAACCTTCACTGTTTTCGAGAACTATAGGCAGTCCAAATGGGGTAACATGGTAAAAATACACCACAGCTGAGGGGCGAGCTGACCCTGAGATAGCGTCCACTCGGCAAGGGCGGCGAGTACTGGAGCGGAAAAGCTTCACCCCACGCCGAGGTAAAAAAGCGGTGAGGGAGCTCGCCCCACTCAATGCCATAGGCCTAGCTCGCCTCACTCAACGCCACAGGAGAAGGCGTTGAGTGAGCTCGCCTTACCCAACACCGCGGGAGAAGGCGTTGAGTGAGCTCGCCTTTCTCAATGCCACAGGCCTGGCACGCCTCACCTTGGGCCTGAGCGAGTTGGCTCTGAATCCTCTGCTCGCGAGTGACGGGCGGACTGGCACTCGCCCGCCCCTTGGCTCTGGGCGCACACGTACTCGGCTGGATCTGCTCGCCCGATGAATTGACTTCCTTTCGTCGGGCTCAGCTCCACGAACTCTGAGCTCGACCCGACGATTGCCGAGCCCGTACTCGGCATGCTGGGCTCGGCATGCTCCGCTGAACTCGCCTGGGGCTCTGGGGCGGTCTGAGCCGGCCGGTTTGGCTCCTGTTAGCCCACTCGCTGGATACGGGGTTGTACACAATACCCTCTCTTTGCGAGGTTGGCACAAACTCGGAAATAAACATCCAACCCTCTAGGATCCTTCGAGTGCGACAGGAGCCAAAAGGAATCTCTTGGTGGGTCCCACCGATGGCTATATATACATACCCAGCGTACTCGGCTGACCTCTGCCCTTCCCCTTACTTAAGCCCTGCCAAGATGCCACTCCCCAAAAAGGTCATGGAGCGAATCGCGAAATCTCGCGAGGAGACTGCCCTTCATGCTGCGGCCCTGACCAATCTGAATGTCCCGGCTCGCCGCTTCACCTAATTCGGCTCGGTCAAGAGGGCGAGGCCTTTTCCTCTCGAGGCCGAGCACATCTTCGCTGACTTGAAGAGCACCCTTGTTAATGATTCCGGCTCCTCCGACCGTCCTGCTCTGGCACCCGACGGTAGATACTTTGTGGACCTCACCACCGAGCAAGACCATGGTGGCGAGATCTCAACGCCGAGGGTCAAGAATCTTCCTGTCAATGCGCCTGAGCAATCCCCTGACCCACGTCCGCAAGACTCGCTTCCTGCCGCCGAGACCTTGGTGTTGGACTCGCGGAAGCTGGGGTCGCCGGCTCGCACCCCTTCCCGACAACCCTCTTCTACTCCCGCGGCTATCTGGGAAGACGCTGAGCACTCATCCGCTCCCGATTCCCACCGAGATTCTGAAGGTAGGTCTTTGATCCCCTCAATTTGCGTCTGATTTCAACGATGCTCGCGCCTCCTACTCATTATCCTGACTATCTCGTGGAGGCCTTCCTAGCCGATCTGGAGCTGATGATTCAGCCGAACGGGCTGGTTACTCGCCTCTTCCGTCGCCACGTGCCTTAGACATTTTCCTGGACTTGAAGATGGAAAGTCCTGAACGATCGAGGCGAAGCCAACTGGTCCTTAAAAAGTTAGTGTGCGAGCTCCACAAGTTGAAGAAAGATAATTCCAGGCTGCAGGAGGAGTGCGCGCAGCTCGTGGGCGAGGCGAGGGTCAGCTCAGCATATGCGGCGATGTCTTCCTCCATACTTTTAGATGAGATCGATGAGAACTTGCGAGTGGTGAACAGGAACCTGGGGCAGCTTCGTCAACTCTTCGTGCAGCGGCTGGCGACATCGGGCCGGCGAGAACGGGGTAATTAAGGATGGCTCGCTTGCGAGCCGACCGGTACTCACCCTTGCTGTTGCCTGGTCCGCGCGTGTTTTTTTTTTTAATTTTTCTTGTTCCGAACAATTTGCTTCCTTTCTGCTAATAAACTGTGTAATTTTCGTATGCGAGCGTATTTTACTTCTATTGAATATGCAACGACGCGTGCCTTTTTGAATTCCTCGTCCTAGGCTCGCCAAGATCGGCGAGCAGAGAGTTGCGAGACGGAGTAAGCGAGCCGGGCTGGTCGGTCGGCTCCGGTTCTCCTCCCCTTTTTCTATAAATAGGGATCCCCACCTACCCCCTGGCTACGCCTTTATTGCCTTATCTTTTCCCCTCCTTGCTTCCCTTGTATTCTGCTCGCGTGCTTTCCTTCCCTCGGCGAGTATGGGAAAAGGACACCCTGATTCCGATGGTCGCGTCAAGTGCGCCCAGAACTTCGCCGACCATTGCTTCTTCGAGGGAAATACCACGGCGGACGAGCTCGCCGAGTTCGTGGCGGACTATATTCCCGCCGGCTTCGTGGCCCGCCTCCCGCCAGAGCATGAGGCCATAAACTCATTTTTTGAGGATGAGCTCGCCTTCCCCATCTCGCATTTCGAGGTGGGGTTGCGCCTGCCGCTCTGGCCTGAGGTCCGCCAGGTCCTTAAGTATTATGGCGCCGTGCCCGCGCAGCTCAACCCCAATGCCATTGCTATGGTAGTTGGATTCGCATGCTACCTCCGCCGAGAGCGGATTGAGTTTAATTTGAACGTCTTCCGCAAACTCTTCTCTTATAAGGTCAACGCCGACGGGGTCGCCTTCTTCGACACCTCTTCCATAAAAATCCGCGAGGTCGCCAATAAGAACCACAACTGGATGTCAAAGATTGTCTTCATCCGGGGTGACCTCGGCAACATTCCCTTTTCGCCCCTGTAGAAAAGCGAGGAGGTGTACCGCCCACTGTCCGTGTCTGGCAACGATGTCGAGCTTCACAAGTTCTTCCTTTACAAGGACTTTGAAGTCGCCTTACTCCACTGTGGCCTCGGATTCCTGCCGCATGTCCTTCCCGGCGAAGGTATGTCTCGCCTACTTTCTTTTCGTCATGCTCGGTATGGTCGGTCAAAAACCCTTTTCTTCGGCTAAGTCTTTTTTACAGGGGAGCGATTGGTCCCGGTGAACCCTCCCTTCGCTGACTCGGGAGTATTCTCGGACCCGATCGAGCGAGCTCGGGCTCCGGCCGAGGTGTGTCGAGAAGAGAAGGCGAGAGGCAAGTCTTCCAGCAAGAAGCGGCTGGAACTCGGGGGGCCGAGATCGCTCCACCGTCCCTCGGCCATTAAGCATAAAAAGGCGAGGGTGATCTCGCGAGGCCAGCCGCAGCAACCCTCGTCGCCTATCAAATTTATGAGCTCACCGGAGATTTTTTTCTGACGAAGCCCCGACGAGCCCACTGAAGGAGGCGTCTTCCCCCCGCAGGAAGAAGCGAAGGCCCTCCTCCCCTCCCTCCATGGAGGAGGTTGTTCCCTGTGATCCAGGCATTCCAAAGGACCACCCCCACTTCGGCAAGGGGGGAAGAAGCAAGGACGCAGCCGGCAAGCTGGTGCTGAGATGGGATGAGGGGGCCCACCGATTCTCTGTCTCTACTCGTGCCGCCTCCTGGGGAGCTTGCCGACCGCCTACGGGCCACGCGTTCGCCCTCGGTTTCGGCCTGTACGACCGGGATGGCGCCGAGGCCTACAAAAGCATGACCCCTCGGCAGATAGGCAGCGAGGGTCTGCAGGCCCTTCTGCGGGCCTTCGAACTCCATCACATGATGGTTCGTCACGGCTTTCAGCTCAGCCAGCTCCTGCAAAAGGCCGAGCAGGAGCGCGACCTGGCGACAGAGAGAGCTGCCGACGCGGAGCGGCGGTTCGGCATTACCGAACACTTACTCAACGAAGCCTCGGGCGGGCTGGTAAGAATTGACCAACTCTCATTTTAAATTAGAAAATCATTTCACCAAGAATCTGGCCTCTTTATCTTTCAGGATGCCGAGTCCGCCAGAGCGCTACAGGCCCGCGCTAGTGAGCTGGAGGGCGAGGTCGCCCAGCTGCGGGTCCGCCTCGCTGATCAGGAGGACAGTTCGCGCGAGTAGGAGACTCACGTTGCCGAGCAGAGAGCTCTTACTGCTCAGTCGGCGGCCGAGGTGGTGGTGCTGAAGGAGCAGAACCGGGGTCACCAAAGCGAGGTCCGTCGATTGACGGAAGCCCTTTTCCCCCCGGACGGCACCGAGCCCCCTTTTGCCTATAAGCGGCCTCGGTTTTTTGGCAAGGGGGAGGTCATGGAGCGACTGCGAGTCAACTCGATCGAGTCTGCCGAATGCCTCCTGGGCGCCATGAGGGGATCCGGGATCCTAGCGGAGGGCTGCGAGGGAGTGGCGGTCCGAGACCTTCTGCCGAGCCTATTTCCGTCGTCTCCGCCTAACGGGAAAGAGGAAAGCTTTGGCTCCCTTTTCGACGAGGCGAAGGACAAGGAGCCGTTGCTCAGAGGCGAGGAGGAGGATTATCCTTCGGGGGAGGAGGGCAAAGCTGACCGGATCTCCTCCCCCACTTTCTGCATTCCTCTTGTAATCTATCCCCCCATTTTGTAATCTCGTCGAGGCGAGCCCCCCCCCCCCCCCGTTTTGAAACTATAATGATAATTAGATGGCTTTTTGTATATAGAATTTTTCTATCTTCTTTTTACCTTCGATGCTAGAATGCACGCGAGTTAGGATTCGCGCTCGCCAAGGGCCCTAAGCGTCGGCCGCGGTCAGACTCGTGAACGCCCCGCTTGCATGCGAGCCGCACCTCTCTCTCCTTTGTTGAAAATTCACAAGGAAAATGTGTTTGGGGTCAGGCCACCGCCGGTGCCCGCCTAAGATATCGAGAAGTACCCTTTACCGAGCAGACCTTTGCGAGAACAGGCTCGCCTGGGAGGTGCACCCTTCTCTCAACCAGAGATGAGATCAAAAATTCCTTAGCAGAAAACTAAGGGGGACAGGACCCCCCAAGCTCGCCTTTTTGACTGGTGGGTTTTCTTGTACATTCTTTCCTCGTATCAACTTCCAGGCCCAGCCCCCGGGTCGTAACAATGTCCATCGAGACCCCTACCCTGCCAGCTTGGAGGGAGCCTGACAGCGGGAGAGTCGAGACCTATCCCCAGAGCGAGAAGACTTAGAACATTTGCCTCTCCCAAGTGCTACCACCAGGCCAGTCAGCTAGATGAGAGCATGAGGGCGGGTGTTGAACATCCTCCGGGCTCAGCCACAGGGTCATAACGACGTCCATCGAGACCCCTTCCTCGCCACCTTGGAGGGAGCCTGATAGCGGGAGAATCGAGACCTAACCCCAGAGCGAGAAGACTTAGAACATTTGCCTCTCCCGAGTGCTACCACCAAACCAGTCAGCTAGATGGGAGCCTGAGGTCGGGTGTTGAACATCCTCCGGGCTAAGCCCCAGGGTCATAACGACGTCCATCGAGACCACTGCCCTGCCAGCTTGGAGGGAGCCTGACAACTAGAGAATCGAGACTTAACCCCAGAGCGAGAAGACTTAGAACATTTGCCTCTCCCGGGTGCTACCACCAGGCCAGTCAGCTAGATAGGAGCCTGAAGGCGGGTGTTGAACATCCTCCGGGCTCAGCCCCAGGTTCATAACGATGTCCATCGAGACCGTTGCCCGCCAGCTTGGAGGGAGCCTAACAGTGGGAGAATCGAGACCTAACCTCAGAGCGAGAAGACTTAGAACATTTGCCTCTCCTGGGTGCTACTACTAGGCTAGTCAGCTAGATGGGAGCCTGAGGGCGGGTGTTGAACATCCTCCGGGCTCAGCCCTAGGGTCATAACGACGTCCATCGAGACCCTTGCCCTGCCAGCTTGGAGGGAGCCTGACAGCAGGAGAATCGAGACCTAACCCCAGAGTGAGAAGACTTAGAACATTTGCCTCTCCTGAGTGCTACCACCAGGCCAATAAGCTAGATGGGAGCCTGAGGGCGGGTGTTGAACATCCTCCGGGCTCAGCCCCAGGGTCATAACGACATCCATCGAGACCCCTATCCCGCCAGCTTGGAGGGAGCCTGACAGCGGGAGAATCGAGACCGAACCTTAGAGCGAGAAGACTTAGAACATTATCCTCTCCCGGGTGCTACCACAAGGCCAATCAGCTAGATGGGAGCCTGAGGGCGGGTGTTGAACATACTCCAGGCTCAGATCCAGGGTCATAACGACGTCCATCGAGACCCCTGCCCTGCCAGCTTGGAGGGAGCCTGACAGCGGGAGAATCGAGACCTGGCCCCAGAGCGAGAAGACTTAGAACATTTGCCTCTCCCGAGTGCTACCACCAGGGCAGTCAGCTAGATGGGAGCCTGAGGCGGGTGTTGAACATCCTCCGAGCTCAGCCCCAGGGTCATAATGACGTCCATCTAGACCCCTGCCCCGCAAGCTTGGAGGGAGCCTGACAGTGGGAGAATCGAAACCTAACCCCAGAGCGAGAAGACTTAGAACATTTGCCTCTCTCGGGTGCTACCACCAGGCCAGTCAGCTAGATAGGAGCCTGAGGGCGGGTGTTGAACATCCTCCGGGCTCAGCCCTAGGGTAATAACGACGTCCATCGAGACCCCTGGCCTGCCAGCTTGGAGGGAGCCTGACAACGGGAGAATCGGGACCAAACCCCAGAGCGAGAAGACTTAGAACATTTGTCTATCCCGGGTTCTACCACCAGGCCGGTCAGCTAGATGGGAGCCTGAGGGCGGGGGTTAAACATCCTCCGGGCTCAGCCCCAGGGTCATAACGACGTCCATCAAGACCCCTGCCCTGCCAGCTTGGAGGGAGCCTGATAGCGAGAGAATCGAGACCTAACCCCAGAGCGAGAATACTTAGAACATTTGCCTCTCCCGGGTGCTACCACCAGGCTCGTCAGCTAGATGGAAGCTTGAGGGCGGGGGTTGAATATCCTTCGGGCTCAGCACTAGGGTCATAACGACGTCCATCGAGACCCCTGCCCTGCCAGCTTGTAGGGAGCCTGACTGCGGGAGAATCGAGACCTAACCCAAGAGTGAGAAGACTTAGAACATTTGCCTCTCCCGGGTGCTACCACTAGGACAGTCAGCTAGATGGGAGCCTAAGGGCGGGGGTTGAACATCCTCCGGGCTCAGGCCTAGGGTCATAATGACGTCCATCGAGACCCCTGCCCTGCTAGCTTGGAGGGAGCCTGACAGCGGGAGAATCGAGACCTAACCCCAGAGCAAGAAGACTTAGAATATTTGCCTCTCCCGAGTGCTACCACCAGGCCAGTTAGCTAGATTGGAGCCTGAGGGCGGGTGTTGAACATCCTGCAGGCTCAGCCCCAGGGTCATCACGACGTTCATCGAGACCCCTGCCCGGCCAGCTTGGAGGGAGTCTGACAGCAGGAGAATCGAGACCTAACCCCAGAGCGAGAAGACTTAGAATATTTGCCTCTCCCGGGTGCTACCACCAGGCCATTCAGCTAGATGGGAGCCTAAAGGCGGGTGTTGAACATCCTCCAGGCTCAGCCCTAGGGTCATAACGACGTCCATCGTGACCCTTGCCCCGCCAGCTTGGAGGGAGCCTGACAGCAGGAGAATCGAGACCTCACCCCAGAGCGAGAAGACTTAGAACATTTGCCTCTCCCGGGTGCTATCACCAGGCCAGTCAGCTAGATGGGAGCAAGAGGGCGGGTGTTAAACATCCTTCGAGCTCTGCCCCAGGGTCATAACGACGTCCATCGAGACCCTGCCCTGCCAGCTTGGAGGGAGCCTAACAGCGGGAGAATCGAGACCTAACCCCAGAGCCAGAAGACTTAGAACATTTGCCTCTCCCGGGTGCTACCACCAGGCCAGTCAGCTAGATGGGAGCCTGACGGCGGGCGGTGAACATCCTCCAGGCTCAGCCCCAGGGTCATAATGACGTCCATCGAGACCCCTTCCCTGCCAGCATGGAGGGAGCCTGAAAGCGGGAGAATCAAGACCTAAACCCAGAGCGAGAAGACTTAGAACATTTGCCTCTCCCGGGTGCTACCACCAGGCAAGTAAGATAGATTGGAGCCTGAGGGCGGGTGTTGAACATCCTCCGGGCTCAGCTCTAAGGTCATAACGACGTCCATCGAGACCCCTGCCCTGCCAGCTTTGAGGGAGCCTGACAGCGAGAGAATCGAGACCTAACCCCAGAGCGAGAAGACTTAGAACATTTGCCTCTCCCGGGTGCTACCACCAGGCCAGTCAGCTAGATGGGAGCCTGAGGGCGGGTGCTGAACATCCTCCGGTCTAAACCCCAGGGTCATAACGACGTCCATCGATACCCCTGCCCTGCCAGCTTGGAGGGAGCCTGACAGTGGGAGAATCGAGACCTAACCCCATAGCGAGAAGACTTAGAACATTTGCCTATCCCGGGTGTTACCACCAGGCCAGTAAGCTAGATGGGAGCCTGAGGGCGGGTGTTGAACATCCTCCGGGCTCAGCCCCAGGGTAATAATGACATCCACCGAGACCCCTTCCCCGCTAGCTTGGAGGGAGCCTGACAGCGGGAGAGTTGAGACCTAACCCCAGAGCGAGAAGACTTAGAACATTTGCCTCTCCCGCGTGCTACCACCAGGCCAATCAGCTAGATGAGAGCCTGAGGGCGGGTGTTTAACATCCTCCGAGCTTAGCCCCAGGGTCATAACGACATCCATCGAGACTCCTGTCCCGCCAGCTTGGAGGGAGCCTAACAACGGGAGAATCAAGACCTAACCCCAGAGCGAGAAGACTTAGAACATTTGCCTCTCCCGGGTGCTACCACTAGGCCAGTAAGCTAGATGGGAGCCTGAAGGCGGTTGTTGAACATCCTCCGGGCTCATCCCTAGGGTCATAACGACGACCATCGAGACCCCTGCCCCGCCAGCTTGGAGGGAGCCTGACAGCGGGAGAATCGAGACCAAACTACAGAGCGAGAAGAATTAGAACATTTGCCTCTCCCGGGTGCTACCACCAGGCCAGTCAGCAAGATGGGAGCATGAAGGCGGGTGTTGAACATCCTCCGGGCTCAGTCCCAGGGTCATAACAACGTCCACTGAGACCCCTACCCTGCCACCTTGGAGGGAGCCTGACAGCGGGAGAATCGAGACCTAACCCCATAGCGAGAATACTTAGAACAATTGTCTACCCCGGGTGCTGCCACTAGGCCAGTCAGCTAGATGGGAGCCTGAAGGCGGGTGTTGAACATCCTCCGGGCTCAGCCCATGGGTCATAACAATGTCCATCGAGACCTCTGCCCTGCCAGCTTGGAGGGAGCCTGACAGCGGGAGAATTGAGACCTAACCCCAGAGCGAGAAAACTTAGAATATTGGCCTCTCCCGGGTGCTACCACCAGGCCAGTCAGCTAGATGGGAGCCTGAGGGCGGGTGTTGAACATACTCCAGGCTCAGCCCTAGGGTCATAACGACGTCCATCGAGACCCCTACCCTGCCAGCTTGGAGGGAGCCTGACAGCGGGAGAATCGAGACCTAACCCCAGAGCGAGAAGACTTACAGCATTTGCCTCTCTCGGGTGCTACCACCAGGCCAGTAAGCTAGATGGGAGCCTGAGGGCGGGTGTTAAACATCCTCCGGGCTCAACCCTAGGGTCATAACGACGTCCATCGAGACCCCTACCCTGCCAGCTTGGAGGGAGCCTGATAGTGGGAGAATCGAGACCAAACCTCAGAGCGAGAAGACTTAGAACATTTGCCTCTCCCGGGTGCTACCACCAGGCCAGTCAGCTAGATGGGAGCCTGAGGGCGGGTGTTGAATATCCTCCGGGCTTAGCCCCAGGGTCATAACGACGTCCATCGAGACCCCTGCCCTGCAAGCTTAGAGGGAGCCTGACAGCGGGAGAATCGAGACCTAACCCCAAAGCGAGAAGACTTAGAACATTTGCATCTCCTGGGTGCTACCACCAGGACAGTCAGCTAGATGGGAGCCTGAGGGCGGGTGTTGAACATCCTTCGGGCTCAGCCCCAGGGTCATAACGACGTTCATCGGGACCCCTACCCTTGCAGCTTGGAGGGAGCCTGATAGCGGGAGAGTCGAGACCTATCCCCAGAGCAAGAAGACTTAGAACATTTGCCTCTCCCCGGTGCTACCACCAGGCCAGTCAGCTAGATGGGTGCCTGAGGGCGGGTGTTGAATATCCTCCGGGCTCAGCCCAAGGGTCATAACGACGTCCATCGAGACCCCTACCCTGCCAGCTTGGAGGGAGCCTGACAACGGGAGAATCGAGACCTAACCCCAGAGCGAGAAGACTTAGAACATTTGCCTCTCCCGAGTGCTACCACCAGGCCAGTTAGCTAGATGGGAGCCTGAAGACGGGTGTTGAACATCCTCTGGGCCCAACCCCAGGGTCATAACGACGTCCATCGAGACCCCTTCCCTGCCAGCTTGGAGGGATCCTGGCAGCGGGAGAATCGAGACCTAACCCCAGAGCGAGAAGACTTAGAACATTTGTTTCTCCCGGGTGCTACCACCAGGCCAGTCAGCTAGATGGGAGCCATAAGGCGGGTGTTGAACATCCTCCGGGCTCAGCCCCAGGGTCATAATGACGTCCATCGAGACCCCTGCCCTGCCAGCTTGGAGGGAACCTGACAGCGGGAGAATCGAGACCTAACCCTAGAGCGAGAAGACTTAGAAAATTTGCCTCTCCCGGGTGCTACCACCAGGCCAGTCAGCTAGATGGGAGCCTGAGGGCGGGGTTTTAACATCCTCCGGGCAAACTCTGGGTGTGCTGCCTCCATATCGGCCTCCCTTGTCGCCCTTTCTAGGAGCGCCTCAAAAGATATTGGAGGCGTCCTCTTCAACTCCATGGAGAAGAACCCGGGCTTGAGACCCAGGGTGAAGGCCACCATCATGGTGTGCCCTGACATCTCTTGCACCTGGGACAGTTTGTCACAACCCGCATTTTCTCCAAATTAAAGAATTATCAGAGTATGAGAAAACACGCGTCATTATGCAACGCCGAGCAAGGGATAACTGCTGACGCTCAGGCAAAACCATCTACTTTACCCTTTGAAAGTATTTCATGAGTTTAAATGCTTAGAAAAACCAGTTATATTTTAGAGGTCGTATCCCTCGGCTCAGTTGATCACCTAACCCACAGTTTAAAACTATACTTATGCGCTGCGGAAAATACTTTATTCAGATTTGACATCTTAAGGAGTACATAAGTGCCCCAAGAGGACAGCTTATGCTATGCAAGACTCTACATTTAATTTATATTATATATAAGAAAACGATCTTTCTACATTGTTTGGAAAATAGTGATTTAGTTTTATAAAACATGCTGATCATGAGCTATACTTATAGTAATAGTTGTAGTTTTAAAATAACTAGCAACCTAGCATAAATCCTCCCCAGAGCAAGTAGACTATCTCAAAAAAAATGGTAGCAGTAAAAGTAACATATCTAGTACAAAGGTAAAAACTACCAGTGGGCGCAAACAACCTGACACGAACCCACTGGAAAATATGTATGTCTGTAAGAAAGTGCAGAAGAAAACTACCTCACTAAACAAATCCAGAAGGATCTCCAAAGTCTAAGAGACCACCAGCAACACCACCGCAACCTAGCCACTAAACTGGCTACTGCTCAGAACCTGAGGCATTCAAATGAAGAAAGAATACCTCAGCAAGCAAAACAAGGAAAAACTGCATGAAAGTGTCAACCAAAGGATAAATGAAAGAGGAAAACACACCGCAGTAAAAGTCACAACTGCCCAAAGCAAGACAAAAAGAAATGCACTACGTGCGAGGAAACAGCATAGACTCTGCCCAGAAACTACATCCTGCAGAGTCTACTAAGCTACCAAGAGCCCAAAGTGTTGCAATCTACCAAGGAAGAAACATCTAACACCCTAAGTTGTGGGAGATGGTAGTAGCAAAAACAAACAATATGGATCCGCGTTGGAGGCAAACTCAGTCCCCCAACCACCATTTCCAAGCCAACAAGCTCAAGGGTCTACATGTGAAAGCACTAGGGACCTTCCACCCCCTTGCCCAGCTCGTACCTGGTGCAAGATAGAAGAAAAGGGTGGCCACGACTAAATTACACATCACCTCCCCCATGAAGAGCTTCAAACCACCACTACTAACTACGACCCACGATTCGGCCTTTAGGAAAGTAAAACATGGCCGACAAGGAACCTCAAAAAAAACAAGGAATTCACTCGGGAGCGAAAATCAAGGTAGGGAAAAAGTGTTGAAATGACTCAACACGGCTTGGCGTTGAGTGGGACCCACTCAACGCCTAACCAGACCTTGGCGTTGAGTGAGTTAGCCTCACTCAGCGCCAAAACAGCCATGGCGTTGAGTGAGTTTCACTCACTCAACGCCCTCCAGAAGAACAACCCTGGCGTTGAGTGAGCTAGCCTCACTCAACGCCAAAACAGGCATGGCGTTGAGTGAGGTTCACTCACTCAACGCCTTCCGCAAGGATACTCTGGCGTTGAGTGAGCTAACCTCACTCAATGCTAAAACATCCATAGCGTTGAGTGAGGCACACTCACTCAACGCCCTGGTACTTAACCATAAACAGAGAAAGTGGCGTTAAGTGAGCTGGCCTCAATCAACGCCAAAACAACAATGGCGTTGAGTGAAGCTCACTCACTCAACGCCCTTACACTTAGCCGCAAAAGAAAACTACGGCGTTGAGTGAGTCCACCTCACTCAACGCCAAAACAACAATGGCGTTGAGTGAGGTTCACTCACTCAATACCCTAGCACTTAGCCGCAACAAGGAAAATCTGCGGCGTTGAGTGAGCTGACCTCACTCAACGCCAAAACAGCAATGACATTGAGTGAGGTCGTCTCACTCAATGCCAGAAGTTCTGGCCGTGAATAAGGGCTGTGGCGTTGAGTGAGTCTACCTCACTTAACGCCAAAGCGGAAATGACGTTGAGTGAGGTACACTCACTCAATGCCACGGGACTTGGCCGCAAACTTGCCTTCGGCGTTGAGTGAGGCCACCTCACTCAACGCAAAACCAAAAATGGCATTGAGTGAGGTCAACTCACTCAATGCCAAAGTACTTGGCCTTAGAAAAGGCTATGGCGTTGAGTGAGCACACCTCACTCAACGCGAAAGTACTTGGCTGCACAGAAGAGATGGCGTTGAGTGAGTCCACCTCACTCAACGCCAAAACCGAAATGGCGTGAGTGAGGTCGACTCACTCAACGCCAAAACACTTATCTTCTCAGGAAAACCGCGGCGTTGAGTGAGCTTGCCTCACTCAACCCCAAAACGGAAATAGCGTTGAGTGAGGTCGACTCACTCTACGCCAAAGTACTTAGCCGCTAGCAGGGGCTGCGGCGTTGAGTGAGTCCACCTCACTCAACGCCCTAGTACTTAGCAAAATTCTGACTGGCTACAGCTGCGGCATTGAGTGTATGCACCACACTCAACGCCAAACCCGCAAAGGCTTTGAGTTTGTGCACCACACTCAACGCCGGCCAGACAGAATCCAAAATAAGCTCTTTCCAACAAACACAGCAAGCACCCCCTCCTCTCTCTCTCGGCTTCACCCGCAAGCCACCAACTAGACAGCAATCTGGAGTTTAACTGATGGCATTACGTCGGCGGGTTGAGCACCAACAGCACAAAGTAGGGGGGCTCATAGGAGAATCTAAGCCCTAAATTCAGCAAGATAAAAGAGACCATGCTTGACTTCTACCCTAGGGCTAACCGGGAATTTTCAGAATTTCAAGAGAACAATAATGGCAAGGGTAAGAATACCACTTGCCTCAATTTCCGGCGAAGCTTGGATGACTTTCCCTCCTCTTCACTCGGCATTAGCAGCAGCAGCACCTAAAAGCACCTAACAAGCAACTCGTACTTTAATGGCAGAAATCCACAAGACCCGAAAATCCAAGTCTCCTAAAACTCCACGGAAATCGAATCTCTTACCGTCGAAATGTAGATCTGAGCGAGAGCAAGCCAACGCCGCTTTCGGAAACGAATTCCGTCCACGAAAGCTCCCGAAATCGCTAGCCAAAGTGAAAGTCCACTTAGTGTCAACAACTTACACCTATGGGGGGGGGGGGGAATAGGTGTCTTTGCAGCGTATTTGCGGAATTAAAGTTTTACCTGCACAAGAAAATAAAACAACACAGCACAGAAAGTACACAAGAAATTTATAGTGGTTCCCCGATTTGGGTACGTCCACTTTCCCCCTTCGACCTATCTCCCAACCAGGGACGACTCGGTCACTTCACCAACAGGATTGAAATCCAATCCTTGCACTAACGGAAGGAACCCTTCCACACGTAGGAGTCAACACTCCCACAACACGGGTTGCACCCAACCCTACAACTAGAGACCAATCGGTCCTTTACAATGAAAGAGAAAATGAAAATAGCTTGTAAGAAATACAAACAACGTGAAGATCCAGGTGTCCATTTTCGTTAGACTACTTATTCTTGTAGGCAACGAAAAGTCCACAACCCTAGATCTTTCTTGGAGAGAATTTTCTCTAGATCGACGGCTTCAACAAGAGAGGCGGTGATGCTATGTAGATCCAATCTTCTTAGCAAAGTCGGCAAGGTCTTCCAACGGTCACACTAGGATCGATCGTCTCGATCGATTCGGATGGGAAAGGTTTCCCGATCACAAATCAAGAGACAAAAGATCTCTGGATAGACGCGTGAGACGCTGTGCCCGACTAGGATTCTGTCGCCGGGAGAGGTAACGAAAACCCCGATCAACGGTGGCGAGCAACTAGCGAGAGGCGGAGAAGGTCGGCCGAGCTCGCTTCCGATCTAGGGCTTGACGGCGGCTTGTTTTCTTCGATCTGTAATCCGTATATTTACTGTTCACAAATACAACATATTTATACTTTAGGTCATGAAGATGACCGTTGTGGGCCCCACAGCAGTAAGACCTAAGTCCGGTTCAAAATCCCGCAGATAACGTGGACCGGTCCAGACAGAGTTGGAAAAATGCCCAAGTCAAATTCGGCGAGAATCGTGGGTGATTCTCGACGAATCGGCGAGAATCACTTACGATTCTTGCCGAATTCTACTTAGAGAATTCTAGCTGCACAGGTTATAGAAGCCGGGGAGAATCGGTGGGAATCACCTTGGATTCTCGCCGACTCGTCGAGAATGCAAAGTCATTCTCGACGAATCAGCGAGAATCACTTGGTGATTCTCGACGATTCTGCCTTAGATGAGTTTTCTGACTGCGTCGAGACAGCCGGCCCAACCCAGCGAGAATCAACTAGTGATTCTCGACGACTCGTCGAGAATCACTAGTGATTCTCGACGAATCGGCGAGAATCACTTAGTGATTCTCGACGATTTACACTTAGACGATTCTCGTCTCTCAATCTGCAAGCTGGTATTTGGCCCATCCTTGCTCCTTGTCTGCTCATGATCTTTCATGACCCTGTGCTTGGAAATAAGTACACTCCAATAGAGAGAGTACACGTAAGCCAACACACTGATCTGCTCAACGAGGGATTACGTTGTGCAGACCCGTGTATATTGACCTACTGCATCCTGACATTGGTGTGTACTTAGCAATGAATAGCTACAAGCACAACTAGAAGAAATTCATCAAATACATAGTGAATTCATCTTAGCTTTGATAGGAGGCTTCCTCAAATACAGGTAATTGTGGATACAATACCCAACAATCTCCCCATATTTGACGAAGCCAAAATCCTACTAAGCTAAGATGAATTTCAACATTCTAGATAAAATATACATAAACCAGAAGAGTGAACAACAAACGTAATCATACCAATGTGAGAGTCAATTAATAACCCACACACATGAATATATAAATATGAATATCCACATATAAATGTTCACAGTTTACTTAGCTAACATCCTACAGATCTTTGTCCTTAGCTATGTCTTCTTTGAGTTACTGAGCTAAGAATTTTTTGCTTTGTCGCTCAAAATACTCCTTGGGCTTAGGATAGTATCTCGGAGGGGGAGCTTTGTTTGCCACAGTGTTGCTTCTGAAGAACAAGTTTCTTTTGGCTTCATACATTTTGTGCTGCTCCCACTCGTATTGGCTATATACGTCATTCCTTTTGACTTGCCCTCCTTGTTGTAATGCAAAGCTGTCCAAGATGATACTTCGTGAGACTGGGCTCCACCTTTCATTCCGCACTTCCTCCTCCGTCAGTCTGATCTTCTTTTCAGCTGGTGTTTCCTTTGAAGTTCCTTCTTTGATTTGCCTTTTGCCTTTGGCTTTTGCTAAGGCATCTTGGTCAAACCAGCTTCTTCTTTCAGCCCTCTCCGCAGCTTTCTTCAACTCGACTTCGCCTAGTTGTACTTCTTCAGTCCTTATTTCACCCTCAGTAGTACCAGCACGGCCCTCATCCTCAGGTGGAGCAACAGGGACATGTATTCCCGATGCTTCTGTTACCAGCCAGTGGGCCGTTTCAAACATGTACCTATTCGAATTATCGAATTTGTATTTATCAATTATTATTTATTAAGTTGATTAAAGGTGCAGTTATGATGTGGTAGTTTTGAAAGGCATACCTATTTGTCTGATCGAAGTTTAGAAGTACTAATTCTTGAAGCCCCGTCATCTTAGCGTTATACGCTTCCTCCCCCTTTTTGGCTTCGGCGGCTATAGAGTTTGTATAGGAATGCAGAGATGCATCAATGTGCTTCACGGTTTTACTGAATTCGTCCAGCAGAGATTTCTGATTTGCGTTCAGCATTACCATGTTGGCATCGAATTTTTGTATGCTGTCTGCCACAACATGTGCATTTGTATTGACTACAGCCAGATCGTCAGTATTCTTCTTCAGTCCTTGCATGAGAATAGATATGGCTGTGCCTGCCGCTGTATATTTTTCATCAAATTTCTTCTCCATCATATCTAGTTTGTGGTTGATCTGAACCACATTCTTAAGCATGAGATCCTCAGAGTCCCGCAGTCTCTTGAGCACTTTGTTGTGGGATTTCTCAAACGTATCCTTGAGCTCATCTAGCATTCCTTGGACAAAATTGACAGTGTGATTTGCTATGTTTGCTTGAAGTGGAGGAGCTGCAGGCAGACCCTGGTCAGGCTCCCCCGCAGAAGCACTGGGAGAACTGGATACTAGAATGGAGTCCACAGGGGGAACAAAGGATTGCTCCCCCTCCATCCTTGCATCTGATCGCTCAGGAGCTTGTTCCTCAGATGGAACCTCAACATCCTCCTGAGAATCTACTGCTTTCTCATTCTCTGGTACGTCTTCCTCTATCTCAGTCTCCAAGTGATCAGGCTTATCGGCAGAGTTGTGCACATCTTCTTCTACTTCTTCCTCCTCCTCCTCATCAGCCACCTCATCTCCCAGATCATCGTCGATAAGAGCTGCCTCATCGTTCTCAACCTCCTCATCATCTGCTACCTCATCTGCCACCATCTCTACAGCATCTTTAGCTATCTGAGAAATATCAGATAAGATGTTTGCAGAACCGGTTACAGGCTCCCCCTCAGTTCCTGCAATCAGGGCGTCAGGAACTTCACTGGGTGCTGCCAGAGAATGAACAGGAGCACTGGTGTCCACGGCCGGAGATGCTGCCTCTTGATCTATTTCCCTGGCAGCCTGCCCTATTCGACGTTCCCACCGGTCGAATATGCTAGCATCAATCCTTTTCAAGTAGTGCAGAGGCACTCCCTTGCTCATGTCGAATGTGTCTCCGTCCAGTTGATTTAGATACAGGCTAATGATTCTGCCAAAGCTGGGGGTTCGGAGTGTGTCTTTAATCCTGTCAAAAAGCATGGCTCCCCAGTTGAACCGCTTTCGGCATACGATTGCCACTAGAGTCTTGAACATTTCCCCAGAAATATGGTCGTGGGATCCAGGTTTGCAAATTAGAGCCTTCCCAACGATGTCAGACAGCAACTTTCCTTCCTCGTTCATATCTTTCCTTTTGATTGACCTGGTCCATCTGGCCAATCCACAGAAGGATAGGGTCCTTGCTCCATCCTCTTCCTCCAGGTAATCTTCCTCTTCACTACTGGATAGCCGCAGGCATTGGGTCAGTTTCCTGGCGGATAACTTGATTTTCTTCCCGGCAACCTTGCTTTTGATGGAGGTGTCTTCATGACGGAGCTTTGCCGTTGCAAAGAACTCCAATACTTCCTTGTCCAAGATCTTGCACGGGTGCTCCAGCACGAACGTCAGGCCCGCTTCTTCAAGCATGATGATTATGTTCCGGAACTCATCTGAGGCCTGGGAGAACCCGGTTCTCACTAGCTCACATCCAGTGACCAGGCCTGCAGTAGTCCGTGGGGCCATAGTAAACCTAGGAGGAAGGAGAATACCAATTTCAAGTCTAAGGATCTCCGAAACCACGAGAGTGAGAGCAAAATCTAACCAAGCTCAAGTCACGGGAAGGGACAATATGGAGATTACCTAGTGGGGAGAGGCAGAGAAAGTTCCGGCTTCTTCACGACGGAACACTCGAGGACGCCTGAGACGCGAAGCTGCGGCGATCGGCAGAAGGCGTCGGTCGTTAGGTCACCACGGAGTTATGCAGGAGAAGGTCGCCGGGAGGTGAGAGAGACCGGGATTCCAGCGATGCTTGGACGGGGTCTCGGCGGAACGGCGAAAGGCGGAAGACGAAGAGTCGGAGGGTATCGTCGGGAAGAGTCGGTTTGAAATGATTCCGGGTTTAAGTAATATCCGAATACTTGGCGACTATCCTATTCCCGCCGAATGGCTCCCCCGGATTTGACAATTCGACGAGACTTGTAATTTGGTGAGTATGTGATTTGATATGACGAGTATCGCCTATATTCCAACATAACGTTTTTGTCAAGGGTTGGAAGGGCTCAGGAG
Organism: Platanthera zijinensis; assembly: GCA_039513925.1. Classification (NCBI taxonomy): domain Eukaryota; kingdom Viridiplantae; phylum Streptophyta; class Magnoliopsida; order Asparagales; family Orchidaceae; genus Platanthera; species Platanthera zijinensis. The sequence continues at coordinate 13,311,304 of CM077092.1, forward strand.
GCATAATTGCTTCTTCGTCCACTAAAGGGATTGCCAAACTACATGGCTTAGGAGGCACATCAACTAGGATTTACTTGATATCATGACAGTAGCTTTGCCAATTTCACCGGTCATTTCTAGATGGATAAGTGCAATAATCTTGATGTCAGAGGTCATGTTCAGTGACTCTTCATGACTTATCTTTTCAATTTTTGGAGGCGAACTTATCCCAAAAAAAAAATGTCAAACTAATCTCTACTAGTGGAAGTAAAGGTTATCTCACACATATACTCCTTCCCAAGGTGAATGAGCATACGCGAATACTTTTTCTATAAGACCATCTAATTTCAAACGAGGTGAATTCATTATTAAGTGTGGATATGTCAACATACATATATACATATATGGAATTATTTATGCGATATGGCTCAAACATTTGGACTAATTGCAATTACCTGTGATAACAAGACGTAACATTCAAATCATCAGCATAGGTTACATCAGGAGGTCAGTATGCATGTGCCTGTAATGATGGCACTACTCCCATTCTCGACACTTTATCCACGTCAATCTTGGAGCATCTCCTGTCCAGTTCCCGTCAAGATTGTGGGAACCTGGACCACCCTGCAGGAAAGAGTTATCCTACCTTAGGAACCCAATAAGTATTGGGTCCTAGGTTCCTGTCAGCATAATAATTGGGATGCCTCCCCTCAGGGATCCTGGAGGGAGGACTAACATTGCCTCGAGAATGTGGAAGTCCCCTTGCCTTTGACACAGAAGGGTTGTGCCAACAATCTATGGCAAAATGACCCAATTTGCCACAACACCAACATTCATGAATGTTGTACCGCCGTTTGTGACCTGAACTGGTGACTGAGGTAGTCATAGTCCTAGGTCTAAACGGGATAGTGCCGAATCTGCTAACCGAATTGTCTCTTCCACCGTGACTCATGGATGGGTGGAAAGAATGCATATGGTAGGCGTCATGAGGCCTGGGAGGTGGTGCCTTCCTTTCAGTCAGCCCCCTTCCAAGGTCCCCATGTGTGCCAACAACATGATTTCTAACCCCCCTTTCCTGAGTCCTAGGGAGGTGAGAGGCGCATTGTGAGCTGATGCTGGCAGACTCATGACGAGTAGGGGCAGTGGCCGAGAATACAAAAGGCTTGCTGGAAGCCTGAGGTATCCTCTTCTGGGTGGCCATGATAGCCCTTGCATTCTGGGTGCTTCCACAAGAGGGCTGATCATTCTTGCAGTGACCATGGTTATTCCTATGGTCATACCTGAATGCATGATGTGTGCCCTTCCTGCTCGGGGTGGGGGGTCTGAACACAGTTTCCCCATTTCTCCATGAATTGACAATTTGGGAGATCCACCCATTTTCTGCTTTTCTTTTGATAGCATCTATCTTGGAAAAGTTAGAAACAATCCTCTTCTCAGTCTCCAGACGACTCTCTAGATCCGAGATCTTTGAGTCCTTTACCTTGATGGATTCTAATTGGAGATTCATCAAGGTCTTCAGCTGAGCAATCTCCTTAGCTTGCTCCTCCACAAGTAAGTTGCTCTTCTGAAGGGCACTCTCAAGAGAATCAGGATTTTCAATCCTTTGATTGAAGTTATCCATATCCCTTGCATCTCTGGAAGGACTACCTTCTGAATCGTTCCTGTCTTCGGGAACTTCAAGAGGAGAGGGGCATGAGGAAGAAGTTACCTACTCATGGCTTTGCTGTTCAGGGTTACCGTAAATATCGGCAGATACTGTTGAGTCAGCTTCATCAGAACTGCTTTCCTCAACCTCTTCTTCAGTCTCTGACAAGGACACAGGAGCCCTGATACTGACAGATTGATCATGCCCTTCATCTTCAGAAATGAGGACCCCTACATAGGCTTCATCCTCTTGTTAACGACAGGTCCCTGTTTTCTCTGATCCCTCCATGAGGTCTGAGATGGTTTGCCACATGGACTTGGCAGTCCTACACTTGTCCACTCTAGAGCGAGATGGTCCAGACCAGACATCAAAGATGATCTGACGAATCACCTGGTCCAGGTTGAACAGTGAGAGCTCTGTCTCCGACATCTCTTTGGGACACTTGGGGATTTGAAGATCTTTCCCCGAGCTGGAAGCCTTCATGGGAATGAAGGGACCCTCTTCCAGAATGAGTGATGCTCGAGGGTCGATGGCCTCCAGATGAAATAGTACTCTCAACTTCCATACAGGATAGTACTCCTTTGTACATGAGGGGAGTCTTAGAGGATGGACATCACAATCCAACTCCATGCTTGAGTCTGAGCTTCTTGTTGACACTGGTGGCAGGATTCTACTCAAGGTGTTAACCTTTGATGAGTAACCTCCCTCTGATACCACTTGAAAGTCCACTTAGTGTCAACAACTTACACCTATGGGGGGGAATAGGTGTCTTTGCAGCGTATTTGCGGAATTAAAGTTTTACCTGCACAAGAAAATAAAACAACACAGCACAGAAAGTACACAAGCAATTTGTAGTGGTTCCCCGATTTGGGTACGTCCACTTTCCCCCTTCGACCTATCTCCCAACCAGGGACGACTCGGTCACTTCACCAACAGGATTGAAATCCAATCCTTGCACTAACGGAAGGAACCCTTCCACACGTAGGAGTCAACACTCCCACAACACGGGTTGCACCCAACCCTACAACTAGAGACCAATCGGTCCTTTACAATGAAAGAGAAAATGAAAATAGCTTGTAAGAAATACAAACAACGTGAAGATCCAGGTGTCCCTTTTCGTTAGACTACTTATTCTTGTAGGCAACGAAAAGTCCACAACCCTAGATCTTTCTTGGAGAGAATCTTCTCTAGATCGACGGCTTCAACAAGAGAGGCGGTGATGCTATGTAGATCCAATCTTCTTAGCAAAGTCGGCAAGGTCTTCCAACGGTCACACTAGGATTGATCATCTCGATCGATTCGGATGGGAAAGGTTTCCCGATCACAAATCAAGAGACAAAATATCTCTGGATAGACGCGTGAGACGCTGTGCCCGACTAGGCTTCTGTCGCCGGGAGAAGTAACGAAAACCCCGATCAACGGTGGCGAGCAACTAGCGAGAGGCGGAGAAGGTCGGCCGAGCTCGCTTCTGATCTAGGGCTTGACGGCGGCTTGTTTTTCTTCGATCTGTAATCCGTATATTTACTGTTCACAAATACAGCATATTTATACTTTAGGTCATGAAGATGACCGTTGTGGGCCCCACAGCAGTAAGACCTAAGTCCGGTTCAAAATCCCACAGATAACGTGGACCGGTCCAGACAGAGTTGGAAAAATGCCCAAGTCAAATTCGGCGAGAATCGTGGGTGATTCTCGACGAATCGGCGAGAATCACTTACGATTCTCGCCGAATTCTACTTAGAGAATTCTGGATGCACAGGTTATAGAAGCTGGGGAGAATCGGTGGGAATCACCTTGGATTCTCGCCGACTCGTCGAGAATGCAAAGTCATTCTCGACGAATCGGCGAGAATCACTTGGTGATTCTCGATGATTCTGCCTTAGATGAGTTTTCGCACTGCGTCGAGATAGCCGGCCCAACCCGGCGAGAATCAACTAGTGATTCTCGATGACTCGTCGAGAATCACTAGTGATTCTCGACGACTCGTCGAGAATCACTAGTGATTCTCGACGACTCGTCGAGAATCACTAGTGATTCTCGACGACTCGTCGAGAATCACTAGTGATTCTCGACGACTCGTCGAGAATCACTAGTGATTCTCGACGAATCGGCGAGATTCACTTAGTGATTCTCGACGATTTACACTTAGACGATTCTCGTCTCTCAATCTGCAAGCTGGTCTTTGGCCCATCCTTGCTCCTTGTCTGCTCATGATCTTTCATGACCCTGTGCTTGGAAATAAGTACACTCCAATAGAGAGAGTACACGTAAGCCAACACACTGATCTGCTCAACGAGGGATTACGTTGTGCAGACCCGTGTATATTGACCTACTGCACCCTGACATTGGTGTGTACTTAGCAATGAATAGCTACAAGCACAACTAGAAGAAATTCATCAAATACACAGTGAATTCATCTTAGCTTTGATAGGAGGCTTCCTCAAATCCAGGTAATTGTGGATACAATACCCAACACAAAGGCTAGGACAGTCCGCTGTTTCCGCCTCTGTTTTCCGCGAACAGGAGCAGACGGTTTCGGTCTAGGGAAGAAGGAGGAGAGTGGCCCGCCAACTTCTAATTAAGGCTTTAAATAAGTCTTAACACGCCTAATCAGCCTAACCGCTGTCTGAAAATGCCGATTCACTCAGCTAAAATCAAATTTCTAATTTGATTTTACTAATAGCACACCCAAAACGACGCGAAAACCGAACTACCTTGGAATTCGACGAAATTTGCACCGTAGCTAAATAACCACGCTACGAACACATCGGCGAAGTTGAAATTAACTTCTGACGAATAGAACTCGATTTATACCCACCTAAAGCCAAAACACAAGCATCCCCCAAGAGGCCACACCGGGTCACCCAAAACGACTCGGCTTGCTAGGGAGACCTTGCCCATAGGCTACAAAATAGACCACTCAGTTCTAAGGAGCTAAACCACACTCCACAAATGGCACAAGCCACGAAAACGCGTCACCGTAACGCCAAACGAGAAAAAAAATAGTCGCATAAAAAATCGGGGGCGTTACACAGTTCCTCCTGAAACCTGTCCAGGTCACTTCCCAGGGTCTCCCCTGTTCCTTGCTTGATACGGAACAAGGACTCGGCCTCCCTCTTCTCCTTCTTGGAGGTGGTGAACCTCAACATGAACCCCCAGCGCAGGTCCTCGAAACAATAGATGGAGCCGGCCGGGAGCTGATGAAACCACTCTCTCGCTTTCTCCATGAGGGTGATGGCGAAGAGCATGCACTTGAAGCCATCCGACATCTGTCGGATCGAGACCACGTCCTCAAACCACTGGACGTGCTGGACCGGATCACCCTTCCCTGAGTAGTAGGACATCTCCGGCTCTCGAAACCCCTCTGGAACTGGGGCAGAAGAAACGAACTCGCCGAAGGGGCTTCCTCCTTCAGCTGGGCGAGTTGGGAACTCCCTCCCCACTGTCTCGCCGAAGTTGTACTCGCCTGCCGAGCCCAGAAAAAGGACTCAACCCCTCGGCTCGCGCTCCCCCTCGCTCGAGACTTCCTTCCTAGCTCGCCTGATGGGCGTGTCGTTGCCTAGTGCCGGGTCGGTGACCACGGGAACTACCGATGTCGTGCTCTCGACTCGCATGCCGAATGCGACCCTAACAAGCCCGAGCACTTCCTCTCTGAGCTCTGCGGACATCCCTGCCACCGCAGGAGGGGAAGGGGGTGGCAAGTTCGCCCTGCCTGAACCTTGCCCTTCATCTCTTGCAATCGGACTTACGGAAGATTTTCTGTGCTAACCACGCTCCACGCTCACCGCACCAAAATGTTGAAACCAAAAAATCGGCCCCTGAGGAGTTCGGCCCTTGGGGAAGGGGTTATTGCACACTTACTTCTCTCCCCACGAGCCCAAACGACTAAGAAAAAGGACCATGAACAGACCTAAGGCTCCAGCACGGAGGTCCCACCACACACCCGGAAGATCTTAGAGCGCTTCCCCTCCTTAGCCAAGTGCTGAAGCTAAGGTACCTCAGAAAGCGCTAGAAGACTAGGCACCAGAAAACGTGTCCTTCTGAGGTACCCCTTGGGTCCTATTTATAGGAAAAGACGGTCTGCAAATATCCAACCTTCACTGTTTTCGAGGACTATAGGCAGTCCAAAGGGGGTAACATGGTAAAAATACACCACAGCTGAGGGGCGAGCTGGCCCTGAGATAGCATCCACTCGGCAAGGGCGGCGAGTACTGGAGCGGAAAAGCTTCACCCCACGCCGAGGTAAAAAGCGGTGAGGGAGCTCGCCCCACTCAATGCCATAGGCCTAGCTCGCCTCACTCAACGCCACGGGAGAAGGCGTTGAGTGAGCTCGCCTTACCCAATGCCGCGGGAGAAGGCGTTAAGTGAGCTCGCCTTTCTCAACGCCACAGGCCTGGCTCGCCTCACCTTGGGCATGAGCGAGTTGGCTCTGAAGCCTCTGCTCGCGAGTGACGGGCGAACTGGCACTCGCCTGCCCCTCTGCTCTGGGCGCGCACGTACTCGGCAGGATCTGCTCTCCCGATGAATTGACTTCCTTTCGTCGGGCTTAGCTCCACGAACTCTGAGCTTGGCCCGATGATTGCCGAGCCCGTATTCGGCATGCTGGGCTCGGCATGCTCCGCTGAACTCGCTTGGGGATCTGGGGCAGTATGAGCCGGTCGGTTTGGCTTCTGTTAGCCCACTCGCTGGATACGGGGTTGTACAGTGAGATTGTTGAAATTTTGAAGTGGAAGTGGGGGTTGATCAGGCAGACCGCGCGGCATGGGCGAATAGTCCTGCGGACTGATGGTGCGGCCTGGGCGGTCTGATCATGCGGCCTGGTGATGGCGACCAGCGAGTTCGGCTAATTGTTCTGCAGTTGATTAGTTCCCTGGAGTTACCGTGCGGATAGGTGGTGTATCCACGGGAGGGGCAGACTCATTCTAAGTTTGCGGAGTCCGCTTGATGCGGACTGCTTTTGGAGATCGGCATTGGCCTGTGCCCATGTTCTCCTGATTTTTATGGTGGGGCGGTTAGAAGATAACCGCGAAGTTTTCGGGTTGGCGGACTACCTTGGGAACTGGCGGACTGTGTTCTTGTCCGCAGAGCTCGCGCCAGAGTTTCCCTGGTTTGGAACTTAGTCATCTATGACAAGTTCGGCTTTTGATCGCAGAGTCCGCAATGTCTGCTGGTTGACCGGGCGGCTTGTGCCTTTGGTCGTGGATATTGTTTATTGCGGGCTGGTGCGGCGTCTGCTGGCATGCGGACTTGCTTCCTGTACGGCCTCCTTTGATAGCAGGTGGATAGGATGGTGTCCGGCCTGTCCTTGCGAACTTGGCAAACTGCTTTGTGCTAGCTGTGGGCTGGGGTGGTGTTTCTATCCACTAGGGCGGTGAGCACACTCCTCTCCGCGCCTATAAATAGGACCCACCATGACATCATAAAAAACTGAATGAATAGTAAGTTGAACGTGGGTTAATAGTTGTGGCCTCAGATTTTCTGTCTGCACGGTTTAAAGAATGTTAATCGGTTTGTTGTTTGTAGGTTGTGCGGCTACCACTGAGAAGCCGGGATTTTGGTGCTAACAGCGGTCAGGGATCAGTTAAACTTGTGATTAACAATCAGCAGTTTTGCAGCATGTCACATTTATGGCTAGCCGGTCTTCTCTCCAGCTTTCTAGTTCAATAACTTGTCCGCCAGTTTCAGCGGTCTGTTCTTCAGTTCGGCAGCGGCTCTTGTTCGCGGACTCTGGCAGCTAGGCAACCTCTGCGGTTAGGCGGCTTGCAGAGAGCGGACAAGGTGTTCAACAGAATAACAGGTAGTCAGCGCGACCTCGTGGTCTCAGTGGACTTCACTGTTCAGTTCGGCAAGGGAGGCGGTCTCAGCTTCTGTCCTCCCGGCTTATTTTTTGTGGTTTCTTGTTTTCTTATTTTACTTGGTAAAATCATGTCTCGCCATGTATACCTCTTACTGTAAAGAAGATTAGTAATACAGGACCTGCTTGTTACTTCCTTGCTTCTGGTTTATTGAGCTTGGTTTATAGTTGGAGTGTTTTTGCACCTGGTTCCCGCTTTCCGCTTGATCAAGTTTCCATTTTGAAAGCTATGAAAGTTTTACTTGGTATCAGAGCTATCTCTTAGTCATCTTGAGAAATTTCAACATGGTATCAGAGGGAACAGAGACTTGAGTCGTGATCAACCTCAGTTGTGCTTGGCGCTTCTGGAAGCTTATAGATCATTGGTTGTTGCAATGGAAGGTGGTTACGCAAGGGGTTTTGGTATTGATCTTCTTACATCTACTAACTTTAAAAATGGAAGTCGTGTATGAAGAGCTATATTCTGGGTGAAGAGTTGTGGGAAGTCATCGGTGGTGATGACAAGCAAGAAGTTACTGCTGCAACTAGTACTGCTGAATAGGTGAGAGCTTGGAGAAAGACCAACACGAAAGTAGAGTTTGCTCTCAAGTGGGCTATCTCACCTGAACTCTTTGAACACATCTTAGGATGTGAGTCTGCTATTGAGATTTGGACATCCATCGATGGATTGTTCAACAGAAAGAATGTAGCGTGACTACAGTTCTTAGAGAATGAGTTGGCTAGAGAAACTCAAGAAGATCTGCCCATCTCAAAGTTCTTTATTAAGATGAAGAATTTGTGCGCTAAGATCTCAGCGTTGGACCCTGATGAGCCAATTTCTGAAGCCAAACTGAAGAGGCACATAATCCGCAGTTTGCGGAAGGAATATGTGGTCGTCGTGACTTCTGTTCAAGGCTGGGTTAATCAGCCACCCTTGCTGGAGTTGGAGAACCTGCTGGCTTCGCAAGAGAGCCTGACTAGATAGATTGTTGGGGTCACTATCTCTGAAGGAGGTAGTGAGGCTCTCTTTACAGGTAAGAAGAAGAAGAGATGGGAGAAGAGGAGGAAGACTGTTGCTGAGGATGGTCCTTCAACTTCCTATCAGCAAGAGAGGAGTGTTGCTCCTAAGAAGAACTGGAAGAAGGAGTTGAAGTGCTACATGCACAATCAGCCAGGTCACTTCAAACGAGACTGCAAGGTCAAGCTGCGGTATGGGCATGTTGCAGATAATTAAGGAGGGAGCTAGTTCCAATGCTGAGGAAGCCGGGTGGGGAGGAGCTTTTCTGACGGGCACATGTGTCCGTGCTCTTTCCACCGTCGACTACCAAGATGACTGGATAGTTGACTCGGGGTATGGTCATCACCTCACTTGAGACGAGTCAAAGTTCTCATCGCTACAAATATTCTCAGGTAATGAAGCTATCATAACCGCTAATGATACTATCCATACTATAGAGGAGGGTGTAGTTTCTTTGGGTAGCGCTCAGGGTCCACTCACATTAAGGAGTGTCTATAACGTACCTAGCATGAAGAAGAACCTCTTCTCTGTGACCAATGCGGTTGACGCAGGCTATCACGTTCTGTTCAGTCCAACAGAAGTGAAATTTCTCTGTAATATATCAGTGGTAAAGGCTGATGTTGCTCATATAGGGAGAAGAGTTAAACACTTGTTTGTTTTATCAACAAGTTCTTATGTTGATCGGATGAGGTCCAACGGTGCTGCTATATGGCATGAAAGACTAGGATACATCGGGATGGACAAGTTGAAAGTTATGGCAGATAAAAGTCTTGTGAAAGGCTTGCCTAAGTTGTCATCCTATGCTGATGTCCACGCTTATGCGGGGTATCAATATGGAAAGGAACATCGCCTTCCTTGACAAGTCACAAACAACGAATAAAGCACCATTGGAGTGTATCCATTGTGATTTGTTGGGGCCAACTATCACTGCTAGTCTTGGAGGCAACAGATACATGCTGGTGCTGATTGATGACTATTCAAGACACACTTAGGTGTATTTCATGAAGGAGAAGTCAAATGTTTTATGATTGTTTGTGGAGTTCAAGGAGCTGGTGGAGGGTCGGCTTGGTTTGCGAATCAAGAAGTTTAGAACGGACAACGGAGGTGAATTTGTTTCATCCGAGTTCTCTAACTTCTGCAAGAAGCACGGGATTCAGAGAGAGCTCACTTGTGCTCATACTCCACAACAAAATGGAGTAGCAGAGCGGAAGATCCGTCATCTGATGGAAACCTGCAAGTGTTGGCTTCATACAAAAGGTATTCCTAGGTCCTTCTGGGCAGAGGGAATGTCATGTGCATCTTATGTCATCAATCAGATGCCTCTAAGTCTGATCAATATGAAGTATCCCGTTGAGATGATGTTCAAGGAGAAGCCTAGAGTGGAACACCTTCGGGTGTTTGGCTTAACCTGCTATGTACACGTCTCGGATGCTATCGGGACTAAGTTGGATGTGAAGGCAAGAAAGCTTGTCTTTGTGGGTTATGACAAGCGGAAAAAGGGATGGAAGTGTATGGATCCAGTGACGAGGAAGTTCGTCATCTACAGGGATGTGGTCTTCGATGAGCTAACATCCTATGGAGGTAGCTCATATGTGGAGCTATTAGAGAGCAGGTTGGATGAAGGGCAGAAGGAGGCTGCTGAAGATCTTCAAGTGGAGCTGCCTGTGTCACCAGTAGCTCCAGGTGTTTCAAGCTCTAGGGCAGAGGATTCTGGTTTAGGAAGTAGGGGGAGATACGCTCTAAGTGTGCCCGGGAATGGAGCTGATTCTGAATAAGTAACTGAGGTGGTGAGTAAGTGTCAGACTCTTCAGAGATCTAAGAGGACCATAAAGCCACCAGCTCGTTATAGCAAAGGAAACACGGTGAGCCTTGTCTCTTGTTTCTTTGCAGGCCCTCTGGATGAGCGAGAGTTTTCCAGCTTTAATGAAGCCACTAGAGTCAAGGAGTGGGAAGATGTCATAGATGAGGAGATAGCTGCTCTCAAAAAAAATGAGACCTGGTACCTTATGCCCAATGTTGATGACGTTACTCCTGTGACTTGCAAGTGGGTATATAAGCTGAAGAAGAAGGCGGATGGAAGTATCGAGTGGTACAAGGCTCGTCTTGTAGCTCGAGGTTTTTCACAATAGTACGACAAAGACTATAAAGAGACATTTAGTCCGGTGGCAAAGATGACTTCAATTCGAGTGGGGATGGCCTTGACGACATGCAAAGGGTTGAAGATGTGGCAAAAAGACGTAAAGAATGCCTTTCTTTATGGGGAAATCGACAAAGACATCATTATGGATCAGCCACTGGGATACATATCTGGAGAACATCCGGGCTACATCTGTAAGCTCCGGAAAGCCCTCTATGGTTTGAAGTAGGCTCCTCGAGCTTAGTATGGGAAGATCGCAGAATACCTCCAATTCTGCGGTTACCTTGCTTCTAATTCAAACTCGAGCTTGTTCATCAAGAAGAAGGGGGAGCTTTTGGTCTTGGTGTTGTTGTATGTGGATGATATGATCATCACGGGTAACTCCAAGGAGGAGGTTGCTAGGCTCAGGGCAGAGCTAGCTATAAGATTCGAGATGAAGGACTTGGATGAGCTCTACCACTTCCTTAGACTCGAGGTGGAGAGGAAATAGAGCGACATACTCGTTTCCTAAAAGGGCTATGCAGAACGGATCGTTCAACGATTCGGCATACGGTAGGGGAAGAGTAGCTCTACTCCATTTGACTCTGGCATCAAACTTTGGCGAGATGAGGGGAGGATTCTTCCAGATCCTCTTGTGTTCCGGGCTTTGGTTGGGAGCCTTATTTACTCAACGATTACAAATCTAGGCATTGCTTAAACAGTTGGCCGAGTAAGTCGGTATATGGCGGAACCCAGGAAGCCTCATCTGATGGCGACAAGGAACATTCTGAAATATATGAAGTCCACTTCTGATATGGGTCTCATTTATGGGAGAGACACACATTTTACTCATCAAGGATACTGTAACATCCCATTTCCGGCTAGACCCCTAGGATTCGGTTGGTTGTGGTAGAACCCTAGGGAGCCCAAAAACTAGAAATAAATCGGCTAAGAAATCGGGTCACGGGTTGGTCACGCCCGTGACCCGCCATGTCACGCCCGTGACAAGGGCGTGACACGCTCGACGATCGTCGATCCCGATTCGACGATCGTCGAACCAAATTTGACCACACTGCCTGTCACGCCCGTGACGCTTAATGTCACGCCCGTGACATAGGGCGTGACCGTGACCGTCGACTTCAGGTCGACGGGCGTCGACCCAAAATTGAACACACGCCATGTCACGCCCGTGACTTGCCTTGTCACGCTCGTGACATTGGGCGTGACCGCGCTCGACGATCGTCGATTCCAGTTCGACGATCGTCGAACCAGAACTAGACATCAGGCATGTCACGCCCGTGACCCGCATTGTCACGCCCGTGACATTGGGCGTGACCACGCTCGACGATCGTCGATTTCAGCTCGACGATCGTCGGCCAGAATTAGTCACCAGGCCTGTCACGCCCGTGACCCAAGTGTCACGCCCGTGACCACCCTTCGACGATCGTCGATCTCAGTTCGACGATCGTCGAACCCAGAACTACTAACCGGGCCTGTCACGCCCGTGACCCATGTGTCACGCCCGTGACCAAGGCCGAAACGTCAGCCAGACTGGAAATTTCGGTAACCGACGCCTTAATAAATTCTGGCTGTGGGGATGAAAAATCAAGAGCATTCATGGGCCGTTCCCTACTTTAATTATGTTAATAATTAAGGAAAAATTGGGTCCAATAGGAAATTGCCACCTGGCAAGCACCTCTTCATTCCCAACTTTTCAACTGCCATTCGGCATAACCGAAACGTCATAAGAATGTGATTAATGGCCGCCAACGTTTCATCTCCAACGTTCCACCCTTTCCCCTCCCCATTGGCTCATCTATAAAAGATTCCTGACTGCAAGAGGAAAAGGTTACACTCCCTTAACTATTCAGACTTCCTCCTTGCTGTTGAAGAATTTCCGGCGACGCCACCACCGCGCAAATGGCTTCCCGACGCTCTGCACGCCTTCAACCCGCGAACAAGGTCCTCCCCTCCCTCTTCTTCTGCGGATAGATCTTAGGAATCGTTAGGAGAGATATCGGGCTCAAAAGAGCCAGATCGGGTGAGCGTAATGGTGGTTTTCCGAAAATATCATGGTGGCGGGTTCGCCGGAAACCGCCTCTCCGGCGGCCGTGCCGCCGCCCGACGTTAGCCCTCGCCTCAACGGAGGTGGTGGTGGTGGTGGCCGGCCAGGGAGATGGCTGGGTGGCCGGGAAATAGCTTGGAAAGGCTACAGGGAAATTAGGTTTTCAGTCTCTGGTTCGGGCTGTAGAAGAAGATGAACAGTGCCTTTAATTAGATTTTATTTGTAAAATCAATTTCTGAATGAGATTTCTGTCATGTTAAATAATTTGGGAAAAATACTTAGAGGCTCCTACAGGAAAAGTGGTCAACATAGAAACTGTAGCCCTTGAAGTCTAGTTTTATTCAAAATTAATTTCATTCAATTTGGATTCCTGGTTAGACCACAGCACCCTTTTTGGTGAGGTCTATCCAGAGGGCTGCCTTGACCTTAGAAAAATTCCCCACTCCAATCCAGTCGTCCAAACGACTTGAAATTTGGGATGTGGTCTAATCTTACATATATCTAGGTGATATCCAAAAATGAGAATTTTTGGAGAATATTTTTCTATAGTTTTTAGAAAAATTCAATAATCCTAGCCGAATTTAATTAGGTGGTTAAATAATTTCCAAACCCTCCCAAATTTTGGTGAGTGGTCCCTGGGTTCACCATAAGGTTCTGTATAATTTTTCATCTCACTTGGAGATGGTTTGGTTTAGAATTGATCAACCCTAAGTTTTGCCCTAATAAGGGGTCTTAGGTTAAAAGTGCACTTTTGAAGTTTGAGTGGTGAGATCACCTCAACAGAGGCTGAGATTTTTACCACTGGCTAGTAATGTTTTCTAGCACCCCCTCATGGAGTTTGAGGTGGATCGGGGTAAGTTTACCCTAAGGACCAAGGCCAAACCCTAAGGATGGATCTTGGTGGTTTGTGAAGGTCATGTGGTCAAATGACCTTGGATTGAACCGAGGTCGGATTATGAGAACCATAGGGCTAATATAGTTCTCTGGATGAAATTTTAGTGGATTTGGAGATCGTTGGGATGTCTAAAAACCTAACCCTAGTTTAGGGCGCAAAACTTATAGAGATAGGAAATGACACCAAACCACATTGAAAAGTGATGGGAATTGGGTAGAGTGGATTATAGGGGTAGTACAAGCTCTGGATATTTTTCTATGAATTTTATGCTCACTATTTTGGGTACTTCTTTAATGAATTGGTAGTTGCATGATTTGCTTAGAAAATTTATTATGGAGTACAAACTTCCTGGAAATTGATGAAATTTAGGCAGAGAACCTTTATTATGGTTTTAAAACTCTGTGAATTTTTATGGGATTTTTAGAAGTTTAATTCTAAGGCTTTCTTCATTAAGTGTTATTTATCATGGATATTGGATTAAATCTATTTTGGTGCTTAGCAAGCTGATAAAATTATGATTCTCTGCACAAAAATCTTTTATATATCATACTACTGACTAGTGATTTTTCTATAATTTTTAGATGAATAATTTCTGTACTTCCTTCATTAAGTAGGATTGACGTGATTATACTGACTAAATTAATTAGAGGTTAAATACTTTCTATAAAAATCTGAGAATTTGCATTTGAGGTTATCTTGCTGTTATTTAATGAACTTAATTTTTGGGTGGCCATAACTTAAGAATATCATATAGTTCATGTTAAAAATACCCATGGCCAATCTTTGAGAAAAATAAAATAAATATCAGATTAATTAGGAAAATTATAAATTCCTGGATTTAAGCTAATTAGGTCATGATAGTCCTCCAGTAAATATTATAGGAGATTTGGAAGATAATTTGGAGTACCTCCCCTTGTGTACCACATATAGCTTAGGATGGTCTGCATTTAGTAAAACCACGGAATTCTGATAATCGATGGTTGGTAGGGCAAATTTAGAATGAGTTCATTATTAGAAGTCAGGATAAGTAGAATGTGGAACTGGTTAGGATAAGAGAGTACGGGAACGACGAAAGACCGTCCGCCCCGGGAGGAAGAGGAAGAGTCTTAATACGCTAGGGTTAGATTCATTATAACATTAAAAGGGGATTGGGTAAAGGGTAGACAACCAATAATAATAAGTGCCTTGCGAAAGGGAACTTCGGGCCGTAATGCACCGTCTTGGTTCCTAGTGCCCCTTGAGAGCCCTCACGGGGTATACCGGGGGCAGTCCTGGGCTAACGTAAACCATAGGAGTAATAAATTAAAAGAGCAACTAGTATAATTAGGGTTGCACACACTCACTCCCCGGTAGCTAGGAAAGTAGAATTATAGGATTACTTGCCATCAGACAGTAGCTCTGAAGGTAGATGCACGGACAGTACTGTCCGGGGGGCCGCGGGCTCGAGGGTTGGAGTACGGAGAAAGGTGGTGGGTCATCGGTACTAGGCGATCGATCACACCGACAGCGGTACGATGACTCGGAGAAAAGTCTGGAGGGTACATCCAGCAGCAGTACGCGGATACTCTAGGTTGTGTTCTTCTAGGGGCGTACGGAAGGGCTAGGCCTGGTAGTGTGGTTACCTGCCTAGGAGTGGGGGGCCCGACCCACTGTCTCCGTTTGCCACTACGGAGGTTCCTGGGGGTGAAGCTAGCCTCCCGAACAGGGGGAACTAAAGGTCTGTGCGCATAGAGTCGTGTGTGTGGGTTGCACTTGCATGAATCATGGCATAGCACGTTTGCATATAACCGTCACCCCAACGTATAAATCGGTATGGGACTTTTTATACGATGGGAGCCTTGCAGAAGATCCCTTAACTTATAAGTTTGTATGGGCATTCATATAAGTTAAGGTTACTTACATACTTACTTACTGTTCTCTAGTTGTCTTTTTATATAAATTGCTTCTTATTAATTGTTCTACCTATTACAACATTTATACTGCTCCCCGATATAACTTGCTAGTTAGGTCCACCGACACTTGCTTGTCTATTCTCCACTTTTGTAGCTTCCCTTTCCTCCTCTCCGCCCGGTGCTTAGGAGCCGTGGTGGGAGGGGTAGGGGATGATAGGGCTTAGTCTTTATGACTAATGGTTTTCGAACCAAACATTACAGGAGCTCCGGATGGGAGACAGGGACCAGCACCAGCGGAGTACGGTGCGCATGGAGGTGGGACAGTCTAGCACCGGTGCACCTGCGACCAGCTCCGTGAGTGATTAGCATTTCCTTAGCTTCCGTGATGAGAGACTTGTAGTGAGGACTCTGATGTACTGGGCTCAAGCCCATTTATCTATTTTCTTATTATTGTATTGATGGACTGGATATGATTCTCTTTTATATACATGTTTTCTGTGGACTTGTTTACACTTTTGTATAAATGCTTCTCTCGTTTGTGATCGAAAAGGGCCGGCAGAATTGGCGATTTGTAGTGGTTGCCTTCCCGAGATGTCGGTGCCACCGCAAAGCGGCAATTCTGGGCTAAGACCCCCGATGGTTGAAAAAGGAAAAAAAAAGGGGGTCTTACAAGTGGTATCAGAGGAGACCTCGATCGAAAGAGAAGTAGTCCACAGAAACCTTGGGCCACCCCCGTGCGAGCTTAGTTTGCGGACAAACTAGCAGCGAAAGCAGTGGTGTGCCCATAAGGGAAATCACATGTGAAAGTCCATTATAACTCTTCTTAAATTCCATTCATTCGCTCTCTAACAAATGGAATTTTTGCTTGTAGCCTGCGACGAACCCTACATCGCAGCAGGGGACACCTCAGGCCCCGGATGTGGTCCTGACTCCGCCAGCACCCGTTCCGTTCCAGCAGACGGAGATGGGGCAAACATTGACGGCCATCTTGGAGGCCTTCAGAGCTCAGCAAGCCCCGGCCCCACAGCCGAACCCCGGGGCCAATTGGATGACTGTCTTCCGGGGACTATCCCCTCCATCCTACCAGGGGACGGAGTCCGCAGTACATACGGAGGAGTGGTTGGACACCATTTACGAGATGCTGGCAGGGATTCGATGCCCCACGGAGGAGGCAGTTGCCTTGGCAGTCTCCTGCTTAGAGTCACACGGAAAGAGATGGTGGAAATCTCAGCTGGACACCACCTTTGCAGGGGTGGATTGTGCTGATATTACCTGGGAGGAGTTCAGAGCAGCGCTCTTGGGACACTTTGTACCTCAGTCGGCGAGAGATGACCTGGAGGATAGGTTCCTGCGGTTGAGGCAGGGGAGCAGGACCGTGGTGGAGTACTATCAGGAGTTCACACACCTGGCCCGATATGCGGACGCTTACCAGTTAGACGATGCTGGCTATGCCCGGAGGTTTTATAAGGGGCTGCAGGATGACATGAGGCAGGCCCTCCTTTTCGTTTCAGAGGGGAGTCTGGCCAGGATTCTGGAGATGGCTAAGAAGAGAGAGGCGGATCAGCTTACAGTGAGGAGCCGGAAGAGACCGGCTGATGATACAGTGATTGGAGGACGTAGAGACCGCCCTCGAGGCCAAGTTATTGGAGAGAGAAGGAACGGGGATCAGCCCCATCAGGAGTTTGGGCAGGAGCAGAGGACTCAGGGGGTATTGGCTCCCCAGCCTATACAGATGCTGGAAATGCCAAGGACGGCAGGGCAGCCACCAGTATGCTATCAGTGCAACCAGCCGGGGCATATCAAGCGAAACTGCCCAGTGGGGCGAGCACCCCCACCAGCACATCAGGACGCTCCACCCCCCAGACAGTTTGGCGGACGAGGACAGGACCGAGGACGAGGATTTCAGGATCGAGGTCGTAGACAAGAGAGAGAGAGCAGGTGTACGCTCTAGACCTGACACAGCCTCGGGACCCGGAGCAGGTTATCACAGGTATGGCAGCATTTTTAAATTTTCTTCATACAAACTACTATTTTAGACGTAACCTGCTTAGAAATTTAAGAGAAGATGAACTGCAACAAAATACTAAGACACTTAATTACCCCAGGCATAGTTTTCGTTAGCGGCAAGCCCGCTCACACCCTCTTTGACACCGGTGCGTCGCAATCATTCGTGTCAGAGGATTTCGTGAAAGGACTGGCAGGAGTGGAGCTGAGCACCGGGAAGATGCTGAGGGTGCGCCTACCCGATGGATCGGAGATATTGACCTCTACTCATTGTGATATGGAAGCAAGGATCGGCGGAAAGGCGTTTGAGGCACCCGCGACGGTTTTGAGGATGCCAGATTACGATCTGATTCTGGGCATGACCTGGCTGTACTGGAACCATGCCCAGATCGATTGCGTGGCAAAGAGGATCACCGTGAGGCACGACGACTCCTTCATTGTTATCGAAGGTATTACATCAGCACCCCGTACCTTACTTTCTTCTATACAGGCCGTTAAGGCCCACCTGCAGGGGGAAGAGGTTTATCAGATCCTCTTTGAGGCGGTCGTAGCCAAGGACTCCATTGCAGATATTCCAGTGGTGCGGGACTTCGCCGACGTGTTTCCGGAGAAGCTACCAGGGTTACCCCCGCACCGAGAGAGGGACTTTCAGATTCAGCTTATACCAGGGGCTAAGCCGGTATCCAGAGCTCCCTATCGAATGGCCCCAAAGGAGTTGGTGGAATTCCGGAGTCAGCTTCAGGAGTTAGTGGAGGCCGGGTTCGTTCGGCCTAGCTCTTCACCATGGGGAGCTCCGGTGCTGTTCGTTAAGAAGAAGGACGGGACCCTCCGACTGTGCATAGATTACCGGGCTCTAAACCGGTTGACGGTCCGGAATACTTATCCCTTACCACGGATAGACGAGCTATTTGACCAGCTGGAGGGAGCCCATTGGTTCTCAAAGCTGGATCTGAGATCAGGATACTACCAGCTTCGCATTCGGGAGGAGGACATCCCGAAGACGGCGTTCAGCAGCAGATACGGCTTGTACGAGTTTACCGTGATGCCGTTCGGGCTCACGAATGCACCCTCCGCATTCATGACTTTGATGAATCGGGTGTTCGAGGAATACCTAGATGTCTTCGTCATTGTATTCATCGACGACATCCTCATCTATTCAAGGACGGAGGAGGAGCACGCGAGACATCTAGCCTTGACCTTGGAGAAGCTGCGGGAGCACGAGATGTATGCCAAGTACAGCAAGTGCCAGTTTTGGCTAAAAGAGGTGGCATTTCTGGGTCACGTCATCAGTGGAGCAGGTCTGGCAGTGGATCCGGCAAAGATCCAGGCAGTACGGGATTGGCCACCACTAAAGTCGGCCACGGATGTTCGGAGTTTCTTGGGACTTGCCGGTTACTACCGGAAGTTCGTAAAGGGGTTCTCTCAGATTGCCCTTCCTCTTACGTCTCTGACGAAGAAGGAGTCCCCTTTTACTTGGACGCCGCGGTGCGAATCTGCCTTCCAGGAGCTGAAGGATCGTCTCACCTCGGCCCCCATCCTTGCTCTCCCATCAGGGAGGGAGGGATTTCAGGTATATGCAGATGCTTCCTATCAGGGGATGGGCGCCGTCCTTATGCAGAATGGGCACGTAATCGCCTATGCCTCCCGTCAGTTGAAGCAGCACGAGCAGAACTACCCCGTGCACGATTTGGAGATGGGGGCAGTCATTTTTGCTCTTAAGATCTGGCGGCACTATCTCTACGGGGTACATTGTGATATCTTCTCCGATCACAAGAATCTGAAGTACGTCGACACCCAGAAGGAGTTAAACATCAGGCAGAGACGCTGGGTGGAGTTCCTTTCGGACTACCAGTATACCATGCACTACCATCCGGGGAAGGCGAACGTGGTTGCGGATGCTCTGAGCCGGAGAGCGAGTACGACTGGAGTAGGCCCGCAGCTGATGGCCTTGGAGTTGATTAGATCATTCGAGGAGATGCAGATTTCGCTAGTATCTGAGGATGACCCGGAGCTGTACATGGAGTACCTGGGGTCGATGGCTACTACAGATGATATCCGAGACCGCATCAGAGATGGGCAGAGGCTGGACGAGAGAGCTGAGCCGATATTCCGGGCCTTGGAGGAAGGCACGACAGGAGATTATACTTTGAGGGATGGGCTTCTGTGTTTCCGGGGCAGAGTCTACATACCAGCAGGAGGACGGATCCGGGAAGACATTTTGGAGGAAGCTCACTGCAGCCGGTATTCGGTGCACCCGGGGATCACCAAGATGGTAAAGGATTTAAAGAGGACGATGTACTGGCCGGGTATGAAGAAAGATATTACATATTTTGTGACGCATTGTGAGGCCTGCCAGCTCGTGAAGGCGGAGTGTAGGAACCCGGCAGGATTGCTGCAGCCGCTTCCAGTGCCGGAGTGGAAGTTTGAGGATATAGCCATGGACTTTATACATGGGTTACCTAGATCCCGTGCGGGGAACGACTCGATCTGGGTGATAGTGGACAGGCTGACAAAGGTGGCCAGATTCATCCCAGTGGTGAAGGACACGCCGGTCAGTGTATTGGTACGGAGGTTCATCGAGCAGTTTGTGCGTTATCATGGGGTGCCCAAGACTATCGTTTCGGATCGGGATGGGCGGTTCACATCCAGGGAATGGAGGTCAGTCCAGGCCCATCTGGGTTCTCGGTTGACATTCAGCACAGCTTTCCACCCTCAGACCGACGGACAGACAGAGCGCACAAACCGTACACTAGAGGATCTGTTACGACTGTGTATTTTGGACCGTGGCGAGCCTTGGGAGAGATTGTTGCCACTGGTCGAGTTTTCGTACAACAACGCTCATCAGTCCAGCATAGGCATGGCTCCATACGAAGCGTTGTACGGAAGGAGATGCAGAACCCCACTATCATGGGTTCAGGATGAGGATCCGCAGGCGCTGGGCTCGGAGTTTGTGGGAGATACAGATGCTCAGATCAGATTGATCCGAGACAGGATGTTGGAAGCCCAGAGTAGACAGGCGAAATACTACGATGCGAGACATCGCCAAGTGGAGTTCCAGGTGGGGGACCGAGTCTTCTTGAAGATACGGCCGATGCACGGAGTCTCGCGGGTTTGCGGGCGGAGGAAGCTCAGTCCGAGATATATGGGGCCCTACAGGATCCTGGAGCGGATCGGCCCCTTAGCCTATAGACTGGAACTACCGCCGGAGTTAGCGGGATTGCATGACGTCTTCCACGTCTCCTCACTTCGGAGGGCTCTGCTACGCCCTGAGCAGCTGATTCCCTCGGCAGATGGCCCGGTGGCCTCGGATCGGTCAGTCAACATGGAGCCTATCAGGATTGACGATACGGCAGTGCGGGTCTTGCGGAGAAAGAATGTCCCGTTGGTCAAGGTTCTGTGGAACAATCATGGGCAGGAGGAGCATACATGGGAGCCACAGGACTTGATGCGGCAAAAATATCCGGAACTTTTTCGTCAGGTATACCTCAAAACCCCTCTGGACAATCATTTGCCTTCCTGTTTTAAACCAATGGAATGGAAATTTCAAGAATAGGGGCTAATCTTTTGTTTATTGGGGTGTATATACCTAGTTAGGTGGGCGAATTAAACCTTAGATTCGGAACCGCACAAACAAACGTAGCGTAGGGAGGTAATCATTCGGTTCTCATGGGATGTTACAAGCTTAACTTTTCCCGATTTGAGTCCCGTAGGCTTAACCTTAATTTCGGGGACGAAATCTTTGTTTTGTTTATTGGGATTTGTAACATCCCATTTCCGGCTAGACCCCTAGGAGTCGGTTGGTTGTGGTAGAACCCTAGGGAGCCCAAAAACTAGAAATAAATCGGCTAAGAAATCGGGTCACGGGTTGGTCACGCCCGTGACCCGCCATGTCACGCCCGTGACAAGGGCGTGACACGCTCGACGATCGTCGATCCCGATTCGACGATCGTCGAACCAAATTTGACCACACTGCCTGTCACGCCCGTGACGCTTAATGTCACGCCCGTGACATAGGGCGTGACCGTGACCGTCGACTTCAGGTCGACGGGCGTCGACCCAAAATTGAACACACGCCATGTCACGCCCGTGACTTGCCTTGTCACGCCCGTGACATTGGGCGTGACCGCGCTCGACGATCGTCGATTCCAGTTCGACGATCGTCGAACCAGAACTAGACATCAGGCATGTCACGCCCGTGACCCGCATTGTCACGCCCGTGACATTGGGCGTGACCACGCTCGACGATCGTCGATTTCAGCTCGACGATCGTCAGCCAGAATTAGTCACCAGGCCTGTCACGCCCGTGACCCAAGTGTCATGCCCGTGACCACCCTTCGACGATCGTCGATCTCAGTTCGACGATCGTCGAACCCAGAACTACTAACCGGGCCTGTCACGCCCGTGACCCATGTGTCACGCCCGTGACCAAGGCCGAAACGTCAGCCAGACTGGAAATTTCGGTAACCGACGCCTTAATAAATTCTGGCTGTGGGGATGAAAAATCAAGAGCATTCATGGGCCGTTCCCTACTTTAATTATGTTAATAATTAAGGAAAAATTGGGTCCAATAGGAAATTGCCACCTGGCAAGCACCTCTTCATTCCCAACTTTTCAACTGCCATTCGGCATAACCGAAACGTCATAAGAATGTGATTAATGGCCGCCAACGTTTCATCTCCAACGTTCCACCCTTTCCCCTCCCCATTGGCTCATCTATAAAAGATTCCTGACTACAAGAGGAAAAGGTTACACTCCCTTAACTATTCAGACTTCCTCCTTGCTGTTGAAGAATTTCCGGCGACGCCACCACCGCGCAAATGGCTTCCCGACGCTCTGCACGCCTTCAACCCGCGAACAAGGTCCTCCCCTCCCTCTTCTTCTGCGGATAGATCTTAGGAATCGTTAGGAGAGATATCGGGCTCAAAAGAGCCAGATCGGGTGAGCGTAATGGTGGTTTTCCGAAAATATCATGGTGGCGGGTTCGCCGGAAACCGCCTCTCCGGCGGCCGTGCCGCCGCCCGACGTTAGCCCTCGCCTCAACGGAGGTGGTGGTGATGGTGGCCGGCCAGGGAGATGGCTGGGTGGCCGGGAAATAGCTTGGAAAGGCTACAGGGAAATTAGGTTTTCAGTCTCTGGTTCGGGCTGTAGAAGAAGATGAACAGTGCCTTTAATTAGATTTTATTTGTAAAATCAATTTCTGAATGAGATTTCTATCATGTTAAATAATTTGGGAAAAATACTTAGAGGCTCCTACAGGAAAAGTGGTCAACATAGAAACTGTAGCCCTTGAAGTCTAGTTTTATTCAAAATTAATTTCATTCAATTTGGATTCCTGGTTAGACCACAGCACCCTTTTTGGTGAGGTCTATCCAGAGGGCTGCCTTGACCTTAGAAAAATTCCCCACTCCAATCCAGTAGTCCAAACGACTTGAAATTTGGGATGTGGTCTAATCTTACATATATCTAGGTGATATCCAAAAATGAGAATTTTTGGAGAATATTTTTCTATAGTTTTTAGAAAAATTCAATAATCCTAGCCGAATTTAATTAGGTGGTTAAATAATTTCCAAACCCTCCCAAATTTTGGTGAGTGGTCCCTGGGTTCACCATAAGGTTCTGTATAATTTTTCATCTCACTTGGAGATGGTTTGGTTTAGAATTGATCAACCCTAAGTTTTGCCCTAATAAGGGGTCTTAGGTTAAAAGTGCACTTTTGAAGTTTGAGTGGTGAGATCACCTCAACAGAGGCTGAGATTTTTACCACTGGCTAGTAATGTTCTCTAGCACCCCCTCATGGAGTTTGAGGTGGATCGGGGTAAGTTTACCCTAAGGACCAAGGCCAAACCCTAAGGATGGATCTTGGTGGTTTGTGAAGGTCATGTGGTCAAATGACCTTGGATTGAACCGAGGTCGGATTATGAGAACCATAGGGCTAATATAGTTCTCTGGATGAAATTTTAGTGGATTTGGAGATCGTTGGGATGTCTAAAAACCTAACCCTAGTTTAGGGCGCAAAACTTATAGAGATAGGAAATGACACCAAACCACATTGAAAAGTGATGGGAATTGGGTAGAGTGGATTATAGGGGTAGTACAAGCTCTGGATATTTTTCTATGAATTTTATGCTCACTATTTTGGGTACTTCTTTAATGAATTGGTAGTTGCATGATTTGCTTAGAAAATTTATTATGGAGTACAAACTTCCTGGAAATTGATGAAATTTAGGCAGAGAACCTTTATTATGGTTTTAAAACTCTGTGAATTTTTATGGGATTTTTAGAAGTTTAATTCTAAGGCTTTCTTCATTAAGTGTTATTTATCATGGATATTGGATTAAATCTATTTTGGTGCTTAGCAAGCTGATAAAATTATAATTCTCTGCACAAAGATCTTTTATATATCATACTACTGACTAGTGATTTTTCTATAATTTTTAGATGAATAATTTCTGTACTTCCTTCATTAAGTAGGATTGACGTGATTATACTGACTAAATTAATTAGAGGTTAAATACTTTCTATAAAAATCTGAGAATTTGCATTTGAGGTTATCTTGCTGTTATTTAATGAACTTAATTTTTGGGTGGCCATAACTTAAGAATATCATATAGTTCATGTTAAAAATACCCATGGCCAATCTTTGAGAAAAATAAAATAAATATCAGATTAATTAGGAAAATTATAAATTCCTGGATTTAAGCTAATTAGGTCATGATAGTCCTCCAGTAAATATTATAGGAGATTTGGAAGATAATTTGGAGTACCTCCCCTTGTGTACCACATATAGCTTAGGATGGTCTGCATTTAGTAAAACCACGGAATTCTGATAATCGATGGTTGGTAGGGCAAATTTAGAATGAGTTCATTATTAGAAGTCAGGATAAGTAGAATGTGGGACTGGTTAGGATAAGAGAGTACGGGAACGACGAAAGACCGTCCGCCCCGGGAGGAAGAGGAAGAGTCTTAATACGCTAGGGTTAGATTCATTATAACATTAAAAGGGGATTGGGTAAAGGGTAGACAACCAATAATAATAAGTGCCTTGCGAAAGGGAACTTCGGGCCGTAATGCACCGTCTTGGTTCCTAGTGCCCCTTGAGAGCCCTTCACGGGGTATACCGGGGGCAGTCCTGGGCTAACGTAAACCATAGGAGTAATAAATTAAAAGAGCAACTAGTATAATTAGGGTTGCACACACTCACTCCCCGGTAGCTAGGAAAGTAGAATTATAGGATTACTTGCCATCAGACAGTAGCTCTGAAGGTAGATGCACGGACAGTACTGTCCGGGGGGCCGCGGGCTCGAGGGTTGGAGTACGGAGAAAGGTGGTGGGTCATCGGTACTAGGCGATCGATCACACCGACAGCGGTACGATGACTCGGAGAAAAGTCTGGAGGGTACATCCAGCAGCAGTACGCGGATACTCTAGGTTGTGTTCTTCTAGGGGCGTACGGAAGGGCTAGGCCTGGTAGTGTGGTTACCCGCCTAGGAGTGGGGGGCCCGACCCACTGTCTCCGTTTGCCACTACGGAGGTTCCTGGGGGTGAAGCTAGCCTCCCGAACAGGGGGAACTAAAGGTCTGTGCGCATAGAGTCGTGTGTGTGGGTTGCACTTGCATGAATCATGGCATAGCACGTTTGCATATAACCGTCACCCCAACGTATAAATCGGTATGGGACTTTTTATACGATGGGAGCCTTGCAGAAGATCCCTTAACTTATAAGTTTGTATGGGCATTCATATAAGTTAAGGTTACTTACATACTTACTTACTGTTCTCTAGTTGTCTTTTTATATAAATTGCTTCTTATTAATTGTTCTACCTATTACAACATTTATACTGCTCCCCGATATAACTTGTTAGTTAGGTCCACCGACACTTGCTTGTCTATTCTCCACTTTTGTAGCTTCCCTTTCCTCCTCTCCGCCCGGTGCTTAGGAGCCGTGGTGGGAGGGGTAGGGGATGATAGGGTTTAGTCTTTATGACTAATGGTTTTCGAACCAAACATTACAGGAGCTCCGGATGGGAGACAGGGACCAGCACCAGCGGAGTACGGTGCGCATGGAGGTGGGACAGTCTAGCACCGGTGCACCTGCGACCAGCTCCGTGAGTGATTAGCATTTCCTTAGCTTCCGTGATGAGAGACTTGTAGTGAGGACTCTGATGTACTGGGCTCAAGCCCATTTATCTATTTTCTTATTATTGTATTGATGGACTGGATATGATTCTCTTTTATATACATGTTTTCTGTGGACTTGTTTACACTTTTGTATAAATGCTTCTCTCGTTTGTGATCGAAAAGGGCCGGCAGAATTGGCGATTTGTAGTGGTTGCCTTCCCGAGATGTCGGTGCCACCGCAAAGCGGCAATTCTGGGCTAAGACCCCCGGTGGTTGAAAAAGGAAAAAAAAAGGGGGTCTTACAGATACTCGGATGCTGATTATGGAGGAGATTCAGACGACTGGAAGTCAACATCCAGTTATGTCTTCACGTGTGGATCAGTCAGTATCTCTTGGTGTAGCAAAAAGCAAGACTCAGTGTCCATCTCTACTATAGAAGCTGAGTACAAGGCTTCGGCTTTGGCAGCTCGGGAAGCCATCTGGCTTAGGAGGCTAGTAGAGGACGTCTATAAAGAAGTGCGCAGTCCAACTCTACTTCGCGGTGAAAATGAGAGTGCCCTGAAATTGGTTAATAATCCTGTTTGCCACGCACAAACCAAGCATATAAAGATTGAGCACCACTTTATTCGAGAGAAGGTGTTGGAGGGATCTCTTATGGTTGAACATGTGCGGAGTGAGGACAATATTGCGGACATCTTCATGAAGCTGTTGTCGAAGGAGCCATTTACACAGTCACGTGGACTGCTGGGTTTGGTCACCACTTCTCACTTCAAGGGGGAGTGTTGAAATTGTGAAGCGGAAGTGGGGGTTAATCAGGCAGACCGTGCGGCCTGGGTGGATAGTCCTGCGAACTGATGGTGTGGCCTGGGCGGTCTAATCATGTGGCCTAGTGATGGCGACAAGCCAGTTCGTCTTGTTGTTTTACAATTGGTTAGTTCTCTGGAGTAACCGTGCGGATAGGTGGTGTATCACACACTGGCAGAAAAGATAATTCTCTGGATCTGCAATCTCCTTGATGATGATCGGCTTGATTTCCTTGAAGAACTTGTAGAACATATCCACCATAATCCTCTGATCAACTTGTTGAAAGGATCAAATGATTTTCTTGAAGACCTTCGTCTTCCTTCTTCTTCTTGGAGTTGTCGTCCTCCCCTGACTTGGAAGAAATTAGAATGAAAGAATTGATTTGTTGAATTTCTGATTGTTTATTCTATGTAGATAACTACTCTATTTATAGCATTCATGGTTTGTTGGCTTCTGATTGATGACATCATCATTATGTCATCATACTCTAAGTCTTCCTTCAAATAGTTTCTGATGAGATATCACGTTACTGTAGCTGATGTGATATTTCTGACTTGTCTTGACACTTCTATGTTGACTCTATACATCTTCAGAAACATAAGTGTCGAGATGTCCAAAGTGTCTCGATACTATATTACTTAAGTATTCTTAGAAGGTGTCGAGACATCTTAACAGTCTCGACACAATACTACTTAGTAGAATTTTTGGTCTGAACTTGAAGGTGTCGAGATAGTTGACTTGTCTCGACACAAGTGTCGATTGTGTTGACATCTTTAAATCTGCACTGTGTCGAGACAGTTGAATTGTCTTGACACTACTGTCTGTCGGGTGTCGACACTTGATTTAATTCTTCACTGTGTCGAGACAGTTGAATTTTCTCGACACTACTGTCTGTCGGGTGTCGACATCTTTAATTCTACACTTCAGTCTTCACTGTGTCGAGATAATTATATTGTCTCGACACTACTGTCTTAAGGTGTCAAGATATCTGACTTGTCTTGACACATCTGTCTTGATCTTCAAAGTGTCGAGATAACGAAATTGTTTCAACATTACTGTCTTGATCTTCAAAGTGTCGAGATAACTGACTTGTATCAACATAGCTTACTTGATCTTCAAAGTATCAAGATAACTAACTTGTCTCGACACAGCTCCTATAAAGGTGTCGACATAGTTGAAGTGTGTTGACACTTTTGTACATAGCAATTTTTCTGCACTACAATTTGCTAGACGTTGACTATTCTGACTTCACTCAGCACTTTTAGCTGTATGGCGTTGAGTGAACTTGCTTCACTCGACGCTTTTGTACTTAGGCAATTTTTTGCCTTTCCAGTCAGCTTCTTTGAGCCCACTTGTCAATATAACTTGGACCACCTGTCCAATCAATATGACATAGGCAACCTGCATGCATGAACTGAAACATACATCAAATACATACATGTATATATCATTGAGTTAAAAGTGCTTCTTCAAATCAAGTACATTGTATTCAATGTACCCAACAATCTCCCCCTATTTGGAGAAGTCATAACCCCAATTCAATGATATACACCACAATACCAAAATATAATAATTAAGATGTATATGAAAAGTGCTGAATAAAACTATAAAGAACACAACAATGATAACACACATATAACATAGTGCAACCAAATTTTTCATTCCAATTTGTTAAAAGATTACACTTTTTAGTTTTTTTATACAATATTCTTAAAACAAAAATTACATAATTCCTAGAAAAAGAAACAATATTCTAAGATTGCTCTGGCTCTTTGATGACAATGCCTTTTCCTGATTGTATTTTACCTTTGACTTCAGGCACCTTGTCATCAACCACCTTCTCCTTTCCCTTGGCATTCTTGACTTTAGAGATCTCTTCTTGCTTGAGCCTTTGTCTTTCAAGATAATGATAGGGCATGGGAAATTACTTGTTTTGTTCAATAGAATCGGCTGGGATCTTCCCTACCTTCAGATCATTTCTGAATTTGTGGATGATCTCCTGCTGCTTTGTATGCTTGATCCATTCCTGTTCTGAATACAATTTTCCCCTATTAGCTATATTATTATTGACTGCTTCCCATGCAGTGAGTATAATGGATCTAGAAGTTGGACTCCATTACTCAAAATCTTGCTTAGCTTCAGCCTACTCCATGAATCTTTTCTTAGATAATTGAACTTCTTTCTCTTTGAGCAATGCAGAAGCAGTCATCTCCACCTCCTCACATACTATATTCTGAATTTGTGGTGGAGGATTGTACATGGACTGTACTGCAGTTTGAATGGCCTCAAAATGAGCTGGTTTGCAGTCAGACTCAACAGTTTGATCTTCAACATATCTTAAGGGAGGAAAGCCTAGAGTTTATCTGATGCTATTGGAGGTCTAAATAGCATGCTCAGAGCTTGACTTAATCATTAATTACTCTCTCCCCCTTTATGACTTCTCTTTCTACATGATCTCTTAAGTCATTTTTGTGAAATTTGACCTGACCCTCTAGATGGGTAATACCTGAGGACAAATGATTCTTTGCTTTAAGCAAGTGGCCATCCAAGTCTTTGCAAGAAACCTTGATATTCTGAGTCATAGAGGCTTAGTGAGTAGATAGCTGAGTTTTAATATCTTTGGAGGCAGAGGTTATCTTAGTCTCTAGAGCAGTAGTTTGCTCATCTATCTTTACCAATGTAGCATCATGCATTACTATCATGTTTTCATTCATTCCATTCTGATTTTTCATGACATATCTTTCTAGTTGATTCCTTTGTTGATCTAGCATTATCTGCATTTGAACTAGAAGTGAGCTTAAATCCCTAGCAAGAGCAGGTGTTGTTCTATACTGAATGATCTTCTTATAACTTCTACTTCTCTTTTTGAGTTCAGATAATTTTCTTTTCCTTATTTGAGAGGCTTCTTCCTTCTCAGATTATGAAGAACTAACTACTTCAACAGATGTAGGCTCTTTAGCTCTTTCAGTATTTGGGGCCAAATCTGTTAACTCCCCCTCAACTCTTGTACCTTCTTCACTAAGATTTATGTCATCATGAACTAGATCCTCTTGAAGAGCAGTCATCTCCCCTGGATATCTGTATCTTTATCCTGAAATATTTCTTCCTCTATTTCCTTAGAGACTGCCTCCTCAATCTCCCTATCAGGCATTTTCTGTTCAGGAACCTCTGCTTGATCCAGAACAGTGTACAGCTCTTGTACTACTTCCATTACAATTGTATTTACAGTATCCAAATCTATATCTGGGAGAAAATTGAGGTTCTCCCCCTCACTTGGATCCCTACCTAGAATTATCTCCCCCTGCATCTGATCACCAGTAGCTGGAGAGGTCCTTGGAGATTTTTAAGGTGTTGTATCATCCTGTTTCTCTAAGCTGGGACTTCCCTGATTTTCAGAATCACTGGAAGATTCTTCCTCCACAACCAATGTTTTCTTCTTTTTCTCCTTCTCCTTCTCCATTATAGGTGTTTCCTTAGATAGTACTCTATCCCACCTTGTCAGTATCATCGTGTCCATTCTTCTCATATGATTGATCTTAGATCCAATCTTGAGGCTATCAGGAATGGCATGTACCAAGTAGAGGCTTATGATTCTGCCCATATTGGGCTTCTTGATGCTTTCTGCAATCTTGTCAAAGACTATTTTGCTCCAGTTAGTCTTGACTTTGAAGATTATTCTAGTCATTATCTCAAACAGAGATGCAAAAATTATATCATGTGCTCCTGTTTTACACAGCAGCACCTTCCCTATAATCTCAGAAAGTAATTTTCCATGGTTATTCATACCCTTCCTGATCAGGGTGCTTCCAATTTTTGTGATTGGGGCCAATCCACAGTACTTTAAAGATTCTGTTGTCTTGGCAGAATCTAGGTCATCTTCTTGATTAATCCTTGGCAATTGAAATATCTTGGTCAGTCTCCTGGTTGTGATTTTTACCTTTGCTCCATTCACCTTGGACTTAATCTTTTCTGAGTTTGAATCGATATTTGCATTAGAGAAGAATTCTGAAACTTCACATTTCTAGATATTTGATGGTTCTAAAAGAAGATATTCGAATCCTGCTTCTGTGATTAGGGCTATAATATTCTTAATTTCTTCCGACGTTGAATCAAATCCATTGCGAACAAGGTCATAGCCTTCAAAGATGGTATCGTCATTCTTGGGTGACATTGGAGTGGAGAGAAATGGTTGACTAGTGTCGATTGATCAGGGTTCTAGGACTCGACACTCAGGAATCAATAGTTCACAAAATCAAGAAAGCATAGTCGATTTCTACTCTCACACCCTATTTATAGTCTAAACTTTCCTGAAGACGAAAGGGCGCACTGCATTTAGATTGTTCCAAATTTTTAGGTAAATACCTAGTGTCGACACAGGGAAAATTTGTCTGTCGAGATTTGTCGACACAAGTTGACACAAGGATTATGTCTCTCGACATATACCTTAGGGTCTCGACACCCTAGATGTCTCGACACTTACTTTGGTGTCTCGACACATTGCAGTATACAGTGTCGACACAACTTCTGGTGTCTCGACACATTACAATATACGGTGTTGCCATATTTCTGGTGTCTTGACATTTTCTTTGATGTCTCGACACATTCTCTGATGTCTCGACACAACTTTTGACTTAGTCAATATTGTGTTTTCTAAACTATAGATACTTGACATTTTTGTGGTCTATTCTTGATATTTAGGTAAGTAAACTTAATTACTGACTAATATATTTTATTCTAATTTTTATCAGTCCTTTTATATATATATGCATTAATTATTCAAGATTCAACATATCAAGTTCAAACTTAAAGAAATTAAATTTCTCTTCATCTAGAGGCTTAGTGAAAATATCTGCAATTTGCTTATTTGTATGAACAAATTCTAGATTGATATCTCTATTTTCTATATGCTCCCTAATAAAGTGATATCTAATTTCAATATATTTAGTTCTACTATGTGACACGGGATTGTTTGCAATAGAAATGACATTAGTAGAATCACAATATAATGAAATTTTACTTAGCTGAATGTTGTAATCTTGAAATTGATGTTGAATCCAAAGCAATTGTGCACAACAACTTCAGCTAAAATGTACTCAGATTCAGTAGTGGATATTGCTACACTTATTTGTTTTTTATTGCTCCATGACACCAGCCTTCTTCTAAGGAATTGACATGATCCTGAAGTGCTTTTCCTATCTTTTTTACAAACTATATAATCTGCTTCTGAAAAGCCTGTTAGTTCAAAGTCACTATTCATGGGATACCATAGGCCAAGATTAGGTGTGCCCTTTAGATACCTCAATAATCTTTTGACTGATGTATAGTAAGATTCTTTAGTGCAAGCTTGATACTTAGCACAGACACAAGTGGCATACATTATATCTGGTCTACTAGCAGTTAGATAGAGCAGTGATCCAACTATGCCCTATATGAGGTGATATCAACTGGCTTGCCAGCACTATCCTTGTCTAAAGATATACTGGACCCCAAAGGAGTTCTCATGGAAGTGGCTATTTTCATGTCATACTTCTTGATTAACTTCTTGGTGAACTTAGACTGAGTAATAAAAATTCCATCTATAGAATGCTTAACTTGGAGACCCAAGAAAAACTTGAGTTCACTCATACTACTCATTTCAAACTTACCTTGCATAAGTTTGACAAACTTAGTGCAAAGTGACTCATTAGTAGAACCAAATATAATGTCATCTACATATATTTGTACTAAGATGGTCTTGCCTTTGACTTCCCTTAGAAATAATATTTTGTCTATTTTCCCCCTTGAGAATTTATTCTCCATAAGAAATTTAGACAGAGTCTCATACCATGCCCTTGGGGTTTGTTTTAGTCCATAGAGAGCTCTTAATAAAAGATAAACATGATTAGGATGAGTAGAGTCAACAAAACCTGATGGTTGCTCAACATAGACCCTTTCTTTGAGGTTACCATTAAGGAAAGCTGACTTCACATCCATTTGGTATACCTTGAATCCTTTGTAGACTGTATATGCTAAGAAGAGTTTAATAGCCTCCAATCTATCCATTGGTGCAAAAGTTTGATAAAAGTCTATACCCTCTTCTTGTCTATATCCCTTTGCAACCAGTCTAGACTAATTTCTGACTATAACACCATTCTTATCCAGTTTGTTCATGTACATCCACATAGTTTTTATGATGTTACAGTCATCTGGTCTAGGAACTAGCTTCCAGACTTTACATCTCTTGAACTGATTCAATTCTTCCTACATAGCCCCTATCCAAAATGGATCTACATTGGCTTCTTCAAACATCTTTGGTTCTGTTTGAGACAGAAAACTTGAGTGCATCACAGTATTGTGTTGTCTACTTCTTGTGGTCACACCATAAGCTGCATATCCAATGATCAATTCCCTTGGATGATCCTTTAGATGTCTGATAGCAACTAGTAATGTGACCTCTTCTCTTTGAACAACTTATCTTGTTGCTGAGTCTCCTATTCAGGTTCTTCCTGTGCAAGCTCTTCTTAAATAATGTAGACTCCATCTTGTATACTTTGGCTTGCTGGAATAGAGTCTTCTATTGATAGCTCCTTTAGCTTCAAGTCTTCTCCTATTGTGCTTTATGTACTAAGCTTATCATTATAATACATAGAACTTTCATAAAATACAACATGAACAGACTCCTCTACAACTTGATCCCTCAAGTTGTAGACCCTATAGGCCATACTGTGGTTACTATAACTAACAAATATGTCTTCATAGGACTTTTCAGCAAATTTAGTTAAGTATGTTTTCCCATTATTTAGGACAAAACACCTACATCAAAAAATTCTGAAGTAGGACAAGTTTGGTTTTTTGCCCTTCATTAGTTCATAAGGAGTCTTATTCAACCTTTTATTGATTGAAGCTCTATTAAGAACATGACATACTGTGTTAATAGCTTCAACCCAGAAATATTCTAGGAGAGAAGAATCACTCAGCATGGTTCTTCCAGCTTCAATGAGAGTTCTATTCTTTCTCTCAGCAATCCCATTTT
This sequence comes from Platanthera zijinensis, assembly GCA_039513925.1. Taxonomy (NCBI): domain Eukaryota; kingdom Viridiplantae; phylum Streptophyta; class Magnoliopsida; order Asparagales; family Orchidaceae; genus Platanthera; species Platanthera zijinensis. The sequence goes on from CM077092.1 coordinate 13,344,684, forward strand.
ACTGGGGTGTTCTTGGAGTGGAAAACTCTAGCTGAATCCCAAGTTCTTCACAAAACTTTGTCATACATTTAGATTGAAACTCAGTTCCATGATCACTTCTGATTCTAACCACAGAACTGTTTAATTCATTCTGTATTTGTTTGACAAATGTCTTGAAGACATCAGGAGTTTTAGACTTTTTCCTTAAAAAGAAAACCCAAGTAAATTCTGAATAGTCATCATCACAAAGGTGTAGACTTTCCTTCCTAGAATATGAACTAGCATAGGACCAAATAAGTCCATATGCAAGAGATATAAACACCTCATAGAGTCTTTGGTTTCAATGTTTTAAAAGAAGTTTTGGTCATCTTGCCTTTTTGGCATGCAGAGCAAATGCTCTCCTTAGAGCATTTAATGTTAGGACCATTTCTAACTAGCTCTTTACTGAAAATATTGCTTATGTCCATATAGTTCAAATGACCTAGCCTCTTGTGTCATTTGACACATTGTGAGTCTTTCTCATTTGCAACTAGGCATATGGGTGAGTCTGATTTTAGACAAAGAAAATTTAAACAATACACATTCTCATACCTAGTGCCTGTCAAGATGACCTCTTGATCACTTGACCTTTTTATGAGACACTCATCCTTATAGAATGAAATGTCATAGCCAAGATCACAAAATTGGTTTATGCATATAAGGTTGTGTTGCAACCCTTCCACAAAAGCTACTTTAGTGAAAGTGACTAAGCCATTTGAGATCTTACCATAACCTATGGTAATCCCTTTGTCAGCTCCACCAAAGATCACCTTTGGTCCATTCTTCACTGGAATAAATTCCCTCAAGTTGCTCCTTGTTCCAGTCATGTGTCCAGAACATCCACTATCCAAGTACCAGATAGGTCTATCTCTAGTACTTGGACATACCTACAAAAGAAGAATTTATTTATCCTTAGGAACCTAAATTGTCTTGGGTCCTAGGTGCTTGTTAGTTGTAGCTCCATTGAGACCACACAAAGATATCTTAACTGGATACACTTTCTGCCCATGAGACACAGTGTGATTGAACCAACAGCACATGGCAAAGTATCCAACCTTTCCACAACACTAGCACTCATATCAATTGTACCTCCTCTTTGGAGGAACAGTATGAACTTTATGTTGACATTCCTTAGGACAGGAATCAGCAAACTTGACAGTTGCATTTTGACTGGGAGAAAATGGTTATTTTGCCTATCAGTCACAACAGTCCTCCTTGGAGCAAGCACATGAGGAATAGCTTTACTATTCACATATGAGTTTGGTCTAATTGGTCCAGACTTTTGGATTTCTTTTCCCTTAATCTGAAACACAGGTTGTGGGATGACAGGACCTTTTTGTCCTGTTAGCTTTTTGCCACTTCTTCTCTTAGGTTTAACATAACTAAGTCCACTTCCATGAGTTCCTGAGAAGGTATTTATAATAGGGAGCACCGTCTTAGGTTTGGAAAACAACTGAACTAATCTTTTCTCATTCAGGAGTTTGAGTTCCAACTCCTGAATGGTTGCATCCTTTTGTTTTAGCAACATGATTTGATCATCAATGATCTTAGTTAGCTTAGCTAACTTTGAACTTTGAAGACCAATCTTCTGAATAGCCATCTCATGATGGTACTTAAGACCTCTTAAAGATGCAATCTCAATGGCTTGTTCTTTGACAAGCTTTTTGCTCTATATAAGAGCCTCTAGCAGTTTTCCAAATTTGACGGTGTGCTGCTGCAGTTCAGTCTCAGAGTTGAACTTATGTGACTCAAAATTTGAGTTACATGAGTCTGACTCATCCCTAGTCTCATAAACAAAAGTTTTAGAACAAATAGAATTATCATAGATTACCTGAGTATCCTAACAGACAAGAATTTCTATTTTTGGTTCATCAGATAGTGTCATCAAGTTAACCTCCATATCATCTTCAGATTCACCATGACGTGATGAAGTTGTGGAATTATTGCCCTTATATATGGCCTCTCTGATGAATTCCTCTTCATAGGAGAATAGTCCAATGTGTGCATGTTCTTCTTCTGATTCAGTTGAATCAGTATCACTATCAGATAAATTCTTTGGCTTATTTGCCATCAGACCCTTTTCTGATTTTTTGTCTTTATATAACTTCTTTTCCCTAGACTTCATGTTCTCCTTTCTTTTTACTAGACAGTCAGACATGTCCAGGACTGTTACAACAATAACAAATAATATTAGTCTTAATTTGTTTATTCTAGTTTGTATCATACCTGACCACAGATTTGTTTTTGTGTTTGTCTTTATTCTTGCAGGAACTTGGACCAGATGATGTCTTCTTATTCCATTACTTCCTTCTTATCATCATCTTCTTGAATTGCCTGGTGAACATTGCCAATTCTCCATCTGACAATCTTTTGATGAAGAACTAGCACAGTGCTAACTATATCTTCATCCCTTCTTGGTGATGATGGTATTTCTCTTTTAGCCTTCTTTGATATGTCAGCTTTAAAAGCCATAGATCTGGTCTGATTTGAACTTCTGGCAGATTCATCTTCAGCTTTTCTAGAATTTAACTATAGCTCATATGACAACAACTTTCATACAAGTCATGGGGTAACATGTTCCCCAGATTGCCCATTTCTCTTACTGCACAAATCTTTATGTGTCATTCTTTATTTAGAGATCCCAGAAACTTATCATTAAGCTCATAGTATGAAAATTCTCTGCCATAATTCTTTAAGTCATTGACTATTCTAAATAAATTTTCATAATAAAGTTCTATAGAATCAGTTTCCCTTGCTTGAATGCCTCATACTACTAGTTGATCAGTAGAGACTTTCTGTCATCTCTGTCTTCTTTTGTGTCTTCCATATAGACTATGAGAGTGTCTCACATCTCATTGGATGTTTTGTAGTGTACTAAGTTCTGAAAGGTTGAATTATCTATTGCACTGACCATTATGTTTTGTGCTCTCTTATCCATGGTGGCAAGAACCACCTCATCCTTTGTCATCTCAGACAGTTTCTTAGGGGTTTGCACATTTGTATCTAAGATAGATACTTTCATGGGAATATATGGTACTTCTTATACTGTGACAAAATTTTTTGGATCTGATGCCTCCATTAACAATCTCACCCTTTACGTCCAAATAACAAAGTTATCCTTTGTATATATAGGAAGCTTCATATAACTTAGTTCTCTGTGAGATTCAGAAGCCATTAGATCTGATATGTTTCAACCACCCTTAGGATCTTTTTCTGACTGTTAGGTCTTTCTTTGAATAACCTCCCTTTTATACCACTTGAAAGATAATTCTATGTATAGTTAATCATCTAGAGGGGGGTGAATATGTGTCTTTTAAAAATCTTTGTCACTTATATTATATGTTTAGCTGATATTTGAAAAGAAAACTTCACAAGTACACAACACAAGCAATTCACTGAACACAACACAAGCAATCCACAGAACACAGCATAAGCAATCCACAGTACACAGAAATTTTATAGTGGTTCCCCTATCTAGGGTACATCTACTTTTCCCCTTCTTCCTCACTAGCAATGTGCAAGATAAGGTTATATCTCCTCTTCAACTCAGATCAGAAGATCTTACAGACTCAGTTTCTGTTAAGAAACCTACACTAAGACCAACAGGTCCTACCTCAGAGATTCACCCAATCTCCTATCTCAGGTCCCTCAAGAACCCTACCTCATCCTTTATAACACGGGCTTACACCTCATTGATCCTACACAAATCACCTACCTCAGGTCCCTCCAGAACCCTACCTCAGCCTTTATAAATCAGGCTTATAACGCAGAGATTAACTCTCCTACCCACTCGGATCTCAAAGAGATCTTACAAAATTAAGAGGTAAATAATTTCATAAAACAATAATTCTATAATCTGGCTATTCTTCAATTCAGCAGCAAAGAATTAATTCTTGATAAACAGACTGGCTGAAAAGATAATTCTCTGGATCTGCAATCTTCTTGATAGTGATCGACTTGATTTCCTTGAAGAAATTGTAGAACAGATCTACATTAATCCTCTGATCAACTTGTTGAAAGGATCAGATGATTTTCTTGAAGACCTTCGTCTTCCTTCTTCTTCTTGGAGTTGTCGTCCTCCCCTGACTTGGAAGAAATTAGAATGAAAGAATTGATTTGTTGAATTTCTAATTGTTTATTCTGTGTAGACGACTCCTCTATTTATAGCCTTAATGGGTTGTTGGCTTCTGATTGATGACATCATAATTATGCCATCATACTCGAAGTCTTCCTTCAAACAGTTTCTGATGCGATATCACGTTACTATAGCTGATGTGACATTTCTGACTTGTCTTGACCCTCTTGTGTTGACTCTGTACATCTTCAGAAACATAAGTGTCGAGATGTCCAAAGTGTCTCGACACTATATTACTTAAGTGTTCTTAGAAGGTATTGAGACATCTTAGCAGTCTCGACACAATACTACTTAGTAGAATTTTCGGTCTGAACTTGAAGGTGTTGAGACAGTTGACTTATCTCGACACAACTGTCGACTGTGCCGACATCCTTAAATCTACACTGTGTCGAGACAGTTGAATTGTCTCGACACTATTGTCTGTCGGGTGTCGACACTTAATTTAATTCTTAACTGTGTCGAGATAGTTGAATTGTCTTGACACTACTATCTGCCAGGTGTAGACTTCTTTAATTCTACACTTCAGTCTTCATTGTGTCGAGAAAGTTGTATTGTCTTAACACTACTGTCTTAAGGTGTCGAGATATATGACTTATCTCGACACATCTATCTTGATCTTCAAAGTGTCGAGATAATGAAATTGTCTCGACACAGCTATCTTGATCTTCAAAATGTCGAGATAACTGACTTGTTTTGACACAGCTGACTTGATCTTCAAAGTGTCAAGATAACTAACTTGTCTCGACACAGCTCTTGCAAAGGTGTCGACATAGTTGAAGTGTGTCGACACTTTTGTACTTAACCATTTTTCTGCACTACAATTTGATAGGCGTTGAATGTTCTGACTTCACTCGATATGTTTAGCTGTATGGCGTTGAGTTAACTTGCTTCACTCGATTCTTTGTACTTAGGCAATTTTTTGCCTTTCTAGTCAACTTCTTTGAGTCCACCTGTCAATATAACTTGGACCACCTGTCCAATCAATATGACATAGGCAACCTGCATGCATGAACTAAAACATACATCAAATATATACATGTGTATATCATTGAGTTGAAAAGGCTTCTTCAAATCAAGTACTTTGTGTCCAATGTACCCAACAGATCAGAAAAATATATTTACTCTCACTAAATCTATGGTATATACAATTATCAACAATGTTCATCTCAAACCCGAAAGAGACAACAACTTGATGAAATTTGAAATACCACTGTCGAGACGCTTGTTTGAGTCCATAGATGGATTTCTTTAATTTGCAAACCATTTACTTTAAGTCTCCAAACTTAAAGTAATTTGATTGCACCATATAGATCATCTCATCAATGTCGCCATTGAGAATTGTCATCTTAACATTCATCTGATGTAGATCAAAGTCAAAATGTGATACTAATGTCATAATTGTCCTGAAAGAGTCTTTTGATAAAACTGGAGAGAAAGTCTCTTTGTAGTCAATGCCTTCCTTTTGAGTGAATCCTTTAGTGACAAGACATGCCTTATATCTCTCAGTATTACCCTTTGAATCCCTTTTGGTTTTAAATATTCATTTACAACCAATGAGTTTCACACCTTCGGGTAATGTGACAAGATCCCAAACGTCATTATTTTTCATGACTTTATCTCCTCCATCATGGCATCAATCCATTATTGAGAATTAAAACTCTGAATTACATGATTGAGATTGACCGGATCATCATCTAATATTCCTTGGCCATCCTCATGTTCTTGGTGAAAGATAATATAATGATCTGGTATTGCCCTTCTCCTTTCTTTAATGGACCTCCTTAATGGCAAAGGTTCTTGAGGTTGTTGAGTTTGTTCATTTGGAACTGTATGAGGGAGCTCTTCAATAATGTCTTGATCCAGATTTCTTACTATAACAATATCAAGAATGATATCCTGAGTATTATCAACAACAACTATAGGAAGATAAATAAATTGTTCTTCAAAGACAAAGTCTCTAACCATATCTTTCCCTTCAAACTCAACATCTTTAAAGAACCGAGCATTTCTAGTCTCAAAGAAAACCTTAGCAGTATGATCATAAAATTTATATCCCCTAGACTTTTCAAGGTACCCAACAAAATAGCAGCTCACCATTCTAGAGTCGAATTTCTTTTCATTTGGCCTATAAGACCTAGCCTCGGCTGGGCAACCCCAAACCTGAAGATGTTTTAGGCTGGGCTTTTGACCAGTCCAAAACTCATAATGGGTTTTTGGTACTGTTTTAGTTGGGAATCTATTAAGGATATAAGCTGTAGTCTTAAGTGCTTCACTCTAGAGGGAGTGAGGTAAAGAAGAGTGTTCAATCATACTTCTCATCATATCCTTCAGCGTCCTATTTCGTCTCTCAGCAACACAATTCATATTAGGGGTACCAGGCATGGTTCACTGAGGGATAATACCACACTCCTCTAGGAATTTAGCAAAAGGGTCTGGACGTTGTTCTCCTGATCCATCATATCTACCGTAGTATTCGCCACCGCGATCAGATCTAATAGTTTTAATTTATTTGCAAAGTTAGTTTTTCACCTCAGCTTTATAGGATTTAAATACGTCTAGTGACTGTGATTTCTCATAAATAGAATAAATTGTATTCATAATGAGAGTAATCGTGTATGAACGTGATATAATATTGTTGACCATTCTAGGAGATCATTGGAAAGGGTTCACAAATATCAGTATGTATCAGTTCTAAGACTTTCGTAGCTCTACTAGCACATATCCTCCTTATGTTTGTTTGCTTCCCTTTTATATAGTCTATGCAAACCTTAAAGCCTGTAAAATCAAGGGAATCAAAAAATTTGTCTGACACAAGTCTCTCAATTCTCTGTTTGGAGATGTGTCCTGAGCGCTTGTGCCATAAGAGGCAAAATTATGATTATTTAATTTACGTTTGGTACCTCTTGAATTAATTGTAATGTTTCATTATATGAAACTACTGTATTAAGCAAATATAAGTTATCATTATTAGGTAAATAATAGTACCAATAAAATTTGAATTTAAAAGGAGACTGAATTTATTATTTCCAAAAGAACAATGATAACAAAATTTGTCCAATATAGAAATAGAAATCAAATTCTGTGGTACAATAAAAGTCTCAAACAAATCTAAGTAATGATCGGTCTCTAATAATAATCAAAAAATGCATATAGCTTCAACTTCAACTGATTTGCTATCACCCACAAAGATGTATCTTTTACCATCGCTTGGCTTTCGGCAGCTCAGGCAACACTGCATAGACACACTTATGTGAGTAGTAGCACCGGAATCTATCCACCAAGTGTGTTTAGATATAGAAGTTAAATTAATTTCAAAACAAACAAAAGTGAGAAGTGTACCTTTCTTAGCACGCCAGACGTGGTATTTGGCATAGTCTTTCATCACATGTCCACCACCCCGACAAAAGAAATAGATGAAGTCTTTAGCATGTTCCTTTTGTGGCTTCCGTTGTGGAGGTCCACTTGCAGCTTGCTTTCTTTTCTTTCTTTTCTGGCCCTTATTAAAAGGATCATTGCCATATGAGCAATTTAAGTCCTTTCTTGCTTTAATCTATCCTCTTATTGCACACAATATGAAATGAGCTCATTAAGAGTTCATTTCTCCTTTTGGCAGTTATAACTGATCTTGAATTAACTGAATTGTGCAGGAAGAGAAATTAAAAATAAATGCACAAGTAGGTCTTCCGACAGCTCTAACTTTAGTGATTTTAATTTTGAAGCAAGTAAAGATAATTCCATAATGCACTCACGTATATTCCCTTTACCCTTATACTTCATGGAAATAAGCTTCGCAAGAAGCCTGCTTGTCTTCGCCTTATCGTTTTGTGCAAAATGTTTTTCAAGGTTTTCAAGAAATTCCAAGGTAGGGGTGCCCTCCTCAGTGCCCCTTATAAAGTCTTCTGGAATGCCCCGCTTCATGATCATTAGACACATACAATCTGAACGCTCTCACCTTTCAAAATTCTATTTTGCCTTAGCGGAACTATCATCTGAAGGAAATGCGGGAGGTTCAGTCCTAAGCGCAAGATCTAGGTCCATGAAACCGAGCACGATCACGATGCTTTCTTTCCAGTCTTTAAAATTAGTATCATTGAGTATTGGAATTAGAGTAGAGCAAATTATTCGAAACTCGAAAGTCGCTCGAAAATCGTTCAAAAATTGAGCTGAATCAGAATCGTTTTAAATTGATTCGGCTCAATTTGAATCGATTCAATTTGACTCAAATCTGATTTCGAGCCAGCCATGAATCGCTCGAAATATGATTCGAATCAACTCGAATTAATTAAAAAAATTATGTATTTATTAATATATTCTTATTTTAAGATTAAAAATAACAAAATTTAAAACTAAATAAAAAGAATGAAAGGCTTTAAGTGTTTCATTTGCTAAATTTATTGAGTGCTCAATTTAATTTTGAGCAAGTTATGAATAAAACGAAAAATTACTCAATTTCGAGCCGACTCGATTCGATTTCTAGTCTACTCGCAATCGAGCCATTTTGAGTCAAGTCGACTTGACTCGAAATCAATTTCGATTTCGAGTCAAAAATTTCTATTTCGAGCCAAGCCAAAATCACTCGAACTCGACTCGATATCAGCTCTAATTGGAATTGAGTTAATATTAGCAGAAATCGTAGTAATCATTTTTTGAGCTGAAAAAAATAAGACATAAAGAATTAATTTCATACCACAAAATTAAATTACACATCATATTGCACAAATTAAATTCATTATTAAATGTTGGGGCCCATCACAGAGACCTAGCAGAACACCGACAGTTAGTTTTTGAATAGAAATGTCGATTCCAAGTGATCCTCTTTCTGTAGTAATTAAATACTGACGATAAATCATGTCAAGCAGTAGGCATTTTTTTGAACCGACATACTGCTCACATTGAAAATAAATAATCGCCACGTATTTATTACTACATGTGTGTGTGCAATTCGGCCAAATATTAATCTTTCTTTGAGCCGATCAATATTCGCATGAATTACACACCCGCTGCAATCTGAATAATGATAAATTAAATTAATCTACGCGAGAGAGCCCACTTAGGCGAGATGTCGTTTCAATTAATTTATTTGATAAAATTAGATATTTAATAATTACTGAATTACCATTTAATGAATTTAATTTTAAAGTTCAAATTTAATTAATTAGTGCAAGTACATAATTACAAAATTGTCCCGACAAATAAATTTTAAATTTGATTATTCTGTAGTAAGCGTGAGCATAAATATGTGTGAGTATAATTTCCGAAAAATAGAGCCTCGTTAATTTTAATAAAAATAATATCTTAAATATCCAAACTAAAATATTATTTTATCTGAATATTAAAATTTATTTACGCATAAAAATAGATCGAGAGTAATATATTATTTTCTAAATAATAATATTATTATTATTTCTTGACACATTTTTTGTCGATCTAATCGTCAAATTATGCCTGAAATGACGAAATTCAAGTCAGGTTAAAAATTTATTTGGGTTACATATTTACATCTTTATAATTTTATAATTGTAATTTATCATAAATTCATGAATTAAATTGAGGTTCAAGGAATAATATAATATTTATTACCGAAATAACATTATATTTATTATTTATAGTAAAAAATATATTTATGTTAATTTATCTCTTAATACATATCGAAAATAAATGCAAAAAAAGAGAATAAAAAATACACAGCTAAAGAGAGCCGAAAATCAGCTCCAAAAGGCAGTCCAAATTTGATTTAAATGAACACAAATTTGGATTGCCAAAATTACTCAAAATAAGAGTTAATTATGACATTAAATAATTTTACGTAATATACAGATAAGGCAATAAAATTTACTTAGTATTTGTTGTCAAAATAATAAAAATATTATTGGCAACAAATTTTGAGTAAATTTTTTCACATTAATTATTATATTATAAATGTAATAAAATATGTCCACATAAGAATTGCCCAAAATCCAATTATTTTAGGTCATAATAACACTCATATTAATGTCCAAATAAATCTCAATTTTGGAAGATGGGCAACGGGCTATAACAAGACATTATATATATATATATATATATATATATATATATATATATTCTGTAACATCCCGAAACTAAAAAGAGGGACGGGTGACGTTTTAAGCCAAGGCTGGGACCTGGAGCAGGTGTCTCGGGCGTGTCACGGGCGTGTCACGCTAGGGAGTTTTCTGAGTCTTGTACACGGACCATGACACGGGCACAGACACGGGCGTGTCACATGTGACACGGGCGTGTCGGGTGCCGTATCGCAGGCCGTGTCCTCCTCAGGAAGCAAGTGTGGGTAGTTGGACATGGGCCATGATACGGACATAGACACGGGCGTATCACATGTGACACGGGCGTGTCGGGTGCCGTGTCGCAGGCCGTGTCCTTCTCGGGAAAAGAATGTTGGTTGTTGCACACGGGGCATGACACAGGTAGTGACACGGTTGTGTCGCATGCGACACGGGCGTGTCGGAGGCCATGTTGAATGTCGTGTGTTGGTTATCGCGTCGGTCGAGACGGCGAATGGGTGACACGGCCATGCACACGGCCGTGTTGCAACCCGTGTTCGGCCCAGATTTTGTAATTTCAGGCCTAATCGTGGCCGTTCGTTTCCTTGGCTTGGGATCCGACGGCTGGTGGTGGATGCTGGCGGTTTAAACCCGGAAATAGGGTTTGCAATCCCTCATTTCATCCCCTTGGTTCTCTTCCTAAAGTCTAGAGAGAGGGGAGAGCAAGGAGGAGGAGGAAGGCCAAGATCCGGCCGCCGGTGGAGCTTCGGAGCTCCGAATCGCGATCCGAGTCCAGATCCACGAAGGCGACGCCGTTACGGTGCTTTCCAACCGCGTAGTTCTTCATGGTGCCGCGGAAGAACACAAGGGTAACGATTCTCATCCTAGGGCATGTGAAGCCCTCTTTTCCTTTGCATAGGAAGCCCTCTCTCGCGAGTGAGCGAAGAGTTGGAGCGTTCCTTGGGGTAGATATGTAAAGTCCCCCTTGTATAGAGTCCGTACGCGAAAACGGGCATAGGCATTGTGTGTGAAGCCTATCCGGACAAGTTGATCCGGATCGGTGATGTTGCATTGCATATGAACCGGGGAAGACTCCGGATGTTTGGGCGTTTTTCGGGTTTTCTACGTGGTAGATTGCAGCAGGGAGCCTTGGAGATTAACTCCAAGGTGCACCCGGAAAACTGGGCAAAAGCGGGTTTTGCCAACACGATGGCCGGGGAGCCAACGTGAACATAACCGGGTTATGTGATTGTTGTGGCGGAAACGGGACTCGGTGAGTCTTGACCTGCGCATATGGCTTAATTTGTCGTTGCGGAATGAGCACGGGTCAGGCGGAACCGTACCCGATCTATGTCGTTCGGTGGGACCGTTGGCATGGATGAGAGTCTTCGGCGGTCTATGGATTAAATTGTCGTGACCAAGGCCAGGAAGACAAAATGCTCATATGATTGGCCGTCTAAGGGGCGGTGGTGGAACGGGAACGTCTATGGCTTGAATTGACGTGACGTTGGTCGGTTTGCCGTGAATGTGCCCTGTGTGCACGAGGTGTGTGCCCGTGCGAGCCTATGCCTGTGATGAAGTGTGTTTACACTATTATGATGCTATACTAATAAAGTGCAGGGAAAGAGCATCGCCGCCCCGATTTTGGGGGCAGGATTGTTATAATTTGGTTAGCATTGCTGACCGTTATTTTGTTTACCACCGGGCGGTGGATTGTGTCTTGCAGGTGCTACGGAGCCTAGCGGGAAATAGCGGGCTAAAGCCCATGTTGCGGTGTTGGCCCTCGAAGGCCTAACCTTTTTATGTTTTCCGTTTATCTCATGTGTGGCCGGCCTGCGAGCCGAAGTATGAAAGTCACTCTTGTTTGAGGAAACTATTGTAAGGCCATAAGGCCGGTACTTTTGTATTTAACATTCCTAGTTTATCTGAGTAGTGGACATTCGTGCTTGGCAGGGTTCTTGTTTTTGTGCAACTTAATAATTGCTTCCGCTAGGTGCTGTGTAGGACATTGTGATTGGTTGAATAGTTTCAACGCGTAACCAACCGGTCTGTCAGTAGTATATGGCGTCGGGTCCCGACCGGACCTACTGCTATATGCTATGTGACGGATAGGGGTGTTACAAATTGGTATCAGACTACCGGTTTCGGTCAAACTTAAATGAATTCGTGGGCGAATTCACTTTAAGGGGTGGTGAGCACATGTGTGTGCGTCATCGTTATAACATGAAAAATACCCATGAATGTCCACTTAGGAATGAAAATACACGTGTTTGAGGAACCTGTGTGTTCCTATAATTGTTGTTTGCAATATTGTTTGGCCGCTTATCTATGTTTTGCACGATTATAGGTGACCAGAAGTGGTGTTGGACCGTCGGAATGGCCAGGTTCCGAGGCAAGCAGCGCACCAAGTGATGCGCCTGCAACACCTCCGTCTGCCGAGACCATTAGATTGGTGGCAGAAGCTGTCTTTGCTATGATCAATGCGCAACCTGCAAGGCAGGTGCAGCAGCCTACTCCTGTGGTGGAGCAAATGCCGCTCCAAGCGACGGAGCCTAGAAGGGTTGAACAGGTGGCGGTGGAGCCGGAGTTGCCTCGGAGAGTAACTGAGAGACAACTTCATCATGTGATGGGATTCAACCCACGGGTGTTCTCGGGAACGGGAACCCCGACCCAGGCCGAAGATTGGCTCTCAAGAGTCAATAGGGTGATGACAGCAACAGAAACGGAAGAGTGGCAGAAGACCACGATAGTAATGTTCCTATTGGACGGGGATGCGAGATTATGGTGGGAATGCCTAGAGCTACACCAGTTGAGGGGAAGACCGTTGGCCGAAGTACCTATGGAGGAGTTTTCGAGATTGTTCATGGCTCGATACCTCCCCTCAGCGCAGAGGATCGCAGTGGAGAACGAGTTCCAAAAGTTGGTGCAAGGAGACAGCACTGTAGACGAGTCCCTCCACGAGTTTACTCGATTGGGGAGATATGCTAGCGCTACCTTTGCCGACGAGGAGCGAAAGACCAACCGCTTCTTTGAAGGGTTAAGAGATGAGCTGAGTGATAGTTTTACTTTCAAGACTGTCTAAACACCTAGAGGGGGGTGAATAGGTTCAAATGCTTGTTTTCAATTTAGGCAGAATATAACTACTGAATATATACACACAGCACAGCAATCACAGAAATTCACACATCACAGATTGCACACAGTTTTATAGTGGTTCCCCAAGATCTGGGTACATCCACTTTCCCCCTTCACCTATCTAGCAGTGTGCTAGATTCGGCCAAACTCCCTTCCTTAACTCAGATCCTCAGATCCTATAGCTCAGAATCCAAAATGGATTCCTACAACTCAGAGTGATACCACACTCCTACAACTCAGGCAAACAAGCCCTACCTCAGTCTCTATTCAAGACCTACAACTTAGAGATTATCTCTCCTACACTCAGCCTTTATAAATTAGGCTTACAACTCAGATCTATTAAAGATCCTACAAGATTTAGAAAAGAGTTTTATAGAATCTTACCCTTGTTGAGAGAGAAAGGACAAGACAGCACCTGATCAGCTGATGGATGAAATCAACTGAAACTTAGCTTTCTTCAAAGCTTCTTGAATCTGAACTAGCTGAGTTGATTTCCAAACAGCTTCTTGAGAAACCTGTAACAGCTTCCTTCTTGATCTTCAAACGGCTGGATCCCTCTCTATCCAATCCCTTTGGAAATTCTTCAGAATTCTAGGACAAATTCTCCTTAGACTGATCCTGAGAGGTTGAACCCTTCAGAATGTCTTCTTAGATCTTCTGATGAAGATCTTCTTCAGTGCCTTGCACTTTCTTGATTTGATTCCTTAATCAGATTTCTTTAAGTGTTGCTTCTCAATCACCTTTTTATTCTACTTCTGAATTTGTCTATTTATAGACCTTCTTTTTGGTGACCGGCTGATCAGGTTTCTAACTGTCTTCTGACAAGTCTGACAGCTTCAGTTAACCTGTTGTAACCCACAGCTGTCAAGTCTTCAAACAGATCTTGTGCCTTTGTCTTGGACAGCAAAGTGTCGAGAATGTCTGTCAGAAAGTGTCGAGACCATCTGTCTATATGTGTCGATACAAGTACCTCCGGTGTCGACACTGCCTCTGGTGAAGTCGACAAGTTTACCTTTAAGTCGACTCAGCTTCTGCATACTACAACTTGAGAATGAGTCGACACTGAGTATTTGTGTTGACTCAAACACTTCCATCATTCTTCAGCAAATGACTTGGTCTAGACTTGGCAATGTGTCGACACGAGTCCTGGGTGTCGACACAGTTGATGTAGATTCAGAACATAGTATGTGTCGACACTGCCTTCAGGTGTCGACACAGCTTTTGTCGACTCTGCCTATATGTGTCGACTCAGTCTTCTGGTGTCGACACAAATATTGTCGACTTTGCCTCTGTGTGTCGACACAGCCTCCTGGTGTCGACACAGTTGATGTCAACTATAATCTTGTGTGTGTCGACACTGCCTCTGGTGTCGACACAGTTGATGTCGACTCATTTTCTTTGTGTCGACACAGCCTTCTTCAAGTGTCGACACAATCTTCCTGAAGTGTCAACACATCTTCTTCTGATGTCAACACATGGACTTAGAAATTTTTCCATACTTTTAACCTGCACATATTCAACTTAAACAACATCAAATACATCTTGATGTATATCATTATGCTAAGTTAGGCTTCTTCAAATCAGGTACACATTTTCTAATGTACCCAACAATCTCCCCCTATTTGGAGAAGTCATAACCCATATTAGCTAATGATATACACCACTTATGATAATAATAAACAAAATGATGATGATGTATATAAGCTTAATATTACAGAAAATATTAACAATCAAAACACTTGCACAGATTCATCACAGAGATAAAAGCATATACACAAAAATTAATTAAAGAACAAGCTTTTGTGTATTATGTCAAAATGATTGTTTACAAAATGTTTAATACTGAATGTTTCACATTACACATTTTTTAACTAAAAACTTAAGACATCTAAGACTAAGACAGATTAGGCTCCTTTATAGCAATCCCTCTTCCAGGTTGTACTTGTGCCTGCACAGAAGGTTCAGTTTCTTCCATGGGCTTTTTGCCTTTAAGATTAGCCTTCTCCTGAGCCTCAGTCTTCAGTCTTTGTCTCTCAAAGTAGTGATATGGCTTGGGAAAGTATTTGCTAGGCTCCACAGCATCAGGAGGTAGCTTTCCCATCTTAGCTTTCCTTCTATACTGAACAATAGCCTCCTGTATGGCTTCATGCCTCTGCCATTCTTGTTCATTGTACCACTTGCCCCTTTCATGGACTTGATCTTTTACAGCTTTCCAGGCAGTTAGTATGATGTTTCTAGAGGTAGGGCTCTACTGTTCAAAATCAAGTTTTAGTTCAACTTGCTCCCTAAACCTCTTTTTAGACAGTTGAGCCTCTTGCTGAGCCTTGATTACAGCTTCAGGCATGTCTACTTTTCCAAGTATAATATTTGAAACCTCCTCAGGAGGACTATACATAGTTTGTACCATCTGATGAATCAAGTCAAAATCTGCAGGGGGGTATATGACTTGAGCAACTTATGGTTGGTTGCCTTCAAGTAGACCTTTTGGCTGTACTCCTGACTCTGCCATATTATCATCATCACAAAGGGGTGGATATCCCAATGTGGCTCTGATACTGTTAGTTACCCACTTGGCATGTTCTGAGCCAGCAGAAATAGGTACCCTCTCCCCCTTTAGGACTTCTCTTTCTACATGATTTCTGAGATCGTCCTTCTGAAATCTGATCTGACCATCTAGATAATTAATGTCATCTTTGAAGAAGGGTTTCAACTTGTTAAGTTTTGCAGTAATTTCCTTCTGGGAAGTGGTTATGGCTGACTGAACTGAGTCTAAAGCAGTGTTGAACTTAGTTTCATATGCAAGCATTTCAGCTGCCCTAGCTTTAGTCAATTTAGTCATGGTTGTTTGAAATTGAGCAAGAATATCTGTGTTGGCAGTTATCAGATTGTCATTTAGCCGTTTTTTATTTTCAAGAATGTATCCTTGATTAACAGATTGAGCATCTATTTCTTTCTTCATTTCCCCTTGTTGTTGTGTCAGATATACAACAGCATGTGCCCCTTTTGTGAAACAATCAGTTATTTCTCTTTTATTTTGATTGACTTCAAATCTTATAGACTTTATATCTTGAGCCAGATCAAACTGAAGATTTTTATTACTTTCATCAACATATTTCTCCATGGCTAATCTCTGATTATCTAGCTTCACCTGCAAATCTACCATGAACTTGTTGTAATTAAAATCAGATGGAGATTGGTGAGTTGAAGATTGTAGAGCCTGCTTGTAGCTATGGCTTCTTCTTTTGAAGACCATGAGCTTCCTTTTCTTTGCCACTATGGCTTCTGCAGACTCAGATTCTGAAGAACTTTCAATCTGAACTCTTTCAGGAGGTGAAGGTGGAATTTGTGTCTCAGTGATATGTTGATCTTTGTCAACAATCCCTTGCTCCCCCTCAATTTCGAGCTCCTTCTCAATTTCTTGCTCCTCCTCAACTCTATCAGTAGCAATTTCAACATCAGGAAATAACTCATCTAGAGTGAATTCCTTTTGTGCCTGAGCAGAAGATGAGTCATCTAAGCCAGCAGTGTGCAAATCTTTTGATAAATCTATTTATTATTTATCTTGCACATGTTCAGAAATCTGCTCCCCCTGCACCTGTTCAGTGTTAGGAATGTCCTGAGCAGAAGAATAAACTTGCTCCCCCTGTACCTGTTCAGTGTTAGGAATGTCCTGGGCAGAAGAATAAACTTGCTCCCCCTGTACCTATGTAGGTAAAGATTCATCCTGGACTTGAGTAGACTCAGGCTGGTCTTCAGCCTGCTCTCTCACTTGATCTCCTGGAAGTTGTTCAGTATTTTGATCATGACCTGGGGATTTCTCTAGTGTGTCCTGCCTGTCCACATCAGGCACCTCTTTGGACAGAACTCTATCCCATCTTGAGAATAATCTCATGTCCATTTTTCTCATGTGATTGATCTTAGTCCCAGGAATTTGTTGCATGACCTCTAGGATGAGTCCAGCCAGATATAGACTTAAAATCCTAGCCAGATTTGGCTTCTTAAGTCCTTCCTTGATTTTATCAAACAGAACTGCTGACCAGTCTGTGTTAACCCTGAAGATGATCCTTGTCATGAGGTTAAACATTAAGGCCGAAATCCTATCATGGCCGCCAGGTTTATACAAAATCACCTTCCCAACCACTTCAGATAGAAAATTGCCTTGTGGATTCATTCCTTTTCTATTGATGGCTGCTCTAATTTTGACAGTTGGATCCAATCCACACCATTGTAGAGCCTCCCTTGTCTTAGAGGCTGGGACCTCTTCTACATTCTCAATGCTTGGTAATTGAAGAATCTTTCTTAAACTCCGTAGAGTAATTTTCACCTTGGTTCCATGAACTGTGGATTTGATCTTGAGTCCAGAAGAATCCACTGATGCTGAAGTGTAAAATTCAAGTACCTCCTTCTTCCAGATTTTGGTGGGTTCAAAAACCAGATATTCCAATCCATTATCAGCAAGATAAGATATCACCTATTTTATTTCAGGCGAGGCATTGTCGAACGCAGCCCTAACCAGCTCATATCCCTCATTGACGTTATCCTCAACCTTTGGCGTCATTGGAAAGATGAGAAAACTGGAGAGAAGAGAAGAGAGAGAATGTCGACACAGGGTTTTAGTCTCGAAAACCTTGTGAGCATGTCGACAGAATACGTTCTTGACCTATTTATACCCTCTATTGAAAGAAGGTCAAAAGGCGGCCAAAAACAGACTAAATGTGTCGACACAGATGAAATGTGTCGACACAAACTTTTACTATCTCGACATCAATGTTGACTACTGTGTGTCGACACTAATTGGAGATATGTCGACACAAGAGAGACATAGTAGAGCATCAGAAATTCTGTGTCGACTCTTAGTACAAGTGTCGACACAAAATCTGTAAGTGTCGACACCATTATTCTGGTGAAGTCGACACTATATTTCTGGATAAGTCGACTATTTGACCCTTAAGTGTCGACACAAATTCTCCGTGTCGACACAAATTCTCTGACAAGTCGACATAACTATACTGAGTCGACACTTTATTACTGAAAGTGTCGACACCATTTTACTTAGCCAATTTCTGTTTGTTGATATACTAATCAATGGTCAGCATTCCTAATTCAATTTTAAATTTATTGAATTTTGTTTCATCCAGTGGCTTAGTAAAAACATCTGCAATTTGATAATCTGTTTTAACAAATTCCAATGAGATATCTTCTCTTTCTACATGTTCTCTAAGAAAATAGTATTTTATTTCTATATGCTTAGTTCTACTATGAGAAACAGGGTTGTTAGCAATAGAAATAGCACTCTTAGAATCACACAATAAAGGTGTTCTACTTACTTGAATACCATAGTCCTTTAACTGATGCTAAATCCACAATATCTGTGCACAGCAACTTCCAGCAGCAACATATTCAGACTCAGCTGTGGATATTGCCACACTGGTCTGCTTCTTACTGCTCCAAGATATCAGTCTTCCTCCCAAAAATTGGCAGGTACCTGTAGTACTCTTTCTATCCTCTTTACAGCCTGCAAAATCTGATGGCTGTTCCACATAGACTTCTTCTTTTAGATCTCCATTCAGAAATGCTGATTTCACATCCATTTTGTATACCTTGAATCCTTGGTATGCAGCATAGGCAAGAAACATCCTGATTGCCTCCAGTCTTTCTACTGGGGCAAATGTCTGATCAAAATCTATTCCCTCTTCCTGCCTATATCCTTTAGCAACCAGTCTTGCTTTGTTCTTTACTATTACTCCACTCTCATCCAACTTATTCCTAAATATCCACTTTATTCCAATGATGTTGTGGTCTTTTGGTTTAGGAACAAGCACCCAGACTTTGCACCTTCTGAATTGATTAAGCTCCTCTTGCATAGCATTAATCCAATGTTGGTCTTGGATGGCTTCTTCAAATTTCTTAGGTTCCAATTGAGATAGGAAACTTGAGTGCAGGACTGTGCTCAGATTTCTGCTTCTAGTCTGCACTCCTTGACTTGGATCACCTATTATTTGATTAGCTGGATGATCTTTTAGATGTCTTATGGCTGGAGGAAGATTTCCTTTAGGTTGTACATCTCCAGCTCCTTCATCATGTTGTACTTCTTGGTTGTCATCAGCTTCTATAGAGTTTTGTACTCCCCTGGACTGTAGCCTTCATTTTCCACTGCTTCATCTGCTGTTGAACCTTCTGCAATGGAAAGCTTGTCCATCCTTTTGCTTATACCTGTTGGACTGTAAAAACTATAAGGCAACTCACAGTTGATTAATCTTGATTCATCAAACACAATATGTATTGATTCTTCTACAACTTGAGTAGTCAAGTTGAAGACTCTATAGGCCTTACTATTTATGTTGTACCCAACAAATATCCCATCTTGGGATTTGGCAGCAAACTTAGTTAGATATGACTTGCCATTGTTAAGTATATAGCACTTGCAACCAAAGATCCTAAAGTAGGATAGATTTGGTTTTCTACCTTTCATAATTTCATAGGGAGTCTTTTTGTGGCACTTGGTGATAGAAGCCCTATTGATCACATGACATGCAGTGTTTACTGCCTCAGCCCAGAAATATTCTGGAAGAGAGGTGTCACTCAATAGAGTTCTACCAGCTTCAATCAATGTCCTATTCTTTCTTTCAGTAATGCCATTTTGCTGAGGTGTTCTAGGTGAGGAGAACTCTTGGAAAATCCCAAAGTCTTCACATAATTTTGTCATACTTTCAGATTGAAATTCAGTGCCATGGTCACTTCTGATTTTGACCACTGTACTATTTAGTTCATTCTGAATTTGTTTCACAAAACTAAGTAAGACACTTGGGGTTTCTGATTTTTGTCTCAGAAAGAACACCCATGTATATCTAGAATAGTCATCTACAACCACAAAAGTGTAGACCTTCCTACCTAGATTATGAACTTGCATAGGACCAAAAAGATCCATATGTAAGAGGTATAAGCACCTCACAGAATCCTTGTTTTCAAGACTATGAAAGGAGAATTTTGTCTGCTTGCCCTTTTGACAAGCTGAACATATCCCTTCCTTTATACACTTAACTTGAGGACCATTCCTCACTAACTCTTTGCTGAAGAGTTGGCCAATTGTCTTGTAGTTAATATGAGCCAACCTTTTATGCCACTTGACACAATGAGATGCATTATCATCAGCCACAAGACAGATGGAAGAAGCCTTGTTCTCACATACAAAATTAAGACAATAAACATTTCTCTTTCTATACCCAATCAATATGATCTTTTGATCACTTGACCTTTTGATATGACATCCATTCTTAACAAATGAAATGTCATATCCAAGATCACTCAGTTGACTTATGCTAATCAGATTATGTTTCAAACCTTTTACATAGGCCACTTGGGTGATGGTAATTTGGTTTGAAGAAATGTTACCAAACCCTTTGATGATTCCTCTTTCAGATCCACCAAAGATTACTTTAGATCCATCTTTGACAGATGTGTACTCCTTCAGCAGCCCCTTTGTTCCAGTCATGTGTCTGGAACATCCACTGTCCAAGTACCATATAGGGGCATGGCAACTTGGACTTTCCTGCAATACAGAATTACTTTCCCTTAGAACCCAAGTAAGTCTTGGGTCCTTGGTTCAGGTTAGCACCATTCATATTAAGACTACCAGCACCTCTTCTAACTGGTAGACTATTGTTCTTCCTTACATTTGTGTTATGCCAGCAGTCTAAGGCAAAATGGCCTCTCTTGCCACAACACCAACATTCAAACTTGTTGTATCTAGGTCTTAATACACCCTTGACAGAAGAATTTCTGTCCAGTGCTGGTGCTGCTGCAGCTTCACCCACAGATTTCTTATAACCATGGGGTTTATGAACATGGGAGGACCTATTGGCATTTACACCCTTGTTTATCTGAACATTAGTCTTAATATGACCATGAATATTCTCAAGATCATATTTGTTAGAAGGCACTTGCACCTTTCTAAACTTAATTGGGATTGAAAGGTTTAGAGGTTGGACAGGAGCTTTGCCTTTTCTTTTGAATTGGGCAGGCCTGGGGTTACCTTTGAAGCCTAATCCTACCTTACCCTTTTGAGCCACAAACTCATCTATTAAAGGTAAGATAGATTTTGGCTTATAGTAACTAGCCACTAAATCTTTCTCTATTCTTAGTCTGGCCTCCAGACTCTTAATTTGATCATTGTTATATTTGATTGTGCCCATCTGAATATAGGTTATATTTTTCAGTTTGGCAATCTCATTTAACTTTTGATCCATTACTTTTTCAAACTCAGTTGCAGCCACTTTAAGATTAGCAATTTCCTGAGCCTGAACTTTGACTAGTTTCTTGCTTTTCTTAAGAGCCTGTAACAAGACCCTATATTCATCCATCAACTGATGAATATCACCTTCAGATTCAGATCCATTCATATCACTTGATGTAGATGAATTTGACTCTGAACCAGTACTAAAATCAGAAGAACTAGAAACCTTTTATACCTTACTAGGACCAGGCTGATCCTGGAATTGGTTATCTTCTAACTCAGCCATCAGACCCATGCATTCCTTGTCTTCTTGATCATGAATGGAATCCATCAGTTGCAGAAATTTCTCTTCTTCATTGGCTGCATACAATCCTATGTATGCTTCTGCTTCAGATTCTGACTCTGATGAGGACTGATCTGAAAGACTCTTATCCTTCTTTGCAACAAAAGATTTCTCCTTCTTGCCCTTGTGTTGAGTCCTTTTTCTATCTACTGACTCCTTTCTCTTTTTTGGACATTCAGCTACCATATGTCTAGTCTTATTGCAGCAATAACAAACAATCTTAGAAGTTATGGCTTTGCTGGGGTTAGTTCTGTTTCTCTCATTTCTTGAGGATTTTCTCTTCTGATAGTACTCATCTACTGGCTGTGATGTGGAGGGCCTAGACTTCCACTGCTTCTTTTTCAAGAACTTTTGAAACTGTCTTGTAAAGGCAGCAAAGTCAGTATCTGATTCACTGCTCCCTGATTTCTGACTATCTGAATTTTCTGTTATCTCTTTTGTAGCTTCCTTGAGAGGAGATGATGACATCCTCCCTTTCTTTCTAGTGGCTTCAACTTTGAAAGCCACAGATCTATGCTCACCTTTAGTACTTCTCTCTTCCTCCTTCCTAGCCATCAATTGCATTTCATATGAAAGCAACTTTCCAAACAAGGTTGGAGGAGAAATATCAGCTAACTTGGCCACTTCTCTAATGGCACATATTTTGGTATCCCAATCCTTTGTTAAAGATCTGAGAAACTTGTCATTCAGCTCATATGTACTGAAGACTCTTCCATAGGACATCAGTTCATTCACAATCCTATTGAATTTCTTATAACACTCAGTTATGCTATCAGACTTTCCTTGTCTGAAGCTCTCATATTCTTGGTTGAGCATTGATTTTCTGTCTTGTCTTACTTCTTCAGATCCTTCCATATAGACAATCAAGGTGTCCCACATCTCTTTGGAAGTCTTGCAATGTATCAGATTTTGGAAAGTGGAATCATCTATTGCACTTACTATGATGTTTTGAGCTCTCTTGTCCATAGTGGATAAGATGATTTCCTCCTTTGACATTTCTGAAAAATCCTTAGGAGTTTCCTCATTTGCATCTAACACAGAAGTCTTCATTGGAATGTATGGACCTTCTTTCACTGTGATATAAATTCTTGGATCTGAGGCCTCCATAAACAGCCTAACCCTTTCCTTCCAAATTCCAAAGATTTCTTTTCTGCAGATGGGAAGTTTCATAGATCCCAACTCTTTGTGATTCTCACCTGAACCCATTTTCTTGATTCTTGATTCTGCATTTAGATCTAACTCAGACTGTTAAATCTTACTTTGAGCAACCTCCCTCTGATACCACTTGATAGTTTTACTTTCAAGACTGCCTAAACACCTAGAGGGGGGGTGAATAGGTTCAATGCTTGTTTTCAATTTAGGCAGAATATAACTACTGAATATATACACACAGCACAGCAATCACAGAAATTCACACATCATAGATTGCACACAGTTTTATAGTGGTTCCCCAAGATCTGGGTACATCCACTTTCCCCTTTCACCTATCTAGCAGTGTGCTAGATTCGGCCAAACTCCCTTCCTTAACTCAGATCCTCAGATCCTACAGCTCAGAATCCAAAATGGATTCCTACAACTCAGAGTGATACTACACTCCTACAACTCAGGCAAACCAGCCCTACCTCAGTCTCTATTCAAGACCTACAACTCAGAGATTATCTCTCCTACACTCAGCCTTTATAAATTAGGCTTACAACTCAGATCTATTAAAGATCCTACAAGATTTAGAAAAGAGTTTTATAGAATCTTGCCCTTGTTGAGAGAGAAAGGACAAGACAACACCTGATCAGCTGATGGATGAAATCAACTGAAACTTAGCTTTCTTCAAAGCTTCTTGAATCTGAACTAGCTGAGTAGATTTCCAAACAGCTTCTTGAGAAACCTGTAACAGCTTCCTTCTTGATCTTCAAACGGCTGGATCCCTCTCTATCCAATCCCTTTGGAAATTCTTCAGAATTCTAGGACGAATTCTCCTTAGACTGATCCTGAGAGGTTGAACCCTTCAGAATGTCTTCTTAGATCTTCTGATGAAGATCTTCTTCAGTGCCTTGCACTTTCTTGATTTGATTCCTTAATCAGATTTCTTTAAGTGTTGCTTCTCAATCACCTTTTTATTTTACTTCTGAATCTGTCTATTTATAGACCTTCTTTTTGGTGACCGGCTGATCAGGTTTCTAACTGTCTTCTGACAAGTCTGACAGCTTCAGTTAACCTGTTGTAACCCACAGCTGTCAAGTCTTCAAATAGATCTTGTGCCTTTGTCTTGGACAGCAAAGTGTCAAGAATGTCTGTCAGAAAGTGTCGAGACCATCTGTCTATATGTGTCGACACAAGTACCTCCGGTGTTGACACTGCCTCTGGTGAAGTCGACAAGTTTGCCTTTAAGTCGACTCAGCTTCTGCATACTACAACTTGAGAATGAGTCGACACTGAGTATTTGTGTTGACTCAAACACTTCCATCATTCTTCAGCAAATGACTTGGTCTAGACTTGGCAATGTGTCGACACAAGTCCTGGGTGTCGACACAGTTGATGTAAATTCAGAACATAGTATGTGTCGACACTGCCTTCAAGTGTCGACACAACTTTTGTCGACTCTGCCTATATGTGTCGACTCAGTCTTCTGGTGTCGACACAAATATTGTCGACTTTGCCTCTGTGTGTCTCCTGGTGTCGACACAGTTGATGTCAACTATAATCTTGTGTGTGTCGATACTGCCTCCTGGTGTCGACACAGTTGATGTCGACTCATTTTCTCTGTGTCGACACAGCCTTCTTCAAGTGTCGACACAATCTTCCTGAAGTGTCGACACATCTTCTTCTGATGTCGACACATGGACTTAGAAATTTTTCCATACTTTTAACCTGCACATATTCAACTTAAACAACATCAAATACACCTTGATGTATATCATTATGCTAAGTTAGGCTTCTTCAAATCAGGTACACATTTTCCAATATACCCAACACTGAGGTTGCTACTATCGTGGCCCATGGCGCAGGGTTTCATGACCCTGGTCAACTCGGCCCGGTCCTTGGAGAAGGACATGAAAATTGTGCAAGCTAAGAAAGAATCCGGTGGGAAGAAATTGGAGTCCAAGGTGTCGACTACGTCAAAGTCGGGCTACCGTAGATTTTACAAGAAGGCTAGGACGTCAGGTCCAGCTTCCTCTGCAGGTGCCTCGGGGGCAACTACCAATCGAACCCCGGGCGCTTGTTTCACGTGTGGAAAGACGGGGCACTTTGCCCGCGATTGCTGGATCGGACGCCCAAAGTCTGAGAGAAAACAAGGAGCTACTTACGAAGAGAAGGGCAAGGCGGTGGAGTCAACCGCGTCCCATTATGCTCCGACTCAACCTTGAGTGTACAACTTGGGCCAGCATGAGGCCATTAAACAAGCTGGCGTGGTGACAAGTACGAGTTAATTTATAGCAAGTAAACTTTAAATACTGTTATTATTGCTTGTTAGCCTAATATGATTTGCATAGGCTTTGTTTTGATTAGCGATAGTCCGGCACGGGCACTGTTCGATATGGGAGCTTCACACTCCTTCTTGTCTAAAAATTTTATATCGTGCATCGGAGTCCCTTCTTCGATGGCGAAGGACAAGTTGGATGTGCTACTACCGAATGGGTGCTCGATGCGTGCGGACAGAGTGTGCGCCGTAAAGGTTCACATAGGGAGCCAAGAGTTCGACTTGCTAGCGTCATTGCCGCCGCTAGTAGAGTTTGACGTTATTTTTGGGATGGATTGGATTTCGGAGCAGAAGGCTTGGATTGATTGCAATAATAAGGAGGTCAAGCTGGGTGTTGGACGGGAGAACACATTCACGGGACTGAAGGGGTCGAGCAGGACGCTGATGTATGCTCTTCAAGTGGTAAAGGCAGTTCGTGCTGGCGCAGAGCTGTTCTTCACAATAGTGGGGGCTATAGAGCCAAAGTCCGCGTTGGATAGTATCCCCGTGATTTGTGAATACCCCGATGTGTTCTCGGATAGTCTTCCCGGAGCCCCACCGCAGCGAGAGATTGATTTCACTATCGAGCTTGTGCCAGGTGCCAAACCTGTGTCACGTTCTCCTTATAGGCTGGCACCGAAGGAAATGGCAGAGCTGAAAGTTCGGCTAAAGGAGCTGATGGAGCAAGGTTATGTGCGTCCAAGCTCGTCGCCTTGGAGCGCACCGGTCCTCTTCGTTTAGAAGAAGGACGGGAGTATGCGGCTGTGTATCGACTACAGAGAGTTGAACAAACTGACGGAGAAGAACAAGTACCCGATCCCGAGGATTGATGATCTCTTCGATCAGTTAGTCGGATCGTCGGTATATTCTAAGTTGGACTTGAAGTCGGGGTACTATCAGTTGAGGATCAGGGAGTGTGATATCCCGAAGACGGCGTTCAGCACAAGGTATGGGCATTTCGAGTTCACAGTCATGTCGTTTGGACTTACGAATGTGTCATCAGTGTTTATGGACTTGATGAACAGGACGTTCCGAGATTTCCTGGACCGCTTTGTGATCATTTTTATTGACGATATATTGGTGTACTCGCAGTGCAAAAAAGATCACTTCAAGCACTTGCATCTGGTGTTGGAGACTCTGAGAAGGAATGAACTGTATGTGAAATTCTCCAAGTGCGAGTTCTTGCTACCCTCAGTAGCGTTCCTTGGTCACATTGTTAGTTGGGAAGGTATAGCGGTGGATCCGACGAAGATCGTTGCGATACGGGAGTGGCCTGCGTTGTCTTCTGTCGCGGAAGTTCGTAGTTTTCTCGGGCTTGCCGGATATTACAGGCGCTTCGTAGAGAACTTCTCGCGGATAGCGCTACCTCTCACGAAGTTGACAAGGAAAGATCAGAGATTCTTGTGGACGCAGGAGTGCGTGCAAGATTTTGAGGAGCTGAAGAGACGGTTGACCACAGCGCCAGTGCTTAGTTCGCCGAGTGGGACCGAGGGCTTCGAGGTTTATAGTGATGCCTCGGGTAGTGGTTTGGGCTGCGTGCTGTTGCAGCATGGGAGCGTGATAGCTTATGGATCGCGTCAGCTAAAAGTGCATGAAAGGAACTATCCGGCCCACAAATTGGAGTTGGCGGCCATGATATTTGCACTTAAGCTGTGGAGGCACTACCTATACGGCGTAAGGGTCGATATTTATACCGATCATAAGAGCATGAAGTACCTGTTGGATCAAAAGGATCTTAACACTAGACAGAGGAGGTGGATGGAGTTCCTGGGGGACTACACCTTCAAGATTCATTATATACCAGGGAAGGGCAATGCGGTTGCTGATGCGTTGAGTCGCAGGGCTCCCGCCCAAGCCAACTGGTTGTCGGTTCATGATGAGAGGATAGTATAGGAGTTGGAGGCGTTGGAGATCTGTTGCGTGGACAAGCAGTCAAGCGCCAAGGCTTTGTTGAACTGGACGGAGGTTCAGTATGACCTGGTTGACCGTGTTCGGCAGGCATTAGAGTTAGATGACTCCATGAAGGAGCTTATGGAGGCAGCGTTGGATTGGTCAAATTCCCAATTGTCTGTTGTGGATGGGTTGCTAAGGAAGGATCATCGTTTGTGCGTCCCAAGCGGGGGTAACCTATGGGCGGAGTTGATGTACGAGGCTCATCATACCAAGTACTCAATCCACCCAGAGAGCACAAAGATGTACCGTGACCTCAAGAAGCTGTTTTGGTGGCCGGGGCTCAAGAAAGACGTAGCGTTGTTTGTGGCTAAGTGCCAAACGTGCGCCTTAGTGAAGGCGGAGTGCCAAAAGCCGGGAGGATTCTTGAAGTCCTTGCCTATACCAGAGTGGAAGTTCGACGACATATCGATGGACTTTGTGCATGGTTTGCCATGGTCGTAGAGAGGGAACGACGCCATCTGGGTGATCGTAGACCGGTTAACTAAAGTGTCGCACTTTATTCCGCATAGGAAGGATGACTCGGTGGATAAGTTGGCGAAGCTATATGTGGATAATATAGTTAGACTGCATGGTGTGCCCCATAGCATTGTGAGTGATCGTGATGGGCGTTTCACATCCAATGATTGGAGGTTGGTGCAGCAGATGCTGGGTACAAAGTTGAAGTTCAGCACAGCCTTCCATCCTTAGACGGATGGACAGACCGAGAGAGTTAATAGAATGATGGAGGACATGCTACGCATGTGTGTTCTAGACTTCAGGAAGCATTGGGAGGACCACCTGTATTTGGTGGAGTTCGCGTACAACAACAGCTACCAGGCGAGAATCCAAATGGCGCCCTTTGAGGCCCTGTATGGTAGAAAGTGTCGCACGCCGTTATCGTCGTTGGAAACGGGTGAGGCAAGGTTGTACAAGAAGCAGGAGGTGGAGAGTGCTACCTCATTGGTGCAAATCATTCGGGAGCGCTTGTTGATCGCTCAGGATAGGCAGGCGAAGTATTACAATGCCAAGCACCGGAACGTGGAGTTCGCGGTAGGCGATTGGGTATACTTGAAAGTGAAGCCGTTCAAGGGTGTTTCGCGGGTGAGATGCTTGAAGAAGCTGAGCCCAAGATACCTTGGACCCTTTGAGGTTCTGGAGCGGGTCGGCGAAGCGGCATACCGTTTGAGGCTATCGGAGGAGTTAAGTGGACTACACGATGTGTTCCACATTTCCGTGTTGCGGAAGGCGGTGCAGGAGCCTTCGCTAGTGATCGCAGTTGATCAAGTGCCGGTGGACGAAGGGTTGACGACAAGGGTCAAGCCCGTTCGTATCGAAGACTTCGAGGTGAAGAGACTCCGTAACAAGGAGATCCGGATGATTAAGGTCCGTGGGATAATTGCGGTCGGGAGGAGCTCTCTTGGGAACAGGAGCAAACTATGCTGGAGGAGTACCCGAAGTTATTCCGCTCAGGTACCGTTAAAAGCTTTCAGTTCTTATTGTTTTCCTTTAGTAAATTTCGTGGGCGAAATTCTTTTAAGGGGGAGAGAGTTGTAACGCCCAGAAACTCAAAAGAGGGACGGGTGACGTTGTAAGCCAAGGCTGGGACGTGGAGCAGGTGTCTCGGGCGTGTCACGGGCGTGTCACACTAGGGAGTTTTCTGAGTCTTGTACACGGACCATGACACGAGCACAGACACGGGCATGTCACATGTGACACGGGCGTGTCGGGTGCCGTGTCGCAGGCCGTGTCCTCCTCGGGAAGCAAGTGTGGGTAGTTGGACATGGGCCATGACACGGGCATAGACACGGGCGTGTCACATGTGACACGGGCGTGTCGGGTGCCGTGTCGCAGGCCGTGTCCTTCTCAGGAAAAGAATGTTGGTCGTTGCACACGTGGCATGACACGGGTAGTGACACGGCCGTGTCGCATGCGACACGGGCGTGTCGGAGGCCGTGTCGAAGCCGTGTGATGGTTATCGCGTCGGTCGAGACGGCGAATGGGTGACACGGCCATGCACACGGCCGTGTTGCAACCCGTGTTCGGCCCAGATTTTGTAATTTCAGGCCTAATCGTGGCCGTTCGTTTCCTTGGCTTGGGATCCGATGACTGGGGGTGGATGCTGGCGGTTTAAACCCGGAAATAGGGTTTGCAATCCCTCATTTCATCCCCTTGGTTCTCTTTCTAAAGTCTAGAGAGAGGGGAGAGTAAGGAGGAGGAAGGCCAAGATCCGGCTGCCGGTGGAGCTTCGGAGCTCCAAATCGCGATCCGAGTCCAGATCCGCGAAGGCGACGCCGTTGCGGTGCTTTCCAACCGCATAGTTCTTCATGGCGCCGCGGAAGAACGCAAGGGTAACGATTCTCATCCTAGGGCATGTAAAGCCCTCTTTTCCTTTGCATAGGAAGCCCTCTCTCGCGAGTGAGCGAAGAGTTGGAGCGTTCCTTGGGGTAGATTTGTAAAGTCCCCCTTGTATAGAGTCTGTACGCGAAAACGGGCATAGGCATTGTGTGTGAAGCCTATCCGGACAAGTTGATCCGGATCGGTGATGTTGCATTGCATATGAACCGGGGAAGACTCCGGATGTTTGGGCGTTTTTCGGGTTTTCTACGTGGTAGATTGCAGCAGGGAGCCTTGGAGATTAACTCCAAGGTGTACCCAGAAAACTGGGCAAAAGCGGGTTTTGCCAACACGATGGCCGGGGAGCCAACGTGAACATAACCGGGTTATGTGATTGTTGTGGCGGAAACGGGACTCGGTGAGTCTTGACCTGCGCATATGGCTTAAATTGTTGTTGCGGAATGAGCACGGGTCAGGCAGAACCGTACCCGATCTATATCGTTCGATGGGACCGTTGGTATGGATGAGAGTCTTCGGCGGTCTATGTCTTAAATTGTCGTGACCAAGGCCAGGAAGACAAAATGCTCATATGATTGGCCGTCTAAGGGGCGGTGGTAGAACGGGAACGTCTATGGCTTGAATTGACGTGACGTTGGTCGGTTTTTCGTGAATGTGCCCTGTGTGCACGAGGTGTGTGGCCGTGCGAGCCTATGCCTGTGATGAAGTGTGTTTACACTATTATGATGCTATACTAATAAAGTGCAGGGAAAGAGCATCGCCGCCCCGATTTTGGGGGCAGGATTGTTATAATTTGGTTAGCATTGCTGACCGTTATTTTGTTTACCACCGGGCGGTGGATTGTGTCTTGCAGGTGCTGCGGAGCCGAGCGGGAAATAGCGGGCTAAAGCCCATGTTGCGGTGTTGGCCCTCGAAGGCCTAACCTTTTTATGTTTTCCGTTTATCTCATGTGTGGACGTCCTGCGAGCCGAAGTATGAAAGTCACTCTTGTTTGAGGAAACTATTGTAAGGCCATAAGGCCGGTACTTTTGTATTTAACATTCCTAGTTTATCTGAGTAGTGGACATTCGTGCTTGGCAGGGTTCTTGTTTTTGTGCAACTTAATAATTGCTTCCGCTAGGTGCTGTGTAGGACATTGTGATTGGTTGAATAGTTTCAACGCGTAACCAACCGGTCTGTCCGTAGTATATGGCGTCGGGCCCCGACCGGACCTACTGCTATATGCTATGTGACGGATAGGGGTGTTACAAATTGGTATCAGACTACCGGTTTCGGTCAAACTTAAATGAATTCGTGGGCGAATTCACTTTAAGGGGTGGTGAGCACATGTGTGTGTGTCATCGTTATAACATGAAAAGTACCCATGAATGTCCACTTAGGAATGAAAATACACGTGTTTGAGGAACCTGTGTGTTCCTATAATTGTTGTTTGCAATATTGTTTGGCCGCTTATCTATGTTTTGCACGATTATAGGTGACCAGAAGTGGTGTTGGACCGTCGGAATGGCCAGGTTCCGAGGCAAGCAGCGCACCAAGTGATGCGCCTGCAACACCTCCGTCTGTCGAGACCATTAGATTGGTGGCAGAAGCTGTCTTTGCTATGATCAATGCGCAACCTGCAAGGCAGGTGCAGCATCCTACTCCTGTGGTGGAGCAAATGCCGCTCCAAGCGACGGAGCCTAGAAGGGTTGAACAGGTGGCGGTGGAGCCGGAGTTGCCTCGGAGAGCAACTGAGAGACAACTTCATCATGTGATGGGATTCAACCCACCGGTGTTCTCGGGAATGGGAACCCCGGCCCAGGCCGAAGATTGGCTCTCAAGAGTCAATAGGGTGATGACAGCAACAGAAACGGAAGAGTGGCAGAAGACCGCGATAGTAATGTTCCTATTGGACGGGGATGCGAGATTATGGTGGGAAGGCCTAGAGCTACACCAGTAGAGGGGAAGGCCGTTGGCCGAAGTACCTATGGAGGAGTTTTCGAGATTGTTCATGGCTCGATACCTCCCCTCAGCGCAGAGGATCGCAGTGGAGAACGAGCTCCAAAAGTTGGTGCAATGAGACAGCATTGTAGACGAGTCCCTCCACGAGTTTACTCGATTGGGGAGATATGCTAGCGCTATCTTTGCCGACGAGGAGCGAAAGACCAACCGCTTCTTTGAAGGGTTAAGAGATGAGCTGAGTGATAGTTTTACTTTCAAGACTGCCTAAACACCTAGAGGGGGGGTGAATAGGTTCTAATGCTTGTTTTCAATTTAGGCAGAATATAACTACTGAATATATACACACAGCACAGCAATCACAGAAATTCACACATCACAGATTGCACACAGTTTTATAGTGGTTCCCCAAGATCTGGGTACATCCACTTTCCCCCTTCACCTATCTAGTAGTGTGCTAGATTCGGCCAAACTCCCTTCCTTAACTCAGATCCTCAGATCCTATAGCTCAGAATCCAAAATGGATTCCTACAACTCAGAGTGATACCACACTCCTACAACTCAGGCAAACAAGCCCTACCTCAGTCTCATATTTAAGTAAGGCAACGGTTTGGCTTGGGAAGGCCTTGCCTTTACCTTTGGCTGATTTATGTCCTATACTGATATTTTTCCCAAAGGAGGTTTCTCCATTAGTGATTGGAAGCACAGTTGTAGGCGAGGTGAGAGTTTCAACCAGCTTTCGTTCAATGACTAGCTTTGATTCCAATTAATCCAGGAGAAAATCTTTATGATTTACTAATTCAGTAAAGTCTTTGATTTCCTCCTTCAAAGATTGAACTTCATCTCTGAGAGGGGTCATTTGGTCAATCTCCTCCCTCAGATTTGATTCCACCTCTTTGAGGGATGCAATCTCTTTTGATTGCGATTTGACTACCTTCCGGCATTTGTCAAATGCAGTCAATAAGACTTGATACTGATTTACCAATTCAAAATCATCCTCCCCAGAAGAATAGCCATCATGACCTTTTGAGTCAGAATCTGAGGCAGAAAGAGGTGTGTGAGAATTTACCTTCCCGGTATATGAGGAGTTACCGTTGTCTTTGTCCTCTTGGTCAGAAAAAGCCATAAGCCCGAAGTAGGCTTCTTCATCCGCACTTGACTCAGATGAGTCAGAGTCACTGAGGGTCTTTGGCTTTTTGGCAATGAAGCTTCTTTCTTTCTTCCTTTTCCCTTGAGGGGAATTCTTTTCTATGCCTCTTCCTTCTTTCTTCTTCAGAGGGCACTCAGTGCTTATATGCCCTGGATTACTACAGAAATAACAAACAACGTTAGATGAAACATGTTTGTTCGGTTTAGATTTATACCTGTCATGTATGCTGTGACGATCACCATCAGGACGTGATCTTCTGGACGAGGAATCATTTTCTCTCATTTGTTTCTTATTGCTAAGAAACTTCTTGAATTGTCGGGAGAGAAGATGAAACTCTTCATCTGATGAATCTGAGCCTGAGGTGCTTGGCTCGGACTCTTCTTCTTCATAGTCTCCTTGAGTGGAAGCAGCTTTGGCCTTTCTTGAGCTGTCTGCCCTTAGTGCAACTGGCTTATCTTGGAATGAGGAGCTGTTGCCCTCTTCTTCAGCTTTTCTATTATTGATTTGAAGCTCATATGACATAAGCTTTCCGAAGAGGTTCTGAGGGTCAGTTTCTGCTAATCTTCCAAACTCTCTGATGGCACATATCTTGTTGTCCCAATCCTTTGTCAAGGATCTTAGGAACTTGTCGTTTAGTTCACCATCTATGAACACTCTGTCGTAGTTCCTCAACCCATTGACAATCTTGAAGAAATTTTCATATGTGTCAGCAATAACTTCCTTTGGTCCTTGCTTGAAGGCTTCATACTTTTGATTCAGAAGGGATCTTCTATCATCCCTTACTTCTTCTGTACCTTCCATCAAGATGATTAGAGATCTCCACATCTCCTTGGCAGATTGGCAGTGAATGAGGTTCTGCAACATAGAATCATTGACTGCACTTGCAATGATGTTCTTGGCTTTCTTGTCTAAGGAGACAAGTGCAATCTCATCCTTATTAAGGTCCATCAACTTCTTTGGCACCGTCTTTGTAGGATCACTAGTGGAGGCAATCATAGGGATATAAGGACCTTCCTCCACTATCATGAATAAGCGGGGGTCAACAGCTTCCATGTAAAGTTTTATTCTCTCTTTCCACATGGGAAAGTTTGCCTTATTGCACACTGGAAGCTCAGAAAATTCTCTGGCTCTGTCCATGCTTGATTAACTCAGAAAGACAACTAGGAGGGATCAGATCAAGGTGTTAACCTTTTAAAGATCAACCTCCCTCTGATACCAATTGAGAGAACTAAGTTGTCAACCTAAATCACCTAGAGGGGGGTGAATAGGTGAAATGCGTGCCAAATGCGGAATAAAAATTAACACAGCACAGATCAAGCAATCACACAGAGAACACAGGATTTATAGTGGTTCCCCAACCCTGTGTACATCCACTTTCACCTCACCAATCTAGTAAACCACTAGACTTGGCTACTCCACTATCTCGGATCAAAACGATCCTACAACTCGGAACAATGTTCCTACAAATCTCGATACCAACGGATCTACACTCGGAAGAAAACCTTCCTACCACTCGATCCAAACCAGATCTACAGTACTCGGAGAAAAACTCCTACAGGACTCGGAGTCAAGACTCCTACAAGAATGAAAGGTTGTATAAAGAAATATACAAACAGAACCGTTCAGATCTGGATCTTCAAATCTTTCTTCCTTCTTCAGCTTTTAGGGATCAGCGGAAAATAGATCGAGGAAGACAGAGGCGAAATCTCTTGGATCTGAAAACTAGAATCAGCGGGATCAAGAACTGGATCTGTCGATTGAGAATAGCTTGATCTTCTGAAACTTCTTAGCTGAATCTCTGTATCGGAGAAGACCGGCGACGAAGAAGATGAACAGTGTTTTGTCGGCGTGAACTTGTCGGCTTTCCGATGTCGGCGATAAAATTAGATTCAGAAACTTATTTTTCTTCTTAGGGTTTGTCGACTTGACAAGACCTATTTATAGGACTTCTGTAACGGTCAATACTTAATTAAGTATACGTGGACCAATCATAATAGAGGATTTGAAATAAGCCGCAATTTCTGGACTTAGAAATATTCTGGGAAAAACACAGATATACATGAGTGACAGAATAGCTACTCGAGTAAGAGAAGTAACTACTCGAGTACATGAGGACATACTCGAGTCCAGTAGTTAGAAAATAATTCTGAGCTGGAAGAAAGGATATACTCGAGTACTTGGCTGGACTACTCGAGTATATACATGAGCTACTCGAGTATAGAAACTCAGTTACTCGAGTATACATATAACTACTCGAGTAACTAGGAAACTACTCGGGTAATCACAAACCTACTCGAGTAAGAGAATCAAGCTACTCGAGTACAAAGTCATTCACTCGAGTATATCAGGGAACTACTCGAGTCTGCAAACTAACATACTCGTGTAAAGGATATACTCGAGTACTTGGCTGGAATACTCGAGTATATATATGAGCTACTCGAGTATCATAGTGCCTACTCGAGTAAGAGGAAGAATCTGAAGACTCGAGTATGTCCTTTGGATTACTCGAGTACTAAGTTACTTACTCGAGTATATGAAGCTATCTACTCGAGTATGTAGACTTAGAAAAATTTCTTCCTTGAGAACTCATTTCTCCTACTAAAGATCAGCAACACTTCAAGGTTCCATTTGTCCATGCGCTTGTGAAATGAAGTGCATCCCAATAGAGAGGCTACACATGAGTCAACACCATGGATCACACAATGAGGGATTACATTGTATGGTCCTGTGTTAGGTGACCCATTGTAGACTGACATTGGTCTACACTTGGCAATATAGTCCTATAAACACAACTTAAACAAGGCATCAAATATAACTGCAATTCACCTTAGTTTTAGGAGGACTTCTTCAAATTAAGGTCATTGTGGAAACAAGACCCAACAATCTCCCCCTATTTGAAGAAGTCAGAACACCATCTAATAAGTTGAATTGCTAGAGATATTAAAACAAAATGACATGAAAGAGGATGCATTGTCTTACATTTCTTTACTATAATTGTCCAACAATCTCCCCATTTCTATACTAAAATTGTTTTGCAATTTTCCCCCTTTCTGAAATCTTCATTTGGATTTGCAAAATTTCTCTTCCTTTATTATCTCTAAATTCCATTTCCTTTTGCTCTCCCCCTTTCTGATTTCTTTAAATAGGGGACACTAGAAACTCCCCCTTAATCTTCTAGTTCCAAGAATTTTTCTGGAACAACTACTTGTCCAATTGCCAGATAAGAATTTTATTGGCCTATGGACATACCTGCATAAACAAGATTAGAATCCCTTAGGAGCCCAAACAAGATTGGGTCTTAGGTCTCTTATTAGTATCCTCCCCCTATGAGAATTAACATTATGAGTGGTCTTTCTCACATTATCAACTTGAGGAGTTAAAACATAGCTGGGATTAAACCAGCAATCTATGGCGAAGTGACCAACCTTGCCACAACACCAACAGTTAAACCTGTTGTACCTTCTCTTGTTCTCTTGCTTTACCTTATGGATGGGGGTTCTAGCAAGAGCAACTGACTTGGAGGAGGAAGCCTCATGATTGCAACAGGTACATGGCTTCCTTGTCTCCTTGGCCTTTGTTACACCAGTTTTAGCTTTTGGTGTCTTCTTCTTATTTGGCCCATGATTGTAAGGATCATATTTCAGTAAGGCAACGGTTTGGCTTGGGAAGGCCTTGCCTTTACCTTTGGCTGATTTATGTCCTATACTGCTATTTTTCCCAAAGGAGGTTTCTCCATTAGTGATTGGAAGCACAGTTGTAGGCGAGGTGAGAGTTTCAACCAGCTTTCGTTCAATGACTAGCTTTGCTTCCAATTCATCCAGGAGAAAATCTTTATGATTTACTAATTCAGTAAAGTCTTTGATTTCCTCCTTCAAAGATTGAACTTCATCTCTGAGAGGGGTCATTTGGTCAATCTCCTCCCTCAGATTTGATTCCACCTCTTTGAGGGATGCAATCTCTTTTGATTGCGATTTGACTACCTTCCGGCATTTGTCAAATGCAGTCAATAAGACTTGATACTGATTTACCAATTCAAAATCATCCTCCCTAGAAGAATAGCCATCATGACCATTTGAGTCAGAATCTGAGGCAGAAAGAGGTGTGTGAGAATTTACCTTCCCGGTATATGAGGAGTTACCGTTGTCTTTGTCCTCTTGGTCAGAAAAATCCATAAGCCCGAAGTAGGCTTCTTCATCCGCACTTGACTCAGATGAGTCAGAGTCACTGAGGGTCTTTGGCTTTTTGGCAATGAAGCTTCTTTCTTTCTTCCTTTTCCCTTGAGGGGAATTCTTTTCTATGCCTCTTCCTTCTTTCTTCTTCAGAGGGCACTCAGTGCTTATATGCCCTGGCTTACTACAGGAATAACAAACAACGTTAGATGAAACATGTTTGTTCGGTTTAGATTTATACCTGTCATGTCTGCTGTGATGATCACCATCAAGACGTGATCTTCTGGACGAGGAATCATTTTCTCTCATTTGTTTCTTATTGCTAAGAAACTTCTTGAATTATCGGGAAAGAAGATGAAACTCTTCATCTGATGAATCTGAGCCTGAGGTGCTTGGCTCGGACTCTTCTTCTTCATAGTCTCCTTGAGTGGAAGCAGCTTTGGCCTTTCTTGAGCTGTCTGCCCTTAGTGCAACTGGCTTATCTTGGAATGAGGAGCTGTTGCCCTCTTCTTCAGCTTTTCTATTATTGATTTGAAGCTCATATGACATAAGCTTTCCGAAGAGGTTTTGAAGGTCAGTTTCTGCTAATCTTCCAAACTCTCTGATGGCACATATCTTGTTGTCCCAATCCTTTGTCAAGGATCTTAGGAACTTGTCGTTTAGTTCACCATCTGTGAACACTCTGCCGTAGTTCCTCAACCCATTGACAATCTTGAAGAAATTTTCATATGTGTCAGCAATAACTTCCTTTGGTCCTTGCTTGAAGGCTTCATACTTCTGATTCAGAAGGGATCTTCTATCATCCCTTACTTCTTCTGTACCTTCCATTAAGATGATTAGAGATCTCCACATCTCCTTGGCAGATTGGCAGTGAATGAGGTTCTACAACATAGAATCATTGACTGCACTTGCAATGATGTTCTTGGCTTTCTTGTCTAAGGAGATAAGTGCAATCTCATCCTTATTAAGGTCCATCAACTTCTTTGGCAACCTTCTTTGTAGGATCACTAGTGGAGGCAATCATAGGGATGTAAGGATCTTCCTCCACTATCATGAATAAGCGGGGGTCAACAACTTCCATGTAAAGTTTTATTCTCTCTTTCCACATGGGAAAGTTTGCCTTATTGCACACTGGAAGCTCAGAAAATTCTTTGGCTCTGTCCATGCTTGATTAACTCAGAAAGACAACTAGGAGGGATCAGATCAAGGTGTTAACCTTTTAAAGATCAACCTCCCTCTGATACCAATTGAGAGAACTAAGTTGTCAACCTAAATCACCTAGAGGGGGGTGAATAGGTGAAATGCATGCCAAATGCGGAATAAAAAATTAACACAGCACAGATCAAGCAATCACACAGAGAACACAGGATTTATAGTGGTTCCCCAACCTTGGGTACATCCACTTTCACCTCACCAATCTAGTAAACCACTAGACTTGGCTACTCCACTATTTCGGATCAAAACGATCCTACAACTCGGAACAACGTTCCTACAAATCTCGATCCCAACGGATCTATACTCGGAAGAAAACCTTCCTACCACTCGATCCAAACCGGATCTACAGTACTCGGAGAAAAACTCCTACAGGACTCGGAGTCAAGACTCCTACAAGAATGAAAGGTTGTATAAAGAAATATACAAACAGAACCGTTCAGATCTGGATCTTCAAATCTTTCTTCCTTCTTCAGCTTTTAGGGATCAGCGAAAAATAGATCGAGGAAGACAGAGGCGAAATCTCTTGGATCTGAAAACTAGAATCAGCGGGATCAAGAACTGGATCTGTCGATTGAGAATAGCTTGATCTTCTGAAACTTCTTAGTTGAATCTCTGTATCGGAGAAGACCGGCGACGAAGAAGATGAACAGTGTTTTGTCGGCGTGAACTTGTCGGCTTTCCGATGTCGGCGATAAAATTAGATTCAGAAACTTATTTTTCTTCTTAGGGTTTGTCGACTTGACAAGACCTATTTATAGGACTTCTGTAACGGTCAATACTTAATTAAGTATACGTGGACCAATTATAATAGAGGATCTGAAATAAGCCGCAATTTCTGGACTTAGAAATATTCTGGGAAAAACACAGATATACACGAGTGACAGAATAGCTACTCGAGTAAGAGAAGTAACT
Source organism: Platanthera zijinensis (assembly GCA_039513925.1). Lineage (NCBI taxonomy): Eukaryota > Viridiplantae > Streptophyta > Magnoliopsida > Asparagales > Orchidaceae > Platanthera > Platanthera zijinensis. The sequence continues at coordinate 13,383,690 of CM077092.1, forward strand.
ACTCGAGTACATGAGGACATACTCGAGTCCAGTAGTTAGAAAACAATTCTGAGCTGGAAGAAAGGATATACTCGAGTACTTGGCTGGACTACTCGAGTATATACATGAGCTACTCGAGTATAGAAACTCAGTTACTCGAGTATACATATAACTACTCGAGTAACTAGGAAACTACTCGGGTAATCACAAACCTACTCGAGTAAGAGAATCAAGCTACTCGAGTACAAAGTCATTCACTCGAGTATATCAGGGAACTACTCGAGTCTGCAAACTAACATACTCGTGTAAAGGATATACTCGAGTACTTGGCTGGACTACTCGAGTATATATATGAGCTACTCGAGTATCATAGTGCCTACTCGAGTAAGAGGAAGAATCTGAAGACTCGAGTATGTCCTTTGGATTACTCGAGTACTAAGTTACTTACTCGAGTATATGAAGCTATCTACTCGAGTATGTAGACTTAGAAAAATTTCTTCCTTGAGAACTCATTTCTCCTACTAAAGATCAGCAACACTTCAAGGTTCCATTTGTCCATGCGCTTGTGAAATGAAGTGCATCCCAATAGAGAGGCTACACATGAGTCAACACCATGGATCACACAATGAGGGATTACATTGTATGGTCTTGTGTTAGGTGACCCATTGTAGACTGACATTGGTCTACACTTGGCAATATAGTCCTGTAAACACAACTTAAACAAGGCATCAAATATAACTGCAATTCACCTTAGTTTTAGGAGGACTTCTTCAAATTAAGGTCATTTTGGAAACAAGACCCAACAATCTCCCCCTATTTGAAGAAGTCAGAACATCATCTACTAAGTTGAATTGCTAGAGATATTAAAACAAAATGACATGAAAGAGGATGCATTGTCTTATATTTCTTTACTATAATTGTCCAACAATCTCCCCATTTCTGTACTAGAATTGTTTTGCATTTCTCCCCCTTTCTGAAATCTTCATTTGGATTTGCAAAATTTCTCTTCCTTTATCATCTCTAAATTCCATTTCCTTTTGCTCTCCCCCTTTCTGATTTCTTTAAATAGGGGACACTAGAAACTCCCCCTTAATCTTCTAGTTCCAAGAATTTTTCTGGAACAACTACTTGTCCAATTGCCAGATAAGAATTTTATTGGCCTATGGACATACCTGCATAAACAAGATTAGAATCCCTTAGGAGCCCAAACAAGATTGGGTCCTAGGTCTCTTGTTAGTATCCTCCCCCTATGAGAGTTAACATTATGAGTGGTCTTTCTCACATTATCAACTTGAGGAGTTAAAACATAGCTGGGATTAAACCAGCAATCTATGGCGAAGTGACCAACCTTGCCACAACACCAACAGTTAAACCTGTTGTACCTTCTCTTGTTCTCTTGCTTTACCTTATGGTTGGGGGTTCTAGCAAGAGCAACTGACTTGGAGGAGGAAGCCTCATGATTGTAACAGGTACATGGCTTCCTTGTCTCCTTGGCCTTTGTTACACCAGTTTTAGCTTTTGGTGTCTTCTTCTTATTTGGCCCATGATTGTAAGGATCATATTTCAGTAAGGCAACGGGTTGGCTTGGGAAGGCCTTGCCTTTACCTTTGGCTGATTTATGTCCTATACTGCTATTTTTCCCAAAGGAAGTTTCTCCATTAGTGATTGGAAGCACAGTTGTAGGCGAGGTGAGAGTTTCAACCAGCTTTCGTTCAATGACTAGCTTTGCTTCCAATTCATCCAGGAGAAAATCTTTATGATTTACTAATTCAGTAAAGTCTTTGATTTCCTCCTTCAAAGATTGAACTTCATCTCTGAGAGGGGTCATTTGGTAAATCTCCTCCCTCAGATTTGATTCCACCTCTTTGAGGGATGCAATCTCTTTTGATTGCGATTTGACTACCTTCCGACATTTGTCAAATGCAGTCAATAAGACTTGATACTGATTTACCAATTCAAAATCATACTCCCCAGAAGAATAGCCATCATGACCATTTGAGTCAGAATCTGAGGCAGAAAGAGGTGTGTGAGAATTTACCTTCCCGGTATATGAGGAGTTACCGTTGTCTTTGTCCTCTTGGTCAGAAAAAGCCATAAGCCCGAAGTAGGCTTCTTCATCCGCACTTGACTCAGATGAGTCAGAGTCACTGAGGGTCTTTGGCTTTTTGGCAGTGAAGCTTCTTTCTTTCTTCCTTTTCCCTTGAGGGGAATTCTTTTCTATGCCTCTTCCTTCTTTCTTCTTCAGAGGGCACTCAGTGCTTATATGCCCTGGCTTACTACAGGAATAACAAACAACGTTAGATGAAACATGTTTGTTCGGTTTAGATTTATACCTGTCATGTCTGCTGTGACGATCACCATCAGGACGTGATCTTCTGGACGAGGAATCATTTTCTCTCATTTGTTTCTTATTGCTAAGAAACTTCTTGAATTGTCGGGAGAGAAGATGAAACTCTTCATCTGATGAATCTGAGCCTGAGGTGCTTGGCTCGGACTCTTCTTCTTCATAGTCTCCTTGAGTGGAAGCAGCTTTGGCCTTTCTTGAGCTGTCTGCCCTTAGTGCAACTGGCTTATCTTGGAATGAGGAGCTGTTGCCCTCTTCTTCAGCTTTTCTATTATTGATTTGAAGCTCATATGACATAAGATTTCCGAAGAGGTTCTGAGGGTCAGTTTCTGCTAATCTTCCAAACTCTCTGATGGCACATATCTTGTTGTCCCAATCCTTTGTCAAGGATCTTAGGAACTTGTCGTTTAGTTCACCATCTGTGAACACTCTGTCGTAGTTCCTCAACCCATTGACAATCTTGAAGAAATTTTCAAATGTGTCAGCAATAACTTCCTTTGGTCCTTGCTTGAAGGCTTCATACTTCTGATTCAGAAGGGATCTTCTATCATCCCTTACTTCTTCTGTACCTTCCATCAAGATGATTAGAGATCTCCACATCTCCTTGGCAGATTGGCAGTGAATGAGGTTCTGCAACATAGAATCATTGACTGCACTTGCAATGATGTTCTTGGCTTTCTTGTCTATGGAGACAAGTGCAATCTCATCCTTATTAAGGTCCATCAACTTCTTTGGCACCTTCTTTGTAGGATTACTAGTGGAGGCAATCATAGGGATGTAAGGACCTTCCTCCACTATCATGAATAAGCGGGGGTCAACAGCTTCCATGTAAAGGTTTATTCTCTCTTTCCACATGGGAAAGTTTGCCTTATTGCACACTGGAAGCTCAGAAAATTCTCTGGCTCTGTCCATGCTTGATTAACTCAGAAAGACAACTAGGAGGGATCAGATCAAGGTGTTAACCTTTTAAAGATCAACCTCCCTCTGATACCAATTGAGAGAACTAAGTTGTCAACCTAAATCACCTAGAGGGGGGTGAATAGGTGAAATGCGTGCCAAATGCAGAATAAAAAATTAACACAGCACAGATCAAGCAATCACACAGAGAACACAGGATTTATAGTGGTTCCCCAACCCTGGGTACATCCACTTTCACCTCACCAATCTAGTAAACCACTAGACTTGGCTACTCCACTATCTCGGATCAAAACGATCCTATAACTCGGAACAACGTTCCTACAAATCTCGATCCCAACGGATCTACACTCGGAAGAAAACCTTCCTACCACTCGATCCAAACCGGATCTACAGTACTCGGAGAAAAACTCCTACAGGACTCGGAGTCAAGACTCCTACAAGAATGAAAGGTTGTATAAAGAAATATACAAACAGAATCGTTCAGATCTGGATCTTCAAATCTTTCTTCCTTCTTCAGCTTTTAGGGATCAGCGGAAAATAGATCGAGGAAGACAGAGGCGAAATCTCTTGGATCTGAAAACTAGAATCAGCGGGATCAAGAACTGGATCTGTCGATTGAGAATAGCTTGATCTTCTGAAACTTCTTAGCTGAATCTCGGTATCGGAGAAGACCGACGACGAAGAAGATGAACAGTGTTTTGTCGGCGTGAACTTGTTGGCTTTCCGATGTCGGCGATAAAATTAGATTCAGAAACTTATTTTTCTTCTTAGGGTTTGTCGACTTGACAAGACCTATTTATAGGACTTCTGTAACGGTCAATACTTAATTAAGTATACGTGGACCAATCATAATAGAGGATTTGAAATAAGCCACAATTTCTGGACTTAGAAATATTCTGGGAAAAACACAGATATACACGAGTGACAGAATAGCCACTCGAGTAAGAGAAGTAACTACTCGAGTACATGAGGACATACTCGAGTCCAGTAGTTAGAAAATAATTCTGAGCTGGAAGAAAGGATATACTCGAGTACTTGGCTGGACTACTCGAGTATATACATGAGCTACTCGAGTATAGAAACTCAGTTACTCGAGTATACATATAACTACTCGAGTAACTAGGAAACTACTCGGGTAATCACAAACCTACTCGAGTAAGAGAATCAAGCTACTCGAGTACAAAGTCATTCACTCGAGTATATCAGGGAACTACTCGAGTCTGCAAACTAACATACTCGTGTAAAGGATATACTCGAGTACTTGGCTGGAATACTCGAGTATATATATGAGCTACTCGAGTATCATAGTGCCTACTCGAGTAAGAGGAAGAATCTGAAGACTCGAGTATGTCCTTTGGATTACTCGAGTACTAAGTTACTTACTCGAGTATATGAAGCTATCTACTCGAGTATGTAGACTTAGAAAAATTTCTTCCTTGAGAACTCATTTCTCCTACTAAAGATCAGCAACACTTCAAGGTTCCATTTGTCCATGCGCTTGTGAAATGAAGTGCATCCCAATAGAGAGGCTACACATGAGTCAACACCATGGATCACACAATGAGGGATTACATTATATGGTCCTGTGTTAGGTGACCCATTGTAGACTGACATTGGTCTACACTTGGCAATAGAGTCCTGTAAACACAACTTAAACAAGGCATCAAATACAACTGCAATTCACCTTAGTTTTAGGAGGACTTCTTCAAATTAAGGTCATTGTGGAAACAAGACCCAACAGTCCTAGATTTATAAGAAGTCAAACAGGTCAATGGTATACACAGTTATATTTGATGTATTTTTAAGTTCATGCATACAGGTTGGTCTTTGCCACAATGATTGGACATATAATTCAAGAGACAATGACATGTGGACTCAAAGTGATAGACTGGAAATTCAGGAAAATGCCTAAGTCCAGAAGCATTGAGTGAGGCAAGCTTACTCAACTCCATACAACTAATAACGCTGAGAGAAGGCTTACAGTATTGAAAAGGCAGAAATGTGGTAAAGTCCACATGCTTTGAATGAGCTCAACTCACTCAACGTCATATGACCAGAATCGTTGAGTCAAGGATATCATGTCAAAGCCTAAGCGGTGGAAGCCAGAAAATCGACTAAGTCCAGAAGCGTTGAGTGAAGCTTCATCACTCAATTAAATGTTGAGTCTCTCAACACCAAACTTCAGCAAGAAGACAAGATTGCAGAAATTCAGGCTAAGTATAAAAGCGTTGAGTGAAGCTTATACACTTAACGCTCTCAACGCCATTAGGAAGAAAGCTGAAGAATATGGCTAAGGCAAAAAACATTGAGTAAGACATATACACTCAACGCTCTCAACGCTTTTAAGCAGAAAGGGCAGAAGAATGTGGTCAAGGCAAAAAGTGATTAGTGAGGCGTATACACTCAATTCTCTCAACGCCTAGCTGAGCTGAAATATTTCCAAGTCCAGATTCGTTGAGTATAGCCTATTCACTCAACGCCTAGCAGAGCTGAAGAAAATTCTAAGTCAAGAATCGTTGAGTATTGCTTATCCACTTTTCATCGAGCTGAGCTTTGAGTTCGTCAAACTGAGTTTAGAGTTCGTTGAACTCAGCTTTCACTTATTCGTCGACCTAAGGATTTCCGGAATGATGCTTGATTTTGTCGAGTTGAGCTCTGGTTTCGTCGAACTGAGTTTTGAGTTCGTCGAACTGAGGATTTCTGAAATGATGCTTGATTTTTCTAAGTCCAGAATGATGCTGACGTCAGCAAAGTCAATAAGTCAATGAATTTCAGATTCGTTATTTAAATGCTACAAATCGACATTAACGTCGTCATCAGTCTACAGTGAATCTCAATTTGATTAAGCTGAGTTTTAACCACCGTTAAAACTGGAACACATGTCAATCATCCCACAAATCAATGGGATCAATTTTTCTGATTAATATTCTAAAAACGAGAAGCGGGAGTTTGTCGTCTTCATACTACAGCAAGTACAGAGGATCTCTCTGAGGAAGACAAATCAGTCTAGGCAAGCCCTAGCTAAAGTTTATTCACGATCCAAGCCGAGCCAAATCTGAAGATCTTTCTCTTGATCATTGAAGAAGAAGAAGATATTTGTACAGAGTTTTCTCTTGACAGAAGGAGAGACGGAGCAATTCATTTCCTGCCAATAAAGGTTAGCTGATTGAAGACATCCATTCTTAATCTTCCCCCTTCATCAACAAGAACAGGATCAAGGTCCTAAGGAACTTCCAGCACAAGCCGCAGATAGTCGAAGATTGTCATTCTTGTTGTTGGGAAGCAGATAGGGTTGAGATTTACTTAGCTCAGGAAGAAATTGACTCGGAGAATAATTTCTCTTGAGTCAAATCAACAACTCTTTCAAAATCAGTGAATCTGTGATTGATCTGTGTTGAGGCCTAGATTGATTAGGCTGTGTGAGAGATCTGTGAGATCTTATTATAAAGCCTAAATTAAAAAGGCTTTGAGAAGGATTTGTGAGATCTGTGTTAGGGTCGTGAGCCTGTGATTGGATCCTTGTGTGGATCGGTGTGGGGATGTTTCTCCCAGCCTGTGTAAAGGGCATTTGTGCATGTGTTTGGTTGTCAGGAGATTACTGTATGGAGGGCAATGAGCCATTGTTGTAAGTCTTAGTGGTGACTGACTGATCCGGTGGGATCATGCTGTAATCTCTGAGGAGCCATAGTTTTTGGAGAAGAGCCTTGTCAAATATATTGTTAGAAAGGCAGAGAGGGACAGTGGATGTACTCATACACTGGGGAACCACTTTAAATTCTGGTGTGATGTGTCTTGTGTTTTGCTGTGCTGAGTATTGTGTTCTTGAAAGCTGAATTAAGTATACACAGTAGGACATAAGTCAAAGAAGATTTTAAGGAACCTTAAAAGACTGCAATAACCTATTCACCTCCCCCCCTCTAGGAGATTAGCTACCCTTGTAATCAAAGACTTTCAAAAACTTGGCCCAAAAAAATGTCAAAACTGACAGTCCAACCGCCTGCTCCAAAACAAAAAATTGCCAGATCGGGCATGAGCCTCCTGGCTGCCGCCGAGTGCTGCTTCGGCGAAGAGACGCCGACGGTGCACTGCCACAAAAACATCCTTAGATCCCGCCAGTGTTTGCGGCGCCTTCGCAGCGATTTCTCACTGCGTAGTCGCTCGGTTACGATGCTTAATCCAATCTCCTCGCTGAGCGATTACACAAAACAAAAAATGCGGGAAAAAATACCAAAATTCGCCGAGAGAGAAGGAAGAAATCCGAGAATCACCAAAAAATCGCGGTGAAACGACATAAAGTGTGTACAACCTCATATTCGATGAGTGGGACCTAAAGGCTTAGGACCCTTGCTTTGAGCTGGCTTTAAGCTAATTGGGTCAAACGAATAGAATAGTCCGAAGGGTTTCCGCTCGGGTTATGCGGGATGACTTGCGCCTGGGCAAGCGAGAGGACCCCAGAAGGGGCGTTGAATAATGCTTCTCCACTCAACGCCCTTTGGTTTTTGGTTTGGCGTTGAGTGATGTTTCTCCACTCAACGCCCTTTGGTTTTTGGTTTGGTGTTAAGTGATGTTTCTCCACTCAACTCCCTTTTGTTTTTGGTTTGGCGTTGAGTGACGTTTCTCCACTCAACGCCCTTTGGTTTTTGGTTTGGCGTTGAATGATGCTTCTCCACTCAACGCCCTTTGGTTCTTGGCGTTGAGTAATGTTTCTCCACTAAGTGCCCTTTGGTCTTTTTGCTCCCGCCTGCGGTAGGCGAGAAGGATAAGGAACGAGAGAGTTCCCGCCCAGGACACGCAAGAGGGCTTGTGCCACAGGATAAGCGGGAAGCCCGCAGAATCAGCGAGAAGGCTTCCGCCAGGGAGAGCCCAGAGGTGAAATTACCTGGGTACCCTTAGGTAAAATTACCTGGATGCCCTTGGGTCTGTATTTAGCTCCTCAGAACAGTGAAGTTTGGCTATTGGCAGACCAACCCAGTGTATTTCAGTAATTTCGGGGTAGCAGAATTACGCTTTTGGTAGACCAGATACTGGAAACCTATAAATAGACCCACAGAGTTCCTCAGAAGGTAAGCTTTCACAATTTCTAAAATCTGCTAGTGCTTTCTGAGGTTCTCCTTGCCCAACAATTGGCTTTAGAGGGGAAGCACTCAGAGATCTTCTGGGTTAGTGGAGGGACCTCCCAGCTGAGGCTTAGGGTCTGTTCCTGGTTCTTTATTACTAGTCAGGGGTCTGGGTTTGGGAGAAGTAGGTGTTGGCTACACCCCAAGGTCTGAACTCTCGTTGAGGCCAATTTTTGGCTTCAATAAAGTAGCTCTTATACCACTTGTTATGGAGAATCCGTGAAACCATGACGGAGATTGATTTGCTCTAGTCGAAACATCGAGATGAAAATTTGAGCGAAAGCATACTTGAATCCATGAGGATGGATTATAGCAGTCACAGATCTTCCAAGTCTACAAGGTCCTGATGAAGAAGATAACTCCTCTTCCTCCTTAGGCTCTCTCCAGCGATGGGATGCTATAACTGAATGAGATTGATAATGATTTTATTTTGATACCTTGTGACCCAGAGACCATAACATATTTATAGAAAAACCTAATGCAATTGTTTTACATTTAAGTACATCATATAAATGTAAACGACGCCCGGTATTCACACATTATTTGAACTGCTCATACAATATGAAACGTATTCGACCCGATTAATTAGATCACCTAAATTTGGGTCGAAATTAATGATAGCTCAGTAATGCGCATACTTAATGTATTTGACCCACATGATTATTAGTTCTAACACGCATATATTCACATCCTAGCATATGTATCCATGTACGCGAAGTTACACTCAGATGTGATATTACACAAAAATCGGGATTGAATCAAACATATGAAAAGGTGTGGGACTCAATGTAAGCACACAAATACATAGGCTTGAAAAAATGTAGTTACATTAGAATAAGCAATAATTTATCTTTGATGCAATAATTTTGATACCGTGCTCACTCGGCAAAGCCACACTTCAAATTATTTCTAATGATGATTGTAAAGCAATGTCATGTGTACACTTAAAATGAATAGGTGCACACCAGATAAAAAAACTCAGACAACTCCTGAAACCTAATAGATGCTTCACCCATTTCATTTCGGATACCCGCAGGCCGAATCCCACTTTCCCCGGCCTCCCATCTCAATAGATCATGAATCTAACTCGCCCCTCTCGTTGGGACCATTGGTGAATCCATCTCGTCCTTCTCACTTCTCCTTGTCAACTGTGCCATCCATCGACCTCTTCTTCTCTCTAGCCGCCGCCCATAGAGGAAGAAGGACGTTCCTCAATATTGTCATCCTAGATTGCAAGAAGAAGCTCATTTGTCAACGCATGTGCATGCTTATATCCCTTAAGCATTGAATTCTCTCACTGGATCTCATCGCCCGCATATACTCATATCAAGTCTAGGCATAATTAAGTCAGTTACTGTGGAGATGGAGCTGAAGAAATCCATTTGAGGGACACGAAGGAGTGTAAGTATTGTTTGGGGAAGGTGGAGATGTCATTGACTTTTCCTATCTTCATGAGGAAGGAGTCAGCATGAGATTTCATGGTTGGGCCGAGGATAGAGAGGTGGGGTGGTTGGAAGACAGGTGATAATGTTGTAAAAATTTCTCAAGATGATCAGGTAGATAGCTCTGATACCAAGTAAAACTTTCAAAGCTATCAAGATGACACCTTGATCAAGCGGAAAATGGGAACCAGGTGCAGGAACACACAACCATAAATCAAGCTCAATAAATCAGAAACAACAAAAGGCAACAACAAGTCTTGTATTATCAACAATCTTTTTTACAAGGCAGGACATACATAGAGAGACATGATTCGCCGATGTACAAATAAAGAACATACAAACAAAGCAAGAACAACAAGCCAGGAGGACTGCCTCAAAGACCACCGAGACCAACGAGACCGCCAAGCTTCTGCTGTACCGAAATGAACTACGTAGTCCGCGTAGACCGCGGACAACCCATTATTCTACTGAACACCTTTGTCTGCTCTCTGCAAGCCGCCTGACCACAGAGGTCGCCTAGCTTCCTGAGTCCACAAACAATCTACTGCCGAACAGAGGAACAGACCACCAAGACAGGCAGACAAGTTATTGAACTTGGAAAGCTGAAGGAGAGAAGACCGGCTGGCCACAACCGCGACTACTGCAAACCGTTGATTGATAACCGCAAGCTCCACTGATCCCTGACCGTAGTCAGCACCAAAATCATGGCTTCTCAGTGCTAGCCGCACAACCTGCAAATAGCAAACCGGTTATCCTTCTCAAACCGTGCGAACAAAAAATCTGAGGCCGCAGTACTTAACCCACGTTCAACTTACTATTCATTCAGTTAATTAAGATGTCACAGGGGGGTTCCTATTAATAGGCGCGGAGAGAAGTGTGATCACCGCCCTAGTAGATAGAAACACCATCCCATCCCACATCTAGCATAGAGCAGTCCGCCTAGTCTGCATGGACAAGGCCGGACACCAGCCTATCCGCATGCCATCAAAGAAGGCGGGATAGAAGCCAGTCTACTTGGATCCACCCCAGTCCGCCCACCTGCAGACATAGTTTCAGTCCGCTCATGCCTGTGGACACCACTCCAGTCCGTATACCTCGAGTTCACTGCCAAGGCAGGTAAGGCTGACTGCTACCAAACTCGGTGAACAGAAATATCAGTCCGCGCAACCTCCCAAACTGAGCCTTCCAGCACAACCCGATGAACTCCAGCGCCAGTCCGCTCTACCTGGCGAACTACGTGGTTTCCACCAACCGCGCCAACAGAGCTAGACTGCACATGCCATTCCGATCTCCCAAGCTCTGGTCCAGTCTACAACCCGAACTCCGTGAACTTCAACTGAGTACGCTCTTTGCCGGTCTCAGCGAGCTCCGTGGATAACAATCCTATCCACCCGGTTACATCATAGGAACCAACTGTCGGCTGAACACAACTTGGCCTGGCAAGCCGCCTCCTCTGTCCGTACAGTCCGCGTGAATATACCGCTCAGGCCGTCTGAGCAAAAGCCGACTAAAGCACCATTTTTGACCTCGCAAGCCTCCAGTCCTGTCCACATAGGCCGCGCAAACAGACCGCCCATGCCACTAGAGCAAAAACCGACTACAACACCATTCCCGACCTGACAAGATGCCAGTCCTGCCCGCACAGGCCGCGCGAACAGACCACCTAGGTCGCCAGAGCAAAAACTAATTGCAGCACCATTGCCGACATGGCAAGCCGGCAGTCCTGTCCGCATAGGCCACACGGATAGGTCGCCTAGTCCATCACTTTCACTTCATGATTTTCAACACTCTCCCTTAAAGTTAGAAGTGGTGACCAACCCCAGCAGTCCCTATAACCAAAAATATTGCCTCTCTGATAGCGACATCGAGAAGATGTACATGACATAGTCCTCGCTCCGTATATCCCAGACCATAAGGGATCCCTCCAACACCTCCAGAAAGGAGTCATGCTTCCCTCTGCCTTCTTCTCCATCTTCAACACCACTTGTACGTCACAGGAATAACACCAACCTTGGGAACAAGGTCACAAGCCTCATCACCCCTGAGGGCAGTCATATCCTTATCCTTGGCGCTTTCCCCCTCCTTGACTCCAGTGGTGCCTTCAAAGCTAGAAGGCTCTCGCTCGATCTGAGGGCCTGCGAAGAAATAAGAGACCGAGCTCACTATATTTCCTTCGCAATATCGAGCTGGTGGGTTGATGATCCTCTTCGATCTCTGAAGAGCCTGATCATGGCAAACCACCTCCGCTACATCTCCTGAACTAGCTCTGATCCCAGACAAATCTGGAGTATCACTCCCCTTGCTTCCTGAACAAGAAGCAACCACCCTAAAATTAGAAGCACCTAGAGTATTGCTCCCCCTACTTCCTGAACAAGAATCACTTGGAACATCGCTCCCCCTTCTTCCTGAACCCGACGCCTCTGCTATGGAGTTAGAACAACCTGAAGCTACTAGTGACACAGGCAGCTCCAAACGAAGATCTTTGACAGCCTCCTTTTGCTCACTGTCTGACCTACTCTCCTGTAGCTCCACAGATGAGCTACCTCCATATGACGTCAGTTCATCGAAGACAACGTCTCTGGATACGATGAACTTCTTCGCATACACTTCCATCCCTTCTTCTACTCATCATAGACCACGAAGACAAGCTTCCTCGTCTTCACATCCAGCTTTGTCCTGTGAGCATCTGGGAGGTGTATATAACAGGTCGACGCGAACACCCGAAGGTGTTCCACGCTGGGCTTCTCCTTGAACAACAGCTCAACTGAAGACTTCATGTTGATCGGACTTAGAGGCATCTGATTGATGACATATGCCGCGTAGGCCATCCCTTCAGCCCAAAAGGCATTAGGAATGCTTTTGCCATAAAACCAACACTTGCAGGTCTCCGTCAAATGATGAATCTTCCGAACTGCTACTCCACTTTATTGTGCAGTATGCCCACAAGAAATCTCTCTCCGGATTCCGTGCTTCCTGCAAAAGTTAGAGAACATGGTTGAATAAAATTCACCTTTGTTTCTCGTTCTCAACTTCTTGATCCGCAGGCCAAGCCGGCCCTCCACAAGCTTCTTGAACTTCATGAACAAACAGAACGCGTCCGACTTCTCCTTCATAAAGTACACCCAAGTTTACCTCGTATAGTCATCAATCAAAACCAGCATATATCTGCTGCCTCCAAAACTGGCAGTGACGGTCGGTCCCAACATCTCACCATGGTTGCACTCCAATGGTTGAGAACACCCTGTCTATGACTTATCAAACGTGAAGTGACATGCCTCATAGTGTTGACATCCCATGCAAACATGAACATCGCCGAAGGATGACAACCTAGGCAAGCCTTTCACAAGGCTCCTTTTTTCCATTGCTCTCATCTTGTCCATCCCGACATGTCTCAGTCTTTCATGTCAGATAGCTGCACTATCATTGGCCCTCATCTGATCAACATAAGAACTTGTTGAAGACACAACTAAGTTCTCATTCCTTCTCCCTATATGAGCGACGTTCGCCGACTAAAGGATCACCTTGCAGTCCTTCTTGAAGTGGCCGAGCTGGTTGCATCTAAATCACCTTGGGCATTCCTTTCTCTTCCCATCACGCCTAGGAGCAAACCTCTTCTCTTGTTGATATGAAGTAGAAGGTCCATCACCAACAGCTGACTTCTTCTTGTCTCATCTCCTTTTCTTCCCTTAGAAGAGCGCCTCACCATCTCCTCTAGATATAATGACTCCAGCCATCTGGCTTGCTAAGCTCTCCTGTGAAGCCAGCAGGTTCTCCAGCTCCAGCAAAGACGGTTGAGTGGCCCAGCCTTGAATGAAAGTGACAAAGGCCACATATTCCTTCCGCAAACTGCAGATTATGCGCCTCTTCAGCTTCGCCTCCAAAATAGGCTCATCAGGGTCCAACGCTGATATCTAAGCACACAGGTTCTTAATTTTCAGGAAGAATGATGTGATGGACAAATTTCCTTGAGTGGCTCCCGCCAACTCTTTCTCTAGGAAATGTAGGCGAGCTACATTCTTCTTGTTGAACAACCCATCAAGGGAAGTCCAAATCTCAGCAGTTGATCGACATCCAAGGATGTGATCAAAGAGTTCCGGTGGGATAGCCTGCTTCAGAGTAAACTCAGCCTTTACATTTGTTTTCCTCCAATCTCTCACCTGTTCAGCATCCCTAATAGCAGCAGTAACTTCTTGCTTGTCATCAGCATAGACGACCTCCCAAAGATCCTCACCCAGAAGATAGTTTTCCATGCACGAGCTCCACTTCTTAAAGTTTGTTGGCGTTAAAAGCTCAATACCAATACCTCTTGCTAACCCACTTTCAATTGCAACAACCACTGATCTATTAGCTTCCAGAAGCACTGAGCACGACTGATTGTTGATCACTACTCAAACCTTTGTTCCCTCTGATACCATGTAAAAATTTCTCAAGATGATCAGTGAGATTGCTCTGATACCAAGTAAAACTTTCAAATCTATCAAGATGACACCTTGATCAAGCGGAAAATGGGGACCAGACGCAGGAACACTCAACCATAAACCAAGCTTAATAAATCAGAAACAACAGAAAGCAACAAAAAGTCTTGTATTATCAACAATCTTTTTTACAAAGCAGGACATACATAACGATACATGGTTCGCCAATGCACAATGGAAGAGCATACAAACAAAGCAAGAACAATAATCCAGACGGACTGCCTCAAAGACCGTCGAGACCGATGAGACAGCCGAAACTGTCGAGCTTCTGCTACATCGAACTGAACTATGGAGTCCGCGTAGACCACTGATAACCCGTTATTCTGCTGAACACCTTTGTCCATTCTTTGCAAGTCGCCTGACTGTAGAGGTCGCCTAGATTCCAAAGTCTGCGAACAAACCGATGCCGAACTGAAGAACAGGCTGTCGAGACCGGTCGACAAGTTATTGAACTGGGAAAGCTAAAGGAGAGAAGACCAACTGGCCATAATTACAACCTGTTGCAAACCGCTGATTGATAACTGCAAGCTCCAATGATCCCTGACCGCAGTCAGCACCAAAATCCTAGCTTCTCTGTGCTAGCTGCACAACCTACAAACAGCAAATCGGCTATCCTTCTCAAACCGCGCGGATAGAAAATCTGAGGCCGCAGTAATTAACCCACGTTCAACTTCCTGTTCATTCAGTTAATTAAGATGTCACAGGGGTGGTCCTATCTATAGGCGCAGAGAGGAGTGTGGTCACTGCCCTAGTAGATAGAAACACCACCCCAGCCCGCATCTAACACAGAGTAGTCCGCCCAATCCGCATGAACAAGGCCGGACACTAGCCTATCCGCCTGCCATCAAAGAAGGCAGGATATATAGAAGCCAGTCAGCTTGGATCCTCCCCAGCCTGCCTACCTACGGACATAGCTCCAGTCCGCTCATGACTGCGGACACCACTTCAGTCTGCATACCTCGAGTTCGCAGCCAAGGCAAAAAAGGTTGACTGCAGCCAAACTTGGCGGACAGAAATATCAGTCTGCATGTTGGGTCTATTGTTTCCAATGTCCCTGATTTGTAAGAAGTCAAACAAGTCAATATCACACACATCAACTGTATTTGATGTGTATTTGAGGTCATGAGTGAAGGTTAGTCCATATCACATTGATTGGACAAGTGGACACAATAATTGATTGCTGGACATAACAAAAATCCACTAAGTCCACAGGTGTTGAGTGGATCAAGCTCACTCAATGCTAGAGGTAAGGAATAAATATTATCTAGGGTGAAATTTGCCTAAGCTCATAGGCGTTGAGTGAGTAGAGCTCACTCAACGCCATATAACAAATGGGGTTGAGTCTATCTTAGACTATTTGGTAGATAGCCAAAAATATGACTAAGTACACAGGCGTTGAGTGTAATCTACTCACTCAACGCTATACAACAAAAAGTTGTGAGTCAGGTTGAGTTAGTCAAAGCCTAGAGAAATATGTTGAAAATGTGGCTGAGTCCACAGGCATTGAGTGTGGTCTACTCACTCAATGTTATACAACTTTTAGTATTGAGTGTTATTGTGCCTATCAACGCCATATAAAAGTTGGGCAAAATTTTAACTAAGTCCACTGGCGTTGAGTGTAGCTTACTCACTCAATGCCATGGCAGAAAATCTGTCTAAGTAGCAAGGCGTTGAGTGTAGCTTACTCACTCAATGTCATGGAGCAATAGCATTGATTGTATCCTTGCTTATGTGTTTTCAGACAAAGATATTTGGCTAAGTCCAAAGGCGTTGAGTGTAGCTTACTCACTCAACGCTAGATAACAGAGAAATTATGTTAAGTAGTTTGGCGTTGAGTGGAGCTTACTCTCTCAACGCCAAGGCTCAAAAAATCTGGCTAAGGCAAATAGCATTGAGTGAGGCGAGCTCACTCAACGCTCTCAACGCCTTGACGCAGAAATATTTTTTAAGGCAAAACCGTTGAGAGAGGTCTGCTCACTCAAAGCTCTCAACGTCTTGACGCAGAAATATTTTCTAAGGCAGAAAACGTTGAGTGAGGTGTGCTCACTCAACGCTCTCAACGCCTAAATTGCCTAAGTTGCAGAAAAAAAAGGCAAATAGCGTTGAGTGAGGTTATAATACATTTTGTAGCATAAACTAATATCATATTTTCTAGTTTTGAAGGCGCTAATCGTGTCTTATTAGCTTAATTTTTATCTTTCTTATGTAAATATTATTGCCACTAACATTTTTTTTGTCTTTTTGTAGGTTTTCAGAATTTTGGCCAAAAATGACCTGACACACCCCCCTGTCACGCCCTCCCTGGGCGTGTCACAGGGCGTGTCACTCGATCACGAGGAAGCTTGCTAACAGAGATCAAATAACAGGAAAAACGGTTATCACGCCCCCTGACATGCCCTCCCCAGGCGTGTCCCAGGGCGTGACAAGGGGCGTGTCGCCCTCTGCCCGAAGTCTGCCGCCGTATTAAATTCATTTTCGCATTTGCATGCCAATCATACGTGTCACGCCCCCCGTCACGTGCATGACCCAGGGCATGTCCCCCACTTTTCTAAGAATGACGGATTTCCGACCAATGATTGAGACTTGATGTACGTGTCACCCCCCCCCCTACACAGGCGTGACCCAGGGCATGTCAGCCATCGTACAGAAGCAATCATCCTTCCCGCCAGAATCCAGAACCCGAGGTCAACCCCGTACATGTCACGCCCCCTGACACGCCCTCCCCGGGCGTGACCTAGGGCGTGACCAACCCGAGAATTTTTCCTATAAATTCAAGGCCCCCCGCTTCCATTTCAAACAGTTTTGGTTGAGAGGGGAGGTGCTGCCCTTTTGTTTACTAGTGTTTTTTATACTTTTTCTCCCCCTCTCTCTCTCTCTTTCTCATTTCATGTTTTTTTAACCCTAGCTTAGTGCTTTTGTTGTATTAGCTTTTGTTGTAATCTTTGCACTTGCTTTAGTTGCTAATTGTAGGGCTAGAATAGGATTTCAATTACATGCAATTGTAATTTTCTTTTTCAAGTTGTAACTTTCTCTTAATATTAATATAAGTGCTCCTTGTTTACTTTGTGTTATTATGCTTTACTACTCATCCCCCCTCCTCCACTTCACTATGATTAACTAATCCTCCTTGTACTCGATCTTGATGATCTGAGGTTCGAGTGATTAAGTTATGATGCTTTGAATCTACCTTTTCTTTTTATGGTTTTAGACCTTGGATTACTCTTGATTTTTATCGTTTGGAATTATATTGTCAATATATAATTTCCAATATAGCTTTCATTCTTGGCTAGCCGAGAGGCCGATAGTTTGAAGTGAGCATTCAAGAGTAAAGAGAGTTGTACGCACCCCTCGAGAGAGGCAGACGTCCAAATCTCCCGGATTAGAGTAAAATCCAATAGTGGGGTTCACCGCGTAAAGCGAGCTTTAGGCCTCCGATTTAGATGAGAGTCGGTCGGATCTTCCTAAACTCAGTTGGGAACGACTTCGAGAGAAGCGTGTTCAAGCTTTAGGAACCTCCACGGTCAAGGACCTTTCCCCTATTAAGTTTAGGTTTATTTATCGTGTTTTTAATCGACTTTAGCCGAGGTGATTCTCGATCGAGTGCATTTCCACTCCTTTGTTCCAACTCTTCATTGTAATCGTTTCTTTTATGCTCTCTACTTAGCTGCATTTAGTTCTCCTTTAGTGTTATTTTCCTTTCATTAAGTGCATTTAATTTTCTCTTTATCCATAAAGATTTTCCGTCGATAAAATAATAGTTTTCGTGTGAGTAAATGTACTCAACAGTTCTCGGATTTCAATACGACACTTGTGTCCCCTAGCTACAGTTCGATAGGTATACTTGCCTAATTGGATTGCGAATTTGGCTCTCTTTTCTTAAGCGGAAAGCGATCACCATAAGGCGTGCTCACTCAACGCTCTCAACGCCTAAACAGACAGAATTTTTCCAAGTGTTGTGGCGTTGAGTGATGCTTACTCACTCAACGCCTTTGCTTTTAATGCTTGAATTTTGTCTTAAGTCCACAGATGCTGAGTCATGCTGAGTCAACAAAGTCAAAAAGTCAACAAAATTCAAATGTTGCGGGATTGCTGCCAGAGGCGCTGGCGGCCAGCTGTCATCATCCTCTGCACTTGGAAAAATATATTTTTGTCTTTAAGTGTTGGGGCCCACACACAGCAAAGAGCCGTTGAATCAAGAGTAAATGGAAAGAATGTGTTGTATGGATAAATCTCAGGCATCAATCCTAGTGGTGGGCCCACTGCTTTATTGGCCATCAAAGAATAAAAAGGAGCAAATCGGTCAGAGCAAAACAAAAAAAAATCAATCCTTGTCTAGGTTTTCTAAAAACGAAAGTGCGACAAAACTTCATCTTCTTCCTTGTCTTTCTTGTCGAGCCTGAAGAAGTTATTCTGCACAGAAAACTTAGCTGAGGAAAGAGATAGCGGAAGCAATCACGATCCGCAATAGCAGGTTCAGAAGCAATTCTGAGGAAGCGGATCTACAAGCTATGCAAAGAAACGATAATTGTTTGAAAAAAGATTATACTGCCGACTTCATTGTATTCAATAGCAAAAGCTTGGGCTGATATATGCTCAGTCCAGGAAGAAGTAGACACAGAGTTCTTGCTCTGGTGTCTAATCAAATCACCTTTTATTTCTTCTGTATAGATTTTTTGTGAGTCTGAAGTTGTAAGCCTGTGTTATAAAGGTTAAGGTCTTTGTGACCTGTGGTTTGGCTTAGTGCCGAGTGAAAGGTCTTTGTGACATGTGTTTTGGCTTAGTGCCTAAGTGGTAGGTTTGTATGACCTGTAAGGTCCTGCGGGATCTGTGTTGTAAGCTCTTAAGGAGCCGAGTTTTGGGGGAAGAGCCTAGTCTAACACACTGTTAGAAAGGCGCAGAGGGACAGTGGACATACCCAAGATTGGGGAATCACTATAAAATTGTTGTGTCATCTGTGATTATTCTTGAAAGATAAAACTAACCTAATCACTAAGCACAGAAATCGGCTAACAATTAAGAAGATTTAAATAGAGACAAAAACATATTCACCCCCTCCCCCTTAGGTATTTAGCTAGCCTTAAAAATAAGACTTTCAAGTGGTATCAGAGGGAGGTTACTCTTTAAAGGCTTAACAGTCTGAGTAGATCTCCAAGGTTAGCTAGAATTCTATCTCTATGGGTTTAGAAATGAACAATAAGGAGATGAGTGTTGTGTGGCTTCCAATATGTAGGAAGGAAGACTTCGGCATCTGGAAAGCAAAGTTGAGGAAGTTCATGGAAGCTGCTGACCCTAGGATGTATACTACAGTCGAAGAGGGACCATTCATCCCAATGAATGTCTCAGAACTGGATGCAAATGTCCAAACACCCAAGACATATGATGAGATAACTAAGGATGAGTTTGTCCTGGCCTCAATAGACAAGAGAGCAAAGAATATAATTATGAGTGTTGTTGATGACTCTACACTTCAGAACCTGATCCATTGCACAACAGCAAAGGAAATGTGGGACACACTGGTGATCTACGTAGAGGGGACAGATGAAGTTCGAGATGATAAGAAGTCCATGCTCAACAAGGAGTATGAGGCTTTCAGGCAATCCAAGGGGGACAACATAACCACTAGTTATGAAAAGTTCTTCAGGATTGTGAACGAACTAAAGACTTATGAAAGGATCTTCAATCACTATGAACTGAATGAAAAGTTCCATAGATCTCTCACTCGAGATTGGGACACAAAGATCTGTGTCATCAGATAAGTGGCAAAGCTGAGTGACACTGCTCCTCACACCCTCTTTGGAAAGTTGATGTCATATGAGATGCAACTGGCTGTCAGGAAAGAGGAGGAGAACCACAACAAGTCTCAGGCAAGAGACAAGGTTGTAGCATTCAAAGCAGAAGAAATTCTCCTTCTCCACTAAGGAGAGATGCTGAAGGCTCCAGCAAAAGCAGAAGAAATTCTCCTTCTCCACTAAGGAGAGATGTTGAATCTGATTCTAGAAGATCAGAGAAAAGCACATCAGACTGCCAATGGTCTGATGAAGATTTTGCTGCCTTCTCCAGGCAATTCTAGAAGTTCATGAAGAAGAAGCACTGGAGAGGCCGGCCTTCCTCCTCCTCTCATCCCAAGGATGACTACTACAAGGGCAGGAGGAAATCCACTAAGGAGGACAAGTATGGTTCCAAAACTAGTAAACATGTTTCATTTAACATGACTTGTTATCATTGCAGAAAGCCTGGGCATGTAATAACCAACTGGACAGTCAAAAGAAGGGAACATGATAAGAAAAAGGACCACCAACAAAAAGGCAGGAAGGAGAAATCCCTCATTACTAAGAAGCAAAGAAGTTGGATTGACACCTCCTCATCAGAGTCAGAAGAAGAAGAAGAAGCCTACATAGGGTTATACTCTACTGAAGATGGAGCTGTAGAAGCAGACTGTATTAAAAGGCTGGCTGCTATAGAAGAAGAAGCTGAGAAGGTTCTTCCTGCTGCCAGGGTTTAATTCAAGGCTCCTCTATCACAGTTTGATGGTGATTCAGAGGTGGATTAGGAAGAAGATAGTTGTTGCCTTGGGCTGATGGCTAGGTTTGATGAAGAACTCAGCCAGGATCAGCCTGGTCCAAGCAAGGTACTAGCTCTTCTAGATCAAATTATGAATCAATTCTAGATTCTTTTGACTCTGCATCAAATGATGATGATGGCTAAGAATCTGAAGGAGACATCAATCAATTGATTGATAACTATGATGCACTCCAGCAGGCTCTAGAGAAAGCAAGCTCCTGGCCAAACAGAAGGATCAGGAAATTGCTTCTCTTCAGCTTGTTGTTTCAGAATCAGCAAAACTAGTGGATCTGAAGATCCAAGAAGTCAGCAAACTGAAGAATGTAACAATCATTCAGATGAGCACTATAACCTTCAAGAATGACCATATCAGGAATCTTGAAGGAAAGATCCAAAAAGAGAGGGAACTAGTGGCTAGTTACTCCAAGCCTAGCACAGTGCTTCCCTTGATAGACTCCTTCTCCTCTCAAAAGGGAAAGAAAGGGTTGGGTTTCAAGGGAAGAACAAGAGCTGCAAATCCCAAGGGAAAGGAAAAAGCTCAAGTGCAGCCACCTGCCTCTAAGCCTCCTATTAAATTTAATAAAGTGAAACTACCTTCTAACAGACATGACCATGAGAGTATTTATGGTCACTGGAAGAATGTTAGACCCTCTAGTGTGAACAAAGATGTTTCACACTATGGTGGTAGATACAGCAAGGGTGCAAGTGCCTTTAAGGCAGCCTATGAGGAAATACAAATGGCCCATCATGGAATATTTGTGTTTGGTGCACCAACCCCTTCAGTCAAGGGTAAAGCTACTGATTTTTTCCCAGATCTTCCATCTCACTCTAAGATAAAGGACAAGGTTGTCAGTAGACCAGACCTAGGAATCTCTTAGGCCATCAAGAGTATGCTTTCTGAAAATAAAGAAGCTGCTAGAAGGGGTCAAGATATCCCAAGCACTTCTACTTCCAGACCCACCACTTGTCAGACTGGGGCTGAGAAACTAAAGAACAGGACTGCTACTGCTCCTTCTAGACCAAGAGTTATTGTTAACACAGCCACTAGACCTGCTCTGAAAAGAAGATATAACATCCATGAGTGTTGGTGTTGTGACAAGGTAGGCCACTTTGCTGTGTATTACTGGCACAATCATAGTGTGCAGAGAACCAATGTTAGCTTGCCTATCAGGAAAGTTGCAGGCAGGCATAGTCATTTTCAGTCTAACCTGCACCTAGGACCCAATAAAAATTGGGGTCCTAGGGTTAACTGATTTATGTCTTGCAGGTTAGTCCAAGTGCACGTACCCCTATATGGTACTTGAACAGTGGATGTTCCAAGCATATGACTGGAATAAGAAGCATGCTGAAGGATTGTGCTCCAATAAGGAATGGACCAAAGGTTATCTTTGGTGGGTCAGAAAAAGGGATGACTAGAGGTTATGGTAAGATCTCTAATGGCATAGTGACTATCACTAGAGTAGCCTATGTGGAAGGGTTGCAACACAACCTGATAAGCATCAGCCAACTCTATGATCTTGGCTATGACATAGTATTCCACAAGGATGAGTGCCAAATTAGGAGTTTAAGTGATCAAGAGGTCATCTTAATAGGCATTAGGAGTGGAAATGTTTACTGTTTAGATTTCCTATGCTTAAGCAAAGAAACACATATATGCTGAGTTGCAGATGAGAAAGCCTCTTCCTGTGTCCAGTGGCACAAGAGGCTAGCCCATCTGAATTATAGGACCATAGGCAAGCTGTTCAATAATGAGCTTGTTAGGAATGGCCCTAAGTCTATATGCACTAGGGAGGGTATCTGCTCTGCATGCCAAAAGGGCAAACATACTAAGACCTCCTTCAAGAGAATTGACACCAAAGACTCAGTGAGGTTCTTATACCCCATGCATATGTATCTGTTTGGTCCTATGCCAAGTCAAAGTCTAGGTTGGAAAGTCTACACCCATGTGGTTGTTGATGACTTTTCCAGATTTGCCTGGGTGTTCTTTCTAAGGAAGAAATATGAAACCCCTGATATATTCCAGACATTTATCAAGCAAATTCAGAATGAATTCAACAGCACTATGGTCAAAATCAGAAGTGATCATGGGACTGAGTTTCAGTCTGAGTGCATGATAAGGTTCTGTGAAGATCAAGGGATTCATCAAGAATTCTCCTCTCCTAGAACACTCCAGCAAAATGGAATTACTGAGAGGAAAAATAGGAATCTCATAGAGGCTGGTAGAACTTTATTAAGTGACTCATCTCTCCCAGAATACTTCTGGGCTGAGGCAGTTAACACTACATGCTATGTCCTTAATAGGGCTTCTATCACCAAGAGCCACAAGAAGACTCCCTATGAGATCTTGAAGAGCAAAAAACCAAACCTGAGATATTTCAGGATCTTTGGTTGTAAGTGTTATGTGCTCAATAATGAAAAAGTCCATTTAACTAAGTTTGTTGTCAAGTCCCATGAAGGGATCTTTATTAGGTATAACACTCATAGTAAGGCATATAGAATCTACAATTTAACTAGCTAAGTTATAGAAGAGTCAATGCATATTGTTTTTGATGAATCCAACATGGTTAACAGTGAGCTGTCTAGCTCCTCCTCTTATAGTATTGTAGGTACAGTGCAGATGATGGATAAGTTGACCATCAAGGAAGCTACCCCCCCACAGTCTAAGATAATAATGATGAACTATCCATTCTAAGAGAAGGGCAATATATACCTGAAAAAATTGAAGACTAGCTAGCTGAAAACCCTGAAGATCAGCAAGCTGCAGTTAGATTTCCTCCAGCTATCATGCATCTAAGGGACCATCCAGCACACCAAATCATTGGTAATGTAAATCATGGAGTCCAAACAAGAAGCAAGAGCATGAATACAGCTCTCTACTCAAGATTTCTGTCTCAAGAAGAGCCCAAGAAGTTTGAAGAAGCAATCAAGGAATACTTCTGGATTGGAGCAATGCAAGAAGAACTGAACAAATTAAAGAGATGTAAGGTCTGTAAGTTTGTTCCCAGACCACAAGGACAAAATGTCATAGGGACCAAGTGGATCTACAGGAACAAGTTGGATCAAGAATAACGCTAGACTGGTGGCTAAAGGCTACAGGAAAGAAGAAGACATAGACTTTGACTAGACCTTTGCCCTAGTAGCCAGATTGGAAGCAATAAGGATATTCCTTGCATTTGCTTCCTATCAGAGATTCAGAGTCAACAAGATGGATGTCAAGTCAGCATTCCTGAATGGGGACCGAAAAGAGGAAGTATATGTGGATCAACCACCAGGTTTTGCAGATCCTAACTCTCTAAAGTTTGTTTATAAGCTTAGGAAAGCTCTATAAGGGCAAAATCAAGCTCCTAGGGCTTTGTATGAAACCTTGTCCAGCTTCCTCATTGAGAACAAATTATCAAGGGGGAAGATAGACAAGACCCTATTCCTAAGGAAATCAAAGGGCAAGCTTATCCTTGTCCAGATATATGTCGGTGACATTATCTTTGGATCAACTGATGACAACCTTTGTAGGAAGTTTGCTAAACTTATGCAAGGGAAGTTTGAAATGAGCAGTATGGGTGAGCTCAAGTTCTTCTTGGGACTCCAAGTAAGACATACTGATGATGGATTGTCCATATCCCAGTCCAAGTTCACTAGGGAGCTAATCAAGAAATATGGTATGGAGAATTCCTCCACAATGAGAACTCCCATGGGGTCAAGAATGCCTAGAGGTAAAGATGTGACAGGGAAACCTATTGATGAGTCTTTGTATAGAGGGATAGTTGGCTCCCTTCTATACCTGACTGCTAATAGGCCTGACATCATGTATGCTACATGTGTCTATGCTAGGTATCAGGCATGCCCTAAAGAATTTCATTACTCTGCTGTAAAGAGAATCTTGAGGTATCTTAAGGGCACACTAGATCTTGTCCTATGGTACCCTAGAAATAGGAATTTTGATCTGACAGGATTTTTAGATGCAAATTTTGCAAGCTACAAAGAAGACAGGAAAAGCACTACTGGAAACTATCAGTTCTTAGGAAGAAGGCTAGTATCTTGGAGCAGCAAGAAGCAAACTAGTGTAGCTATATCCACTGCTGAGTCAGAGTACATAACAGCAGACACCTACTGTGCTCAGCAGTTGTGGATCCAGCATCAGCTCCAAGATTACAACCTTCAGGTAAGTAGAACTCTTCTATAGTGTAATTCTACAAGTGCTATTTCTATTGCTAGGAATCCTATCTCACATAACAGGACTAAGCACATAGAAATTAGATATAATTTTATTAGGTAGCATGTGGAGAAGGAAGACATCAGTCTTGAGTTTGTCCCCACAGATAAGCAAGTGGTTGATATCTTCACTAAACCATTAGATGAAGCAAAGTTCAACACCTTCAAATTTGAGTTTGGTATGTTGAACTTGACCTAGCTTTAGGCACTCCCTTTTGCTTTTTTTGTGGTGCAGGTATTTTTCCTCTTATAGGAGATAAAGACTCTCCAGTAGTATCAGTTAACTGATGCTTCTATTGAGGGGGAGTAAGTTACTCTGGAAAGGCCAGCTCCTATCTACCTATTCTACAGAAGTAAAAAATGGGGAGAGAAGGTGTAACGCCCCGAAACTCAAAAGTTTGATGGGTGGCATTTTGAGATAAATCTAGGATTTGGTAGAGGTGACACGGCCTGGGACACAGGCGTGTCCCAGGGCGTGTCCCAGGGCGTGTCGTGCTCGGGTTCGGCGTTGGCCGCGTGGTCGACGATTTTGGAGTCAACGGTTGTCGGGGGGTGAACACGGCCTGGGAAACGGGCGTGTCCTAGGGCGTGTCAGTCACTCAAAGAATTTAACTCAACGATCGTTGAGTGAGGACGCACGGCCTGAGCCCAGGCGTGTTCAGGTCCGACACGGGTGTGTGAAATTCGACACGGGCGTGTCGAATACCCGTGTCCTCCTCGAGTCGTTTGACGAGTTGTGCTAAGGTAGCTACATGGCCTGGGACACGGGCATGTCCCATGGCGTGTCTAGCACACAGCATATGACACGGGCATGTCACATGGCCGCATCGTGCTCTGGTTGTTTTGGACCTATGTCGTTGGAGGAACACGCCCAGCTACACGGGCGTGTACTGGGTAATACGGGCATGTCAAGCCTGACACGGGCGTGTCGAGTGCCATGTTCTTTTTGGGACACGACGGTTTTGACGGCGAATGGGTGACACGGCCTTGGACACGGGCATGTCGCAACCCGTGTTCGGCCCAGGTTTTGGAATTTTGGGTTGAATCGCAGCCATTCGTTTCCTTGCTTTGGGATCTAATGGCTCATGGCTGTCCTGGGTAGGTTTTATTCCGGGAATAGGGTTCAAACCCTCATTCCATTTTCATCTTCTCTCTCTAAATCCTAGAGAGAAGGGAGAGCAAGGAGCTTGGAGGAAGAGGAAGATCCGGTCGCCGGAGGAGATTGGGACCGCCAAATCGCAAACTGAGCCCAGATCTATGGAGGCGAGATCATCGCGGTGTTTTCATCCGCATAGTTTTCCATGGCGCCGAGGAAGAATGCTAGGGTACCGATTTTCATCTTGAGCATGTGAAGCTCTTCTTCCTTTGCATGGGAAAACCCTCTCCCGCGAGTATACGGCGAGTTTGCGGTGTTCCTTGGGGTAGATATGTAAAGTCCCCCTTGTTAGAGTCCAGAATCGTAGTACGAACATAGGCATGGTGTGTGAATCCTACCCGGACAAGTTGGTATGGATCGGTGATGTTGCATTGCATATTAGCCGGAGAAGACTCCATATCATTGATTGTTTTCGGGTTTCTACGGGGTAGATTGCAGCAGGGATCCTTAGGGATTAACCCCAAGGCGCACCCAGAAAACTGGGTGGAAACGCATTTCTGCCATCTTGGTGGTATGGGAGCCAACCATGAACATAACTAGGTTATGTGCTTGTGTGATCAAATTTTGGGATCTGAGAGAAGCTTGGCCCGCGCGTACGTCTTAAAGTGACTAGGCGATGTGAGCAACGGGCAAGTGGATGCGGACCCGGGCTATGTGGTTTGGTGTCAGATACCTGAAAAAGGGACTGGCCATTGGCATGGTCATGCGAGTCTTAGGCTTAGACCGAAAAGACTAAAAATACTCACGAGATTTGTCATCCAAGGGATGGTGGTGAGACCACGGTTATGACCGGGTTCACCGAGTTAGTGCCCTGAGAGCATGGGGTGTGTGGCCGTGTGAGCCTGCACCTGTGATGATGTGTTTGTTCTCTATTTTACTTGATATACTAACAAGTGCAGGGAAGAAGCTTTGCCGCCCCGAGTTTGGGGACGGAATCGTTATAATTTAGTAAGCTTTAGTTGACCGTTATTCTTGTTTGCCACCATTGCGGTGATTTGTGCTTGCAGGTGCTGCGGAGCCGAGCGGCAAATAGAAGGCCAATGCCCAAGTTGCTGATCCGGCCCTCGAAGGCCTTATTTATTTATTTACTTTAAATCATGTGTGGCCGGCCTGCGAGCCGAAGTTTGTAAAACACAATTTTATTCAAGTGAACTGTTGTAAGGCCTTAAGTCCGGTACTTTTTGGTACTTTGTATTTCATTCCTATTCGGTTTGTTAGTGGAC
The DNA here is from genome assembly GCA_039513925.1 of Platanthera zijinensis. NCBI lineage: Eukaryota > Viridiplantae > Streptophyta > Magnoliopsida > Asparagales > Orchidaceae > Platanthera > Platanthera zijinensis. The sequence goes on from CM077092.1 coordinate 13,411,114, forward strand.
ATTCATGCTAGTTAGCTGGGTTCTTATTGTTGCAACTTAACAAATTGTTTCCGCTAGATGCTCTGTGTATGACGTGTATATTGTTTGATTGGTTTCATCTAGTAACTAACCGGTCTGTCCGTGGTATATGGAATCGGGCCCCGGCCGGACCTACTGCTATATGCTATGTGATGGATAGGGGTGTTACAATTTGGTATCAGACTACCGGTTTCGGTCAGGCTTAAATGAATTCGTGGACGAATTCACTTTAAGGGGTGGTGAGCACATGTGTGTGCGTCATCGTTATAACATGAAAAGAACCCATGAATGTCCACTTAGGAATGAAAATACACATGTTTGAGGAACCTGCGTGTTCCTATAATTGCATTTTGCAATGTTGTTTGGTCGCTTATCGGTATTTTGTATGATTATAGGTGACCAGGAGTAGTGCTGGACCATCAGAATGTCCAGTTTCTGAGGCAAGCAGCGCACCAAATGATGTGCCTGCACACCTCCTTCAGCTGAGACCATTCGATTGGTAGCATAGGCTGTGTTTGCGATGATCAATACGCAGCCTGCGAGGCAGGTGCAGCAGCTTGCTCCTACTATGGAGTAAGTACCGCTCCAAGCGGTAGAGCCAAGGAGAGTGGAATATGTGGTAGTGGAGCCAGTGTTGCCTAAGAGAGCAACGGAGAAGCAGCTTAAGCATGTGATTGGCTTCAATCCTCCTGTGTTCTCGGGGACGGGAACCCTAACTCAAGCAGAGGACTGGCTCTCTAGAATTAAGAGAGTGTTGATAGCTACTGAGACTGAAGAGTGGCAGAAGACCACAATTGTCACGTTCTTGCTGGATGGTGACACAAGATTATGGTGGGAGGGCTTGGAGATACACCATCTGAGGGGTAGGCAGTTGACGGGCGTCTAGATGGATGAGTTTTCGAGATTGTTCTTGGCTCGATACCTCCTCTCATCTCATGGGATAGCAATGGAAAATTAGTTCTAGAAGCTAGTGCAAGGTGAGAGCAACGTGGATGACTATCTCCAAGAGTTTACTCGATTAGGTCGGTATGCAAGCGCTGCCTTTGCTGATGAGGAGCGCAAGACAAGCCGATTCTACGAAGGTCAAAGGGATTACTTGAGACTGCTACTATCGGGGCCGATGATGCAGAGTTTCCTGACCTTGGTCAACACGGCCCGGTCTTTAGAAAAAGACATGAAGAATGTTAAGGCAAAGAAGGACTCCAGTAGTAGGAAGCCAGAGTTACAGGTACCGACTTCATTGCGGTGATTTGTGCTTGTAGGTGCTGCGGAGCCGAGCGGCAAATAGAAGGCCAATGCCCAAGTTGTTGATCCGGCCCTCGAAGGCCTTATTTATTTATTTACTTTAAATCATGTGTGGCCGGCCTGCGAGCCAAAGTTTGTAAAACACAATTTTATTCAAGTGAACTGTTGTAAGGCCTTAAGTCCGGTACTTTTTGGTACTTTGTATTTCATTCCTGTTCTGTTTGTTAGTGGACATTCATGCTAGTTAGCTGGGTTCTTATTGTTGCAACTTAACAAATTGTTTCCGCTAGATGCTCTGTGTATGACGTGTATATTGTTTGATTGGTTTCATCTAGTAACCAACCGGTCTGTCCGTGGTATATGGAATCGGGCCCCGGCCGGACCTACTGCTATATGCTATGTGATGGATAGGGGTGTTACAATTTGGTATCAGACTACCGGTTTCGGTCAGGCTTAAATGAATTCGTGGACGAATTCACTTTAAGGGGTGGTGAGCACATGTGTGTGCGTCATCGTTATAACATGAAAAGAACCCATGAATGTCCACTTAGGAATGAAAATACACATGTTTGAGGAACCTGCGTGTTCCTATAATTGCATTTTGCAATGTTGTTTGGTCGCTTATCGGTATTTTGTATGATTATAGGTGACCAGGAGTAGTGCTGGACCATCAGAATGTCCAGTTTCTGAGGCAAGCAGCGCACCAAATGATGTGCCTGCACACCTCCTTCAGCTGAGACCATTCGATTGGTAGCATAGGCTGTGTTTGCGATGATCAATACGCAGCCTGCGAGGCAGGTGCAGCAGCTTGCTCCTACTATGGAGTAAGTACCGCTCCAAGCGGTAGAGCCAAGGAGAGTGGAACATGTGGTAGTGGAGCCAGTGTTGCCTAGGAGAGCAACGGAGAAGCAGCTTAAGCACGTGATTGGCTTCAATCCTCCTGTGTTCTCGGGGATGGGAACCCTAACTCAAGCAGAGGACTGGCTCTCTAGAATTAAGAGAGTGTTGATAGCTACTGAGACTGAAGAGTGGCAGAAGACCACAATTGTCACGTTCTTGCTGGATGGTGACACAAGATTATGGTGGGAGGGCTTGGAGATACACCATCTGAGGGGTAGACAGTTGACGGGCATCTAGATGGATGAGTTTTCGAGATTGTTCTTGGCTCGATACCTCCTCTCATCTCATGGGATAGCAATGGAAAATTAGTTCTAGAAGCTAGTGCAAGGTGAGAGCAACGTGGATGACTATCTCCAAGAGTTTACTCGATTAGGTCGGTATGCAAGCGCTATCTTTGCTGATGAGGAGCGCAAGACAAGCCGATTCTACGAAGGTCTAAGGGATTACTTGAGACTGCTACTATCGGGGCCGATGACGCAGAGTTTCCTGACCTTGGTCAACACGGCCCGGTCTTTAGAAAAAGACATGAAGAATGTTAAGGCAAAGAAGGACTCCAGTAGTAGGAAGCCAGAGTTACAGGTACCGACTTCAAAGTCTGGTTTTCGAAGGTGGAAAAAGAAGGCTCGAACGTCGGGTCCAGCCCCTTCTTCGGGTGCCTCGGGGGAAACTACCAACCGAACCCCGGGCGCTTGTTTTACTTGTGGGAAGACAGGACATTTCTCCTGTGACTGTTGGAGCGGATGTCCAAAGTCCGAGAGGAAGCAGGGAGCAACCTATGAAGAAAAGGGCAAGGCGATGGAGTCAATCGCGTCCCACTATGCTCCGACTCAACCGAGAGTCTATAATCTGGGTCAGCAGGAGGCTATCAAGCAAGTGGATGTGGTGACAGGTACGGTTTAATTTATAGCAAGTTAGCTTTAAATACTGTTACCTAGTGCTTGTTAGCTTATTACTGTTTGTATAGGCTTTGTTTTGATTTGTGATAGTCCGGCAAGGGCACTATTCGATACGGGAGCTTCGCACTCCTTTTTGTCCGAAGGTTTCATATCGCGCATCGGAGTCCCTTCTTCGATGGCAAAGGACAAATTGGACGTGTTGTTGTCGAATGGGTGTTCTATGCGTGCGGACAGAGTTTGTGCCGTAAGGGTTCATATTGGGAGTCAGGAGTTCGATTTACTAGCGTCGTTGATGCCGCTAGTAGAGTTTGACGTTATTTTCGGTATGGACTGGCTTTCGGAGCAGAAGGCTTTTATTGATTGCAACCGTAAAGAGGTCAAGATGGGTTTTGGGAAGGAGACAACGTTTGTGGGATTGAAGGGGTCGAGCAAGACATTGATGTCTGCTCTTCAGGTGGTGAAGGCGGTTCGTGCTGGAGTAGAGCTGTTCTTCATGTTAGTGGAGTTTGTAAAGCCTAAGACCACTTTGGATGGTATCCCAGTGGTATGCGAGTACCCCGACGTGTTCCCGGACTATCTTCCCGGAGCCCTATCGCAGCGAGAGATCGATTTCACCATCGAGCTAGTGTCATGTGCCAAACCCGTGTCATGCTCTCCTTATAGGTTGGCTCCTAAGGAAATGGCAGTTCTAAAGGTTCAATTGGAGGAGTTGATGGAGCAAGGTTATGTGCATCCAAGTTCGTCGCCTTGGAGCTCACCGGTCCTCTTTGTTAAGAAGAAGGATGGAAGTTTGTGGTTGTGTATCGACTACAGAGAACTGAACAAGTTAACGAAAAAGAACAAATACCTGATCCCACAGATTGATGATCTTTTCGATCAGTTAGTCGGGTCGTCGGTATATTAAAAATTGGATCTGAAGTCCGGTTACTATCAGCTGAGGATAAGGGAGAGTGATATCCCAAAGACAGCGTTCAGCACAAGGTATGGGCATTTCAAGTTTACAATCATGCTGTTCGGGCTGACTAATGCGCCATCCAGATTCATAGATCTGATGAACAGAACGTTCAGGGAGTACCTAGACCGTTTTGTGATCGTCTTTATTGATGACATATTGGTGTACTCGCAGTGCGAAGAAGATCACTTCAAGCATCTGCATCTGGTTTTGGAGATGCTGAGGAGGAACGAACTATACGCAAAGTTCTCTAAGTGCGAGTTTTGGTTATCCTCAGTGGCGTTCCTTGGTCACATAGTCAGTGGAGAAGGGATTGCGGTAGATCCGGCGAAGATTGTTGTGATATGAGAGTGGCCTGTGTTGTCTTCGGTAGCGTAAGTCCGGAGTTTTCTTGGGCTTGCCGGCTATTACAGGCGCTTCGTGGAGAACTTCTCGCGGATCGTGTTACCTCTCATGACGTTGACAAGAAAAGATCAGAAGTTTGTATGGACGCAGAAGTGCACGCAAGCGTTCGAAGAGCTGAAGAGTCGGTTGAGTATGGCGCCAGTGCTAAGTTCGCCGAGTGGGACCGAAGGTTTTGAGATTTACAATGATGCCTCAGGCAGTGGTTTGGGTTGCGTGTTGCTGCAACGTCGTAATGTTATAGTGTATGGCTTGTGTCAGCTGAAAGTGCACGAAAGGAATTATCCGGTCCACGACTTGGAGTTGGCAGCCGTGATTTTTGCGCTAAAGCTGTGGTGGCATTACTTGTACGGCGTAAAAGTCGATATTTATACCGACCACAAGAGCCTGAAATACCTGTTGGATCAGAAAGATTTGAATATGAGGCAGCGGAGGTGGATGGAGTTCCTGGGGGACTACACGTTCAAAATTCATTATATACACAGGAAAGGCAATGTAGTTGCGGATGCATTGAGTCGCAGGGCTCCCGCCCAAGCCAACTGGTTGTCGGTTCATGATGAGAGGTTAATTCGGGATTTGGAGGCGTTAGAGATCTGTTGTGTGGACAAGCAAGCTAGCTCCAAAGCGTTATTGAACTGAACGGAAGTTCAATATGACCTGGCTGATCGCATTCGGCAGGCTATGGAATTGGATAACAACATGAAGGAGCTCATGGATGCAGCATTGGATGGGTCAAATTCCCAGTTTTCAGTAGAAGATGGGCTACTAAGGAAGGATAACCATTTGTGCACCCCAAACGTGGGAAATCTACCGGTGGAGTTTATGTACGAGGCTCATCATAATAAGTACTCAATTCACCCAGGGAGCACGAATATGTACCGAGATCTGAAGAAGTTGTTCTGGTGGCCAGGGCTCAAAAAGGATGTGGCACTATATGTGGCTAAGTGCCATACTTATGCCTTAGTGAAGGCAGGTGCCAAAAGCCAGGGGGTTTCTTGAAATCCTTGCCTATTCCGGAGTGGAAGTTCAATGACATTTCGATGGACTTTGTGCATGGCTTGCCAAGGTCGCAGAAGGGAAACGACGCCATCTGGGTGATCGTAGATTTGTTAACAAAAGTGTCGCACTTCATTCCGCATAGGAAGGATGATTCTGTGGAGAAATTGGCCAAGTTATATGTGGATAATATTATGCGGCTTCACGGTGTGCCCCGTAACATCGTGAGTGACCGAGATGGGCGGTTTATGTCCAATGATTGGAGGTTGGTGCAGCAGATGCTCGGGACTAAGTTGAAGTTCAGCACATCCTTCGATCCACAGACGGATGGGCAGACTGAGAGGGTCAATAGAACCATGGAGGACATGCTCCGCATGTATGTTCTAGACTTCAGAAAGCATTGGGAGGATCACCTGTATTTGGTGGAGTTTGCGTACAATAATAGCTACCAAGCGAGCATACAAATGGCGCCCTTCGAGGCCCTTTATGGTAGGAAGTGTCGCACGTCGTTGTCATGGCTAGAAACGGGTGAGGCAAGGTTGTACAAAAAGCAGGAGGTGGAAAGCGTTACTTCATTGGTGTGAACCATTCGGGAGCGTTTGCTGATCGCTCAGGATAGACAAGTTAAATACTACAATGCCAAGCACCGGAACGTGGAGTTCGCGGTTGGCGATTGGGTGTATCTGAAGATAAAACTGTTCAAGGGTGTGTCACGGGTACGACGCTTGAAGAAGCTGAGCCCGAGATAGCTTGGACTGTTTGAGATTCTGGAGCGGATCGGTGAAGCGGCTTACCGTCTGAAGCTATATGTGGAGTTGAGTGGTCTACACGACGTATTCCACATATCAGTGTTGCGGAAGGCGGTGCAAGAGCCTTCGCAGGTGATCGCAGTTGATCAAGTACCGGTGGACGAAGGGTTGACAACTAAGGTCAAGCCCGTTTGTATTGAGGACTCTGAAGTCAAGCGACTTCGTAATAAGAAGATCAGAATGGTCAAGGTCCATTGGGACAATTACGGTCGTGAGGATCTCTCTTGGGAACGGGAGCAGACCATGCTTGAGGAGTACCCATAGTTATTTCACTCAGGTACCGCTTTTGGTTTTCTGTTTTCTTTTCCTTTGGTAATTTCGTGGACGAAATTCTTTTAAGAGGGAGAGAGTTGTAACTCTCCGAAACTCAAAAGGGTGACGGGTGGCGTTTTGAGCCAAATCTGGGATTTGGTAGAGGTGACACGGCCTGGGACACGGGGGTGTCCCAGGGTGTGTCGTGCTCGGGTTCGGCGTTGGCCACGTAGTCGACGATTTTGGAGTCAACGATCGTCGGGGGGGAACACGGCCTGGTACACGGGCGTGTCCCAGGGCGTGTGTAACGCCACAAAACTTAAAAGTGAAACGGGCGGTGTTCGAACCAAGTTCAGGTCTTGGTAGGGTGAACACGGCCTGTGACACAGGCGTGTCACATGGCCATGTCGTGCTCGGGTCGTCGATTTGAGGTCTACGAGCGTTGAGTGCTCGAACACGGCCTGTGTCAGGCACATGGCATGTGATACGGGCGTGTCACATGGCCATGTACTCCTCTGGAAGTTTGGTCCTGTGTTGACCTGGGACACGGCCCAGAACACGGGCGTGTACTGTTTGACACGGTCGTGTACTGTTTGACATGGGCGTGTAAGATTCGGCACGAGCGTGTGGCCACCAGTGTCCACCAAGGGTCGTGACGGTGTGGCGGTTATTCGTGACACGCCACTGGTCACGGGCGTGCCGATGACCTGACACGGACGTGTCAGGTTGGGACACGGGCGTGTCCTAACCCGTGTGCTTTTCTGTACTCGACAATCATGTCTGGATCGAGGCACACGGCCTGGGACACGGCCGTGTGCAAAGCTGTGTTCGGCCAAGGATTAAGAGATTTTAGGCAAATCTGAGCCGTTCGTTTTCTTTAAACAAGATCTGACGACCCAGATGAGTTCTGGCTTTCTTAAGTCCGGGAATGGAGGATTAATTCCTCATTTCCTCTTAAGTTTTCTCTTTATAAGGAGTTAAAGAGAGGAGAGAGCAAGGAAGAGGGAAGGGGAGGAATCCGTCTACCGGCAGAGCATCAGAGCACGAAATTGAGAACCGAGACCAGATCCGTGGAGAGAATTCCTTTGCGAAGCCTTTCATCCGGCTAGTTCTTCATGGCACCAAAGCAGACTTCAAGGGTAACGATTCTCAACTTGAGCATATGAATCTCTTCTTCCTTTGCATAGGAAAACCCTCTCACGCGAGTGTGCGGTGAGTTTGCGGTGTTCCTTGGGGTAGATATGTAAAGTCCCCCTTGCTTAGAGTCTGGAATCGTAGTACGGACATAGGCATTGTGTGTGAAGCCTATCCGGACGTGTTTGTCTGGATCGGTGATGTTGTATTGCATGAGTAGCCGGAGGAGACTCCGTGCCTTTGATTATTTTCGGGTTTCTACGCAGTAGATTGCAGCAGGGATCCTTGGGGATTAACTCCAAGGCGCACCCGAAAAACTGGGCGGAAATGTAATTCTGTTAACTTGGCGGCCGGGGAGCCAGCCTTGAACATAACTGGGTTATATGATGTTTGGTAAAGAATTAGGATCCAGGTGAAGCTTGGCCCGCGCGTACGTCTTAAAGTGACTAGGCGGAGTGAGCAATGGGCGGGTGGAAAAGGACCTGGGCTTTGCGGTTCGGTGCTAGAGGCCCTAAAGTGGAATTGGCCGTTGGCAGAGTCGGGAGTCTTGGACTGCGGGCGGAAATACTCAAAAATGCTCACAATGTTTGTCGTCCCGAGGATGGTGGTGAAGCCACGGAATTGACCGGATTCACCGAGAATGTGCCTTGAGTGCACGGGGTGTTTGACCGAGCGAGACTAAACCTATGGCGAATTATACTTATTCACTTAATTGTTTAGCTGTGCTAATAAATTGCAGGGAAGAAGCATCGCCGTCCCGAGTAAGGGGTGGGGTCGTTATAATTTGTTCAGCCTTAGCTGACCGTTGCTTTGTTTGTCACCGTGCGGTGGAATGTTGCTTGCAGGTGCTGTGGAACCAAGCGCCAAATAGCATGCTGAAGCCCAAGTTGCTGAGCTGGCCCTCGAAGGCCAAAGCGAACTGTTGTTTTATTTTTATCATGTGTGGCCGGCCTGTGAGCCGATGTATGTAAAACATTATATTGTCAAGTGAACATTTGTAAGGCCATAAGGCCAAGTACTTTTTTGTGTATTTGTTGTATTTCATTCCTGTGATGTATAGTGGACATTCATGTCGTTGATGTGCAAATTTTGGGTTCTCTTAAACTGTTTAAAAGATTCCGCTAGAATGCTCTGTGTTAGGGCGAATAGTTGAGTTTTTGGTATTATTCTGTAACCCTTCCGACTGTCCGTGGTATATGGCATCGGGTTCCAGCTGGACCTTCTGTTATATGTCATGCGACGGATGGGGGTGTTACAGTGTATCAGTCACTCAAATCCTTTCACTCAATGATCGTTGAGTGAGGACGCACGGCCTGAGCCCAGGCGTGTTCGGGTCTGACACGGGTGTGTGAAATTCGACACTGGAGTGTTGAATACCCGTGTCCTCCTCGGGTCATTTGACGAGTTGTGCTAAGGCAGCTACATGGCCTAAGACACGGGCATGTCCCAGGGCATGTCTAGTACACGGCATGTGATACGGGCGTGTCACATGGTTGTGTCGTGCTCTGGTTGTTTTGGACCTGTGTCATTGGAGGAACACGCCCAGCTACATGGGCATGTACTGGGTGACACGGGCATGTCAAGCCTGACACGGGCGTGTCGAGTACTGTGTTCTTTTTGGGACACGACGATTTTGATGGCGAATGGGTGACACGGCCTTGGACACAGGCGTTTCATAACCCGTGTTCGGCCCAGGTTTTGGAATTTTGGGCTGAATCGCAGCCATTCGTTTCCTATCTTTGGGATCTAATGGCTCAGGGCTGTACTGGGTAAGTTTTATTCCGGGAATAGGGTTCAAACCCTCATTCCATTTTCATCTTCTCTCTCTAAATCCTAGAGAGAAGGGAGAGCAAGGAGCTTGGAGGAAGTGGAAGATCCGGTCGCCGGAGGATATTCGGAGCGCCAAATCGCAATCCGATCCCAGATCTGTAGAGGCGAGATCATCGCAGTGCTTTTCATCCGCGTATTTTTCCATAGCGTCGAGGAAGAATGCTAGGGTAATGATTTTCATCTTGAGCATGTGAAGCTCTTCTTCCTTTGCATAGGAAAACCCTCTCCCGCGAGTAGGCGGAGAGTTTGCGGTGTTCCTTGGGGTAGATATGTAAAGTCCCACTTGTTAGAGTTCGGAATCGTAGTACGGACATAGGCATGGTGTGTGAAGCCTACCCGGACAAGTTGGTCTGGATCGGTGATGTTGCATTGAATAGTAGCCGGAGAAGACTCCATGCCATTGATTTTTTTCGGGTTTCTACGGGGTAGATTGCAGCAGGGATCCTTGGGGATTAACCCCAAGGCGTACCCAGAAAATTGGGCGGAAACGCATTTTTGCCATCTTGGTGGCCTTGGAGCCAACCATGAACATAACTGGGTTATGTGCTTATGTGATCAAATTTTGGGATCCGGAAGAAGCTTGGCTTGCGCGTACGTCTTAAAGTGACTAGGTGGTTTGAGCAATGGGCAAGTGGATGCGGAATAGATTGCATCATCTTTGCATATTGGCATATTTGTTCCAATAGGAGTTCTCATGGTGGAGGATGATTCTATACCATACTTCTTAATTAATTCCTTGGTGAACTTAGACTGGGATATGGACAAGCCATCTTCAGTCTGTCTTACTTAGAGTCCCAAGAAGAACTTAAGTTCCCCCATACTGCTCATTTCAAACTTTTCTTGTATAAGTTTGGCAAACTTTTTGCAAAGGTTGTTCTCTATAGACCCAAAAATTATGTCATCTACATTGATCTGAACTAAGATTATCTTACCTTTAGATTCCCTTAGGAATAGAGTTATCTATTTTACCTCTTGAGAATTTGTTCTCAATAAGAAAAGTAGACAGGGTTTCATACCAAGCCCTTGGGGCTTGCTTTAACCCATACAATGCTTTCCTAAGTCTATAGACATAACTAGGTTTAAGAGAATCTACAAAACCTGATGGCTGCTCTACATAGACTTCTTCTTTTAGATCACCATTCAGAAATGCTGATTTCACATCCATTTGGTATACTTTGAAGCCTTGATATGCTGCATAGGCAAGGAACATTCTGATTGCCGCCAGTCTTGCTACTGGGGCAAATGTTTGATCAAAGTCTATTCCTTCTTCCTGCTTGTATCCTTTAGCAACCAATCTTGCTTTGTTCTTCACAATTACTCCACTCTCATCCAACTTGTTCCTAAAGATCCACTTTGTGCCAATGATGTTGTGGTCTCTTAGTTTAGGAACTAACTCCCAGACTTTGCACCTTCTGAATTGATTAAGCTCCTCTTGCATAGCATTAATCCAGTGTTGGTCTTGGATGGCATCTTCAAATTTCTTAGGCTCCAGTTGAGATAGAAAACTTGAGTGCAGGACTGTGCTCAGATTTCTGCTTCTAGTCTGCACTCCTTGTCTTGGATCACCTATTATTTGATTTGCTGGATGGTCTTTTAGATGTCTTATAGCTGGAGGTAGATTTTCTTCAGGTTCAACATCTCAAGTTCCTTCATTATGCTGCACCTCTTGGTTGTCATCAGCTTCTATAGAGTCTTATACTCCCCCTGGACAGTAGCCATCATTTTCCAATACTTCATCTGCAGTTGTGCCTTCTGTAATGGAAAGCTTGTCCATCCTATTGCTTATACCTGTTGGACTGAATGATCTACAAGGCAACTCACTATTGATTAATCTTGTTTCATCAAATACAACATGTACAGATTCTTCTACCACTTGAGTAGTCAAGTTGTAGACTCTATAAGCCTTACTATTGATGTTGTACCCAACAAATATCTCATCTTGGGATTTGGCAACAAACTTAGTTAGATAAGACTTGCCATTATTAAGTATATAGCACTTGCAACCAAAGATCCTAAAGTAGGATAGATTTGGTTTTCTACCTTTCATAATTTCATAGGGAGTCTTTTTGTGGATCTTGGTGATAGAAGCACTATTGATCACATGACATGCAGTGTTTACTGCCTCAGTCCAGAAATATTCTGGAAGAGAAGTGTCACTCAATAGAGTTCTACCAGCTTCAATCAATGTCCTATTCTTTCTTTCAGCAATGTCATTTTGCTATGGTGTTCTAGGTGAGGAGAATTCTTGGAAAATCCCAAATTCTTCACACAATCTTGTCATACTTTCAGATTGAAATTAAGTGTCATGGTCACTTCTGATTTTGACCACTGTACTGTTCAGTTTATTCTGAATTTGTTTAACAAAATTATGTAAAACACTTGGGGTTTCTGATTTTTGTCTCAGAAAGAACACCCATGTATATCTAGAATAGTCATCTACAACCACAAAAGTGTAGACCTTCCTACCTAGACTATGAACTGGCATAGGACCAAAAAGATCCATATGTAAGAGGTATAAACACCTCACTGAATCCTTGTTTTCAAGGCTATGAAAGGAGGATTTTGTCTGCTTGCCCTTTTGACAAGCTGAACATATCCCTTCCTTTATACACTTAACATGAGGACCATTCTTCACTAATTCTTTACTAAAGAGTTGGCCAATTGTCTTGTAGTTAAGATGGGACAGCCTCTTGTGCCATTTGACACAATGAGATGCATTATCATCAGCTACAAGACAAATAGGAGAAACCTTGTTCTCACATACAAAGTCAAGACAATAAACATTTTTTTTTCTGTATCCAGTCAATATGACCTTTTAATCACTTGACCTCTTGATATGACATCCATTCTTAACAAATGAAATGTCATATCCAAGATTACTCAGCTGACTTATGCTTATCAGGTTGTGTTTCAAACTTTTTACATAAGCCACTTGAGTGATGGTAATTTGGTTTGAAGAAATGTTACCAAATCCTTTGATGATTCCTCTTTCGGATCCACCAAAGATTACTTTAGGTCCATTCTTGATAGGTATGTACTCCTTCAGCAGCCCATTTATTCCAGTCATGTGCTTGGAACAACCACTGTCCAAGTACCATATAGGGGCATGGCAACTTGGATTTTCCTGTAATACAAAACTACTTTCCCTTAGAACCCAAGTAAGTCTTGGGTCCTTGGTTCAGATTAGCATAATTCATATCAAACATACCAGCAGCTCTTCTAACTGGTAGACTGTTGTTCTTCCTGACACTTATGTTATGCCAACAGTCTAAGGCAAAATGGCCTATCTTGCCACAGCACCAGCATTCATACCTGTTGTATCTAGGTCTAGATACATTTTTGGCAGAAAAATTTCTGTTCTGAGCTGGTGCTGCTGCAGCTACCCCCACTGATTTCTTATAACCATGGGATTTATGAACATGGACTGACTTATTAGCATAAACATTCTTGTTCTTCAAAACATCAGTCTTAATATGACCATGAATATTTTTAAGATCATATTTATTAGAAGGCACTTGTACCTTTCTAAACATAACAGGGACTTTAAGGTTTAGTGGCTGGACTGGAGCTTTGTCTTTTCTCTTGAATTGGGCAGCCCTGGTGTTACCCTTGAAGCCTAATCCTGCCTTACCCTTTTGAACCACAAACTCATCTATTAAAGGTAAGATTGATTTTGGCTTAGAGTAGCTAGCCACTAAATCTTTCTCTACTCTCAGTCTGGCCTCCAGACTTTTAACTTGATTTTTGTAATATGTGATTGTGCCCATCTGAATAATAGTTATATTTTTCAGTTTGGCAATCTCATTTAACTTTTGATCCAATACTTTTTCAAACTCAGATGCAGCCACCTTAAGATCTGCAATCTCCTGAGCCTAAGTTTTGGCAAGATTCTTGCTTTTCTTAAGAGCCTGCAATAAGTCTCCATACTTATCTATCAACTGATGAATATCTCCTTCAGATTCAGATCCATCCTCATTACTTGATGCAGATGAATCTAACTCTAAACTGGTACTGTAATCTGAAATTCTAGAATTACTTTATACCTTATTGGGACCAGACTGATCCTGGCACTTGTTGTCTTCTGAATCAGCCATCAGTCCCATACACTGATGGTCTTCTTGATCATAGATGGAGTTTAGCAATTGCATAAACTCCTCTTCTTCATTAGCTGCATACAGTCCAATGTAAGCTTCAACTTTAGATTCTTACTCTGAGGAAGATTGATCTGTAAGACTCTTCTCCTTCTTAGCAACAAAGGATTTCTCCTTCTTGCCCTTTTATTGAGTCTTCTTTCTGTCTGTTGACTCCTTCCTCTTATCTGGACATTCAGCCACCACATGTCTTGGCCTATTACAGCAATAGCAAACAATCTTTGATGTTGTAGCTTTGCTGGGCTTTGATCTGCTCCTTTCCTTTCTTGATGATTTTCTCTTCTGATAGTAATCATCAACTGGCTGTGATGTGGAGGGCCTTGACTTCCACTGCTTCTTCTTCAAGAACCTCTGAATCTGCCTTGTAAAGGCAGCAAAATCTGAATCTGAATCACTGCTTTCTGAGTTCTGATTGTCTGAATTTTCTGAGTTATCTTCAACAACTTCCTTAGGAGGTGATGGAGACATTCTCCTGCTCTTTCTAGTGGCTTCAACCTTGAAGGCAACTGACTTCTCTCTATGCTCTCCTTATGTAGTTTTTTCTTCCTCCTTCCTAGCCATTAGTTGCATTTCATATGAGAGTAATTTTCCAAATAAGGTTGGAGGAGAAATGTCTGCTAGTTTGGCCACTTCTCTTATGGCACAATTCTTGGTATCTCAATCCTTTGTCAAGGATCTTAGAAATTTGTCATTCAGCTCATATGTACTGAAGACCCTTCCATAGGACATCAGTTCATTCACTATCCTGTAGAATTTCTTGTAGCATTCAGTTATGCTATCAGACTTCCCTTGTCTAAAAATCTCATATTCTTGATTAAACATAGATTTTTTGTTTTGTCTAACTTCTTCAGAACCCTCCATGTAGACAATCAAGTGTCCTACATTTCCTTGGAGGTTTTACAGTGAATTAAATTTTAGAAATAGAATCATCTATGGCACTCACTATGATATTCTGAGCTCTCTTATCCATAGTTGACAATATAATCTCATCCTTAGTCATTTCAGAGAAATCTTTAGGAGTTTTTTCATTTACATCTAGAGCAGACATATTCATTAGGATATATGGACCTTCTTTTACTGTAATATAGATCCTTGGATCAGAAGCCTCCATAAACAACCTAACCCTTTCTTTCCAGATTCCAAAAATCTCTTTTCTGCAGATGGGTAATTTCATTGACCCTAGTTCCTTGTGATTCTCTCCAGAACCCATTTTCTTGATTCTTGATTCTGCCTTTAGGGATCTAACTCAGACTGTTAAGTCCTTCTTTGAGTAACCCCCCTCTGATACCACTTGATAGTTTTACTTTCAAGACCACCTAAACACCTAGAGGGGGGGTGAATAGGTTCTAATGCTTGTTTTAACTTAAGGCAGAATATAACTTCAGGTTATAATAAAATTCAGAAAACTCTGCAGCTAACACAGCACAGCAATCACAACCATGTACACATCACAGATTGCACACAGATTTATAGTGGTTCCCCAAGGTCTGGGTACATCCACTTTCCCCCTTCACCTATCTAGCAGTGTGCTAGATTCGACCTAACTTCCTCCTTTATCTCAGATCCTCAGATCCTACAACTCAGAACCCTGAAAGGTTCTTACAACTCAGAACCCTGAAAGGTTCTTACAACTCAGAACCCTATAAGGTTCCTACATCTTAGGCTAACCAGCCCTACCTCAGCCTTGTCACAAGGCCTACAACTCAGAGAACACCTTCTCCTACAACTCAGGCATAAACAGCCCTACCACTCAGAGAATACCTCTCCTACACTCAGCCTTTATAAAATAGGCTTACAACTCAGAGAACACCTTCTCCTACACTCAGCCTTTATAAAATAGGCTTATAACTCAGATCTATAAATAGATCCTACAGAATTTGAAAATGAAGTTATATAATATCTTACCCCTGTTGAGAGAGAAGGGATAAGACTGTTCTTGATCAGCTTCTTGAAAAGGCTGATGGATAAAATCAACTGGATCTTAGCTTTCTTCAAAGCTTCTTGAATCTGAACTTAGTTAGAGTTGATTTCCTTTGGAATATACTGCTTCTTAAGAAACCTGTGATATCTTCCATCTTGTTTTCAAATGGCTGGATCTCTCTCTATCCACAACACTTGATAATACTTCTGAATTCTTGAATGAATTCAACTTAGACTGAATCTGAGTGGATGTTCACTTCAGAAAGTCTTCTTAGATCTTCTCTCGAAGATCTTCTTCTGTGCCTTGCACTTTCTTGATTAGAGATCTTATCTCACAACGATGATCAATCAATCAGTTTCTATATGTGTTTTCTTCTTCTGAATCTGTCTATTTATAGACTTCATTCTTGGTAACCGGCTGATCCGGTTTCTAATAAACTTTTGACAAGTCTGACAGCTTCAGTCGACCTGTTGTAATTCACAGCTGTCAAGTCTTCAAACAGATCTTGTGCCTTTTGTCTTTGTCAGCAAAGTGTCGAGACTGTCTGTTAGAAAGTGTCGAGACCATCTGTCAATATGTGTCGACATAAGTGACTTAGGTGTCGACACAACATTTGATGATGTCGACATGTCTGCCTTTATGTCGACTCAGCTTCTTGATACTGCATCTTGAGAATGTGTCGACACTGAGTATTTGTGTCGACACAAACACTTCACCATTCACCAGCAACTAACTTAGTCTAGACTTTGCTGTGTGTCGACACAAGTCCTGTGTGTCGACACAGTTGATGTAGACTCAGAATATAGTGTGTATCGACACAGCCTCCAGGTGTCGACACAGCTGTTGTCGACTCTGCCTTTGTGTGTCGACTCAGTCTTCTATTGTCGACACAAATGTTGTCGACTAAACTTCTGTGTGTTGATACTTCCTCCAGGTGTTGACACAATTGTTGTCGACTCTTTTTCTCTGTGTCGACACAGCCTTCTTCAAGTGTCGACACAATCTTTTTGAAGTGTCGACACATGGACTTAGAATAATTTTCCTGCATTCTAGTACATTCTTAACCTGCACATATAAACTTAAAATAATATCAAATACACCTTGATGTATATCATTGAGCTAAGTTAGGCTTCTTCAAATCAGGTACACATTTTCCAATATACCCAACAGAACTATTGTAAGGCCTTAAGACCAGTACTTTTTGGTACTTTGTATTTCATTCCTGTTTGGTTTGTTAGTGGACATTCATGTTTGTTGGCTGGGTTTTTATTGTTGCAACTTAACAAATTTCTTCCGCTAGATGCTCTGTGTAGGACGTGTGTATTGGTTAAATGGTTTCATCTAGTAACCCATCGGTCTGTCCGTGGTATATGGCGTCGGACCCTGGCCAGACCTACTGTTATATGCTATGTGACGGATAAGGGTGTTACAGAAGGTCATAGCAAGGGGGAGAGTTGGCAAGGGGGAGAGAAGGATATATCCAGTCATCTAGAGAAGGACATATCCAGTCATCCAAAGAAGGACATGTGGCAACTAAGGGACAAGGAGATGATCACTATCATGCAGTAAACCCAAGGGGATAAAGAGCTATTCCCATACAGGAAAGAAAGTGATCAAGGCACTCAAGTAAGAACAAACACCTTGTAGCAAAACAGGGGGAGTAGGTGATGCTCACCAAACAGGCAGGAAATGAGGTACACTTCCTTATGTTACTATGTCAGAATTAAATATTTATTTTGCTATATAGGTTGTGTGTGTCATTGACCAAGGAAAGAAAATAATTTGAATAAGGGTTTTTACTTCTTTAAATAGGGGGAGATTGTTGGGTCCATTGTTTCCAATGTCCCTAATTTGTAAGAAGTCAAACAGCTCAATGTCACACACATCAACTGTATTTGATGTGTATTTGAGGTCATGAGTGCAGGTTAGTCCATATCACATTGATTGAATCAAGCTCACTTAATGCCAGAGGCAAGGAATCAATATTATCTAGATGGAAATTTGCCTAAGTCCATGGGCGTTGAGTGAGTAGAGCTCACTCAACGCCATAATACAAGTGGCGCCGAGTCTATCTTAGCCTAATTGGTAGATAGCCAAAAATATGGCTAAGTACACAGGCGTTGAGTGTAGTCTACTCACTCAACTCCATATAGCAAAAAGTTGTGAGTCGGACTGAGTCAGTCAAAGCCTAGAGAAATATGCTGAAAATGTGTCTAAGTCCACAGGCGTTGACTGTGGTCTACTCACTCAACGTCATACAGCTTTTAGCATTGAGTGTTGCTATGCATGTCAACGCCACAGAAAAGTTGGGCAAAATTTTAACGAAGTCCACTAATGTTGAGTGTAGCTTATTCACTTAACGCTATGACAGAAAATCTGTCTAAGTAGCAAGGGGTTGAGTGTATCTTACTCACTCAACGCCATAGAGCAATAGTGTTGACTGTATCCTTGCTTATGTGTTTTCAGACATGGATATTTGGCTAAGTCCAAAAGCGTTGAGTGTAGCTTACTCACTCAACGCCAGATAATAGAGAAATTATGTTAAGTAGTTTGGCATTGAGTGGAGCTTACTCTCTCAACGCCAAGACTCGGAAAATCTGGCTAAGGCAAATAGCATTGAGTGAGGCAAGCTCACTCAACGCTCTCAACGCCTTGACGCATAAATATTTTCTAAGGAAAAAAGCGTTGAGAGAGGCGTGCTCACTCAAAGCTCTCAACGCCTTGACGCAGAAATATTTTCTAAGACAGAAAGCGTTGAGTGAGGTGTGCTCACTCAACGGTCTCAACACCTAAATTGTCTAAGTTGCTGAAAAACTTTCTAAGGCAAAGAGCGTTGAATGAGGCGTGCTCAATCAACGGTCTCAACGCCTAGACAGACATAATTTTCTAAGTGTTGTAGCGTTGAGTGATGCTTACTCACTCAACACCTTTGCTTCTAATGCTTGAATTTTGTCTAAGTCCACAAATGTCGAGTCATGCTGAGTCAACAAAGTCAAAAGTCAACCAAATTCAAATATTGCAGGATTGCTGTCAGAGGCGCTGGTGGCCAGCTGTCATCATCCTCCGTACTTGGAAAGATATATTTTTCGTCTGTAAGTGCTTGGGTCCACACACAGTAAAGAGCCGTTGAATCAAGAGTAAATGGAAAGAATATGTTGTATGGCTAAATCTCAGCCATCAATCCTGGTGGTGGGCCCACTAGACCTGTCACGGTTCCGGTTCTACTAAAACCATGAACCAAACCAATAAGGTAATGGTTCTTCAAATTAGAACCAAAACCTTATTTGGTTTGACCGGTTCCGGTTCTGGTTCCAGCTTAATTTTTTGAACCGTCGTGTCAACGGTTCCGGTTACGGTTCAACAAGAACCAAAACCAAACCGACCACTAACGGTTCGGTCCGGTTCCATGCGGTTCGGTCCGATTCCATGCGGTTCGGTCCGATTCCAATCGGTTTCAACTAAAACCAAAATCAAACTTGGCGGAATAAAATAAAAACGGGTTGCAAATATTAAACTTAAAACAATATCGAAATAAAAATAATTATGTTGCGCACTTCTCGACGGTCATTTCCATGATCGGAGGGAAAGTATTCATCGCCTTCCTACGCGTGTAGACTTATCACGACGTCTAGTTGGCTTGCGCACATCTCGTCGGCATGCTCAATCGTAATAATCGGCTACAATTAGTTGTTTTTCATGATTTCTAATAAATAGTAGTTTTATATCTTATATATTTTTTAAATAAAATATTTCAAAAAAATATGTAAGTAAAATTGAAAATACATTATATAATTGTATAAAAATCAAAAGTGTAATCCAAAAATTGACTACAAACCGCACAAATGTCAAACCATATCACACGGTTTTTATGCGGTGAAGTTTTGTTCGGTCCAAAATCGACCCCCATTAGTGCGCTTGCGGTTTGGGTTTAAACTGCATCATTTCACTCGTGATAATAAGTATAAATATTATAGATAAATTATAAAATAATAAAAATATTATAAAAATATTAATAGTAATAATAAATGGGTTGCGGTTCGGATCGGGTCTAAAAATCTTGAAACCGCTTGAGACTTGTATATTGCGGTTCCGGTTCCGGTTTTGGTCCGGATAATAAAATGTAAGAACCACACCCGGATCAATGTTGTTCACAGTTCCAAAATTCAAACCGGAACCAGAATAATTTGTGAACGGTTCGGCCTGGTTCTTTGCAGTTCTGGTTCGGTTCTGGATCGGTTTTCGATTTTTGGTTTTAAGTGACAGCTCTAGGGCCCACTGCTCGATTTGCCATCAAAGAATAAAAAGGAGCAAATCGGCCAGAGAAAAACAAAAAAATCGATCCTTGTCTAGGTTTTCTAAAAACGAAAGTTCGGCAAAACTTTATCTTCTTCCTCGTCTTTCTTGTCGAGCCTGAAGAAGCTGTTCTGCACAGAAAACTTAGTTGAGGAAAGAGATAGCGGAAGCAATCATCATCCGCAACAGCAGGTTCAGAAGCAATTCTGAGGAAGCAGATCTACAAGCTCTGCAAAGAAACGATAGCTGTTTGAAGAAAGATTCAACTGCCGACTTCATTGTCTTCAACAGTAAAAGTTTGGGCTGATATCTGCTCAGTCCAGGAAGAAGTAGACACAGAGTTCTTGCTCTGGTGTCTAATCAAATCACCTTTTATTTTTCTGTATAGATTCTTTGTGAGTCTGAAGTTGTAAGCCTGTGTTATAAAGGCTAAGATCTTTGTGACCTGTGGTTTGGCTTATTGTCGAGTGAAAGGTCTTTGTGACCTGTGGTTTGGCTTAGTGCCTAAGTGGTAGGTCTGTGTGACCTGTGAGGTCCTGCGAGATCTGTGATGTAAGCTCTTAAGAAGCTGAGTTTTGGGAGAAGAGCCTAGTCTAACACACAGTTAGAAAGGCGCAGAAGGACAGTGGACATACCCAAGATTGGGGAACCACTATAAAATTATTGTGTCGTCTGTGATTGTTCTTGAAAGATAAAACTAGCCTAATCACTAATCACAGAAATCGACTAACAATTAAGAAGATTTAAATAGAGACAAAAACCTATTCACCCCCCCCCCTTCTCTAGGTGTTTAGCTAGCCTTGAAAACAAGACTTTCACCGCGCAGTCCGCGTGACCTCCCGAACTGAGCCATCCCGCACAACCCTGCGAACTCCAGCGCCAGTCCTCTCTAACCAGCGAACTTCGCGGTTTCCACCAACCTCGCCACCAGAGCTAGACCGCACACGCCATGCCGATCTCCCGTGCTCTGGTCCATTCCGCAACCCGGACTCCGCGAAATTCAACCGAGTCCGCACTTTGCCAGTCTAAGCGAGCTCCGTGGATAGCAATCATATCCGCCCGGTTACATCTTGGGAACCAACTGCTAGCTGAACACAACCGGTCTGGCAAGCCTCCTCCTCTGTCCGCACAGTCCGCGAACAGACCGCTCAGGCCATCAGAACAAAAGCCGACTGCAGCACCATTGCCGACCTGGCAAGCCGCCAGTCCTGTCCGCACAGGCCGCGGACCGCCCAAGCCGCCAGAGCAAAAACCGACTACAACACCATTGCCGACCTGGCAAGCCGCCGGTCCTATCCGCACAGGCCATGCGAACAGACCGCCCAGGCCATCAGAGCAAAAACTGACTGCAGTACCATTGCCGACCTGGCAAGCCGCCAGTCCTATCCGCAGGCCGCGCGGACAGGTCGCCCAGTCCACCACTTTCACTTCATGATTTGCAACAAATGTTTCTCAAGAATGCGCAAAAAGAGCAATGAGATCAAATAGTAATACCATTCCTCTGTGTATGGATCATCACTCCAACAACTCGAAACATGAACGTTTGACAAGGAAGTTTGAATAGTCGCATGGTAATGGCCGAAACAAAGATGGTTCTTTCCCAAGTTACAATCATGTTATGTCCACAATTAAACTGTTACCCTATGGTCGGTAAATTCATCTCCATCTCGTGCACTTCCATTCCGACAACTTGGAATGAATTCCACACCAATTCTAAGATGATCATGACTTGAATTTCAAGAACAGGAGGCCGCCGCCCCTTCTCATTTCGTCGAGGGAACCTTAAAAGAGTTCGATCGAGATATTTTTAGGTGCTCATCGAAAGGCGATGCAGCGACTTCGGAAAATGTGAGTGGCTTGCATTCTGTGGTGCCATGTGATGAAGATTGAGAAGAAGACTTGTGAAGAATCAAAGATATCTTGATGACTGCCCCCTCTTTATTAGTGTGTGTGCTAATAAAGTTTTCTGATGTGGTGTGCACATAGATTGAAATGAAACGCGGGTAAAATTGCTCTAATTTTATTTATCAACTAATAAAGATGATTGTTAACCGCAAACCCGCTATTTGTTAGTGACACCCCAAAATCTTATTATTTTTCGCGCCTTTTCGAAATACATCTTGTACATGCAATTTCAGGAAAAGTGCTCAGCACGAAAGTTGTAGATCTCGTCGAGATCTACAACTTTCGTGTTGAGCACTTTTCCTTAAATTGTATGTACAAGACGTACTTTGGAAATATGCTCAGATTTTACATCTTTCAGAAATACGCCTTGTACATGCAATTTCAGGAAAAGTGTTCAACGCGAAAGTTGTAGATCTCGTCGAGATATACAACTTTTGCGTTGAACACTTTTCCTGAAATTGCATGTACAAGGCGTATTTCGAAAAAGCGCGAAAAATTAGCAGATTTTGGGGTGCGACTAGCCAATAACGAGTTGCGGTTAACAATCACCTAAATAAATGAATGAACTGTTTCAGTTTTACCGTTCCCCTGCCCCGCGGATTATTAAACGTTAACAAAGCCACTTGTACTAAATCGGGTCTTAATTTCTATATTATCAGCTTCTATTTAGTTGCTAATTCCAGACCCGAATCGAGATTGGACCGTCCGTTCAATTTCAAGGGCATAACCGTCTTTCCGACGGTGTCGGACGGTCCATCCCTGATCCTTCTCTGGCAGAGTATTTAAAGCAGAGGTCGTAGCCAGAGACGGGGGTGCTTCGTCTCGGATTCTCACAACGGAACCCCAAATATCCAGCCCTTCACAGATGCAAAGATGGGGCAGCAGCCTTTGCTGCTACCTTCCGCCGGAACCATCTTCAACCCTTCCGCCTGAGAACCAGACTAGTCGCCGGCGGGACGCCGTCGTCCATCGGAAGCGTTCGAGAGCCTCGAGGCCTGCAGTGCAGGCCAGAGATTTCTTCGACGGCCTCCCTGATGACATCGTCCTCCTCATTCTCACCAAGATCTCCGCATCCGCCGGCCGCCCTTCCGATATTATTTTCGTCCTGCTAACGTCAGTATTAATGGAGCTCTGTTTCTTCTTCCCTCCATATAACGAAAAAAAAACGTTTTTTGAGTTTCAAATCGCCTTCTTTTTCTTTTTTCCTTTTTCAGATGCCGGAGATTGAAGTGTTTGGCAACTTCTCCGATGGTGCTTTCGAAGATTTCGAGGAAGGGGACGGGATTGAGGGCCAAGTTTTGGTCGGAAACGGCGCATAGATTTCTGAAGCTATGCGCAGATGCAGGGAGCGCTGAGGCCTGTTATACTTTAGGCATGATTTACTTTTACTGCTTAGAATACAGAAGGAAGGGGATCAATTTAATGGCGAGGGCGGCGATGCGATCGCACCCTGAGGCTCTTTACTCCCTCTCCGTGATTCAGTTCAACGGCAGCGGCGGATTAAAGAACGACAAGGATCTCCGCGCCGGCGTCGCGCTCTGCGCTCGGGCGGCGTATTTAGGACACATGGACGCTCTCCGTGAGCTCGGCCACTGTCTCCAGGATGGCTACGGAGTGCGGCAGAATATCATCGCCGGTCGCCGGTTCTTATTCCAAGCGAATGCTCGGGAGCTTGCCGCGGTTCTGGGTAACGGAGGGCAGGGGTTAGCCCCCTGTTCTCTGTTCAGTGATTTCGGCTGCAGCGTGCCTGCGGCAGAGGGACATCCCGCGAATCGGTTTTTGTTAGAATGGTTTGAGGAGAGAGGAGCAGAGGCCGGCGGGAAGGAAGATAAAGGGATAAGGATGTGCTCGCACTTTGGTTGCGGGCGGCCGGAGACACGCCGGCATGAGTTCCGGCGGTGCTCTGTTTGTGGAGTTGTTAACTATTGCTCGCGTGCGTGCCAGGCGCTCCATTGGAAGCTCGCGCATAAAGAAGAGTGTTTTCCGATGAATCGGTGGTTAGAGGAGGTTGGGGGCTTTGCTGGTGAGAATGCTCCGGCGCCGGGGGGGATAGGGGTAGGCATGTAAATTTGTAGGAATAGTGGGGGGTTGTTGGTCTTAAATTTTTTAATCTTTTTTTTTATGTCAGTTTTCTTTTCTTTTTGTTGTTGTTGGTTTAAATGTTATTAGTGAGGTTTTTTTTTTACTTTTTAGAATTTACTCTTTCTTTATTTTCTTTCCTTTTTTTTAAGGCGATTCCTAACAGCAATTCGTTATAGGTTAGTCGCACCCTAAAATATCCTAATTTTTCGCGTTTTTTTCGAAATATGTCTTGTATATGTAATTTCAGGAAAAATGTTCAATACGAAAGTTGTAGATCTCGACGAAATCTACAACTTTCGCGTTGAACATTTTTTCTGAAATTACATATACAAGACATATTTCGGAAAGACGCAAAATCTGAGCATATTTTTAAAGTACGCATTGTACGTGCATTTTTGCATTTTTAGGAAAAATGATTAACACGAAAGTGATCTACAACTTTCGTGTTGAGCACTTTTCCTAAAATTAAATGTACAAGACGTATTTTGAAAAAATACGAAAAATTATGAAATTTTGAGGTGTCACTAGTCAATAAATGAGTTGCGGTTAACCATCCTTTTTTTTAATACTTCCAACTTCAAGAGATAATAAATGTTCATATGTACTTTTATGATTATGTATAAAAAAATATTATTTTATTACCATATTATTTTTCATTTTTGTAGGCATCTGTTAATTAATTATGAAACTCTTATAAATCATGAAATTAATTATAATTATTTTTCAAATTTATATTTTATTATATAAGAATTTTACATATTTGATATAAAGTCGAATATAGTAATCTTAAATAAAGTCAAAAAAAATTGTGGACGGAAAATTAAAATATTGTGGACGGAAAATTGATAATAGCTAATTAAAATAAGTTTATCAATTTTAATTTGGACTAAAAATTTAATTGAGACTGAATTAAAATGTTATAAAATTTATAGACTAATTTTAAACATTTGAAACATTTAGAACATATTTCAACTCCAATCAAAGTTAATTGACTTATTTAAATATTTTGCCAATTTTTTCCAGACTATAAATTAGTAATTAAAAAAACAAATGATTATAATAATAAATAAAATAAAATAATATATTCTAATACATTGAATTTGCTATAATATAAAATAATTTCTGTTTTATGTCGTCATCATGACAATCAAATTAAAGTAGGCATCCCTTGATGAGTTGATGTAATCTTTTTATTTAAACATTTTGTTTTGCAATAAACAAACATAAAATGATTAATATTATAATATACATGATTAATATTATATATTTAGATATAGTAGCATTATTGGTTCCTTTTGAAACTAATCTTTTTTGGTACATATCTATTTTTGGAGATGCGTGAGCAGATATGGCCGTTGGATCGCATATTTAAGCGGCGCAGATCATTCTCCGTAAAATATGACCGTATTTCTCTAATGCAATCGTATGCAAAAGTGACCGTAGTGTGGTCGCTTCAAATCTGCACCATTGATTTTGGGAAATATATGATCGCATCTGTTCACACACCAGTACAAGACACGCATATGTACCAAATTATTGAGATTTTGAATCGGCACGATAGTAAATTATCTATATCTTCTTGTTAATAATTTTGTCAATTGAGGGGGGTTTAAAATTATATAAAAAATATATAAATTAATCTTGATTATGAAAAATTAAAATTTTATAAATATATGGCTGTAAATATTTAATTCAAAATTCTAATTATATGGGGTCTGAATATTACTTACTCCCGAAGCACTGATTCGGTCGAATCCAATATATATAAAAAGTGAAAGGGCCTGTCTTGGGGCAGCACGAATCATGCCCATATAACTTTTTCATCAATTTTTATCATTTAATTTTATTCCTTTTTACGGATAAATATTATATATATATATTATCCTACTTAACTGATAAATATATATTATATATTTAAGCCTTCATATTTTTTAATTATTTGATATATATTATAATCTATTTCAAAAAATATATAATATAATATTTATTCAAATAAATATATTATCTCAAAACTAAAAATAATTATAATGAAAATTTATTGAATTTTTTTTAAAAAAAATTAGTTGAACTCTTACACCTATTATAGTAAGCTGTCATTAGACATGTCAACGAATTATTCGTGAAAGTTTGTCATTAGACATATCATCAGTATTTTCGAGAAGCTATCATTAAACAAATCAACTCTATTAAAATTGTTTAATAAAAATTGTATTTATTTTAAGCTGCAATAAATAATTGATAGGGGCGAAGCCCCGAACCTACCATAGTCGAGGTACTGTTGCGATTGGCGGTATGGACGAAGTCCCTTGTCTGTCACTTATATTTAACTTGTATATTTTTTTATTTAATTTAAAAGTAAGTAAAATTTTTGTTTGGAGCATCAAAAATTCTTAAAGAGCCTAAAAAAAGTGTTAACTTAAAATCATTACAGCTCTGTTTGGCATTGTGGTGGGCCTGGTGACGGTCGTAAATGCATTGATTAAACCGTTAACATATATTAAGATTCACCTAACAAATATTATCCGTTTGAACATAAAAGTGGATGAAGTTCCTTAGGTGGGCGTTAACAAATGGCAATTTAATCTCGCATTCATGACCGCCATCACCGTACCAAACGGAGTGCCTAAAGCTTAAAACTATAAGTAAACAGGTTAGGTCTGATCGAGTCATACCGAGTCAAAAGCTTGGGTACACTCTGGAACTATCCCACCCAATTTTTATTTTCCTTTTAATTTTCCATTCTATTTTTTTTTGAAAATATAAAAATTAATATTAATGGGGATGAACATTATTTTATAGAAGATAAGGTGTGCACATAGCCACCCCCATGATCTCCACCCAAAAGAAGTTGGACCACACATGCGATCACCACACCGATCCCACTATGAATACCAAAGGAACCGTCACCAACGCCACCCCGCCGGCTGCTGGTCGCCGCCCCGTCCCGGCCGCCGCCTTGCGGCCAAGGGGTGGCCGCCGGCCGCCCCTTCCTTGGTCGCCGCCTTGCGGCCAAGCCGGCCACCCCTCCTTGGTCGCCGCCTCGCGGCCAAGGGGCGGCCACCGCCTCGCGGCCAAGGGGCGACCAAGCCGGCCGCCCTCCTTAGCAGCCGCCTTGCGGCCAAGGGGCGGCCGCCGGCCGCCCCTTCCTTGGCTGCCGCCTTGCGGCCCAGGGGCGGCCAAGCCGTCCGCCCCTCCTTGGCCGCCTCCTCGCGGCCAAGGGGCGGCCAAGCGGTCCGCCCCTCCTTGGCCGCCGCCTCGCGGCCAAGGGGCGGCCAAGCCGTCCGCCCCTCCTTGGCCGCCGCCTCGCGGCCAAGGGGCGGCCAAGCCGTCCGCCCCGCCTTGGCCGCCGCCTCGCGGCCAAGGGGAGGCCAAGCCGTCCGCCCCTCCTTGGCCGCCGCCTCGCGGCCAAGGGGCGGCCAAGCCGTCCGCCGCTCCTTGGCCGCCGCCTCGCGGCCAAGGGACGGCCGCCGTCCGCGCCTTCCATGGACGCTGCCTCGCGGCCAAGGGGCGACCAAGTCGGTCGTCCTTTCGCACCCGCCGCCTCGCGGCTAAGGTCCAGCCGCGGCCGCCCCTTCCATGGACGCCGTCTCGCGGCCAAGTCGGACGCCCCTTTTGCGGTCTCCGCCTTGCGTCCAAGTCGGTCGCCCCTTTCGCGGCCGCAGCCTTGCGGCCAAGGTGCGGCCTCCCCTCCACGTCCGACGAAGACCTCCCCCAACGAAGGCAGCAACGCGATCGCCGGCTGCTGTGGAGGCCCGCTCCCGCCGTCCGATCGAGGAGAAGCATCACCCGTCGTTCAATCCGTGCATAATCACCCACTAACCACCAGGTTTGTAGGGGGATTTATTTAATATTTTAATATTTTATTAATAGCAGTCTCCAAATAGCGGGATACGCACATCAAGAACTATAGTAGAAACATTTATGAAGGTGGTTACGGTGTGCGGATAGCCGTGTAAGCACTGTAACCACCTCCCAGAGCCTATAAAAGGGGCCCCAGACCTCCTCATTTATCATCTTCTTCTGATCTTTCTCTTCAAAGTCTTCTTCTTCCTCAGGTCAAAGCTCTGCCAGTTTCCTCCTACGAGCCACCTTCGAGCCACACCCGATTCACAAGCAGGTCAAGTCGCAACCACCCGGCAAAGCCAAATCGCCCAAGTTCCAAGCGGCCCTAGCAACTGCAAGACCAAGTGTGCCGCCTCCCATCAAGAATCAGCAAGTCGCTATCCGAAGACCATCGGCGTAAAGCGCAATCTGTAACAACTCCCGAAATGACGGCTTGTCGTCCGCTACGTGCAAAGTGCTCTCTCACCCCATAAATGTAACGAGAGGTGTCATGTTACCCTCGACTTCACAAGCCAGCTGTAACCTCCAAGAAATAGTGGATTTTGACCGGCACAAACCCGGTCACGTGGTTTTTTACACTATTGAGGGATTTTTCCATTTTAAAACTGCTTGTGTACAATCAACCTACTCTTTTGGTTGTGTGCGCGCTCGACCGTCCCAAGAGCTAAGAAGGTCTAAGAATTCCGGCCCGAACGGGACGTCGAGTTGGTCCGCAATAGTTTGGCTTCGTCTGTGGGAAATGAGTTCCCAACATCTTCAGAAGATCGTACCATCTGCACAGCGGTATGAAGCAATATAACCTCCAACTTGACAGCTTCAAAGGAACAACTTTAATGGCAAAAAAAAGCGCCCAGACAGTCGAAGTATCCATCCCAGGGTGGCACACTAAGCTAGCCCGCTCCCATCTACTTATACACGTGCCTCTCGAGGCAGAAACAGTTTTTCCTCTAGTAACAACATTGGAGGGACGTGTTTGATAGATGGAGGAACAACAAACCTAGATGCTCACTCTGTTCAAGAACATGGGGGAACCTCCTACTCAGCCGCCCACACCAACTAATCCCCCGCCTCCACGAAGCCATGGCCAACCAAGGGAGGCTCCGCGAAGAGAAGCGTCGGAAGAATTCTCCAACGCCGCTAGTTCCACTCACCCGGTCCTCAGAGCAGCCGTAGCTAGTCGTCGCGACCAAATCTTGGAAGAAGAGCCCCGCTTACCCCTACGCGAAAGATTCACTCGCGAGGAGATACGGGAAGTGATTGTCGAGAAAAGCAGGCAGGTTGGCCGCCGAGATATTCACCCCCATCGACCGCTTCACCAAGGCTCCCCGCTTGCACCTCTGGTTTTTACTCATCCAATCTCGCATGGATTCAAACTGCCGAATATCGAAACCTTCGACGAGATGGATGACTTGCTAGAACACGTCAATCACTTTACCACGATCATGAGGATCTATAAAGCACCTGATCAATTACTCTGCCAAGTCTTCCCCGTCACTCTCAAAGGTCAAGCTCGAACTTGGTTCCACTCTCTGAGGGAAGGAACTATCACAAACTTTACAGAGCTCACTAGGCAGTTCATCGACCACTTCATTGTCAATCGAATAATCGTCTGAGACCCCTCACACTTGTCAGGAATCTGACAAAATGAGGGGGAATATTTGAAGGAATTTTTCTGCCGGTTCACCGCGGAAGCCCGTCAGATCCCTAGAGTAGATCAAGAACTATTAAGAGGATGTGCGAAAAGAAAAAGAGAAACCGAAAATTGGACAATAACGGAGTTTTTTTTTCCCAAAAATTGTATCTATTACAAAGGTATGGCCTCTCTTTTATAGTATTGAGGAGAAGGGAGAGAATACAAATAAGTAATGTGAGACTAAATACATTTATGGGACTAGCGTCTAGACAAACCTAGACCGCATAGGTCGCGCGGTTAGACAAGGAGGTTTAACTACCCGACCACATAGATAAGAGAAGACAAGCTGCCAGAGCAGACCTCCAGACCACCCGGTCTCCAAGTTGCTTAAGAGAAGTCGTCAGACCACCCGGTCTCCAAGCTGCCCAAGTGAAGCCGCCAGACCGCCCGGTCTCCAAGCCTCCCAGGTGAAGCCGCCAGACCGCCCGGTCTCCATATTGCAATACTCCCCCTCAAGCTGGAGCATTTAAAGTATCTAGCGTCTACCTAAATCACATAGAGGGGGGTGAATAGGTGATGTTTGTGTCTTTTTGCGGAATAAAAATTATTTAAAAATTCAAGCACACAAACCTAGAGATTTATAGTTCCTCGTATTGGGTACGTCCACTGTCCTTTCTTTTCCTATCTACCACGAAGGGATAGATTCGGCTACTTCACCTTTCTCAGATTATCACAATCTTACACCTCAGAGCAACGCTCCTACTTCTCGATCCACAACCGTATCTACACCTCGATCCACAAATCGGATCTACAAACTCAATCCACACACAGATCTACAATCTCGATCCACTAACGAATCTACAAACTCGATCCACTAACAGATCTACAAACATGGAAGAACCAATTTTCTACAATCTCGGAGACAAAACTCCTACAAATGTTAAAACAAATTTTACAACAAATAATAAAAATTTTACTCTTCCAGATCTGAAATCTCCAAGAATCTTCCTTCTTGAAAACTAAAAAGCTCTGTGAAGAAAGTTGAGGAAGAAATCCGAGAAAACTTGATCTGAAAACCTTGAATCTAACATGATCAAATGGATGTTGAAGAATCTTGGAATCTTGGATCTGTCGAATCTTTTCTCCTTTCAAATCACTAGATCGAGAGAGAGCGACAGAGAAGAATTGACGATGAAGACGGCGGCTTCTCCCGAATTTGGAAAGTGCGAGAGCGATTCTGATTCTGTAAACTCAATTAGGTTTTTTTAGATTCCGATTGAAAAGACTATATATATAGATCATCGTCTAAAGGTCATAAGTCATTAAGGAAAGATCCACGTGAATCAATCATCATTAACTTAGATTAATTTGAAATCCCGTCAGAAGATTTGAAACAAAAAATCTGCAAGTCCATTTCTCGAGAAGAGATAGATTTCTCGAGAAATGACTAGCTTTCTCAAGAAAAAAGACATGGCTTCTCGTGAAAAGACTTGGCGAAAATTCTCTGAAGAAAAATACCTGATTTCTCGAGAAGGATATTATTTCTCGAGAAAAGTACTTAGCATAAATTAGAACTGAAGACAGATTTCTCTAGAAGAATATGATTTCTCGAGAAATGAAGTGCTTTCTCGAGAAATGATCTGACCTTCTCGAGAAATTTTCTTGACGAAAAATTCTATGAACTGAAGATTTGATTCTTCGAGAAACAGTTGATTTCTCGAGAAAAAGACTTAGCTTCTCGAGAAATGATTTCGACTTCTCGAGAACTGCTTTGCTTTTCTCGAGATTTAACTTGACTTTCTCGAGAAATCTTCAAGGCATTTCTCGAGAAAAAGACTTAGAATATTTTCAGACAATTTTCCGAGAAGTCTTATGTTTTCTCGAGAACAGTTTACTTTTTCAAGAAATTTACTTAGACTTCTCGAGAAATACATTTCATTTCTCATGAAATGGACTTAGGAAATTTTTCAGAAAATTTTTCTTTTCTTCATTGTTGAAACCAGCAACCCTTCCTTTCTTCCATTGCTCTAGTACTTGAAAATGAAGTGCATCCCAATAGAGAGGTTACACATGAGTCAACACCGTGGATCACATAATGAGGGATTACATTGCAGGATCCTGTGTTTAGTGACTCATTGTAAACTGACATTGGTCTACACTTGACAATAATAACCTGCAAGCACTCAACTAAAGAATAACATAAAATACAAACTTAATTCATCTTAGTTCAAGAGTGACTTCACACAAATCTAGGTTATTGTGGATACAAAACCCAACAATCTTCCCATATTTGTAGAAGTCAGAACCCTCTACACCAAGGTGAATTATATCAAGATAATTAAAGAATTAACTAACAAGTAAAATAAAGTATGTAATGACAGATAAGAAATGATAAGATCAACAAAATTCAAAATTTTATATACATATAGAGTTTGTCCATAGGAATATCTTGGTCCAAAAAATTCTATAATACTAATAAACATAGAATCATTTGAATTATTGTTGGTGCAGTCTTTCCTTCTTCTCTTGCTGTCTCTTCTGATAACTGAGTGGGTTGAGATAGTACTTAGAAGGTCGAGGAGGAGCACTAGAATTATTACGACCATATTTACGATCATAAATCCTTCTACTATTCAAAAATTTTCATATAGCTCCCACTCTTTGTGAATGTAGTGATCATCTTTATTTTAATTATATTCCACAACCAGCTTCAGAGTATCCAGAATAAGAGATGTAGAAGTAGGAATCCAAACTTTAGCAAATTCTTGTTCTATTTTTTTAGTAGCACCTTGTCTGAGGATAGATCTGCTGGCATAGGCACCCTCATCATATTTCCTTTTCTTTTGCACTTGCACTTCAGGAGGTAGATCTTGATGTATCTCTGGTTGTTCTGAAGTCCATACTTGAGAATAACTTTTAGGAGGAAGTTCATACAGTTCAGGTCCAGGAGAAAAAGTAGGCTTGAAGACATTGAGATCAAGATGAGGAGGTGGAGCCTCATTTGGGTCAACCTGAAAATCTGGGAAGATTTTGTTGTGCATCCACACAGCAGTCTCAAAAGTATATATGTTTACCCCCTAAATCTGCTTATCAACACTGGTATTGATCTCTTGTAGTTATTCACCACACTGATTTTTCATCTCTTGAACTTTCTTGTCTAGAATTTCTTTTACTTTATCCTCCCCCTTTTTGACTTCTACAGAGAGGGTTTTTATGACATCTTCTTTGAATTTATCAACTTCTTTACAAGTCGTGAAGTTCTGTTGTGATAGTTTTAACTTCAAGACAACCTAAACACCTAGAGAGGGGGGGGGGGGGTGAATAGGTTCTTTTCCTTGTTTTAACTTAAGGAGAAATTTAACTTCAGTTCTTTAATATAAATCAGATATCTCTACAGTTAACACAGCACATGCAATCACATAATCTAAAATAACACAAGCATCACAGATTGCATAGAGATTTATAGTGGTTCCCCAAGGTCTGGGTACATCCACTTTCCCCCTTCACCTATCTAGCAGTGTGCTAGATTCGGCCTAACTTCTTTCTTCTTCTCAGATCCACAGATCTTATAGCTTAGAACCCTGAAAGGTTCCTACAACTCAGAACACTATAAGGTTCCTACAACTCAGGCTCACAGCCCTACCTAAGCCTTATCATAAGGCCTACAACTCAGAAAACCAATTCTCCTACACTCAGGCTCAATCAGCCTTACCTCAGCCATGCCACAAGGCCTACAACTCAGAGATCAAAAATCTCCTACACTCATCCTTTATAACATAGGCTTACAACTCAGATCTTTGAAAAGATCCTACAGAATTTGATGAGTAATTTGATGGTCTCTTACCCTTGTTGAGAGAGAAAGGATAAGAGAATTCTTGATTAGCTTCTTGATGAAACTGAAGACTGAAATCAACCTGTGCTTAGCTTTCTTCAAATCTTCTTGAATCTGAACTTAGTTGGGTGGATCTCCTTTGAAGTTGACTAACTGCCAGCTTCCTTCTTGGATTCCAGATCTGGATCTGGATCTTCTTAGTAGATTAGATCTGGATCTACTTCTTAAGAGACTTGTGATTGTCTCCTTCTTGACCTCAAAATAGCTGGAGCTCCCTCTCCCCAAACATTCTGAAGTTTCTTCTGAATTCTGGAATGAATTCTCCTTAGAAAAAATCTGAGTGGATGAACACTTCAGAATGTCTTCTTAGATCTTCTCACGAAAATCTTCTTCTGTGACTTACACTTTCTTGATCAGAGATCAATCTCACAATAGTTGTGTCTGTTGTGTGTCTTTCTGTAACACCCCAAAACTTGGAAGGGGAATCGACGGCGTCGTTTTAGCCAAGTTTGGGTTTTGGAGCAGGCGACACGGGCGTGTCAAGGGCGTGATACGGGCGTGTCAGAGCGTGGTCGACCGCGGAGCTTGTGGTCGACGTTTTGAGGGTCGACGTTCGTCGAGCTCAGGAACACGGCCTGGGACACGGGCGTGTCCCTGGCCGTGTCCTTCTCGGGCTGTTTGCAGGATTTATTCTGCTAGGCGTGACACGGGTCACGACACGGCCGTGTCGGATCTGACACGAGCGTGTCGAAGGCCGTGTCTTTGGCCGTGTCTTTGGACGTGTCCTTCTCTGACTGGGAAGGTTGGTCGGTGGGGGGCGTGACACGGGTCTCGACACGGGCGTGTCAAAGGCGACACGGGCGTGTCAGAGGTCGTGTCAACGACCGTGTGCTGGTTTTCGAATCGGTCGAGACGGAGAATGGTTGACACGGCCCTGCACACGGCCGTGTGCCAACTTGTGTTCGGCCCAGATTTTGTTATTTTGGGTTCCGATCGTGGCCGTCCGTTTCTTTGGTATGAGATCCAATGGTGGGGAGCCTCCCTGGGCGGTTTAAGGCCGGGAATAGGGTTTCAAACCCTCATTTTCTATTTGGCTTTATATCTCTTGATTCTAGAGAGAAGGGAGAGCAAGGAGGAGGAAGAAGGTCAAGTTCCGGCCGCCGGCGAAGCTTCGGAGGTCCGTTTCGCGAGCGGAGTTCAGATCCGCGAAGGTGGGAGCGTTGCGGTGGTTTTCAACCGAGCAAATCTTCTCCATGGCTAGGAAGAGGGGACGGAAGGTAACGACACTTCTCCTCTCGGTTTTTAGGATTTAGGATGCATGAATAGCATCCCCTTCCTTTCGTATTTTGAGCACCGAATCTCTCAAATGAGAGGGATTCGTGTAGCCTAGGTTCAAGAGGAACCTCCGGGTTGAGTATGTTCATCCCGACATGCTTTGCATTAGAGATCCGATCCGTTAGCGGATTAGGCATTGTGGGTGAAGCTGTGGTCGCGACCGTTAGTCCGACCCAGTGATGTTGCATAGCGAGCTTCAGGGATTCAGTAGAAATCCGTTGCGGCAATACGTCGTTGTATGTATGCATTTCCCCCCTTATATTTGAGTGAGTACTCGTGGTCAGAACCGGACAAGGTTAGCTCCGCGTTGTGCGGTAGATGGTTTCCTTGGAGCACGGGAAAGACACGGTGCGAATGGTAATTGGCGTGGGGAAACCTTTATTTGTGCTGTACAAAGGCGCGACTATGTCTCCGTGGTCGGCTGACTATCCCGTGACGCGCAAGTCATGTGGGGAAAGTGTCCCGGCGAGACTAGCCCCTTGTGTGGGACTGAAGAGAATGTCGAGCGGAGGGTAAGCTCGGGCAATGTGGCCATGAGCGGGTGGGGTCCAGCAAGGCTTCTTAGAATCGGTCAGTGTGAGACGGAACCCTGACGTGCGAAGTCAGAATGTGCGGGCAAGCCCGGGGTATATGACCCTTGTGCGGGTGGGGCCTTTGCGAGGTTCCGTGTGACGACGTGTGTGCCGTTAGGGACATGGTGGTTCCCTTGTGTTTGCGGTTTTAAGCCAATGGGGAAACAGAAGTACCCAGTATTTGATGTTGTGCTAGATGCATACGAGCTAGGGTGTCTTGGGTGAAACCCGGGTTGTATTCATGTTGCATAGTAGGCCCCTTTCACTTTGTACAAAACATTGAGAACATGTATGCTGTATGAGACATCCAAGCCTGTTTTACCGCTTTATTATATATACTCTTTTGGTATATGAAGTGCTAACTTGCAGGTGGAGTGGTACCTCGGGGTCCGTTAGGGACGGCCGGGAGGAGATGTGTTTGTTACACAGTAGAGGTCAGCCTTTGCTGACCCACGTTACTTCAAATCCTTACAGGGCAAGGATCGCATGCAGGAGCTAGCGCGTCGGGCGAAAAGCCCTAAGCCTCATGAAGTGTTGATGTGCTTGACTATTTTCTTTTCCTTGTTTTGCTGCTGTTGTTTGACTATGTCCAGCTTGCATGCCGAGGTAGCCTAGGGGTGCTTGACACTTTTTATATTTGGACTTATATTGTGTAAGGCCTTAAGGCCATTTGATACTCTTCTGTTAGTGGATAACTTCTGTCTGTTAGTGTTCTGTTTTCGCTGTGTTTGTCTGGAGTTTTGAGATTGGGTAGTTTTATATCATCTTTTAATACTAAAGCTGTGGCATCCTTATGTTGTGGGGCCCCGGCCGGACCCATATTATATGGTCTTTACAGGGGAGGTGTTACAATTTGGTATCGGAGCCAGGTTTGCGTTCCAATGAGAAGTTTCGCGGTCGAAAGTATAAGTTGAGTCGCGTATAAGAAGTTATCCACATAGGAGTATCGCGAGACCATGAGTGTCCTTGTGTTCTGTTACTGTATAGACCTGGGCAGACAAGCGGCTAAGACTGGCGGTTTGGTAGCCGGGCGGTCAGCCCGGCTAATCTCTGTGTTGCTGTATTGACCTTGGCGGACAGGCGGCTAAGACTGGCGGTTTGGTAGCCGGGCGGTCTGCCGGCTAATCTCTGGGATCTCGGTGGTCGGCTGCGTGTTCTCTGATGGTGACCGGGCGGTTAGTGCCTACTAACCGCACGGTTAGGCGGTCTCCTGGGCGGATTGGCGGTTAGCTTTGTAGATGATGTTTTTGTGTATTTAGTCCCACATTGGGTATTTATATTCTCTCCCATCTCCTCCATTCTATATAAGGGAGGCTATACCTTTGTAATACTCAGTTTTTTGGATAATAAAAATTGCATTACTCCACTTTCCGGTTTCTATATTTCTATTCGCACATGGTATCAGAGGACCCAATCTAGTCCTCCTGATTGCGTTTTCTTCTGTCCGTGCGACCTCTGCCTACTCGCCGCGGCCTGTCTTTCAACTCGCGCGAGCTCTCTTCTCCCGTGGATTCTTCTATCCTCCTCTTCTTTTCGCGCGGTCTGTCTGCTAGCCGCCCGACTTCTCTCCCTCTGTTTGGTTCTGCGGCTTGGTCGTGGCTTCTCTGGCCGCTGGTGTCTGCCATCGTGATCGCTACAGATCTTTTTCTTCCTATCCGCGCGATTTCTCTCTGTTCGCGCGAGTTCTGCCTTGTTTAGGCGGCCTCTCTGCCCTTCTTGCCGCTAGTGTGCTGACACCGTGACTGTTGCAGCTTCTTCTCTCTGCCCGCCACGGTTTGCTTTTTGTTCGCGCGGTCTTCTCGCTCTCTCTATCCGCGGGGCTTCTTCTTCTTCTTCCCGCCCGGTTTCCCTTGTTAACCGTGCGGCTTCTCTTCTTGTGCTTCGCAGCTTGGTCGTGGCATTGCTTGTCGCTGGTCTAATTGTGACTGCTGCGAACTCTTCCTTCCTTTGCTCGCCCGGTCTCTCCTCTTAACCGCGCGACCTCTCTTCCAGGATGACCAATTCTGATGGCTCCACCTCGTCTACTGTCGTTGTCCCACCGCCTCCTTCTCCTCCTCCTGCTTCCGGGAATCTTGGCACCGTCTCTAAGCTTCTGGGGCCCAATTATCCCGACTGGAGTGTCTCATTCACTTTTCTTCTCCGCTCTCAGCGCAAGCGTCATCATCTTACCGATGACCCTCCGCCTGCGGACTCTGCCCAGTTTACTGACTGGGATGCGAATGATGCGCTGGTTCGTACTTGGCTGGCGAACAGCCTGTCCGATGAATGTCTTCCTGTCATCTGTCACGATGAGACGGTAAAACAAGCTTGGAATCACTTGGCCGCTCTCTACTCCAAGGGGGGACAAACATCTCGCATCTATACTCTCTATGCGAATCTCTTTGCTCGCCAGTCCACGTCCCCTCCTGCAGCTTACCAACAAGTCCAAGCCCTTAGAGCTGAGATTCTACAAAATCGTCCTCTCTCGGCAGATGTGGCCACTCAGCTGAAGCACTTCCAAGAACTCCTAGTGGTCTGTTACCTTCTGCGGCTTCCGGACTCATACGATATGATCCGACAGCAAATTCTTGGAGAGGCTGAGTCTCCTACCCTGGATGCTACTGCTGCCCGCATTGCCGCTGTTACCTCTCTGCTCCAACGCCCCTTGCTTGCCGCTCCTCCGGCTCCGGATGCCTATGCCCATCAGGCTCATCGTGGTGGATTTAGTGGTCGTGGTAACCACTCTGGCGGGCGTGGCCCTTCTCGCTACCTCTGTACTCATTGTGGCCGCCCAGGACACTTGGTTGACCGCTGCTGGACAAAGCATCCGCATCTTCGTCCCGCTGGTGATACTCCTACTTCTTCCAAGCCATCTGCCTCCGTGGCCACGACTTCAGGTAGTGCCCACGTGGTTACCCAAGGTAAATGGCTAATCGACTCTGGCGCCACTAATCATATGACGGGCAATCCTCAGTGCTTTTCTCTCCTAGAAACACATGATCGGTTGCCCCCTGTTCTCGTTGCGGATGGTTCTCCCTCTCCGGTGCATGGAACGGGCATGGTTCAAGTTACTCCGTCCCTTCGCCTGGCGGATACTCTTTATGTGCCCAAGTTTCCGTGCAACTTATTGTCGATTACTTCTCTTTGCAAGCAACTTCAGTGTTCGGTAACATTTACTCCTTCTTCTTATTCGTTTCAGGACCCGGACTCCAAGCGGACGATTGCTACTGGGACTGAGAGGGGCGGTCTCTACTTCCTTGATGATGTATCTGCTCTTACCGTCTTCTCTCCCGCTTCTACAGATCTTCTTCAGTGGCACCTTCGCCTGGGGCATCCTCCCTCGCGTCTCATCCACCAACTGTTTCCTCACCTACCTCAGCAGGACTCTCCTATCAACTGTGATGCCTGTCAACTGGGCAAGCATCACCGTTCCCCCTTTCCTCCTAAGAACGGTCGTGGCTCTTCCAAGCCGTTCGACCTTATTCACTCTGATGTTTGGGGACCTTCCCCTACCCTCACCATCGAGCGTGGAAGTTCCTATTTTGTAACCTTTATTGATGATTATTCTCGCTGTACGTGGGTGTATCTATTAAAGGATCGCTCCGAACTTTTTTTCTGTATGGACGTCATTTTATTATATGATTAGAAATCAATTTGATGCTTCTGTCAAAATTTTTCGCTCTGATAATGCAAAAGAGTATCTGAGTAGTGATTTCGCTTCTTTCTGTACGCAACATGGCATCATTCATCAAACTAGCTGCGTCTATACCTCCCAGCAAAATGGGGTGGCGGAACGTAAAAACCGTCACCTCCTCGATGTCGCTCGCACTCTCATGACGCAGATGCAAGTTCCTCGTAGCTATTGGGGCTACGCGGTCCTCATCTCCTGCTACCTCATCAATCGCATTCCCTCTACCGTCCTCAAAGGCAAAACCCCTTTTTCCATCCTCTATCCCTCCAAGGACCCCTTTCCCTTACCACTCCGCATTTTTGGGTGCACTGCCTTTGTTCATAGCCCTGCCGCAACTCGCGACAAATTGTCCCCTCGTGCTACGAAGTGTATCTTTTTGGGTTACTCCACAACTCAAAAAGGTTACTGCTGCTTTGACCCTGTTCATCGCAAGCAGTTCGTCTCGGCGGATGTGACATTCTTTGAGAATGCCGCCTACTTCTCTTCTGATCTCCCATAGGTCGATGGATCGAACCTCCCTCTTCCTCCTACCGACTCGACCTCTCCACCCATTCTCTCCACCACATCCACTCCTCTTGAGCTTCCTCCATCACCACCTCCACCAGCCGCTCCTTCTCTTGATCATGATCCTTCTCCCTCGTCCCCTCGGTCGTCTCTCTCTTCTCCCGGGCCAGCTATCTCCGCCACGGATGCACCGACGACTGAGGAACTCGCGGACCTGGAGCTGCCCATTGCCATTCGCAAAGGGGTTCGGACGTGCACCCAGCACTCGCTGGCAGCTGTTATTTCTTATGATCGGCTAACACCTTCTCGCAGGGACTTCGCCCTAGTCATCTCCGCGACTACCACACCTCGCACCTACCAGGAAGCCCTTGATATTCCTCACTGGAAGGCTGCCATAGATGACGAGATTTCTACTCTCTCTGACCGGGGCACTTGGACCCTTGTGCCTCCTCCTTTTGGCACGGATGTGGTTGGTTGTCGCTGGGTGTTTGTCGTCAAGTTCCGTCCTGATGGCAGTGTGGACCGGTACAAAGTCCGTCTTGTTGCAAAAGGGTTTACTCAGACCTATGGTGTTGATTACTTTGACACGTTCTCGCCAGTTGCTCGCCTCAGCACCATTCGGGTCCTTTTATCGGTGGCGGTCAACAAGGATTGGCCTATTTCGCAGTTGGACGTCAAGAATGCCTTCCTCTATGGTGACCTTCACGAGGACGTCTACATGGAGCAACCTCCTGGGTATGTTGCTCAGGGGGAGACTCAAGTATGCCGGTTGAAGAAGGCCATCTATGGCCTAAAGCAAAGTCCCAGGGCGTGGTTCGATAAGTTCAGTAGCATCGTTGGGGCTATCGGTTTCACCAGGAGTTCGGCTGATCACTCCTTGTTCATTCGCAAGACATCTTCGGGTCTGGTTGTGCTAGCTGTTTACGTGGACGATATTCTTCTTACTGGCGATGATCAAGCTGGTGTAGCCTTGACGAAGGTCCATCTCCGCCAACACCTAGTCACAAAGGATATGGGCTCTCCAAAATACTTCTTGGGAATTGAAATCTCTCGGAAACCGAGTTCCTTGGTTCTCTCCCAACGGAAGTATGCTCTTGATTTGTTGAAAGAGGCAGGATTGACGGGTGCTAAACCTGCCCGGTGTCCCATGGCTCCTGGAGAAGACAAGACATGGACAGACGAATCACCACCTCTATTGGATACTACGAGATATCGGCGTCTTGTTGGCAAACTCATCTACCTTACGATGACCAGACCAGACATCTCCTATGCAGTGGGAAAGGTCAGCCAGTTTATGCAGTCGCCTAGGGAATGTCATCTTTAATCCGCTCTAAGGATATTGGAGTATGTGAAGTCCGCACCTGGGAAAGGTCTTCTCTTTCAGAAAAACGGTCACCTAAGAGTCGAAGCGTACTCCAACGCTAGCTATGCGGACGACAAAGGGGATCGCAAGTCGACTTCCGGATTTTGCACGTTTGTTGGAGGAAACTTGGTTAGCTGGAAGAGCAAGAAGCAGTCAGTCGTCTCCAGGTCTAGTGCGGAAGCAGAATATCGTAGCATGGCATCAACCACGTGTGAGTTAAAATGGTTGCGGGCTCTCATGCTGGATCTAGGAGAGGTCTACAACTATCCCCTTCCCATGTTCTGCGACAACAAAGCTGCGATCTACATTTCTAAAAATCCGGTCTTCCATGAGCGAACAAAGCACATAGAGGTTGATTGTCACTTCATTCGAGAAGAAGTGTTGAAGAACCAGATTTGCACTCCGTTTGTTACCTCGGAGAAAGAGCTGGCAGATATATTCACAAAACCTGTGTCCGCCTCTTTCTTCCACATTTGCAGCAAGCTAGGCATGATTGACATCTATGCTCCAGCTTGAGGGGGAGTGTTGCTGTATAGACCTGGGCGGACAGGCGGCTAAGACTGGCGGTTTGGTAGCCGGGCGGTCAGCCCGGCTAATCTCTGTGTTGCTGTATTGACCTTGGCGGACAGGCGGCTAAGACTGGCGGTTTGGTAGCCGGGCGGTCTGCCGGCTAATCTCTGGGATCTCGGTGGTCGGCTGCGTGTTCTCTGATGGTGACCGGGCGGTTAGTGCTTACTAACCGCACGGTTAGGTGGTCTCCTGGGCGGATTGGCGGTTAGCTTTGCAGATGATGTTTTTGTGTATTTAGTCCCACATTGGGTATTTGTATTCTCTCTCATCTCCTCCATTCTATATAAGGGAGGCTATACCTTTGTAATACTCAGTTTTTTGGATAATAAAAATTGCATTACTCCACTTTCCGGTTTCTATATTTCTATTCGCACATGTTCGAGTCTTACAATTAGAGACTGATTTGCGTTTTCTTGCTTGTGTTTAGCGTGCAAGCAACGAGGCTGGGACCTCGAGGCCAAGAAAAGAGCTCTCGGCAAGTAGTGCGACTGCGCAAGGTCCGCTAGGGATGGGGGTCACACCGGCCGACTTCTGCCGTATGCTTGCAGAAGCGATGGTGGCGGCCCAAGCTGCAGCGACATCACAGGTAGCAGCTCCCGTTGCTCAAGTAGCAACTCCTGCTACCCCGGACACGGCAGCGACCGTGCCGGTTGAGGAAGCCAGACGGGCAGAGCCGCAGGCCGAGAGAGTGGTTGTCGGGCATGGGGACCGGCAAATGAAGTACTTTCTAAGTTTCCACCCTCCAACCTTCAAGGGAATCAGCACGCCCACAGATGCAGAGGATTGGTGGGCTAGAATTCAGGAGCTTCTGAGGGCGGCAGAGGCGCCAGATAAGAAAAAGGCAGAGTTCGCAGCCTTTATGTTGGAGGGAGATGCCAAGTTATGGTGGGTGAGTCATAGTGGCCGACAGTTTCTAGGACGCACACCGTCCATCGAGGAGTTTGGGAATGCCTTCCTGAAGAAGTACATTCCCGCCTCAACGAGGTTAGCCCTCCAGAGGCAGTTTCTACATCTGGTGCAGCGAGACAAGTCAGTGGATGAGTATGTTCAGGAATTTACTCGCTTGGGTCATTATGCAGGGACGACCATGGCAGACGATGAAGAGAGGGACAATCTCTTCTATCATAGATTGAGGGAGAATCTAAGACAACCACTCATATTGATGAAACGTGCGGGTTTCAACGAATTGGTGGAGGCGGCTCGAATTTTGGAGAGTGACATAGAGTGATCCCAACGTCGCAAGGGTTTCACACCCAAACAGGGGGAGGAGAAGAAGCCTGCTCAGTCCCATGGAAAGACGGAAGGGAGCCGATGGAAGAAGAAGCCTTCCCTATATAAGTCGGGCGAGAAAAGTAATTGGACGTCCGGAGGGTCACGCTCTAAGGGACCGCAGACGTGTTACAGTTGTGGCAAGTCAGGCCACATAGCAAGATTTTGTACCCAAGGGGGCGCTGCGCAAGAGCCAAGGCAGGAGCAGCCGTACGCTCCGGACCCAGTGCAGCAGAGAAGGGGAAGATGGCGGAGTCGAGTGCTTCCCGGTTTCAACCAGTGCAGCCAAGGGCCTACAACCTTGCGCAGCAGGAAGCAATCCGCCAAATCGATGTGGTGACAGGTATGAGAGTTCAACCTGCACCGTAGATTTCTTCCTTTCAAGCCTTTTTATGTTTGTTGCATGTGTGTAGGATTTGTAGTGGTATCTGGGTACCCCGCTAGAGTGCTTTTTGATACGGGAGCGTCGCACTCCTTCCTTGCGGAAAGTTTCACCCGGAGGATTGGAGTTGAGTCCTTCGCAACGGACTCAGAGTTGAAAGTGCGCATGCCCAATGGGTCGTCTATGACAACCAGGGCTAAAGGGCGGATTTGTTGGAGTCTTGAGGGAGTCGACTTCATATTGGTAGCGGCGATCTTGCCGTTGTCCGAGTTCGATGTGATTTTGGGGATGGATTGGCTAGCGGAGCAGCGTGCCAGTATCGACTGTTTGTCCAAGGTGGTAACCATGAGGGGCGTGGGGCAAGCGGAAGTCAAGTTTAAGGGCCTGCATGGAGTGGCCTGTTCCCTAGTTTCGGCACTTCAACTAGTGCGAGCTGTTAACCAGGGGGTGTAGCTCTAGTAGCGTTGTTGGAGGTTAGCCTTTCCGGGCTGTCTCTTGGATAAGTGCCCGTGGTGGCGGAGTTTGGAGATGTTTTTCCTGAGGAGCTACCGGGAGCACCTCCTCGGCGGGAGATTGATTTCTCCATCGAGTTAGTGCCCGAGGCTAGACTGGTGTCACGTCCACCCTTTAGGATGGCACCAAAGGAGTTGGCCGAGCTCAAGGTTCAGTTGCAGGAGCTTTTGGAGCAAGGGTATATTAGACCCAACTCTTCACCGTGGAGTGCGCCGGTGTTATTTGTAAAGAAGAAGGACAGTAGTATGCGTCTGTGCATAGACTACCGAGAGTTGAACAAATTGACTGTCAAGAATAAGTATCTGATTCCT
This sequence comes from Platanthera zijinensis, assembly GCA_039513925.1. Lineage (NCBI taxonomy): Eukaryota > Viridiplantae > Streptophyta > Magnoliopsida > Asparagales > Orchidaceae > Platanthera > Platanthera zijinensis. Next base: position 13,454,697 of record CM077092.1, read on the forward strand.
CGGATAGACGATCTCTTCGACCAGTTGGTGGGGTCGGTGGTGTACTCCAAGATGGACTTGAAGTCCAGATATTATCAGTTGCGGATTCGTGACGAAGACATACCCAATACCGCGTTTGGTACGAGGTATGGTCATTTTGAGTTCTCGGTGATGCCGTTCGGGCTGACGAACGCACCGTCCGTGTTCATGGACTTGATGAACCGAGTGTTTCGCGAATTTTTGGACTGGTTCGTAGTCGTCTTTATCGATGACATATTGGTGTATTCCAAGTCGGAAGCGGAGCACGAGTCGCACTTGCGGACAGTGTTGCAAGTATTGAGAGAGAACCAGCTTTATGCGAAGTTCTCCAAGTGTGAGTTCTGGTTGGAGAAAGTGGCATTTCTAGGCCATGTGATTAGTGGGGATGGGGTGGCGGTAGATCCAACTAAAGTAGAAGCCATCAGAGAGTGGCCAGTTTTGAGGACCGTGGCGGAAGTCCGAAGTTTTCTTAGACTAGCCGGGTACTACCGAAGGTTTGTGGAAACTTTTTGCGGATAGCTTTACCCCTCACTTCACTAACTCGCAAGGATCAGAAGTTTGTATGGACTCAAGAGTGCAATCAGACATTTGAAACCCTGAAGGAAAGGCTAATGACGGCGCCGATCCTAAGTCTACCAAAGGGGACCAAAGGGTTCCAGATTTTCAGCGACGCATCCGGATGCGGTTTAGGGTGCGTGTTGGTGCAGCATGGTAGTGTGATAGCTTTTGGGTCAAGGCAGCTGAAGCCTCATGAGAGAAATTACCCCGTCCATGATTTGGAGTTGGCGGCGGTAATTTTTGCTTTGAAGTTGTGGAGGCATTACGTTTATGGTGCAAAGGTGGAGATCTTCACGGACCACAAGAGTCTGAAGTATCTCCTAGATCAGAAGGACCTAAATATGCGGCAGCGCAGGTGGGTCGAGTTCCTTGGGGACTACGAGGTGGCAATTCAGTACACGCCAGGGAAAGCCAATGTGGTGGCAGATGCTTTGAGTAGGAAATACTTGGGGCAAGGAAATTGGATTGAAGCTCACGATGAGCGGTTAAGGAGGGACTAGGAGTCCCTTGGTTTGGAATGTATGGCAAGAGGCGAGTCTAGCGTGGCTCGACTAAATTGGATTGAGATGCAGAGTGACTTATGCGATCGTATTCGGGAAGCGACCCGTGTAGATGTGGAGTTCCAACCTTTCGTGGAGGAAGCTCTAAAGGGCGAGGGTAGCGCCTGGGAGATGGTTGATGGGATTCTGAGGAAGGGCGGAAGGATTTGTGTACCGCAGTTCGGCAAGCTCCGTGAGGAGTTAATGTTTGAGGCCCACTTCACTAAGTACTCCATTCACCCGGGTAGTACAAAGATGTACTTGGATTTGAAGAAGTCCTATTGGTGGCCTGGGATGAAGCGGGACGTAGCTTTGTGTGTGAGTCGGTGCCAAACATGTGCCTTGGTGAAGGCCGAGTGTCAGAAGCCGGGCGGGTTCTTGAAGCCTCTTCCAATCCCCGAATGGAAATTTGATGACATCTCCATGGATTTTGTGCATGGGTTGCCTAGATCGCAGCAGGGTAATGATGCCATTTGGGTGATTGTGGACCGCTTGACCAAAGTGGCACATTTCATCCCAAACCGGAAGGAGGACGGTGTGGAAAAGTTGGTGGAGTTGTACGTCCGTAATATTGTACGACTTCATGGGATTCCGAAGAGTATAGTCAGCGACCGGGATGGACGTTTCACGTCTAAGGATTGGCGGTTGGTGCAGAAGAGCTTGGGCACAAAACTCAAGTTCAGTACGGCCTTTCATCCTCAAACCGATGGGCAAACTGAGAGAACGAACCGTACTTTGGAAGATATGCTAAGGATGTGTACTCTCGATTTCGGCAAGAAGTGGGAGGATCACCTCTTCATGGTGGAGTTTGCTTATAATAATAGTTACCATGCTAGTATCAAGATGGCGTCATACGAAGCTCTGTATGTGAGGCGGTGTCGAACACCGATGTCTTGGACAGAGGCGGGAGACACCAAGCTTTTGGGGAAAGAAGTGGTAGCCGACGCTAGTGAGCTAGTGCGGACCATCCAAGAGCGCATGAAGGTAGCTTAAGATCGGCAGTCGAAGTATTTCAATGCTCGCCACAGGCATGTGGAATTCGCTGTGGGCGACTGGGTGTATCTTAAGATCAAGCCGTTCAAAGGCGTTTCGCGAATTCGCCGACTCAAGAAGCTGAGTCCGAGATTTTTGGGACCATTCAAGGTCATCGAGCGAGTGGGAGAGGCAGCGTATCGGTTGGCGTTGTCCACAGAGCTAAGTGGATTGCATGACATTTTTCACGTCTCCGTCCTGAGGAAAGCTTTGTTAGAAGCCATCGTGGTGATTGAGCCTACGGCGGTGCCGGTAGAGGAAGACTTGAGGACGCGAGTTCGTCCAATTGGGATAGAAGACTCAGAGGTTCGGCAATTGCGGAACAAGGAGGTCAGACTCGTAAAGGTCCGTTGGGACAACTGTGGCTGCGAGGAGCTCTCATGGGAGCGAGAGCAGGCCATGCTGGAGGAGTACCCCGAGCTTTTCTCCTCAGGTACCGTTTAGTTTTGTTTACCTTCCATGTTTTAAATTTCGGGACGAAATTCTTGTAAGGGGGGAGAATTGTAACACCCCAAAACTTGGAAGGGGAATCGACAGCGTCATTTTAGCCAAGTTTGGGTTTTGGAGCAGGCGACACGGGCGTGTCAAGGGCGTGACACGGGCGTGTCAGGGCGTGGTCGACCGCGGAGCTTGTGGTAGACGTTTTGAGGGTCGACGTTCGTCGAGCTCAGGAACACGGCCTGGGACACGGGCGTGTCCCTGGCCGTGTCCTTCTCGGGCTGTTTGCAGGATTTATTCTGCTAGGCGTGACACGGGTCACGACACGGCCGTGTCGGGTCTGACACGGGCGTGTCGAAGGCCGTGTTTTTGGCCGTGTCTTTGGACGTGTCCTTCTCTGACTGGAAAGGTTGGTCGGTGGGGGGCATGACACGGGTCTCGACACGGGCGTGTCAAAGGCGACACGGGCGTGTTGGAGGCCGTGTCAACGGCCGTGTGCTGGTTTTCGAATCGGTCGAGACGGCGAATTGTTGACACGGCCCTGCACACGGCCGTGTGCCAACCCGTGTTCGGCCCAGATTTTGTTATTTTGGGTTCCGATCGTGGCCGTCCGTTTCTTTGGTATGAGATCCAATGGTGGGGAGCCTCCCTGGGCGGTTTAAGGCCGGGAATAGGGTTTCAAACCCTCATTTTCTATTTGGCTTTATCTCTCTTGATTCTAGAGAGAAGGGAGAGCAAGGAGGAGGAAGAAGGCCAAGTTCCGGCCTCCGGCGAAGATTCAGAAGTCCGTTTCGCGAGCGGAGTTCAGATCCGCGAAGGTGGGAGCGTTGCGGTGGTTTTCAACCGAGCAAATCTTCTCCATGGCTAGGAAGAGGGGACGGAAGGTAACGACACTTTTCCTCTCGGTTTTTAGGATTTAGGATGCATGAATAGCATCCCCTTCCTTTCGTATTTTGAGCACCGAATCTCTCAAATGAGAGGGATTCGTGTAGCCTAGGTTCAAGAGGAACCTCCGGGTTGAGTATGTTCATCCCGGCATGCTTTGCATTAGAGATCCGCTCCGTTAGCGGATTAGGCATTGTGGGTGAAGCCGTGGTCGCGACCGTTAGTCCGACCCGGTGATGTTGCATAGCGAGCTTCGGGGATTCGGTAGAAATCCGTTGCGGCAATACGCCGTTGTATGTATGTGTTTCCCCCCTTATATTTGAGTGAGTACTCGTGGTCGGAACCGGACAAGGTTAGCTCTGCGTTGTGCGGTAGATGGTTTCCTTGGAGCACGGGAAAGACACGGTGCGAATGGTGATTAGGGTGGGGAAACCTTTGTTTGTGCTGTGCAAAGGCGCGGCTATGTCTCCGTGGTCGGCTGGCTATCCCGTGACGCGCAAGTCATGTGGGGAAAGTGTCCCGGCGAGACTAGCCCCTTGTGTGGGACTGACGAGAATGTCGAGCGGAGGGCAAGCCCGGGCAATGTGGCCATGAGCGGGTGGGGTCCAGCAAGGCTTCTTAGAATCGGTCAGTGTGAGACGGAACCCTGACTTGCGAAGTCAGAATGTGCGGGCAAGCCCGGGGTATATGACCCTTGTGCGGGTGGGGCATTTGCGAGGTTCCGTGTGACGGCGTGTGTGTCGTTAGGGATATGGTGGTTCCCTTGTATTTGCGGCTTTAAGCCAATGGGGAAACGGAAGTACCCAGTGTTTGATGTTGTGCTAGATGCATACGAGCTAGGGTGCCTTGGGTGAAACCCGGGTTGCATTCATGTTGCATAGTAGGACCCTTTCACTTTGTACAAAACATAGAGAACATGTATGCTGTATGAGACATCCAAGCCTGTTTTACCGCTTTATTATATATACTCTTTTGGTATACGAAGTGCTAACTTGCAGGTGGAGTGGTACTCCGGGGTCCGTTAGGGACGGCCGGGAGGAGATGTGTTTGTTACACAGTAGAGGTCAGCCTTTGCTGACCCACGTTACTTCAAATCCTTACAGGGCAAGGATCGCATGCAGGAGCTAGCGCGCCGGGCGAAAAGCCCTAAGCCTCATAAAGTGTTGATGTGCTTGACTATTTTCTTTTCCTTGTTTTGCTGCTGTTGTTTGACTATGTCCGGCTTGCATGCCGAGGTAGCCTAGGGGTGCTTGGCACTTTTTATATTTGGACTTATATTGTGTAAGGCCTTAAGGCCATTTGATACTCTTCTGTTAGTGGATAACTTCTGTCTGTTAGTGTTCTGTTTCCGCTGTGTTTGTCTGGAGTTTTGAGATTGGGTAGTTTTATATCATCTTTTAATACTAAAGCTGTGGCGTCCGTATGTTGTGGGGCCCCGGCTGGACCCATATTATATGGTCTTTACAGGGGAGGTGTTACACTTTCTTCTTCTGAATCCATCTATATATAGACTTCATCCATGGTAACCGGCTGATCCGGTTTCTAACTAACTTCTGACAAGTCTGACAGCTTCAGTAAACCTGTTGTAACTCACAGCTGTCAAGTCTACAAACAATTCTTGAGTCTTTGTCTCTATCAGCAAAGCGTCGAGATTGACTGTCATAAAGTGTCAAGAGTATCTGTCAATATGTGTCGACACAAGTGACTTAAGTGTCGACACAGACTTTGGTGATGTCGACATAGCTGCCTTGATGTCGACACATCTTCTTGACACTGCATCTTGAGAATGTGTCGACACTGATTATTTGTGTCGACACAATCACTTCTTCACTCTACAGCAATCAACTATGTTGAAACTCTGCTGTGTGTCGACACAAGTCCTGTGTGTCTATATAGTTGTTATAGACTAAGAATTCTGTGTGTCGACACTGCCTTCAGGTGTCGATACAGTTGATGTCGACTCTGCTTCTGTGTGTCGACACTATCTCCCGGTGTCGACACATTTGATGTCGACTATAATCTTCTGTGTGTCGACACAGTTTCTTCTGGTGTCGACACTGCTTCCCCAAGTGTCGACACAGGCTTGCTTAAGTGTCGACACATGGACTTAGAAACTTTACTCTGCATTTTAGCCAATACTTAACCTGCACATATAAACTCAAAATAACATCAAATACACCTTGATGTATATCATTGAGCTAAGTGAGGCTTCTCCAAATCAGGTACACATTTTCCAATGTACCCAACAATCTCCCCTTATTTGGAGAAGTCATAACCCTTTTGTCAATGATATACACCACTTATGATAAATAAACATGATGATGTGTATAAATATTATATGACAGGGCAACTTATAAACAAAACATACATCAAAATCACATCACATAATAAAGATGCAAATTAAATGAACATGGAACATTGTTTTGTTTATTATATCAAAAATCTCTTAACAATGATTACATCGATTTCTTTAAAACTAAGAATTACATAGTTCTAGAAACATCTAGTAAAACTAAACTAAGGCTGGGCTGGCTCCTTGATGACTATCCCTTTTCCTGATTTAATCAGAGCCTGCACAGAAGGTTCTGTATCTTCAATAAGCTTCTTGCCTTTCAAATCAGCCTTCTTTTGTGCTTCATCCTTAATCCTTTGCCTTTTAAAGTAATGAAAAAGCTTAGGGAAATACTTGCTAGGCTCCTGTGCATCAGGAGGTAACTTTCCAATCTTGGCCTTCCTTCTGTATTCAACTATGGCTTCTTGCCTAGCCTCATACTTCTGCCACTCCTGCTCATTGTACCATTTACCCCTTTCATGAACTTGGTCTTTTACAGCTTTTCAGGCAGTTAATATGATATTTCTAGATGTGGGGCTCCACTGCTCAAAATCAGGTTTTAACTCTGCCTGCTCTCTAAATCTTTTCTTTGATAATTGAGCATCTTGCTGAGCTTTCAGACCAGCTTCTGGCATATCTACCTTTTCAATAATAACATTAGTAACTGGTTGAGGAGGGCTGTACATAGACTGAACTAGTTGATGTACCATCTCAAGATTTGTAAGGGGGTAAATAACTTGGGCAACCTCAGGTTGATCACCTTCAAGTAAAGCTGGTTGCACACCTGACTCAGCCACATTATCATCATCACATAAGGGTGGATATCCCAGAGTGGTATTAATGTTGTTGGTTACCCATTTGGCATGATCAGAGCCAGCATATACTATCACCCTCTCTCCCTTTATGACTTCTCTGGCCACATGTTCTCTCAAATCATCTTTTTGATATCTGATTTGCCCATCCAGGTAATTGACACCATCCTTAAAAAATGGCTTTAACTTTTGAAGCTTATCAGAAATTGTTTTTTAAGAAGTTGTAATAGCTGTCTTAAAGGAATCCGATGCTTCCTGTAGCTTCTTATCAAATTCTTCTATCTCCTTATTTCTTGCCTCAGTCATTGCAATAACTGTATTCCTTACTTCAGTGACTATCTCATTGTGAGATTCAGTCAGATTGTCATTCATTCTTATTTGATTTTCAAGGACATAGCCTTGTTTGACAGCAATATCATCCACTTGTTTCTTGATTTCAACTTGTTGCTTTGCTAGAAATACCACAGCATTACCCCCTTTATGGAAGCAATCTGTCATCTCTTTTTTATTCTGATTGACCTCAAATCTGATTGACTTTATGTCTTGGGCTAGATCAAATTGAAGAGCCTTATGGCTTTCATCCACATATTTTTTAAAAGCCAATCTTTGCTCATCAAATTTCACCTGTAAATCAACTAACTATTTGCTGTAATCAATCTCAGGGACTGGTTGTGAAGTAGTTGCTTGCAAAGCCTTCTTATAGGTCTGGCTTCTCCTCTTAAAAACCATTAGTTTTCTTTTCTTAACACTTGCTATCACCTCATCCTCTGAATCAGAAGAACTGGCAATATCAACTCTTTCTTTAGGACTAGGAGGCAGCTCCTTGTCAGTCCTATCCTCCACCTTCTCAAGGTTAACTTGCTCCCCCTCAACTGATGCTCCCTCTATGTCAGGAAACAACTCTTTCATAGTGAATTCTTGTTGGTTATGAACTGGTGAGAGTTCTTTTTCAGCAACATCAACAAGTACAGAAGTATCAAGATCAGTTTGTAGAACTATTTCTTCTGATAAGTTGATTCTGTCTTCCTCCTGCACCTGTGCAGATTGTGGCTCCCCTTGCAACTGTGCAGTAACTGTCTCCTCAAGGACTTGGGCATTTTCAGTCAGGTCCTGGACCTGTTCCCTAATTTGCTCCCCCTGTACTTGTGCATTCATTGTGTCCTCCTGCACATGATTAATATAAGTACTATCATTGACTGGTGATTTAGCTGCAGTCTCTTGGGTATCCAAATCAGGTGTGTCCTTGGAGAGGACCCTATCCCATCTGGATATGATCCTGATGTCCATCCTTCTCATATGATTTATCTTAGTTCCTGGAAGTTGATGCATTACCTATGGAATTGCTCCAGCCAGGTATAAGCTCATCAATCTAGCCAAATTGGGCTTCTTGATACCTTCTTTTATCTTCTCAAACAGAACTGCAGACCAGTCTGTATTAATCTTATAGATTATCCTTGTCATCAGACTGAACATAAAGACAGATAGCCTATCATGTCCTCCTGGTTTACACAAAATTACCTTCCCTACTACTTCAGATAGAAACTTTCCTTGTTGATTCATCCCTTTTCTGTTGATTGCTGCTCCAATCTTCATGGCATGATCCAATCCACACCACTGAAGGGCCTCCCTTATCTTTGAGGCTGGGACCTCTTCTTCATCCTGGATTCTTGGAAGGTGAAGAATCTTTCTTAAACTCTTCAGAGTAAGTTTGACTTTATTTCCATGAACTGTTGATTTGATCTTGAGGCCAGTGGAATCCACTGTTGCAGCAGCATAGAATTCAAACACTTCTTTCTTCTAGATCTTTGTAGGTTCAGAAATAAGAAACTCTAATCCATTTTCAGTAACTAGGGTAATGACCCCTTTAATCTCTATCGCCGCATCCTCAAAAGCATTGCGCACCAGCTCGTAGCCTTCGTTAATGTTATCTTCAATCTTTGGCGCCATTGGAAAGGAGAGAAATCTTGAATTGAGAGAAGAGAGTTTGTCGACACAAGGGTTTAGTCTCGATAATCTGGTGAGCATGTCGACAAAATATGTTCTCGACCTATTAATACCCTTTCAAATAAAGGAGGTCAAAAGGCGGGCAAAAACTGTCTAAATGTGTCGACACTGTTGGAAAGTGTCGACACATACTTCTGTTGTCTCGACCACGGCGATGACTACTATGTGTCGACATCAATTGATGATATCTTGATACTAAACATATTTAGTAGACCATGAGAAATTCTGTGTCGACTCTTATTGCAAGTGTCGACACAATTTCTGGAAGTGTCGACACCATTACTCTGGTTGTGTCGACACTACTTTTCTGGATGTGTCGACACATTGTCCCTTAGGTGTCGACACTATCGACTCTGTGTCGACACAATTTCCCTGAATTGTCGACACAAATCCTCTGTGTCGACACATTATTACTGAATGTGTCAACACAATTTTACTTAGCCACTTATGTTAATCTAACATATGGTCAACATTCCTAATTCAATTTTAAATCTATTGAATTTAGTTTCATCTAGAGGCTTAGTAAATACATCTGCAATTTGATAATCTGTCTTAATAAACTCTAGTGAGATGTCCTCTTTCTCTATATGTTCTCTAAGAAAATGATATCTTATTTCTATATGCTTAGTCCTACTATGTGAAACAGGATTATTAGCAATAGAAATAACACTAGTAGAATCAAAAAACAAAGGTGTTCTACTTACCTGAATACCATAGTCTTCTAGCTGGTGTTGAATCCACAACAGCTGTGCACAGTAACTTCCTGCTGCCACATATTCAGACTCAGCTGTGGATATTGCCACACTAATCTGCTTTTTACTGCTCCAAGATATCAATCTTCCTCCTAGAAATTGACACGTACCTGTAGTACTTTTCTTATCTTCTTTACAACCTGCAAAGTCTGCATCTGAATTGCCTATTAGTATGAAATCTCTATTCCTAGGGTACCAAAGGCCTAGATTAGGTGTGCCTTTTAGGTATCTCAAAATCCTTTTTACTGCAGTGTAATGAGATTCTTTTGGGCATGATTGGTACCTAGCACAGACACATGTTGCATACATAATATCTTGTCTACTAGTAGTGAGATATAGTAGAGAGCCAATTATTCCTTTATACAAAGACTCATCTACAGGTTTACCTGCATTATTTTTGCATATAGGCATACTTGTTCCTATAGGAGTTCTCATGGTGGAGGATGATTCCATACCATACTTCTTAATTAACTCCTTGGTGAACTTAGACTGGTATATGGTCAACCCATCATCAGTCTGTCTTACTTGGAGTCCCAAGAAGAACTTAAGTTCCCCCATACTGCTCATTTCAAACTTCTCTTGTATAAGTTTAGCAAACTTCTTACAAAGGTTGTTTTCAGTAGATCCAAAAATTATGTCATCTACATAAATCTAAACTAAGATTATCTTACCTTTGGATTCCCTTAGTAATAGAGTTTTGTCTATTTTCCCTCTTGAGAATTTGTTCTCAATAAGGAAAGTAGACAGGGTTTCATACCAAGCCCTTGGGGCTTGCTTTAACCCATACAAAGCTTTCCTAAGTCTATAAACATAATCAGGTTTGAGAGAATCTACAAAACCCGAGGGCTGCTCTACATAGGCTTCTTCTTTTAGATTTCCATTCAGGAATTCTGATTTTACATCCATTTGGAATACTTTGAATCCTTGATATGCTGCATAGGCAAGGAACATTCTAATGGCTTCCAGTCTTGCTACTGGGGCAAAGGTTTGATCAAAATCAATACCCTCTTCCTGTATGTATCTTTTTGCAACAAGTCTTGCTTTGTTCTTCACAATGATTCCATTCTCATCCAGTTCGTTCCTAAAGATCCACTTTGTTCCAATGATATTGTGGTCTCTTGGTTTAGGAACTAACTCCCAGACCTTGCACCTTCTGAACTGATTCAGCTCCTCTTGCATAGAATTAATACAATGTGGGTCTAGGATAGCTTCTTCAAATTTCTTTGGCTCCAGTTGAGATAGGAAGCTTGAGCATAGCACTGTGTTCAAGTTCCTGCTTCTGGTTTACACTCCATGTCTTAGATCACCAATTATCTGATTTGCTGGATAATCCTTTAAGTGTCTAACAACTGGAAATAGGCTGTCTTCTGGTTGAACACCTCTAGTCTCTTCAATATGATGTACCTCTTAATGTACTTCAGTATCTAGAGAGCCCTGTACTCCTCCTGGACAGTAGCCACCATTTTCCATTTGTTGATCTGCAGTTGAATCTTATGCAATGGAAAGCTTGTCCATTCTCTCTTTTATACCTGTTGGACTGCATGAACTACAAGGCAACTCACTATTGATCAATCTAGTTTCATCAAATACAATATGTACAGATTCTTCTATAACTTGAATAATCAAGTTGTAGACTCTATAAGCCTTACTATTGTTGTTGTACCCAACAAATATCCCATCTTGGGATTTGACAGCAAACTTAGTTAAATAAGACTTACCATTGTTAAGGATATAGAACTTGCAACCAAAGATCCTAAAATAGGATAAATTTGGTTTTCTAGCTTTCATAATCTCATAGGGAGTCTTTTTGTGGCACTTAGTGATAGAAGCCCTGTTGAGCACATGACATGCAGTGTTTACTGCCTCAGCCTAGAAAAATTTTGGGAGAGAAGTGTCACTCAATAATGTTCTACCAGCCTCAATCAATGTTCTATTCTTCCTTTCAGCAATACCATTTTGCCGTGGTGTTCTTGGTGAGGAGAATTCTTGGAAAATCCCAAATTCTTCACACAATCTTGTCATACTTTCAGATTGAAATTCAGTGCTATGGTCACTTCTGATTTGTACCACTGTACTATCCAATTCATTCTGAATTTGTTTGACAAAACTATGTAAAACACTTGGGGTTTCTGATTTATGTCTCAGAAAGAACACCCAGGAATATCTAGAATAATCATCTACCACCACAAAAGTGTAGACCTTCCTACCTTGATGATGAACTGGCATGGGACCAAAAAGATCCATATGTAAGAGGTATAGACACCTCACTGAATCCTTGTTTTCAAGGCTATGAAAGGAGGATTTTGTCTGCTTGCCCTTTTGACAAACTGAACCTATCCCTTCCTTTATATACTTAACTTGAGGACCATTCCTCACTAACTCTTTGCTAAAGAGCTGGCCAATTGTTTTGTAGTTAAGATGAGCCAGCCTCTTGTGCCATTTGACATAATGAGAAGCTCTCTCATCAGCTACAAAACAAATAGGAGAACCTTTGTTCTCACACTCAAAATTGAGACAGTACACATTCCTCTTTCTATATCCTGTCAAAATGATCTTTTCATCACTTGAACTTTTGATATGACATCCATTCTTAACAAATGAAATGTCATATCCTAGATCACTCAGCTGACTTATGCTTATAAGGTTGTGTTTCAAACACTTCACATAGGCCACTTGAGTGATAGTAATCTGGTTACTAGAGATGTTACCAAATCCTTTGATGATGCCCTTTTCAGAGCCACCAAAGATTACTTTAGGACCATTTAAGATAGACAAGTACTCCTTCAGCAATCCCTTTATTCCAGTCATGTGCCTGAAACATCCACTGTCCAAGTACCATATAAGGGTATGGTGACTTGGACTCACCTGCAACAAAGAATTACTTTCCCTTAGAACCCAAGTAAGTCTTGGGTCCTTGGTTCAAGTTAGCTTCATACTTTCCAAATCTACCTGCAGCTCTTCTAACAGGTAGACTGTTGTCCTTCTTGACACTAGTGTTGTGCCAGCAATCTATAGCATAATGACCTGTCTTGCCATAGCACCAATATTCATACTTGTTGTATCTATTTTTAGATACACTCTTGATTGTCTGATTGACAGCAAATCTCTTGTATGTACTACTGCAGCTACACCCACTATTTTCTTAAAAACATGGGGTTTATGAACATGGGCTGCCTTATTAACATAAGCACCCTTGTCATTCAGAACATCAGTCTTACCATAACCTTGAGTATTCTCAAAGTCATACTTGTTAGAAGGCTCATGCACCTTTCTAAAAACTACAGGGACTTTAAAATTCAGTGGCTGGACTGAGGCTTTCCCTTTTCTCTTGAATTGGACAGCCCTGGTGTTACCCTTAAAGCCTATTCCAGCCTTACCCTTTTGAGCCACAAACTCATCTATTAAGGGTAAAACTGATTTCTGCTTGAAATAACTAGCCACCAAATCTTTCTCCTTTTGAAGTCTGACTTCCAGACTTTTAATTAGATCATTTTTGTATGTGATTGTGCCCATCTGAATAACAGTTATAGTTTTCAGCTTGGCAATCTCATTCAATTTTTGATCCAACTCTTTCTATAAACCAGATGCAGCCACCTTAAGATCTGCAATTTCCTTAGCCTGAGTTTTGGCTAGGTTCTTGCTTTTCTTTAGTGCTTGCAACAAGTCCCCATATTCATCTATCAGCTGATGAATATCTCCTTCAGATTTAGACACATCCACATCACTTGATGCAGATGTAGCTGACTCTGTACCAGTGCTACAATCAGAATTTCTAGAATTACATTGTACCTTACTAGGACCAGGCTGATCCGGGCATTTGTATTCTTCTGATACAGCCATCAGTCCAATACACTGATGATCTTCTTGTTCATAGATGGAGTCCAGCAATTGCATAAACTCATCTTCTTCATCAGCTGCATAAAGACAAATGTATGCCTCAGCTTCAGATTCAGACTCTGAAGTTGATTGGTCTATCAAGCTCTTCTCCTTCTTAGCAACACAAAATTTCTCCTTCTTGCTCTTTTGTTGATTCTTTCTTTTATCAGAAGACTCCTTTCTTTTTTCAGGACATTCATCCAACACATGTCCAAGCTTATTACAGCAATAGCAAACTATCTTTGATGTTGTAGATTTGCTAGGCTTTGACATGCTCCTGTCCTTCCTTGATGACTTTCTCTTTTGATAATAATCATCAACTGGCTGAGATGTAGAGGGCCTAGATTTCCACTGCTTCTTCTTCAAGAATCTCTGAAACTGTCTTGTAAAGGCAGCAAAATCTGCATCTGAATCACTGCTATCTGAATTTTTGTTGTCTGAATTATCTGAGGTAATGGATACATCCTCCTATTCTTTCTAGTGGCTTCAACCTTAAAGGCCACAGACTTTTATCTATGCTCCCCTTTTGCATTTATTTCTTCCTCTTTTCTAGTCATTAGTTGCATTTCATAAGACAACAACTTTCCAAATAAAGTTAGAGATGAAATACCTGCAAGCTTTGCCACTTCCCTAATAGCACAAATCTTGGTGTCCCAATCCTTTATCAAGGATCTTAGGAATTTTTCATTCAGTTCATATGTACTGAAGACCCTTCCATAAGACATCAACTCATTTACTATTCTATAGAACTTCTTATAGCACTCAGATATGCTATCTGACTTCCCTTGTCTGAAGCTTTCGTACTCCTAATTTAGCATAGACTTTCTATCTTGTCTAACTTCTTCAGATCCCTCCATGTAGACTATCAAGGTGTCCCACATTTCCTTGGAGGTCTTGCAGTGAATCAAATTCTTAAAGGTTGAATCATCTATGGCACTTACTATGATATTCTGGGCTCTTTTATCTATAGTTGCCAGGATAATCTCATCCTTAATCATCTCAGAAAAATCCTTGGGAGTTCTCTGGTTTGCATCTAGAACAGACACCTTCATTGGAATATATGGACCTTCTTTAACTATAATATAGATCCTTGGATCAGAAGCCTCCATAAACAACCTGACCTTTTCTTTCCATATTCCAAATATCTCATTCCTACAGATGGGTAATTTCATAGAACCTAGTTCCTTGTGATTTTCTCCAGAACCCATTTTCTTGATTCTTGATTCTGCCTTTGGGATCTAACTCAGACTGTTAAGTCCTTCTTTGAGTAACCTCCCTCTGATACCACTTGATAGTTTTAACTTCAAGGCAACCTAAATACCTAGAGGGGGGGTGAATAGGTTCTTTTCCTTGTTTTAACTTAAGGCAGAATTTAACTTCAGTTCTTTAATATAAATCAGATATCTCTACAGTTAACACGACACATACAATCACAGAATCTAAAATAACACAAGCATCACAGATTGCACAGAGATTTATAGTGGTTCCCTAAGGTCTGGGTACATCCACTTTCCCCCTTCACCTATCTAGCAGTGTGCTAGATTCGGCCTAACTTCTTCCTTCTTCTCAGATCCACAGATCTTACAGCTCATAACCCTGAAAGGTTCCTACAACTCAGAACCCTGTAAGGTTCCTACAACTCAGGCTCACAGCCCTAATTAAGCCTTGCCACAAGGCCTACAACTCAGAGAACCAATTCTCCTACACTCAGGCTTAATCAGCCTTACCTCAGCCTTGCCACAAGGCCTACAACTCAGAGATCAAAATCTCCTACATTCAGCCTTTATAACATAGGCTTACAACTCAGATCTTTGAAAAGATCCTACAGAATTTGATGAGTAATTTGATGGTCTCTTACCCTTGTTGAGAGAGAAAGGATAAGAGAATTCTTGATCAGCTTCTTTATGAAACTGAAGACTGAAATCAACCTGTGCTTAGCTTTCTTCAAATCTTCTTGAATCTGAACTTAGTTGGGTTGATCTCCTTTGAAGTTGACTAACTGCCAGCTTCCTTCTTGGATTCCAGATATGGATCTGGATCTTCTTAGTAGATTAGTTCTGGATCTACTTCTTAAGATACTTGTGATTGTCTCCTTCTTGACCTCAAAATAGCTGGAGCTCTCTCTCCCCAAACCTTCTGAAGTTTCTTATGAATTCTGGAATAAATTCTCCTTAGACAAAATCCGAGTGGATGAACACTTCAGAATGTCTTCTTAGATCTTCTCACGAAGATCTTCTTCTGTGACTTGCACTTTGTTGATCAGAGATCAATCTCACAATAGTTGTGTTAGTTGTGTGTCTGATCCTTATTGTGTGTCTTTCTTCTTCTAAAACCATCTATATATAGACTTCATCCATGGTAACCGGCTGATCCGGTTTCTAACTAACTTCTGACAAGTCTGACAGCTTCAGTAAACCTGTTGTAACTCACAGCTGTCAAGTCCACAAATAGTTCTTGAGTCTTTGTCTCTGTCAGCAAAGCGTCGAGATTGACTGTCATAAAGTGTCGAGACAATCTGTCAATATGTGTCGACACAAGTGACTTAAGTGTCGACACAGACTTTGGTGATGTCGACATAGCTGCCTTGATGTCGACACAGCTTCTTGACAGTGCATCTTGAGAATGTGTCGGCACTGATTATTTGTGTCAGCACAATCACTTCTTCAGTCTACAGCAATCAACTATGTTGAAACTCTGCTGTGTGTCAGCACAAGTCCTGTGTGTCGACACAGTTGTTGTAGACTAAGAATTCTGTGTGTCGACACTGCCTTCAGGTGTCGACACAGTTGATGTCGACTCTGCTTCTATGTGTCGAAACTATCTCCCAGTGTCAACACATTTGATGTCAACTATAATCTTCTGTGTGTTGACACAGTTTCTTCTGGTGTCGACACTGCTTCCCCAAGTGTCGACGCAGGCTTGCTTAAGTGTCGACACATGGACTTAGAAAATTTACTCTGCATTTTAGCCAATACTTAACCTGCACATATAAACTCAAATTAACATCAAATACACCTTGATGTATATCATTGAGCAAAGTGAGGCTTCTCCAAATCAAGTACACATTTTCCAATGTACCCAACATGTTGTTCAATATTCTTTAGTAATTGGATCTGATTTTTTTCCACTATAACTGCTTGATCCATGACTTGACCAAAACTAGTGATAGTGTGGTCTATAGCCTTGCCACCCATATTCAACAGTCGTTTGAATTCATTTGTATTATGCTGAATTTCAGCAAACCCTCTGCTCATTTCTTTTTCAAAAGCAGTTACTTTATCAGCTACCTCTTTCAGATACCTGTCAAAGTACTCTCGTTGCTTGGTCAACATAGACTCATTTTTACCCAAAAGGGTATCTTCAGGAATGACTGGAGCTGGAGGAGACTGTGGAGTTAATGTTGGAACTATCCATACTGGAATTTTTTCAATAACAACTATACTTCTCCCTCTTTGGGAAGAAGTCATTATATATCATTCCTATCCAAGAATAACAAGCATAGAGAAATCTAAGTTCTTGAGAGGAGGTTCAACAGATTTTGTAGTAATTGCATCCTCATCAGAAAGTAAAAGCATATTCTCCCCCTCACTATGTGCCTGGGGCTAAGAATCTTCTAGAGTGTCTTTAGAAGGATTTTCATGAGACTTTTCAAGAGTATTTTCAGGAGAGATGAACAGGGGATCATCTGAAGGTAGATTCTCTATTATTCTGTCAATGTTAGCTAAGCTACCACCATGCATAGAGGTGCTCTGCTCATCATCAGATTGAGCTAGACTTGCTTCTTCCACTACCACAACATCAGTAACAACTTTCTCTGGAACCTGGTCTGTATGAACATCTGTCTGAACCTCTGTTTCTGGTACTTCAGCTAGTTGATCCTCTACATGAACTGAAGGAGTAGGCTCACCCTCAGTAACTACACCAGATGTTTCAGTTGTATCAATATGAGGAGGAGCTGGGGTCCTGTCCTCATCAACTACTGCTCTGGGAACTGCAGGAGCCTGACCTTGCCTTGGAATTCTGATCTCCCATCTCTGGATTGAGGATATAGATATTTTCTTCACGTGGTGAATTGCCACACCTTTGGATATGTCAAAGATTTCAGTGTGTGCCTGATTCAGATATAAGGAGATGATCCTTCCAAAGTTTTGTGCTTTCAAGCTTTCTTTAATTTTCTCAAACAACATATGTCCCCACTGGAATTTTTTTCTACATACCATTGCTTTCATCATGTCAAAGAAATCTGAGGAGATGTATCCAATGGAGCCTGTTTTACAGAGTAGCACCTTACCTAGAATGTCAGCCAGAAGTTTACTTTCATCTGATATGTGTTGTCTTCTAACAAAAGTGGTGGATTGGGGCAGACAACAGAAGGAGAAGGTTCTTGAGTAATCAACTTCTTCTAAATATGCTTCCTCATCAATGGATAGAAATTTCAGAAACTCTGTTAGAAAAGATGCTCCAGGATGAAGATGAGGCTGGCAGATTCAAGAAGAAGAATAACATTCTTGAAATCATCTGAAATTTCTTCGATTCCTGATTGAACGAACTCACTGCCCATCCCAATCTTTGTAGAAACCGCCATCGATTGAGAGGAGTGAAAAATTTTTGACCTTGCGGTGAAGAATCGATGGATTTTGCGAGAAGAACGACAGTGACCTTCGTGGAACTGAAGCGTCTTTCTCGAGAAAGCCTTTTTCGAATTCGTGGATTTGGGTATTTCTATGGACATATCTTCTATTTATATAAAATTAAAATTTTTGAAGTATAACGAAAGGCGTACCTGGAATGGCGGTTCGAATTCTTCAAAAATTTAGGCTGGCGGATTTGGGCATTTATCGAGAAAGATAAGGTTTCTTAAGAAATTCATTAGACTTTTCGAGAAATATAAGGCATTTCTAGAGAAATATATAACCTTTCAAGAAATCTAGAAAGTGTTTCTCGAGAAATTTAGAGGCTTTTGAGAAATGTAAATTGATTTTCGAGAAATCCCTTGCTGAGCTTGAGATTTTTCTGAGTATGAATTCTCTTTGAATTTCCTGAGTGGCTGATGCTGAATCTTCTTGTGACTTCAAATAAGAACTCTTCAGGATTCCATGTTGAGCATACCAAGTTCTGTCTTGAAAAAGGAGAGTTATGCCTCGTCCAGCGGCTTTGTGAAAATATCTGCAACTTGCTTGTCCGTCGGGACATAGCTGAAGGCTATGTCCTTGTTCTCCACATGCTCCTGGATGAAATGGTAGCACACCTCGATGCGTTTGGTCCGGCTGTGGAAAACTTGATTGTTTGCGATAGCAATTGTGCTGGATGAGTCACAATACATCATAATATCTCTGAACTTCAAATTATAAACTTCAAGTTGATTCCTGATCCATATAAGCTGTGTGCAACAACTACCCGCAGATATATACTCTTACTCGGCAGTAGATGTTGCCAGACAATTCTGCTTCTTACTGCTCCAAGAAATAAGCCATCTTTCGAGGAATTAGCACGTCCCGGAAGTGCTTATTCTATCATCCCCGCAACCTGTGAAATCTGCATCTGAAAACCAATTAGCTTGACATCATTACTTCTTGGGTACCATAAGCCAAGATTGGGTGTACCCTTAAGGTATCTTAAAATCTGCTTTGCAAGGACGTAATGAGATTCCTTAGTGTTCACCTTATATCTAGCGCAAACACATGTTGAAAACATTATATCTAGTCTACTGGCAGTCAGGTAGAGCAAGGATCCAATTATGCTTCTGTACTTGGTTTCATCAAAAGGTTTCCCTTTATCATCCTTGTCCAGAGACATAGTTGAACCCATTGGAGTCCTCATAGAGGTCGCGCTCTCCATTCGAAATTTCTTAAGAAGCTCCTTGGTGAACTTCGTTTGAGAGATGAAAATTCCATAATCAGATTGTTTCACCTGAAATCCTAAGAAATACTTCAGCTCACCCATACTACTCATTTCAAACTTCCTTAGCATAAGTTTGGAAAACTTTTTGCAAAAGTTATCTTCTATAGAGCCAAATATGATGTCATCGACATAGATTTGCACTACAAAAATCTTGTCTTTAACTTCCCTAAGAAATAATGTCTTGTCTATCTTTCCCCTTGTGAACTTGTTCTCAAGAAGGAAGCTAGACAACGTCTCATACCAAGCTCGAGGAGCTTGCTTTAAACCATATAGGGCTTTATTTAAGAAATAAACATGTTCAGGGAATTGAGAATTGACAAAACCTGGGGGTTGCGCTACGTATACTTCTTATTTTAGATTCCCATTGAGGAATGCTGACTTCACGTCCATTTGGTAGACGGTGAAGCCTTTGAGGGCAGCATACACAAGAAACAACCTAATCGCCTCGAGCCGAGCCACTAGAGCAAATGTCTGGTCGAAGTTGATCCCCTCTTCTTGTCTGTATCCTTGAGCATCAAGCCGGGCTTTATTATTGATAATCACTCCGTATTCTTCCAGCTTGATTATGAATATTCATTTGGTGCCTATCACATTCTGTCCCTTTGGCCTTGACACTAGCTCCCAGACTTTGCATCGTTCAAACTGGCTGAGCTCCTCTTGCATTGCCATTATCCAAGTGGTATCTTTGTTCGCTTCCTCGAACTTCTTCGGTTCAACCTGAGATAGAAAGCTGAGATGCAAAATTTCATGAGCTGTACCTCTTCTAGTTTTAACGTCATCGACTGGCTCTCTAATGATTTGATCAGCTGGGTGATCTCTTAGGTGTTGGAACCCTAGATTCCTTGCCCTCCCTTCAGCAGGCTCTGCAGCATCTTGTGCAGCCTCTATGGGTTGAGGCAATTCTTCCTCTATAGGTTCTTCATCCACCAGCCTGGATCGACGATCTTGACTGTGTTTGGAGCTTCTTCCATAATAGCTTCATCCAAGCTTAGCTCCTTGAACCTGGTACCTGCATCTGCACCAATAACACTAGATAAGCTGCTATGAAGCATGTTAGTCTCATCAAATACAACATTTATCGACTCTTCTACCACCAGAGTTTTCTTATTGAAAATCCTATATACCTTACTATGGATACTATATCCTACAAAAATACCTTCAAACACTTTTCACTAAACTTTGTGCGATAATACCTCCCATTATTAAGTACGAAGCATTTACTTCCAAAGATTCTAAATTAGGACACAATCAGTTTTCTGCCCTTCAATAGCTCATATGGGGTCTTACGATAACTTTTTTTGATGAGTGCTCTGTTTTGCACGTGACAAGCCGTGTTGACAGCTTCAGCCCAGAAATACTCCGGAAGTGAAGCGTCGTTCAACATGGTTGTACATGCTTCAATCAGGGTTTTATTCCTTCTCTCAGCAACTCCATTTTGCTGTGGAGTGTGCGAGGAGGAAAAATCATGAAAGATACCTTGACTTTCACAAAATTTTGTCATGGCACCAGACTCAAACTCTGTTCTGTGATCACTTCTGATTTTGACCATTGAGCAGTCCAATTCATTCTTAATTTGCCGGACAAAGTTAGTGAAAGAATCGAAGATGTCTGACTTGTGTTTCAGAAAGAACACCCAAGTGAAGTGTGAGTAGTCATAACCAATCACTAACATATAGACCTTATGTCCTAAGCTGTGAATAGGAATAGGACCGAATAAGTCCATATGAAGCAAGTATAAGATTTGTGAAGAATCCTTTTCAGCAATACCCTTGAAGGTAGCCCGTGTCTGCTTACCCATTAGAAAGGAGTGACATGGACTCTCTTTAAGGCGCTTATTGTCGGGGGCATCACGCACTAAGTTGTGAGAAAATAACATATTTAAGGTTTTGAAATTAATATGTGCTAATCTCTTTTGTCATTAGTCACAAAGAGACGCACTATCTTTTGCAATAAAACATACTGGGGTAGAATTGTCTAAGCAAAGGAAATTTAAACAAAAAATATTTCTGCTCTGAGTGCCTGTTAAAACCATCTTTAAATTTGCAGACGACTTTATCAAACACTTGTCCTTGCAGAACTCAACGATGTAGCCTTTGTCATATAGTTGACTTATTCTTATGAGATTATGGTGTAATCCTTCAACATAAGCCACGTCTGTGAAAGAGACTACGCCGTTGGAAATCATACTATAACCTTTTGTTGTTCCCCTATCTGAACCTCCAAAGATGACTTTTGGTCTGTATTTGACTGGGGTATAATCACACAAAAGGCTTCTTATCCCGGTCATGTGCCGAGAGCAACCACTGTCCAAATACCAGATTGGAGTTTTATTGGCCTTTGGACATTCCTGTAAAAAATAGATCATTTTACCTTAGGAACCAAACTTATTTTGGTACTTGGTTCCTGGTTAGATAACTCCCCCTAGGAACATTGGCCTTACGAGTGGTCGGTCTCGCAAAGCTAACTCGTGGAGTTACAAAAAATGCAGGGTTGTACCAACAATCTGCACCAAAATGACCAATTTTGTTGCTACACCAATAGTCAAATCTATTGTACCTTATTTTGTACTCCTACTTTACCTTTTAGAGCCGAGGTCTAGCAGGGGAAGCATTCGTTGAGGTGGAGGCCTCCTGGTTGCAGCATATATAATAGTGTTGAAGTTTGAGACCGGGCCGTCTGGCGGTCTGTCTTGGCGGGTTAGAGACCGCGCCGTCTGGCGGTTTCCCTTCAGCGGTTTGATTGCTGTGCTGTTGCTGTCTGGTTGCCGAGCTCTCAGGCGGTCTCCCCTTGCGGTCTCTCTCTCTCTAGTGGTAGCCGTGCGGTTAGCCCTTCTGTCTAACTGCGCGGCTTGTGCGGTTTGTTCTGTACAGTCCGCTTAGTCCTGTAAATTTTTAGTCTCACATCTCTTATTTGTATTCTCTCATCTCTCATCCATTCTATATAAGGGAGAGCATACCTTTGTAATAGTTACCTTTTTATGATAATAAAGTTTCAGTTATACTCTCTCCGGCTTGTTTTAGTTCGTTTCTAACATGGTATCAGAGGATTCGATCTTTGGCTCCTGATTCTGTGCGTTCTCCTGTCCGCACGACCTGCCTCTTCTTCTCGTGGCCTGTCTCCCGCGGCTTGTTTCTTCCGCCTGTTTGCTTGTGCCCTGTTCGCACGGCCTGTTTCTGTTGCTTGCTTCTTTCTTGCGACCTGTTCTAGTCGCCGCTTCCTCCTTCTCTTCTCTAGTCGCCGCGACCTGTCTCCGCGGCCTCTTTTGCCTTGTTCACCTTTTGTCTCCCGATATCCTCTTCTTCTGTTCGCGCGGTCTGTCTGCTAGCCGCCCGACTTCTCTCCCTCTGTTTGGTTCTGCGGCATGGTCGTGGCTTTTCTGGCCGCTGGTGTCTGACATCGTGACCGCTGCTGATCTTCTTCTTCCTATCCGCGCGGATAGTTTTCTAACCACGTGGCTTCCTGTTGTTTGCCCGGCAGATCTCTTTCTCCTAACCGCTGCGATTTCTTTCTGTTCTCGCGGGTTCTTCCTTGTTTAGGCGGCCTCTCTACCCTTCTTCCTTCGCCGCTCTCTCTCTTGTCCCCGCGACCTGTCTCTAAGTCGCAGCGGCTTGTCCTTCTCTATGCGGCTCTTCCTTTAGCCGCTCCTGCTTGTTAGTCGCCGCGACCTCCTGTTGGGTCGCGCGGCTTGTGCTTCCCTCTTCGTCCCCTTTTGCCTTGCTCTGCATCTTGGTCGTGGCCCTTCTTGCCGCTGGTGTGCTGTCACCGTGACCGCTGTAGTTCTTTTATTCCTCCCTTCATGGCTTCCATATACTCCTCAAAGCCGTTCGCCTCGGTGGTCACGTCTTCTGGTAGTGCCCACGTTGTTACTCAAGGAAAATGGTTGATCGACACTGGTGCTACTAATCATATGACCGGAAATCTCCAGTGTTTTTCTCTCCTAGAAACACGTGGTCGGTTGCCCCCGGTTACTCTCGCTGACGGCTCCTCATCATCGGTTTATGGGACGGGGATAGTTCATGTCACTCTGTCTCTTCGCTTGGAGGATACTCTCTACGTGTCCAAGTTCCCGTGCAACTTATTATCTGTTACCTCTCTATGCAAGCAATTACACTGTTCTGTTACTTTTACTTCTACTACTTGCTCTTTTCAGGATCCGGACTCCCAACGGACGATTGCTACTGGGACTGAGAGTGGCGGCCTATACTTCCTGGAAAACATTTCCGATTTCTCCACCTTCTCCTCCACCTCCACAGATCTTCTCCAATGGCATCTCCGCCTTGGTCATGCTCCTCCTCATCTTCTTCGACAACTTCTACCCCACCTTCCTCCCCAAAGTCCTCCGCTCAACTGTGAAGCCTGTCAGCTTGGCAAACATCATCGCTCCTCCTTCCCTCCAAAGCATGTTCGTGGATCCACCCGTCCATTTGATCTCATCCACTCTGATATTTGGGGTCCTTCTCCTACTCTTACGGTTGGTCGGAGTAGTTCATATTTTGTCACATTCATTGATGATTTCTCTCGCTGTACGTGGGTGTATCTGTTAAAAGATCGCTCCGAATTATTCTCTGTATGGACGTCCTTCTATCTCATGATCAAAACTCAGTTTGATGTTTCTATTAAAGTTCTTCGATCTGATAATGCCCAAGAATATATCAGTCATGACTTTTCTGCCTTCTGCATGCAAAATGGGATTATTCATCAAACGAGTTGTGTCTATACCTCACAACAAAATGGTGTGGCAGAACGCAAAAACCGTCACCTTCTAGATATCGCTCGCTCCTTGATGACCCAGATGCATGTTCCTCGCTCCTATTGGGTCTATGCTGTTCTCCTTGCCTGTTACCTCATCAATCGCATTCCCTCCACCGTTCTCCATGGAAAAACCCCTTTCTCCATTTTGTATCCGGGCAAGGAGCCGTTTCCTCTCCCTCTCTAAATATTTGGATGCACTGCCTTTGTGCATGCCCCGTCTGCCACCCGTGATAAGCTATCTCCTCGCTCTACCAAATGTATCTTTTTGGGGTACTCCACCACTCAGAAAGGTTATTTGTGCTTTGATCCCATCCTTCGTAAGCAGTTCGTTTCTGCTGACGTCACTTTCTTCGAGAATACCTCCTACTTCTCGGATGACTCCCCTCCTCTTCTCCCAGCCTCTGATTCTCCTACTGTTCCCTTTGTTCTCTCGTCTCCCACTACGATATTCACCCCTACTCCGCCCCCGTCCACTCCTCTTCTTCCACCTCTCTCTCCCTCTTCTCCACTCCCGTCTCCCGCATCTCCGCCGCCGTCGCTCTCTACTCCCGGGCCAGCTCTCTCTACCACGGATGCTCCGGATGCCGAGGAACTTGCTGACCTGGATCTTCCTATAGCTCTTCGCAAAGGGGTGCAGACGTGTACCCTACATCCTCTTACTGTTGTTGTTTCATATGATCGTCTCACCCCTTCTAGCAGGGCCTTTGCTCTAGCTATCTCTGCCACTGCCACGCCCCGCTCCTACCAGGAGGCCCTTGCTATTCCTCACTGGAAGATGGCCATGGATGAGGAAATGGCCACCCTAACGGAGCGGGGTACCTGGACTCTTGTTCCTCCTCCCTTCGGTACTGATGTTGTCGGCTGTCGCTGGGTCTTTGTGGTGAAATTTGCCCCGGATGGCACTGTGGACCGTTATAAAGCTCGCCTTGTTGCTAAGGGCTTTACTCAGACCTATAGGGTGGATTACTTTGACACCTTCTCTCCCGTGGCTTGTCTCAGCACTATACGGGTTCTTCTCTCTGTGGCGGTCAATAAGGATTGGCCGATTTCCCAGCTGGATGTAAAGAATGCCTTCCTTTATGGTGATCTTCAGGAGGCCGTCTACATGGAGCAACCTCCTGGGTATGTTGCTCAGGGGGAGACACGAGTATGTCGGCTGAAGAAGGCAATTTATGGCCTCAAGCAGAGCCCTCGAGCTTGGTTTGACAAGTTCAGCGGCATCGTGGCGGCCGTTGGTTTTGTGCGCAGCTCTGCCGATCACTCTCTATTTACTCGCAAAACCTCCTCGGGACTGGTGGTTCTTGCAGTGTATGTTGATGATATTCTTCTCACTGGCGATGACCAGGAAGGGGTAGCCTTGATAAAGCGGCATCTTCGTCAACATCTGGTCACAAAAGATATGGGCTCTCCAAAGTACTTTTTGGGGATCGAAATCTCTCGGAAGCCCAATTCCTTAGTCCTCTCCCAGCGTAAGTATGTCCTTGATCTTTTAAAAGATGCAGGATTGACTGGGGCCAAACCTGCTCGATGTCCCATGGCTGTTGGAGAAGACAAAACCTGGACAGATGATTCGCCTCTTCTTTCAGATACTACGAGGTACAGACGTCTTGTTGGTAAGATCATATATCTCACAGTGACCAGACCCGACATTTCCTATGCTGTTGGCAAGGTGAGTCAATTCATGCAAGCTCCTAGGGAGTGTCATCTGCAGTCCGCCTTACGGATCTTGGAGTACGTCAAAGCCGCACCTGGGAAAGGATTGCTTTTCCAGAAGAATGGTCATCTGAGGGTTGAAGCTTACTCAGATGCGAGTTACGCTGATGACAAAGGGGATCGCAAGTCTACCTCCGGTTTCTGCACCTTTGTTGGGGGTAATCTGGTAAGCTGGAAGAGCAAGAAGTAGTCTGTTGTTTCCAGATCCAGTGCTGAAGCAGAGTATCGGAGTATGGCGTCGACCACTTGTGAGCTAAAATGGCTACGGGCTCTAATGCTGGATTTAAGAGAGGTCTACAACCATCCGCTACCTATGTTCTGTGATAACAAGGCTGCCATATACATCTCCAAAAATCCGGTCTTCCATCAAAGAACCAAGCACATTGAAGTCGACTGTCATTTCATTCGTGAAGAGATCTTAAAGGAACAAATTTGCACTCCCTTTGTCACTTCTGATAAAGAACTGGCTGACATCTTCACCAAGCCAGTTTCCGCCTCGTTTCATCATATTTGTGACAAGCTGGGCATGATCGATATATATGCTCCAGCTTGAGGGGGAGTGTTGAAGTTTGAGACCGGGCGGTCTGGCGGTCTGTCTTGGCGGGTTAGAGATCGCGCGGTCTGGCAGTTTCCCTTCAGCGGTTTGATTGTTGTGCTGTTGTTGTCTGGTTGCCGAGCTCTCAGGAGGTCTCCCCTTGCGGTCTCTCTCTCTCTCTAGTGGTAGCCGTGCGGTTAGCCCTTCTGTCTAACCGCGCGGCTTGTGCGGTTTGTTCTATACAGTCCGCTTAGTCCTGTAAATTTTTAGTCCCACATCTCTTATTTGTATTCTCTCATCTCTCCTCCATTCTATATAAGGGAGGGCATACCTTTGTAATAGTTACCTTTTTCTGATAATAAAGTTTCAGTTATACTCTCTCCGGCTTGTTTTAGTTCGTTTCTAACAAATAGCTCCCCATCTCTTTACCCTTAGGCACATCAGTTTTGGCTCTTGGTGCCTTCTTGTTGTTATGACCATGAACATATGGACCATGATTTTTCAACTGAATTTCTTTATAGGGTGCTTTGAACACGCTGGCACCAAAGTCACAGGGACGGTTCCATCCCTGGTATCTATTCTTGGGCTCTACATAAGTAGGCTTGGCATGATGACCATAGGACGACTCAAGGTCAAACTTGTTCGTCGGGAAGATTACTTTCCTGAACGAAGGTTGACTCATGGGTGCCTTCCCCTTTTCTTTGGTGCTGGCCTTCTTGGCAGCCTTACCCTTTCCACCGACGTGTTCATGACCACTACCCTTCTTCTGAGTTAAAAACTCCTCGATGAGAGGGAGAATAGTCTTCAGCTTGGAGAAACTCTCAACAAGTTTTCTCTCCACTGCGAGCTTTTCTTCCAGCTCATCAAGATATTTTTATTTTATACTTAACGTCTCAGCAGAGCCCTTAAGTTCCTCTTTCAAGGAGTGGACTTCAACTCTGAGAGGAAGCAATTTTGCAATTTCCTCCTTCAGATTTGTTTCCACTGCCTTAAGGGAGGCAATCTCTTTTAACTGTTTTGACTACTTTACAACATTTGTCAAAAGCCTTTAAAAGGTTCACGTGCTGAACCATCAACTCAGAATCACCTTCCTCTTCAGAAGAGTAACCATCATGACCATTCAAGGACGTTTCAGATTCAGAGAGTATAGTGTGCGAGTTTACCTTCCCGCGGTACTCAGAGTCGCCAACTTCCTTGTCTGTATGAGCCATGAGCCCGAAGTAGGCTTCTTCATTCTCAGAGCTAGACTCACTCGAGTCATTGACTGAGAGTCTTCGACTTCTTGGTGACGAAGCTCTTTTCTTCTTTCTTCTTCCCTTTGAAGGATCTCTTCACGTCCTTCCTAGAGCTATCCTTCTTCTTGTAAGGACACTCCACAATCATGTGACCTGATTTATTATAGCAGTAACAAACAACGTCAGTGGAATACTGTTTGTTCAGTTTTGATGTATACCTGCCCTTTTTATTGTAGATTTTCTTGGTACAATCACCATCACGATGTGATCTCCTGAAATATGAAGAGAATGAATTATTTTTCATTTGTCTTCTCTTGCTCAGCAGCTTCTTGAACTGCTTGGAGATTAGGGAAAATTCTCCATCTGATAGCTCGGAGCCTGGCGTACTGGGCTCAGAGTCTTCAGGAGTGTTTGGATCTCGTGTCCTAATGGGTGACACAGCTTTAGACTTCCTTAAAACTTCAGCCTTTAGGTTTGTAGACTTCTCTTTGCTTGAATATCAGTTGGCTTGCTCCTCCTTCTTTCTAGTGTTCATTTGGAGTTCATAGGAGAGAAATTTGCTGAAAAGATTCTGAGGCTCGATCTCCAACAACTTTCCAAATTCTCTAATGGTGACGACCTTTGTGACCCATTCCTTTGTGAGGGATCTAAGGAACTTGTCGTTCAGTTCCTCATGAGTGAATGCACGACCATAGTTCCTGAGGCCATTGACGATCTTGAAGAACTTCTCGAAGCTGTCAACTATGGAGTCATTGGCACCTTGCTTGAATGCTTCGTACTTCTGGTTCAACAATGATCTGCGATCGTCTCTCACTTCTTCAGTACCTTCCATTAGGACAACAAGACAGTCTCACATCTCTTTAACAGATTTGAAGTGGAATAGGTTCTGCAACATTGAATCCTCCACTACACTTGCTATGATATTCTTTGCCTTCTTGTCTAGGGAGACTAAGACAATCTCATCCTTAGTGAGATCCATCATCTTCTTGAGGATCATAATCGTTGGATTTATCGTTGAAGCCTGTGTAGGGATGTGAGGTCCTTCTTCCACTATCTAAAAAATCCTCGGATCAGCAGCTTCCATGTTGAATCGTACTCATTCTTTCCACATGTGAAAGTTTTCCTTAGTGCATACCGGTAGATTCATGGATAACATGTCTTTCCTTCGATCCATGGTGAAAATGCGGAATCTCTGAACGCTAGATCAGGGATCTTGTTCAAGGTGTTAGCCTTATCGAACAAAACGTCCCTCTATTACCAATTGAAAGTATCTAGCGTCTACCTAAATCACCTAGAGGGGGTGAATAAGTGATGTTTGTGTCTTTTTATGGAATAAAAATTATCCAAATATTCAAGCACACAAACACAGAGATTTATTGTGGTTCCCCGTATTGGGTACGCCCACTGTCCTGCCTCACCTATCTACCACGAAGGGATAGATTTGACTACTTCACCTTTCTCAGATTATCACAATCTTACACGTCGGAGCAACGCTCCTACACCTCGATCCACAACCGGATCTACACC
This sequence comes from Platanthera zijinensis, assembly GCA_039513925.1. Classification (NCBI taxonomy): domain Eukaryota; kingdom Viridiplantae; phylum Streptophyta; class Magnoliopsida; order Asparagales; family Orchidaceae; genus Platanthera; species Platanthera zijinensis. The sequence continues at coordinate 13,483,606 of CM077092.1, forward strand.
TCGATGTACAAACTCAATTTACACACAGATCTACAATCTCGATCCACTAACGGATCTACAAACTCGATCCACTAACGGATCTACAAACTCAGAAGAACAAACTTCCTACAATCTCAGAGACATAGCTCTTAAAAATGTTAAAACAATTTTTACAACAACAATAAAAATTTTACTCTTCCAGATCTGAAATCTCCAAGGATCTTCCTTCTTGAAAACTTAAAAGCTCTGTGAAGAAAGTTGAGGAAGAAATCTGAGAAAACTTGATCTGAAAACCTTGGATCCAACACAATCAAATGGATGTTGAAGAATCTTGGAATCTTAGATCTATCGAATCTTTTCTCCTTTCGAATCACTGGATCGAGAGAGAGCAGCAGAGAAGAATTGACGATGAAGGCGGCGGCTTCTTTGGAAAGTGCGAGAGCGATTCTGATTCTGTAAACTCGATTAGGTTTTTTTCGATTCCGATTGAAAAGACTATATATAGATCATTGTCTAACGATCATATGTCATTAAGGAAAGATCCACGTGGATCAATCATCATTAACATAGATTAATTTGAAATCCCATCAGAAGATTTGAAAAGAAAAATCTGCAAGTCCATTTCTCGAGAAGAAATAGATTTCTCGATAAAAAGACATGGCTTCTCGAGAAAAGACTTGGCAAAAATTCTCTGAAGAAAAATACCTGATTTCTCGAGAAGGATATTATTTCTCGAGAAAAGTACTTAGCGTAAATTAGAACTGAAGACAGATTTCTCGAGAAGAATATGATTTCTCGAGAAATGAAGTGCTTTCTCGAGAAATGGTATGACCTTCTCAAGAAATTTACTTGACGAAAATTCTGTGAACTGAAGATTTGATTTCTCGAGAAAGAGTTGATTTCTCGAGAAAAAGACTTAGCTTCTCGAGAAATGATTTCGACTTCTCGAGAACTGCTTTGCTTTTCTCGAGAATTAACTTAGATTTCTTGAGAAATCTTTAGGGCATTTATCGAGAAAAGGACTTAGAATATTTTCAGACAATTTCCCGAGAAGTCTTATGGTTTCTCGAGAATAGTTTGCTTTTTCGAGAAATTTACTTATACTTCTTGAGAAATACGTTTCATTTCTCGAGAAATGGACTTAGAAAATTTTTTAGAAAAATTTTATTTTCTTCATTGTTGAAACCAATAACCTTTCCTTTCTTCCATTGCTCTAGTACTTGAAAATGAAGTGCATCCAAATAGAGAGGTTACACATGAGTCAACGCCATGGATCACACAATGAGGGATTACATTGCATAGTCCTGTGTTTAGTAACTCATTGTAAACTGACATTGGTATACACTTGGCAATAATAACAATCAAGCACTCAACTAAAGAATAGCATCAAATACAAACTTAATTCATCTTAGTTCAAGGGTGACTTCACACAAATCTAGGTTATTATGGATACAAAACCCAACAAGCATATATATCAATCATGCCCAACTTGTCGCAAATGTGAAAAAAGGAAACTGACACAGACTTGATGAAGATATCTGCCAACTCGTTGTCTGAAGTAACGAATTGAGTACAAATCTGTTTCTTCAAGATCTTTTCTCAGATGAAATGACAGTCAACTTCGATGTGTTTTGTTCTCTCATGAAATACTAGATTTTTTGAGATATATATAGCGGTCTTGTTGTCACAAAACATAGGTAGAGGATGATTGTAAACTTCTCCTAAGTCCAGTATGAGAGCCTGTAACCACTTTAACTCACAAGTGGTTGACACCATACTCCAATATTCAGCTTCTACACTGGATCTGGAGACAACTGATTGTTTCTTGCTCTTCCAGCTCACTAGGTTTCCTCCTATGAATGTGTCAAAGCCCGATGTGGACTTGCGATCACCTTTGTTTTCAGCAAAGCTAGAATCTGAGTAGGCTTCAACCTTTAAATGACCATTTCTCAGAAATAGTAGTCCCTTACCAGGTGCCACTTTAACATATTCCAATATACTTAGGGAAGACTGTAGATGACACTCTCTTGGAGCTTGCATGAACTGGATAACCTTGCCTATAACATAGGAGATGTCGGGTCTTGTTATAGTGAGATAAATGAGTTTGCCCACCAGACGCATGTACCTTATAATATCTGACACAAGAGGTGAGTCGTCTATCATGGTTTTATCTTCTCCGGTAACCATGGGGCATCGATCAGGTTTATCCCTAGTCAACCCTGTCTCTTGTAGAAGATCAAGAGCATACTTATGTTGGGAGAGAACCAAAGAGTTGGGCTTTCGAGAGATTTCTATCCCCAAGAAGTACTTTGGGGAGCCCATATCCTTCGTGGCAAGGTGCTGACGGAGATGTTTCTTTGTCAGCGCTACCCGAGCTTGGTCATCACCAATGAGAAGAATATCATCCACATATGCGACAAGAACCACCAGACCCAGGGTGGTTTTGCAAATAAATAATGAATGATCGGCAGAGCTCCTTGTGAAACCAACAGCTGCCACAATACTGTTGAACTTATCAAACCACGCCCAAGGGCTTTACTTTAGGCTATAGATAGCCTTCTTCAGCCTGCATACACGTGTCTCCCCTGAGCAACATACCCATGAGGGTTCTCCATGTAGACATCCTCTTATAGATCACCATAGAGGGCATTCTTGACATCCAGTTTTTAAATGGGACAATCCTTGTTAACCGCCACTGACAGGAGAACCCGGATAGTGCTGAGACGAGCAATGAGAGAGAAAGTGTCAAAATAATCAACGATATAGGTCTGAGTGAAGCCTTTAGCGACCAAGCGTGCCTTGTATCAATCCATACTGCCATCCGGACGGAACTTCACCACAAAGACCCAACGACAACCCACAACATCGGTGCCTAAAGGAGGAGGAACTAGGGTCCATGTACCCCGTTTAGTGAGGGTGGCGATTTCCTCATCCATGGCCGCCTTCTAGTGAGGAACAACATGGGCGTCCTAGTAGGTGTAGGGAGTGGTGGTGGCAAAGATAGCTAATGCAAATTGCCTGCGAGAAGGGGTAAGTCCAACATAAGAAATAACAATAGCAAGAGAATGTTGGGTACACGCCCGCACCCCTTTGCGAAGAGCAATGAGAAGATCCAGGCCGTCGGGTTCAATAGTAGCTGGTGCATCCGCAGAGGAGAGAGGTTGCCTGGGAGCAGAGAGAGATGTCAAAGGCAAAGAGAGAGGAGGAGGAGATGGTGGACGCTGCATAAGAGGAGAGGACTCGATGGGCATAGACGGGATGGAGGAGTCTGTCGGAGAAGCAGGAATAGCAGGAAGAAGGGAGGAATCGTGAGAAAAATAGGATGCATTCTCAAAGAATGTGACATCTGCTAAGACGAACTGCTTCTGAAGAACTAGATCAAAACAATATTAACCCTTCTGAGTGGAAGAGTAACCCAAAAAGACACACTTGGAGGCACATGGAGAGAGTTTGTAACGAGTGGCGGAGGGAGCATGTACAAAGGCCGTGCAGCCAAATATTCAGAGAGGTAAAGGGAAGGGATCCTTGCCCGGATAGAGAATGGAGAATGGTGTCTAGCCACAGATAATTGTTGAGGGAATGTGATTGATGAGATGGCAGGCGATAAGAATGGAATAACCCTAATAGGAGCGAGGAACCTGTATTTGAGTCATGAGCATTCAAGTGACGTCAAGGAGGTGACGGTTTTTTCATTCAGCCACGCCATTTTGCTGTGAGGTATATACACAACTCGTTTGATGAATTATGTTATTTTGAACACAAAAAGAAGAAAAATCATTACTAAGATAATCTTTGGCATTATCAGAACGAAGAATTTTAATAGACGCATCAAATTGCGTTTAGATCATATAATAAAAAGATGTCCATACAGATAATAGTTCAGAGCGCTCTTTTAAAAGATACACCCATGTGCACTGAGAGAAATCATCAATAAAAGTTACAAAGTACTAACTATCCTGACCTATAGTTAGGGTAGGGGCAAGACCCCAGAAATCAGAGTGAACGAGATCAAAAGGACGGGAAGAGCCACGACCTTGCTTCGGCGGGAAGGAGGAGCGGTGATGCTTTCTAAGCTGACAGACGTCACAGTTGAGAGGAGGACAGTGCGAAGGTAGATGGGGCAGAAGTTGACGAAGAAGTCATGGAATTGGATGACCAAGGTGAAGATGCCATTGTAGGAGATCCGTAGATGAAGAAGAAAAAATGGACAGAGCAAATACGTTATCGAGGAAGTAGAGGCCGCCGCTCTCAGTCCTAGTAGCAATCATCATTTTGGAGCTCGGATCCTGAAAAGAACAAGAAGAAAGAGTGAATGTGACGGAGCATTGTAGTTGCTTGCAAAGAGAAGTAACAGACAATAAATTACATGGAAACTGGAGCACGTAGAGGGTGTCTGCCAAGCGAAGAGATGGAGTGAATTGAACCACTCCCATCCCATTCACCAGTGAGGGAGAGCCGTCCACAATGAAGATCGGGGGAAACCGATCATATTTTTCTAGGAGAGAAAAACACTGAGGATTGCCGGTCATATGATTGGTAGCACCTGAGTCAATCAGCCATTTACCTTGAGTCACCACATGGGCACTACCTGAAGACATGACCACCGAGGCGGACTACTTCGAAGAGGAGGTGGAAGCATCGCTAGAAGGGCGAAGATGTGGATGCTTCATCAAGAAATAATCAACCGTATGGCCAGTGCGGCCATAGTGAGAGCAGAGAAAGCGGGAAGGTCCACGTCTGTCGGATTGATGGCTGGGATCACCAGAGCCACCCTGCTGAGTATGATGAGCATAGGTGTTGGGGAGCGGTGGGGAGGATAACAGTGGACGTTAAAGCAGAGAGTTAACAGCAGCGATGCGGGCAGTACTGGAATCCAAGGTGGGAGAATCCGCCTCGCCAAGGATCTGTTGACAGATCATGTCATAGGACTCTGGAAGATGTAGAAGATAGCACACAACTAGAAGCTCCAGTAAGTGCTTGTGTTGCTCGGTCAGATCCACAGAGAATGGACAGTTCTGAAGAATTTCGGCTCCAAGAGCCTAAACTTGTTGGTGCAGTAAGAGACGTGGAGGTACGGTCAAAGAGGTCCGCATACAGAGTATAGATGCGAGACGTCTGAGCCCCCTTAGAGTAAAGAGCGGCTAGATTAAGCAAAGCAGCCTTGACCGTTTCTTCATGGCGGATGACAGGGAGGCACTCATCAGAAAGGCCGTCAGCCAGCCACGCGCAAACAAGATCGTCACTAGCATCCCAGTCATCAAAGAGATCGGACTCTTGAGGAGGTGGGTCATCAATGAGATGATTCCGTTTGTGTTGTGAGCAAAGTAGAAAGGTGAAGGAAACACTCCAGTCCGGGTAGTTGCAACCGATAAGTTTTGAAACGGTTCCAAGATTGCCCGACAAAGTAGGAGGAGGGTGTTCCACAGTAGTAATAGAAGTAGTAGAGGTATCAGAGAGAGTCATGGAGAAAAGAGCAGATAGAAAGGAAGCCACTAGAACAGGGAGAAAGAAGCCGCACGGACAGGTAATAGGCTGCATGAAAGCAGGTCGCGCGGACAGGTCGCGAAGAAAGATCGCGGGCAACAGTTTGCCCAGACAGGCAAGAGACCGCACGAAAGCAGGTTGCGAGCACAGGTCTCGAAGATAGAGCAAGAAAACAGATCGTAAAAATAGACTGCGGAGCGAAAGGGAGCCCGCGAAAATAGGTCGTGTGCAGAAAGCGAGAAGCCGCGCGGACACAGATGGGGTCGCACTAAAGCAAAAGACAGGTCGCGAAGACAGGTTACGAACAGAGAGGTCAAGGCAAGGAAGAGAATGAAACTGCGCGGACAGGGCACAAGAGAGAGGGGACAAACCGCACAGACATAAGTGCTCACAGAAACAAGCAGAAAAAGATCGAGTTCTCTGATACCATGTGCAAACAGAAAAAGATAAATCGAAAATTGGACAATAACAGAGTTTTTTTTCCAAAAATTACATCTATTACAAAGGTATGACCTCTATTTTATAGAATGGAAGAGAAGGGAGAGAATACAAATAAGCAATGTGAGACTAAATACATTTATGGGACTAGCGGCTAGACAAACCCAGACCGCATAGGTCGCGCGGTTAGACAAGGAGATTTAACCGGCCGACCACACATATAAGAAAAGACAAGCCGCTAGAGCAGACCGCCAGACCGCCCGGTCTCCAAGATGCCCAGATGAAGCTGCCAGACCGCTCGGTCTCTAATCCGCTCAGGTGAAGCCGCCAGACCACCCAGTCTCCATATTACAATAGAGGAGTATTCCTTGGAGGGCTTCGCCCCAGTGGATTCTACTCCGTACTGATGAAAGAAACTATCCCAAGCTACCCAGACCTTGTGATCCTCGTGGAAGCACGGATAGCAGCAGATGAAGCTATCAAAGCCCATCATCAACAGTTCGATGGAGACCAGAAGCGCAAGTGGAATAGAGAACAACCCTCAAAAGCCCGGGAAGGAAGATTTCAGGAAGAATACTGAAATGGTCAGCGACGGCGCGATTTCTAGAGGGACCAACAATCCTGAGAATACACTCTGTTGAACACCACTTGCACGAATGTACTCTATACCATCCAGAACGAGCCGGCTCTGCAACGCCCCAAGCAGCCTCCCCCAAATTCCAGAAGCGATCAATCAAAGTATTGCGAATTCCATCGGGGAACTGGTCATACCACAGAAGAGTGTTTAAGACTAAAAGACGAAATCGAGCGCCTAGTTCGCCAGGGAGTCCTAGGTAGATTTTTGCAAGGGCTCCAAAAAGATCAAAAAACTCCCCTAGGCAGGCAAGAGATCAGCAGGATGCCCGACAAGGAGGAGCCAATGGCAAGAAGATAATCGGAAACATCAAAACTATCGCTGGGTCGCCAATTATCTCTACCAGGATATTTTCGATAAGTGCCCGAGAGGACTTTCACAAAGACGGAGGATGTAAGCAAGACTCCACCATACCTTCGGAGATGATGACCTTGAACAAATCCAGATACCCCACCAAGACCCTTTTGTGATCAGAGCAGGAATCGGAGATCCCTGCTACAAAGTCGAAAGGATACTCGTTGATAATGGAAGTTCAGTTGACGTATTATTCCTCTCCACTCTTCAAAGTATGAAACTTACAGTACAACATCTTACGCCAGTGGCCGGACCCGTCTACGGCTTTAACAACCATCCAGTCTAAGTGCAAGGGATGATAACTTTACAAGTGACTATGGGAGAGTTTCCAAGGCAGGTTACGCACGTAATCCAGTTCGTTGTAATAGACTCAAGCTCGCCCTACAACGCAATCTTCGGAAGGCCTATCAACTCGATCTTTAAAGCATTTCCTTCGATCCCGCACCTTGCCTTGAAATTCCCCACTTGTGGAGGGACAGGAGTTGTGCATGGAAACCAATAAGTTGCCAAGACGTGCTACTCTAAGCATGCCCAACCAATAGGAGTCGTAGCCTTGAATATCAGTGACTCCTTATTTTTGAACTCCCTCAAAGATTCTTTTATCATTGTTGAAGTATGAGACCGGGCGGTCTGGCGGTTTAAGCCTGGCAGGTTGTAGACCGCACGGTCTAGCGGTTACTCTCCAGCGGTTTGATATCCAGGCTGTTGTTGTTTGTAGTCCGGCGGTCTGGCGGTCTGGCGGTTTATCTCCGGTGGCTTGGAAACCGGGCGGTCTAGCGGTCTCCTATCGCATCTCCCTCTCTTGCTTCTGGTATTGTCAAGCGGTTAGCCCATTGTCTAACCGCGCGGCCTGTTCGGTCTGTTGTTCTAGCCGCTCAGATTCTGTATAGCTTTAGTCCCACATTGTTAGTTTGTACTCTCTCCTCTCTCCTTCATTCTTTAAATGGGAGGCCATACCTTTGTAAATGATATCTTTTTGAATAATAAAAATTTCAATTATTCAAGTTTCCAGCTTGTTTTTAATCGTTTGTTTGCTACTTTCACATGGTATAAGAGGAATCAATCTCCTCCTGATTCTGTGCAGCCTCTCTAACCACGTGCCCTAACCGCGCGGCTTGCTTCTTCTCGCGACCTGTCCTCGCGGCTTATTTCTTCCGCCAGCTTGTGCCCTGTTCGTGCGGCTTCCTTCTCTCCTTGTCGTTGCCCTTTGTGTACGTGACCTCTTTGTTTCCCCGTCTTCTCGCCGTGACCTGTCGCCATAATCTGTTAGTCTCCAAGCGGATCGTCCTTCTGTTCGCGCGGGCTACCTTTTAGCCGCTCGACTTCTTTCCCTTTACTTGGTTCTGCGTCTTGGTCGTGGCTATTCTGGTCGCTGGTGTCTGACATCGTGACCGCTGTCGAGATCCTGTTTCCTAACTGTGTGGCTTGTTTCCTAACCGCGCGGCTTCCCGTTACTTTCTCCTATGGCTCCTTCTGAGACTTCAACTGCCACCACCCCTGTCGCCAATCCAGCTCCACCTCCTCCTCCTACGGTTTCTAAACTTGTTGGTTCCAATTATCCAGATTGGAGCGTCTCTTTCACCTTTCTCCTTCGCTCTCAGCGCAAATGTCATCAGCTCACTGATGAGCCTCCTCCTTAAGACTCTGCTCAATTTGAGGACTGGGATGCGAGTGATGCCCTTGTCCGAACTTGGCTGGCAAACAGCCTCTTTGATGAATGCCTTCCCGTCATACGCCATGATGAGACGGTCAAGGCCGCGTTGCTTCACCTTGCTGCTCTCTACTCGAAAGGGGCCCAAATATCTCGCATTTATACTCTCTATGCGGACCTCTTCGCTCGTCCTTTCATGTCTCCTGTTGCGGCTTATTAGCAAGTTCAGGCTCTTGGCGCCGAGATCCTCCATAATCGCCCCTTATCCGTGGACTTGGCCGAGTAGCACAAACACTTTCAGGAGTTCCTGGTTGTTTATTATCTTCTCTGACTCCCTGAGTCTTTTGATAAGATCCGCCAACAGATCTTGGGCGAAGCAGAGTCTCCCACCTTGGATGCCACTGCAGCTCGCATCGCCGCTGTTACTTCGCTGCTCCAGCGCCCTCTGTTGTACCTCCCTCCTCCATAGGACTCCTATGCTCACCAAGCTCAGCGGGGTGGCCCTAGTGGCCACAGCCAGTCTGGCATCCACGGTTCGTCCAGATTCCTCTGTTCTCACTGTGGTCGTACCGGCCATTCTGTTGACCGCTGCTGGCAGAAACATCCTCATCTTCTCCCTTTTGGTGACACATCTTCCTCAACCTCTACCTCCTCTCAGCCATCTGCCTCTGTGGCCACGACCTCAGGTAGTGCTCACGTCATTACCCAAGGTAAATGGCTGATTGACTTTGGTGCTACAAATCACATGACCGGCAATCCTCAATGCTTCTCTCTCCTAGAAACGCATGATCGGTTACCCCCGATTCTTATTGCAGATGGTTCACCGTCCCCGGTTCATGGGACGGGCACGGTTAAAGTCACACCGTCGCTTCGCTTAGCGGACACCCTCTATGTCCTGAAGTTCCCTTGCAACTTATTATCAGTTACTACTTTATGCAAGCAACTTCAATGCTCTGTCTTATTCACTCCTACTTCTTGTTGTTTTCAGGACCCGAGGACCCAACAGACGATTGCTACTGGGACTGAGAGCGGCATCCTCTACTTCCTCGACAACGTTTCCGCTCTGTCCGCCTTCTCTTCCTCTTCTACCGATCTGCTTCAATGGCATCTTTTCCTTGGACATCCTCTTCCTCGGATTCTTCGTCAGCTTCTTCCCCACTTACCTCACACCAGTCCTCCGCTCGACTGTGATGCGTGTCAGCTTGGCAAACATCACCGCTCCTCCTTCCCACCGAAGCAAGGCCGTCGTTCCTCTCGCCTGTTTGATCTCATTCATTCTGATGTCTGGGGTCCTGCTCCTACTCTCACCATTGGTCGGGGTAGTTCGTACTTTGTAACTTTTATTGATGATTTCTCTAGATGTACCTGGGTATATCTATTAAAAGATCGCTCTGAACTACTTTCTGTATGACAATCTTTTTATTATATGATTAAAACTCAGTTTGATCTTTCTATTAAAGTACTTCGCTCTGATAATGCTAAAGAGTATCTCAGTCATGAGTTCTCCTCTTTTTGTATGCAACATGGTCTTATTCATCAGACTAGCTGTGTTTATACCTCCCAGCAAAATGGGGTGGCGGAGCGTAAAAACCGTCATCTTATCGATGTCGGTCGCACCCTCATGACGCAGATGCAGGTGTCTCTCTCCTACTAGGGCTATGTTGTTCTCCTCGCCTGCTATCTCATCAATCGCATTCCCTCCACGGTTCTCCATGGCAAGACCCCCTTCTCCATTCTCTACCCGGGCAAGGAACCCTTTCCTCTCCCTCTACGTATCTTTGGGTGTACGATTTTTGTGCATGCTCCTTCCGCTACCCATGACAAGATTTCACCCCGTTCCATAAAATGTGTCTTTTTGGGTTACTCGACCACTCAAAAAGGCTATTGTTGCTTTGACCCTGTTTTGCGCAAATAGTTTGTCTTCGCAGACGTCACCTTCTTCGAGAATGCGTCCTACTTCTCTTCTCAATCCCCCCTTCCTCCTAATGTATCTGACACTCAACCATCACTCTGTGTTCCTTCCACGCATATCGACATCTTCCCTCCTTTATCATCTCCCCCGTTGTCTCCTCCTCTCTTTTTTATACCCCCTTCTCCGCAGCCGTCTCTCTTGTCCCGGTCCAGCTTTCTCCGCCACAGACGCTCCGGTCCCTGAGACACGAGTCGACCTAGATCTTCCCATTGCTCTTCGCAAAGGGGTGCGGGTGTGTACCCAACACCCGCTTGCGGTTGTTGTTTCCTATGATCGGCTTACTCCTTCTCGCAGGTGTTTTTATTTGGCTATCTCGGCTATTACCACTCCCCGCACCTACCAGGAGGCTCTTGTTATTCCTCATTGGAAATCTGCCATGGATGAGGAAATCGCCACTCTTACTGAAAGGGGTACCTGAACCCTTGTTCCTCCACTAGTAGGTACTGATGTGGTTGGCTGTCGCTGTGTGTTTGTTGTGAAGTTTCGCCCAGACGGCACTATGGAACGCTACAAGGCCCGGCTGGTGGCCAAGGTTTTACTCAGACCTATGGAGTTGACTACTTTGATACTTTCTCCCCAGTTGCTCGCCTCAGCACCATCCTGGTTATTCTCTCTGTGGCCGTCAACAGGGATTGGGCTATTTCTCAACTTGATGTCAAGAATGTCTTTCTCTATGGGGATCTTCAGGAGGACGTCTACTTGGAGCAACTTCCTGGGTATGTTGCTCAGGGGGAGACACGAGTATGCCAGTTGAATAAGGCCATCTACGGCCTAAAACAGAGCCATCGGGCATGGTTCGACAAGTTTAGTGGCATTGTGGCTGCCATTGGCTTTACAAGAAGTTCGGCCGATCACTCATTGTTTATTCGCAAAACCGCATCGGGACTTGTGGTTTTGGCGGTGTATGTGGATGATATTCTTCTTACCGGCGATGACCAGGCTGAGGTGGACTTGAAAAAAAACACCTCCGTCAACTCCTAGTCACGAAGGATATGGGCTCCCCAAAATATTTTTTGGGGATAGAAATCTCTCGGAAGCCCGACTCGTTGGTTCTCTCCCAACGGAAGTATGCTCTTGATCTTCTACAAGAGGCAGGATTAAACAGTGCCAAACCGGCTTGGTATCCCATGGATACTGGAGAAGACAAAACATGGACAGATGACTCACCTCTTATATCCAATGCCACGAGGTATAGACGTCTGGTGGGCAAACTCATTTATCTCACGGTGACCAGACCCGACATCGCCTATGTTGTACGCAAGGTCAGTCAGTTCATGCAAGCTCTCAGGGAATATCATCTTCAATCTGCCATAAAGATATTAGAGTATGTCAAAGCAGCACTGGGAAAAGGGCTACTCTTTCAGAAGCATGGTCATCTGAGAGTTGAAGCCTACTCAGACTCAAGCTATGCGGATGATAAAGGTGACCGTAAATCTACATCAGGTTTTTGCACATTTTTTGGAGGTAATCTTGTGATCTGGAAGAGCAAGAAGCAGTATGTTGTCTTAAGGTCCATTGGAGAAGCCGAATACCAGAGTATGGCATCAACCACGTGTGAGTTAAAATGGTTGCGGGCTCTCATGCTTGACCTAGGAGAGGTCTATGACTATCCTCTGTCTATGTTCTATGACAACAAGGCCGCTATAAACATATCCAAAAATCCGGTCTTCTATGAGAGAACGAAACATATAGAAGTCGACTGCCATTTTATCCGAGAAGAGGTCTTGAAGAGACAGATTTTCACTCCGTTCGTCATCTCCGACAAAGAGTTGGCGGATATCTTCACCAAGCCGGTTTCTACTTCCTTCTTCCACATTTGTGACAACCTGGGCATGATTGATATCTATGCTCCAGCTTGAGGGGAGTGTTGAAGTATGAGACTGGGCGGTCTGGCGGTTTAAGCCTGGCGGGTTGTAGACCGCGCGGTCTAGCGGTTACTCTCCAGCGGTTTGATATCCAGGTTGTTGTTGTTTGTAGTCCGGCGGTCTGGTGGTTTATCTCCGATGTCTTGGAAACCGGGCGGTCTAGCGGTCTCCTACCGTATCTCCCTCTCTTGCTTCTGGTATTGCCGAGCGGTTAGCCTATTGTCTAACAGTGCGGCCTGTTCGGTATGTTGTTCTAGCCGCTCAGATTCTGTATAGTTTTAGTCCCACATTGTTAGTTTGTACTCTCTCCTCTCTCCTCCATTCTATAAAAGGGAGTCCATACCTTTGTAAATGATATCTTTTTGAATAATAAAAATTTCAATTATTCAAGTTTTCGGCTTGTTTTTAGTCGTTTGTTCGCTACTTTCACAATCATATTTGAAAACTATGACAAGTAAGAACCACAAGAACAGACGCGTATAGACAATCAGTTATTTAAATATTATGTTTTATTTTTAATAGTGTCCGACTAGTTTAAGGTAAGACTAAGCCGCGGGCGATCCCCGTGTGAACTAAGTCGCGGGCGATCCCCTTTCAAACTAAGTCGCGGGTGATCCCCGTGCGAACTAAGCTGCGAGCAATCCCCATGAGAACTAAGTCGCGAGTGATACTCGTGCAAAAGGTAAGACTGTGCATGCAGTTTGAATACAAAATCTATTCACCGAACCTGTCTTTATGCCAGAACGTCGTCAGGGCCTGCCTCGCTCACGACCAAGCCGTGAGCAATCCTCGTGCGAACTAGGCCATGATTGATCCTCGTGCGAATTAAGTTACTAACCAACTACATGCATAATTATAGCCCCCACAAAGCAACACTACGAGCCAAATAGTGCTTAGGCAAGAGAAAGGACACAAATCTCATTACAACAACATATAAATACATGCGCAAACGTGCTAGTCAACAATCGTCAAACAAAACAACGACCTACTGAAAAAGCAAAAAATGCAAACAAACACTAATACAAAAAAATAGTGCCTCTACACGTCAGTCGCGTCAACATCAGAGCCCTCGTCGCCAGAAAGGTCATAAAAGTTGAGGCCAGATGAAAGTCTTGATTTCAAGAACAACTAATCACCTAGAGGGGGGTGAATAGGTCCAATTTAAAAACTTAGGCAACTTATTGATTAAAATGACACAACAATCTTATCACAATCAATATCAGCACAGTACACAACACAGTACACAACACAGTATACGAAGATTTATAGTAGTTCCCCAATTGGTAGGTACATCCACTTTTCCCCCTTCGCCTATCTAGCAGTATACTAGATTCAGCCAAACTTCCTTCTATCTTTCTCAGATCCTTAGATCGTACGGCTTAGAGCCCAACTGGCTCCTACAACTCAGGTGCAAGCCCTACCACTCAGATCACCAAGATCCTACAACTCAAGTTCTTCCCAAGAACTCTACCTCAGAGTGACTCCACACTCCTACAGCTCAGGCAATCCTGCCCTACCTCAGTGTGAATCCACACACCTACAACTCAGGCAACTCCTGCCCTACCTCAGCCTTTATAACACAGGCTTACAACTTAGGCCTTAGCCTTACCACTAAGATTCAAAATGAATCTTACATAGAAATATTCAAGATAATGAATTATAGACACCAGAGAAAATTCTCTGTGTCTGTCCACCTGGACCGAGCAGATGTCAGCCCTAACTTCGTCTTCCCAGCAACAATATGGTACAACGATCTTGAAATGATGCCCCGCTTGTTCTGGAATCAACTAGTAGATGAATTTGCTTCTTCTTCTTCAAAAATATCTCCCGATCTAGACTGAGCAGATTTCAACCCTTCCTTCTTCTTTGATCCAGCGAATTGATCTTCAGATTCTGGCTCGGCTTGGATCGAGAAGATAACTTCAGCTAGGGTACGCCTAGGCTGATTCGTCTCTCTCAGAGGATTACTCTAAACCTGCTAGAGTGGATGTTGATTGCACCAGCAAACTCAAAAGCCCTTCAGATTTGAACTTGAGGTTCTTGGCTTCTGCAACAATGGCAGATGAAGACGACGAACTCTGCTTCTCGTTTTTTCAGAAATTTAATCAGAAATTAATCCAATAATCATTCTTAGATCTCGATATCTTCTGCTATTTATAATCCCGTCACATTGGCGAGATGATCGACGCGTGTCTCAGTTTTAACAGTGGTTAAAACCTCAGCTTTATTAACTTGAGATCTACTGTAGACTAACGACGACGTTAATGTCGATTTGCATCGAATCTGAACTTTATTGAATTGTTGACTTTGTTGAGTCAACATCATTCTGGACTTAGCCAATATCAACTAACTTTTATGAAATCCCACATTCGACGAACTTCAAGCTCAACTCGACGAAATCTGAGCTTAGCTTGACAAAACAGTGAAGCTGAGATCGACAAATTCTCTCAGCTCAGTTCTTTCTTCTGGTGAAGGCTGAGGTTGACGAACTTCGAGCTCAATTCGACGAAACCTGAGCTCAGCTTGACGAAACAGTGAAGCTGAGATCAGCGAATTCTCTCAGCCCAGTTCTTTCTTCAGGTGAAGGCTAAGGTCGATGAACTTCGAGCTCAGTTCGACGAAACCTGAGCTCAGATTGATGAAATCGTGAAGCTGAGATCGATGAGTTCTCTCAGCCCAGTTCTTTCTTCAGGTGAATGCTGAGTTTGACGAAATATGTACTCCAGTCGACGAAATCCGAACTCCGGTTGATGAAATCTGAACTCCGGTCGACGATTTTGATATTTGAGTCCTTCTTATAGGTAAAAGCTGAGATCGACGAACTCTGAACTCCGGTCGACGAAAGCTAAGCTCGGCTCGATGAATGGTAGACTCAGCGATTCTGTACTTAGAAATTTCTTCAGCTTTGCTTGATGGCATTGAGAGCATTGAGTGAGCTTGCCTCACTCAACGATTCTGGACTTAGCCAATTTTCTGAATTCTTCACAGTAAGGCTATGACAGGATAACCTTGACTAAATGCTTTTAGCTGTATGCCGTTGAGTAAGTTGAGCTCACTCAATGCTTCAGGACTTAGCCCAATTTCTGCCTTTGCAATACTGTCAGTTTTGACTGTCTGCCTTCTCTCAGCACTATTAGCTGAATGGCGTTGTGTAACGACCTCATCCGTTAAATAACATATAATAGAAGGTCCGGTCGGGGCCCCACACCATATGACACAAAATAGGTGGCGAGCTTATAGGTTAATACCAAAATATATTCGCGTCCTAACTCAGAGCATGCTAGTGGAAGACTAAGATTAATATTGAATTCAACAGACACGAATGTCCACTATATATATAAACAACCACATTTATATATATCACCCAAAAAGAATGTACACCAAATACACAAAAGTTTGGCCTAACGGCCTTATAGTTAAGCTTCACAAGTGTGGATTACAAACATCAGCGCGCAGGCCAGCCACACATGAACATAATAAAATTCTTCGCTCAGCCTTTGAGGTCCAGCAGCAGCAGCAGTAGGGGCTTCAGCCCACTATTTCCCGCTCGGCTCTCCAGCACCTGCACAAGGATAGTCCACCAGAATGGTGGCAAACAAGGCAACGGTCAACATTCAGCTGACTAATTTATAACGACCCTACCCATTTCCCAGGGCAGTGGAATTCCTTCCCTGCAGGCATAACATTTCACAAGAAGATATATCATAAGATGTGCACTCACGCACAATCAATATATCACAAACGTCGGTCACGCGGCCCAACGCTCCGTGCACTCAGGGCACATTCTTGGTATACTGGAAAGCTGGGGTCCTACCACCGTTCATGGTCCGAAACCCAATGGTAAACTTGAGCATTATGCTCTGCAAAGACTTTAGTCTTAATGGCATGAAGGCCTAATACTCTCATTATTTGATCTTGACGAACACCACTATTCCAGACACTCATGCCAGACAACCATAACGCGGATACAGTTCATGTAACGCCTCCATCCGTCATATGGACATCCACCCCAAGTTGATACTTACCTGCATGAGTTTACAATGGAAAATGAGTTCCAACATGTGGTGCAGGGTGAGAGTAGTGTTGATACTTACCTGCATGAGTTTACCAGGCTGGGGCAGTGGCTCAATCCAATTCAGCCCGTCAGCACCTGCATATGGACATCCACCTCAAGGGTGATAAACAAAGCAACGGTCAACATTCATCTGACCAATTATAATGATCCTACCCTTACCCGGGGCAGTGGTTCCTTCCCTGCATGCATCGCAATCACAACATATATATTTATATATCACAACAAGTGCTCCCATGCACAACATCAACACAAATGCCGGCCTTAGTGATATACGCTCCGTGCACTCAGGGCACGCTTACGGTGTACCAAATTATCCTTGGTACCACCACCGATTAGAGTTCTTAACTTGTTGGCTATGGGGCATTAGTCTATTACAACACGCATGATGGAGACCCCCTCGCCCATCCCAATAAGAGGTGTTAACCTCACGGAAAAAATTGAGCATTCTAGATCGACCCACCATTGTAGTGAAACAACCCGAGATTTGGACCGCATCCCCCCATTGCATTGCCACCAATCGATCTCTCATAACGCAGGTACAGGTCAACACTTTACCGTTGCTCAACTCGTCAATAGCGCACATCTTGATGCGGGTCGGCTTTCCCTTTCCTGTTCAGCACATAACTCACTCAGTGCACACAATACAAGGAGCTCACACAGAGCTTCCTGGGTATTTTGGAAGTACTCACAATTCACAGGAACCCTCAGAAATCCATGCACATGCCAAAACAAAGACTTCACATGTCCAAGAAGGAAGATCGTTACCCTTGACGATCTCTTTGGAGCCATGGAAAACTAGCCGGATGAAAAGCACCACAACGGCCTTGCCTCCACGGATCTGGATTCGGCTCGCGATTAGAAACTCTAAAGCTCCACCAGCAGCCGGATTCCTTCTTCCTCCTCCTTCCTTGCTCTCCCTACTCTCTCACACTTTAGAAAGAGAAAGGCTTGAGAGAAATGAGAGTTTATCCCTCAAATCCCGACCTTAATACAGCAGGGAGAGTTCTGGACCATTGGATCCTAATTGAAGGAAATGAACGGTCATGAATCGCCCTGAAATTACTTTCCTAAGCCGAACACGGCTTGTGACACGCCCGTGTCACAAGCTGTGTGCTATACACAGCTTCCGACATGCCCGTGTCCAGCCCGTGTTTATCATTCCTCACAGACCTAGCCAAACACAGAGAAGGACACGACCCTTGACACGCCCATATCACAGGTCATGTGCCCAACATATCTTGCCTATCAAGGATCATCGAGTGCATTTCATCGAACTCATAGGACATGGACATGGACACGCCCGTGTTACAGGTCATGTGCCCTCTCGACAGCACAGATCACAAACCAGAGCAGGACACGACTTTGGACATGCCCGTGTCCCTGGCCGTGTTGCTAACATAGAGCAGGACATGACTTTGGAAACACCCGTGTCCCAGACTGTGTTTCTCAACCTACTCAGCTCACTCATAATCGAGATTTGGGGCGTTATAATCCTCCCCTCCTTACAAGAAATTTCGTACCAAAATTTGCATACAATACTAAGGAAACAACAACCAAGATGTTAAAACATAACATTTTATGTTCTGTACAACATAAAACAAAAGTTGTTATACAAGTTTAGACAAATAGTTCGGGAAATTCAGCACGTATGGTCTGCTCTCGCTCCCATGTTAGCTCCTCACGGCCACAATTGTCCCATCGGTCCTTGACCATCATGATTGTCTTGTTCCGCAACTACTTCTCAGCTTTATCCTCGATCCGAATGGGCCTAACCTTCATTTTTAGCCCAAATTCGACTGGTATGCGATCATTTGCATTCACTTGAGCTGGATCTTTTACGGCTTTTCGAAGCACTGATATATGGAACACATCATGCAATCCACTCAATTCTGTCGAAAGAGCTAGCCGATAGGCAGCTTCTCCAATTCGCTCCACCACTTTAAACAGATCACGATATCTCGGACTTAACTTTTTCTAGCGTCGAATCCTAGACACGCCTTTGAAGGGCTTGATTTTCAAATATACCCAATCGCCAATTGCAAACTCAACGTTTTGGTGTTTGGCGTTGTAATACTTTGCTTGTCTATCTTGGGCAATCAGTAGCCTCTCTCGAATAGAGCGTATCGTCGAATTAGCTTCTTTGACTTCCTTACGCTTATATAATTTAGATTCTCTTGTTTCCTCCCAATCTAATGGTGTACGACATTTTCGACCATACAAAGATTCAAACGGTGTCATACTTATGCTCGTTTGGTAGCTATTATTGTAGGCAAACTCTACCATATAGAGATGATCTTCCCACCTCTTACCAAAATCCAAGGTACACATTCGGATCATATCCTCCATCGTTCGGTTGGTCCTCTCAGTCTGGCCATCAGTTTGGGGATGAAAGGTCGTACTGAACGTTAACTTTGTTCCCAACAACTGATGGATTAGCCTCCAATCATTCGAAGTGAATCGCCTGTCACGGTCACTTACGATGCTACGGGGAACACCGTGCAATCGTACGATTTACTTAACATAAAGTTTTGCCAAGACTTCCACTGAATCGTCCCTTTTGTTTGGAAGTAAGTGAGCCACTTTAGTCAATCGGTTTATGATCACCCAAACTGAATCATTCCCGCATTGAGATCTCGACAAACTGTGCACGAAATCCATCGAAATATCATCAAACTTCCATTCCGGAATAGGTAATGACTTCAAGAAACCTCCAGGCTTCTGACATTCTTCTTACACCAAGGCACATGTTTGACATTTAGCCACATAATGTGTTATATCTTTCTTTAACCCTGGCCACCAAAATAACTTTTTCATGTCTTTGTACATCTTTGTGCTCCCTAGGTAAATTGAGTATTTTGTAAAGTGAGCCTCATACATCAATTCTTCCCTTAGCTTACCCATACATGGGACGCACAAACGACCCTCTTTTTGCAAAAAGTCGTCATCCCAGGAGAATTGGTCATTTGACCCATCCACTGCATAGCGTTGTAGACTTTCATCAAGTTCCGTTGCTCGCCGAACCCTGTCCGCAAGGTCATATTGCACCTTTATCCAGTTCAAGCATGCATTTGCTGTGGAATTATTGTCAACACAAGATATCTCTAACTCTTCCAACTCCTGGATCAGACGCTCATCATGCATCTGTAACCAATTTGACCTTGACGGAGTCCTACGACTCAAGGCATCTGTGACCACATTTTCCTTCCTGGGAGTGTAGTGAATATCAAAGGTGTAGTCCCCGAGGCACTCCATCCACCTTCGTTGTGGCATATTGAGATCATTCTGATTCAATAGGTACTTTAGGCTCTTGTGGTATGTAAATATATACACTTTTACGCCATATAGATAGTGACGCCACAATTTAAGTGCAAAAATGCCAACTCTAAGTCATAGAAGGGATAGTTTCGCTCATGCACTTTCAACTGGCGTGAGCCATAAGCGATCACATTTCCAAACTCAAGAAGAACGCATCCTAAGCCGCTCCCTGAAGCATCACAATAAATCTCGTAGCCGTCTGTACCGCATGGCGATGTCAAAACAGGCGTCGTGGTCAAACGATTCCTTAGCTCTTCAAAATCTCGCACGCACTCCGGCGTCCAAACGAACTTCTAATCCTTCCTCGTTAATGTGGTAAGAGGCAAAATGATCCGTGAGAAGTTTTCTACAAAACGTCTGTAGTAGCCTTCCAGTCCAAGAAAACTCCTGACTTCGGTCACCGAAGACAACACTGGCCACTCTCGTATGGCTCTTATCTTTGACGGATCCACCACAATGCCCTCTTCACTTACCACATGGCCAAGAAAAGCCACTGACGACAACCAAAACTCACACTTTGAGAACTTGGCATAGAGCTTATTTCTCCGCAGGGTATGCAACACCATCCGTAAATGGTTCGCATGGTCAGCTTGAGATTGCAAGTACACTAAGATATCATCAATGAAGACGATCACAAACAAGTCCAAGTACTCTCGGAACGTTCGGTGCATTAGATCCATGAACACTGATGGCGCATTACATAGCCCAAATGGCATTACAGTGAACTCATAATGACCATAGTGTGTTCTAAACGCTGTCTTGGGAATGTCACCTTCCCGAATCCTAACCTGGTAATAACAAGATTTTAATTCCAGTTTAGAATATACGGTTGATCCCACTAGTTGATCGAACAAGTCATCTATTCGTGGAATCAGATACTTATTTTTCTCTGTCAGCTTATTCAATTCGCGATAATCGATACACAACCGTAGACTACTGTCCTTCTTTTTCACAAAAAGAACAAGTGCGCTCCAAGGTGACATACTTGGGCGTATGTATCCCTATTCCAGCAACTCTTGTAGTTGGACTTTCAGTTCTGCCATTTCCTTTGGCGCTACCCGATATGGCGAGCGGGCCACAGGTTTCGCACCTGACACCATCTCAATAGTGAATTCAATCTCCCGCTGGGGTGGTATCCCAGGAAGATCTTTAGGAAACACATCAACAAACTCCGATACAATCAGAACGTCATTCACACTGGCCTTTGGCTCAACAGCCTGAATAAGCGTGAAGAATAACTCCGCGCCCTTCCGAACAGCATTGACGACTTGGAGAGCAGACATCAAAATCCCGCTCACTCCTCGCATACCAGCGAATTTAGTCTCAAGCTCAATATTCTGGCCTAGTGTGATCTCCTTTGAATTGCAATCAATAAAGGCACGCTGCTCTGAGAGCCAGTCCATACCAAAGATCACATCAAATTCCGATATCGGTAGCACAGATGCGTTTAAGCAGAAATCTCGACTTCCTATTTGTACTTCCACGTAACAAGTCCTGTCTGCACGCATCACACATACATTTGGTAACAACACCTTTATACTATCTGTCGTCATATGACTAGGTACTCTGATTCGTGATACGAAGTCCTTAAACAGAAATGAATGTGAAGCACCCGTATCAAATAGTGCTCTCGCTGGATTGTTCCGAATCAGGACAAAGCCTAAGACAAACACATCATACACAAGCTACACACAAGGTATGAAATATGAAAAGTACGCAATCAATATCTTAGATCATACCTATGATGACGTCACTTTGCTTTATGGCCACCTGCTGACCAATATTATATACTCCGGTCTGCGCCTGGGATGCAGAGGACTCCACCACTGCCTTTCCCTAATAATTATATGACGCTCCTGCCTTCTTTTCCACCTTTGGAGGACCAACCCGACAGTCACGGGCTGGATGTCCCACTCTACCACATGTATAGCACGTACGAGACTCTTTCCTCGAAGTTTCCCCTGACACAACTGTAGAAGGAGCCTGTTCAGAAGACTTGGATCTCTTGCTTCATTTCCTTTGATAGTTCAATTTTCCAGAACGGGGCACTTTGAACTCGAACTTTGTCACAGCCAAGTCCCTTTTTCCTTGCACCCGCTTCAATTCCTTCTCCAACGCACAATCTGTATCCACCAACGCTTGAAACCCCTGGTTCACCGAACTTGAGAGCAGGAATCTCAACTCATCCTGCAACCCTTCGTAGAACCTATTGGTTTTACGTTGTTCATCAACGGAGATAGATCCCGCATAGCGTCCTAATCGTGTAAACTCATGCAAGTAGGTATCAACACTACTGTCTCCTTACGTTAGAAGCTGGAACTCATTTTCCATGGTGATACGTTATGCTACTGGCAGGTGCTTTGCCAAGAATAGTTGCGAAAAATCCTCAATCGAGACTTCTATTAATTTCCTACCTGCTAAGTGGTGCAATTCGATCTCGTCCCACCATAGCCGAGCCTCTCCTTCCAACAAGAAGGTGTCCAAGGTGACCTTATGATCTTCCTCTATCCTTATCGCCATCAATATGCTCTTGATGCGCGAAAACCAATCCTCCGCCTGCGTTGGGGATCCCATACCGGTAAACGTAGGAGGATTGAAGCTCATAAACTTCTTCAACTGCCGTTCAGCGGCTCGAGGATCAACAGCCTCAATAGGTTCTGGCCTTACACCAACTCGTTATGGCACCAATGCTGGCTGCGCCTGCCAGTAGGCTGTGCATGAATAATTGCAAACAACGCCCCAACAACTAAGCGTACTGTTTCTGCATAAGGAGGAGGTGTAGGCACCTCAGCTGGTGTCGCATTCTCATTAGAACGCTGGGGCTCATACTGCCCAACACCACTACGAGTCACCTATAGGTGAACAAGATACACTTTAGCGACCTTGCACAAGCAATAACAACAAAATAGGAACGTGCAGGTTCCTCAAACAGGTGTATTTGCATTCCTTAGTGGACATTCTTGAGTTCATTAATGTTAAAGCGGGTCGCACTTACACATGCTCGCCACCCCACAAAAGAATTCGACCACAAATTTGAAAGAGGAAGACCGAGATAAGTCGATACCAAATTTTAACGACCTCATCCGTTAAATAACATATAATAGAAGGTCCGGCCGGGGCCCCACACCATATGCCACAAAATAGGCGGCGAGGTTACAGGTTAATACCAAAATATATTCGCGTCCTAACTCAGAGCATGCTAGCAGAAGACTAAGATTAATATTAATCTCAACAGCCATGAATTTCCACTATATATATAAACAACCACATTTATATATATCACCCAAAAGGAATGTACACTAAATACACAAAAGTTTGGCCTTACGGCCTTACAGTTAAGCTTCACAAGTGCGGATTATAAACATTGGCGCGCAGGCTGGCCACACATGGACATAATAAAATTCTTCGCTCAAACTTCGAGGGCCAGTAGCATTAGGGGTTTTAGCCCACTATTTCCCGCTCGGCTCTCCAGTACCTACACAAGGATAGCCCACCAGAATGGTTGCAAACAAGGCAACGGTCAGCATTCAACTGATAAATTTATAACGACCCTACCCCTTTCTCAGGGCAGTGGTATTCCTTACCTGCAGGCATAGCATTTCACAAGCAGATATATCACAAGATGTGCACTCACACACAATCAATATATCACAAATGTCGGTCACGCGGCCCGACGCTCCGTGCACTCAGAGCACATTCTTGGTTTACCGGAAAACCAGGGTCCCATCACCGTTCAAGGTCTGAAACCCAACGGTAAACTTGAGCATTATGCTCCACAACCACTCGAATGAGACTTTAGTCTTAATGGAGTGCAGGCCTAAGACTCTCATTATGTGATCCTAATGAATGCAACTATTCCAGGCACTCATGTTAGACAAACATAAGGCGGATATAGTTCAGCCCTTGCCTGTTGCTCAAATCGCCAGTTCAATGTCTAGACTGATGCGGGTCGGCATCCCCTTGTCCGTTCAACACAAAGCCTTTCAAGAGCTCGCAGCTCACAATAGCCATACTGTCCACCAAGGACTGGATTCACAATACAAAAGGGAGTTAGTGTCAGCGTTCCTCGCGATCGCTAGGCGGATTCAACAGAAGCTCTCTTTCTGCACCCAAACTCAACCCACACCCTGTAGCATCCTGTAGTGCCAGAAAACTGGTCTTTCATAGCATTCAACGCATGAATTACGAGGGTATTTTCCTAGAATTCTCATTCCAGTACTTCCTGTTACTCCACTTCACAGGCACAACCCACCGACTCCACAAACTACTCGTTTAAATGTGGAATCTTCTCCGGTGCGCAAAATAAAACATCACAAATCCAGACCAACCTGTCCAGATGGGCTTCACACAGCATGCCTATTCCGTACTACACATTTCCGGATCTATATGCAAGACTTGTTGGGGATTTCAAGAATCAACCCAAGGGAAATCTTTCAATAATCCACCTTTTGGTGGGAGAAATTCATGCACATGCAAAAACAAGGACTTCACATGTCCAAGAAGGAAGATCGTTACCCTTGACGATCTCTTTGGAGCCATGGAAAACTAGCTGGATGAAAAGCACCGCAACGGCCTTGCCTCCACGGATATGGATTTGGCTCGCGATTCGGGACTCTGAAGCTCCACTGGCAACTGGATTCCTCCTTCCTCCTCCTTCCTTGCTCTTCCCACTCTTTCACACTTTAGAAAGAGAAAGGCTTGAGAGAAATGAAAGTTTATCCCTCAACTCCCGGCCTTAATACACCAGGGAGAGTTCTGGACCGGTTGATCCTAATTGAAGGAAATGAATGGTCACGAATCGCCCTGAAATTACTTTCCTGGGACGAATACGGCTTATGACATGCTTGTTTCACAGGCTGTGTGCCTTAAGCGGCAAAGAAACCGACTTGACCTGACCAAAACACGGCCCTGTGACACGCCCGTGTCACAGGCCGTGTGCTAGACACGGCTTCAGACACGCTCGTTTCCAGCCCGTGTTCATCATTCCTCACAGACCTGGCCAAACACAGAGAAGGACATGGCCCTTGACACGCCTGTATCACAGGCCGTGTGCCCAACATGTCTTACTTCTCGAGGATCGTCGAGCGCATTTCATCGAGTGCAGTTTGCCGAACTCATAGGACATTGTCGTGGACACGCCCATGTCACAGGACATGTGCCCTCTCGACAGCACAGAGCACAACCCAGAGCAGGATATGGCTTTGTACACGCTCGTGTCACTGGTCATGTTGCTAACACAGAGAAGGACACGACTTTAGACACGCCCGTGTCCCAGGCCGTGTTGCTGAGCCTACTGAGCCCACACATAATTGAGATTTGGGGAATTACACGTTGAGTGAGCTTGTCTCACTCAACGCTTTTGGACTTAGGTAGTTTTCTGAGTTTCCAGCTCCACCTTGAGTCCATGTGTAATTGTCTCTTGAACTAGCTGTCCAATCATTATGACAAAGACTAACTTATATGCATGAACTTAACCATACATCAAATATAACTATGTCTATCTCATTGACACGTTTGACATCATCAAATCAGGGCTATTAGGATCAATGGACCCAACAATCTCCCCCTATTTGAAGATGTCAAAACCACTGATCAATTACCTTAGTCAATGAGATACACATTACACGGGCAATAAAAGCATATTCATATTAAATTCAGTGAAATTTATTTTACCTACTCCCCCTGGATTGCTGCAGGGTGAGTTACACCTTAGAGGATTACCTCTTAGCTTGATCCTTTCTTGCTTGATCAACCTCGTCTCCCCATGACTTCTCCCCTTGTGTATCTTCGATGAAGGAGCTTGATCCTTTCTGATAGTCATCTTCTATCTCTCCCCCTTGAGCTTGATCAACCGAAGGTAAACATGACATCTATCTCTCCCCCTTTTTGACCCCTTCAAATAGTCTGGAAGGAGCATCAGGTCTTTTTCTCCCCTTGTGTTCTCCCCCTAGCTGATGTAGATGAAGTCAGGATTGCACCTGATACCACTTGACAGCACTTGAAATTCAATATCATTGGAAATTCTCTACACCACTTGAAAAGACTACTTGAAAGTCTCTTGTCCTGCAGCTGATGATACCACTTGAGAAAAAGCATCTTCTCTCACCTTGCTTTCCACTAGGTCTACAGCACCTGTAAAAATAACAAACATGTACCAAGCATAATACCTTAGGGAGTACCTGAAGCTATTCTAAGTTCAACATACCCAAATCAATTTTGAAGGTGTTGAACTTGGCTTCATCTAGTGAGTTAGTGAAGATATCAGCCACTTGCTTGTCAGTGGAGACAAACTCTGGGCAAATGTCTTCTTTCTCAACATGCTCCCTAATAAAATGATACTTAATTTCTATGTGCTTAGTCTTGCTATGTGAAACAGGATTCCTAGCAATAGAAATTGCATTAGTAGAATCACAATATAGAGGAGTTCTACTTATCTTAATGTCATAGTCTTAAAGCTGATGTTGTATCCACAACAATTGAGCACAGCAGCTACCTGCTGCAATGTACTCTAACTATGTAGTGGAGATAGCAACACTAGTCTGCTTCTTACTGCTCCATGACACCACTCTTCCACCTAGAAATTGACATGTACCAGTGGTACTTTTCCTGTCTTCCTTGCAGCTTGCAAAATCTGCATCTGAAAATTCAGTTAGATCAAAATCTCTATTCCTAGGGTACCATAGACCAAGATCTGGTGTCCACTTAAGATACCTTAAAATTCTCTTTGCAGCAGAATAATGAGATTATTTAAGGCATATCTGATACCTAGCACAGACACATGTAACATACATGATGTCAGGCCTACTAGCCGTCAAGTATAGAAGGGAGCTAATTATCCCTCTATACAAAGACTCATCAATAGGTTTCCCTGCCTCATCTTTGCCTACAGGCATACTTGACCTCATTGGAGTTCTCATGGTGGAGGCATTCTCCATACCATATTTCTTAATTAACTCTCTTGTGAACTTAGACTGGGATATGGACAAGCCATCATCAGTCTGTCTTACTTGGAGTCCCAAGAAGAATTTTAGCTCACCCATGCTGCTCATCTCAAACTTTCCTTGCATAAGTTTGGCAAATTTCCTGCAAAGGTTGTTTTCAGTAGATCCAAAGATAATGTCATTGACATATATCTGGACTAGGATGACCTTGCCCTTAGTTTCCCTTAGGAATAGAGTCTTATCTATTTTCCCCCTTGAGAATTTGTTCTCAATGAGGAAAGTAGACAATGTTTCATACCATGCTCTAGGGGCTTGATTCAACCCATATAGAGCTTTCTTAAGCTTATAAACAAAATTAGGAAAGTGAGGATCTACAAAACTTGGTCGTTGATCCACATATACTTTCTTTTTTAAGTCTCCATTCAGGAATGCTGATTTCACATCTATCTGGAAGACTTTGAATCCTTGATAGACAGCAAAAGTAAGGAATAACCTTATTGCTTCCAGCCTTGCTACTAGGGCAAAGGTCTGGTCAAAATCTATTTCTTCTTCTTTCATGTATCCTTTTGCCACCAATCTTGCCATATTTTTGACAATAATGTCATTCTAATCTAGCTTGTTCCTTTATATCCACTTTATTCCTATGTCATTATGTCCCTTTGGTCTGGGAAGCAGCTTCCAGACTCTACACCTTTTGAACTGGTTAGGCTCTTCCTGCATAGCTTCAATCCAGTAAGAGTCTTTGATAGCCTCTTCAAGCTTCTTGGGCTCTATTTGTGATAGTAAGCTTGAACATAGAGCTGTGTTGATGATCTTGCTCCTTGTCTGGACACCATGTCTTGCATCACCAATGAATTGGTGTGTTGGATGCTCCCTCAGATGTCTCTCAGTTAGAGGCATTCTTGCTTCATCTTGTTGTTCTGCATTGTTCTCAGCTGGCTGAACTTCATTGTCTTCAGCTGGCTGCACTGCATTGTCTTCAGCTAACTATTCCTCATCCTCAGCTTGTGAGTCTTGAGCTCCCTCTGCACAACACCTATCTTCTTCCTTATCTTGTCCTACTGGATCCATTTCCCTGATGGTAAGCTTGTCCATCACATCCTTTAAACTTGCAGAACTAGAAGAGGTGTTTGACAGCTCACAGTTAATTAGGTTTGACTCATCAAAGACAACATGTACTAATTCTTCTACAACTTGAGTAGTCAAGTTATAGATCCTATATGCCCTACTATTATTGATGTACCCAACAAATATCCCTTCTTGGGACTTGGCAGCAAACTTAGTCACATAGGACTTACCATTGTTTAGAACATAGCACTTACTACCAAAAATCCTGAAGTAGGATAAGTTTGGTTTTCTGCCTTTTAGAATCTCATAGGGAGTCTTCTCGTGGCTTTTGGTGATGGAAAATCTATAAAGGACATGACATGCAGTGTTTACTACCTCATCCCAGAAATATTCTGGGAGAAATGTTTCACTTAATAAGGTTCTACTAGCCTCTATGAGAGTTCTGTTTTTCTATCAGCAATCCCATTTTGTTGGGGTGTTCTAGGAGAGGAGAACTCTTGATGAATCCCAAGCCCTTCACAGAATCTTATCATACATTCAGACTGAAACTCAGTCTCATGGTCACTTCTGATTTTGACCACAGTACTATTAAGTTCATTCTGAATTTGCCTAACAAATGTCTGGAAGACATCAGGGATTTCAGATTTCTTCCTTAGAAAGAACATCCAGGCAAATCTGAAAAAGTCAACAATAACCACAAGGGTGTAGACTTTCCTACATAGACTATGAACTAGCATATGACCAAATAGATCCTTATGCAGGAGGTATAAACACCTCACTGATTCATTGGTATCAAGGCTCTGGAAGGAGGTCCTAGTCTGCTTGCCCTTTTGGCATGTTGAGCAGATACCCTCCTTGATGCACTTTACCTTAGGACCATTTCTCACTAACTCTTCACTAAAGAGTTTGTCTATGGTCTTGCAATTCAGATGAGCTAGTCTCTTGTGCCATTGGATACAATGTGAAGCTTTCTCATCTGCAACTAGGTATATAGTAGAGTCCTTACTCTCGCAAACAAAATTGAGACAATAGACATTTCCTCTCATAGTGCCTGTTAAGATGACCCCTTGGTCACTTGACCTCTTAATTTGGCACTCATCCTTGAGGAAAGAAATGTCATAGCCAAGATCACATAGTTGGCTTATGTTTATCAGGTTATGTTGCAAACCTTTCACATAAGTTACTTGTGTGATAGTGATTATGTCATTAGATATCTTACCAAACCCTTTGGTTACTCCTCTTTCTGAACCACCAAAGATGACTTTGGGTCCATTTTCAACTGGAGTGTACTCCTTCAGCATGCTCCTTATTCCAGTCATGTGTCTGGAACATCCACTGTCCAAGTAACATATAGGGGTATGGCCACTTAGACTTACCTGCAACAAATAAATCATTTTTACTTAGGACCCCAATTCTTATTGGGTCCTAGGTGCAGGTTAGACTGAAATTGAACATGCCTACCTGCAACTCTTCTGACAGGTAAGATGACCTTGTCTCTCTAGACACTCTTATTGTGTCAGCAATCAATAGCATAGTGTCCTATTTTGCCACAACACCAGCACTCATAAATGTTGTACCTTCTTTTAAGGTCTGGCTTTACAGCATAGCAGTCAGCAGCTCTCATTCCATCAGGTACAATAGACTTTTTCTTAAGTCTTACAGCCACAGCCTGATTTGTATGGAAGTAGAGGTACTAGGGATATCTTGGACCCTATCAGCAACTGCCTTATTTTCAGAGTGCAAGCTCCTGATAGCTTCAGATATACTCAAGTCTGGTGTGCTGACAAACTTTCCTTTAGTCTGATTGTGGACTGACAGACTTTGAAAATGGGCAGCAGCCTTATTTTTGAGTGTTGGGGCTGGTACACCAAACACAAATAGTCCAGGATGAGCCATTTGGATTTCTTTATTGGCTGCCTTGTAAGCACTAGCACCCTTGCCATTCCTAACACCATACTCCCAGTTACCATAAATGCTCTCATGGTCATACCTGTTAGATGGTAGCACCACTTTCCTGGAAGGAATTGGAGGCTTGGAGGCTAGTGGCTGCACCTAGAGCTTTGCCCTTCCTTTTTGAATGGGCAGCTCTAGTTCTCCCTTTGAAGTCTAACCCCTTCTTACCCTTTTGGGAGGAGAATGAATCAATCAAAGGCAATACTGAACATGGCTTTGAGAACTTAGCCACTAGCTCCTTCTCCTTTTGGATTTTACCTTCAAGTTTCATAATGTGATCATTTTTGAAGGTGATTGTGCCCATCTGAATAATAGTGATGTTTTTTAGCTTGCTGACTTCTTTTATCTTCAGTTTTAGCATGTTTGTTGAGTCTGAAATAGCAAGCTTCAGAGAGGCAATCTCCTCAGCCTATTTTTTGGCTAGGAACCTACTTCTCTTCAGTGCTTGCAAGAGTTCACCATAATCATCAATCAATTTATTGACATCTCCTTCAGATTCAGAACCATGTTCATCTCTTGATGCAGATGCTTCTGATTCTGGACTAATTGCATAATCTGACACAGAAGCTGTAGAATATACCATACTAGGGCCAGGTTACTCCTGACTGGGTCCTTCCTCAGTCAAAGCCATCAGCCCAAGGCAATGGCTAACTTCTTCTCCTTCTTCAGATCTGGTAGCATCATCAACTCCTCTAGTTATTGCAGCCAGCATCTCTAAGAAGTCTGCTTTTATAGATTCTTCTTCAGTAGTAAATAGCCCAATGTAGGCTTCAGCTTCATCTACCTCTTCTGAATCTGATGACGAGGAGTCAGTCCAGCTCTTTTGCTTCTTGGAAATAAAGGACTTATCCTTCTTACCCTTCTGCTGATGTTCCTTCTTTCCACCAGCATCCTTTCTTTTGACAGGGTAGTCGACTATGATATGCCCCGACTTGCTGCAACAATAACACACCACTTTAGAAGAAGTATATTTACTTGGTTTAGAGCCATACCTATCCTCTTTAGAGGATTTCTTCTTGCACTTGTAGTAATCTTCCTTAGGATAAGAAGAAGAGGATGGTCTGCTTCTTCAGTGCTTCTTCTTCATAAATTTCTGAAATTGCCTAGAGAAGGCAGCAAAGTCTTCATCAGAAATATGGCAGTCTGATGTGCTAGTTTCTGAGCTTTCTGACTCAGAATCAGCAACTCTCCTTGGTGGAGAAGGAATCTTTCTCCTGCTCTTCCTTGTGGCTTCAGCTTTGAAGGCCACTAACTTGTCTTTGATTATAGGCTTGCTGATTTTCTCCTCATCCTTTCTAGCAATTAGCTGCATTTCATAAGATAACAGCTTTCCAACATGGTTGGTGGTGGAGTGTCTGCAAGTCTAGCTACTTCTCTGATGGCACAGATTTTTGTGTCTAAGTCTTTAGTTAAAGACCTGAGGAACTTGTCATTCAATTCATAAGTGCTGAAGACTCTGTCATATGCCTTCAACTCATTCACAATTCTAAAAAACTTCTCATAGAACTCAGCAATGCAATCTGACTTGTCCTGCCTGAAGCTTTCATACTCTTGATTGAGCATGGACTTCCTGTCCTCCCTCACTTCTTCAGTCCCCTTCATGTAGACAACTAGTGTGTCCCACATCTCCTTAGATGTCTTGTATTGGACTAGGTTTTGGAAGATTAAGTCATCTATGACATTAACAATAATGTTTTGTGCCCTCTTATCCAATGTAGCTAAGATGATTTCATCTTTAGTCATCTCAGAATACTGCATTGGAGTCTTTAGATTTGCATCAAGGACTGATGTCTTTATTGGGATGAATGGTCCTTCATGTACTGTGATATATATCCTAGGATCAGATGCTTTCATGAAAAGTCTGACCTTTTCCTTCCAGATGTCAAAGGTCTCCTTCCTGCAAAGAGGAAGTTTCATGGATCCAAGTTCTTTATGATTCTCACTTGAACCCATTTTGGCCTTCTGATAGCTGCCCATGGAGATAAAATCAGACTGTTAAATCTATATTGAGGAACCTCCCTCTGATACAACTTGAAAGTCTTGATTTCAAGAACAACTAATCACCTAGAGGGGGGGGTGAATTGGTCCAATTTAAAAACTTAGGCAACTTATCAATTAAAGTCCCAGTACAATAATCTTATCACAATCAATACCAGTACAGTACACAACACAGTGCACAACACAGTACATAACACAGTACACAAAGATTTATAGTGGTTCCCTAATTGATGGGTACATCCACTTTCCCCTCTTCGCCTATCTAGCAGTATACTAGATTCGGCCAAACATCCTTCTATCTTTCTCAGATCCTCAGATCTTACAGCTCAGAGCCCAACCGGCTCTTACAACTCAGGCGCAAGCCCTACCACTCAGATCACCAAGATCCTACAACTCAAGTTCTTCCCAAGATCTCTACCTCAGAGTGACTCCACACTCCTACAACTCAGGCAATCCTACCCTACCTCGGTGTGAATCCACACACATATAACTAAGGCAACTCCTGCCCTACCTCAGCCTTTATAACACATGCTTACAACTCAGGCCTTAGCCTTACCACTCAGATTCAAAATGAATCTTATACAGAAATATTCAAGATAATTAATTACAGACACAAAAGAAAATTCTTTGTGCCTGTCTACCTGGACCGAGCAGATGTCAGCCCTAACTTCGTCTTCACAGCAATAAGATGATACAACGATCTTGAAATGATGCCCGACTTGTTCTTGAATCAACTAGCAGATGAATCTGCTTCTTCTTCTTCAGGAATATCTCTCGATCTGGACTGAGCAGATTTCAGCCCTTCCTTCTTATTTGATCCAGCGAATTGATCTTAAGATTCTGGCTCGGCTTGGATCAAGAAGATAACTTCAGCTAGGGCACGCCTAGGCTGATTTGTCTCTCTCAGAGGATTATTCTAAAACTGCTGGAGTTGATGTTGATTGCATCAGCAAACTCAGAAGCCCCTCAGATTTGAACTTGAGGTTCTTGGCTTCTACAACAATGGCGGATGAAGACGACGAACCCTGCTTCTCATTTTTTCAGAAAGTTCATCAGAAATTAATCTAATAATCATTCTTAGATCTCGATCTCTTCTCCTATTTATAATCCTGTCATATTGGCGAGATGATGTACACGTGTCTCAGTTTTAACGGTGGTTAAAACCTCAGCTTTATTAACTTGAGATCCACTGTAGACTAACGGCGACGTTAATGTCGATTTGCATCGAATCTGAACTTTGTTTATTTATTGACTTTGCTGAGTCAGCATCATTCTGGACTTAGCCAAAATCAACTTACTTTTCTGAAATCCTGCGTTTGACAAACTTCAAGCTCAGCTCGACGAAATATGAGCTCAGCTTGACGAAACAGTGAAGATGAGATCGACGAATTCTCTCAGCTCAGTTCTTTCTTCAGGTGAAGGCTGAGGTCAACGAACTTCGAGCTCAGTTCAACGAAACCTGAGCTCATCTTGACGAAATAGTGAAGCTGAGATCGACGAATTCTCTCAGCCCAGTTCTTTCTTCAGGTGAAGGTTGAGGTAGACAAACTTCGAGCTCAGTTCGACGAAACCTGAGCACAGCTTG
Organism: Platanthera zijinensis; assembly: GCA_039513925.1. Lineage (NCBI taxonomy): Eukaryota > Viridiplantae > Streptophyta > Magnoliopsida > Asparagales > Orchidaceae > Platanthera > Platanthera zijinensis. The sequence goes on from CM077092.1 coordinate 13,516,918, forward strand.
ATGAAATAGTAAAGCTGAGATCGACGAATTCTCTCAGCCCAGTTCTTTCTTCAGGTGAAGGCTGAGTTCGACGAAATCTGAACTCCAGTCGATGAAATCCGAACTCCAGTCGACGAAATCTGAACTCCGATCGACGATTCTGATAGTTGAGTCCTTCTTATAGGTAAAAGTTGAGATCGATGAACTCTGAACTCCGGTCGATGAAAGCTAAGCTCAACTCGACGAATGGTAGACTCAGCGATTCTGGACTTAGAAATTTCTTCAGCTTTGCTTGATGGCGTTGAGTGAGCTTGCCTCACTCAACGATTCTTGACTTAGCCGATTTTATGGATTCTTCACAGTAAGGCTATGACAGGATAACCTTGACTCAACGCTTCTAGCTGTATGACGTTGAGTGAGTTGAGCTCACTCAACGCTTCTGGACTTAGCCTGATTTCTGCCTTTGCAATACTGTCAGTTTTGACTGCCTGCCTTCTCTCAGCACTATTAGCTGAATGGCATTGAGTGAGCTTGCCTCACTCAACGCTTTTGGACTTAGGTAGTTTTCTGAGTTTCCAACTCCACCTTGAGTCCGTATGTCATTGTCTCTTGAACTAGTTGTCCAATCATTGTGACAAAAACTAACCTGCATACATGAACTTAACCATACATCAAATACAACTATGTCTATCTTATTGACACGTTTGACATCATTAAATCAGGGTCATTAGGATCAATGGACCCAACACCGTACACGTCGCATCCCAAGCTCTTACTAACAAGACTAAAAGCCTTCGAGACTCCACGCTTGAGGGCCAACTCTCGAACATCTTCCATTTGAGGCTCCACCTCCTTGCTCTAGATCTCCTCGCAAACTTCTCGCTGATCAAGCATCAATCCCGTATGTAATCCAGAGACTCCATATACTCCGCAAGGCCAGTAGCCTTCAACTCTGACACACGCCTATCGAAAGACAGGGCCTCCACTTGGGACTTCGCCGCACCAAGCTCTGTCTCCAAACGAGAAGTATCCCCTTGAGCACATTTCAGCATCTGCATAGTCCTCTCCATTAGAGACTTCTCCATTTCTAGGGAAGTCTGAGTCTCCTCCAACTCCACCTTCAACTTCGACCCTATCCAGAGAAATCGAGAAACATCTCGATCATGATCATTCTTCAAAGCGACAAGAGAGCCCGTCGTGTCTTGAAAGTTCTCCTGAAGGGCCAGATATCTGTCCTTCAAACTCACATAATGTTCATTTCAGGTGATGGCAATCTGATCCTAAGCCTTGATTTGCAAAAGAAAAGAGAGAAGTCAGTGTAATACAACAATAAAGCAGAGCCAAAAATGATCAAGCTCACTTACCACTTCATTCATCGCCTTCAAAGAATAAGATAGCCTCGGAGCCATTGCCTCCGCAGGAAAAGACTGGGGGAAGACAAACCAAGCACCTGAACCTCGGGAGGCGAACCGTCACGGCCACCGCAAGGAGAATCATCACTCGGAGAAGACAAACAAGGCATTGATCTCCCGCAACCTCGAGAAATTACAAAGGCCTTTCGTTTTCGACTATAACTCAAAAACGTCACAGCAGTCTGCCCAGGGACTGAAGAAAGGCCACACCGCAACAAGCGCTTCTCTTCCACGAACGAAGAAATACAGAACAGACGGTTAGCCAGCTCATGAGGCTCTGAAAATCCAAGTACTGGAGTGAACTCCCGCTCCTTTCCTTTTTGGCGACAGCAACGGTCAGACAACGCATTCCACAGCTCCGGAAAGCCCCAAGAATTCTTGTCATAACCAAACAAAGTATATCCGTGGCGACAGTCTATCCGAACTTCAAAATCAAGCCAACTCTTGTTGCTGCAAATCTTCACCCACTCGCCACCGTCAGAGCAAACATCTCACCAGTCCCAAAAGCAATCCAAAGAAAGTTTCTCACCATGCTCGTGGAATAAGACAACAAACCCCATAAACGCACTACACCCAAGGGAGTGAACTAGGAAATCGACACGCCGCAAAACTTCAGAATCTCAACCACTTCCTCGCACTGGGGGAACCGAAATCCCGATCTCAAGGTAGTCTCATAGATCGTCAACCATCCAAGAGGACGATTCTGCACCCTCTCCTTAGCACGCGGTATCCTCACTTCAAAGTCAGCAGAAAGGCCGAATCTACTCCTCCAAATTGCAACTTGGTCCTCGGTAAGAGAAGAGCAAAGACGCATCGGCCGAGCAGTAAGTTTCGAGCCCTGTCACAAAGTGTAAAATGTTAGGCTAAAAAAGCCTAGCCAAAAGCCATTCGCGCATGGCCACAGACGCACGCGTAAGACAACACGGACGCCCAAGAGCGCACGCTGCTTGGCCCGTGCACGGCCAGGCGCGTGCCCCGCGCTCGGGGTCGAGCGCGCCCAAATGCGCGTCCGCGCACGAGATCGCGAACGCCCGCGTGACTAGGCGCGTGCTCGCACGACCTGGCGCATGCATGTGGATGCTCCAGCACACCCACGCGCGCGCGGATACGCCCGCCTGTGCACTCGTGTGTGCACCTACGCGCGACGACGCGCAACCGCATGTGCCCACGCATGCAACTGGTCTAGTGCGCACTTACATGCACGACTAGCCACGCGCGTTCCAGCGCAGGCGCGACTGCCCACAACTCTGCAGGGTGCCCACACGCCCTCTAACACGTATCTACGCACACGGGCTCGCACACGCCCATACGCACCCCGCGCACCGTCGCGACCACGAAAGCAACAACTTCCTCCCTCAGGCATGATTATTGTTTCTCCTATATCAAAATAAATACTAACATTTTTTGCCCGAGTTTGCAGGGCATAGCCGCTCGCCAGCGCAAGTCCGTCACCATTCGCCACCATCGCCGCCATGAAAGTGAACAAAACAAGATCCTTGTTTTTTCCGTCTGAAGCGGCCTCGTGCAACAAGGATCTGGGAGGAAATTGTTGCGGATGAATCCCATTTTATAGAATATAAGGGGTGCACATTGCCACACACACATGATCTCCACCCAAAAGAAGTGGGATCATGGGTTTGATCGCGCACACGATCACCGCACCCGATCCTCCCGCACACCGATCTCATTATGCACATCAAAGGAACCGCCACCGACGCCACCCCGCCGGCTGCCGGCCGTTGCCCCATCCCGATTGCTGCCTTGCGGCCAAGGGGCGGTCGCAGGACGCACCTTCCTTGGCCGCCGCCTCGCGGCCAAGCTGGTCGCCCCTCCTTGGCCGCCGCCTCGCGGCCAAGGGGCGGCCAAGCACGCTGCCCCTTCTTGGTCTCCGCGTCGCGGCCAAGGGGCGGTCGTCGGCTGCCCATTCCTTGGACGCCGCCTCACGGTTAAGGGGCGTCCAATCCGGCCGCCCCTCCTTGGGAGCCGCCTCGCGGCCAAGGGGCTGCCGTCGGCTGCCCCTTCCTTGGTCGCCGCCTCGCGGCCAAGGGGAGGCCGCCGGCCTCCCCTTCCTTGGTCGCCGCCTCCCGGCCAAGGGCGGCCAAGCCGTCCGCCCATCCTTGGCCGCCGCCTCGCGTCCAAGGGGCGGCCACCGGCCGCCCCTTCCTTGGCCGCCGCCTCGCGGACAAGGGGCGGCCAAGCCGGCCGCCCCTCCTCGGCCGCCGCCTTGCGGCCAAGGGGAGATCGTCGGCCTCCCCTTCCGCGGCCGCCGCCTTACGACCAAGGTGCGGTCGGGCCGGCCACCCCTCCTCGGCCGACGACGACCTCCCCCGATGAAGGCAGCGGCGCGATCGCCGGCTGCCCGTGGAGGTCCGCTCCCGCCGTCCGATCGAGGAGAAGTGTCCTCAGCAGTTCGATCCGTGCATAACCACCCACTAACCACCGGGTTAGTCTGGGGATTTATTTAATACTTTAATATTTTATTAATAGAGGTCTCCAAATAGCAGGATACGCGCATCGAGAACTATCGTAGAAACATTTATGAAGGTGGTTACAGTGTGCGGATAGCCGCGTAACCACCGTAACCACCTCCCGAAGCCTATAAAAGGAGCCCCAGGCCTCCTCAATTATCATCTTTTTCTGATCTTTCTCTTCGGAGTCTTCTTCTTCCTCAGGTCGAAGTTCTGTCAGTTTCCTCCTACGAGCCACCTTCGAGCGACACCCGAGCCACAAGCGGGTCAAGTCGCAACCACTCGGCGAAGCCAAATCGCCCAAGTTCCAAGCCTCCCTAGCAACTGCAAGACCAAGTGTGCCGCCTCCTATCCAGAATCAGCAAGTCACTATCCGAAGATCACCGGCGCAAAGCGCAATCTGTAACAACTCCCGGCGCGACGGCCTATCGTCTGCTGCGTTCAAAGTGCTCTCTCACCCCATAATTATAACGAGAGGTGGCATGTCACCCTCGACTTCACAAACCAGCTGTAACCCCCAGGAAATAGTGGATTTTGACCGACACAAACCCCGGTCACGTGATTTTTTACCCAGTTGAGAGGTTTTTCACGTTAAAGTTGCTTGTGTACAATCAACCTACTCTTTTGACTGTGCGCGCGCTCGACCGTCCCGAGAGCTAAGATGGTCCAAGAATTCCGGCCCGACCGGAACGTCAAGTTGGTCCGCAACAAATATAAAGGTACATTTACAAAGCAAATAAGCTCCAGTAAACTTTTATTATGATTTAAATCCTAATTAAGGTTTAAAAATGTTTTTAATATTTTCATAAATAGTTTAGAATATCTTCTCTCAATTATTCGTGGTGGTTAACTTTAGTACCTTACATCATCACACCTTATATATAAACTTATTAAAATCATTTTATTAACCCCTTGCTTTGTCATTTAATTTGCTCATGCATAATATAAAATTATATATATTCAATCAATAAAATAAGCGTATATATTGCAATATATATTAGGTTAACCGACATGTGTCAATAAAAGAAAATATAATAAAAAAAATGTATGTATTATAAATTCAACCTTCCCTTCCAATCTTCCATAGTTCCCTTAAGATTTAAGACCTTGTAAACTCAATACAATTTTCAATCATCATACCTCCACTATGCACATATTTATATGAAGCTTCTCTCAATGAGCTTCACCTTCATTTTGTTTGTTCATCAAAATATTTTTCCTAGCTGAGGAAGAAACTAATATATAGGTTTATCATTTAATTTAAAAGTACATACAAAAACTCATACACACCTTTATTAGACTTATGTTTTGTTTGGCGCAATGTTTTGATCTCTCCGTTTAGGAAAAACGCTGGCGCACGGCGGGTAACCAAATGGCTACCGACAGCGTTTGCTCCGTTTAATTTGCACCTGTCGCGCCATGAGAAATGGAGGAAAACGGAGGGATTCCAACCGCGGGCTTCCCCCTCCGGTTTCAAAAGCACTCCTCCTCTTGCCGCCTGAGCAAAACGCCAAATCAAACGAAACCTTAGACTCCGTTTGGCATGGTGATGGCGGTCGTAAACACATGACTTAAATTGTCATTCGTTAAGGATCACCTAACAAACATCATTTGTTTGAACATAAAAATGAATGAAGTTCCTTAAGTGAGCGTTAACGAATGACAATTTAACCATCATGTTCATGACTGCCACCACCATGCCAAACGGAGCTTTATTATGTGAAATTAAGATTATTTGATATTTCTCTGCATAATATATGTATTTGCCTTCTCACTCAAATTAAAACTCATATTCACCTTGTTAGAATATTGGAGATATTATGTCTCATTTACAATTCTTTGTGTTGTAACGACATTAATTAATATTCTTTTCAGTGCACATTTGGGTGCTTGAGGTACGATGATTTTGTAGGAAAGTATGTGTAAAGCTTGCCTATATCTTTTAAAATCCTTGTACAAAGTAAGTAATAACACTTAGGCTTCGTTTGGGGGGACTTATTTTCACCGGTCAAGCGGTTACGACCGTTTGAACCGGACCTTAATTAAGGTCCGGTTCATGCGATCGTAACCGTTTGACCGATGAAAACAAGTCTTCCCAAATGAAGCCTTAGTTCAAACTGCCTCAAATTCGTATATATTTGGTGCTTTGATTTAGAATCGTGTAGGCAAGATTGAATCATTCGTTATGTAATTAAGAAACTTAAAGATATTTCACTAATCATATATGCTATATATGTGTGTGTATATATATAATTAAAGATGTGATTCAGTTATATTAATTAATTATCATTATTTTTTATGATATTATAAATTGAGGTTGCGTTTGGCGCAACTTATCGCAACTTATTTGCTCTGGCCAATGAGGTTAGACAAAAATGTTATTGTCATAGAATGTATGTTTGGTATCACAAATGTTACAAAAAAGAAACTAGTTAGAGGTATAAAATTTTGGTATGACAATGACATTATTATCCAACCTTATCGGAGCAAATAAGTAGCGATAAACCACGTCAAATTAAACACAGCTTAAGACTCTCACTGTTCTTAATCAAATTAATTTAGACTCCGTTTGGCATGGTAGTGGCGTTTATGAATATAGGGGTTAAATTTTCATTCGTTAACGTCCATCTAAGGAACTTCATCCACTTTTATGTTCAAACGGATGATGTTTGTTGGGTGATTCGTAACAAATGACAGTTTAACGCATGCGTTTACGACCGCCACCGCCATGCCAAACGGAGCCTTAATCAGTCGAGAAATGAGAGAACATGATCAACTTTATTATTATTAATAATGTAATATAAATTGTGATCTTAAAACTTTTTGTAGCACAGTAAAATTGGTGTTTGCTTAGTTAGTTAGTGCCGGTAAGGTTACCTTAACTCTGCATGCATGTTGCATAGTCATCGGCGGGCCTACCCACGTGATGGGCGCCGTGCATTACATGCAACTCTGATTAAAAAGAGGTGAGGCGGTGAGCGTAAGCATTTTATAATAATAATATAATATTAATAATAATGTGGAGCCCCCGGAAGGGAAATCGACAAACTTGTTCGTTCATTTTGCAGGGCTTTGCTTTTGGTCTCAAAGTTGAAGACAAGCGTAAGAATGAATCCAAGCATCCAACAAACCATTTCTATTTGCACAAAGGGAGAAGCTATTTATACACGTCTTCTTTTTATTATATCTAAATCACTATAAAAAAAAATAATTCTGTCGTGAATTTTAAACTCATTGAAGTCACTGTGATCGTCGGATATGTCGTGATATTTCATAAGCCGTATGATCAAACTGCACCCTTTCTCTCCACTTTTTTCTAGGTCTCCTAAACAGGAGAGCGGTCTAAACCTATGTTAAAATTTTGGAGAGAATAATAAAAGCAGCCATCAAACCCGGTTAAGTCTTGCACTCTTTGTAGCCCATCGAGTGTATGTTTCTTTTCAAATTCTGAATGCAATGCTTTTAATTTATACCGGGATAGATGATTTTAATCCACGATGTGAGACTAAATTTGAGAATCTAATAACAAAATAAAAAATAAAGAGGGCACTAGGTGAGATTTGAACCACTGACCACCACCTTCACAGCCATACGACTTATCCATTAGGTCATAAACACTTTCAAATTTCATTTGTACCACAGTTTTTATATGTACTATAACTAATGAAATTAAGTTAAAATCAACATATTATATATTAAATAGTTGTAGATAATCCAATTATATTATATATATGATATATATATTATTATATATTATAAAATTATATTAGAGCTTGAAGGGGGGGTGGGGGCGGGCACGCCGAGGGCAAGGGCGGGTACTGTCGCGCTTGACAGTAGGTGCAGAGCCCCGTGTCGGACACTCGTGTGTGTGTGTGTATGTGTGTGTGTGTGTATTGTGTATCGCTGGAGGTTCCGATAGACCGGATTAAATTGAACCGCCTTAGGCCGCGAGTGGTCGAGTGCGCAGACAGTCTCAGAAAGAGGAAAAGCGGACATGACAATTTTTTTAACGTGAAAAACCACGTGGTCGGAGCTCTGCCGACCAAACTTCCACCAGTTACTAGTTGTTGTACAGAGCTACTTTGAAGAACTCGAGGGCGACAGACCGCCTCTCATTACAATTTGAGGAAGAGAGAGTTGTGCTTGAAGGTGGAGGCTTTTGAGTCTTTGACTTTAGTTTGGAGGCGGGAGCAGCTTGCTTGGTTAGTCTTGGATCCGGAGGCTTGGAAGTTCGTGCAGCTCGTTATGCACGTCTTGCTCTCTGTGGCTTGTCTTTGAGTGTCTTTTGGAGGAGTCTTGGTGTGGTTGTCCTGTCGGTGATTGGAAAGCTTGCTCTTGAGTGCACATGGTCCTTGTTGACGGAGAGCGCATGGAGCGCTTACGGGCACAGTGTGTGCGGGGCGCTTGATGAAGGAGAGCACACAAAGTGCTTGGTGGCAGAGAGCATGCGGGGCACTTACTGGAGGAGAGCGTGCGGGGCACTTGCTGGAGGAGAGCGTGCGGGGCACTTACTGGAGGAGAACGCGCAAAGCGCTTGTTGATAGAGAGCGTGTGAGGCGCTTGCTAGAGGAGAGCACGGGGAGCGCTTGCTGGAGGAGAGTGCGCGGAGCGCTTGTCGGCGAAGAGCGCGCAGAGCGCTTGCTAGAGGAGAGCGTGTGGAGCGCTTGCTAAAGGAGAGTGCACGGGGTGCGTGTGGAAGTTGGGTGCGAGAAGGCGCGTGAGTAGGTGTTGCTCGCGGGAGCGCGCGAGGAGGAGGCGCAAAGAATAGACGCGTACAAGAGTGCACAAGAAAGATACATGCGCGGGAGCGCGCGGGGAGGAGGCGCAAAGAAGAGACACGTACATGAGTGCACAAGAAAGAGACATGCGCGGGAGTGCTCAAGGAATAGGCACGCACTAGAGCGTGCTAGGAAGAGGCACGCGTGGGAGCGCGCAAGGAAGAGGCGCGCGAGGGAGCGCGCAAGGAAGAGGCGCGAGCGGGAGCGCGCAAGGAAGAGGCGCGCGCGGGAGCGCGCAAGGAAGAGGCGCGCGCGGGAGCGCGCAAGGAAGAGGCGCGCGCTGGAGCGCGCAAGGAAGAGGCGCGCGTGGGAGCACGCGAGGGTGCATGAGGAAATGGGAAGGAGGAGAGAGAAAATCGTAGGAGGAGGAGAGGAGAGAGAAAATGCGTAGGACGGTTTTTTGACGGAGAAAAAGATGAAAATGAATAGCAAGGGGGGTCTATTTATAGATCTCAAGAGGGGCAAGCCGGTAATTCCCTTCGGTAACCACCGTCCGGACAAATAGGATCGCTCTATTTATAACACGCGGATCGTCATATTTACACAAAAGATAAGACTGCCTCCGGCCGGAAAAATAATCGCCATTGTCGAAAAATAACCGCTCCTCCTGCAAGGGAGGATCGGCCGACAAGGGCTGCGACCATTAGAGGGTCGGGGGCCAAGGTCGGGCGACCAATTTGGCCGCATGATCACCTAGGCGAAGAGGAGGTCGCCCCTCAATTGGGGCGGCGATGGGAAACAGGCAGCCGGATGGCCGCCCATTTTCGGCGGAAGGGAGGCTGCCCCTCAACGGCGGCGGCGGAGGGAAACGGGCGGCTAGATGGCCGCCTGTTTTCGGAGAAAGGGAGACCGTCCCTTAACGGGGGCGGCGGTGGGAAAGGGGCGGCCGAATGGCCGCCTGTTTTCGGCGGAAGGGAGGCCGCCCCTTAACGGGGGCGATGGCGGTTATAGCGAGGAAGACGAAGGCAGTTGACGGTGTACAACCCCGTGTTCGTCGAGTGAACGAGCCAAAGAGACGTACCCCACCGCTCTAGGCGAGCCAAAGAGGCGGGTTTACGCTCGTCTAAAACCGCGAGTACCTAGTCAAGCATGGCGAGTCGGGAAGTAGGACCACACTCGCCCCAGGCATGCGAGTGCTCAAGAACTCTCCAAAGAGGCGGCCGAGTGTTGTTTTCTTTAGGCACTCGCCACTCCAAAAAGGCGAGCGAGTGTCGGTTTTCATCAGGCACTCGCCACTCCAAAGAGACGGGCAAGTGTCGGTTTTATCAGGCACTCGCAAATCCAAGCAGGTGCTGGTTTACAAAGGCACTCTCCATAGAGAGCGAGTTGAGCCAGAGGCTAGTAGGTGCCTGCTCCATCAGGGCACCCGCCATCCATGACCATTCTTCTTGCAATGTTATATTTATTTGTCTGCTGATAGCCATTCCAAACAGCGAAGTTTGGCTGTTGACAGGCCAAATTGTGGGGCATTTAGTAAAACCAAAAAGCGGGATTGCGCTATTGGCAGACCCCGCTAGAAAAAATCTATAAATTAACCTTAAAGATATCTTTGGGGGGATCTAGTTTTTTTGCTTCTTCCTCCTCTAGTCAATTTTGGTTGGCTTCAAAGGCACTCCAAGGTGCCCAACTTTAGCATTGGTGTGGGAGGGGGAGCACTCTAAGATCTTCCGGGTATAAGATGAGACCTCCGCGTTGTTGCCCGGTGTCTATGCCTAGTTCTAAACCTTCAGTCAAATGTTTTTCCTAAGGAGAAGTAACTGTTTGCTGCATCCTTTGGATCTAAACTTCTCATTGGGCCGATTCCCGGTTCCAACAGGGACGACGACAGCAGTTGGAGCGACGGTTTCGGCGGTAGTGAGGTTCACTTGATCAACCTCTCTTCCTCCATCAAAGGAGGTGCGCGGCTTAGCTAGCGCAAACCCGATCATGTCAGGGGGACCATATCTACACACACCCACACCCACACGCACACGCACACGCACACCCACGCACATACACACACACACTCACGCACACAGACACACACACACACACGCACACGCACACACACGCGCACACACGCCCCCCCCCCCCCCACACACACTTGTACACACACGCACACGCACGCATGCACGCACACGCACACGCATGCACTTTCACACACAGGCACAAACGCACATACACACACGCACACGCACACACCCACACACACCCACACCCACACCCACACACCCACACACGCGCACACACACACGCATACACACACACGCGCACACACATGTACACGCGGGCCTCCGGCCCTCGTGCCCCGTGCAACAGTACGAGGCTGATGGTGGCGGGCTTCGCCCTCTCGCGATGTATTTATGTATTTTTTTTAATTATTTTAAATTTAAAACATTATACTTATTTTTTTTGTTAAATAATTTTTTAATAAAACACAAAAATTTTAATTATTAATTCTTTAAACTATTTAAAAATAATATACTAATTATTAATTGTTTTATAATAATAAAAAATTTTAAAAAAAAACTGAACGCTTCTCCCCCCATCCCGCCCATCCAAATCCTGCTTCCCCACTCTGCTGCCGGCATAGCCTCCGTAGGCCTGACCGGTGCCCACCGGCGAGTTCGCCGGTCCCCGGCGAACTCGCCGGTGGTTGTCTGGCGGCAAACGGGCAAGGCCACCGCCTCCGGTGCTCCTGCCCGTGAGTCCCATAACAGCCCAGTACTTATAAATTCATAGTTTTTTAAAGCCATGAAATATTTATGTGCGGACCACTTTAAGTTGATCCAATGGCTGTGATTAGTCCAATGAATTTTAAATTCATGGCTTTTTAAAGCCATCACTATTTCTTTATGAAATAGCATAGATATATATATAACTTCAATAATTAATTGTAAGGAAACTCTAATCTTTCGTCTCCCGTGGACGTATCACCTTCAACGAACAATAAAATTATATAAGTTGTGTGTGAATAGATATTCTTCTCCTCTCTTGATGTTTTTGTTACTTAATTGTGCAAAATATATAGTGATTAATTGATTTTTTTTTGTTGGAATAGAAAGGAGAGAGCTAGTTTCTATAGTTTCCTCTCAATCCATTGTGTGTTGTTGTTGTGTTGTGACTCAACACACTCATAATTAATGCAAACATGATGAGCTCTCAAAGCCATGTGCTTGTGGGGCTGCTCTTGTTGACATGTATGCATGCATAATAGAGATCTACAAAGAAAAATTTGAAGAAATTTGTATGCAATTATTCTCAATGAAACATAGAAGGCTACTGTGATGGGCTTTATTAATCCTCTTTGCCTTTATATATTGACATGGGGAGACAACCATCAATGAACCGTAGAATGTGCTACAAGACCGTGGTCCATGCTTCTTACGTACTTACAATCCGTAGATTTGTTGAAAAAAATTGTATTGTCATCAAGATATTTATGTTGTGGCTAATTAAAAGCGCGCGGAAAATTTAGATCTAAAAAATGCAAGGGCAAGCTCCTGAGGGAAGAGGGGAGGTAAAACACTTTACTGTAAAGTGCACAAATCCAATGGTCTATGCGGATCAGTGTGCATACTTTGATCAGATGTATGCATTTTAAGATGTATGCATTGATCCACGTAAACCGTTGGATCGGTGAACTTTACGGTAAAGTGCACTTTACCTCTCCTGTACCCAGCTCTTGATTTTACTTTTTTCCTCGTTTTTGCCCTAGCTTGGTCTCCACGTCCTTCATTCTTGTGCCATCTTAGCCTCCATTTGACACGGTGATGGCTGTTGTAAACGCATGCGTTAAAACACGCCATTCGTCAAGGATCATCTAACAAACATAATTCGTTTAAACATAAAGTGGATGAAGTTTCTTAGCTGGACGTTAACAAATAACAATTTAACCCCCATATTCATGACCGCCACCACTGTGTGCCAAACGGAGCCTTAATTTGCTTTTTTTATTGCATGTAATTGTTTCCAAAGCTGAATAAATTTTGCTGTATCTATACTTTTTTCAATAAAAAAAGGTGATGTTATATATGAACCACTTTTTACTATATACAAATCAATTTCTAGAGTTTTTTGAGTCCTTTAAAAATACTATAGACAAACCAACTTAAATACTCAAAAAATCAAATTCTCTCATTTCTAGCCTAAGTCACACGAGATGTTCGCCCGCTCCTGATACCCTACCGCATACACCTCCCGATATCACTTGTAACGATCATGCTAAAGTCCCCGTCATGCAATGGAGCGGGAATCTTCACCGACAACCACCCTAGAGCCCCTATCCTAGCCAGGTCACCAGCCCTCTTCCTTTGTTTTGTGACTTGGCGGCAGAAGCAGCCCCCCGGTTGGTGATCTCTCATATTCGGTTCGCCCGCTCCCGATACCCATCCGCATACACCTCCCGATCACTCCTATTTGGTTCCTCGCGAAAACCTTCGCCGCCCCTCGATATCGTCTTGCCGTCGTGTAATGGAGATTTTCCAAATTTGACAATCTAGTGCTTACTTGCAGCCGAAATGTTTCTTCCTACTCTAGCACTGTTCACAAATATAGCAAGATTTAAAGTATTTATACGAGCTATTAATTTTTGTAAGAAAAAAATTAATACCTCACGAGCTATTGTTATTAAGTGGTTTTTTAAAATAAAAAATTTTTATTTTGTGTTGGTTTGTATATAATCATTAGGTTTGTGTATAACAAATTTATATTTGCACTGCTTTGTACAAAATAATGATTTATATATAGCCAAAAGTGATTTATATATAACATCACCCAAAAAAAAATTAACCAAAAGAATATATGATGAAATATCTCTAAATTAAAATGCATGAAATCTTGTATTATATATAATAATATTAAAAACGAATGATATTTTGTTGGCAATCAACGTGATTGTTGATTTAACGATTATAAAATGTATAATTTTGTATTATATTTGTACTGCACACGGTGACTAGAAAACGTTTAAAAGGTGTTCCCTGCGTTACGTGCACGAGCGGGGTTTAGGATTAGAGAAGAAGATTTGTAACTACTAGTACTAATACTACTAATAATAATAATAATTAAGGGGGCATCGTTAAACGCTAATTCCTTATTCCATACTCAATTATTAACGTAATCTCGTATTAATTTGGGGATTTGGGAAACGGGTGGAGTTGGGTGTGGGGAAACGGGTTGCGGATGTTGCTTGAACGGGCAGCTTACGTAGCATTCATGCATGCATGCACCCTACTTAAAGTTTACGTACTCCGGGTAATGGCTGAAAGAGTAATTAATTATAAGGTTATATATTAAGCATCCTGTTAATTAATTGTAATTTGTAAATGAGGAGGAATGTGTGGATGTTGCTTAAAATTAAGCACTTAAATTCATTGCCCCCCTCCATGCATCCACATGCTCACATTTACCATTGACTCTATTTAATTTCCCTCTTAATTCTATTATTTTGGGAGGGTAGAGCTGGGAGTCGAAACGGAGCGGATCGGGCCCGTTTCCTCCTTGTTGCGGGTGCAAACGGAGCCTAAATCTATCTTGATAGGGCTATTTATTATGGGCATGATAGTGCTTGAAATGAGTTGCTAGGCCTATTAAGGGTTTGTGCGGCGGCGATCGTGAATGTGGTGGATGGTTACGAATCATCTTCGTTAATTAATGCTCGACTTGACATGAGGAAATCAATTTTTACATTTAAAATTAATTAAGTTTTCAGGGTGGCGGTCATATTTAACCGTTTTTATGTTAAACACATACATGACAGTGACCTTTTTGTCCAAACTCGATCACAAGAGCAAAAACACCGAGTCAAACGGACCACGGTTTCTAACCATTGTGTTCATGAATGCTACCGCCGTGTCAAACGTACCCCAATATATCACAAACGTAAATCCTAGATCTAATTTTAGAAATGCTGGTTTAATGGCCTAAACCTTAATTAGTCTAATGGTTTAGGCCAAACCATGAAGTTTAAGTTTAATCAAGCCCTAGGAAGATGTCACATCATATTCTTCAAGTAGTGCACATGAATTTAAAAGGAGCCACAACTATGCATTCGGTTAGGCATGGGCGGATCAAGAGGGGGGGTCAAAGGGATACTGATCCCCCCCCCCCCATTTTATTAAAAAAATTGATATTGGCAGACCACAAAACCATCATTTGTGCACCCTCATTATTATCCTCAGGCATGCCCCACATCGCCGTCGAATCACATTCGTCGAATAACATTTTCACGATTTCGTCGCATGAAACAGGGAAACATGTTGTTAATCAGTAAATCTACAAACTATTGAAGTTCGTAATGATTCTTCTTGTGGCTACTGCAAGTGTAAAAAGGGTATTCTCGGGGATGAATTATGTCAAAAATAGATTGCGCAATAGTATGAGCGATCAGATATTGAATGATTGTTTGACTACATTCATTGAAAGAGATGCATTTCTGAAAGTTAGTGATGATGATGTGATTAATCGCTTTCATAAAATGAAGACTCGTCGTGAGCAATTTTATTTTATTTTTTTGTATTTCGTATTTTACAATTAAGACATTGATATGTAATTTTGTATGACTATATAATTAGCAAACATGTTTTCATTTTCTATATTGTCATTTAGAAGAAAAAAATTGTCGCCCCCCCCCCCCCCCCCCCAATTATAGAATTCCTGGATCCGCCACTGTGGTCCCATGGAGGTTGTATATTATGTAATTTTTCATTGTGAAGCTTTAGGGTAAGGTTTGCCGACTTTTCACTCTTGTCGACTACCCTTCTTTTTCTTTGTGAAGCTTATCCCTCAAACCCTCGTTGTCTCATGCACTAGATGACCTTGACTCCTATTTGAGATCATATCTAGTATTCATAACCACTCTCAATCGCAACCCGCACCAAAATAGTGATTGATCCCTAAATGTCAAGTTTAACGGTTGTCTCAATGCATTTCAAGGAGAAGCAGCTAGCTCTAAGTTCGAGTGACATACATTTCACCCCAAACCACAACTCATCCTTTGATCCTTTAACATCAGTCAGTTCAGACCTCCACCTCGTTTCACCCAAGCTTCATCCTGTAATTTTTTTCACAAGCTTCTATAGTCTTGTAGATGTGTGTTGCACAGGGAGGAATTTAGAGTGCTTTCTTTCCCCTCCCATTTGAAAATTTTAACAGCAAGCTCATGCAAGAACGCCAAATCACAAGAGAGAACCATCACCACGATTCGGAAGATCAAGACCACCACTTTCATAGATTTATAAAGACGGGTAAAACATGGATATCAAGATATTGTTGTTGAATTTAGAGCAGGCACGAGACATCGGATTTCGGGGCCACCGCTCAGAATAAAAATAGAACGTAAATTTATGTTCACTCCTTTGAGCATGCCCACATAACTCCATCGAACACGGGTAATGCTTCTCGGCAACTCGTTTAACCCATAGAAATGTAATAGAGAATCAGATACAAAATGTAATAGAGAATCAGAGGAAATAACAAATGAGGTTACACCACATACTAAAAGGAATTGGTCCCATGGATAGAAGAAATTTAGGAATGAATAACAAAATTGATGAAATTTGACTGTAGTAACAGAGTATGCTATTCAACAAATGTCTTCCCATCTAGCCAGACTAAAGGATGTGAATAAGAAAAATACAAGTGTTGCAGATTTTCCATAAACAGCCTTCCTCATGTTTATTATAATCAATCAAAAGGTGGATCTCACACAGCATGAACAAAATCTAAATGTAATAAAAAAAACCTGCGCGAATCCTCACTTAGGAGGCGGCGGAGGAAGGTGAGTTTTTGCCATGCCCACCCAAGCAACGATGGCTACGGCGAGGATCACCCAGCCGAATATGTCATACTTAAGGTCAGCGCTCTTCTTTTTTTTGGGTGCCTAAAGAAACAACAACAACAACAAACAAACAAAGCCAACCAAACACATTATTAAGTTTATAAACAAAAGGTTTTTTTTGTCATGTAGATGAAAGCAACCACAATAACTGCTCACAACATTTTTATATCAAATAGAACCTAAAAATGACAACATGTTTATAACAAATGGAACCTACAAGCTGGGAAATTGAATTATAAATCATCAATAGCATTTTTTCAACTAAGGGCTGAAATTAAAAAAAATTGTTGCAACCAGGTGGGCTGGTGTATTGGATACTTATGGTGGAAGTGGATTAGGATAATGGGGAGTCATGGGAAGTATTGGATACTTATGAAGTTAGTGGGCTGGTTATAGGTAGTCGTGGTGGTTTTGAGGTAATGGGCTAGTTAACAGGTAGTTGTAGGAGGGTGAGCTGCGTGTGTAGGGGAGAGGGATGCTGGCCAAGTAGGTGGCCGGTGGTATTTCCTAGGCTTAACACTTAAGCTCCGGCTTTGGCACCAGGTGACCAAAAATGAGGAACTCCCTTCAACTTTCGATCTCTTCTAAATGAGTCTTCTATCCATATTATTTATAGAGCAAGGAGTCGTCATGAACTACGATCATGACGGCTCTCAAAATATATTAAAAAAATACAAATAAAATTTATAAAATAATGGATCATCAATCCACACAAATGGAAGGCTCCGATCATCATGTAAACTCATATGTGACATGATCCCCATCACCTCTCCTCTCTTTGGCCTACCTTTATCTGCTTTTTCTCTCCCACCCAAAAAGTTGAGGAATCACTCTTAATTGCCAGGGAAAAGTATGCAAGAAGATAAGAATGGAAGAAGAAAATGATGAAAAGGCGCGAAAATAGATAGCACAGGGAACCAAGGGGTCATCAAACCAGAAGATGTCAAGTATTGCTAATCTAAGTACTAAATTAAAGTTTGCTACTTTTCATTTGCATTCTCTCCTAAAGATCTATTTCCTTTTTTTTTTAAGTTCACTTGGTTCCTAAACACCTATCTTTGACTATTTTTATTGGAGTAATGGATTTGTATTCACTGTGATGAATACTTTAAGTTTGTATGAACTCTAGATTAGATAGAAGCACAAAATCAAGTTTGACCAGGTCTGAGTCGGATTCCTGAAATTTCAGAAAAGCACAGTTTAGAAAATTACAATTTTAAAATGAGGAAAATCTTAACATATCCAATTAATGTTTATATCTGAAGCTTTGAATGAAAAGGCTATACAGAACTCCTTACATAACACATGGCATGAATCGGTTTAGGTAGATTTTCTCGACCAGTGGGAAAGGATTCACATGAAGAACACAAATTATAGACATGCAAGGTAAGGGTGTGTGCATCAAGCTCTTCCTAAATTTGCATTGATAAAGCTTCAGCACTAGGTTTACCGATAGGATTGTATTCCGAGCAAAAGAGAAGCTCCTATAAAATAGGCTAATAGAAGATATAAAATAAAAATAAAATGACATTCTTGTCCACGCCTTAATGGTTAGAGTAGTTTCTATTTACATAACATACTAAATACTTGAAAATGTTACAATGAGATAAAAGATAATCTAAAAGGAGTGGAATAAAATTTACAATAGTTTGTTGATTAGTACTCGGCAGGAGTGATCATATCATTTCATGCCCCCCTCAAAAACAACATTGTCCTTAAGGTTGGTGTTGGCCATAGTAAGTCGCATTTTTATCAAAAAGGAATTTCTTCAATAGAAAGGTAGTTGTCAGTGGAATAGTTAGCAGTGAAGTGATCAGTGGTATAGTAGGCAGAAGAGTGTGCTGAATCCCCAAAAGAGTAATCATCGGGAGAGGAATAATCAGAGATGGAGTAGTCGGCAGACGAGTAACCGGTGGAGAAGTCAGTGTAGTTGTCGATAGAGGATTAAATGATTAATCATTGATAGAGGGGCAGTTGTCGGAAAGAGTAGTTGGCTGAGGACGAATAGTCTTTTGTGGAAGCTACTTGGTGGCTGGTCGGTAGAAGAGTAGTTGTCGATGGAATGATAGGCGGAGAAGTGGTGGCATCACCTCATTCCCCATCGAGAAAAATATTTCCCTCAAAGATGGAAGTAACAGTTGCATCGGCTATTGCATCACCGAGAAGGTGGTGAATCCTTGGGGTTGATAAATAAGCTCGTCGGTAATAAGAAAAGGATTTCAGAATGTTTTCGGTAATGAATGAGATGGGGTGATGCCCTATGGTACGATAGCAAGGAGGGAAAGGTAGCAAATTGAGGATGTTGTGAGATTTCTAGTGAGTGGCGTCGATTGGATCATCTGGAAGGGTGTGGTTGGGATAGGGTTAAGAAGTAGATGATAAATTTTACTTTTGACTGAAAGCATTTAAGGTCTTAGCCCTCTCTTACTTTAAAGCTCGTCTCACTAGTGGGATTCAATTCATTCACTTGCATTCTCGCTATCACTACGAAAATACTCGGTCTTCACACCCAACAAAAACTGTGCTTCTAATTGATTTGTTGAAAGGCCTTAAAAGAATGTTGCTCAAAGATATTATACTATTGATACCGGTTCAAAAAGAAATTAGTACAATGAGAGTTTGGTGTATTGAATAAATTTGGGATTAATAGGGCAGCCCGATGCATAAAGCATCTCCACGCAGTAAGGGTTCGGGGAAAGGTCCCAGCACAAGGGTGAATTGTAGGCAAACCTTACCCTGCATTTTTAAATTTTGGGATTTACACTCGTAATTAAATTATCAAGCAAGTGAAGTTTAAAAAATTGAAGTGTGAGTAACTAAGAAAGATATGGCGGGAGAGAGTTGAGCAAGTGAGAAGTCGTGGTAGGCGAGCTTGGATGATTTTGATTATGCATCATCAAGGTTAGAGGGGTGGTTATCGAGGTTTAGAAGTGGAGGGGCGGTTGTGGCCGGCCAAGGTAGAGGAGGAGCTTGGTCTAGGCTTCTGCACCTAGAGCCCACTAAATCGGCACCGTGGTAGGATTGGGAGCCCAAAAAATCTGGCTAAATTTTGCAATGGTCTGAAATCAGCTCCTAGACACTTATTTATACTTGGTGCCCATTACGGATTGCCTAGATCGTCCGATACATAAATACACGAGGTATATGAAAATTAAAATACAAAAATATAACCAAAGTATGTAGAAATGTCCCGGCGTCGCTGTGAACGCGGCCATGGGCTCGGATCGCCCATACAACGATCCTACCTCCTGCATATGTAGCCCCGGGTGGGTTCCGATAAGGGAAACACAATGACTAAAAACAAATTTAATATTCATTTAATACATAATTATCATCATATAAATATAGCGCTAAAGCGTTATCCGAAACACAAGATAGAAGTAAAGATTATAATAGAGAATTTTCAGCATCACAATTCGTTTTGAAACTTTGTGGGATCCTCAAGTTTTATTAGCTAAACTCTTCTTTAAACCATCCACTTCAGTTTTTAGTTCTTGTATTTATTGTTGGCATGGGTACTCTTTGCATGTGAACTCTTGTTTGGAACATCATAATTCATGTTGTTGCCATAAGGTACATAGAAGGATCCACGTGTGTATTTCTAGCACATCTTAAATATTTCTTGCCTCAATTTGCAGTTGATTATAATATATTCATACATAGGTAGTTTTTTCCCTGTTAAGGAAGTACTTTTTTATGACCTTGTTAGGATCTCACAAATGTTGTTCTTGATGTTAGGTGATTTTGATATCTGCAACACTTCCTAAGACATCATCAAGGGCAATAAGGGGCACTGGACTGTGTGAACTTGGGCAACTTCAAAAGTGAAGGAAGAGGCAAGTTCAATGATGGGCGAGGGTGCATCCTCAATTTTGTTTTTGAAGTGTGTATCTGTCAAGAGATGTAGATAGTTCAATAGGATGATAGGATCATTTTTGAGTAAAATAAAATCTCTTGTAAATATGGAAGAGATATCAAATGTGAAAATAATATTTGTAGTAATTGGTTGATTGTTTTCAGCAGAGCTACTCGAAAGGAGTATTTGCACCATATGCCCTTATCATGTTTTTAATTCTAAAAAAATTCTAGCAAGTTTTGAACCCAAACTTGCATGGTTATATCGATCCGCAGTGGAAGCCCAATCAGAGTTTCCAAAGTGATTGCAAACCGAGTACAATTATTCCACATCTACAATGATGAAAAGCTGAAGGGGGTCGTGGGTCGAGGGTGGGCTGGCACTTATCAGAGTCTGCACAAGTTTACATACGCTGAAGGCGAGGATAGGATCGTTGGATAGACGATCCAAGCCGGTAGTTGAGTTCAGAGCCACGGCGAAATATTTTATTTATTTTTTCTATTATTATTTCATGTAAATTTAGGTTCCGTTCGTTTGGTCGGCATTGGCGCGTTGGAGTTGGAATTAAATTGACAAACCCGATTCCAGTGTTCGGCGCCCATAAAATGACCTCGGAATTGAAATTCATTTGAATTCCCATGGGCTTTTACTTATAAGACAGATGAGCCTCCCCATTTCCGACCTAATTAGGTCGGAATTCTCCTTACATTCTCTCGCCGGCAGCCTCTCATGATATACACGATGGAATCGCGCTCCCTTCTCTCTCGACGACAATCCACCTCCTCCTCCAACATACTCTGCTCACATAAATAAGAAAGTCATTGTTGAGACGAGGAACCGTCGAACCAAATAAATGTCTCCAATTTTGTTAATTATATAAAACATTGACAAAATGTTGAATAGTTTAAGTCTTCTGGATTTGGTGCAGTCAGTCATTGTGTACATAATATTTGCGATTGTGGTTAAATTACGCATTTGTGTAAATAGTATTTGTTCAATTTCTTTGCTTCGATTATGCAAGTACTTGCATATATGATGTGGATGGATGTAGTTGCATATAATGTCTTCAAGTAGTTTCATATATGCCAGTGTTTGTGTACGTGTGCTTGTGCTAATTTCAGATATGCTTGTGTTTGTGTATGTGTGTGTATGTGCAAGCATGCATGTGTATGTGTGTGTATGTGCATGCATGCATGTGTATGTGTGTGCAGGTGTGCTTGTGTTTGTGAATGTGTATATGTGTTTGTGCATATTTGAGTGGTTGTTTGTATGCGCTTAATTATTGTTGAGTTTGTGTATATATGCAGATAGACAGTAAAGAATGGTCGTAGACATAAGAGAGCGGCAGTTGAAGCAGCTCTTGATGCGGCCTCTGCAGTTTTGATGAACCCAAAGTTGCAAGAGAACATGTAGAGGCCGATGCTAAGACTATTTTAAGGAGGACAATGTTTGCTAGATTATATAGTGGAACAGATGTCAACCATTTTAACCAACTTCATATGAATAGAAGCTCTTTTGAAACTTTATGTAACATTCTCATCGGTCGTGGATTATTAAGAGACACAGAATGTTGCAGTTAGAGAATCAGTCAGTGTATTTTTATGTCTTAGCTCACAATAAGAAATTTCAGGATGTCGGTGAAACGTATCTATGTTCAATTGACACAATCAGCCGCCATTTTAACAAGGTGTTATGGGCAATTCTGAAGTTAGGCCCCGGCTTTATAAAACTCTCTGATGCGTCAACAACACAAAGATGACATCTTTTTCCAGCAAGCAATTTAATTATTTTAAACATTTATGTTTAGGTAATATGCTTAAATTAATTTAATTATATTGTATTATCTTATAGAATTGCATTGGCGCCATTGATGACACTCATATTGAAGTAACAATGACAGTTAAAGATCACGGTAGGTATCGGAATAGGAAACAAGTTATTATAACAAATGTCATGGGAATATGTGATTCAAATATGAAGTTTTTGTACGTATTTCCTGGATGTGAATGGTCATCATCAGACTTTAGAGTGTTACGTAATGCACTTGAAAGGTCAGATCGTTTTGAGGTGTCAATCGGAAAATATTACCTTGTGGATACAGGATACACCAACGGTCAAGGATATCTTACACCATATAGATCAACTAGATATCACTGAAAAGAGTGATCCCCACAAAGCAATAATCCCACCAATTACAAAAAGTTGTTTAATCTCCGACACTCAAATGAGAGAAATGTTATTGAGAAGACATTCATACTCCTTAAAAAATGATTAGCAATTTTGAGGGAACAATCTTTTTTTGATATCAATGCGCAGGTAAATGGCTATTACTCTGTATGCAACATTATGATTTATTTTGTATTGAGTTATAAATTGTTATAATTTTAAACAGGTTCCAATTATAAACGCATGATGCATTCTACATAATTTTCTCATAGAGAGGAGACTAGAAAATAATGCTAGATTATTTGTCGAAGTAGATGTAGAGATATTAGTGCGAGATGCAAGTTCGTATTGTTTTGAGTGCGTGAAGGCAGTTGGTACAGTTCAAGCAACACCCGAGTTGAGCGCATTTAGAGATATCATGGCTATAAACATATTCAATGAGTATCGCTCTTGCCGTGGGATATAAGATGTTTTCATGTTTATAAAATAATATTGTGCTAATTAATATATATTTTGATGTGTTTGTGTTTCTTAAATCATATTGTGCTTTTTAAAATATATTTTGATATTTTTTTGTTTCATGTATCATATTGTACAATATAAATATAGTGTAATTCTATTGATAACTGCAATTTGTTCACTTGGTTATATTTTATACTTGACTAAAGTGCAAATAGTGCATGAATAAAAGTAAAGGAAAAGGTGTTAAAGCAATTGGACGGTCATATGTTCTCTGGACATCACAGGATGGGCTATGCTTTATCCACAGCTCTCCTCGAGCAGCAGAGTTTGGGGAACAAGGCGGCTAGTGGATGGAAAAATGTCACCTACACAGCGGCAATTCAAGCATTAAAGGAGGATTGCAACGTCGAAATTAGTAAGGAAAAGATAATGGGTCGAATAAAAACATGGAATAAATACTACCAGATATCGACAATGCTAGATACTATTGAATTTGGTTGGGGATTGTGAGAGCAATGTAGAGAAGATAGACAGTGAAGATGTTTGAGTCAACTATATTCAGGTAATATTTTATTTTATCAATTAATTACAAGTTTAAACATTTTAAAAACTTATGAGTCTAATTTAAACAAAACTTTTAAGCACGCCAGACAGTAAAATATTATCGGAGCAAAGTGATCGTGAATTAGGATGACTTGGCTATAATATGTGGGATTGATAGAGCTATAGGAGCTCATGCTGATACTGCATTTGAGGAAAGGAATGAGACGCACATTGATGATTTGGTGAATGACAATGTGGTCAAGGAGGTTGAGCCACAGACCAAGAAGAAGAAGAAAACATCTACGGAGGATGTTATGCGAATGTTGTTTCTGCAATAGCGAGGAACATGGAATATGAGAGCGGTGTGACTTCTCAACCGACACCACCGATCTCAAGGGTAGACAGGATATATGCGACCATTGCAGCTATTAAAAATCTAACAGAGTATGAGATCATACAGGCTAGCGATATGCTGAGTGTTGACCGTTAGATATAGTATACACTCTTGTGGTAGAGTTAGCTTAAGCTCACCTTTGGGTGTTGTGGGTACCCTCTCTTGTTCTTGTATATATATATATGCCTATTGTGTATGTTAATAGAACATTCATCATTCAATCTTATCATGGTATCAGAGCTACGTCTACTCTAGCCACGCTTCCTTCATCTCTCATTCCATAGTTAGGCCACCCTACTCTCTCGTAACTCCCACATCCAGCGATGGCCCTGTCTGAAATTCGCATCTCGCTCTTTCTGGAAGTCGCATCCCGCTCTTTCTAGAAGTCGCATCCCGCTCTTTCTGGAAGTCGCATCCCGCTCTGTCTCGAAGTCACATCCTGCTTGATCCCTCCCAGATCCGCTCGCTCCTGCTAGCAACTAACAGAGTCGGTGGCATCATCGCTCGGCGTTCGCTTCTCCCGTGCGTGCTACTCGATCCAGACCGATCATGCGAGTGTTTTCCCAATCCAGACAGATTCAATCTCGATTTACCTTTTCCGTCAATCTTTAGCCGATCCAGACGCTTCAGGTGGTTTCCACGCCTTCCGTCAGAGTCCTAGCCTCCGGCCATGTCTTCCTCCTCCGGCTGATCTTTGAAGCCCTGTTTCCTCCTCATACTATATTTTTTGGCAGCCCTGTTTCCTCCTACGTCTGATTCCAGCACCGCTGTCGTCTCTTCCGCCACTCTTCTAGATCCTCTCCTGAATGTTCATGCAGCCTTGATGGTCTCGTCTTACTCCTCTGCCTTTCTCCAAAAGGTGGATGTCATCCTCGATGGACGAAATTACAAGGTATGGTCCGCCACCATCGGCGTGATCCTCCGTAGCCCCGAACGAATCTCGCGCAATAGCCTTCATCTGTCAATCTTGCGAGCTCCCCATTCACATGACCGTCTACGAGCTCTCTACAGTCAAGGCGATGTGGGATCACTTGTGTCGTCTCTACCTGCCTTCTAGTCAGATCTTGCGCTGCTCTCTGTTCCAGACCTTGGGCGTCTGCTACCAACGTGAACGCTCTGTACAGGCCTTCGTTACTGAGCTCCTGGACCTCTGGCATTAGTGCAATGAGATGACCCCTTCCCCTTGCACTACTTGCCCTCAGTGTGTTGCCACATCTCGGGATCGCGACTTCCAGCACATGCATGAGTTTCTTATGCTCTTGCGCCCCGAGTTCGAGCCTGTTCGTGCCCAGCTTCTGCACCGGGACCCTCCACCTTCTCTCAGTGATATGTTGGCATTGATAATCGCTGAAGAGACACGTCTCCACTCCTTGGATACTGCTGCTCCTTCTAGTGTGCTGGCTCATGTTGTTCTTGCTCCTCCCGAGCTTCCACCGCAGTCCTCTCTTGTGAGTACTCCTCTGCTGTCTTCGCTGGATTATAGTGCGTCGGTGCGGCCTGTTCCTCGTCCTTCGGCGCCCTCTACTGCTCAGTCTGGTGTTCCTCGTCGCCAGTCAGTTCGCTGTCACTACTGCCAATGCCTTAGACACGACAAATCTGAGTGTCGCAAGCTTCAGAGGGCTCAATAGTCTGGTCAGTAACGTGTTCCCGGTGCTCCTTTAACTCACTTCTCTGCTATGGTGCCATCACTCACTGTCTCTGAGCTTGCCCAACAGCTATCTCATGGTTCATTGCATCGCTCCTCTGCCTCTGTGCTCTCACTGGATGCTACTAATGCCTTTGCCCCTCAGCCAGTTGCCTCAGCACTTGCAGGTATCTCTCCTTCTGACTGGTTGTTTGACTCTGGAGCCTCTTTTTATATGACATGTGATGCCACCAACCTCTTGTCCTGTCAGCCCGTCTCTTCTTCCCTTAGTATCATAATAGCAGATGACACTATTCTCTCGATCACCATCTGAGGCCTTCTTGATACCAGCCATTTTCATGTTCCCGATGTTGCCTACATGCCCAAGTTGTCCATGAACCTTATATCCGCCAGCCAACTCA
This sequence comes from Platanthera zijinensis, assembly GCA_039513925.1. Taxonomy (NCBI): domain Eukaryota; kingdom Viridiplantae; phylum Streptophyta; class Magnoliopsida; order Asparagales; family Orchidaceae; genus Platanthera; species Platanthera zijinensis. The sequence goes on from CM077092.1 coordinate 13,542,841, forward strand.
CATCTCACAGTTGTCTTGTTATTTTTGATGAGTTTGTGTGTTGTGTGCAGGATCGTCTAACATGGATACTCCTTGGAGATGGTCGTCGTCGTAGTGGTGTGTACGTCCTTGAACGTCTTCATTTTCCATCCACTCTATCGCCACTGGTGGCTTCTTCCCTATGTCTTCCTTCGGTCTGCTTCTCTCAATGGCATCACCGTCTCGATCATCCCAGTAGCTCCCGTCTCGTTTCCCTCATCAGTCATGGTTTCCTTGGCCGAGTTTTTGTTAATCGATCTCATTCATGTACGGGTGGTAAGCTTGTTAAACAGATACAACTCCCTTATCAGTCTAGTGAGTCTAGGTGATGTAGGGTAGGTTGTGTAGTGGACTCCTATAATGCAAACTAGTGACGTGCAGGGAAGGGACTCACCCTAACCGTTGACTATATGCGAGACAATATTACTCAGGCGAATTAATCAGCGTAAGCAACATGACAGTATAATAACCATTGCATCCATTCATAAAGGAAAACAATTTTCTTTGAGCGTTTTTAGGCAATAGCTTTCCTCCGCACGGAGGGCTAAATTAAGCGCGCGGCGAATCAAGCGTCCTGCAAGGTAAGAAGTTCACAGGCGAATACAACGTACTATAATTCCCATCAATAACAAGGATCCACAACGTGCACAATATTTTATACCAACAACAATAAATCCACACAATAACAAGTACAAAAATATGGAAATATAAACTAGGGCTGTGAAATCAAGTAAAGCTGAAACCTTGGAGGGAAAACGAGGCTTCCGGGTGGTACGAGGATAGATCGGGTAAGGGAGGGTGGTTCCACGGGAGGAGGGAGGTTGGGGAATGGCTACGGGGTGGACGGGGAAGGATGATAGGGGCTGGCTGGGCGCTGGACTGGATCCGATTAGATCCAGTCCAGATCTGGACAGATCGGATCGAATCTGTCCAGATTTGGCCGAAGGGAATTGGTAGAGAGGGGGAGGGGGTTGGATCTGGTTTGGTGGGGAAGAAGCGGCAGCAGTTGGCGCTGGCGGGCTGGATAGGAGGCGGCGGCAAGGGGGGTTGGGGGTGGCGGCAAGGGGAGGACAGCGGGGAGAAGAAAAGGGGCTGCCGGCTGTAGGTTGAATGGAGGGGCGGCTGGAGGTGGGCGGCTGGATGTGGGGCTCAGCAGTGGAGAATCGGAGAGGGGAAACTCAGTTTTAGGAAATAAAATGAGATAAACAAGGGACCTTACCCAAGGAATCGGCACCAAGGGCTCCACGGCGTCGGCACCGCGGGATGACCACCGGAAGTGAGGAAGAAGAACTCTCCAACTTCAGCAATGCTAATTCCTGCAGCCCTCCTATTCTATTTATAAGAAAGCCAAGCTAGGGCAACCGGAATCGACGGCTATGATCGGCCGGCGGTTCCGTCCCCAAAACTATATAAAATAATATCCGAAATACAAAGTGCTATATATGAAAATGAATCTAAACGACGAGCCGGACGCATCCACGGTAACGGATCGCCGGTTCGATCAAGTCCGTCGGCGCGAATATACGAAGGTGGGGTCCGCCTTGCGCCGAAGTGCGCCCGATGGTCCCCCATCAACTCCCCCCGACTGAAAAGCCTTCATCTCCGATGAATGGAGATGGTCGTACTGTAGTCGAAGCTCGGGGGCGAGTCGATCAAGCTCAGCTGCAATAACCCAAGTATCGTCGGATGAAGAATGTCCAAGCCAGCGAACCAAGTAGCGGCACACGGGTCCGTCAGTGGAAGGGACGAACTCATGGGCAATAATCTCTGTAATCTGCTCGACCCTCAGCTCTCGGGAGAAGTGGTCCGGTGATGGTGGTGGTGCCACAGGTGAAGCCATAGGTGGTGAACTCCTGGGGAAACGGGAGTCAAGGGGAGGCTGTGTGGTGGGAGAACGGGGTGGTGGTAGAGGCTCGGGAGGGCCGCCAAGGTAGGGATCGGGGTACTCGTGGGGTGGAAAGTAAGGCGTCAGGTCCTCAACATTGAACACGGGGTGGATACCCATGCTCGCAGGAATGTCCAGCTCGTAAGCATTCAACCCGATCCGCCTCAAAACAGTGTAGGGCCCAATTCGCCTGGCGCTCAGTTTCTTAGCAGGCCCCTGAGGGAGCCGCTCCGCGCGAACTCGCACCATCACCTGTTCGCCAACCAGAAAATGTTTCTCTCGCCTATGTCTGTCTGCCAGTTCTTTATAATGTTCGTTGCTTAAATTGATTTTACGCCTGATAGACTCATGCAACTCATGCAAATGACGTGTGAAGGACTCAGCAGACTCACTAGGACGTGACTCAGTCGGGACTGGTATAAGATCAATAGGCTTCCTAGGGTCATAACCTGACACTACTTGAAACGGGCTCAGACCGGTCGACCTATTGATGGAACTATTGTATGCAAACTCAGCTATAGGGAGCACGGAATCCCAGACGCGTGCTCACCAACTAGACACCTCAGCAGGTTACCTAAACTTCTATTTATCACCTCAGTCTGACCGTCCGTCTGAGGGTGATATGCAGAAGAGAACTTAAGTGTGGTCCCGGTCTTCAGCCATAACGTCTTCCAAAAGTAACTGACGAACCGCACATCCCGATCGGACACAATGGACTTTGGGAGACCGTGTAATCTAAAGACCTCGCTCATAAATAAGGCCGCGACGCGGGGGGCATCGGCGGTCTTACTACACGCAATAAAGTGCGCCATCTTAGAGAACCGGTCGACCACAACAAAAATAGAATCATGTTTCTGCAGGGTGCGCGGAAGTCCCAGCACGAAGTCCATACTAATGTCCTCCCAAGGACGATGGGGAACGGGTAAAGGAGTGTATAGACCCGTGTTCTGCTTTGTTCCCTTGGCCGTTTGGCACACACGGCAGTGTCGAACGATACGAGCCACATCTCTCTTCAGACTCGGCCAATAGAAACGATCTTCTACTATAGCAATCGACTTATCTCGCCCAAAATGGCCGGCGGCACCTCCGGCGTGTAGCTCCCAAACTAAATAATCACGATATGAGGTATTGGGCACACACAAGCGGGAGCCCCGGAACAAGTACCTATCAATAATCCGAAACCCCTCAACAGGATCTGGAGGGTCCCTCGATAACGCTGTGTAAATTTCAGCAAAATCTGGACAAGTGGGGTAGTCCAAGATCACCCTCTCGAAACCATCCACCTGGGCCCTCAGCGTGTGAAGTAGAGAGACTCGACGACTGAGAGCGTCGGCGGGTTTGTTCTCAACACCGGCGCGATGTTTGAGAACGTAGTGGAAATCCTGTAAATACTCTACCCACTTCGCATGGCGATGACTCAGCTTCCTCTGGGAGTCGAGGTAGCGTAGGGCCTGGTGATCCGAATACAGCACAAACTCCCGGGGAAGGAGGTAGTGTCTCCAATACCGCAATGACTGGACAATAGCATAAAATTCTCGATCGTAATTCGAGTATTTTTGCTTGGCTTCATTCAGTTTCTCACTAAAGTAAGAAACCGGGTGTCCCTCCTGACTCAACACTCCTCCAATACCTACGCCCGATGCGTCACACGCGACCTCGAAGGCTCTGCTAAAATCGGGGAGTCGCAAAACGGGGGCGGACGTCAGCTTGTCCTTAATCTCTTCAAATGCTCGAGTGGCCGCGGCGGTCCACTGAAAATCTCCCTTGCGCAGACAACTAGTGAATGGGGCCATAATCGAGCTAAAGCCCCTAACAAATCTCCGGTAAAAGGTCGCAAGTCCGTGGAAGCTACGGGCCTCATGAATGGTCGATGGTACGGGCCACTCGCGGATGGACTGGACCTTCTCAGGGTCAACTGACACGCCTGAGGAGGAGATAATAAATCCCAGAAAATGGACAGACTCGGCTAGGAAGGAGCACTTCTTCAAGTTGATGAACAATTTCTCTTTTCGGAGAATATCAAATAGAAGCCTCAAGTGCTCGAGGTGGTCTGGCTCGGTGTGGCTATAGATCAGAATATCGTCGAAGTAGACGACTAGGAATTTGCCCATGTAGGGCCGTAGGACCTGGGTCATGACTCGCATAAACGTACTCGGGGCGTTCGAAAGCCCAAATGGCATGACCAGCCACTCATACAGACCGTCCTTCGTCTTAAACGCCGTCTTCCACTCGTCTCCCTCTCGAACCCTAATCTGGTGGTACCCGCTTCGGAGATCGATCTTCGAGAAGATCTGGGCCCCAGACATAGTGTCTAATAGGTCGTCTAGACGGGGGATCGGGAAACGATACTTCACCGTAATCTTGTTGATAGCTCTACTATCAATGCACATACGCCAGCTGCCGTCCTTATTAGGGGTAAGAAGGGCGGGTACGGCACATGGACTCAGGCTCTCACGGATAAACTGCTTCCGAAGAAGCTCGTCAACCTGTCTCTTGAGCTCAGCGTGCTCAACAGGGTTCATACGATAATGCGGCAGATTGGGGAGCGAGGCCCCCGGGACTAAATCTATAGCATGCTGGATGTCCCGCAAAGGGGGTAACTCGTCAGGGAGCTCCTCTGGCATAATGTCTGCAAACGCATCTAGCAAAGGTCGCACGGCAGGAGGAGCCTCAGATGTGGGGCCATCAGATGCCACAGTGGCGGCGACCACATACATGATACCAGCATCAGTGCTGTCTCTCAAGAACTCACCACATCGAAGGATATGCACGGGTCTCGAGGCAATCGTGCTAGTGGACGGCTCGACCCGGCCCTTGGGCCTCTCTCTGGGCTGGGTGGGAGATAGAGTGATCTTCCGCCCCTTGTCATAGAAGACGCACGTGTTCGATCGACCGAAGCACGTGACATCGCGATCAAATAGCCAAGGGCGGCCTAGCAGGACGTGGGCGACGTCCATAGGGATGACATCACACCAAACCTGGTCCTCGAAGGATGCGATGGTGATAGGAACGAGACAGCGCTGGGTAACCTGGATAGCTGTCTTATCAACCCAGATGACACGATAAGGATGTGGGTGAGGCTCCGCTTTCACCTGCATACGGTCTAGACCCTTCTGGGCCACAATGTTCACGCAACTCCCGCTATCAATTGCCAACTTGCAGGGTCCGCCTGCACTCGGGAAATACGTGTAGAAAATGGTGGTGCGGCGCCAGTCCTCATCGGCACGGGGGGTGTGTAGGAGGCGTCTGACCACTCCCACCTCTAATGAACGCTCAACGTCGCTCTCCCATCCCTCCTCAACGGTGGTAGTGATCTCCTCGGTAACCTCTACCTCTCCCTCTACTCCTTGCTCCTCATCCTCGATCAGTAGACTCCTCGTGGGGCAGTGGGCCGCCACGTGTCCTTTGCCCGAACATCTAAAACACTGGATACCCCCAGGCCTCTGGCCCTCAGTAGCGACAGCTTTGCCCTTCAGGTCAGTAGTGGCCTGTGAGGGTAGGGCGGCCGTAGCCGTCTGGGCTGGAGCGGGCTTCCTAAACGTCGATGACTCCGTCCGGGAGGGGAACTGCCTCGTACCAGGTGTACGAAGGTACTGCTCGTACTCGAGGGCGAGCTGGAATATCTGATCCACGGTCTCCAGACGATGGGGAATCAGCTCTCTCCGGAGATCCGATCGGAGGCCAGCCTTGAATCGAGAGGCAGTGGCAATAGGCTCCTCCGAAATATCACTCCTAACGACTAGCTCGTCGAATCGAGCCATATACTCGGCTACGGAAAGCGTTCCCTGGCGTAAACTCTGCAGCTGGTCAAGTAGCTGATCACGGTAGGAGGCAGGAAGGTACTTATCCTTAAGCCTCTCCTTCATATCATCCCATCTGGTGATGGGGTAATAATCATCACGCTCTAAGGCTCGCTCCACACTAATCCAATACACCTTGGCTTGCCCGACCAACTTCATCTTGGCAAACCGGACACATCGATCGTCACTCATATCGTACCAATCAAAGTAGTGATCCATGTCTAGGAGCCAATCACTACAAACCTTCGGGTCTAGGCGGCCATCAAAGGTCGGAGCATCAAGACGAATCCTACGGGTAATATCAAAGGTGCGGTCGCCTCTCCGCGGGTCAGGATAATCGTCAGGATCGTCGTCGCGATCATAATCGTGCCGAGCGGGTGGGGGTCCGCGCTCGCGTCGACCCGGTGGATAATACTCGTCTCGACGCTGGTCATAGCGATCGTGGGGAGGTGCACGGTTCCTAGGGCCCGGCTGACGTGGGATGCGGTAATCTTCCCGCGGGGGCGGTGGTCGGCCACGTGCTGGCTCTGGGTTCCGCCTCGCAGGCGGGGTGGGGGCTCTCGCGGGGATCTCACGACGATAGCGGTCTGCCGGCGGCGGGTCATCTCTGACTTGCTGGCCGCGACGGGGAGAGTCGTCTGGGTCATCTGCGATCTCATCGTCATGTAGGGAGGGAGCGTCCCTAGCGTGCTCTAGCCGATCTAGGCGGCGATTCACCGCAGTGATATCGTGTCGCACGGTCTCCAACTGGGTGCCTAGGGCATCAAAGCGGCCTAAGATAAGGCGCTCAAAATCCGTGGTGGCGGCGCTCGAATTCGAGCCGGCCGCTCGCTCGTGGGTGCCTGGCGGATCTACCATGCTTCTAAATGTCCTACCACTACGGAGCATGCACAATGGCCCAACCTTGGGCTCTGATACCAACTGATGTAGGGTAGGTTGTGTAGTGGACTCCTATAATGCAAACTAGTGACGTGCAGGGAAGGGACTCACCCTAACCGTTGACTATATGCGAGACAATATTACTCAGGCGAATTAATCAGCGTAAGCAACATGACAGTATAATAACCATTGCATCCATTCATAAAGGAAAACAATTTTCTTTGAGCGTTTTTAGGCAATAGCTTTCCTCCGCACGGAGGGCTAAATTAAGCGCGCGGCGAATCAAGCGTCCTGCAAGGTAAGAAGTTCACAGGCGAATACAACGTACTATAATTCCCATCAATAACAAGGATCCACAACGTGCACAATATTTTATACCAACAACAATAAATCCACACAATAACAAGTACAAAAATCTGGAAATATAAACTAGGGCTGTGAAATCAAGTAAAGCTGAAACCTTGGAGGGAAAACGAGGCTTCCGGGTGGTACGAGGATAGATCGGGTAAGGGAGGGTGGTTCCACGGGAGGAGGGAGGTTGGGGAATGGCTATGGGGTGGACGGGGAAGGATGATAGGGGCTGGCTGGGCGCTGGACTGGATCCGATTAGATCCAGTCCAGATCTGGACAGATCGGATCGAATCTGTCCAGATTTGGCCGAAGGGAATTGGTAGAGAGGGGGAGGGGGTTGGATCTGGTTTGGTGGGGAAGAAGCGGCAGCAGTTGGCGCTGGCGGGCTGGATAGGAGGCGGCGGCAAGGGGGGTTGGGGGTGGCGGCAAGGGGAGGACAGCGGGGAGAAGAAAAGGGGCTGCCGGCTGTAGGTTGAATGGAGGGGCGGCTGGAGGTGGGCGGCTGGATGTGGGGCTCAGCAGTGGAGAATCGGAGAGGGGAAACTCAGTTTTAGGAAATAAAATGAGATAAACAAGGGACCTTACCCAAGGAATCGGCACCAAGGGCTCCACGGCGTCGGCACCGCGGGATGACCACCGGAAGTGAGGAAGAAGAACTCTCCAACTTCAGCAATGCTAATTCCTGCAGCCCTCCTATTCTATTTATAAGAAAGCCAAGCTAGGGCAACCGGAATCGACGGCTATGATCGGCCGGCGGTTCCGTCCCCAAAACTATATAAAATAATATCCGAAATACAAAGTGCTATATATGAAAATGAATCTAAACGACGAGCCGGACGCATCCACGGTAACGGATCGCCGGTTCGATCAAGTCCGTCGGCGCGAATATACGAAGGTGGGGTCCGCCTTGCGCCGAAGTGCGCCCGATGGTCCCCCATCAACTCCCCCCGACTGAAAAGCCTTCATCTCCGATGAATGGAGATGGTCGTACTGTAGTCGAAGCTCGGGGGCGAGTCGATCAAGCTCAGCTGCAATAACCCAAGTATCGTCGGATGAAGAATGTCCAAGCCAGCGAACCAAGTAGCGGCACACGGGTCCGTCAGTGGAAGGGACGAACTCATGGGCAATAATCTCTGTAATCTGCTCGACCCTCAGCTCTCGGGAGAAGTGGTCTGGTGATGGTGGTGGTGCCACAGGTGAAGCCATAGGTGGTGAACTCCTGGGGAAACGGGAGTCAAGGGGAGGCTGTGTGGTGGGAGAACGGGCTGGTGGTAGAGGCTCGGGAGGGCCGCCAAGGTAGGGATCGGGGTACTCGTGGGGTGGAAAGTAAGGCGTCAGGTCCTCAACATTGAACACGGGGTGGATACCCATGCTCGCAGGAATGTCCAGCTCGTAAGCATTCAACCCGATCCGCCTCAAAACAGTGTAGGGCCCAATTCGCCTGGCGCTCAGTTTCTTAGCAGGCCCCTGAGGGAGCCGCTCCGCGCGAACTCGCACCATCACCTGTTCGCCAACCAGAAAATGTTTCTCTCGCCTATGTCTGTCTGCCAGTTCTTTATAATGTTCGTTGCTTAAATTGATTTTACGCCTGATAGACTCATGCAACTCATGCAAATGACGTGTGAAGGACTCAGCAGACTCACTAGGACGTGACTCAGTCGGGACTGGTATAAGATCAATAGGCTTCCTAGGGTCATAACCTGACACTACTTGAAACGGGCTCAGACCGGTCGACCTATTGATGGAACTATTGTATGCAAACTCAGCTATAGGGAGCACGGAATCCCAGCTAGACGCGTGCTCACCAACTAGACACCTCAGCAGGTTACCTAAACTTCTATTTATCACCTCAGTCTGACCGTCCGTCTGAGGGTGATATGCAGAAGAGAACTTAAGTGTGGTCCCGGTCTTCCGCCATAACGTCTTCCAAAAGTAACTGACGAACCGCACATCCCGATCGGACACAATGGACTTTGGGAGACCGTGTAATCTAAAGACCTCGCTCATAAATAAGGCCGCGACGCGGGGGGCATCGGCGGTCTTACTACACGCAATAAAGCCATCTTAGAGAACCGGTCGACCACAACAAAAATAGAATCATGTTTCTGCAGGGTGCGCGGAAGTCCCAGCACGAAGTCCATACTAATGTCCTCCCAAGGACGATGGGGAACGGGTAAAGGAGTGTATAGACCCGTGTTCTGCTTTGTTCCCTTGGCCGTTTGGCACACACGGCAGTGTCGAACGATACGAGCCACATCTCTCTTCAGACTCGGCCAATAGAAACGATCTTCTACTATAGCAATCGACTTATCTCGCCCAAAATGGCCGGCGGCACCTCCGGCGTGTAGCTCCCAAACTAAATAATCACGATATGAGGTATTGGGCACACACAAGCGGGAGCCCCGGAACAAGTACCTATCAATAATCCGAAACCCCTCAACAGGATCTGGAGGGTCCCTCGATAACGCTGTGTAAAGTTCAGCAAAATCTGGACAAGTGGGGTAGTCCAAGATCACCCTCTCGAAACCATCCACCTGGGCCCTCAGCGTGTGAAGTAGAGAGACTCGACGACTGAGAGCGTCGACGGGTTTGTTCTCAACACCGGCGCGATGTTTGAGAACGTAGTGGAAATCCTGTAAATACTCTACCCACTTCGCATGGCGATGACTCAGCTTCCTCTGGGAGTCGAGGTAGCGTAGGGCCTGGTGATCCGAATACAGCACAAACTCCCGGGGAAGGAGGTAGTGTCTCCAATACCGCAATGACTGGACAATAGCATAAAATTCTCGATCGTAATTCGAGTATTTTTGCTTGGCTTCATTCAGTTTCTCACTAAAGTAAGAAACCGGGTGTCCCTCCTGACTCAACACTCCTCCAATACCTACGCCCGATGCGTCACACGCGACCTCGAAGGCTCTGCTAAAATCGGGGAGTCGCAAAACGGGGGCGGACGTCAGCTTGTCCTTAATCTCTTCAAATGCTCGAGTGGCCGCGGCGGTCCACTGAAAATCTCCCTTGCGCAGACAACTAGTGAATGGGGCCATAATCGAGCTAAAGCCCCTAACAAATCTCCGGTAAAAGGTCGCAAGTCCGTGGAAGCTACGGGCCTCATGAATGGTCGATGGTACGGGCCACTCGCGGATGGACTGGACCTTCTCAGGGTCAACTGACACGCCTGAGGAGGAGATAATAAATCCCAGAAAATGGACAGACTCGGCTAGGAAGGAGCACTTCTTCAAGTTGATGAACAATTTCTCTTTTCGGAGAATATCAAATAGAAGCCTCAAGTGCTCGAGGTGGTCTGGCTCGGTGTGGCTATAGATCAGAATATCGTCGAAGTAGACGACTAGGAATTTGCCCATGTAGGGCCGTAGGACCTGGGTCATGACTCGCATAAACGTACTCGGGGCGTTCGAAAGCCCAAATGGCATGACCAGCCACTCATACAGACCGTCCTTCGTCTTAAACGCCGTCTTCCACTCGTCTCCCTCTCGAACCCTAATCTGGTGGTACCCGCTTCGGAGATCGATCTTCGAGAAGATCTGGGCCCCAGACATAGTGTCTAATAGGTCGTCTAGACGGGGGATCGGGAAACGATACTTCACCGTAATCTTGTTGATAGCTCTACTATCAATGCACATACGCCAGCTGCCGTCCTTATTAGGGGTAAGAAGGGCGGGTACGGCACATGGACTCAGGCTCTCACGGATAAACTGCTTCCGAAGAAGCTCGTCAACCTGTCTCTTGAGCTCAGCGTGCTCAACAGGGTTCATACGATAATGCGGCAGATTGGGGAGCGAGGCCCCCGGGACTAAATCTATAGCATGCTGGATGTCCCGCAAAGGGGGTAACTCGTCAGGGAGCTCCTCTGGCATAATGTCTGCAAACGCATCTAGCAAAGGTCGCACGGCAGGAGGAGCCTCAGATGTGGGGCCATCAGATGCCACAGTGGCGGCGACCACATACATGATACCAGCATCAGTGCTGTCTCTCAAGAACTCACCACATCGAAGGATATGCACGGGTCTCGAGGCAATCGTGCTAGTGGACGGCTCGACCCGGCCCTTGGGCCTCTCTCTGGGCTGGGTGGGAGATAGAGTGATCTTCCGCCCCTTGTCATAGAAGACGCACGTGTTCGATCGACCGAAGCACGTGACATCGCGATCAAATAGCCAAGGGCGGCCTAGCAGGACGTGGGCGACGTCCATAGGGATGACATCACACCAAACCTGGTCCTCGAAGGATGCGATGGTGATAGGAACGAGACAGCGCTGGGTAACCTGGATAGCTGTCTTATCAACCCAGATGACACGATAAGGATGTGGGTGAGGCTCCGCTTTCACCTGCATACGGTCTAGACCCTTCTGGGCCACAATGTTCACGCAACTCCCGCTATCAATTGCCAACTTGCAGGGTCCGCCTGCACTCGGGAAATACGTGTAGAAAATGGTGGTGCGGCGCCAGTCCTCATCGGCACGGGGGGTGTGTAGGAGGCGTCTGACCACTCCCACCTCTAATGAACGCTCAACGTCGCTCTCCCATCCCTCCTCAACGGTGGTAGTGATCTCCTCGGTAACCTCTACCTCTCCCTCTACTCCTTGCTCCTCATCCTCGATCAGTAGACTCCTCGTGGGGCAGTGGGCCGCCACGTGTCCTCTGCCCGAACATCTAAAACACTGGATACCCCCAGGCCTCTGGCCCTCAGTAGCGACAGCTTTGCCCTTCAGGTCAGTAGTGGCCTGTGAGGGTAGGGCGGCCGTAGCCGTCTGGGCTGGAGCGGGCTTCCTAAACGTCGATGACTCCGTCCGGGAGGGGAACTGCCTCGTACCAGGTGTACGAAGGTACTGCTCGTACTCGAGGGCGAGCTGGAATATCTGATCCACGGTCTCCAGACGATGGGGAATCAGCTCTCTCCGGAGATCCGATCGGAGGCCAGCCTTGAATCGAGAGGCAGTGGCAATAGGCTCCTCCGAAATATCACTCCTAACGACTAGCTCGTCGAATCGAGCCATATACTCGGCTACGGAAAGCGTTCCCTGGCGTAAACTCTGCAGCTGGTCAAGTAGCTGATCACGGTAGGAGGCAGGAAGGTACTTATCCTTAAGCCTCTCCTTCATATCATCCCATCTGGTGATGGGGTAATAATCATCACGCTCTAAGGCTCGCTCCACACTAATCCAATACACCTTGGCTTGCCCGACCAACTTCATCTTGGCAAACCGGACACATCGATCGTCACTCATATCGTACCAATCAAAGTAGTGATCCATGTCTAGGAGCCAATCACTACAAACCTTCGGGTCTAGGCGGCCATCAAAGGTCGGAGCATCAAGACGAATCCTACGGGTAATATCAAAGGTGCGGTCGCCTCTCCGCGGGTCAGGATAATCGTCAGGATCGTCGTCGCGGTCATAATCGTGCCGAGCGGGTGGGGGTCCGCGCTCGCGTCGACCCGGTGGATAATACTCGTCTCGACGCTGGTCATAGCGATCGTGGGGAGGTGCACGGTTCCTAGGGCCCGGCTGACGTGGGATGCGGTAATCTTCCCGCGGGGGCGGTGGTCGGCCACGTGCTGGCTCTGGGTTCCGCCTCGCAGGCGGGGTGGGGGCTCTCGCGGGGATCTCACGACGATAGCGGTCTGCCGGCGGCGGGTCATCTCTGACTTGCTGGCCGCGACGGGGAGAGTCGTCTGGGTCATCTGCGATCTCATCGTCATGTAGGGGGGGAGCGTCCCTAGCGTGCTCTAGCCGATCTAGGCGGCGATTCACCGCAGTGATATCGTGTCGCACGGTCTCCAACTGGGTGCCTAGGGCATCAAAGCGGCCTAAGATAAGGCGCTCAAAATCCGTGGTGGCGGCGCTCGAATTCGAGCCGGCCGCTCGCTCGTGGGTGCCTGGCGGATCTACCATGCTTCTAAATGTCCTACCACTACGGAGCATGCACAATGGCCCAACCTTGGGCTCTGATACCAACTGATGTAGGGTAGGTTGTGTAGTGGACTCCTATAATGCAAACTAGTGACGTGCAGGGAAGGGACTCACCCTAACCGTTGACTATATGCGAGACAATATTACTCAGGCGAATTAATCAGCGTAAGCAACATGACAGTATAATAACCATTGCATCCATTCATAAAGGAAAACAATTTTCTTTGAGCGTTTTTAGGCAATAGCTTTCCTCCGCACGGAGGGCTAAATTAAGCGCGCGGCGAATCAAGCGTCCTGCAAGGTAAGAAGTTCACAGGCGAATACAACGTACTATAATTCCCATCAATAACAAGGATCCACAACGTGCACAATATTTTATACCAACAACAATAAATCCACACAATAACAAGTACAAAAATCTGGAAATATAAACTAGGGCTGTGAAATCAAGTAAAGCTGAAACCTTGGAGGGAAAACGAGGCTTCCGGGTGGTACGAGGATAGATCGGGTAAGGGAGGGTGGTTCCACGGGAGGAGGGAGGTTGGGGAATGGCTACGGGGTGGACGGGGAAGGATGATAGGGGCTGGCTGGGCGCTGGACTGGGTCCGATTAGATCCAGTCCAGATCTGGACAGATAGGATCGAATCTGTCCAGATTTGGCTGAAGGGAATTGGTAGAGAGGGGGAGGGGGTTGGATCTGGTTTGGTGGGGAAGAAGCGGCAGCAGTTGGCGCTGGCGGGCTGGATAGGAGGCGGCGGCAAGGGGGGTTGGGGGTGGCGGCAAGGGGAGGACAGCGGGGAGAAGAAAAGGGGCTGCCGGCTGTAGGTTGAATGGAGGGGCGGCTGGAGGTGGGCGGCTGGATGTGGGGCTCAGCAGTGGAGAATCGGAGAGGGGAAACTCAGTTTTAGGAAATAAAATGAGATAAACAAGGGACCTTACCCAAGGAATCGGCACCAAGGGCTCCACGGCGTCGGCACCGCGGGATGACCACCGGAAGTGAGGAAGAAGAACTCTCCAACTTCAGCAATGCTAATTCCTGCAGCCCTCCTATTCTATTTATAAGAAAGCCAAGCTAGGGCAACCGGAATCGACGGCTATGATCGGCCGGCGGTTCCGTCCCCAAAACTATATAAAATAATATCCGAAATACAAAGTGCTATATATGAAAATGAATCTAAACGACGAGCCGGACGCATCCACGGTAACGGATCGCCGGTTCGATCAAGTCCGTCGGCGCGAATATACGAAGGTGGGGTCCGCCTTGCGCCGAAGTGCGCCCGATGGTCCCCCATCAACTCCCCCCGACTGAAAAGCCTTCATCTCCGATGAATGGAGATGGTCGTACTGTAGTCGAAGCTCGGGGGCGAGTCGATCAAGCTCAGCTGCAATAACCCAAGTATCGTCGGATGAAGAATGTCCAAGCCAGCGAACCAAGTAGCGGCACACGGGTCCGTCAGTGGAAGGGACGAACTCATGGGCAATAATCTCTGTAATCTGCTCGACCCTCAGCTCTCGGGAGAAGTGGTCCGGTGATGGTGGTGGTGCCACAGGTGAAGCCATAGGTGGTGAACTCCTGGGGAAACGGGAGTCAAGGGGAGGCTGTGTGGTGGGAGAACGGGGTGGTGGTAGAGGCTCGGGAGGGCCGCCAAGGTAGGGATCGGGGTACTCGTGGGGTGGAAAGTAAGGCGTCAGGTCCTCAACATTGAACACGGGGTGGATACCCATGCTCGCAGGAATGTCCAGCTCGTAAGCATTCAACCCGATCCGCCTCAAAACAGTGTAGGGCCCAATTCGCCTGGCGCTCAGTTTCTTAGCAGGCCCCTGAGGGAGCCGCTCCGCGCGAACTCGCACCATCACCTGTTCGCCAACCAGAAAATGTTTCTCTCGCCTATGTCTGTCTGCCAGTTCTTTATAATGTTCGTTGCTTAAATTGATTTTACGCCTGATAGACTCATGCAACTCATGCAAATGACGTGTGAAGGACTCAGCAGACTCACTAGGACGTGACTCAGTCGGGACTGGTATAAGATCAATAGGCTTCCTAGGGTCATAACCTGACACTACTTGAAACGGGCTCAGACCGGTCGACCTATTGATGGAACTATTGTATGCAAACTCAGCTATAGGGAGCACGGAATCCCAGCTAGACGCGTGCTCACCAACTAGACACCTCAGCAGGTTACCTAAACTTCTATTTATCACCTCAGTCTGACCGTCCGTCTGAGGGTGATATGCAGAAGAGAACTTAAGTGTGGTCCCGGTCTTCCGCCATAACGTCTTCCAAAAGTAACTGACGAACCGCACATCCCGATCGGACACAATGGACTTTGGGAGACCGTGTAATCTAAAGACCTCGCTCATAAATAAGGCCGCGACGCGGGGGGCATCGGCGGTCTTACTACACGCAATAAAGCCATCTTAGAGAACCGGTCGACCACAACAAAAATAGAATCATGTTTCTGCAGGGTGCGCGGAAGTCCCAGCACGAAGTCCATACTAATGTCCTCCCAAGGACGATGGGGAACGGGTAAAGGAGTGTATAGACCCGTGTTCTGCTTTGTTCCCTTGGCCGTTTGGCACACACGGCAGTGTCGAACGATACGAGCCACATCTCTCTTCAGACTCGGCCAATAGAAACGATCTTCTACTATAGCAATCGACTTATCTCGCCCAAAATGGCCGGCGGCACCTCCGGCGTGTAGCTCCCAAACTAAATAATCACGATATGAGGTATTGGGCACACACAAGCGGGAGCCCCGGAACAAGTACCTATCAATAATCCGAAACCCCTCAACAGGATCTGGAGGGTCCCTCGATAACGCTGTGTAAAGTTCAGCAAAATCTGGACAAGTGGGGTAGTCCAAGATCACCCTCTCGAAACCATCCACCTGGGCCCTCAGCGTGTGAAGTAGAGAGACTCGACGACTGAGAGCGTCGGCGGGTTTGTTCTCAACACCGGCGCGATGTTTGAGAACGTAGTGGAAATCCTGTAAATACTCTACCCACTTCGCATGGCGATGACTCAGCTTCCTCTGGGAGTCGAGGTAGCGTAGGGCCTGGTGATCCGAATACAGCACAAACTCCCGGGGAAGGAGGTAGTGTCTCCAATACCGCAATGACTGGACAATAGCATAAAATTCTCGATCGTAATTCGAGTATTTTTGCTTGGCTTCATTCAGTTTCTCACTAAAGTAAGAAACCGGGTGTCCCTCCTGACTCAACACTCCTCCAATACCTACGCCCGATGCGTCACACGCGACCTCGAAGGCTCTGCTAAAATCGGGGAGTCGCAAAACGGGGGCGGACGTCAGCTTGTCCTTAATCTCTTCAAATGCTCGAGTGGCCGCGGCGGTCCACTGAAAATCTCCCTTGCGCAGACAACTAGTGAATGGGGCCATAATCGAGCTAAAGCCCCTAACAAATCTCCGGTAAAAGGTCGCAAGTCCGTGGAAGCTACGGGCCTCATGAATGGTCGATGGTACGGGCCACTCGCGGATGGACTGGACCTTCTCAGGGTCAACTGACACGCCTGAGGAGGAGATAATAAATCCCAGAAAATGGACAGACTCGGCTAGGAAGGAGCACTTCTTCAAGTTGATGAACAATTTCTCTTTTCGGAGAATATCAAATAGAAGCCTCAAGTGCTCGAGGTGGTCTGGCTCGGTGTGGCTATAGATCAGAATATCGTCGAAGTAGACGACTAGGAATTTGCCCATGTAGGGCCGTAGGACCTGGGTCATGACTCGCATAAACGTACTCGGGGCGTTCGAAAGCCCAAATGGCATGACCAGCCACTCATACAGACCGTCCTTCGTCTTAAACGCCGTCTTCCACTCGTCTCCCTCTCGAACCCTAATCTGGTGGTACCCGCTTCGGAGATCGATCTTCGAGAAGATCTGGGCCCCAGACATAGTGTCTAATAGGTCGTCTAGACGGGGGATCGGGAAACGATACTTCACCGTAATCTTGTTGATAGCTCTACTATCAATGCACATACGCCAGCTGCCGTCCTTATTA
Organism: Platanthera zijinensis; assembly: GCA_039513925.1. NCBI lineage: Eukaryota > Viridiplantae > Streptophyta > Magnoliopsida > Asparagales > Orchidaceae > Platanthera > Platanthera zijinensis. Next base: position 13,559,718 of record CM077092.1, read on the forward strand.
GGGGTAAGAAGGGCGGGTACGGCACATGGACTCAGGCTCTCACGGATAAACTGCTTCCGAAGAAGCTCGTCAACCTGTCTCTTGAGCTCAGCGTGCTCAACAGGGTTCATACGATAATGCGGCAGATTGGGGAGCGAGGCCCCCGGGACTAAATCTATAGCATGCTGGATGTCCCGCAAAGGGGGTAACTCGTCAGGGAGCTCCTCTGGCATAATGTCTGCAAACGCATCTAGCAAAGGTCGCACGGCAGGAGGAGCCTCAGATGTGGGGCCATCAGATGCCACAGTGGCGGCCACCACATACATGATACCAGCATCAGTGCTGTCTCTCAAGAACTCACCACATCGAAGGATATGCACGGGTCTCGAGGCAATCGTGCTAGTGGACGGCTCGACCCGGCCCTTGGGCCTCTCTCTGGGCTGGGTGGGAGATAGAGTGATCTTCCGCCCCTTGTCATAGAAGACGCACGTGTTCGATCGACCGAAGCACGTGACATCGCGATCAAATAGCCAAGGGCGGCCTAGCAGGACGTGGGCGACGTCCATAGGGATGACATCACACCAAACCTGGTCCTCGAAGGATGCGATGGTGATAGGAACGAGACAGCGCTGGGTAACCTGGATAGCTGTCTTATCAACCCAGATGACACGATAAGGATGTGGGTGAGGCTCCGCTTTCACCTGCATACGGTCTAGACCCTTCTGGGCCACAATGTTCACGCAACTCCCGCTATCAATTGCCAACTTGCAGGGTCCGCCTGCACTCGGGAAATACGTGTAGAAAATGGTGGTGCGGCGCCAGTCCTCATCGGCACGGGGGGTGTGTAGGAGGCGTCTGACCACTCCCACCTCTAATGAACGCTCAACGTCGCTCTCCCATCCCTCCTCAACGGTGGTAGTGATCTCCTCGGTAACCTCTACCTCTCCCTCTACTCCTTGCTCCTCATCCTCGATCAGTAGACTCCTCGTGGGGCAGTGGGCCGCCACGTGTCCTCTGCCCGAACATCTAAAACACTGGATACCCCCAGGCCTCTGGCCCTCAGTAGCGACAGCTTTGCCCTTCAGGTCAGTAGTGGCCCGTGAGGGTAGGGCGGCCGTAGCCGTCTGGGCTGGAGCGGGCTTCCTAAACGTCGATGACTCCGTCCGGGAGGGGAACTGCCTCGTACCAGGTGTACGAAGGTACTGCTCGTACTCGAGGGCGAGCTGGAATATCTGATCCACGGTCTCCAGACGATGGGGAATCAGCTCTCTCCGGAGATCCGATCGGAGGCCAGCCTTGAATCGAGAGGCAGTGGCAATAGGCTCCTCCGAAATATCACTCCTAACGACTAGCTCGTCGAATCGAGCCATATACTCGGCTACGGAAAGCGTTCCCTGGCGTAAACTCTGCAGCTGGTCAAGTAGCTGATCACGGTAGGAGGCAGGAAGGTACTTATCCTTAAGCCTCTCCTTCATATCATCCCATCTGGTGATGGGGTAATAACCATCACGCTCTAAGGCTCGCTCCACACTAATCCAATACACCTTGGCTTGCCTGACCAACTTCATCTTGGCAAACCGGACACATCGATCGTCACTCATATCGTACCAATCAAAGTAGTGATCCATGTCTAGGAGCCAATCACTACAAACCTTCGGGTCTAGGCGGCCATCAAAGGTCGGAGCATCAAGACGAATCCTACGGGTAATATCAAAGGTGCGGTCGCCTCTCCGCGGGTCAGGATAATCGTCAGGATCGTCGTCGCGGTCATAATCGTGCCGAGCGGGTGGGGGTCCGCGCTCGCGTCGACCCGGTGGATAATACTCGTCTCGACGCTGGTCATAGCGATCGTGGGGAGGTGCACGGTTCCTAGGGCCCGGCTGACGTGGGATGCGGTAATCTTCCCGCGGGGGCGGTGGTCGGCCACGTGCTGGCTCTGGGTTCCGCCTCGCAGGCGGGGTGGGGGCTCTCGCGGGGATCTCACGACGATAGCGGTCTGCCGGCGGCGGGTCATCTCTGACTTGCTGGCCGCGACGGGGAGAGTCGTCTGGGTCATCTGCGATCTCATCGTCATGTAGGGGGGAGCGTCCCTAGCGTGCTCTAGCCGATCTAGGCGGCGATTCACCGCAGTGATATCGTGTCGCACGGTCTCCAACTGGGTGCCTAGGGCATCAAAGCGGCCTAAGATAAGGCGCTCAAAATCCGTGGTGGCGGCGCTCGAATTCGAGCCGGCCGCTCGCTCGTGGGTGCCTGGCGGATCTACCATGCTTCTAAATGTCCTACCACTACGGAGCATGCACAATGGCCCAACCTTGGGCTCTGATACCAACTGATGTAGGGTAGGTTGTGTAGTGGACTCCTATAATGCAAACTAGTGACGTGCAGGGAAGGGACTCACCCTAACCGTTGACTATATGCGAGACAATATTACTCAGGCGAATTAATCAGCGTAAGCAACATGACAGTATAATAACCATTGCATCCATTCATAAAGGAAAACAATTTTCTTTGAGCGTTTTTAGGCAATAGCTTTCCTCCGCACGGAGGGCTAAATTAAGCGCGCGGCGAATCAAGCGTCCTGCAAGGTAAGAAGTTCACAGGCGAATACAACGTACTATAATTCCCATCAATAACAAGGATCCACAACGTGCACAATATTTTATACCAACAACAATAAATCCACACAATAACAAGTACAAAAATCTGGAAATATAAACTAGGGCTGTGAAATCAAGTAAAGCTGAAACCTTGGAGGGAAAACGAGGCTTCCGGGTGGTACGAGGATAGATCGGGTAAGGGAGGGTGGTTCCACGGGAGGAGGGAGGTTGGGGAATGGCTACGGGGTGGACGGGGAAGGATGATAGGGGCTGGCTGGGCGCTGGACTGGGTCCGATTAGATCCAGTCCAGATCTGGACAGATCGGATCGAATCTGTCCAGATTTGGCCGAAGGGAATTGGTAGAGAGGGGGAGGGGGTTGGATCTGGTTTGGTGGGGAAGAAGCGGCAGCAGTTGGCGCTGGCGGGCTGGATAGGAGGCGGCGGCAAGGGGGGTTGGGGGTGGCGGCAAGGGGAGGACAGCGGGGAGAAGAAAAGGGGCTGCCGGCTGTAGGTTGAATGGAGGGGCGGCTGGAGGTGGGCGGCTGGATGTGGGGCTCAGCAGTGGAGAATCGGAGAGGGGAAACTCAGTTTTAGGAAATAAAATGAGATAAACAAGGGACCTTACCCAAGGAATCGGCACCAAGGGCTCCACGGCGTCGGCACCGCGGGATGACCACCGGAAGTGAGGAAGAAGAACTCTCCAACTTCAGCAATGCTAATTCCTGCAGCCCTCCTATTCTATTTATAAGAAAGCCAAGCTAGGGCAACCGGAATCGACGGCTATGATCGGCCGGCGGTTCCGTCCCCAAAACTATATAAAATAATATCCGAAATACAAAGTGCTATATATGAAAATGAATCTAAACGACGAGCCGGACGCATCCACGGTAACGGATCGCCGGTTCGATCAAGTCCGTCGGCGCGAATATACGAAGGTGGGGTCCGCCTTGCGCCGAAGTGCGCCCGATGGTCCCCCATCAACTCCCCCCGACTGAAAAGCCTTCATCTCCGATGAATGGAGATGGTCGTACTGTAGTCGAAGCTCGGGGGCGAGTCGATCAAGCTCAGCTGCAATAACCCAAGTATCGTCGGATGAAGAATGTCCAAGCCAGCGAACCAAGTAGCGGCACACGGGTCCGTCAGTGGAAGGGACGAACTCATGGGCAATAATCTCTGTAATCTGCTCGACCCTCAGCTCTCGGGAGAAGTGGTCCGGTGATGGTGGTGGTGCCACAGGTGAAGCCATAGGTGGTGAACTCCTGGGGAAACGGGAGTCAAGGGGAGGCTGTGTGGTGGGAGAACGGGGTGGTGGTAGAGGCTCGGGAGGGCCGCCAAGGTAGGGATCGGGGTACTCGTGGGGTGGAAAGTAAGGCGTCAGGTCCTCAACATTGAACACGGGGTGGATACCCATGCTCGCAGGAATGTCCAGCTCGTAAGCATTCAACCCGATCCGCCTCAAAACAGTGTAGGGCCCAATTCGCCTGGCGCTCAGTTTCTTAGCAGGCCCCTGAGGGAGCCGCTCCGCGCGAACTCGCACCATCACCTGTTCGCCAACCAGAAAATGTTTCTCTCGCCTATGTCTGTCTGCCAGTTCTTTATAATGTTCGTTGCTTAAATTGATTTTACGCCTGATAGACTCATGCAACTCATGCAAATGACGTGTGAAGGACTCAGCAGACTCACTAGGACGTGACTCAGTCGGGACTGGTATAAGATCAATAGGCTTCCTAGGGTCATAACCTGACACTACTTGAAACGGGCTCAGACCGGTCGACCTATTGATGGAACTATTGTATGCAAACTCAGCTATAGGGAGCACGGAATCCCAGCTAGACGCGTGCTCACCAACTAGACACCTCAGCAGGTTACCTAAACTTCTATTTATCACCTCAGTCTGACCGTCCGTCTGAGGGTGATATGCAGAAGAGAACTTAAGTGTGGTCCCGGTCTTCCGCCATAACGTCTTCCAAAAGTAACTGACGAACCGCACATCCCGATCGGACACAATGGACTTTGGGAGACCGTGTAATCTAAAGACCTCGCTCATAAATAAGGCCGCGACGCGGGGGGCATCGGCGGTCTTACTACACGCAATAAAGCCATCTTAGAGAACCGGTCGACCACAACAAAAATAGAATCATGTTTCTGCAGGGTGCGCGGAAGTCCCAGCACGAAGTCCATACTAATGTCCTCCCAAGGACGATGGGGAACGGGTAAAGGAGTGTATAGACCCGTGTTCTGCTTTGTTCCCTTGGCCGTTTGGCACACACGGCAGTGTCGAACGATACGAGCCACATCTCTCTTCAGACTCGGCCAATAGAAACGATCTTCTACTATAGCAATCGACTTATCTCGCCCAAAATGGCCGGCGGCACCTCCGGCGTGTAGCTCCCAAACTAAATAATCACGATATGAGGTATTGGGCACACACAAGCGGGAGCCCCGGAACAAGTACCTATCAATAATCCGAAACCCCTCAACAGGATCTGGAGGGTCCCTCGATAACGCTGTGTAAAGTTCAGCAAAATCTGGACAAGTGGGGTAGTCCAAGATCACCCTCTCGAAACCATCCACCTGGGCCCTCAGCGTGTGAAGTAGAGAGACTCGACGACTGAGAGCGTCGGCGGGTTTGTTCTCAACACCGGCGCGATGTTTGAGAACGTAGTGGAAATCCTGTAAATACTCTACCCACTTCGCATGGCGATGACTCAGCTTCCTCTGGGAGTCGAGGTAGCGTAGGGCCTGGTGATCCGAATACAGCACAAACTCCCGGGGAAGGAGGTAGTGTCTCCAATACCGCAATGACTGGACAATAGCATAAAATTCTCGATCGTAATTCGAGTATTTTTGCTTGGCTTCATTCAGTTTCTCACTAAAGTAAGAAACCGGGTGTCCCTCCTGACTCAACACTCCTCCAATACCTACGCCCGATGCGTCACACGCGACCTCGAAGGCTCTGCTAAAATCGGGGAGTCGCAAAACGGGGGCGGACGTCAGCTTGTCCTTAATCTCTTCAAATGCTCGAGTGGCCGCGGCGGTCCACTGAAAATCTCCCTTGCGCAGACAACTAGTGAATGGGGCCATAATCGAGCTAAAGCCCCTAACAAATCTCCGGTAAAAGGTCGCAAGTCCGTGGAAGCTACGGGCCTCATGAATGGTCGATGGTACGGGCCACTCGCGGATGGACTGGACCTTCTCAGGGTCAACTGACACGCCTGAGGAGGAGATAATAAATCCCAGAAAATGGACATACTCGGCTAGGAAGGAGCACTTCTTCAAGTTGATGAACAATTTCTCTTTTCGGAGAATATCAAATAGAAGCCTCAAGTGCTCGAGGTGGTCTGGCTCGGTGTGGCTATAGATCAGAATATCGTCGAAGTAGACGACTAGGAATTTGCCCATGTAGGGCCGTAGGACCTGGGTCATGACTCGCATAAACGTACTCGGGGCGTTCGAAAGCCCAAATGGCATGACCAGCCACTCATACAGACCGTCCTTCGTCTTAAACGCCGTCTTCCACTCGTCTCCCTCTCGAACCCTAATCTGGTGGTACCCGCTTCGGAGATCGATCTTCGAGAAGATCTGGGCCCCAGACATAGTGTCTAATAGGTCGTCTAGACGGGGGATCGGGAAACGATACTTCACCGTAATCTTGTTGATAGCTCTACTATCAATGCACATACGCCAGCTGCCGTCCTTATTAGGGGTAAGAAGGGCGGGTACGGCACATGGACTCAGGCTCTCACGGATAAACTGCTTCCGAAGAAGCTCGTCAACCTGTCTCTTGAGCTCAGCGTGCTCAACAGGGTTCATACGATAATGCGGCAGATTGGGGAGCGAGGCCCCCGGGACTAAATCTATAGCATGCTGGATGTCCCGCAAAGGGGGTAACTCGTCAGGGAGCTCCTCTGGCATAATGTCTGCAAACGCATCTAGCAAAGGTCGCACGGCAGGAGGAGCCTCAGATGTGGGGCCATCAGATGCCACAGTGGCGGCCACCACATACATGATACCAGCATCAGTGCTGTCTCTCAAGAACTCACCACATCGAAGGATATGCACGGGTCTCGAGGCAATCGTGCTAGTGGACGGCTCGACCCGGCCCTTGGGCCTCTCTCTGGGCTGGGTGGGAGATAGAGTGATCTTCCGCCCCTTGTCATAGAAGACGCACGTGTTCGATCGACCGAAGCACGTGACATCGCGATCAAATAGCCAAGGGCGGCCTAGCAGGACGTGGGCGACGTCCATAGGGATGACATCACACCAAACCTGGTCCTCGAAGGATGCGATGGTGATAGGAACGAGACAGCGCTGGGTAACCTGGATAGCTGTCTTATCAACCCAGATGACACGATAAGGATGTGGGTGAGGCTCCGCTTTCACCTGCATACGGTCTAGACCCTTCTGGGCCACAATGTTCACGCAACTCCCGCTATCAATTGCCAACTTGCAGGGTCCGCCTGCACTCGGGAAATACGTGTAGAAAATGGTGGTGCGGCGCCAGTCCTCATCGGCACGGGGGGTGTGTAGGAGGCGTCTGACCACTCCCACCTCTAATAAACGCTCAACGTCGCTCTCCCATCCCTCCTCAACGGTGGTAGTGATCTCCTCGGTAACCTCTACCTCTCCCTCTACTCCTTGCTCCTCATCCTCGATCAGTAGACTCCTCGTGGGGCAGTGGGCCGCCACGTGTCCTCTGCCCGAACATCTAAAACACTGGATACCCCCAGGCCTCTGGCCCTCAGTAGCGACAGCTTTGCCCTTCAGGTCAGTAGTGGCCCGTGAGGGTAGGGCGGCCGTAGCCGTCTGGGCTGGAGCGGGCTTCCTAAACGTCGATGACTCCGTCCGGGAGGGGAACTGCCTCGTACCAGGTGTACGAAGGTACTGCTCGTACTCGAGGGCGAGCTGGAATATCTGATCCACGGTCTCCAGACGATGGGGAATCAGCTCTCTCCGGAGATCCGATCGGAGGCCAGCCTTGAATTGAGAGGCAGTGGCAATAGGCTCCTCCGAAATATCACTCCTAACGACTAGCTCGTCGAATCGAGCCATATACTCGGCTACGGAAAGCGTTCCCTGGCGTAAACTCTGCAGCTGGTCAAGTAGCTGATCACGGTAGGAGGCAGGAAGGTACTTATCCTTAAGCCTCTCCTTCATATCATCCCATCTGGTGATGGGGTAATAACCATCACGCTCTAAGGCTCGCTCCACACTAATCCAATACACCTTGGCTTGCCCGACCAACTTCATCTTGGCAAACCGGACACATCGATCGTCACTCATATCGTACCAATCAAAGTAGTGATCCATGTCTAGGAGCCAATCACTACAAACCTTCGGGTCTAGGCGGCCATCAAAGGTCGGAGCATCAAGACGAATCCTACGGGTAATATCAAAGGTGCGGTCGCCTCTCCGCGGGTCAGGATAATCGTCAGGATCGTCGTCGCGGTCATAATCGTGCCGAGCGGGTGGGGGTCCGCGCTCGCGTCGACCCGGTGGATAATACTCGTCTCGACGCTGGTCATAGCGATCGTGGGGAGGTGCACGGTTCCTAGGGCCCGGCTGACGTGGGATGCGGTAATCTTCCCGCGGGGGCGGTGGTCGGCCACGTGCTGGCTCTGGGTTCCGCCTCGCAGGCGGGGTGGGGGCTCTCGCGGGGATCTCACGACGATAGCGGTCTGCCGGCGGCGGGTCATCTCTGACTTGCTGGCCGCGACGGGGAGAGTCGTCTGGGTCATCTGCGATCTCATCGTCATGTAGGGGGGGAGCGTCCCTAGCGTGCTCTAGCCGATCTAGGCGGCGATTCACCGCAGTGATATCGTGTCGCACGGTCTCCAACTGGGTGCCTAGGGCATCAAAGCGGCCTAAGATAAGGCGCTCAAAATCCGTGGTGGCGGCGCTCGAATTCGAGCCGGCCGCTCGCTCGTGGGTGCCTGGCGGATCTACCATGCTTCTAAATGTCCTACCACTACGGAGCATGCACAATGGCCCAACCTTGGGCTCTGATACCAACTGATGTAGGGTAGGTTGTGTAGTGGACTCCTATAATGCAAACTAGTGACGTGCAGGGAAGGGACTCACCCTAACCGTTGACTATATGCGAGACAATATTACTCAGGCGAATTAATCAGCGTAAGCAACATGACAGTATAATAACCATTGCATCCATTCATAAAGGAAAACAATTTTCTTTGAGCGTTTTTAGGCAATAGCTTTCCTCCGCACGGAGGGCTAAATTAAGCGCGCGGCGAATCAAGCGTCCTGCAAGGTAAGAAGTTCACAGGCGAATACAACGTACTATAATTCCCATCAATAACAAGGATCCACAACGTGCACAATATTTTATACCAACAACAATAAATCCACACAATAACAAGTACAAAAATCTGGAAATATAAACTAGGGCTGTGAAATCAAGTAAAGCTGAAACCTTGGAGGGAAAACGAGGCTTCCGGGTGGTACGAGGATAGATCGGGTAAGGGAGGGTGGTTCCACGGGAGGAGGGAGGTTGGGGAATGGCTACGGGGTGGACGGGGAAGGATGATAGGGGCTGGCTGGGCGCTGGACTGGATCCGATTAGATCCAGTCCAGATCTGGACAGATCGGATCGAATCTGTCCAGATTTGGCCGAAGGGAATTGGTAGAGAGGGGGAGGGGGTTGGATCTGGTTTGGTGGGGAAGAAGCGGCAGCAGTTGGCGCTGGCGGGCTGGATAGGAGGCGGCGGCAAGGGGGGTTGGGGGTGGCGGCAAGGGGAGGACAGCGGGGAGAAGAAAAGGGGCTGCCGGCTGTAGGTTGAATGGAGGGGCGGCTGGAGGTGGGCGGCTGGATGTGGGGCTCAGCAGTGGAGAATCGGAGAGGGGAAACTCAGTTTTAGGAAATAAAATGAGATAAACAAGGGACCTTACCCAAGGAATCGGCACCAAGGGCTCCACGGCGTCGGCACCGCGGGATGACCACCGGAAGTGAGGAAGAAGAACTCTCCAACTTCAGCAATGCTAATTCCTGCAGCCCTCCTATTCTATTTATAAGAAAGCCAAGCTAGGGCAACCGGAATCGACGGCTATGATCGGCCGGCGGTTCCGTCCCCAAAACTATATAAAATAATATCTGAAATACAAAGTGCTATATATGAAAATGAATCTAAACGACGAGCCGGACGCATCCACGGTAACGGATCGCCGGTTCGATCAAGTCCGTCGGCGCGAATATACGAAGGTGGGGTCCGCCTTGCGCCGAAGTGCGCCCGATGGTCCCCCATCACTAGGTCTCAGCGTGCGTTTGATCTAGTTCATTCTGATGTATGGGGTCTCGCACCTTTAGTACCCAAGGGGGGACACCAGTATTATGTTTGATGATTATTCACGTTATGGTTGGGTGTACTTTATGCATTCTCGCTCTGAGTTTTTTCAGATATATGTAATTTTTTCTGCTATGGTGCGAGCACAGTTCTTTGCTTGCATGCGTCTTTTTCGTTCTGATTCAGGGGGGAGTACCTCTCTCATGCTTTTTGAGATCTGCTAGATACCCACGACACCCTTTCAGCTTGCTTGTCCCGGTGTTCATGCTCAAAATGGCACCGCTGAAAGGAAGCATCGTCATATTATTGAGACGGTCTGCACACTACTTATCTCCTCCCACGTTCATCCTCATTTTTAGACTGAGGCTGCTTCCACCAATGTCTATCTTATTAACCTACAACCCTCCACTTTCCCCAAGGGCCAGAGTCCTGGTGACTGTCTGTACTCTCGACCCCCACGTTATACTCATCTTTGTGTTTTTGGCTGTCGGCGTTATATTCTACTCCCTCCACATGAGCGTACCAAGCTCTCTGTTCACTCTGTTCTTTGTGCCTTTCTTGGACAGTACTCAGCACAAGGGCTATCGATGTTATGACCATGTTGCACGTCGACTTCGCATCTCATATGATGTCACTTTTGATGAGTCTCACCCTTTCTCCGTGTCCTCTGTCCCCTCGACCTCACATTCATCTATTACTCCCTCTGACATGCAATTTCTCACTCTTCCCATCTCACAGCCACATGTGTCCTCTCCTCTGGTATGTCCACCCGCTCTTTTCTTATCGCGATCTACTCTGTCACCTCCTCTTCCCTTGTCGCAATCTACTTTGTCACCTCCTCACTCCTGCTCTCTGTCACACACTTCTCCCTCTGATGAGTTATACACTTGGGATCGTGCCCCTCTTTCATATCACTATACTCGTCGTCCTCCTCCTATCCCCTCACCTCTAGTGCCCCAAGACGCAGTGCATGTCTCTTCCAGTGAGTGTCATGTGGACGATCCTCCTGTGCGCCACAACCCACCTCGTGAGAGACGTCCTCTCAACGGCCTTAGCCATGTTATCCTACCGCTGTACCTACCTTCCTTTCTTGCTACTATTTGTAATACTCCAGAGCCGACTTCCTATTGTGAGTCTGCCCAAATACCTGAGTGGCAGGTTGCTATGTCTGCTGAGTTGGAGGCGCTTGAGCACACTCATGCATGGAAACTTGTTCATCATCCACCTGGTGTTGTTCCTATCACTTGCAAGTGGATCTTCAAGGTCAAGACTCGCTCCGATGATTCTGTGGAGAGGTACAAGGCTCGACTAGTTGCTTGTGGTTTTCAGTAGGAGCAGGGGAAAAACTATGATGAGACTTTTGCTCTAGTAACTCACATGACTACGGTTCGGACTCTTATTGCAGTTGCAGATGTTTGTCATTGGTCTTTGTTACAGCTCGACGTGAAGAATGTCTTTCTTCACGGTGATCTTTAACAGGAGGTATACATGTTGAAGCCAAAAACTGGTCACAACGAGAGTTCGGACCTTGGGGTGTAGCCAACACCTACTTCTTCCAAACCAAGACCCCTGACTAGCAACAAAGAACCAAGAACTGACCCTAAGCCTCAGCTGGGAGGCCCCTCCACTCAACCAGAAGATCTCTGAGCGCTTCCCCTCCGTAGCCAATTGCTGGGCTAGGAGTACCTCAGAAAGCATTAACTGATTTGAGAAAATGTGTGAGCTTGCCTTTTGAGGTACCTAGTGGACCATATTTATAGGCTCCTAGTATCTGGTCTGCCAACATCGTAACTCTGCTGTTCTAAAAGGATATTTGCAGCCCAACTTGGTCTGCCGACATCGTAACTCCGCTGTTCTGAGGAGCTAAATGTAGACCCAAGGGCATCCTAGGAATTTACCTCTGGACCCTGCTGGGCGAAAACTCTTCCGCTACTCTGTAAGCTTTCCGCCGGCCCTATGCAAAACCTAGGAGCAAGCCGCAAAGCGCTGATAGCGCTGATTGGCGGAACCGGACCCGACGTTAAGAGCAAGAGGGCGTTGACTGGCAAAGACTCACTCAACGCCAAAGGCAAAAGGGTGTTGAGTGGCAAAGCCTCACTCAACGCCAAGAACTGCAGGACGTCGAGTGGTAAAGCCTCACTCAACGCCAAAGGCAAAAAGGGCGTTGAGTGGCAAAGCCTCACTCAACGCCAAGGACTGCAGGGCGTTGAGTGGCAAATGCTCACTCAACGCCAAAGGCGAAAGGGCGTTGAGTGACAAAGCCTCACTCAACGCCAAGGACTGCAGGGCGTTGAGTGGCAAAGCCTCACTCAACGCCAAATCTGAGGGCATCCCGCTTACCTAGGCGCAAGCCTTCTCGCATGCCCCGAGCGGGAACCCTCTCGGCAATCTACCTGTCTGATCTGGCTTCTAGGGTAAAGCTAGCCCAAGGCTAGCCCAACCCTGGTACTTTGGGCATCTAGGTCCCACCCAACGAATATGGGGTTGTACAACCTGCATGTACAACCCGTTGGGCTTTCCTAAGCCCGATGCCGGGCTCAGGCTAGCCCGGCCCGGTCCGGCCCGAGCAACCAGCCAAAATGGGGGCCCGGCTCTGGCCCAGGCAAGGCTTTTACCGGGTCGGGCCTAGCCGGGCTTTTGTCGGGCCGGGCCCAGGCTTTTTGCCTATGATTAGCTAGGAGCCTAGGATTTCATTACAGTTGTGCACTCACAAGCTTTGCCTAAATCAAAAGGCATCACAAAAAATTTATAGTCCAAAGACTACAAATTCGGACAAATACAAATTAGAGAGCAGTTAGAAACGTTATGAAGAGAGACTATTTGTAGAAACATGCATAAAAATAGGAACAGTGAAGTTTATCATGACTCCATCTTAAGAACTTACTTTGGTATTTGAGGCAGAAGAGCCTCCAGCAACGGCTTGTTGATTGGCCATCTGCCTATGAAACTCCCTATGCAAATCAGGCGCCTGCAATCCAAAAACTTTATAAACTTAGAATAGTTATTAAAGTTTGGGAAGGGGGGACTGCCTGAAAAAAATTTGAACACGTTGTGGAACAAATTCACAAGCTATACCATAACCAAATTATAGATATCTCAACTACTTGGCATTTTAAAAAGTTCATTTTTTGCCAGAATCAAACTGGAATTCTGAGTTTGATAGTATACAATACTTTATTTTCAGACCAAGAGGTAGACATTGGGTTTCTTATTTACATGCGCTGCGCTCTCAAATAACTAAATATTAAAAAATAACAGTTTATGGTTCTGGAACTAAACCTTATCTTTCACCAAGAAGTTGATCAAATTTCCAAAAAGAAACAATATTCAAAGAATCAAAATAATAATAATCATAATCAAATGAATAAAATATCCGATTATTTCTGCAATTTTAAATCATTTTGAATGTTCAGAGTACAATGGGAAGTGGGGTCATGTAGTATATGAAATTTATCTTCATATTTAGAGATGGAAAACTTTCAGGGTAAAATTACATAAGTGCTATAAAAATTTGGTTTATCAAAAACAATAGTTAGAGATGTATGGGTAGGCAGAACGCCTGAATACGGCTGCGAGACACGGTGGGATTCCACCTGATCCGCATTTCCACGGCCCCAAGCTGCCCCTTAGTGGTGTAGAAACTAAACCTTACCTAAACCACATAACCAATAGTTGAGGAAACTAGGCAGCAAACTAAAATACCTTTAGGATATTAAAGGAATTTTTATGACATTAAATGTTGCTAAGTATAGCAAAAATGAATTGCCTAACCAAGTATGATGCAGGACGAATCTATAGGTGGCGAATGTACTATGCTCTAACCCTAGATGAGATGCAAGCAACCACGATTAATGTAAAGGAACCATCGACGAACCCTAAAACTAAGATGCAAATGAACACACACACGCAATCCATTTAATCAATGAAAGATAACCCTAATGCGATGCGCATTCAATGATTCAATTATGCAAGTATTTTTCCGACATACAACTAATTAAACAATATCAAATTTAAATTACTTGTGCATATAATCTCAACTATCACAAACATCCAAGATTAATAATTATTATCACTATAAAATAAATTAAGAGTGCACTAGAATGATAATAAAATAAATTAAGAGTGCACTAGAATTAAATGTAATGCAATTAAATAACACGCATCTAAATAAATAGTAAAATCAAATAAAAGAGAGTCACATATTATTAGCAATAAAGATGACATTCATACACGAGTGAAGAATTTGAAAATAAATGTGAAACTCACCAAGTAGAAAGTCGTCGGCGTGGGTGAGGAAATCTGGTGATTGCAGATGTGGTGCAAGTGCTCCGGAATAATAACGGTTGCTGGACGGGGGTTGCAGGGAGTGGAAGGGGGTTGTTTGGTGGCTGGGAGAGGTGGTAGGGTTAGCATTGTGTGGTGAAGGTGAGGGGGAAGGGATGGCGGAAGCAAGTTGGAAGCTATTGGGATGTGGAGTGGTTGACAGCGGCTCGGGCGGTGTAGGAGGGACTGTAGGTGGCTGACCAGGGATTGGGAGGTCTAAATGGGGGCTATTCAGAGGTTGGAAGGCATGGGAGGGGAGAATGAAGGGAGAAGTTAGGTTGGTTGTGAATATTGGAGGTAGTGCGGGTGGTGGCTGGGCGCGGGAAGCCAGGAATTGGAGGCGGTGGGGTGCTAGGAGGATGGGACAGCGGAGGTAGACTCGGATCTGCCTGGCTGGAAGGAATGAATGGAGAAATGGGGTCGATCAGAGGTGCTGGAGGCAATAAGAGAGGTAGCAGGGCGCTAGAAACCAAGAACGGGAGGTGTCGGGTGCTGGAAATCACGGAATAGTGGCGTCAGGATGTGGAATGCGGGGAAGCGGTGGACAGGGGCATCAACACCCTCTGGAGATAGGAACCTGCTTAATCGTACCGCATGTGGCTCTCGGTGTCGCACCAAAAGTGAGGATCGAGCGGCGGTTCTTGTGAAAACCTAAAACTCTTGATAATCCATTCTTTAGTCTGTTGGAGATGATATAAGGGGTGGGGGGATTAGGTTAACCAAATCCAATGGTCACGACAGCCCGATGGATAATTTTTCCTCTAAATACAAAAAAATAAAAGAAAAATACATAAATATATGAAAAATCGAGTCGGTCGCGATCATGGTCTTCGATCGACTGTCCAACGATCCAAAAATGGTGATGATGATGAATCGCCTAATGTAGAGTGGTCGATCTCCATCAATCTCTCCGACTCAGAAACATTCATCTCCGGTGAATAGAAACTACATGCTCCTGACGCCTCGCCTCTTCACGTTGCCCCAACTTCAGCGACGTGCTTTCAACAGCTATTCTGGAGAGAACTAGATAATCAGCCGTGCAAACATCACTCGAGCTTGTGGACAAACTCGAATTCAAGAACGGGTGGAAAGTTAGGAGTCCCACGCCGACAGTTATCTAGTTAGAAAATATTTATGTATGAAGTCAAGTCCTTATGTACTGAGTCAAGTTGAGTTATATTGAGTCGAATTGTAGTCTTAGTGTCGTAGTATTGTAATATTTACGCGTTTATTGTTGTATTTACGATTATGTCATTATGGGTTCTATTCAAGAATTCTCTGTTTGGCACCGTGGTCACGGTCATGAACATGAAGGTTAAATTGTTATTTGTTAATGCCCACCTAAGGAACTTCATCCACTTCTATGTTCAAACGGATGATGTTTATTAGGTGATCCTTAACGAAGGACCGTTTAACCCATGCGTTTACGACCGCCGCCACCATACCAAACGGAGCCTAAATCAAAGTTATCTTTCTCTCTCAAGCTTCTCTCTCTCTCATTCCTCTTCTCAACTTCTTCTCCTTTATTATAGGGTTAGCCCCCTTGAACCTGCGCCTCCATCCCCACCATCGACGAAGCCTCCGAAGGAGGCCTGTAACACACATCAGAAATGAGTTCAAATTGAAGATAAGCAAAATGACTTTCACTCCACCAAGTAGTGCTCACCTTGGAAAATGAAATGACCAGAGTAATGGATTCATAACCCAGGTCAGAAAAAAGATAGACATAAGCCTCGTTGGAATAAGCTACTTGAAATTGTTTAACTAAGTCAAAATCAAAAGAAAGCAAAAGAAACACGTTCTTTGTAGAATAGGCCTCTAGGTACTGTGGAAGGGGAAATAAAATAAAATTGGATCTAATTTATTGCAATTGATCACTTAACATGTTTGCTAATGTATTCCAAAAGATGGGAAAATCCTTAGCTTATTAAATTATCTATTGAGCAATGAAAAAATTCACAGAATGACAGAAACAAAAAAAATTGTTTTTTGTCTAGCATTATGAGGAGTAACTATAGATATGGCAGTAAAAGTAAGACGAGTGGATGCATCAACTCAAGTTCCTATTGAAGTGGGATCTACACAACAAAGTGCTTGTCATTCCCTAAATATTTAGGGGCATCATGATACCGTCAAAGTCAAAATATAGCATTTTAATTAAGTTTGAATTAATAGAAGCTTCCAAAGGCAGTGGTGAAGTGAGATGACTGTTATGGGCTTGTTTTGTTGTGATCGTTGGAGGTCGGGGATACAAAGGCCAAGCTCTAGAATAGTCCAGGAGAAGAGAAAATTAGAAGAAGCTTGGGGGAAGAAGAAGAGGAAACCCTAGAGGAGGAGAGGGCTTAGAGAGAGAGGGAGAGGAAGATAGAGAGATAAAGGAAAGTTTCATTAACTCATTAATTAATTTCCTACACGACACTAGGGGCTTATTTATAGGACCCCGGATTGCAAACCCATAATTACATAAGATGCCTAAAATATTACAAGGGTATTGTTATTCAAACCCCATATTTGAATATTCATACCCAAATTGTTCTAATTTTTTGCATATTTTTTCCATCTCCCCTACCCGATATTTGTACCCAGTAGAATGAGCCCCACAACCCTAATCCCCACACCCGAAAACCCCTTCTTCCCCACTCCGCTCGCCCCGCAACCCTAATCCCAACACCCAGCAACCGTTTTAGATTTTCCCTTTTTCTCTCCGAGCTTCTCTCCCGAGCTTGTAGGAGGAAGTTGACGATGGCGATGATGCCCAGGGAAAAGGGAGCCGGCACTGAAAGATCCAGCGGTGTCGGGATCGCGTCCCCCTACGATGGTGGCAAAAGCATACGATACAGCCGCGAGGGAGTTCCGTCAGGGAGGTCATCACATCTCTGCCACCCCTGGCAACCCCTCTTTCTGCCCAAGAGTTTGATCTCTTGCATCCCGGCATATCCCGCTTCCCCTTTCAGCACTCCCCGGCGACCGCCTTTCCGAAGGTGGCGGCGGCGCTGGTGCAGTCGTTGTTCTTCTTGGATTCGTTCATCAGATCCGGTAAGGCCGCGTCCTTGACCGGCACCGTGACCATTGCCGAACATCACCGCAATCATCATCTACGTGTGCTAAAACCGCGAGTCGAATTTAACGCCCTTGTAAACTCCGGCATACAAAGCGACTCTGATTCATCTTCTGTCATTGATCTCCGACCGTCTTCACCGTCTATGAGATTCCGTACTTTTGATCTTGACTTAAATCTTCCTCCCCAATCTGAGACGGCTTGATCTCGCTTATCCCGGATGCAACTGTTGTTGAATTATTTTTATCGTCTTTTTTAACAGAGAAAATTAGAATAGCAGCCTCTCTACTTAATTTCCTCCATGATCCCGTCAGTTTTCTATTTAATTTTACTCTCAATCTCTTCGAAATTAGTGTGAGCGCTAAGGTTGGATTTGGGAGACCAAATATTCCTGTAAATAGTTTTCATTTTAATTTTTAAAGAGTTATAAGGATCTTTGCTTTGTTGTTGTCTATTTATAAAAATATGACATCCGAAATTAAGTTTCTTAAGATTTTATGTATGGGTATAAATATCAATTCTGAGTACAATTATCTTTTTTTGGTATAATTATCAATGTGTTACAAATATCTATTTATGAGGTACCAATAACAACACCCTATTAAAAACACTTAAACGTTACAATGACTCAGTAACGACGACTATGAAAATAATAATAATATAATAAGATAACTGAAGGAGGACCACAACACATAACACTCCACCCGTCCTTCAATTTCAGCTTGTCCTCAAGCTCAAACTCCAGTAGAATGTTTGGCTCCTATGGCTCCTTGATCTCGCGCCAAAATAGCGTCTTGTAGTGTTTCGCGGTGGAATTGGCAGCAAGGTGTAGCGGCGGCGCCGTCGAAAGGATGATCGGCTGAAGCATTGAGTTTGGCTGGTCCGGCGGAGCGGCGGGAGATAGAAATGGCAGGATGGCCGAGTGAACAATGGCCAGCCGAAATAAGGGGTCCGGCGGAACCGGTGATACGGCGGCGAACAACGGCTAGAAGACGGCCTGAGGACCCATGGTTGGCAGAAGAAACGACAGTGCGGTGCGAGGCAGCAACGACAATGTGTTCGAAGTGGCCGGCGGCAGAGCAGGTGCCTGCAGAGCAAGGACTGATGGCGGAAATGACGGCGTTGTCGGTGGATGCGGTGGCGCACTCAGAGGCGGTGGTGGAACTGGCCAAGTTGCAATGGAAGAGGTGGCCAGATGCACTGTCGGGGATGGCGGCTGCGCCGGAGAGGGTAGAACTTTAAAATATCCCAACCTCTCCAATTGGTCAAGCTTGGAGTCGAAGCGAGACATGGAGTCCTGAAAAGATGTCGACCACTTCAGCAGCATCGAGTGGAGGACGGACGCATCAGTGGCACTAATAATAAGGTTTATCAAATTAATTGATTAATTAATTAATCCATGACGAATTAATTGATTAAACAATTTAGTATGAAATAGGAGAAGTGAGATTGAAGGGCTCTGGGAGTAATTAAAAATAAGATACGTGGAGAGAGATGGTGTGAGTGAGAGGAGAGACTGAAGGATTGGAGAAAAAATAAGGGGGTTGAGAAAAAAAAATAAGAAGGAAAGGGACAGGCATGGTTCGGGCGGAGAGAAAAGCTGGACAGGCGTGTGCAGGAGGCTCGAGGAATGATGGGGGTGATTAATTAAATAGGAAAAAGGAAGAGAAAGGTGGTGGGAGAAACAAGGCCTGGGGTAATGATGAAAGTTGCTGACAGAGAAAAAAACTTATGTGTGGGTCGATGTGTGGGCGCGATGGGCGTGAGAAGAAAGGCTTAAGCGGGAACTTTGGTAGACTGGGAAGAGAGATTGACCAGAATCGTCGGAGCGTTGGAAGGGCTACGACGCGAGAGAGATGGAGGTAAGGGAAAGGATCATTAGAGGCCCAGGGAGGCGAAGCAGCAATGCGGGAGCGAGCGCACAAGCGGATCGACCGTCGGAGAGGAAGAAGATCCAGCTGAGGCGTTGTTGCGGCTCTTTGGGTGCGGAAATAGCGGACGCAGATCAATTGTGGGAGTCGGTTGGAAGCGGAAGATGGTAGGAGGTTTATGAAGGAGGAGTGCAGCGATGTGGAGGTGCTTGGAACAGAAATGCTTGGATGAAGGAGAATCCGGGGCTGTTGGAGAACCGTTGTTTGTACACTAGAAGGAGACGGCGAAATGGGGAGGAAAGGCCCTCTGATGCCAAGATATTATGGGTTTGTTTTGTTGTGATCGTTGGAGGTCGAGGATACAAGGGGCAAGCCCTAGAATGGTGGAGGAGAAGAGAAAGTTAGAAAAGCTTGGTGAAAGAAGAAGAGGAAACCCTAGAGGAGAAGAGGGTTTAGAGAGAGGGAGAGGAAGTTAGAGAGATAAAGGAAAGTTTCATAAATTAATTAATTTCCTACATGACACTAAAGGCCTATTTATAGGACCCCGAGTGGCAAACCCGTAATTACATAAGACACCTAAAATATTAAAAATACTTAAACAATACAATGACTCTAGTAACGAAAACTATGAAAATAATAATAACATGATAAGATAACTGACGGGAAGACCATAACACATAACAATGGCCTGCACAAAATTGAAGAGAATCCTAAAATGGCAGAGGCAAATAAATATTTTACTCATTTTGGTTAATCCATGAACATGATCTTTAATAGACTCATGGATTCATGAATCCATTACAGCTTGATAAAAAAAAATAGGAATTCAAGTTTTCCTCGAAATAAATGAAAAGGAAAAGAAAGTTAAAACACAAATCAAGGATGAACAAAGCCTTCAAAAAGCTGGCTTAATACAACAACACTCAAGCCTTTATCTCACTATAGTGGGGTCGGCTTATATGGATCCTTTGTTGCCATTGTGCCCTATCTTTAGTCATAAAAAAGCTGGCTTAATAATAAGAAAAAAACCTTGGGAAATATGATGGAATAAGGTTTGATCTTATAAAAATATCGGTAAATATTAATATAAAGTTAAAAACAATTGTGATGTGATCTTTTAGTACATTAGATGAGGTTACTATTTCATGATCTAGCATGTAAAGAATGAAAATTTCATTCAACGTGAATTTTTATGAAAGCCTTTCTCTTAAATGGAAGTTTCATTTTCCAAAAATGCATCCTAATTTTAGCCTCATTCTTCGCATAATCATTTCAGCGTATGATCAAAAAGATAGACCGTGATTCTATTTAATCACTTTTAATAATAAGCATGCAAGTTTCTTGGTGGAGAGGAGAACCTATAGGCTCTGTTTGGGAGAGCTTAGGATGATGAATAAGCTGCTAATTAAAAATTGATGGTTGAATAGAGATTTTATATAATCAATGATGAATAAGCAGTCGACTGTTTGAATAGTTTGTCCAAAAATGCTTATCTAAAATTTCATTCATTCATAAGGATTTGTTTGTTTGTACGCGTTTTTTTTTATCCATGCACGATTTTTTTGCCTGGGGGCGATTTTTCGCTCGGACGTGTTTTTTCGCCCGTCACGATTTTTTTCGTCCAGTCAAGATTGTTTTCGCCCAAGCTGGTTTATTTTCGCCCGGGCGTGATTTTTTCGCCAGGTTGCGTTTTTTCGCTCGATCGCGTTCTTTCGCCCGCTCGATTTTTTTCAACCGGGTGCATTTTTTTTATGCGGGCGCAATTTTTTAGCCCGACCGGGTTTTTTTTCGCCCGGACGCGTTTTTTTCGCTCGAGCGCGTTTTTTTCCGCCCGATCGCGGTTTTTTTCGCTCGGTCGCGGTTTTTTCGTCCGGGCGCGTTTTTTTCGCCGAGGCGCATTTTTTTGTCGGGGCGCGTTTTTTTCGCCCGAGCGCAATTTTTTCGACCGACCGTGTTTTTTGTCCCGGGCGCAATTTTTTCTCACAGGTGTGATTTTTTCCCCAGCAAAATTATTTCAACCCGAAACACTTTTTTCGCCGGGAGAAAAACGAAAAAACGCGTCCGGATGAAAAAATCATGCCCGAGCGAAAAAAAGACGCTCAGGCAAAAAAATACGCGTCCGAGCGAAAAAATCGCTTCTTAGTGCACCTGGGTGAAAAAATCATTTTCGTGCGAAAAAATCGCTTCCGGGCGAAAAAATCGCCTCCGGGCGAAAAATCGCGTTCGGGCAAAAAAATCGCGCCCCGGCGAAAAAATCACGCCCGGGCAAATTAATCGCGCACGGTCGAAAAAATCGCGCACGGGCGAAAAAACGCGTCCGGGCGAAAAAACGCGTCGGGGCGAAAAAACGCGGTCGGGCGAAAAAAACGCGCCCGGGCGAAAAAAAAACGCGCCCGGGCGAAAAATACGCGCCCGGGCGAAAAATAACGCGCCCGGGCGAAAAAATAACGTGCCCGGGCAAAAAAATAACGCCCCCGGACAAAAAAATAACACGCCCGGACGAAAAAATAATGTGCCCGGGCGAAACAATAACGCGCCCGAGCGAAAAAACGCGACCGGGCGAAAAAAATGCGTCCGGACGAAAAAATGCGCCCGGACGAAAAAATGCGCCCGGACGAAAAATTTGCGCCCGGGCGAAAAATTCGAGTCTCGGCGAAAAATTCGAGCCCGAGCGAAAAATTCGCGTCCGAACGAAAAAATCACATCCGGAGAAAAAATCACTCATATGGCTTTTTTTAAGAAATAAGCGCTTATGAGTAATCGTAAGCTGGACCCGGATAGCTTATATAAAATCAACTTATAATCTGTTTTAAAATAAGTGATTTTATATAAGCTGCACAAACAAACAGCTATAAAACAACTTTTGCGTTTTAAGTAGAGATTATAGATCAGCATAAGTTGTCTCAAACAGAGCCATAATTAGCTTGTCAAAAGATATCCAAATGACAGATCGACAATTTCATTGAAATCTTTCAATTAAAAATTATTTTATTTTCTATTATTCATAAAATCTAATTTCCTATTATTTGTAATATCTTAGTTTCTACTTGCATTAATAGCCACTTTTTAAGATTATATCTAATTTAGAGGGGAAAAACATGATATGTCAGCTACAATCTATGAGATAACAATTTCATTCCCGGGGACAATTTCCCGGCATCACATTGTAGAGGAATACCCAGAAAATCGAGAAATAAATTATAATTTTTTATTACTCATCTTTCAATTACAAAATACTTGTATTTGTACATTTATATAGGAAGAGAAAAAGAGAAATCTCATTCAAGATGTGGGACTAAAACATGAGGAGAAAGAGGGCCTTAGATGGGCCTTTCTTTGGGCCTTTACAGAACTTTCTTCAAACACTCCCCCGCAAATTGGAGTGTACAAGTCATAAGCACCCAGCTTGGACAAGAACTGAAGATATAATACACGTGTTAAGGCCTTAGTGAGAAGATCAACAACTTGATCAGTAGTCGGAACATGTTTCAATTCCATTATCTTCAATTGAATTTTCCCCAAATGAAGTGACAGTCAACTTCAATATGTTTCATCCGTTCATGGAAAACAGGATTCTTAGTAATGTGTATAGCCGCTTGACTGTCACAAAGTAAGGTAAATGGTGAAGAAAGCTTGACTCCTAAATCACTTAGGAAACATTCTAACCATGTGAGCTCAGATACAACAGATGTCATCAAACGATACTTGGCCTCTGACGAAGAGAGAGCTACCACAAATTGTTTCTTATTGCGCCAGGTAACAAGGTGTCCTCCAAAGTATGTACAGAATCCGCTAGTGGAATGTCGATCATCAAGAGAGCTAGCATAATCAGCATCTAAATACACAACCAACGTTGGAGTGGAAAAGGAAGAGGTTTTGTATACCAGCCCTTGACCAGGGGCCGTTTTTAAATATCTTAGGATGCGTTCAACCGTCTGTATGTGAGACATTCGAGGAGAATGAATGAATCGACTGACAACCCCAACTGCAAATGAGATGTCTGGTCTTGTGACTGTAAGATAAATCAACTTTCCAACAAGACGTCGATAATACTCTAGATTTGGAAGAAGAAGATCGGTGTAAGAGGGATGAGCACAAAGCTTGTGATTGACATCCATAGGAGTATCAATCGGCTTGCATCCAGAGTAGCCAGCATCCTGAAGAAGGTTAAGACAGTACTTCTGTTGGGATAAAATAAGGCCATTAGAACGTCTTGCGATTTCTAGGCCAAGGAAGTACCGAAGATTCGCCAAATCTTTTGTTGGAAAAATTGAGTCCATGTGTTGCTTAATCATTTGTATTCCTATTAAATTATCTCCCGTGATTAGGATGTCATCGACATAAACTAAGAGGAGAACTGTGTCTGTTGTTTGATGATGAGTAAAGAGAGAAGTCCTCCGAGCTCCGAGTAAATCCAACTTCACGAACAACCCTACTGAATTTTTCAAACCAAGCACGAGGAGACTGTTTAAGACCATAAATCAACTTCTTGAGGTGACAAACTTGGGACTCCCCTGTGGTCTCAAACCCGGGAGGTTATTGCATATTTGCATGTAGTTTGTTTCTTGTAAATCGTCATTAAGAAAGACATTCTTGATATCTAATTGATATAAGGGTCATTGACGATGTATCGCCAAGGATATTAGGACACAAACTGTGTTTAGCTTGGCCACCAGAGAAAAAGTCTCTTCATAGTCGAGGCCTTGTTGTTGAGTAAACCCACGAGCCACAAGGCGGGCCTAGAGACGGTCGATAGTCCCATCAGGGGCATGTTTGATCGCGAAGATCCATTTACATACAACGCAAGTCTGCCCCAAAGGAAGAGGAACCATATCCCATGTTTGATTAGCCCATAGGACAGTCATTTCATCTTCTATTGCCGTCCGCCAGCCCGGATGTTGGAGAGCTTCCTGCACAGAGTTAGGTATAGAGATGGAGGATAATGAGATTACAAATTGTAGAAGCGTCGGGAAGAGGCGATGCAAGAATACATAATTCGTCATGGGATGAGCCGTGGAGACAGGAGCCAGATCAGCGGGTCGCAAGGTACCAAAGGTTGAAGGAGACTGTGGAGGGGCGTCGGTGCGAGGAGAACGATAAGTGTAGACACGAAAAAGAGGTGGTTTGTTCGGAACAGGAACCGGGGTCGGAAGGAGTGGTGAAAAAGGAGATGTAACTGGGATGGCAGGGCGGGGTAACAACGGCGGTGACAGAGGAGGGGAGGGTTGAGGAAAGAAAAATGGTTGATCTTCTTGAAAGGTAACGTCCACAGAGACAACAACCTTACGGTCGGTGGGAGAGTATCACACATACCCTTTCTGAGTACGGGAGTAACCAACGAGCATATATTTGGTTGCCCGTGGAGCAAACTTATCAGTGAAAAGACCATGATTATGGACATAGCAGGTACATCCAAATATCTAAGGCGTGAGAGGGAAGGGCGGTGTGGAGGGGAAGAGAAGACAAAACGGAGTGGCATAGCTAAGGATGGACGAGGGAGGATGATTGATGAGGTAACATGTCGTGAAGACGGCAAAGTGCAAATAAGCCTTTGGAACCTGCATTTTAAACATGATGGAGCGATGATGCAACCCATGTTTGCACCTTTATTTTAGTATTTTTGTAGCACACTGTTTCGCGCATTTTATGTTTTATTTCACGCATATTGTATCGCGCTTGTTATTCGCGCACTGTTGTTGGACTTATTTGAGTGACTGACCAATAAGATCATGAATGGATAGGTCCGTCAAATTAGAAATAGCGTTAAATTAAGCAAGCAAATAAATTGAAATATTAAATAATTTCTGAAATTAATATTTTGAGGAACCAATGTATTTTTCCCAACCCCTGATCTTCCAACTTTTTATTATCATATCATGGTTTTGAAACCCCCACGTTATTAATCCTATCAGTTATCCTATTTTAATTGTACAGCCGACCACTGTTGTAACCCCCCCTGAAGCCGGCCACTGTGGTAACCACCCCAACTTTATATCCTTTAATTATGAGAATTAAAAAGAAACCATTCTTTATAACCGAGCCCCTCACCCTGATTCAAGTAGCTTAGAAAAGAAGAAAACGACGAGACAATCGGAGTCATCGTCGTTTTCCTCATCCAGCGCACCTGCCCCGACCGTCTACCTCAGCTCCAGCGCCATTTCCGACATAATTTCCCTCAACACCTCCAGCCGCGGCTTCCGGCAGATCCAGCGACCTCCGACGAGTTTCTTTCAGCCCTAACCAGACGGGGTCGGGCGTCCTCTGCCCCGTTCGGCAGCAGAACTCATCGACGCCTCCGACCTCCCAGCTTGGGGCCAGTCAACTGTCGGCAACATTATTCCTGGCCCTCCTCCGGCGTCTTGAGGCAGGCCGGCCATCTGCACCGCTAACCCCGACCCGTGTTCCCGTTTCTCCTCCACCGAGCCTGTTTCCACAGTTTTCCCACTCCGGATCCAGCCTTCCTTTGATTGGGATTTCTTGATTCAGGCAAAGGGGCTAGTATAACTCTCACACAATTCATACCTCCCTTATTATTAGTATACGATAGTTATGCTTAGTACTACTTGACCAGTAAAATCAGATTTGCTTGCTTAAGTTAACCTTATTCTTATTTGCCGTTAATTTCAAAAATTGTGCTTGTCATTCTTCCTTGCTAAAGCCTATGGAGCATTTAATCAAATCGTTGAATGCGAGCGAATGTTGGATATTTTTGTGTCATTGTGAAAGCTTGAACGGTTATCGATTGCAAACACTCGTAAAACTTCAGCTAGCGTCACTCAATTTAATTTTGTTCTCAGACTTTTACCTTTTAAAACCAAATCCTAATTTTGGTATGCATCAGTTTGGTATCAGAGGTCGGTTCGATTAACTTCTATTGTGAATCGAACGAACCTGTTTTAAATTATAAAAAAAACAAAAGAAAATTTTTTATTAAAAAAAACAAAATCTGTCACAAACATTTTGAGTCCTCTTTTTTCAAAAAAAAGTTATTATTAAGTTTTTTTTAAAATGGAGAGTCGCATAGATCATATAGATGCCACCATAGGTGACCTACCTAACCAAATTAGTGAACTGATGTAGACGGTAGAAGCACTCACCGCCAACGTGAGAGACACGAACCATATAGTAAACAATTTGAGAACCACCGTTAATAACCTAGAAGCAGAACGTCACCTGGGACTAAATCCGCCTCCTCACCAAAATCCTAGACAAGAGGAACAAAATCCTAGGCCCACAAATCCTGCACAGCCTGACATTGGACTCCGTCGCCAACCCCGTTGGGACGATGGAGTTAAGCTTGATGTAGGTGATTTTGAGGGCCACGTAGAGCCTGAGAAATGCCTCGATTGGTGTGAGCGTGTGGAAAGTTCATGGCGTGGAAACAAATGCCTTTGAATCGGCAAGTCGAGTATGTTGTTCTTAGGCTTAAAGGACCCGCACTAGTCTGGTGGATTTAACTAGAGCGCACTTGATACACCTTAGGCCTAGCACCTATCACCATGTGGGTAGAGTTTAAGTTACAATTGCGAAAGCGATATGTCCCCCCAGACTATCTGCAAACTCTTTATCGAAGGTTCCACAACCTTCGACAAGACAAGATTTCCATGGATAAGTACACCCACGAGTTTTTAGTGTTGCATTCTAGATTAGACTTGCACGAGGAGGACGATATGACGGTATCCCGTTACCTGAACGGGCTCCGATATGCTATTAGGGATGAGTTAGAGTTGCACGACTTTAGAGATTTGGGTGAAGTGTCTAGTCGAGCACGTAGAGTGGAGACCTCCCTTCAGAAGAGGACATCTAGGCATAGGTCTACTGATAGGCCTTCCTCGAGCACCACCACCACTGCACCCACCTCTAAGAATTCTGATTCCCCTCCTCTTGTTACTACTGGGACCCCAGCTCCTCCCACTGTCCTCACCCGAGGTAAGGAGCTCATTGGATCCAAGCCCAACACTGGAGTATTCTGATGCTTTAAGTGTATGGAGCCTAGGCACAAATCTTCTGAGTGTCCGCGACGTCACTTCATCGCAATTACTGATTCCTCTGATGGGCGTGAGCCAGAATATGAAGTCTTCCTTAATGGCTCCAAAACTGAGCCCGAGACCGAGTCTAATAACGTTATTGAGGTCGAGGGAGAACAAGTTAAGCACTTAATTTGCGTCCTTTGATATAGTTTGATTTCCCCTAGTGAGACCATTTAGTGTGATTTTCAGAGACACAATTTTTCGCACTACTGCACGTATTCAGGGACATTTTTGTTCCATCATCATTAACAGCGGTAGCATGGAAAATTTTGTTTCCCAACATATGGTTGAGAAGCTAGGACTCGAGACGCACCCCATGGAGCGACCCTACCACTTATCTGGGGTTAATAGTCACATGACTATGCCCGTTACTCACCGTTGTCTCGTAGAGTTCTCTATCGGGGATGCGTATCAGGATTCTGTTCTTTGTGATGTCGCCCCCATCGATGTCTGACATATCTTGTTAGGTAGAGCATGGCAGTACGATAGGTTTTCGTGCATGATAGTGTAAGGAACTCTCATTCATTCGATCACCGTGGGCACAAAAATGTTCTTCTTCCCCAGAAGAATAGTCTTGTTCCTAAGGCTCCTGATAGGACCTCGTCACCATCGCCCTCATCTTCCTTAGTTACCACTACACCACAATTATTTAGTGTCACACTTCTACCTGGACCCCTACTCTAGGAAGACGCACTAGGATCTGGTAAGTCATCCATTTTAGATGATCTGCCAACACCGCCACGCATTGATTTTATATGTGGCGATCACGTGCTTAGTTCGCACCGTTGTCCCGTAAGGGTAAGTGAGCAATTAGGACTTCGTCAAATGAGCTTTGAATTTTTTCGGGTTAGCCTTAGTAGGGAAATTGAAACATTTAAAAGAATTTTTACTCCTAAAAGGGACACACGTTTTAAAGGATTCCTCTGGTTGGTTTTACAAGGTAAATTTGTGGACAATTTTAAAATTTGTCGTGCTAGTCGAGTTCTCATGAGTGTTATCATTGAGATGATTGGTCTGGGTTTTGTACTCGCATGAAGGTGTCTAGCAGGAGCGCGCATGACGTTGTATGATTTAATGATTCCACATGTTGGTCTTGCTTACTCTCAGCTTTGCTTCTCACCCCGTTCATTCTCTTCCCACTTTATGATGCTCCTTTTTCCGTTGCTCTGTTTTTTACTGGTCATTTACGTATTGTGCATAAAATTGTGGCTAATGGTTTGGGAATACCATTGGAAAACTTTAACTCCATGACTGAATTTATCACCGGGAGTTGTCTTTTTTCCAAGGGAGCTTGGTTCCCTGCGTCTTTTAGGAAAGAGGATGACCTTCCAGATCATGCGCAGCAACGACGAGTCCTCCCCGTGTTCCACCATCATCTACCGCAGCAGGGCAGTGACTCAACAATTCCTCAGATCAGCTTTAGTTCTTTCAGTGACGGGTTTCGTCATATTCTCGACGTGGTCGAGCCTTTTCAACCCCGGGAGAATTGATGCAACTCATGTTTGCATCTTTATTTTAGTATTTTTGTAGCACACTGTTTCGCGCATTGTATGTTTTATTTCACGCATGTTGTATTGCGCATTGTTGTTGGACTTATTGCAGTGACTGACCAATAAGATCATGAATGGAAAGGTCCGTCAAATTAGGAGTAGCGTTAAATTAAGCAAGCAAATAAATTGAAATATTAAATATTTTCTGAAATTAATATTTTGAGGGAGGAACCTATGTATTTTCCCAACCCCTGATCTTTCAACTTTTTATTATTTAAAAACAACTATCATGGTTTTGAAACCCCCATGTTATTAATCCTATCAATTATCCTATTTTAATTGTACAACCGACCACTGTTGTAACCCCCCTGAAGCCGACCATTGTTGTAACCCCCCCCCCCCACTTTATATACTTTAATTATGAGAATTAAAAAGAAATCATTCTTTATAACTGAGCCCCTCTCCCTGATTCAAGTAGCCTGGAAAGAAGAAAACAACGAGGCAATCGGAGTCATCGTCGTTTTCCTCATCCAGCGCACCTACCTAGACCGTCTACCTCAGCTCCAGCGCCATTTTCGGCATAATTTCCCTCAACACCTCTAGCCGCGGCTTTCGGCAGATCGAGCGGCCTCCGACGAGTCTCTTTCAGCCCTAACCAGACGGGGTCGGGCGTCCTCTGCCCTGTTCGGCGGCAAAACTCATCGACGCCTCCGACCTCCCAGCTTGGGGCCAGTCGACTGTCGGCAACATTATTCCTGGCCCTCCTCCGGCGTCTTGAGGCAGGTCGGCCATCTGCACCGCTAACCTTGACCCGTGTTCCCGTTTCTCCTCCACCGAGCCTGTTTCCACAGTTTACCCACTCCGGATCCAGCCTTCCTCTGATTGGGATTTCTTGATTCAGGTGAAGGGGCTGGTATAACCCTCACACAATTCATACCTCCCTTATTATTAGTATACGACAGTTATGCTTAGTACTACTTGACCAATAAAATCGGATTTGCTAGCTTAAGTTAACATTATTCTTATTTGCCGTTAATTTCAAAAATTGTGCTTGTCATTCTTCCTTGCTAAAGCCTGTGGAGCATTTAATCAAATCGTTGAATGCGAGCGAATGTTGGACATTTTTGTGTGATTGTGAAAGCTTGGACGGTTATCGATTGCAAACACTCGTAAAACTTCAGCTAGCGCAACTTAATTTAATTTTGTTCTCAAACTTTTACCTTTTAAAACCAAATCATAATTTTGGTATGCATCAAGCGAACAACATCAAAAAGATGTCTATTTTTGCGCTCAGACACACCATTCTGTTGGGGAGTATACGCACAAGAGGTCTGATGAATGATCCCAAACTCAGTGGAGAGATCATCAAACGCATGACTAGTGTTTACCCAGAAATCGGCGATCCCCTCGGAGGTGGTCTGTTCTGGTGCCCGGCGGTTAGCCCTTTCCTGGCCGCAAGGTCTCCCCTTGGGAGAGTTCGTGGTTAGCTCCTTCCTAACCGCACTGAACGCGAGGTCGCACAGTTAGCTGGCTTCGGTGACCGCGAGGTCGCCCCTTGGGCAAACTCGCGGTTACCTCCTTCCTAACCGCGCTGACCGGTAGGTCGCACAGTTAGCTGCCCGCGGTAACCGCGCTAACAGAGAGGTCACGCAGTTAGCTGCCCGCGAGGCCTCCTCTAGGGAGAGCTCGCGGTCAGCTCTTTCCTAACCACGCTGACTGCGAGGTCGCGCAGATAGCTGCCAGTGGTGACCGCGAGGTCTCCCTCTCCCCTTGGGAGAGCTCGCAATCAGCTCTTTCCTAACCGCGCTGACCGCGAGGTCGCGCGGTTAGCTGTCTGCAGTGACCGAGAGGTCTCCCCCTGAGAGAGCTTGTGGTCAGCTCTTTCCTAACTGCGCTGACCACGAGGTCGCGCGGTTAGCTGTCTGTGGTGACCGCGAGGTCTCCCCTTGGGAGAGCTTGCGGTCAGCTCTTTCCTAACCGCGCTGACCGCGAGGTCGCGCGGTTAGCTACATGTGGTGACCGCGAGGTCTCCCCTTGGGAGAACTCCCAGTTAGCTCTTTTTGTGTTCGGTAGTCCCATGCGACCTCGGCGGTTAGGCATTTCCTAGCCGCGAGGTCGCCCTCCCCGGGCTGCCCGAGTTTCCAAAGCCTGCTCATCCGGGCAGCCACCGTTTCCTATAAATAGTGGTCCAATCCTTCTTGGAGGGGGAGCAGTTCAGGCGCAAAAGTGGTAAGGCAAAATTTCGGTTAGGTTTTTCCAGGCCGTGCGAACTCCTTTGAGCAACCTGAGCGAACTCTATTTTCTACCCGCGCGAACTCTTTAGCTACTTGGGTGACCTGCTTCTTACCGCCCGACCTCTCTTGAGCGACCTGGGCAAACTCATTTGACTAGTTGTGAGCTTGGGCGGTTAGGGTTCTCAGAACGACCTGGCGGTCTCATCCTTCTAACAGCAGCCTTCATCTGTGACACGAAGTAACCAGCTACTCACCAGCCATCCCCTCCTATAGTTCGAACGTTGTGTCCTGATAGCACTTTTGGCATTAACACAACGCTCGGCCTTCAGGTATTGAGTAGTTGATGAACAGTAATTGCAAAGAAGATATTTTTTTATTGAGCTTAAAATACACCTAAACTTCAAACAACCATAACTTTTGATCTGGTTGTCGGTTTTCAGAAATTAAAAGCTTGTCGGTACCGGATCGAGAATATCTATCCAACGGCGAACCAGGAACCCGTTCCGACTTGTTTTGCGCTCTCAGATTGCCCAAATTCCACTGTTTGGAAGTAATTACAATTTTTCTCTTTCGGTCATTCTTGTTTTCATGGATTTTCTGTCAAAGGCTCTCGAGCACCACTCCTATCATCAAGAAATGCTTGTCCAAAATAGCGACTACAACCTATTACCACCTTAGGCCAACCTCCTCAAGGAGCAAGTTACTTCTCAGCCTAACGACATGACTATTAATGATAAGCCCTCTAGTGCACATGTCAAGCGTTTGTCGCAACCTGAGGCAGAAGAATTCTCCATCCCTCATCACGAGCATGTTCCTGCAGGCGGAGAACATGAGTACTTATCCACAAGGTAAACATGAGTACTTATCCACATATAGTTGATAGACTAACATTTCCTACAGGCGGAGAGCAAGTTCCTTCTCCATTTTTATATCAAATTTGTCGGGAAGTTGTTTCAAGTGATTTCAGAGAGCCTCGTCTGCCAGTCTATTCTAGGATAAGCGATCTGGTTTCTCATTTACAAGCCTTTGAATCGATTACTTCATTAAGAGCTCTATCAGATGGTATCAGATGCAAGCTTCTCGTTATGTCTTTTGATGGACAAGTATCGGATTGGTTCTACAATTTGCCTCCCCAATCAATCGCTTGTTTCGACGATCTTCGAAGAGAATAGGTTCGGTACCTTAAAGAAGAGAGAGAAGTCCAACAGCTCTTTTCCAGATCAGGCAAGAGGATAACAAGTCTACTGCTCATTTCATCGATCGATTCCAAAAAGGAAATCATTGATGTCGCCTGCGGTGACCGCGAGGTCTCCACTTGGGAGAGCTCGCGGTCAGCTCTTTCCTAACCGCGCTGACCGCGAGGTCACGCGGTTAGCTGCCTGCGGTGACCGCGAGGTCTCCTCTAGGGAGAGCTCCCAGTCAGCTCTTTTTGTGTACGGTAGGCCTAGGCGACCACAGCGGTTCAGCTTTTCCTAGCCACGAGGTCGCCCTCCCCAGGTTGCCTGAGTTTCCTGAGACTGCCCGTCCGGGCAGCCCCCGTTTCTTATAACTAGGGGTCTGATCCTTCTCAGAGGGGGGAGCAGTTCAGGCGCAGAAGTCGCAAGACAAACTTTTGATTAGGTTTTTCCAGGCCGCGCGACCTCCTTTGAGCGACCTGGGCAAACTCTATTTTCTACCCACGCGACCTCTTTAGCTACTTGGGTGACCTGCTTCTGCTTACCGTGCGACCTCTCTTGAGCGACCTATCATTTGACTAGTCGTGAGCTCGGGGGGTTAGGGTGCTCAGAACGACCTGGCAGTCACATATTTCTAACCCAGCCTTCATCTGTGACTCGAAGTAATCGGCTACTCAGCAGTCATCCCCTCCTATAGTTCGAACGTTGTGTCCTGATCGCACTTTTGACATCAACAACTAGTGAATTCACAAGCATTATCTATACGAATTGTTTTAATGGTGCGGGAAAATTGAGTGCGAGTCTCAATAATAAAGGTCAACACATGTATAAGATCAGAGCGATCACAAAGTAAGTACAACTATGTCATACAAGAATAATCATCAATAAAAGTAATGAAATAGCGATAATCAGAAACACTAGCTATTTTATAGGGGGCCTCATATATCTAAACGTACTAAATCAAAAGGAGCAGTGCTCTGAGTACAAAGAGGAGGAAAAGAAGAACGATATTATTTTCCAAAAATACAGAACTCGCAGCTAAATGTATGTAGAGATAGATCAGGAAGAGCCTTCTTGAGAATCTGAAGAGGAGCAGGCCCAAGACGCTAATGCCACTCAGCAAAGGAGGCAGAGGAGAGGATGGCGGGTGAAACATCAAGAAGGTAGAGCCCGTTGCACAGCCGTCCTTTACCAATGATATTCTGTGTCTGTCGATCCTGCATCACAAAAGAAGAAGATGTAAAGGTGACAGAGCAACCAAGATCTTCAGCAAGGAGACTAACAGAAAGTAGATTAAAAGAAAAGCCCGAGACATGAAGGACCGAACGAAGAGAAATATAAGGGTTGAGAGGCATATCCACAGAGCTGGAGACATGGGCGGTGTCACCATTGGCCACTGTGGTAAACTTGGGATGCGGAGCGGCCAAGTACTGATGTGGTTTCAGCGAAGTGATATGGTGAGTAGCACCAGAGTCCACAATACATTGTGGACTATTAGAGAGACAAGTGATACCTTCATTGGAGATTGAGGCGACGGAGCCAGGCGGACGGTTGAGTAACCCTTGAAGTTGTTGGAGCTGGAGGCGCATTGCATCAATATCGGCACGAGTAGTAGAAGATGAGTCAACCGCAACAGAGGCATTAGACAGAGGAGGCAGACCATGTTTTCGGTAGCAAGTTGCCTCAAGATGTCCATCCTTACCACAGTAAGTATACTTAAACTTAGGCCGGCTGTTGCGACCCCTCCCGCGGGAGCTAGAGCGGCCTCCTCGGGTAGAGGGAGGAGGGGGTGAGGGATAACTAAGTGTTGGAGAAGAGCTGGGGAGGGAGGTTCGGAAGCATCTGGAGGTGGTGTCACCTTCAACAACATGGAACAAACATCTGAGAGTGATGGAATAGTGGAGGAAGACAGTATCTGAGCTCGAACACTATGAAGATGGGGCGGGACACGTGTCATTATCATGATTATACCAAAAGCTTCCTTTTGAGCACGATGAACAACAAGATCAGTGGTAGGAGGTTGATGTTGAATCTAAGCCTCAGCCAGAGTCTTGGATCCGCAACAAAGGAGGTTAAGTCAGCAACACCTCCTGAGTCAAGGGATTGAAGACCTGTGATGATGTCAAACAAATGTTGGAGACTGTCCTTGCCAGAGTAGAAGGAATGAAGCTCATCCCACATTTCCTTGGCCGTCTTATGATACATGGTCATACGGTAGGGTTCGATATCCAGGGAGTTGAGATGTCAAGTCTAGACACGATCATCATCACGAAGCCAATCGTTAGTGGGTGCAGAAGGCGGGTCCTTAGTCAAATGATGCAGAAGACCCTTAATCTGAAGAACCCGGCGTACAGAGTGCACCCACTCAACAAAATTCTTCGTCCCACTAAGAGAAATGGTGGTGATCCGCGGCTCGTCACGGACTTCAAGAACAGGTATGGTCGCACGAGCAGGAAAGGAAGGCGCATCAGAATACTCCATGTCGCTTACAGTCAGCTATAGGAGCACACTTGCGAGTTGAAGGGGCGGCTAGAATTAGGGCAGTAGCGGCAACAACAGGGCAGTCGCGGCAAAATCAGGGCAGCGACCCGACAACGGCCAGAGCAAAAGCAATGACAGCGATAAGAGGGAGCGGTAAGGCAAAGCAAAGAAGCGGCTAGATGATTAGCGGACAGGAGAGCAGACACTGGCGGCAAGGAGAAGAGCGACAGAAGGCAGCTCGCGCGGATGAAAGTTGAAGTCTGTGAATAAACCTTGCGACTAGGAAAGCAATGGCAGCGGCAAGACCAAGAGGCGGCTAGGCACGTAGTGGCAGTCTGGCGAACAGTGACTAGCAGCGGCAAGAAGGCACGCAGGACCAATCAACGGCAACAGCAAGCAGTGGTGGCGACCAGAGGAGAACAGCAGGAAGAACTCCTTGCAAGAAACAATAGGCAGCCAGAAGACCTGCGGCCTGAGATGCGCGGCCTGAGATGCGCGGCAAGGAACGACGCGCGTGAATAGTTGAAACCAAAGATCAGGCTAGGGTGCGAGGAGGAAAGTAACTGCGGTAAACTGTCAGGGGAAAGGAGGAAGATGGGGGTCCCACCAGGCCGACGAGAGAAACTATAAAAGAAGGGAAGGAGGAGCGGGGGTGGAACCACGGGAAAACGAGGGGCTGCGGGTAGAATACGAGAGACCACAGAGAGAAAAACACAAGGAGAGTTGCGGTTAAAAAAACTAACCGCACACAAGGAAGATGAGCTGAAAATTTTGGATCAGTGAGCTCTGATGCCATGCAGAGAAATACCCAGAAAATTGAGAAATAAATTATAAATCTTTATTACTCATCTTTCAATTATATAATACTTGTATTTGTACATTTATATAGGAAGAGAAAGAGAGAGAGAAATCTCATTCAATATGTGGAACTAAAACATGAGGAAGAGGGCCTTAGATGGGCCTTTCTTTGGGCCTTTACAGAACTATCTTCTAACAACGCAAAGTGACAATATATTGGAGAAATTACTCTTATAATGGAGAACTAAAACTGTTATTGAAAATTTCAACATACATTACATGATGCATAGAGGGAGACAATATTCTTTATACAGCCTACCAAAAAAGATACGCTTAGTAAGAAAAAAACCAAATCTTTCTTGCATAATGGAAAGATAGAACTTATCTTTCCATCAAACAAATTAGCGAAAGGTGTCTAAGGTTTGCATAATGCTGCAAAGGTAAAGGACTGCTGATTCCTGGGAGCAATTGTCATAGGGTCAGTTTACATAGGTTCAGGAGAGGCCTTTAATTTTCTTAAGTAGCTAAGGAAAAATGGAGAAAAATATAAAGCAGTCCAAAAGACCTACTAGACTATGGTCAGTTTTCATACTTGATTGTTGTCCTAAAAGCCTGCATTCTACTTTCTTTTCAAGTAGAAGATGAGAAATCATCAATTCTAGAAGTTTGCTTGCTTTTTCTCTACTTCCCTGTCTTGCGCTTGGATGAAGATCAAAATAAGAAGAGAATAATTCCTATAATTAAGAAGATTGTTCTCCCGGATCAATATGAAAAAGAATAGACTAGCAGAACTACTCACATTATTCAATCAGGTATCTAAGCTAGTTTGATTTGATAGTAGAAATTGTAGTCAAGTCATGGGAGTATATTTTATCGCTACACCTGCGACATGTTTTTTTTAAATTCCGGATAAAAAAGGCAAGTTCTTTTAAAAACCAAAGTGATTGTTTTCTCTCCAACTTTTTATATATGTTGTCATTGTTTGACCTATCTTTCTCATGGAATATATATATAATATAGATCTTAATAACACGGTTAAATAAGAAATGAAAAGAATAGACCTCAACTGAGCATTGATATATTTACTCGAAAGCCAATGCACCTTGTTAAAGCCCAAATTGTAAAAGCATATAAGAGGGTCCATTGTGGATTCTTCCTCCTCTTATTTAGTCTCGCGCCTCTTTTGGAGTTATGGGTCACCCTCCATGTGTATTTCAAATTCTCACATGATACTAGAGCAGAAAGAAACTTTTTGTTGTTCTCTCTCTCTCTCGCTCACAAGAATGTATTAATCGGCGGCCTCCCGAGTCCCGACTCATGCAAGAGATCAATCACCACTCACAAAAATCTTGTGCAACCCCCCGATTCATGCACAGGACATAGTTCTCGCGCATCAGCGTTTGTTGAGATCAAGCATTGTCTATCTTCTGGCAATTAGTGCAAACTCCTCTCCAGCAACAAAGAGATTCGCAAGCTCTAGCGCGCTCCTCACGACCACAATTCATGCGCGACCGTTGTCCTCGCAGGCTCCTTCTTACACTACTCGAGAACTCGCCTCAGAGCCTAATCTCACAGTGCTCGCCTTAAGCTTCTATCAGACCTTTAGGCGTCTCATAGCAGAATTCAAGTGATTGTAGTTCTCACTTGTCCGCCTTGCCCCCGCCCAGAACTCGTAGAAAGCCAAGCTCGCATGGGTTCTTTATCACGCTCTGATAGATAAAAATGAACGTGCATGCTTTCTCTCGCAACGTGTGAACGTTGAGATTATTCCTTTGACGTGCGTGTGGATTCCACTTCCAGGTAAATCTTTTTAGTGGAGTGCTTGTGTCAGAAGATCGGAAGACGAACACCTACTTGTCTATCATGGAAATTGCTCCGGCTCCCACACCCTTTTCCGGTGGCTCTGGAGATCTTGGCAGGATGTCTAAATTAATCGGGCCCAATATGTTGATTGGAGTTTTTCCTTCTCCTTGTGTGATCTCAACGCAAGACACATCATCTACTGATGTTCCATCTGACTCTACATCTCCCGCCTATGCGAATTAGGAAACAAATGATGCTCTTGTTCACACGTGGTTAGCCGACAACCTTTTTGATACATGCTTGCTTATAATTCGTCATGATGAGATTGTAAAGGCCACTTGAGATCATCTTGTTGCTCTTTATTCCAAATGAGCCAAAACAACTCAAATATACAATCTATATTTGCCTATTTGGATCTCTTTGCTAAACCGAACCTCTCTCCAGACGTTCTCTACCATGAAGTTCAATCTCTTGATGCATAACTTCTACAAAGTCGTCATTTCTTTCCTGATCTTGCAACTCAACAATAATATTTTGATGAACTCCTTGTCATATGCTATCTTCAGCGATTTCCAAAATCATCAAAATGATATGCCAACAAATTCTTGGTGAACTTGTCATTCTCATGTTGGATGCAATTGCCACTTGTGCATCCACCGTGACACATCTTCTAAGTCAAACTTCAACGGTGCCCACTCCATCCTCCAACAGTTATGCTCAAGTTCAATCTCTCGGTGAACACATCATGGACACGGGGAGCGTAGTCTCATTTGCTCTCACTGTGTCAAGATCGGTCGTATTGCCAACAATTACTTTGCAGAGCATCCTCATCTTCAACATCAGGCTCATGTCAATATTGTTGAGTCTAGGACTTCTTTGCAGACCTCCATTAGTCAGACATAGGAATCAAGTAGACGGATCTCCTCTGTAGATATTAAGGATCATATAGGCATCCAAAAGCCTTGCCTCAGTTGCGCAGCTTTAGGTAGCGCGTGTGTAGATGTTCAGTGTAGGTGGCTCAATGACTCGGAACCAACAATCATATGACCGGAAACTCTCTTCACTCACCTCGAGGCGCAAACCCGGTTCCCACCGATGATTGTTGTTGATGACTCTCACATTCCAGTTTGTGGAACTTAAGTGGTTACCACAACCTCCAATCTCAAACTGGGCAATGCTCCACATGTCCCAAATTTTCCTTGTAATTTGTTGTCAATTAGTGTAATTATGAAACAAATAGATTTTTGTGGCTCAATCTTTCTAACTCATTGTTATTTTCAAGGTCATCGATCGAATAAAGACGATTGCTAATAATACTGAACAGGAGGGGCTCTACTATCTGGATGATCTTCTTACCTTCTCAACATCTACCACAAAAGCCTCTCTACTTCAATAGTATTAATGACTTGGTCATCCTACTATTCATCTTCTTCATCAGCTTATCCCGTCTTTGCTTCTGAGTTTATATTAGAACGTGAAGCTTGTCAATATGACATACATTAGAGTACTAGTCTTCTTGCCAAACTCTGTAAAAGTTCTGAGAATCCTCTAATTCTTATTCATTCGAATGTATGAGTTCCCGGTTCAACTAAGGCTCCATTTGGTTCGGCGGTGGCGGGTCGATCCGGCGGGTGGAAACGGAGTGTTCGAACCGGAGGGGGGAGGTGGCTGCTCCAAACGGAGCTTTTTGGGGCGTTTCTCAAGGCGGGCGGGTGGAAACGGAGCAAACGCCGCCGGAGGTTCATTTGTTTACCCTCCTTCCGGCGGCGTTTGCCCAAAACGGAGCAGTGAAACGCCCAAACAAATAGAGCCTAAGACTGTTGGTAGGTAAAGTATGTGGTCTGTTACATTTAGCAATGACTACTCCATATGTACATACCTTTACCATTTAAACGAAGAATCTGAAATATTCAACGATTTTCAAGCTTACTAAAAAAACTTTGTACTCAATTTAATATTTCCCTAAAAATTCTTCATACAAATAATGTCAAAGAATACATGGGTTAACAGTATTCCTCTTTTTGTACTTCAGATGACATCATTCATCAAACAAGTTGTGCACATATATCACAACAAAACGGAATGGCCAAGAGGAAGAATCGTTGTCTCCTCGATAATGCCCAAACATTATTATGTCAGATGAATGTTCTCAAATCCTATCGGCGTTATGCTATTCTCATATCTTATTTTCTCATCAATTGTATGTCATCTTACACCCATCATAGTTTAGGGTAAGACACAATTTTCTATTATCGGTATAAGCTTTTTCTCACGCTCGTGTTTTGGATGCACTGCCAGCAACTGGTCGTGACTCTTGGCAAGCTCTCTAACCATTCATGCACTGATCTTATCTCAAAACTCCACTGTTTCTGATGATGTCAAGTTCTCCGAGTTTACTCCATATTTCTCAAAGGCGGCTTACGTACTCTCGAAATTTCTCGTCCAAAATATTCTACTCCTCCTTGTGTCACTGCTTCATCTCTTCTCAATTCGCGCTCCTCCGCCATATAACGCATATTTTGAACCACATCATGAAGTAGATATTGAACATGTACCTCATCATATGTTACGCAGACACATTCATTCAAGCGGGCCCCTGTTACGCAGGCACATTCACTCAATCCCCCACCCCCCTCGTCAGAGTTCATGGAGTGCGCGTATGGAAGCCGCCCTGATATATTCATGGCTGAATATAATATTAATTGGTTAAAATAATTTATATTATATTATATAATATTAGTTATACTAATTATCGTATGTGTTATATTATGGCCTCCCTCATCTATATAAGAGGGAATGACATTAGTGTTGGAGAGCATTTGGATGCTGAAGTTTTGGACTCTCTCTAATCTCTCTTTAGATCTCTTCCTCTCCCTTGGAACTCTCCTTCCTACCTTTCATGTATCTCTTTATTATTATGGATATTGATCCAATGATGTTTTGTTAAACTGCGCATCAAGGAATCTTGTTTGTAACAATTGGTTCGACCTGCTGCCTTCTGGCCATGGTTTCCGTCGCCGGAATCTCACCAGTGATCCCTTCGGCCACTTGAAACACCTCTTTGAACATGTCCTCCACCGCCATCTCCTTCAGTCCGCGCCTCGATCAGCGAACCGATATGCTCGCCAACCTCCTCGCCATGGCGCACCTTCTCGAAGCTAAAAACAATTGGCATGGCGAACTCCCTCAATTCAGTGTTACGGCAACACCCTTTTGTTCGCTGCCATCGCCATCGTCGACCACCAACTCCATTGTCAACCAAGGAGCACGGGCTCTGGGCATCTCCCTAGTCGCAGGCACAACCACACCACTAAAGCCACCGACTCAAGAGACTCACACCCTGATCCTCATCAGCACTGTCGCATACTCAGGCGATCTGCAAGCCACCCCCAATGGGGTCTCTTTCTTTATTAATGTCTGACCATCCATGCAGGGGTCCTCCTTTACTACTACCGGCGGAAATGAACGTCGAAGACATCCCCCCAACATTTCTCCCCAATGTCCTTGTCGCTGACCTAGGCCGCTTCGTGTATCTTCCAACCCTGAAGTAGTCGAGCGGTGCGCCGCTCCAGAGTCCGCAGCCGCAACTACCGTTGGTCCAGCCTCCTACGATGCCAACCTCCTTCCTTACCAGCCGTATCTCCTCCAATGTGAGTTGTCATGCGTCGATCCACCCTCTCCCACCCCTACAACTTCTCTGGAAGCCCCTCAAACGCCACCTCTGTAGCTTCTCCGCCTTCCATGCTACACGTTATGGAGAAGGCACACCTGCGGCGTTCTTGTCACCTCCCCATGCGTGCATGTCGTGGATGGCAAATTTCGGATTATAAAGAAATCGATTCAGAAATTTATTTCTCTCTCCGAGTGGACCCCTTCCCACTTATTTCATTTGTTTTTTCTCTTGTTGTGTGGACCCATGGGGATGCATTTTTTGTTTTCTTTGGCATACGACCACGTGGCATATTTCTCCCTGCCTTTATTATCCGGCCCCACACGCCTCAGCTCTTTTTTACATCCAAATAGCTAAATTCCTATGCTTCACTAGCTGCCAAAATTCGCTTTTTTCCTCACTTGTCTTGTCCCATCAACTTTTCCCTCCTTTATACCTGTTCTTTCTCAAATTGGTCCTTCTTGTCCTTTTCCCCAGCTGCTTTAGCCCATTTTTTCTTTATACCCCTCTAGCACTAATCTTCACCCCCACATCATCGCCCACACTTGCTGCCACATTAAATGATTCACCTCATATTGGGCATATCCCAACTTTTCATCTTTTCCCTGTACCTAATTCTTTCCAAGTTTATACCAAAAATTTAAACCCCTCCTTTTTGCAACGAGTGCTTTCTCTCAGACATGAATTATGTGTTACCAAAATTTGACACCGATAAAAAAAATTTAAAACTCGACCTTGGGTGAAAGATCGATTTTCAAGGGCGGTATAGTGTTATGTAGGTACATTCACTCAAGCAGGCCCCTGTTAAGCAGGCACATAAGCGCCCCCCCCCCCATCGGAGTTCATGGAGTGCGCGTATAGAAGCCGCCATGATATATTTATGGAAGAATATAATATTAATTAGTTAATAATATTTAATATTATATTATATTAGTTATATTAATTATCGTGTGTGTTGTATTATAATCTCCCTCATCTATATAAGGGGGAAATACAGTGTTGGGGAACTTTTGGATGCTGAAGTTTTGGACTCTCTCTCTCTCTAATCTATCTCTCTAGGCCTCTTCCTCTTTATTGGAACTCTCCTTCCAACTTTTCATGTATCTCTTTATTATCATGGATGTTAATGCAATGATGTTTCGTTAAATTGCACATCAAGAATCTTGTTTGTAGCATCCTCCCATCATACATTTTCTTTATCATTATGAAAGATATCATGCTCTTTGCATTCCTATAGTTCCTTCTATTCAAGGTATTCCCACAATAGTCATTCCTATAGTTCCTTCTATTCAAGGTATTCCCACAATAGTCCCACGTCAGCTCTCTCTTCTTCAAAAGGTTAAATAGCATCAGAGGCCTCAAATCCATACGTTCTCATTAGTCTAAGGACAAAGGTTCGCATTTGTACACAACATCCTATTGTTGATGTTGTTTCTTATGCAAATCTCAGTCTTTCTTGTTGTCGCTTTATCATAAAATTATTTGTCATCATTGCTCACATATCACAAACCTCTTTGTATACCTTATTATCAAGCGTCAAGGATGAGGAAATCTCTGCTTTGAAATCGCATGGTACTTGAACTTTTGTTTCTACCCCACCTAAAGGAAATGTTGTCGATGGTAGGTAGGGTAGTCTTCGTCATCAATTTTTTGTCTGATGGCATCGTAGACATATACAAAATTCTAATGTCTGCTAAAGGGTTCATCCAGACATATGATATTTATTTTTTTGATATGTTTTCTCCAGTTTCCAATATGAGTACTATCAGAGTTACTTCTCTATTGCAATCAATCGTAATTGGGAAATGTTTCAATTAAATATCAAAAATACTTTTATGTATAGTGATCTACACAAAATTGTCTTTATGGAACAACCTCTAGGTTATTTTTTCAAGAGGAAATCGGATATGCAAGTTACAGAAGACTATATATAGTATTAAACAAAATCCTAGAACATGATTTTACAAATTCAATCATATCGCTTCTACCATTAGTGTTTGCAAAAGCAAGGAAGATCACTCCATCCCCATCTGAAAAATCAACAAGGGACTTGTTATTCCTATTGTATATGTAGATGATATTTTTCTCACTGGCGATAACTCCTCTAGAATATATGCAACAAAAGAATATCTTCGAGCGCATTTTGTAACAAAAGATATGTGTTCCCTAATATTTTTGGGGGATTAAAATTATTTGATGCAATAAAGATGTTATTCTTTTTTCAAAGAAAGTATGTCCTAGATCTACTCGAAGAAACAAGTCTTCTTGGCATAGAGCATACCCGAAATTGAATGCCTATGACCGTTGGCAGACACTGGAAAGAGACATCTCCTCCACTTAAAGATATTAGTCGGTATAGAAGACTAGTAGATAGCCTCATCTATTTCATTGTTATCAGATTGAAATCACTTTAGCAGTTGAAAAAACTAGTTAGTTTAGGCAGGCACTCAGAGAGTGTCATCTTGAAGTTGCATAAAGATATTAAAATATATCAAAGGATTGCCCGGCGGAGGACTTCTTTTTAGAAGAAATAAACACTTGCGCATTAAAGCCTATCCAGACGCTAGCCATGCGAATGATAAAGAAAACAAAAAAATCACCTCTGGAATACACTGCACTAGGTCAAGTGTTGAAGTTTAGCACAAAAGTACGACTGATATTGCTTGCGAGCTAAAGTGGTCAAGGACATCATAGAGGATTGTGTTGAAATGATGCAGGCCTACGTGTCGAGGTGTGCGTGTCGGTTTTGGCGACGGTTCACTCAAACCCTTTCCGATCA
The DNA here is from genome assembly GCA_039513925.1 of Platanthera zijinensis. Lineage (NCBI taxonomy): Eukaryota > Viridiplantae > Streptophyta > Magnoliopsida > Asparagales > Orchidaceae > Platanthera > Platanthera zijinensis. The sequence continues at coordinate 13,603,305 of CM077092.1, forward strand.
CTCGCGCTCGTACAAGAATTCTTAGCCACTCCAATATGGCGATTTAAATTGCAACACATGCACAATATACACCAAGAGAAACCCGACCAAAACAGCGATTCAGAAAGTGGTCGTATTTACTCCCAAAAGAACAAAAGCATAGGATTACTCCAATCCTTTTAGCGTTAAAACAAGGAGTTACCCACTCCAATCACTGTCACAATAAGGATTTACTCAATCAGTTAATTCTCAAGAACGATCGGAAAACACGCAAAAGCGTCGATTTAAAACCAGCGAAAATTCAATGGTTTCGAAGGCAACGCCGGTCTCTTTCACCACACAAAACTACCTACGAAGAATCATACACAAGAGAGTAGAGAAATTCGTTACCCCAAGCTCACTAGGAATTTTCGGTGGAGAGTCTCTACCACGGTTCTACCGGGATCACACCGAATGGAGAAGATATCACGCCAATACGTCAAATGATTCACGCCGTCGAAGCTTCTGCAGCGGAACAGCAGCCCTCGCAGTTTAGGCAAGGTTCGGTCAACACCAAAGGAAAGGTGGCGCATCGATCTGGAAAGGGGGGCCGACGATCCCAAATAGCTCCTTGTCTTGGCGGCGAGCAGAAATGGTCGGCGGCAATCTCAGCCTGAGTTTCCAGCGGTATATTGGCACGGTCGGGCGGCCTCTCCTGGAAGTACACCAGGTCGGGATGACTGCGGGCAAGACGGCGGCTCCTGGAGTCACACCAGGTCGGGAAGACAGCCGATGGATGGTAATTCCTGGAGTCTCACCAGGTCGAGAAGGGGTGACGAGGCGACGGATCCTGGAGTCACACCAGGTCGGGAAGAGGCGGCGGCTGAGTCGCACAGCTCCCTGGGTATCGGGACCGAACCCTAGGGAAGATAAGCTTCACGCTTTGTTTTTTTTTTGTCCAAAATCTCATCTGCTGGCTTCATTTCTCTCAACCGAATATATAAGGTTTACAATAATGTTAATAAAAAAGTTAACTTAAAACAACACCCAATCAACACTTTAATTAAACTAAACACACCAAAACAACACATTACACTAACAACACACTAAACTGCCACGAAGCAGCGCACCAAAACTGAACATCCATGGGTTATGCGGTCGCACGTGGCCGTGCGCGGGGGTCGTAGCGGTGGATTTCTTTGTTCTTTTGATTGTTGTGGCGACGTGGCCGCAAGCAGAGATTGTAGCGGCGGGTATCTTCAAACATTTGCTGGACGACGTCATCAATCCTCCCCCGATCAAAGACACTCATCACCGGTGAGTGGTCACGACAAGGGTGTTGGAGGAGCACAGCATCCAAGCATTCAAAAACAGTCTCGGGAAGCCAAGAATCATCAGAAGTAGGGCGGTCACGCCAACGAACAAGATAGCGGTGGAGACCACCGTCCGCCAAGGGAACAACTTCATCGACCAGAATCCTGTAAGGCACAAAGGAGGTTTTGGGAAACCTTGGAAAAACGTTAGCATAAAATGAAATATTGGCGGCAAAAACACCATCCGGTGTAACGACGGTAGGATCCGCAGGCAAGAGAGACATGGAAACACGCTCACCCCCCAACCCAATAGAAGAAGTCAACGCATCAGAAGAAGAGAATGAAGAGTGAAGTAATTCTGGTGGTGGGGAGACATACGGCGTTAACTCCGAAACAATGAAAATAGGGGAAATACCCCAATCAACAGGTAAATCTAAAACACACGCATTGTTTCCCGAATTCTTGAAAATTTGAAAAGGATTGGCTCTCCTATTGGCAACCTTCTTGACGGTGTCCGAGGGCAACCGCTCCGGGAGCAAACAGACCAAAACCAAATCATCAACAGAAAAAGTAGAGGCTCTTCGATGTATATTACCATGATATTTATAAGAAGCATATTGAGTGGCTAACTTTTCTTGCATACGCTTGTGGAGATCGAGAACGTGTTGAGCAGACTTTTGTGCAAAGTGACGTGACTTGTACGTAGGAGGTACTGGACGCAAACCAAGTGGCATGGGGGCTTTGTATCCATGCACCAACTCGTTCAGCAGTAACCCGGAAGATCGATTCATAGAATCGTTATATGCAAGTTGGCAAGGGCGACAACTACTAACAATTTTGTGTGCAAGTGACCTTAAATGTGGCCAATAAGATTTATTTTCCACTAAAGTAATAGTCTTATCACGATCGAATTGACCGCCATGGCCACCGCTATGTATCTCCCAAACTGTAAAGTGACGTAGAGACGAGTGTGGGATACACAACTTGGAATGTCTAAATAGATAGCCATCTCCTTCCCGAATCCAAATTTGGAGGTGGTCACCCCTAAGATCTAACTTGGGGAAAATCGTGGCACCGAATATTACATCCAATAATTCATCGAAACGGGGAATAGAAAATCGATATTTCACGGTAATTTTATTTATTACGCAACTAGGCACACACATGCGCCAAGGTCCGAGTTTCTTGGGTGCAAGTGAGGCGTGGACGACACCAAGACTCGTGTTATGTCTACTAAAACCTCTTTTGAAAAAATCTGAAATTTGACTTTGCAACTCTTGATGTGCCGCAGGATTCAACCTATAGTGGGGAAGATTTGTTAGGGAAGAGCTCAACATGAAATCTATAGCGTGTAGAATCTCTACGCGGGAGTAATATAGAGGGAATCTCATCTAGATAAACATTTGTATATTCCTCCAATAGCGTCCTCAATTCAAGCGGTACATCTTCCAAAATAATGGCTTCATTTTTAGTTTGGAAGCAAACCAACGCATATAATATTCCTCTCAAAAAAAAATCTCTAGCAAACTCTTTCTTGCCGATCAAACTCAAAGTCTTCTTCTCTACCTAGATGACCGTGCCTTTGGAAGGAATGGTGGGGTCCTTAGGTGGGGTGGGCTTAAGAGTGACCTTTTCCCATTAACTTTAAATTCATAGATGTTGGCACGTCCATAATGCGTAACATCGTGATCAAAAAGCCATGGACGACACAAAAACACGTGGCAAGCATCTATTGGGATAACGTCCCACCAAACTTGTTCTGAATAAGCTTTGATGGTAAGCGGGACTAGGCAACGCTTAGTGATCGGAAGGGAGGTTTTGTTAACCCACGCGACGTGATAGGGATGTGGGTGCGGGCCGGCGGATAATGACATACGTGTAACCGCCTTCTCCGAAATGACATTCATACAACTACCGCTGTCTATAATAAACTTGCACAGCTTCTCACCGCTCTTAAAAATCAAGTAAAATATATTAGCTCGGTTCCAATCATCCAAAGCGCGAGGCGTAGCCAAAATACATCTCATCACCATAAGGTTATTGTCCTCTTCCATGTCACTAGGGAATCCGTCCGGCTCCGACTCATCCGTAGCCTCGTAGATAAACATGGGTGTTTCACCAGTAGGCTCGATGACGGCCAAGGTCTTTGTCATAGTTGGGCATTCAACGACATAGTGGTCGGGTACCCCGCAAGCATAACAAGTGGCATTAGTCTTACTAATCTTGCCTACGGAAATGCGCTCCCCTTGGGGATTCTTAGCGTCCCTAGCCATGAAAACAATGTTAGAGGAATCCGTGGTCTTAGACTTCCCTTTGTCCTTATAGGTGGAGGTAGAGGAGCCAATAGTAGCTTTGTCTTTATATGAGTTGTTTTTAGTTTTGGGTTTAGAGGCTATGTGTTTTTCAATATCTAAAGCGGCGTTAAAAGTGGTATTCAAATCGGTGTGACCGTAGCGTAAGAGCTTCTTTTGAATATCGTAACTAAGGCCCTTACGGAACCTAGATAGTGTAACTTCCGGCATCTCTTGGACCTCACATCGGACCATCTTATCCTTAAGATCTCCCATATAGTCTACTACGGACCTATGGCCTTGCCGAAGGGTGGCTAATTCATCGAACATTTGGGTGCGATGATAGGCAAGAACGTATTGATCCTTGAGAAGATTTTTCATAACGTGCCAACCGACAGGGGGGACACCATTCTCAACTCTAAAACGTCGCTCCTCATTTAACCAAAATACTTTGGCTCGTCTCGTTAACTTCATCCTAGCCACTTGAACATTTTGTGGGTCCACTAGGCGATGCCAGTCAAAATAACACTCCATATCCATAACTCACTTGAGAAAAATTTGTGATTCTCCTAAGCCGTCGTAGGTGGGGGCATTAATTTTAATAGAGCGGGTAAGGTCGACGTCTCGTTCAGGGTGACGATGTTGTGGACGAGCACGTAGAGACAAGTCACCATGGTCGTCGTCCTCGTGGTGTAGGTGACGTTTGGGTTGCCTATGACCTCTAGGCGGTGAGGGGGTTCGGTTGGCCAAAAGTTGGGTCATCATTCCCCGGAGTTCCCCCAGTTGTTGATTCATCTCAAAGCGAAGTTCATCAACCGGAGTGGGGTTTTGATTTGGGTGTCGTTCCTCGGCCATACTCGACGAGGATGTGTGATACTCGTGACCGGAGTTGGTGTGATACTCGTGACCGGATCTAGTGGGCATACGATAGGTGAGAAAAATATTTTTTTTCTTTGTTTTGTAGGAAAATAAAATTTTGGTGCACAAATGAGACCTAGCATGAAATAGTGCGGATCGGGACCAAGTTAAGAAATTGGCCAATCTCCCTCTGATACCAAATTGATGCAGGTCTACGTGTCGAGGTGTGCGCGTCGGTTTTGGCGACGGTTCACTCAAACCCTTTCCGATCACTCACGCGCGTGCAAGAATTCTTAGCCACTCCAATATGGCGATTTAAATCGCAACACATGCACAATATACACCAAGAGAAACCCGACCAAAACAGCGATTCAGAAAGTGGTCGTATTTACTCCCAAAAGAACGAAAGCATAGGATTACCCCAATCCTTTTAGCGTCAAAACAAGGAGTTACCCACTCCAATCACTGTCACAATAAGGATTTACCCAATCCGTTAATTCTCAAGAACGATCGGAAAACATGCAAAAGCGTCGATTTAAAACCCGCGAAAATTCAATGGTTTCGAAGGCAACGCCGGCCTCTTTCACCACACAAAACTACCTACGAAGAATCATACACAAGAGAGTAGAGAAATTTGTTATCCCAAGCTCACTAGAAGTTTTCGGTGGAGAGTCTCTCTACCACGTTTCTACCGGGATCACACCGAATGGAGAAGATATCACGCCAATACGTCAAATGATTCACGCCGGCGAAGCTTCTGCAGCGGAACAGCAGCCCTCGCAGTTTAGGCAAGGTTTAGTCAACACCAAAGGAAAGGAGGCGCGTCGATCTGGAAAGGGGGGCCGACGATCGCAAATAGCTCCTTGTCTTGGCGGAGAGCAGAAATGGTCGGTGGCAATCTCAGCCTGAGTTTCCAACGGTAGATTGGCATGGTCGGGCGGCGGCACCTGGAAGTGCACCAGGTCGGGATGATTGTGGGCAAGACGACGGCTCCTGGAGTCACACCAAGTCGGGAAGACAGCCGATGGATGGTAATTCCTGGAGTCTCACCAGGTCGAGAAGGGGTGACGGGGCGACGGATCCTGGAGTCACACCAGGTCGGGAAGAGGCGGCGGCTGAGTCGCACAGCTCGTTGGGTATCGGGACCGAACCCTAGGGAAGATAAGCTTCATGCTTTGTTTTTTTTGTCCAAAATCTCATCTGTTGCCTTCATTTCTCTCAACCGAATATATAAGGTTTACAATAATGTTAATAAAAAAAGTTAACTTAAAACAACACCCAATCAACACTCTAATTAAACGAAACACACCAAAACAGCACATTACACTAACAACACACTAAACAGCCACCAAGCAGCGCACCAAAACTGAACATCCACGGGTTATGTGGCCGCACGTGGCTGTGCGCGGGGGTCGTAGCGGCGGATTTCTTTGTTCTTTTGATTGTTGTGGCAACGTGGCCGCGAGCGGAGATTGTAGCGGCGGGTATCTTCAAACATTTGCGGGACGACGCCATCATGGAACCTTAGTTATTAAAGGCGCAAGGCACACCAGGGCGAAAATGGGTCTTGGAGTCTAGGCGCAGGTGCGCGCCTGACGAAGGCAAGGCGCAATCACATCCATTTAAAATAATCAACATCAAACATCATCTCAGCTTCTCGATTAAATTCTTCATCTAGTCTACTAATTAATCATTTATTATTATCGTTTGTATCTTTTAAAAAATAGAATCAATGTGGTAACTTGCTTCATATCTAAGTCTCAACGCACAATTTTCTTTCATGAACACTAAATCAATAAAAAATTATCAAGTCTTAAATTATTTTTTCTTAATTTTTGAAGAAAAAAATTACAACAAAAATCTTACGCAGGCGCGCTTTTTATATTTTAAATGCGCAAAAAAGGCGCACAGAGGCGTAAACCTCTGAACCTGGTGAGCTTTAGGCGCGCCTTTAATAACATAGGTTGAAACTTACAACTACACACTATTAATGTTTGAGGATAATAAAGTTATCATCTACATATCTAAAAATCATGTGTTACACGAAAGAACAAAGAATATAGAAATGGGCATCAAAGAAGAAATCATCAACAAATGTATAATCCACTGTGTTTGTAACATCAGACAAAGAACTGGTTAATATATTCACCAAACTTATTTCTACGTCCTTTTCTGGTATTAAGCTGGGATATATATATATATATACGAGCATCTTCGCACGGGCTACGCCCGTGCTCAATGCTCTCGTGCGGTCTTCGGCCGCATCCAGGCGGTCTTCGGCCGCATCCAGGCGGGCTTCGCCCGCCTGCGCACGGGCTTCGCCCGTGCTCGATGCGTCGCTGCGGGCTCGATGCGTCGCTGCGGGCTCGATGCGTCGCTGCGGGCTCGATGCGTCGCTGCGGGCTCGATGCGTCGCTGCGGGCTCGATGCGTCGCTGCGGGCTCGATGCGTCGCTGCGGGCTCGATGCGTCGCTGCGGGCTGATGCGTCCGCCTATGCGTCGCTGCGGGCTCGAAGCGGGTTGCGCGGGCACCCGAAATCTTTTTTCAAAACATATACATATGAGTACTTAAAATGACCGCAAAAAAATATGAAGTACTATTCCTATTTTTATTTTTTACAATTTTGCAAATTTTAATCTATAAAAATTAATTCATCTCTCCCTCTCTCTTTCTCTTTATCACTCCCCCCTCTATCTCTCTCTCCTTCTCTCTCCCCCCTCTCTCTCCCTCTCCCTCCACTCTCTCTCCCAAATCTCCTCCCTCTCATGCTCTCTCTCATGATCCAATGACCAATATTCAATCTATGGTGTGCCTCCAAATATCTATATTCCCTTATATATATAAGATATATATATATGCTCCAATTTGAGATGGAGTATTAAAACCCTAATTATAAAAGCACATAAGATGATCCATTGTAGATTCGTTTAGATATAAAAGCTCCAACTTGAGATTGAATATTAAAGCCCATTAGAAGGCACATTGTATATTCATCCACCTCTTATTTAGTCACACACCACTGGTAGAGTTTAGTGGTCACCAACTTTGTGGATATATAAAAGGAAGATGTAATATTTGAGATTAGATTGAAATAATACATTTTTATATTTCAAGTTCTCACATGCCAAAAAATAGAATAGTAAACTATGATAAATTTTTTCTATGGTACACAGAACAATCAATAGAAATAATAATCTTAGATGTATGTTCTGGAATTTAATGTGACAATTGTTAATCTTTCAAGATAAATTGCTAAAGAGCGTGAACTAGAACTTTTCAGTTGAGCCAAATTTAATGTGGGATGAGATGACTTGCTTAAATAAGAAAATTGTAGAATTTGAGGCGAGCTTGAAAATACATCTTATATTGATACAATTATACAAAGATTTGATGATGGATTGAACACGCAAAAATATTTATTAAAAAAAATATACTCTTGAAGAGTGGTACAAATTGAATACTATTGAGACATTTATTTGAAAATGATAGAAGAATTGCAAAGAGTGCAGTAAGTAAAGTAAAATCTGTAACTTCTAATGACTTATATAATAAGCTTAGAGTAAGGAAGGGAAAAAGGGGAAATATACAATCAAGGAAAAAGAGAAATATATAGACTTTGAACGACTAACATGTATGTTATGGGCTTGTTTTGTTGGCGAACGATGAAAACAAAGATACAAGGGCAAGCCCTAGAAATGGCGGTAGAGGAGGAGTAATTCGAGGAAGAAGCTTGGAGAAGAAGATGCGAGGGAAAACTGACGCAGGACGAATCTATAGGTGGCGGATTATCGGTGACCTAACCATACATGTCATGCAAATCCGGCGGTTAAATCACAATTAGATAATAAATAATAACATCTCACGCAATTCACAGCAAGACAGAATAATTTATTAGGGCAAATCAAGCTTAGGTTTTCCTCTGCATTGAGGGTCAAAGCAAGAGCGTGCGGCGAATAAACCTTGCAAATCACAATAATTATCCAAAACAAACAACCACAATACAAGAGACCCAAACAAGTATAGGATCCAAACATATAATAGTAATGCTGAAAATAATTACCCGATACAACAAAGATTCACTAAATAGTGGGCTGACCAAGGCACTGAAGAATTCAGAGCCGGAGATGCATGGACGATGATCCGAGGTGGAACCGGACGCGTGGAAATAGCGTAGGTGGCTGTCCTCGGCGAAGGAAGGTGGAGTCGGACCGGAAATTGATAGATCCGATCACGTATGGATAGATCCAGGCAGGGAAGGGTAGATCCGCTGATTGGAGATCGGATCCGGGATGAAATTTTCAGATCTGGGCTGATCCGAAAGAGGGAGGGCTATCGGAGGTGGTTCCACAAGAGAGGTGGTTGTGGGGAGAAGGAACGGGCAGCTGGAATTTGGGCCGACTGCTGGGAAATGAAGGGGGAAGCTGGCGGTGCAGGGAGGGGTGATGTGGGGAAAAGGAACGGGCGGCTAGAATTTCCAGATCTGAGCTGATCCGGAAGAGGGAGGGCTATCAGAGGTGGTTCCACGAGAACTGGCTGTGGGGAGAAGGAACAGGCGGCTGGAATTTGGTCAAGCTACTAGGAAATGAAGGGGGGGGCGGTGGTGCAGGGAGGGATTTAGGAGGGGCGGTAGGCGGTGGTTGTGTAGGAGGAAGGACTGACGGTGGCAAAGAGGATAGGGGGTGGCCTGGCGGCTTGCTGGAAAGGGTGTTTGGAGGCCGGCGGTGGAGAGTGCGCTGGAGGGAGGTGTGTCTGAGGAGGGGAAGCATATGGGGGTGGTGGCAGCCTGCAGGGAGAGCTAAGGAGACCGGCGGCCGAGTGGGGGGTGGGGGGGGGGGGTTCACTGTTTTGGAAAGTTTAGGTTGGAATGGTGAATTTCATCAAACAGTGTTATGGATTAAAAAAATAGAAACAAGGATTCTGGAGTGATTTTTCCTGGGAAGAAGATTGCAACTGTGTAGAGAACAGGTTTGGGCTTCCGGTGGAGAGTTTTGGGAAAGGGAAAATAAAGGTTAGGGATAGGGAATACCTTGGGGAGGAAGAAAACCACATAGGAGTCAACACCTAGGGTTCCACGGAGTCGGCACCGTGGCGGGATCGAGGGAATCCGGGAATATAAGGCTCTGTTTGGGACAGCGGCTGCGGATCAGAAATCTGCTCTCTGATCCGCAGACGCTATTAATCATGTTTGTTTTATGTGGCGTTTTAGGAATCGCGGATCAATAAACAGCGGAATAACCTATTCCTCCAGCGCTATCTCCCCCCCCCCCCCCCGCGCGTCTGGCGTCCGAAAAATCGCGCTCATTTCTGCCTATTCTCTCCCATGCGCGATTCTCCCAAATCCTTCCTCCCGATCCCGATCCCGTCGCGCCTCCTCCAGCCGATTTCCGGCGCACCTTCCCGCAGAGGTCCAGATCCCTGGCGTCGTCCAGCCGCAGAGCTCCAGATCGTCGGCGTCACCTGCCTTCCCGCCCATTTTCGGCGTCATCCATCCTTCCCGCAGAGCTCCAGATCTCCGGCTCCTCCCGATCTGCCTCTAGATCTCTGGCTCCAGATCTTCGGCGTGTTGTGCTTCTCTACCCGATCTCCTCCTCCACATTCCTCTGTCCTAGCTGGATCTTCTTCTCCATTGCAAGGTATATTTCCTCCACCAGATTTTATTTTTGGTGTATCTCATGGTGTATCTCATCATGTTTCTGTTTATTTTTGGTGTATCTCATGATGTTTGTGTTTATTGGTGTATCTCATGATGTGTGTGTGTGTATGTGTGATTTTTTTTGGGGGTATGTGGTGTGTGTATGTGTTTATAAATACGTGTGTGTGTATGAATGTGTGTGTATGTGTTATTTTTTTGGTGTGTGTTTGTGAATATGTGTGTGTGTGTGTTTATGAATGTGTGTGTGTGTGTGTGAATGTGTGTGTGTGTGATTTTTTTGGGGGTATGTGGTGTGTGTTTGTGTTTATGAATATGTGTGTGTGTGTATGAATGTGTATGTGTTAATTTTTTTTGTGTGTGTATGGTTTTGTGTGTGTATGTGTGTGTGTGTATGAATGTGTGTGTGTGTGTTATTTTTTTTGTGTGTGAATGTGTTATTTTTTTGTGTGTGTATGTGTTTGTGAATATGTGTGTGTATGTGTTTCTGAATGTGTGTGTGTGTGTATGAATGTGTGTGTGTGTGTGTGATTTTTTGGGAGGGGTATGTGGTGTGTGTTTGTGTTTATGAATATGTGTGTGTGTGTGTTTGTATGAATGTGTGTGTGTGTATGTGTTATTTTTTTTTGTGTGTGTATGTGTTTGTGAATATATGTGTGTGTGTGTGTGCATGTGTTTATGAATGTGTGTGTATGAATGTGTGTGTGTGTATGTGTGATTTTTTTGGGGGGTATGTGGTGTGTTTGTGTTTATGAATATGTGTGTGTGTATGAATGTGTGTGTGTGTTAATTTTTTTTGTGTATGGTTTTATGTGTGTGTGTATGTGTGTGTGTATGTGTGTGTGTGTATGAATGTGTGTGTGTGTATGAATGTGTGTGTTTGTATGTATTTATGAATGTATGTGTGTGTATGTTTGAGTGTGTTTGTGTATGTTTGTGTGTGTTTGTGTTTATTTGTGTGTGTGTGTGTTTATTTGTGCCTAGTGTTTGTTTGTATATTTATGTTTATTGATTTTTATAAGTTTATAGTGTTTGTTTTGGTGTATGTGTGTGTTTTTTGTGTTTGTTTTGGTTTTTGTGTTTGTTAGGCTTTTTTGTGTATGTGTGTATGATTAGTAATTTTTATTTTAATTTTATTAGTTTATAGCATAATGGTAAAACCAAAGGAAGGAGGAATCGTAGCGAGTTGGGAGTCAGGTGAAGTGACACAAAATGTAATGGCAGTCTGTGATTTTAACATGTGTTTTACATTTGCCCTGGCTGGATGGGAGAGATCTGCTCATGATAGTCGCATCTTCGCACGGGCATTGGTCGATGATAGATTGCACTTTCCGCATCCCCCACAAGGTATACTAATCAATATGTTTACATTCATTCAAATTGTTTGTATTTCATAACGTTTACCTGCTTAACAAACCAAATAAATGCAGGTAAATATTATTTAGTGGATGTTGGTTACCCGTTAAAGATGGGTTATTTGAAGCCGTATCCAGAAACAAGATATCACTTGGCAGACTTTGTTCGTGGGAGTCGGCCTGTACAAGGAAGGCAAGAACATTTCAATAAGGCGCATTCATCTCTTCGCAGTGTGATCGAGCGAACGTTTGGATCTAAATCGTGTGGAAAAAAAATATCACTTGTGGCACATTTTGATTCATCTCTTCGCAAAATGAAGTGTGGAAAAAAGTGGCCACAGTACAACTTCAAGAAACAACGTTCCATTGTGCTAGCGACAATGGCCTTACATAACTTCATTCGGAGACATCCTTCTCGCTGGGACCCTGAGTTTAATGCTTGTGATGCTGATGAGTCTTCTTTCGTTCCTTCAGAGGCTGAGGAACCTGCGGTAGAGGATGAAATTGAAAGCGATATGCGTGATGCTGCTGGAGAAGAACATATGTCTACAGTACGAGATAACATTGCCGAGAAGATATACAGTGCGCGCAGGTAAAAATTCGATCCATCTCTTACTAAAAATTTAAAGGGTTAAAAATATCAAAAGTTTGATTCATATCAATTTATTTTCGAACAGGTAATCGAAAGGATTGGAAAAAGAAGTCGCCGGATGTTGCAAGACCTTTTTTTTCTATTTGCTAGAACTATGTAAAAGACTTCTGTTATCAGTTATTTTTATATATTTATATATTTTAGTTTTTTTAAAAAACAGCTTCCAAAAGTTGTTTCTCCAAACAGCTAAAAATAGAAAATCGCTCTTCAAAGCGCACTTCTGCACAGAACACCCAAACACTCTACAGCTTTTCAAAACTGCTCCCCAGAGATCTATTTCAAAACAGCTCTATCCGGACAGCAGCTTTTCAATCCGCCAGAGCTGCCCCAAATAGACCCTAAATCTCCAAATTCTGCAATGACTCTAATCAGCTCATACATGAACTATTTATAATAAAGAGGAGGGTAGGGCATCCCACCACCGACGGCTATGATTGGTCGGATGTGGGGTCACCCAAATACATCAAAATAAATGCTAACATAATGAACTAATATATGAAATTGATTCGCAACGCGAATCCGAACGCATCCGCAGAGTCCGATCATCAATCCATGCACGTCATATATGGAAAGTCGCCAATCGGACCCGAACGGGTCTAAAACTCGTCCTCCATTGCAGGTTCTCGTCTCTGCTCCGCATCAAAAATCTTAGAGGAGGAGAAGAGAGCTTAGAGAGAGAGAGGAAGTTAAAGAGAGACAAAAAAGTTTCATTCATCAATTGATTCCCTGCTACATGACACTAAGGGCATATTTATAAGATCCCGTGTGGCAAAACCATAATTACATATTTACATCAAGACGCATAAAATATAAAAAAAAACATAAATACTACCATAAAAAGACTCGACTCAATACGAATCCTAATACAAACTCACAACAACATATAATATGATAAACGGTGGGGTCAATGACACTCCACCCATCCTTGAATTTGAGCTTATCCTCAAGCTTGAACTCCAGTAGGATGATCGGCTTCTCAAGCTCCTTGATCTCGCGCCAAAATAGTGTTTGGTAGCGTGTCACGGTGGAATTGACAGCGAGGTGTAGCGGAGGCGCCATCAGAAGGACATGCGGTTGAAGCAATGGGGCCAGCTAGTCCGGCGGAGCGATATGAGGTAAAATGGCAGGATGGCCGAGGGAACAACGACTGACTGAATGAAGGGGACCGACGATACGGTGGAGTACAATGTCAGGAAGGTGGCTGGAGAAACCATGGTCGGCGGAAGGAACGGGTCCGGCGGGGACGACAGTGCAATGCGAGGTAGCAACGACAATGCGGCCGAGGTAGCCGACAGCAAAGGTAGCGATAAGGTCGGAGGCGACAGAGAGGAAACCAGTAGAGCGAGGGCCGACAGAGAAGAAGGCGACATAGCTAGAGGAACCGGCAAGGCAGGGCTCGGGGCGCAGGCAACGGAACAACTGGCGGTGGAAGCGACCTCAGGAGGCCGTTAGAATGGGTCGGGGAGGCGCCTGCGAAAAACAAGGGAGCAGAAGTCACCAAAGGTGATGGTGGAGCGTGAAAAACATCCGCGAACAGTGGAGAGACAATTGGTGTAATTGGCGGTCTCCTCGGTGGGCAAGCTGGGGAGGAAATGGCAACAACATGCGCGGGCTGGGTGGGTTCCGACATTGGGAGAGTCGAAATGTCGAAGTGTCCTGAAGTCACTAATTTGTCGAGTGTGGTGTTGAGGCGAGATATGGAAGTCGGAAATGGCTCTGACATCTTTCACAACATCAAACAAAGGGTGGCTTCATCCGTGACACTCATTTTTATGTCTCGAAATTGCAATTCCATTGTAATTAATTGAGGAATATATTTAGTAAGAATTAACTAAAATATTCAAATAAGTAGAAATGCCCGTTAGGCTCGATGTAGGTGGCTTGTTGATACCAAAATGGGATGCTCCTCTGGTGGAACTCAGATGGGAATAGGCTGGAAAAGAAGTGTGTGAAGAGCATCGATCAGAGCGGGGAAGGCAACGATGGCGGTTTGCTGGCCTTCGTCGAGCGGAAGGAAAGCCCTATTCGGTCGTCGAAGTCTAAGTGGTGGCGGATCCGTCGAACAGGAAGCAGCTTGACAGAGGAATCACATTAGATAGTGTCGTAAGAAGATGTATGCGGAAAAGGGAGGAGTCAGAGCAGTGTTGGGGTCGGTGGAACTTGTAAAGCGCTTCTTGGATGATGTCGGGATTGTGCTGGACGACAAAGACAATGAAGAAACTACGGAAATAGCGGAGGTAGAATAGCGCTGGCTGTGTCAGATAGGCTGCTAAAGGCGACGTGGCTCTTGCTCGAGGTGATGACGCAGATGAGACGCAGCAGCGGCTTGTTGGAGTCGGTGTCATAGCAGCCGCTTGTCATAAGGGGAGGCTGGCTTGCGGAAACAGCAGAGGCGGGAAGAGTCGAGCCGAGGAAGGATGAGCTCTGATATCAACATGTTATGAGCTTGTCTTGTGGGTGATCGATGGAGGCAGGTATACAAGGGCAAGCCCTAGAAATGACAGTAAAGGAGGAGAAATAAGAGGAAGAAGGTTGGAGAAGAAGATGAGAGGAAAATCCTAGAGGAGGAGAGAGCTTTGAGAGAAAGGGAGAGGAAGTTAGAGAAATAAAAGTTTCATTCATCAATTGATTCCCTGCTACATGACACTAAGGGCCTATTTATAGGACCCCGGGATGACAAACCCATAATTACATCAAGTCGCATAAAATATAAAAAAATACATAAATACTAATATAATAAGACTAGACTCAATACGACTTAGCCTTCATTTGGTAGGGCGTTTTCACACCGGTGTGGGAGCAACTAACGCCGCAAGGAGGAAAAACAAACGCCCGCACGAGCGGGCGGCGGCGTTTGCTCCCGCAAACATTCGCAAAAGCCAAGAAACGGCCCCGACTCTAACCTCACCTGGGCACCTCCGGTTGCTCCCGCCCCTCATTTTCTCCTGCCCCGTCTCCCGCCACCTTTCCAAACGAAGCCTTAATAAAGACTAGACTCCTAATGCAAACTCAATAACATATAATATGATAAATGGTGGAATCCATAACAATGTATCAGAACCGGAGATAATAAAATTTTATTTAAAGAATAACACATCAATGAAAGATAGAAAGCAACTTTGATAATTTATTACATCAAAACATTGATGAAAAAGTATTTTGAAATAGCATAATGAGAGGTATATAGATTGCTTCATAAAAATATAGTGGAGTTAATCTAAATGAGATGCATAAAGGGAAAAAATGTTTATGAGATGCAATTCTAGTAGTGAAATTTTAGCAATTATCAATCGATTCTATTAGACTCTAACGTGATATCAAAATGTGATAGGTTAGACTATCTTGAATTTAATATACAAAAATAGGAATATAAATGAAACATAACTTCTATGGTCGAAATCAATGGTTAAGCTGTAAAAACCTTCGACAATATTGCGAAATCAAAAGATGGGGGATTAAAAACAAATTTTATCAAACCACAACTAAGTCGACTATGGATCCAAGCGGTGAGGTTAAAAATCCATTAATAATAAAGTTGAGTGACACATGTAAAAGAATGTTAAGGTTGATGCATAGCAAAAAAAAATATATTAAAGAAAGATTATATTAAAGGAACGGTTAAGGTAATGCCTATTAAAGATAAGGGTTTTTGAAAATGAATCAAGCGATTTGGGCATATAGAACGAAGGTACAAAGTGCATAAATTCATTGTTGAATGATTATGAAGGAGAAGGGTTGGCAAAACACATTAGGAAGCACTCAATAGGAAGAAATAAAAAATGAGGATACGGAAAATCAACCTCAAATAGTTAGGATAAAGATGACCACAACTAAGTCGACTATCCAAGTGTTGAAGTAAAAATAAATTCATTGATAATAAAGACATGATGAGAATGTCAAGAGAGATGCATGACAAAAAATAGAAAGATAAATTAAAAATGATCGTATTGCATTGAGGGTAATGTCTAGTAAATATAGTCATTGCAAAAGGAGTTAAAGTGGTTTGGATATGTACAATGTAGGTATATAATGAATAGAATCAATGTTGAAGAATTAAGGAGGAGGAAAAAAAGATCAAACACATCAGGAAACACTCGATGGAAAAAAATAACAAAAATGAGAATTCATAAAGTCGACTCTAAATAGTTAGGATAAGGAAAAGGGTAACGACAATGGTTCTCCAATAGTTGATAGATGATCATACTTTAAATTGCCCCACGTATTGTAACAATCTTAATGCATCTAAACAAAGAGATTAGGGTTCTTAAGGATGAGTTCACCTGAAAATGGAGTCAACTTGTTGAATGAATAACAAGGATATACTCCACCTATTGCTCTATGAAAAAATAACAAATTGACATTTTAAGTTTCCATTGCATGTTGGTATCCAAAGCCCTAATCAATTGCTTCAAATGTTTATCACGTGTGCTCAGTCAATTATGTCAAGGAAATCTAGATTTACCAATTAACCCATATTTGGCAAACTTGTCTTTTGGATAATCACAAATCGAGGTGCCCAAATTTTCTTAAAATCCAAAAACTTACACCTCTTACATCTGCAAGACTTACTTTGAAAATCACCTAAATATTATTGATTTTAAATCAACTCAGTCTCTTTTTTTTCTTCATAATGTAGTCTTGAGTGCTTGTTAGTAAACTTTTTCCTTTAAGCACATGATTTCCCTTCATTACTCTAGGACAATGTTTCCTAACCCAAAAAAAACATTTTACTTTTTTAAGCCAAATAAAGCTAATTAGTTGAAATTTCATAATAAGTTCCTAAATGAACCAAATTACAATAACATAGGGACCGCCCTATTTTTGTAAAAAGCTCCATAGTGTGTTATGGAGGATACAAGTGGTAAATTCATCATTTTATACAAAAATGTCTATTTGGAAGGTAAACAATAATTTTTAAGAAAAGCATATCTTTAAAGTTAGATGAAAGGACCAACTATCAAAAATAACTTAAAGAAATTTGTTTCAAACTCACCCGCCCTCTTTCTCTCCTCCTTCCATGGTTTTGAAGAGACATGGGATTAGAAAACTAACCCTCTCTCACTCACTTCCATTCTCTATTTTTCTAATTCTCCACTAAAAGAAGGCTAAAGAGGAGTTAAGGCCAAAAAAAAGTAGCATCATTTGAACAACAAAATCAAAAAAGACAGGACCTAATTTCGGAATATCATTGATGCAAAGGACACATAAGAAACCAAGTTAGGTGGCTTTAGTGCAAAACACACTCATCCACATAGCAATGGAAACATGATGGACCTATAATTAAAAAACTATCCTAAAATATTTTAACCGCTTCAACAAGAGAATTTCATGGAATAGGACGGCACCATTGAGAATAAATACACTAAAAGATGCATTCTTTTGCAAGCAAAAACATAAAAGCTCAAGAACAAACCACATCAAATTCATTTAACCATTGTGTAGACTAAAAAGCAATTAACTTCTTCTCCTCCTCTCATGGAATATAAAGGATAATATAAATGAACAATTAAATCAGAAACACACCTTCGACGCCAATTCCAATGATTTTATGTACAGCTGATTGTCAGGATCCTGCAATAAGCCAGCCTTCAGTTTTTTGCTTAAAAATGAGACAAACTTTAACTAAAATAACCAGGTGGATATAAATACCTCTTCCAGTGCCTGCTGGAAGCACTGCATTGCCCTCGTAAAATAAGGCTTGGCATCCTCAAGATCTTCCGTGATGAATGCAAGAGAAGTTTGTGCATTTCCCAAAGACCAAATGGCGTCATGCTTCTTGGGATTAATCTCCAAAGCTTCCTCCAACTTAGAAACAGCGTCTGAAGCGGGATCCATTAATATCAATGCAACTGGCAGATTGAAGTGAAAAACACTAGACTGCTCTTCATCGGTGACAAAATCAATTACCTTTGACGAATTTTATCGAGTCGGATCGAGTTTGGAACTGCGACAACTCAATTAGCACTCCTGCCCAACTCGTGAGATTCTAAAACAACAAGCAGAAAGTAAATAAAAACTGAAATTAAGGAAGAGTTACAACTAAGAAATTGAAATTTTGATGAGAATCGAGTATGGAAGATCAGAAAGGGTGAAGAATCAAATAAATAAAGCAATCGGGGGTCACATCGGCATCAAGGGGATTCTTGGCGTAGACGGCCTCGGCGTTCTTGCGAGCGTGCTCGTAGAAGAGGATGCGATCGAAGTCTTGCTGACCTAAATCCATGTCCATGGCTTACAGTGGGGGCTTGAGAGGCCGGGGGCAGAGGCGCCCCTCATTTCCAACATTTTCTCTATATAATATAAGGCAGCGTTTCGTTCGGCTGTAAGGCCGACGGGTCCGGGGGGGTGCAGTGCGGGCAATGCACTGCACCTTGCAGTGCAATCCAACCGTCCTGCTCAAATCTTGCTGCGCCGCGATGCGTGCACATCTCCGTGCACTAATCTCGAAGCGTGAGCACGCATCACGGCGCAGCGAGCACGCATCACGGCGCAGCGAGCGACGGTAGGATGCACTGCACTGCACGGTGCAGTGCATTCGAGGCACTGCACCACCCCCCCCCCCCCCCGGACCCCCGACGGGCCCAGGACTCTGCCCTGCTGCCCTGTGTCACAGAATCGGGCTCATGGCGGCTGGCGAAGCTCGTCCCGGGCGATTTGTCCCAATGACCAATCGTGACAATATCTCGACCTGTGCGGTGGGTTTCGCCCCCCCCCCCCCCCCCCCCCCCCCCCCCCGACGATTCTTAATATATATATTTATATATGTATTATAATTTTTTTGTAATTTATTCAATTATTAATTTCTTTTTTTCTATTTTTTGGGTGATGTTATATATAAATCGCTTTTGGCTTACAAATCAATTTTTAGAGTTTTTTGGGTCCTTTAAAAACACTATAGACAAACCAACTTAAATACTCAAAAAATCATTTTTTTCTCATTTTTAGCCTAAGTCTCACGAGATGTTCGCCCGCTCCCGATACCCTGCCGCATACACCTCCCGACATCTCTTGTAACGATCATGCTAAAGTCCCCGTCACGTAATGGAGCGGGAATCTTCACCGACAACCACCCCAGAGCCCCTATCCTAGCCAGGTGACCAGCCCTCTTCCTTTGTTTTGTGCCTTGGCGGCGGAAACAGCCCATCGGTTGGTGATCTCTCATATTCGTTTCGCCCGCTCCCGATACCCATCCGCATACACCTCCTGATCACTCTTATTTGGCTCCTCGTGAAAACCTTCGCCGCCCCTCGATATCGCCTCGCCGTCGTGTAATGAAGATTCTCCAAATTTGACAATCTAGTGCTTACCCGCAGCCGGAATGTTTTTTCCTACTCTAGCACTGTTCACAATTATAGCAAGATTTAAAGTATTTATACGAGCTATTGATTTTTGTAAGAAAAAAAATTAATACTCAACGAGCTATTGTTATTAAGTGGTTTTTTTAAAAAATATTTTTTTATTTTGTGCTTTTTTGTATATAAATATTAGGTTTGTGTATAACAAATTTATATTTGCACTGATTTATATATAGTAATGATTTGTATATAGCCAAAAGTGATTTATATATAACATCATCCTTTAAAAATTATAAGAAAAACGTCAAAATTAAAGAATATGTTAATAAAGTTGTACAAAGAAACACTAAAATGCAGGGGCATAATGGATAGGCATTTGACTTTGAAATGGGAGTTGGCGGTTCGATCCCACCTAAGCTTTTATTTTAATTTGTTTTATATTTCCTTATTGTATCTATTATTTAGTCTCACATCGTGAGTTTAAGAAGTTTTTTTGATTTAAATAGTAAGACAGCGTAGAGTATTGTATGAAAATTGATAGTGGGATGGCTATGCAATGTGGGTTGGGGTACACCGAGCCGGCTATATTCAATGTGGGTGGTCCAGATCGGGTGGATTATATTATCGAGTTTTGGCTTTTTTTTCATAAACCATAGGGTAAAATGACAATTTCTCATTGTAGGGTCGGACCGTACTATGCTAGGTTTAGGGGTCCTATAAAAATTTATACTGACGGTCATGTTTTGTTTGTATAATCGAACACTTAAGATGTTATGATCTAAACAGATTGGTGGTCCAGATTGCTATATCTAGAGGGGTAAATGGAAAAACTCAATGTTTAATCAAAAACATGTTTATCCTTTTAATATATTATAGATATATAAATAATTTTAGCTCATAAATATTTAATTTTGATTTTTTTTTTATCCCAAAAGTTTTAATATTGGTGTTTTGAATCCTAAATATTCAATTTGGAGAATTTAAAATGCCAAAATTAAGATTTGGATCGTGAAATGCGTCAAAAATAAATATTTATGATGTAATATGTAAAAGTCTAAGTGGAAAGTGCTTAGTGTCAAAAGTTTATACTATTATTTCATAAGTTTATTGTAGCTCACTGGGGTTTTTAGGTCAGACTGCTTGTGTAAAACCCACAAGCCGAATCTAGCAAGATGGCACAACGTGTCACAAATTTGTGTGTGGTTACTAGTCGGGTGGACCTTGTGCTGCTCCATTAACGGGCTACTTACTATTTTGTTGACACTACTAGGATTCCACTCTTATTAGGGCTCTGTTTGTCACGACGGTGACGATCGTGAATGTGGTGATCATCGTTCGTGAACGTCCGACTTCGCATAAAGAACTTTATTCACGTTTATCTTCAAAACTAATTTTATTTTTGAAAGACGAGGGTTGCTACTCACCTAGAGGATGGTGAATAGGTGATTTACTGGTTTTATAGATTTCTTTGAGTTATTTACTTAGAGCACAATAAGAGAGCAGATCATAAAACAATCACATGCACGGCACATCACACAAGGATTTATAGTGTTTCCCCAAGAATGAGTATATCCACTTTCTCTCTACACATATTTAGCAGAGTTCTAGCTTAAGCAAAAACTCCTCCAAAATTCTCTTCATAGATCCTCAGATCTTACAAACTCAGGAACAAAAGTTCTTTACCTCAGACCTCCACAAAGGTCCAACACCTCAGGCTCCAAGCCCTACACCTCATATCTGTAACCAGATCCTACAACTCAGGCTTTCCTCAAGCCTTACAAACTCAGGCTACCAAGCCCTACAACTCAGGCTCATTACAAAGCCTTACAAACCCAGGCTCAGTGGGACCTACAACCTCAAATCTGAAACTAGATCCTACTCTCAGATTCACAAAGGATTCCTACACTCAGATCGTTCAAAGATCCTACACAGTAATCGATTACAGAGTTTTTGACTCAACACTTAAAAGCTCGAGTCTTTCAAATAGAAGCATACACAGCAAGCTTCTTCTTTCTGATCTTGAACAGCACTGAAATTTCTTCTTGGAATAGCTGGCTTAAACAAGATGAATTTTAGTGGTTAAAGATGAACTCTTTAAAGAATGACCACTGAACAATTTTTTCACGGGACTTAGAAGAATAGTAGTGAAAATTTCACTGTGAATTCTAAAGGCTTGTTAATATTTCTCAAGAGTTTGAGCTTGCAAAAACTTCACTAACCTGCTAACTTTTTCTCAAGTCTCAAAGTCCTCTTTTTATACTTATCTAGGCCGGCAGAGAGAATGAAGATTCAATTTGAATTCTCTAACGACTGGAACAATCTTCCTTTGGCAAACACTTGATTAAAAAATCCCAAGCGGCTATATTAATTCTGCATAAGGAAGATTTACAATCTTGAAAATATTATGGCTAGATCTCTTCAATTGACCAGCATGTACTTTAGGAAATAATCCTGATTTGAAATGAGCAACGGCTTTCGAAATTTGATTAAGAAAGGACTTCAAAAACTTGACAATATTCACTAATGAATGAGAATACTTCCCCTTACTGGCAATCCCTAACTTTCTGCAGCAAATCCCGTGAATCAATTTGATTTAAAATTTTTGACAATCTGCTTCTTAAATTAAGGACATGACCGTTGTGCCACATGTCAAGATGGAGAAAAATCAATCTAAGTAACCATGATATGATCTCATTGACACAGTCAAATGACCTATAAGAATTATGTATGGTCAACTTAGAACATATAGTAGTTTATATAAAAAAACTCCTTATACTTTGCAAAATTAGCTTGCAACAACATTTTGTCATCATGCAGTCAATGTAGTCGAATTTTTTCCCTTCGATACAGTCGATGCATTCAAAATTTTTATCTTCGATGTAATTCATGCAGTCAAACTTTTACTTTGTCGTAAACTCAATGCAGTCAAACTTTTCTTTAGCTATGAACTCGATGTAGTTTAATTTTTACTTAGCCTTGAACTTGATATAGTCAAACTTTTCTTTAGCTATGAACTCGATGTAGTCGAATTCATTAGCCTTGAACTCGATGCAGTTGAATTTTTTTCTTAGTCTTGAACTCGATGCAGTCGAATTTTTACTTAGCTTTCTAACTTATGCACTCAATTATTTACGTAGACAAATCTTTGATTCTGTCTTTGAGTTCTTCTGTCCATAGTGACTTTTCCCAATGATAGTGAAATGTTTAATATATAATTAGTACAGAGGTCAACATGAATTTTGCTCCTTGAGGGATTACAAGTGCAAAATTTTGTTTGGGTGACCAAGTGTCTAACCATATATTAGTCATGCACTTAAGTTAAACTTGTCGCATCAAAACTAGAACAACCATCAAATACAAGACGATGTTTATTGTCATCTTAAGGTCTTATTCAAATCAGGAATCTTGGGAACAATATTCTCAACAATCTCCTCATATTTAAAGAAGTCGGAATCTCATATAACAATAACCATAGATAAAATAAAACATTCAAAAACAAATAGTGGACAGAGAGGAGAAACAAATTTATATTATCAAGAATAGAACTAGTAGGATTACAACAGGTTAAATGCGGCAAAATATCTCAATGTCATCTTAGTGTTCTCAGCATATACTAAAAGCCTTCTCCTTCTATTTTCCTTTTTTGTCTTTCAAAATAACATATTGGCTTTGGGATATATTTGGGAGGAGGAGGAGCTCCAATTGTGTTCTTTCTCTTGTGAATCCTCCTCCTGGTCTCATGATCTTCATGCCTCCTCTATTCTATAGAGCTGCGATACCTGGAAATGTTTGTACCATGCTTTCCAAAGTTATTTCAAGTATAAATGATTATGTTCTTTGAAATAGGGCTCCTGTTTTCATACTAGGTATATTCTGAATTTCTAATCTCCTTCTTTGTCTAGCTTTCATCTAGTCCTCATGCACTTGATTAGTCCCTCTCCTCCTTGAGGATGAATCATCATGCTCTACTGTAATGGGGTTGAGATCATATCTTTCTCAGGCTACCTCATAGTCCTCAGGTGGCAGATAGTCACTTTCAACAGCTGGGTCAGTCTCAGGGAAGGGAGGATGAGGACAAAAATCAAGTGGATCCATGCACAAGGCTATTCTTATGATATTTGAAATCCATATTGCCTGTTTGGAAGAATGGTGGGTTACGTTACTCTCCTCCTTTCTGATTTCTTCAACCAATTCTTTATAGATAGTTTTTTCTGCTTCTTTAACACTTCCTCTTAACTGGTTGATCTCATCCACCACTGTATCCTTTGTTTGTAGAAGATGATCATCCAACAGCTGATTATAGGAATCCATTCTCTCCATAATGGCCATCCTATTGTCAGCTAGTCTGGCATGAGTTGCTAGGAAAGCCTATCTTAAATTTTCAATAGTGTCATTCTGGTTCTCTATTATTGCTTCTATGCCCTAATGGGTCACCTCATTTTGTTGAGCAGAAAGTCCACTGCCCTTGTAGCCTTCATGAAGAATTAGAGAGTTTGAGTATTTAGGTAGAGCATTTCCCTTTCCACTTCTAAAATCCTTTCTGTGATTCGGTCCTTAGACCTTGGATTATCTTCTCAACAAACACTTTAATACTCCGCCTTTGAGTATCTATCATTCTTTGTATCTGACTTAGAAGTGGGTTTGATTCTCCAGCAGGACTGTTGGATGGAACTATTAGCTCAGACTCAGCTTCAACAGCTCTCTAAGGTGAGGTTGCTGGGCCCACATAGTTCTCATAGAAAAACTCTTGAGTTAATAGCTTAGAGGAACCCATGCCAGTGTATTGTTCTTCAAGAACACTCTTCCCCTTTCATAACATAAGTTCAGTGCCTATGGGGGTGATTTCAACAGATTTATCTTCAGCAGTAGGATCCTTGGCCATCATTGTGCTGACAACCTCTTCAACTACTTTCAGGGTCACTCCTCCTTGGGCTAAGTTATTCAGACTTGACTCCCCCCTGAACTTTTACAGTAAATCCAATAACCTCGGTCTCTTGGGCATAGGCCTCAGGTACAGGCTCCCCCTTACTGGACCGCCCTCGTTAAAATCTATAAATATGCCTGTTTTATATTTCAAAAGGGTTTTTTTTTTGTTCACTCCACTTCACTCTTTTTTCTTCCTTCTTTCTCTCTTCAGAATCTCCACCCAAGACCGCTTTTGCAAGGTTCCGCCAAGGCCGCAAAGTGAAGAGGAAGTTGGCGAAGAATCAAGTCAAGAATGAGACGCGTGGAGTCATCACTGCCGATGCGTTAAGACAACTCCGGAGGACAGGAAATGTATGTGCCTCCAATGAGCGCACAATGGAAGATCTTGGAAGCAACACGACATCCAGAGACACCCGATATTCACTCTCCTTCCATCCCATTAAGTGTAATGAGGAGCAGTCTGTCTCCCTCGCCCTACTCCAAGAAGCTTTGTAATAAACTCTCATATAGTAGAAGTTAGGTCGGCACTGTACTGACCGCGTGGTTTTTTCACCCCGATTGCGGGTTTTCCACGTCATCAAGTCTACATCCCAACATCTAGTTAATCCTTGACTGTTGGCACGCTCCGTCGCTCTTGGGCTAAGACGGTAGTGTAAGACCAGTCTAACAAGAGCGCCACGCGATTCCCCAACAGATTGGTGTTGTCTGTGGGAATCAAGTTTCCGAGAGCTTCAAGGAGGCACAAAGGATAGGACACCCCGCACTGCGGACTAGTTAGAGGAAGGAATGGTCGGGCGCATCACTCAAACAACTTTGGGTGTCAGCACATCGGGAACGCGTCGAGCTTGGCCGGTCACACTCCCTTGTCAATGCACCAAAACAAGAGGAAGTCATCGCCGCCCCGGATGCTGCTTTCACCGGGAGAAATGACTGTTTGGAGGAGCACCTTGCGGAAAAGTTCGCCCTCCTCAAAGGCATGACCACCACCCAGGCACCCATAAGAATTCCAGCTCCAAAGGATGCACCACAGGCTCAGGAGGAGGAAGATTCTGAATCCTCACAATAAGCCTCCACTAAGCATCCTGCCCGTCAGGCCAGGGCTGCCGGGAAAAGTCTCTCCACCAGTGCCCGAGGACAGGAGTCCCTGAGGATTTAGCAAGGGGGTTGACCCGAGAAGAAGTAAGGGAATTATTTGAAGAAGAGTTCGTCCAAGTCGACAGTCGAGGGGCGCAAGTCTACCTCTCGGGGAGGAATAGATCGTCTCTAGCACCAGAGGTGTTTGCGTTCCCAGTCCCCACAAGTTTCAAGCTTCCAAGCATCAAATCATACGACGGTACCGAAGATCCCTTGGAGCATGTAAATCCCTTCACCACAATCTTCCATATCTACAACGTGCCCGACTAGTTGATCTACCAAGTCTTCCCTACCACTTTGAAAGGACAAGTGAGAACGTGGTACCACTTGCTCAGAGAAGGAATCGTCCGGAACTTCGCCCAGATTACCCAGCAGTTCCTGAACCAATTCATAGCCAACCACCACATTATAAAGGATGCCTCAAATCTCTCTGGAATTTGCCAGAATGCGGGAGAGACTCTCAAAGAGTTCTTCCATCGGTTCACCACATAAGCAAGGCAAATACCAGGGTGGACCCGGAACTCATGTGTGAGGTTTTCCTCGGGGGGCTCTGACCTGGAGGATTCTACTTCGCATTAATGAGGGAGACAGTCCCCAGCTACCCGGACCTTGTACACCGAGTCGAAGCTCAGATCGCGTTCGATGTGGAGATCGAGGCCCATCGAAGACATTTTGAAGGAGGAGTTAAGAGGAAGAAAGAAGAACTGCCCCAAGGCATCAAGAGGAGCGCATGGGCAACCCCCGCTAGTAGGATCGTCGTGAGGACCAGCCCCAGGCGATACTAGGAGTACACGCCGCTCAAGTCTACCCGTGCTAATGTGCTTTACGTGATTCGTGACGACCCAGCGGTACAGATGCCCCGAGAAGTCCCTGTGGGAAAAGGAGATCGAACAAAATACTTCAAATTTCACAAGGGGACATGACACTCAATGGAAGAATGTGTCAAGTTAAAGGATGAGATTAAACAGCTCATACGACAGGGGGTCCTCGGGAGGTTTCTTCAAGACCAAGAAAGAGTTTGGTCAGCCCTGCAGAGGAGAGAGGAACCACCTGAACGTTAAGAAGTTCATGGGGCAGGCAAGTTGTGGGGATAGTGGAGGCCATAGTCGGGTCTCCATTTGCAATGGTAAATTCAATCATTCAGAATACGCCCGGACCAAGCGCATCAGCGAAAGAAAAGATCAGCTTTGGAGACGAGGACCTCGAGGGACTGCTGACACCACACTAGGACCCGCTCATCATAACGGCCGACATCGGAGACCTGAGCTTCCGCGTCAAACGAATACTAGTGGATAACAGAAGCTCGATCAATGTACTGCACATGCCGGCAGTTTGAGGAATGGGCATCCCCAAGGAGAAACTCCAGCCAGCGACTGGCCCGATCTACGATTTTATTCGAAGACCGGTGCCAGTCGAGGGAACAATGACCCTCCCAGTTACCTAAGAAAATTTTTCAAAACAAGCAAATCACCTGGTTCAATTCGTAGTAGTAGAAACGGAGTGACCATACACCGCTATCTTCGGCTGCCCGCTCCAGGCAACATTCAGAGCAATTCCATCAATTCCTAATCTGGCCATAAAGTTCACCACACCAGCAAGAGTTCGAGTCGCAAAGGGAAATCAGGAAGCAGCCATGACGTGTTACTTACAACAGATGCACCTGGGCAAGGAGCAGTTAAGTATACCGTCAGGACGTGAGGAAGCGGGTTAGGAGGGACCTAGAAGAAACTTCAGGACAAAAGGTTTGCAGTGCCACTTCACGCTTTATTTGCATCGTTGAACTATTTTTCTTTAAGTAAACGACAACTAACTTTATAAAATCGCAAGCCATTTCTCGTGCATAAACGATTTCTATTTTTTATAATTATTAAGTGTTATGATTGCCATCAACATTGCTTTTGCAGGGACACAGTCAGGGTCCAACCCTCGATGTAGCAGCAAGGACGAACCCCCCGTGAACCTCTCACTACCACGGATTAGAGGCATGTCCCTCTCTTATGTAGTGGGTCGAATCAAATGCATGGGTTTGCCCTTCACCATCTCCTCAGGACCATGTCCCAACGGCCTCCCATTGACAACGATCGAAGGTTTGCCCTTCTCTTTGTAGTAGGTCGTGGGGTTTCCAGGGCTTGCCCCCTTGATTTCCACCGGTTCAAATTTCCGCTTTTCACTGTCTCTTCGAGACCACGTCCCAGCGGCCTCCCACTGCCGATGATCGAAGGTCTACCCTTCTATCCGCAGTAGGTCGCGACATTGTCAGGGCCTGTCCCCCTCGCTCGCCACCGGTTCTAAGATCCTCTCTTCACCGTCTCCTCGGGACCATGTCCCCGCAACCTCCCACTGCCAGCGATCGAAGGTCTGCCCTTCTTCTGCAGTAGGTCTCGATACTGCCAAGGCCTGCCCCCCTCGCGGACGCCTAGGTTCAAAGGTATGCCCTTCACCACCAACCACTCAGCGACATCCCCCGGACTGGTTTAACCCGATCTCCCACTATCCAGTTAGAAACACGTGCCCTTCACCCAGGTAGTAGGTCGTGAAACCATCTAGGTCTATCCCTTCAACACTCAATGTAACACCCCTGATTTTTCGATATTTGGTTTAATTCGTTATCTGGCGTGTTTATGACGTCAGAGCGTTACGTTGACGCGTTTTCGGCATATGCCGTTGTTAGAGCGTGGTTTTAGCTCTTAGGTTTCTCTGTGTGTGGCTGGGTTTAGCCTGTTTGCAAGATTCCCTAGCGATCCAAGTCTGTTTTGGTGACTCGGTGGAGGCTCTTTAGGAATGCTTGTGTTTTGGCTTAAAGAGGTGTTTGCCTGAGTTTGGTTCGTCGAATCTTAATTTCGACTACGTCGTTGGGTTCGTAGCATTGGTATTTTTCTACGGTGTGATTTTCGTAGAAAATCGTGTTGGCGCAAATTTTGGGTCGTTTGGACCATTATTTAATAATAAACTATTATTATAAGACTTATATTTCTAATTATAAATAGCCTTGTGAATAGACAAACCCTATTCATCATCTTCTTCTTGAAACCGTCGGCTGTTACGAGAAGAGAGAGAGCGGCGGTCTCTTCTAAGCTTTCGACCACCGATTTCTGGAGTGTTGGTGCTCGAAATCATCTTTGGAGAGTAGATCTGGATGACTCTCACCTAGATCTACGTTTCAACGGAGGTGTTACTTAGGTGTTCTTGCGTCCAGATCCTTGAGGAGGAGCGTTTACGTGGCCGGATTCGGTGATTTGAGGCAAGTGGTTACTTCTTGCCCTTGCCAAGCTTGTCTTTTTCTTGTATATTTTTCGTACTGTTCTTCCTTTTGTAGTTTTTGGGAGTAGGGTTAGATCCTGCCATTGCCGATCAGCTTTATGGCATAGTTTTTCGACCAAGTTCAACATAATCGATCCTGTAGGAGTTTGTCGAATAATTGCTGAATTTGAGAATAATCTGGGCAAGATAATTGGTCGATTATATGACTGTAGGCAACTAAATCCATCGAGTTTATGGCTGTTAATAGGTTCTAACCCGCCGATTTTTATGTCAGTTAAACCTGGTTTAATTCATTGTATATGAGGGATTAGATGTCGTCAATTATGGTTCTTGGTAAGATTAATCCGTCGAATTAGTGGCTGTAAAATCTTAACTTCCTCGATTATGGGTCGTTGGAGTCATCGACTATAGGCTGAGAATTGTCCAAGTATATTTCGGAAATTATCTGTAGGAGTAAGGTTAAAATGGTCAAATTGGAGTATTATACCTAAGCTAATTCGTCGAACTGAGTCTTAGACTGTAGGTTAATTCGTCGAACGCTATTCGTTGAATGCTAATTCGTCGAACTGAGAAGGTTCAATTCGTCGAACTGAGAACGCTAATTTGTCGAACGCTAATTCGTCGAACGCTAATTCGTCGAACTGAGAAGGTTTAATTCGTCGAACTGAGAAGGTAAATTCATCGAACTTAGCCTTAGATTTAAGCTATTTTCGTCGAGCAGGTTTAGGCGTTGAGTGGTTTGGTTTTTCGCTGAGTTTAGCTGGATGGCGTCGAGTGCGTTGACTGCACTCGACGCGGCGTCGAGTATACTCGACACGGCGTCGAGTATACTCGACGCTTTTCCATGGACTTAGAATTTTTTTTGTCGATTCTTGTTTGATTCCTTGGGAATGGGCCTCCGGGTGAATTTGGGTTTTTCTTCCTCATTTTAACAGAATAAACCAATGGTTGGTTGGAGTTTTACCGGTGCATGGATGTTAGGGCCTTTGGTGCCTGGTTTTGTGCATCTTTACCCTATGTGAGTTGGTGGTTGCTGGTGTGTTGGGCAGGTCCCTTCCACCGTGTGTTGCGACTGTTGGTGTGTTGGGCAGGTCCCTTCCACCACAGGTACCAGTTTTTCCCCGGGTTTGGGCGTGTTGAGGCATGAGACCACCCTTTCTTGGGCTCATTGAAGCTTTATTATTGGTGTGTTGGGTAGGTCCCTTCCACTGTGGTGTGTTTGGTAGGTCTCTCCCACTGCTTGTGCCAGACTTTGCCGGTGTTTTTGCTCTCTAATGGTGAATTGACCAATTATTTTCTTTCACTTATGCACATATTTATGTTTATGTTATTTAAGTTTTGATCCTTATAGCACTTGGTGCAACTTTGGATGTTTTACCTTTGTGAGTTACCTCTTCCCTTTTTCCTTGGGCTTAAATGTTTATGATTCCTTATAATCATCCAATCATGGGTTGGTAACCCTTCTGACATTTTGTTGTCTATTGATTGAATTCTATTGCCACTTGTATTTTCTTGCTGATGTGTTCTTTTTTTGAATACCTTAGGTTCAGGGCAGTAGCCGGGTGAGCGGCTAGGTTTGGAAGTTTTCTAGTGGACTGCTGTTTGCAGAGGTTTTCGTCACAGTAGTTAGGTAGTGTTTTGTAGCTTTCATTGTTAGTACAGACATACATGCTCTCTCAGGTTGTTGACGTCCATTGGGGGTTTTCTTTTGAAATGCTAATTACTTTGCTAAGCTGCCTAGTTGGCCTGTTTGTGGTTGTGTTTGCTTGCTCTCTGGGAATGTTTATGCTAGGTTGCACGTTAGGTATTTTAACTTATAAAAGCATTACTACTAGTATTTCATATATGCCATCTTTTTAAAACTAAAATACTATTTTCTAACTAACGTAAATACTATTTCTATACTTATAATAAATCTAGAGTCTTG
Source organism: Platanthera zijinensis (assembly GCA_039513925.1). NCBI lineage: Eukaryota > Viridiplantae > Streptophyta > Magnoliopsida > Asparagales > Orchidaceae > Platanthera > Platanthera zijinensis. The sequence goes on from CM077092.1 coordinate 13,633,926, forward strand.
CATATCGCGAGTTATCCTTCGAGGATGTTTATGCTCGTGTAGGATGTTAATCCAACATAATCAAAATATTTCTGTAGCGTATAACCATATTTTTTACTTGTGGACTAGCTGATCTACTGTGTCGAGGGATACGACCATCTAAACTTAAACTGGTTTTTACTTAATAACTTATGGATTTCATATAAACTGTAGAGTTTGGAGACTTGCTTGAGCGTCTGCAGTTATCCCATGCACGGCGTGGCATCACGACGCGTATTTTCTCTCACTCTAATATAATTTAAATGTTGAGAAAATGCGGGTTGTGACAGGTTGTATCAGAGGGATGGGTTGCTTGATAATTGGTCGAGCAACCATCTCTAGTTAGTGTTAGTTGTCTAGTGTCATTTCATATTCACACCGATGTGTCATCAGTACGTCTTGGCTGAAGCATGAACAGTACATTCATAGCATGATAAGAAGTATACATGGCATATTATGTAGTATGAGATGCATAATATATGTTTGTATATGGATCCACTATAGATGGCAACATGTAATGGTTATGTAGTATGAGATGCATAACCACCATCATATGGGTGCCCATTAGCACGTTTTCTCTTTTCGTTGCATGTGATATTATGTAGTATGGGATGCATACTATTTCATGTGTACGCCGCTTATAACATGCATTAATGCCTTTTATAGAATGCATAACACGACATACATAGCATAACATTGCATAACACACGTGTCAAGCTAAAGATTTACATGATGACACATGTACACACATAATTTTGGGTCAAAAAGAATAAGAATTCATTCATTCATGATCTATGCACCTGAGTCAATAGGATGATGGTACATCATCCTAAGTTTAGGCATGACATCATTAACAATATACCAAGAGCAAGTTAGCAGCTTAAGCAAGTATTTGTGCATGTATTGTCTGAGCTAAGATTGGTAGTTCTAGCAGTAAGCTAGGTATTGATTAGTTATTAATTGTGATATTAGGATGTCGAGACATCCTACGACAAGATCGACTCCCCAGTCAGAGGGTGGGTCGTCTGGTGCTCAGAATGAGGTCGTGATAGAAGGATTGTGATAGAGAAATGAAGCTTTGTCTAGGCAAATGTTGGAGATGCAGTCGCAGATCCAAGCCTTGTTGACTATCATTGCAGGACAACCGCTTAGAGTTCAGGACCCGACTGTGGGTCAAGGTGTTTCAGTTCCTCCTGCTCCTCTAGTGCCCCCAGCTATGCTGCCACCAGAGATGAACTTCATCTCGCATTTCCAGCGATTAGGACCCCCTACCTATGATAGTAGGGCGGACTTCATAGCTTTGGATGACTGGATTATAGCCATCAAGGAAATGTTCTCTTACTCCAGAGTTTCAGCGGACCAGAGAGTGATGGTCGCTGCTTACCAGCTCAAGGGACTTGCAAATAGCTGGTGGCTGAGGGAAAAGGAAAACTTGAAGGATGGATGTTCATGGGAAGTCTTCAAGGAGCGTTTGCTGAAGAAGTTTCTATCGTCGGTCAAGCGAGACCGTTTGTTGAATGATTTCGTGCACTTAAAGCAGAGGCAGCTCATGGTGAGTGAGTATGAGGTGGAGTTTAGCAAGCTGAGCCGGTTCGCCCCAGATTTAGTTGTTTCTGAAGCCAGCAGAGTTAAACGCTTTCTGGGTGGTCTAAGGAGTGACATCCAATAGCTAGCAAATGATTATGGATCGAAAACCTATGCTAAAGCAGTAGAAGCTGCTCTGAAGGTCGAAGCGATCGACAATGCTAAGAACCGAGGTCAGCAATTGAGAGAGATAAGAGAAAATCTGATGAGAGTAAGAGTTCCCAGGAATCTGGTGCTGCTTCGAGGAAGAGGAGCAAAGAAATATGCAATTTTTGTGGCCGGTCGGGCCATCCATTCGAGAAATGTTTCAAAAGAATAAGAGCTCAGAAGCAAGAGAAGGTTCATGCGATTCAGGGTGCTCCTAAGGGAGATTTGGTTTGTACTTCGTGCAAACGAAGGGGGCACGATGCTGCCCACTGTTGGGGTAAGGAAAGGGGCTGCTTCCTATACTGACAGAAAGGACATTTCAAGTCAAAGTGCCCACAGGCTCAGCCCCTGTTGCAACCAGTTCCACTTCAGGCTTTGCCACCTCCGCAGCATTTGGACAAGGGAAATGGGAAGCTGAACATGGTGTCTCTTGAGGAAGCACAGACGTCTACTCAGGTTATTTCAGGTTAGATCCTAATCTAGTTTTAGCGTTTAATTCATAGTTATAGGTTCAATGTTCGTCCTCTTAGTCGCGTATGCGATTATTTTTATAGGAAGGTTTAAGGTATAGAACCGTTGGGCACATGTTCTTTTTTATTTTGGTGTTACCCACTCGTTTGTGGCTAAGACCTTTGTTGACCGTCATCTTCTGACTCTGGATCAAGTTGGCGATGCGTTTCATGTCAAGTTTCTTTCTGGTGATTCTGTGGTATCGGACCAAGGCATTCAGAGTTGTCCGATTTTGTTAGGTGATTTTCTAGCGGTTGCTTATTTGAAGGTGATAGACCTGGAAGATTTTGATGTGATCTTGGGCATGGACTGGTTGTCTAGATATGATGTTATTATCCAGTGCAAGGTTAAGCGCTTGGACTTCAAGATGGACAACGGTTAACCCAGGAGTGTTTATGGTTATCCACGCCAGAGTTCTCTGATTATTTTTGCGATATATGCTTGGAAGTTTTTAGATTCCGGCTATTTTGGTTGTTTGGTTTCAGTTTTGGAAACCAAGGTTGTTTTGCCGCATTTGGAGGAGATCCCCGTGGTGCGTGAGTTTCCTGATAATCTTCCTGGTCTTCGACCTGAGAGAGATGTAGAGTTTGTGATATATTTGGAGCTGGGTACTCGTCCTATTGCTAAGGCACCGTACCGAATGGCCCCTCATGAGCTGGAGGAGTTGCGTACCAGTTAGATGATTTGTTGCAAAGCGAATTTATTAGGCCGAGTTCTTCACCTTGGGGAGCCCCCGTACTGTTTGTGAAAAAAAGGATGGATTAAAGAAGCTTTGTATTGATTATAGAGAATTGAACAAGGTCACCATCAAGAACAGACATCCTTTACTGAGAATTGATGATTTGTTTGATCAGTTGCGAGGTAGTTCTGTGTTTTCGAAGATTGACCTTCGTTCAGGCTATCGTCAGTTGAGGATCCGTGAATCAGATATTCCACGGACTGCCTTCCGTTCCCGGCACAGACATTTTGAATTCTTGGTGATGTCTTTTGGTTTGACGAATGCACCCTCTGCCTTTATGGATATGATGAACAGAGTGTTCAAGGATTTTCTGGACCGTTTTGTGGTCGTATTTATAGACGATGTTCTAGTTTATCCCCGCAGTGCTGATGAGCATGCCCATCACTTACGTTTAGTTTTGTCTGCTTTGAGGGACCATAAGCTGTTTGCTAAGCTGAGCAAGTGTGAGTTTTGTTTGCCTCAGGTTTCTTTCTTGGGTCATGTGGTAAATAAAGATGGAATTTCAGTTGACCCTGAGAAGATAGATGCTGTTATGGATTGGCGTAGGCCCACCACACCCAAGGAGATAAGGAGCTTCCTAGGGTTGGCTGGCTATTATATAAGGTTTGTAGAGGGTTTCTCTACGTTGTCTGCGCCACTGACTAAACTGACGCAGAAGAACACAGCTTTTGTTGGAGCAATAAATGTGAGGAAGCTTTTCAGGAATTAAAGAGGAGATTGTGCATTGTTCCGGTGTTGACCTTACCTACGAAAGGAATAGAATATTTCGTATATGTAGATGCGTCACACGTTGGACTTGGTTGTGTGCTGATGCAAGAAGGATATGTAATTATGTATGGGTCGAGTCAGTTAAAGATTCATGAAAGGTATTACCCTACGCATGATCTAGAGTTTGCAGCTGTGATTTATGCCTTGAAGCTGTGGAGGCACTTGCTGTATGACACATTATGTAAGATTTACACATATCATAAAAGTTTAAAATACATTTTTACTCAAAGGGAGTTGAATCTGTGCCCGCGGAGATTGTTAGAGTATGTTGCTGATTATGATGTTGAGATTCATTACCATCCGGGCAAAGCTAATGTTGTAGTCGATGCTGTTGGGTACATTGGTAAATGTGTACCTGATTTGAAGAAGCCCAACTTAGCTCAATGATATACATCAAGGTGTATTTGATGTTGTTTTGAGTTGACATGTGCAGGTGAAGAAGTATTAAAGAATGCAGAAAAATATTCTAAGTCCACATGTCGACACCTGAAGACTGTGTCGACACTTCTGAATATTTGTGTCGACACTTCAGAAAATCAGTGTCGACACAGAGAAAGATGGTCGACCATATTTATGTCGACACTGGGAAGCAGTGTCGACACATAAAGAAAATCGTCGACCTCAGCACTGGGAAGCAGTGTCGACACATAAAGAAAATCGTCGACCTCAGCACTGGGAAGCAGTGTCGACACAGAAGAAGATAGTCGACTAGTGAAGGATAGTCGACACAGAAGAAGATTGTTGACTAGTGAAAAATAGTCGACACAGAAGAAGATAGTCGACCAGAGAAAGTTAGTCGACACCGTGAAAGATAGTCGACCAGAGAAAGTTAGTCGACTAGTGAAAGATAGTCGACCAGAGAAAGATAGTCGACTCACAGAAGAAGATAGTCGACCACAACTGTGTCGACACTGGGTGGATGTGTCGACACCAGAAGACTGAGTCGACACATATTGGCAGAAGTCGACTATGCTTGTGTCGACACCAGAAGACTGAGTCGACACATTTTGGCAGAATTGAAGATTGTTGTGTCGACACCAGAAGGCTGAGTCGACACATACTAAGTTCTAAATCTACAACAACTGTGTCGACACACAGGACTTGTGTCGACACACTACATAGTCTAGACCAAGTTATTTTCTGAAGAAGCTGTGTCGACTTAAAGGCAACTTAGTCGACATCATCAAAGACTGTGTCGACACCAAAGTCACTTGTGTCGACACAAATAGACAGATTGGTCTCGACACTTTCTAACTGACTGTCTCGACATTTTGCTGTCCAAGGCTAAGGTACAAGAACTGTTTGAAGACTTGACAGCTGTGGGTTGCCACCGTTTAACTGAAGCTGTCAGACCTGTCAGAAAATAGTTAGAAACCGGATCAGCCGGTTACCATGAAAAAAAGTCTATAAATAGACACATTCAGAAGGAATTACATATACAGCCAAGCTAAGAAAAATAAAAGAAGAAGATCTAAGAAGAAGAAACAGAAGGATTGCGATCTTGTTGAAGTTTCAATTCAAGAAAGTGAAAAAGAAGATCTTCATCAGAAGGTCTAAGAAGAAGAAGTCTGAAGTATCAGAAAAGGTGTTGGATAGAGGGAGATCCAGTCATCTTGAAGAAGAAGAAGGAAGCCATCAGTGGTTTCTCAAGAAGCTGTTTGGAAATCAACTCAGCTAAGTTCAGATTCAAGAAGCTTTGAAGAAAGCTCAGATTCAGTTGATTTCATCAGCTGATCAAGAAGTGTCTTGTCCTCTTCTCTCTCAACAAAGGCAAGACATCAAAATATCTTTTTCTAAATTTCTGTAGGATCTGTTTACACAGATCTGAGTTGTAAGCCTGTGTTATAAAGGCTGAGTGTAGGAGAGGTGATCTCTGAGTGGTAGGGCTATTTGCCTGAGTGTAGGAGAAGGTTATTCTCTGAGTGGTAGGCCTTGAGGCAAGGCTGAGGTAGGGCTGTTGAGCCTGAGTTGTAGGAACCTATCCTGGTTCTGAGCTGTAGGATCTGAGGATCTGAGTATAGTGGAAGTTTGGCCGAATCTAGCATATTGCTAGATAGGTGAAGGGGGAAAGTGGATGTACCCAGACCTTGGGGAACCACTATAAAACATTGTGCAATCTGTGATGCTTAGTTGTCTGTGAATGCTGTGCTAGGTAATTTTAATTTGTAATTGAATTCTGCCTAGATTTATAAACAAGAAATTAGAACCTATTCACCCCCCCTCTAGGTGTTTAGGTTGTCTTGAAAGTAAAACTATCAAGTGGTATCAGAGGTAGGTTCCTCAAAAAGGACTTAACAGTCTGAGGTAGATCTGATAGGCAGAATCAAGATTCAAAAAGATGGGTTCTGGTGAGAATCATAAGGAGCTAGGGTCTATGAAATTACCCATATGCAAGAAAGAAATTTTTGGAATTTGGAAAGAAAGAGTCAGATTGTTTATGGAGGCATCTGACCCAAGGATTTACATCACAGTACAGGAAGGCCCCTTCATACCAATGAAGGTATCAGTTCTTGATGCAAATATCCAAACTCCAAAGAGTTATTCAGAGATGACCAAGGATGAAATCATCTTGGCAACCATGGATAAAAGAGCTCAGAACATTATTGTTAGTGCCATAGATGATTCAACATTTCAGAATCTGATTCACTGCAAGACCTCCAAAGAGATGTGGGACACATTGATAGTCTACATAGAGGGATCTGAAGAAGTAAGGCAGGACAGGAAATCTATGCTCAATCAGGAGTATGAAAGTTTTAGACAAGGAAAATCTGATAGCATAACTGAGTGCTACAAGAAATTCTACAGAATTGTGAATAAGCTTATGTCCTATAGAAGAGTCTTTAGTACTTATGAACTGAATGACAAATTCTTGAGATCCTTAACAAAGGATTGGGACACAAAGATCTGTGCCATAAGAGAAGTGGCTAAATTGGTAGAGATATCTCCTCCCACCTTGTTTGGAAAGTTGCTATCCTATGAAATGCAACTTATGGTGAGGAAGGAGGAGGAAAAGAATTCAAGAGGAGAGCATAGAGAAAAGACTGTGGCATTCAATGCAGAAGCCACCAGAAAGAATAGGAGGAAATCACCATCTCCTCCTAAGGAAGTTGCAGAAGATAGTTCTGAAAATTCAGATAAGGGTTCAGAAAGCTGTGATTCAGATGCAGACTTTGCTGCATTCACAAGGCAATTCCAGAGGTTCTTGAAAAAGAAGCAATGGAAGTCTAGGCCTTCCACATCACAGCAAGATGATGACTATTATCAGAAGAAAAGGTCATCAAGGAAAGAGAAGAGCAGATTAAAGCCCAGCAAAGCCACTACTTCAAAGATTGTCTGCTATTGTTGCAATAGGCCTGGACATGTAGTGGCTGACTGTCCTGATAAGAGAAAGGAGTCTTCAGACAAGAAGAAGACTCATCAGAAAGGCAAGAAGGAGAAATCTTTTGTTGCAAAGAAAGATAGGAGTCTAACAGACCAGTCAACTTCAGAGTCAAAATCTGAAGCTGAAGCATATATTGGGCTATATGCTGTGTCTGAAGAAGAGGAGTTTCTGCAGTTGCTAGACTCCATCAATGAACAAAAGGATCATCAGTGTATGGGGCTAATGGCAGGATCAGAAGAGGACATATGCCAGAATCAGTCTGGTCCTAGTAAGGTACAATGTCCTTCTATTACATCTGTTTGTTGTACAAGTGAAGAATCAGCTACATCTGCATCAAGTGATGTAGATGCATCTGAATCTGAAGGAGATGTCTATCAATTGATAGACAAGTATGGGGATTTGTTTCAGGCCCTTAAGAAAAGCAAGAACCTGGTTAAATCTCAGGCTCAGGAAATTGATGAACTAAGGGTTGCTACAACTGAGTTAGAGAAAGTTATTGATCAAAAATTAAATGAAATTGCCAAGCTGAAGAATATAACTATTATTCAGATGGGCACAATTAATTATACTAATGATCAAGTGAAGAGTCTGGAGGCCAGACTTAGAATTGAAAGGGATTTAGTGGCTAGTTACTCTAAGCCAAAATCTGTCTTACCCTTGATAGATGAATTTGTCACTCAAAAGGGTAAGGCTGGATTAGGATTTAAAGATAACTCCAAAGCTGGCAGATTCAAGAGGAAAGGCAAAGCCCCTGTTCAGCCACTAAATCTTTCAGTCACCATAAAGTTTAGTAAGGTGAAAGTGCCTTCTAACAAATATGATCATGAAGATATTCAAGGTTATATTAAGACTAATGTTCTGAAGAACAAGGGTGTAAATGCAAGCAGGCCTACCTATGGTCATAAACCTAATGGTTTTAAGAAATCAGTAGGTGAAGTTGCTGCAGCACCAGCAATGAATAGAAATTCTTCTGACAAGGATGTATCTAGATCTAGATACAATAAGTTTGAATGTTGGTGCTGTGGCAAGAGAGGCCATTTTGCACTAGACTATTGGTATAACCCAAGTGCCATAAAGAACAATAGTCTACCTGTTAGAAGAGGTTATGGTAGCTTTAGTAATGCTAACCTGAACCAAGGACCCAAGACTTACTTGGGTTCTAAGGGTAAGTAATTCTGTGTTGCAGGTGAATCCAAGTAACCATGCCCCTATATGGTACTTGGATAGTGGTTGTTCCAGGCACATGACTGGAACAAAGGGGCTGCTGAAGGAGTATTCATCTGTCAAAGATGGACCTAAAGTGATCTTTGGTGGATCTGAAAAAGGAGTCATCAAAGGGTTTGGTAACATTTCTTCTAACCTTATCACTATCACTCAAGTGGCTTATGTAAAAGGTTTGAAACATAATATAATAAGCATAAGCCAGCTAAGTGATTTAGGATATGACATTTCATTTGTTAAAGATGGATGTCATATCAAAAGGTCAAGTGATCAAAAGATCATATTGACTGGGTATAGGAAGAGAAATGTATATTGTCTTAATTTTGAATGTGAGAATAAGGCTTCTTCCATATGTCTTGTAGCTGATGACAATGCTTCTCATTGTGTTAAGTGGCACAAGAGATTGGCTCATCTAAACTACAAGACAATTGGTCAACTCTTTAGCAAAGAGTTAGTGAGGAATGGACCTCAAGTTAAGTGTATAAAGGAAGGGATATGCTCAGCTTGTCAAAAGGGCAAGCAGACAAAATCCTCCTTTCAAAGCCTTGAAAACAAGGATTCTGTGAGGTGCTTATACCTCTTGCATATGGATCTATTTGGTCCTATGCCAGTTCATAGTCTAGGTAGGAAGGTCTACACTTTTGTGGTTGTAGATGACTATTCTAGATTTACATGGGTGTTCTTTCTGAGACAAAAATCTGAAACCCCAAGTGTATTACTTAATTTTGTAAAGCAAATTCAGAATGAACTGAATAGTAAAGTGGTCAAAATCAGAAGTGACCATGGTACTGAGTTTCAATCTGAAAGCATAACAAACTTGTGTAAAGACTTTGGGATCTTCCAAGAGTTCTCCTCACCTAGAACACCTCAGCAAAATGGAATTGCTGAAAGAAAGAATAGAACATTAATTGAAGCTGGTAGAACTCTATTGAGTGACACCTCTCTCCCAGAATATTTTTGGGCTGAGGCAGTTAACACTGCTTGTCATGTAATCAATAGGGCTACTATCACCAAAAGCCACAAAATGACTCCCTATGAGATTGTGAAAGGCAGAAAACCAAATCTATCTTACTTTAGGATCTTTGGTTGCAAGTGTTATATACTTAACAATGGCAAGTCATATTTGACTAAGTTTGCTGCCAAATCCCAGGATGGGATATTTGTTGGGTACAGCACAAATAGTAAGGCCTATAGAGTCTTCAACTTGACTACTCAAGTTGTTGAAGAATCTGTGCATGTTGTGTTTGATGAAACAAGATTAATCAACTGTGAGTTGTCTTGTAGATCAAATGACTCAACAGGTATAAGCAAAAGTATGGACAAGCTCTCCATTACTGAAGGATCAAAGGAAGATGGGGCATTGGAAAATGAAGGCTTCTGTCCAGGGGGAGAACACGACACTATAGAAGCTGATGAAAACCAAGAGATTCAGCTAAATGAAGGAGCTGGAGATATTCAACCAGAAGGGAATCTTCCACCAGCTACAAGACATTTAAGAGATCATCCAGTTGATCAGATAATAGGTGATCCAAGACAAGGGGTGCAAACTAGAAGCAGAAATCAAAACACAGTTCTACATTCAAGTTTCCTGTCACAAATGGAGCCTAAGAAGTTTGAAGAAGCTATCCAAGACCAGCACTGGATTGATGCTATGCAAGAGGAGCTGAATCAATTCAGAAGGTGTAATGTCTGGGAGCTTGTTCCTAAACCAAGAGGCCACAATATAATTGACACAAAATGGATCTATAGGAACAAGCTAGATGAAAGTGGAATAAAAGTAAAGAATAAAGCAAGATTGGTTGCAAAAGGATACAGGCAGGAAGAAGGGATTGACTTTGATCAAACCTTTGCTCCTGTAGCAAGGCTGGAGGCAATCAGAATATTCCTTGCCTATGCAGCCTATCAAGAATTCAAAGTATACCAGATGGATGTGAAGTCAGCATTTCTGAATGGTGATCTTAAAGAAGAAGTATATGTAGAGCAACCATCAGGTTTTGTAGATCTTCTTAAACCTGATTTTGTTTATAAGCTTAGGAAAGCTCTGTATGGGTTAAAGCAAGCTCCAAGGGCTTGGTATGAAACCCTGTCTACTTTCCTTATTGAGAATAAATTCTCAAGAGGAAAAATTGACAAAACTCTATTCCTTAGGGAATCCAAAGGCAAGATCATCTTAGTTCAGATCTATGTTGATGACATAATCTTTGGATCTACTGAAAACAACCTTTGTAAAAAGTTTGCCAAACTTATGCAAGGGAAGTTTGAGATGAGCAGTATGGGGGAACTGAAATTCTTCTTGGGACTCCAAGTAAGATAGACTGATGATGGCCTGTCCATATCCCAGTCTAAGTTCAACAAAGAATTGATTAAGAAATATGGTATGGAGTCATCCTCCACCATGAGAACTCCTATGGGAACAAGTATGCCTATATGCAAAGATGATGCAGGTAAACCTGTTGATGAGACTTTGTATAGAGGAATAGTTGGCTCACTACTATATCTCACTGCTAGTAGACCAGATATTATGTATGCTACATGTGTCTGTGCTAGGTACCAAGCCTGCCCTAAAGAATCTCATTATACTGCAGTTAAAAGGATTCTGAGATATCTTAAGGGCACACCTAATCTAGGTCTTTGGTATCCTAGGAATAGAGATTTTCAACTAACAGGCTATTCAGATGCAGATTTTGCAGGATGTAGAGAGGATAGGAAGAGTACTACAAGTACTTGTCAATTCCTGGGAGGAAGGCTAATATCATGGAGTAGTAAGAAGCAGACTAGTGTGGCAATTTCCACAGCTGAGTCAGAGTATGTTGCTGCTGGAAGCTGCTGTGCACAGCTATTATGGATGCAGCATCAGCTAAAGGATTATGGTATTCAAGTAAGTAGAACACCTCTTTTATGTGACTCTAAGAGTGCAATTTCTATTGCTAATAATCCTATTTCTCATAGTAGAACTAAGCATATAGAAATAAAATACCATTTTCTTAGAGAACATGTAGAAAAAGAAGACATCTCATTGGAATTTGTGAAAACAGATTATCAAATAGCAGATGTGTTTACTAAGCCCCTAGATGAGACAAAATTCAATAAATTCAAAATTGAATTAGGTATGTTAACCATTGATTAGTGTATTCACAAAATCATCAACAAAAAAGTTGAAGTGGTAACAAAACATTCAAGTGATATTAAGACACATTGAAGTAGTATAAAGTACTTTGTTGTACTTATATGTTGTGATGAACAAACAGAAATTGGCTAAGTAAGATGGTGTCGACACATTCAGTAATAATGTGTCGACTCAGGGTAGTAATGTCGACAAGTCAGAGATATTGTGTCGACACAGAAAATATGTGTCGACACTTAAGAATCTTATTGTCGACTTATCCAGAAATGTAGTGTCGACTTCACCAGGATAGTGGTGTCGACACTTACAGATTTTGTGTCAACACTTATACTAAGAGTCGACACAGAATTTCTGATGCTCTACTATATATCTCTGGTGTCGACATAACCGCAAATTGGTGTCGACACATAGTAGACGGACTTGATGTCGAGACTATAGAAGCTTGTGTCGACACATTCCACCTGTGTCGACACTTATAGTCTGTTTTTGGCGTCTTTTGATCTTCTTTAAACAGAAGGTATAAATAGGTCAAGAACTCATTCTGTCGACACGCTTACAAGGTTTTCGAAACCCTGTGTCGACATTCTCTCTCTCTCTCTCTTTCTCTCATCTTTCAAGCTTTCTCGACTGATCCATGGCGCCAAAGATTGAAGATAATGTGAATGAAGGATATGAATTGGTGCGCCAGGCCTTTGCAGTTGCCCCTCTAGATGTTCTTGGGGTTATCTCTCTCCTCTCCGACTCAGGTTTAGAATTTCTGGTCTCCGAACCATCAAAGATTTGGAAGAAGGAGGTGCACGAGTTCTTTACCTCTGCATCTGTAAACTCTGAAAGTCATGAGATAAAATCCACAGTTCATGGGTCACCTGTGGAGATTACACCAAGAAAGTTAAGAACAATTCTGCAATTACCTATAATTGAGAATGAAGAGGGTGTCCCTGCTTCTAAATCAAGGGAGGCTCTTCAATGGTGTGGATTGGATTCCACCATGAAAATTGGAGCTGCTTTCAATAGGAAAGGAATGAATCAACAGGGTAAGTTTCTGTCTAAGGTGGTTGGAAAAGTTATTCTGTGCAAGCCAGGTGGACATGATAGGATTTCTGCCTATATGTTCAGCCTAATGACCAGGATTGTGTTTACAATTCCAACGAATTGGTCAACTGTAATCTTTGAAAAGATTAAGGAAGGAATCAAGAAGCCAAATCTGGCTAGAATAATGAGTATATACCTAAGTAAGGAGATTCCTGATGTTATGCAACAACAATCTGGAACAAAAATTAATCACATGAGAAGGATGGACATAAGATTGTTCTCCAGATGGGATAGGGTGCTGACCAAAGAGATGCCTGAAGTGGAAAGGCAGGATTCACCTGAGAAATCCCCAGGTCATGCTACCAGTACTGAGCACCCACAAGAAGAACAAGTAAGACAAGAGGTTGAAGATCAGCCTGCTTCTACACAAGTTCAGGATGCCACAATATCTGCAATTCAAGAAGAAGAAGTAAGAATACCAGCTCAGCAAGTTTATTCACCTACACAGACTGTATTTACTCATGACCAGGTACAGGTGCAGGGGGAGCTGGTGTATTTTCCTACAAAAGACATTTCTAATATTTCTATTTCTGCACAGGTCCAGGGAAAGCAAGTGTCCTCACCTGCCCAGGACATCACCAATACTGAACAAGTACAGGGGGAGAAGCTGTCTGAGCAAGTGCAAGACGATGCTGTGGTAATGCTGTGGTAATCAATTAGGTTTGAGGTCAATATGCATAAGAAGGAAATGGCAGATTGCTTCCATAAGGGAGGTAATGCTGTGGTATATCTGGCAAAACAACAGCAGACTATCATCCCTAAGGTGGATGACATTGCTTTAAAGCAAAGCTATGTCTTGGAAAATCAGATAAGGATGAATGACAATTTAACTGAATCTCATCATAAGATTATTGAGGAATTGAAAAAGATTGTTCCAAGTCTGCCTGCAACTAGATCAAAGGAAATGGAAGAATTTGATAAGAACTTTCAAGCTGCTATTGATTCTGTTAAAACTGCTATCACAACCTCTCAAAAGGAAATATCTGACAAGCTTCAAAAGTTAAAACCATTTTTTAAAGAGGGTGTGAATTATCTAGATGGTCAAATCAGATTTCAGAAGGAAGATCTAAGAGATCATGTTTCTAGAGAAGCCATAAAGGGGGAGAGGATGCTAGTTCATGCAGGCTCAGAGCACACCAAATGGGTGACCAATAGTATTCGAGCCACATTGGGATATCCACCATTGTGTGATGATGCTATGGTGGCTGAGTCAGGAATACAAACAAGTCTACTTGAAGGCAATCAACCTGAGGTTGCCCAAGTCATTTACCCCCCTCCAGATTATGATATGATTGATCAGCAGGTTCAAGGGATGTATAGTCCTCCAAAGGAGGTTACTAATATTGTTATTGGGAAGGTTGATAAGCCTGAGGCTACTTTGAAAGACCAGCAAGATGCTCTACTATCTAAGAAAAGATTTAGAGAGCAGGCTGAACTTAAGCCAGACTTTGAGCAGTGGAGTCCTACTTCCAGAAATATAATACTCACTGCATGGAAGGCTGTTAAAGACCAAGTGCAGGAAAGAGGCAAGTGGTACAATGAGATGGAATGGCAGAAGTATGAAGCCAGGCAAGAGGCCATTGTACAGTTCAGAAGAAAAGCCAAGCTGGGGAGGCTGCCTCCAGATGCTTAAGAGCCAAGCAAGTACTTCCCAAAGCCCTTTCATTATTTTGAAAGACAAAGGCTCAAGGAAGAAGCAAAAAAGAAGGCTGATCTAAAAGGCAAGAAGCCAGCTGAAGACTCTGAAGCTCCTGTGAAGGCTCAAGTTCTATCTGGCAAAGGGATTGTCATTAAAGAGCCTGATCAGTCTTAATTCTTAGTTCTTTCAAAGTGTTTTGTAATGTTTTGATTAAATCATTAGATGTAAATCTCTGTATTCAAACATTATCAAGTTATAAACAAAATGTTATGTGAAATCATATAATGTTCATTCTGTGATGTATGGTTTTTATTTTGTTTATTTTAAGTATTCCTGTTATGTCATATATCATCAGTTTATACTTTTTATAAATGGTGTATATCATTGGCTATAGGGTTATGACTTCTCCAAATAGGGGGAGATTGTTGGGTACATTGGAAAATGTGTACCTGATTTGAAGAAGCCCAACTTAGCTCAATGATATACATCAAGGTGTATTTGATGTTGTTTTGAGTTGACATGTGCAGGTGAAGAAGTATTAAAGAATGCAGAAAAATATTCTAAGTCCACATGTTGACACCTGAAGACTGTGTCGACACTTCTGAATATTTGTGTCGACACTTCAGAAAATCAGTGTCGACACAGAGAAAGATGGTCGACCACATTTATGTCGACACTGGGAAGCAGTGTCGACACATAAAGAAAATCGTCGACCTCAGCACTGGGAAGCAGTGTCGACACATAAAGAAAATCGTCGACCTCAGCACTGGGAAGCAGTGTCGACACAGAAGAAGATAGTCGACTAGTGAAGGATAGTCGACACAGAAGAAGATTGTCGACTAGTGAAAAATAGTCGACACAGAAGAAGATAGTCGACCAGAGAAAGTTAGTCGACACCGTGAAAGATAGTCGACCAGAGAAAGTTAGTCGACTAGTGAAAGATAGTCGACCAGAGAAAGATAGTCGACTCACAGAAGAAGATAGTCGACCACAACTGTGTCGACACTGGGTGGATGTGTCGACACCAGAAGACTGAGTCGACACATATTGGCAGAAGTCGACTATGCTTGTGTCGACACCAGAAGACTGAGTCGACACATTTTGGCAGAATTGAAGATTGCTGTGTCGACACCAGAAGGCTGAGTCGACACATACTAAGTTCTAAATCTACAACAACTGTGTCGACACACAGGACTTGTGTCGACACACTGCAGAGTCTAGACCAAGTTATTTTCTGAAGAAGCTGTGTCGACTTAAAGGCAACTTAGTCGACATCATCAAAGACTGTGTCGACACCAAAGTCACTTGTGTCGACACAGATAGACAGATTGGTCTCGACACTTTCTAACTGACTGTCTCGACATTTTGCTGTCCAAGGCTAAGGTACAAGAACTGTTTGAAGACTTGACAGCTGTGGGTTGCCACCGTTTAACTGAAGCTGTCAGACCTGTCAGAAAACAGTTAGAAACCGGATCAGCCGGTTACCATGAAAAAAGTCTATAAATAGACACATTCAGAAGGAATTACATATACAGCCAAGCTAAGAAAAATAAAAGAAGAAGATCTAAGAAGAAGAAACAGAAGGATTGCGATCCTGTTGAAGTTTCAATTCAAGAAAGTGAAAAAGAAGATTTTCATCAGAAGGTCTAAGAAGAAGAAGTCTGAAGTATCAGAAAAGGTGTTGGATAGAGGGAGATCCAGTCATCTTGAAGAAGAAGAAGGAAGCCATCAGTGGTTTCTCAAGAAGCTGTTTGGAAATCAACTCAGCTAAGTTCAGATTCAAGAAGCTTTGAAGAAAGCTCAGATTCAGTTGATTTCATCAGCTGATCAAGAAGTGTCTTGTCCTCTTCTCTCTCAACAAAGGCAAGACATCAAAATATCTTTTTCTAAATTTCTGTAGGATCTGTTTACACAGATCTGAGTTGTAAGCCTGTGTTATAAAGGCTGAGTGTAGGAGAGGTGATCTCTGAGTGGTAGGGCTATTTGCCTGAGTGTAGGAGAAGGTTATTCTCTGAGTGGTAGGCCTTGAGGCAAGGCTGAGGTAGGGCTGTTGAGCCTGAGTTGTAGGAACCTATCCTGGTTCTGAGCTGTAGGATCTGAGGATCTGAGTATAGTGGAAGTTTGGCCGAATCTAGCATATTGCTAGATAGGTGAAGGGGGAAAGTGGATGTACCCAGACCTTGGGAAACCACTATAAAACATTGTGCAATCTGTGATGCTTAGTTGTCTGTGAATGTTGTGCTAGATAATTTTAATTTGTAATTGAATTCTGCCTAGATTTATAAACAAGAAATTAGAACCTATTCAACCCCTCCTCTAGGTGTTTAGGTTGTCTTGAAAGTAAAACTATCAGATGCCTTGAGTAGGAAGACAGCTAAGATTTTTAATCTTTTTGTAGATTCTCTGGTTGAGGAGTTTTTAATGATGAACATTTCTGTTGGAAGTTGTAACTCGTCAAGTAGTTTGTATCCCTGCTGTTGAGGACATTCGATTTAAGTTGTGCAGTAGAGCGCACGGTTCTAGTGTTGCCTACCATCCAGGTTCTACAAAGATGTATCAAGACCTAAACTAGATTGTCTGGTGGTTTGGAATAAAGGGTGATATAGCCAGGTTTGTGTCTGAATGTTTTACATGCAAGCGTGTTAAGGCCGATCATAGAAGGCCTGGTGGCAAGTTGACGCCTTTGGATATTCCAAGCTGGAAATGAGAGATTATTTCCATGGACTTCATTTCGGGTTTACCGAGATCTCCCCGAGGTCACGATTCTATTTGGATGATAGTAGATCGACTGACGAAGTGTGCTCACTTCGTGCTGTTTAAGATTGGCTACTCCATGAAGAAGATAACAGAATTATATTTAGATGAAGTCATTAGATTGTACGGAGTACCAGTTAGCATTGTATCGGATCGATACTCCAGGTTTATGTCTCGCTTTTGGAAAAGCTTACAAGAAAGGTTGGGTACCGATCTGAGGTATTCCACCGCTTATCATCCGCAGACTAATGGTCAAATGAAGAGAGTAAATCAGATCGTGGAGGATATGATTAAATGTTATATTTTGGACCACGGAGGAGCGTGGGATGAGCGACTCGGATTGATGAAGTTTTTATACAATAACAGTTATCAAGAAAGTTTACAGATGACCCTGTTTGAGTCCTTGTATGGGAGGCGATGCAGAACTCCCTTGCTTTCGGCCGAGGTCGGTGAGAGACCATTGTTAGGTCCTGAGGTGTTAGAAGAAATGGATATTTCTGTGAAGCATATCAGAGAAAAGCTTCGGATAGCGCATGAATGATATGATAAGAATGTCAATCGGCGTAGGGCTGATTTGGAGTTTGCGGTTGGGGCCGTGGTTTTTTCTAAAGGTTTCCCCAATGTCTGGCATTAAAAGATTTGGAAAGAATCATAAGTTGGACCCGAGGTATGTGAGATCTTTTAGGGTTATTGAGCGTATTGGAGTGTCAGCTTATAGGCTGAATTTTCCCGCAAATTTTCCTGGTGTGCACGACATGTTTCACGTGAGCTAGTTGCGGAAATGTGTGCTCAGCGACCGACAGATTCATGATGTTGTGCCCCAGTTGGAGCCTAATCTTTCCTATGTTGAGATGCATGTCCGCATTCTAGATACTCAAGATCGAGTGTTGCGGAGGAAAACCATACCAATGGTTAAAGTTTTGTGGTGAAACTAAGACGTGGAAAGCGCCACTTGGGAGTTGGAGTCAGCTATAAGAGAGGCTCATCCTCATGTGTTCTCCTAGCTGATTGGTATGTAATCTTTTCAATAACCCTTGGTTATTTCTTTTTCTTTTGTAATAGAGGTTTTGTGCGTAAAGTTTCGGGATGAAACTTTCTTTTATGAGGAGTGGCTGTAACACCCCCGATTTTTCGATATTTGGTTTAATTCGTTATCTGGCGTGTTTATGACTTCAGGGCGTTACGTTGATGCGTTTTCGGTATATGCCGTTATTATAGCGTGGTTTTAGCTCTTAGGTTTCTCTGTGTGTGGCTGGGTTTAGCCTGTTTGTAAGATTCCCTAGCGAGACGGGTCTGTTTTGGGGACTCGGTGGAGCCTCTTTGGGAATGCTTGTGTTTTGGCTTCGGAAGGTATTTGCCCGAGTTTGGTTCGTCGAATCTTAATTTCGACTGCGCTGTTGGGTTCGTAGCGTCGGTATTTAGTTACTGTGTGATTTTCATAGAAATCTGTGTTGGCGCGAATTTTGGGTCGTTTGGACCATTATTTAATAATAAACAATTATTATAATACTTATATTTCTAAGTATAAATAGCATTGTGAATAGACAAACCCTATTCATCGTCTTCTTCTTGAAATTGTCGGCTGTTACGGGAAGAGAGAGAGTGGCGTTCTCATCTAAGCTTTCGACCACCGATTTCTGGAGTGTTGGTGCTCGAAATCTTCTTTAGAGAGTAGATCCGGATAGCTCTCACCTAGATCTACGTTTCAACGGAGGTGTTGCTTAGGTGTTCTTGCGGCCAGATCCTTGTGGAGGAGCGTTTACATGGCCGGATTTGGCGATTTGAGGCAAGTGGTGACTTCTTACCCTAGCCAAGCTTGTCTTTTCCTTGTATATTTTCCGTATTGTTCTTCCCTTTGTAGTTTTTGGGAGTAGGGTTAGATCTTGCCATTGCCGATCAGCTTTATGGTATAGTTTTTCGGCCAATTTCAACATAATCGATCCTGTAGGAGTTTGCCGAGTAATTGCTGAATTTGGGAATAATCTGGACAAGATAGTTGGTCGATAATATGACTGTAGGCAACTAAATCCATTGACTTTATGGCTGTTAATAGGTTCTAACCCGCCGATTTTTATGTCAGTTAAACCTGGTTTAATTCATTGTATATGAGGGATTAGATGTCGGCAATTATGGTTCTTGGTAAGATTAATCCGTCGAATTAGTTGCTGTAAAATCTTAACTTCGTCAATTATGGGTCATTGGAGTCATCGACTATAGGCTGAGAATTGTCAAAATATATTTTGACAATTATATGTATGAGTAAGGTTAAATTGGTCAAATTGGAGTATTATACCTAAGCTAATTCGTCGAACTGAGTCTTAGACTGTAGGTTAATTCGTCGAACGCTAATTCGTCGAACTGTGAAGGTCTAATTCGTCGAACTGAGAACGCTAATTCGTCGAACGCTAATTCGTCGAACTAAGAAGGTTCAATTCGTCGAACTGAGAAGGCAAATTCGTCGAATTGAGCCTTAGATTTAAGCTATTTTCGTCGAGCAGGTTTAGGCGTTGAGTGGTTTGGTTTTTCGCTGAGTTTAGCTGGATGGTGTTGAGTGCGTTGACTGCACTCGACGCGGCGTCGAGTATACTCGACGCTTTTCCGCGGACTTAGAATTTGTTTTCGTCGATTCTTGTCTGATTCCTTGGGAATGGGTCTCAGGATGAATTTGGGGTTTTCTTCCTCATTTTAGCAGAATAAACCAGTGGTTGGTTGGAGTTTTACCTGTGCATGGATGTTAGGGCCTTTGGTGCCCGGTTTTGTGCATCTTTACCCTATGTGGGTTGGTGATTGCTGGTGTGTTGGGCAGGTCCCTTCCACCGTGTGTTGCGACTGCTGGTGAGTTGGGTAGGTCCCTTCCACCGCAGGTACCTGTTTTTCCCCGGTTTTGGGTGTGTCGAGGCATGAGACCACCTTTTCTTGGGCCTAGTGAAGCTTTACAATTGGTGTGTTGGGTAGATCCCTTCCACCGTGGTGTGTTGGGTAGGTACCTCCCACTGCTTGTGCCGGACTTTGCCGGTGTTTTTGCTCTCTAATGGTGGATTGACCAATTCTTTTCTTTCATTTATGCGCGTATTTATGCTTATGTTATTTAAGCTTTGATCCTTATAACACTTGATGCAACTTGAGATGTTTTACCTTTGTGAGTTCCTTCTTCCCTTTTTCCTTGGGTTTAAATGTTGATGATTCCTTATAATCAATCGATCATGGGTTGGTAACCCTTTTGACATTTTGTTGTCTATTGATTGAATTCTATTGCCAATTGTATTTTTTTGCTGAGGTGTTCTTTTTTTAAATGCCTCACGTTCAGGGCAGTAGCCGGGTGAGCGGCTAGGTTTGGAAGGTTGCTAGTGGACTGCTGTTTTGCAGAGGTTTTCCTCACAGTAGTGAGGTAGTATTTTGTTGCTTTCATTGTTAGTATAGACATACATGCTCTCCAGTGGGTTCGTGTCAGGTTTTTGATGCCCACTGGGGTTTTTTTTTTGAAATGCTAATTACTTTGCTAAGTTGCTCAATTGGCCTATTTTGTGGCTGTGTTTGCTTGCTCTCTGGGAATGTTTATGTTAGGTTGCACATTAGGTATTTTAACTTATAAAAGCATTACTACTAGTATTTCATACATGCCATCTTTCTAAAACTAAAATGTTATTGTCTAACTAACATAAAGACTATTTTTATACTTATAATAAATCTAGAGTCTTGCATACCGCGAGTTATCCTTCGGGGATGTTTATGCTCGTGTAGGATGTTAATCCAACATAATCAAAATATTTCGGCAGCGTATAACTATATTTTTACTCGTGTACTAGCTGATCCACTGTGCTGAGGGATACAACCATCTAAACTTATACTGGTTTTTTACTTAATAACTTATGAATTTCATATAAACTGTAGAGTTTAGAGACTTGCCTGAGCGCCTACAGTTATCCCCTACACGGCGTGGCATCACGACGCGTATTTTATCTTACTCTGATATAACTTAAATGTTGAGAAAATATGGGTTGTGACAGTCAAGCTCAAAGAGTTGCCACCAAATCGACTGCAAGAAGGTAGCGGAGCCAACACAATAAGTCTCACAAGAAGAGCTCAAAACAATAACAAAGCAATCCATTAAAAGGAAGGCAGAAGACATAAAGCTGCTACAACAAAGTAATGGCACAATGCCCAATCACAAATATACATCAAGCATAATGCAAGTACAACCTTAGAAAGATACAACAAAGATGAAGTCTACTCCACAACAAACTCGAAGCACTCGTCGTCTGAAAGGTAATCAAAGCCAAGATCAGAGACATCACACTCACGCCTGTGAGATATCATCCGAAGAGTTTTCGCAATCCTGTGACGGAATGCCACCTCCCGGATATCACAAAGATGGGGCTCCACCTCTCTCGTCCAAACTTCTTCACGAATCTCCTCAGACAAATAACAACGGTCCTGTTTAAAGACAATCGAGTTCTTGTACTTTGTCACCCCCGTCGCCTTCATCTCATAAAGTCGCTCCTCTGAAGAAAGATGTCCCACCTCAGGCTCTAAGAGGGCAACATCTCCAATCACACTCTCCGCCAAATGCTTCTTGGCCTGAAACTCCTCCTGAAGTCGTGCCATATCAGCCTTCAAATCCGACTCAACTTTTCGAAAGCAAGATAAGTCGCGCTCGCGCCTCCCCCTCAATTCGAAAAGGAAGCTCTCTGCACTTCGAAGCTTCTCCTGAAGGGATAGGTATGCGTCCTTCAAACCAACGTAACAAACATTCCAAGTAAGAGAAATCTGCGCCTGCAGACCGATCTGCAAGAGAAAACAAAACATTGTGAGTTAGGAACAACATGTATAAACTAAAGCAAAAGATGAGTTCACCGCATTATTCATCGCTGCTAAGGATGAAGAGACATACTTCCCTTTTGCTTGGATCGAAGTAGGCGCCCCCTCCGTCGGGGCCTAGGAGGAAGAAGAGCCCAGAACCTCAACATCCTAATCCTCAACAAACGAAGTCACAGCTACTCGGGAAGTACTAGGGGCCGCTCCCGAACGCCCCTTCAGCAGGTCAGTAGGGCGATGCGCCGTGGACGAATCTCCATGGCTCTCGAACACCAACTTCTCTTCTGATCGCGACCAAACGGAGCAGCGCAAAATGCTCTGGATTAGCAGAAAGACCATACAGCAGTAGACGCTTCTCCTCTATGAACAAAGAAATACTAAACAGATGTTCCGCCAGTTTGTTAACAGCCCCGAACCCGAGCATCAGTGTAAAATCACGCTCGCGACCCTTCATTCGATGACATCAGTTTGGAAGGGAGCTCCAAAGCTCGGGCCACTCCGAGAGATTTCAGATGTATCCATACACCGTGTTCCCATAGCACCTGTCCACCCGACTCTCAAATACCAATTAAGTATTGTTGCTATGAACCTCGATACAACCACTGTCGTCGGCACGAACATCATACCATTCCTTAAAGAGCTCCAGCGAGAACTGCGAACCATGTTTACAGAAGAAGGCAATCATGCCCATAATGCGCATCATCGCCAAGGGGAGAACTGCGATGACGAAACACCACAATGTTTCAAGATCTCCGTGACTTCTTCGCACGGTGGGAACCGAAGACCGGCCTTAAGAGACAATTTGCATAAAGTCATCTAGCCCATCGGGAGACTCTGTACCCGCTGCTCGTCGTGAGGAATCTTGATTTTAAGACGGGAGGAAATGTTGTAGTGCCCCCTCCAAAAAGCAATCTGCTCTACAGAAAGAGTGGAATGCATACTCATCGGCCTGCCGTGAACAGCACACCTCGGAGCCTGGAAAAAACATGCGAAAGATAAGTAAAAGTATGGTCAAGGGGACACCTCAGGAGCTACGACCCACGCGTCGGGAATAGAATGGCAAGACACACACATGCACAGCGCGTCAAAGCAACCTGTGTGAACAACGCACATGGTACACCCCGCGCGAGTAGTACGCTAGCTGCAACCCGCGCGCAACACGTGGGGCGCGACCTGCGCACACCAAGCGCATGACAACCCGCACACACCACATGCGGGCTAACCCGTGCGTGCACTCCTCGAGCGTGGGGGGGGGGGGGGGGGTCCCCGTGTGCGCGCGCCCAGCGCGAGGGTTGGTGTCCCGCTCCGTTTGGTGGCCCCCATTCATACGTTAGAGCCTTGCGCCCATCGTGCTTCTTGTCGCAACTCACCCCATCACCATACCTTGTCGTCGTCGACCGCGACACCCGGTTAAAAGTCCACGAACTCCCCTCACTTCGGCTCTGGACTCTGAGGACTTTGGGGGGAAATGATGGGGTCAACCCCAATTTATAGGCAAATAGGGCTGCACGTAGCCGAACCACCCTCTCCCCCCCACTAAACTCATGGGAGTAACGCAGATAACCGCCGCACGTGCGGAATCTGCACGATCGATCCACATAGTAATTACTGTACGCCGGATCGCGCACGCAACCCAATCATCGCCACCCGGCGGTGTCAGCCTGCCCCGAATCGGCCGCCCCCTCTAACTGCTCGGAGATGGGGGATCCCGGCATAGCCGGCCTTCGTGAAGGCCAGCCAAGGCCGCCAATCCGCGAGCAACTGCACCGTGGCCAACCCCCGCAAGGGGCCGGCCAAGGCCGCCCGACCCCGGGCGGCCTCGCCATGGCAGGCCCTTGCAAGGGCCGGCCAAGGCCGGCCGATCTCGGGCAGCCTCGCCGCGGCCGGCCCTCACAAAGGCCGGCCAAGACCGCCTGATCTCGGGCAGCCTTGCCGTGACTGGTCCTCGCAAGGGCAGGCCAAGGCTGCCCAGATTCGGGCAGCCTCATCGTGCCCGATCCCGGGCGGCCTCGCTGCGGCCGGCCAAGGCTGCCCAGATCTGATAGGCCTCGCTTCGGCCGGCCCTCGCAAGGGATGCCCAAGGCCGCCCGATCACGAGCGGCCTCTCCGCGCCCGACCCCTATGAGGGCCGCCCGAGGCCACCCACCCCCGGGCGACCTCTCTGCTGTCGGTCGCCCTTCGTGTGGAGGGGCGGCGGTCGGCCTCCCACTCCTGCATCGTCGAGCAACCATTTCTCGCGGGCGGTCCTCCCCTCGACCCGGGGGTAAGGTGGTCATTTCCCAAAAGTGGTGATCCGTGAGACCATTTCCTAACAATCCTATTGGCCGGTCCGGTAGTTACCATGGAAAATTACCAGACATCCCTCGTTAAAATCAATAAATAGGCATGGTTTCTATTTCAAAAGGGTCTTTTTTCCGGTTCACTCCACTTCACTCTTTTTCCTCCTCCTTTCTCTCTGTAGATTCTCCGCTGTTGGGTACATTGGAAAATGTGTACCTGATTTGAAGAAGCCTAACTTAGCATAATGATATACATCAAGGTGTATTTGATGTTGTTTAAGTTGAATATGTGCAGGTTAAATGTATGAAAAATTTCTAAGTCCATGTGTCGACACTAGAAGAAGATGTGTCGACACTTCAGGAAGATTGTGTCGACACTTGAAGAAGGCTGTGTCGACACAGAGAAAATGAGTCGACATCAACTGTGTCGATACCGGGAGGCAGTGCCGACACACACAAGATTATAGTCGACATCAACTGTGTCGACACCAGGAGGCTGTGTCGACACACAGAGGCAGAAGTCAACAACAGCTAAGTCGACACTTAGAGACTGAGTCGACACTTAGCAGAATCAACAATAAGTCTGTGGCTGAAGTAATTGTGTCGACATACAACTATCTGTGTCGACACATTCTCAAAAAGTTGTGTCGACATCAAGACAAATGTGTCGACATCACAAAGGATTGTGTCGACACTTTGTTGAAACACCCTTTTTATATTTGGGTCAGGATAACTATGCTAAGGATTCATGACCTCATTGTATAGCATAGGTCATTGAGTGTGAGTTTAGAACTTAGGATAATTGAGAATTTAGTTCTGCTCAGCTCGACGGTTAGTCGACCCCAGCTCGACGTGTCGTCGTCCTCAGCTCGATGTGTAGTCGACCGCTGCTCGACGCATAGTCGATCGCAGCTCGACGCAGCGTCGTCCTCAGTTCGACGTAACGTCGACTTCAGCTCGACGTTTTGGCGTGATTCTCTTTGCATCCTTAATCACTCTCTGATCGACGGATAGTCGAGTTCAGATCGACGATTTATGATAAGTTCGATGGTTTGAGTTCTCCCGTCTGTTGACATTTGAAATTCAAATTAAAGATCATCAAAGCAGTTATTGCAAGAGATCCCCTGGCCGTTTCAAGACTTAATTGGTCCATATCTCAAGGAATTTTCATTGGAAATCAATTAAGGCACTTCCTTCCAAGGCATGGACAGTTAAGGAATGCATTGAATGCCCTGCCAACGGCTATCTATCAGACAGTAGTAATTCTATTACTCAGAGATTTTTCGAGAGAGACAGTAACACAGTTATTCAGATTTGTTACAGAGAACATTCTTCATCATCTCTCTCTCACAGAATCTGCTGCAGAGAATTCACAGAGAAGAACATCACTCAGAGAAATATCATCATCAATACTCTCTGATTCTCTTCTGCTCTGCAATCAACTCTTCTACAGACTGCCTTCTACCTTCAGACATCAAACACTCAGTTTCTGAGTTATCTATTGCTGAAGAAGGACAAGCAGTGAAGAGCCTGTCACCCTTGTGCAAAGCTTCTTCTACCTGAACTCATCTACATCTCAGGGGGAGCTCTGACAACATCAAAATCCACAAGCTTCTCTCTGATAGTTGACAGAGAAGCATACTCATCCTTTCTTTACCTTATTCCATCTGTACAGGGTTTTAACTCCCTTCAAAAGTTACCCTTTTGGTTAGCTGAGACCTTGTCAAAATCAGTGGTGGCAAGACACCTTATCAAAAAATCTGGTGGTGCCCAGGACACCTGATCAACCATCCTGCAGTGGATTCCTATCAAAGGGTGATAGAAGAGTGGACTACCCAAGTTTGGGGAACCACTATAATTTCCTTGTGTCTTCTGTATTTTATGTTTACTTCTTGCTGTGTGTTGTGTGCTGTTTGCTTTATCATATATTTAACCTTTGCATAACTCACTTTCTACACTAAGTAAATCAAAAGTTTTAAATACATCAATCTATTTGAACTTACTCTATTCACCCCCCTCTAGAGATAGATAGATCTTATCACCTAACTTTCAATTGGTATCAGAGGAGGTCACGGGTTCAAGACCGGGGGAGCGCTATTAAATCCTGATTTTTCCCTTCTACCTGTGTGGGTCCGGTGGGTCAGGCAACCGTGGACATGTGGTAACCCCACCTCTGAGCCGTGTGGGCCATGTGGTAACCCCACCTCTGAGCCGACGGGTTGTGCTGGACGCCGGGGGGGGGATTGTTGGGTCCGGCGTTCCTTCACTTGACCCGTGGCGCTCTGCTACTTATATAAAAAATTAAGTAGCGCCCTCTCCAACAGTCCGGGCTTTTGGTGCAGTTGGGTATGCGCTTGATCCTTCACACTTAATCAAATTGTGTCGACACATTTTAATAATTGTCTCGACACTTATTGACAGTTTGTCTCGACACTTTCTGGCAGAAACAAAGACTCCTTGGCAGTTTGAAGAATTGACAGCTGTGGGTCTCTACAGGTTAACTGACGTGATTGACACAGACAGAAATTTGTTAGGAACCGGACCAGCCGGTTACCAGGAATGAAGGCTATAAATAGACGGATAGTGTCTGAAAGAAATACACGGAAAACTGAACACTGAATAACAAGTAACAATAAGGAGAAGATCTTTGCAGATCTAAGAAGATATTCTGATTGAACTATCAGAATCTGTCAAAGTAGAATTCAGTCAAGAATTCTGAAGTATCTTCAAGGGACTTGGATAGAGAGAGATCCAGTCAAAAGAAGGCAAGAAGAAAGCTGTCTCAGATTTCAAAAGATACAGATTCTGAACTTATCTGTCAAGAAGATTCAAATTCAAATTCTGAAATCTAAGGAGAAAGCTGCTGATCAGTTTATTTCAAAGAAGATCAACTCAACAAAGTTCAAATTCAAGAAGCTTTGAAGAAAGCTAAGTTCCAGTTGATTTTATCCATCTGGTTTATCAAGAAGCTGATCAAGAACACTGTCTTATTCCACCTCTCTCACTAGGAGCAAGATAAAAATATATTTTACTCAAATCTTGTAGGATCTTTTAATAGATCTGAGTTGTAAGCCTAATTTATAAAGGCTGAGTGTAGGAGAGATAATCTCTGAGTTGTAGGTCTTGAATAAAGACTGAGGTAGGGCTGAATTGCCTGAGTGTAGGAGAGATAATCTCTGAGTTGTAGGTCTTGAATAAAGACTGAGGTAGGGCTGAATTGCCTGAGCTGTAGGAATGTGGTATCACTCTGAGTTGTAGGAACCTTTCCAGGTTCTGAGCTGTAGGATCTGAGGATCTGAGTTAAAGAAGGGAGTTTGGCTGAATCTAGCACACTGCTAGATATGCGAAGGGGGAAAGTGGATGTACCCAGATCTTAGGGAACCACTATAAATACTTTTTGCAATCTGTGATGTGTAGTTCTAGATTGTGTGATTGTGATTGCTAAAGTAGCTGCAGAACTCATAAAAAATAGTCTTTAATTACTTAATCATTCTGCCTTAAGTTTGAAAAGAAAATAAGAACCTATTCACCCCCTCCCTCTAGGTGTCTAGGTAATCTTGAAAGTAAAACTATCATCCACCCAAGGCCGCTTCCGCAAGGTTCCGCCAAGGCCGTAATGTGAAGAGGAAGTTGGCGAAGAATCAAGTCAAGAACGAGACGCGTGGATTCGTCACCGCCGACACGTCAAGACAACTCCGGAGGCTAGGAAATGCTCGAGCCTCCAGTGAGCGCACAATGAAAGATCGTGGAAGCAGCACGATGGCCAACAACACCCGATATTCACTCTCCCTCCATCTCATTAAGTGTAACGAGAAGCGGTCTATCGTCCTCGCCCTTTATAATAAACTCTCATATAGTGGAAGTTAGGTCGGCACTGTACCGACCGCGTGGTTTTTCATCCCGATTGCGGGTTTTCCACGCCATCAAGTCTACGTCCCAGCATCTAGTTAATCATTGACTGTTGGCACGCTCGGCCGCTCACGGGTCAAGACGGTTGTGTAGGATCAGTCTAACAAGAGTGCCGCACGATTACCCAAGAGGAATATATAAATATATTTTTCATATGACAGGATTAAAGGCTAGGTCTAAGCATTCTAATTTCAGTCGATGCAGTTCATCACTAACTGCAGCTTACGTACCATCCCTTCATGGGACCACTGCAGATTCAAACCCAAGAATAATATATGAATCAATAACTTTTCACAAGCTGCTACTTTAATTAACAGCCGTACGTACACCTAAAACTTTGTACATCTCTTGGAAAGCTGAAAAGGAAGAAGATAGAATTAAGCATGAAAAAATGGTGGAAAAAGATGGCGTATGCATGTGCTTCTGCCCGCCATTAAGGGCCTGTTTGGGAGGGCTTTCTAGCTCCTTTTCGTTTTCTAGAAAACGCCACCGCACATAATAAACCGTTTGGAATGTCTACCGGTGGGAAAAGCTACCACCAAAAACTCCTTTTTCTCCTCTATTTGAAAAGTCACTAGCCTCCTACTTTTCAACTTTTTGAAAAGTAATTTCTCATCCCGATACACAGTTGATGCTATGAAAACATTTTACTCCTCTGGATCCAGTTCGGCAGCACTACGAAAACACTAGCCTTTCTCTAGATGAATATTTCGCTCGGGCGCGATTTTTTCTCACGGGGCGATTTTTTCGCCCTAGCGTAAAAATTTGACTGGGCGCGAAATTTTTCGCCCGGGAGCGGAATTTTTATCCCGTGCGCGAATTTTTCTCCTGAGCGCGAATTTTTCGCCCGGACGCGAATTTTCTGTCGGGACGCGAATTTTTGGCCCGGTCACGAATTTTTCGCCCGGACGCGAATATTTCGCCAGAGCGCGAATTTTTCGCCCGGGCGCGGAATTTTTCGTCCGGGCGCGGAATTTTTCGCCCGGGCGACATTCTCTCGCTCTTGCGCGAATTTTCCTCCCAGGCGCAAATTTATTCACCTGGGCGCGAATTTTTTCTCCCGGCACGAATTTTTCGTCCGGGCGTGAATTTTTTGTCGGGGCGCGAATTTTTGGCGCGGTCGCGAATTTTTCGCCCGGACGCGAATATTTCGCTCGGGCGCGAATATTTCGCCCGGGCGCGAAATTTTTCGTCAGGGCGACATTCTTTCGCCCGGGAGCGAATTTTCCACCCGGGAGCAAATTTTTTCAACCGGGCGCGAATTTTTTCTCCCGGCGCGAACTTTTCGCCCGGCGCGAATTTTTCGCTCGGGCGCAAATTTTTTCGCCCGGGCGCGA
The DNA here is from genome assembly GCA_039513925.1 of Platanthera zijinensis. Classification (NCBI taxonomy): domain Eukaryota; kingdom Viridiplantae; phylum Streptophyta; class Magnoliopsida; order Asparagales; family Orchidaceae; genus Platanthera; species Platanthera zijinensis. The sequence continues at coordinate 13,663,244 of CM077092.1, forward strand.
ATTTTTTCGCCCGAGCTCGAATTTTTCGCCCAGGCGCTGTTTTTTCGCCCGATTGTGCATTTTCGCCCGGGACCAGTTTTTTCCCCGGGCGCGGTTTTTTCGCCCGGGAGCGGGTTTTTTCCTCCGGACGCAGTTTTTCGCTCGAGCGCTGTTTTTTCGTCCGATCGCAATTTTTCACCCGTGCACGAAGTTTTTGCTCCGGCGCGAAATTTTCGCCCGGGCGCGAAATTATCACCCTGGCGCGAAATTTTCGCCCGGGCGCGAATATTTCGCCCGGGCGCGAATATTTCGCCCGGGCGCGATTATTTCGCCCGGGCGCGAATATTTCGCCCGGGCTCGATTATTTTGCCCGGGCGCGAATATTTCGTCCGTGCGCGAATATTCGCCCGGGCGCCAATATTTTGCCCAGGCGCGCAGTTTTTGAGCGATGTTTTCGCCCCGACGCAAAATTTTTGACCGGGCGCGAAATTTTAGTCCGTCCGGAAAATTCACGCTCGGGAGAAAAATGTGAGTAATTTTAATAAAAAAAGTCACTGTAACGGAGATTTGTCAAATAGTTTATAAAATGCTTCTTTCTGAAAATCTCTGCAAAAGAAGTTCACCCAAACGGATCTCCTTTTGCAATATACATTTTCCAAAATCTCATTTTCCCACCTTCCTTTTGCTACCACTCCTTTTCCTTTCCGAAAAGCCCTCCCAAACAGAGCCTAATACTCCCGTTGAAGCTTTTTGGAGTCTCGATGGAAACACTCTTGCTGAGTCGGAGCATTGATGAGAGCACTTTTGTAGAGAAGGATGACACGTCTTTGAGGGCTTGAGATGTCTTCACACTAGAGATGGAACGGAGCGAGTTTTGAGCGGAGGAACGATCTAAGTCTCGCGACCTCATCGAAAAAAATCAGAGTTTTTTCCAGCCTCTAGACTTGCTTGTCTTCGAATGAAGACCTGTGAGCATTTTTATAGTTTTCTGAAGGGAAACATTGGTAATTACGACGGAGCAGAATTTGTGCTGGCGAATGACGTCGCTCCGTTTTGCTTACCTGGATCACTAATATTAGCGAAATGACGAAAGTCCCCCCCCCCGACAGTCCGGGCAGCCTGGGCAGGCTACCCGAGGGCGGCTACGGCCCGCGAAGGTGTGTTCATAGCCAAATAAGATGTGTTCCGTTCTTATCGTTCACAACCACTAAGTTTGACCAGCCAACATGACTTGTATGTTTTTGCCTAAAATGTCATTTTTTTGAAAAATTGTGTTCATAGCCAAACTGGGCTTATATTTTTGTTTTTTTTATAATTCGCGAATTAATTTTATAACAATGATATGTCTAGTTAATATGAGTCGAATTTTTTACATTGGTGTTGCGTCCCTAATAGACACGGTGAGACAGCATGATTTCTCTAAGTTATAATTTGAATTCCTTAAGCGCATCCTCATCCGTCCCAAGCTTGTGCTTGGGGCGGCTATGCTTTCGTGCACTCCATGCGTGATCGTTTGGTCTCATTGGCCTGACTCAAAAATTCTAAAGGAGAATCACATCAAGTTTATATATATGCAAATCGAGATTACTGATTTAAACGGTTCTGCATGGGCCGGCTGGGAATTGAAGGAAGTCATGCCAAACTCCCGTACGTTGAGGAAGAGAGTGTTGCTAAACTGTTAATTGTATATGAATCTTGTGCAAGCACTACTCGTGCGTACGCACTCGGGCAGAAAAGAAGAAACTTTGCTCTCTTGTCTCCTCTTGAATGTTGCGTTTATGCGCTGTTTGTTTTGGCGGTGAGAGTTGAAGCATGCATTGTTAATTGAGCGGTGGGAAATGAGAGGGTACATGGCTGCAGTGTACTCAAAAAGAACCTAAAATTGAATTGGTTGGGTTCACTCGTGTCCCTCCAGCATGGTCGCTGGACATTCAACTACCATGGAGACGTGTCAACTATTGAGCGCGCCACGTGGAATGGACGGTGATGTCCGAGTGTGTGTCGCTACTCGTTAAAAGGGATGGTTTAGTCCCACACCGCCTAGCATGCTTCTTGGTCCTGAGTGTATAATCGGTGTGGCCACTCCACCCCTAACCGCGCGGTTTTGGGGAGTGACGGCACAATGCTTTACATGGTATCAAAGTAGGGGGTGTTGAAAGTAAGCTGAAGAGATGCCAAAGATAAATTAGTCCAAAACAGCTCTCAAACTATATATGAAAAGATAAGAACAAAATGAATCAGTGCAAATGAATCGAAGTGAAGAAGAAGAAGGAGGCGTGAAGATAAAGCAATCAGAACAGTTGCGGCTCTCTTCCCAAGCAAAGCCAAACAGCCGCACCTTTTCATATTTCTTGAAATATTATATATAAAATAATAGTAGTGAGTGTGTTGTTGTGTGTAACAAATATTTGCTTTAGTATATTCTTACTCTCAACGCCATCCTCTCTTACTCTCAACGCCATCTTCTCGTAATACCCTGCATTGCTTTTGCTTTCTTCTATTAACATTAGTATCAGAGCTAGCAAAAGTTTTAAAACTACAAACAATGTCGGCATTTACTTATGCCACAAGTATTGTACCCATTTTCCAAGGAGAATCATATGAATACTGGGCTGTTTAAATGATTACTCTGTTTAAATCACAAGGAATATGGGATATAGTAGAGAATGACTATCAACGGCCAGCAGAGGAAGAACTTACAACTGCAGCAGCACGCAAAACAACAACATAAACAGAAGTAAAAGATGCAAAAGCATTGCTTCTGATACAACAAGGAATTAGCAAGTCAATATTTCCCAGAATAATGGCCTCCCAAACAGCTAAAGCAGCTTGGGATTTGCTAAAGGCAGAATATAAAGGCACCAATCAGGTAATAACAATTAAACTTCAAACATTTTGGAGAGAATTTGACACTCTTCAAATGAAAGAAAGTGAGAGTGTCCAAGACTTCTTTGTTAGGACTACAAATATCATAAACCAAATTAGAAATTTGGGGGATGTTATAGAAGATAGAAAAGTAGTACCAAAAATGCTAAGGAGTCTTCCCTCTATTTTCAATCCAATTGTTACTGCCATTGAAGAGTCCAAAAATTTTGACACTTTATCAATTCCTGCACTCATGGGCTCCTTACAAGCACATGAAGATAGGATAAAAAGGCAAAAATCTCCACAAGATCAAGCCTTACAAACAAAAATCAATAGCAGCAAACAGTTTCACAAAAAATCTGACAGAAGTCAATCAACTCAGCAATATCCATTCTTCAAACAAAAGCCTAAAACAAAATTTCAAAATTCCAAAACACAGATTCATTGCATTCTTTGCAATAGAGAAAATCATGAATCACAAAAGTGTTATTACAAGTGCAAGAAATGCAAGAGGCCAACACACTTGGCCAAGGATTGCTGGTTCAACAAGAAACCACAAGAAGCAAGGTTTATTGAAAAACAGTAAGAGGTAAGAAATCCTGAAACCCATATAGAGCAACTTTTCTATGCAAAAGATGATGAAGGTTCAAGAAAAAGAATGAAACAGTCCACTAATGAGACATGGTATGTTGATAGTGGGTGTTCTACCCATATGACTGGAAATATTAATTACTTCTCATCCTTAGATGAGACTCACAAATCTGAAGTTGCTCTAGGAAATGGAAAACCAGAAAAAATAGAGGGTCAAGGAACTATAATGGTTCAAACAGTCGGTGGAGAGTTAAGACATAGATAATGTTCAATATGTCCCAACTCTAGCACAAAGCCTATTAAGTATAGGACAATTAATCCAAAAAGGAAATCAAGTTAGTTTTACAAAAGAACAGTGTGATATATATAATGATAGTGCAAATTTAATTATGACCATTCACATGTCAAAAAACAGAGTTTTTCCTTTTACACTAAAAGGAAAAGAGCTGGCACTTTCATGTATGTCATCAAATAATTCAGTCCTCAGTATATGACATCAGAGATATGAGCACCTGAATATTCAAGACTTAAGAAAGCTGCAACAAAATAATGTAGTTCAAGGTTTACCAGTGATACCAAAAGGAGCTTTCATACATTGTGAAGAATGTGCATATGGGAAGCAACACAGAATGCCATTTCCAACAGCAAGTGAATGGAGAAGCACTCAGCCATTACAACTAATTCATGCAGATCTTTGGGGGTCATCTTCCTCATTCTCTTTGGGACAAAAAAGGTACTATCTACTTTTGGTAGATGATTGTACAAGATATATGTGGGTTTATTTCTTAGCAAATAAATCACAAGCTTTCGATTGTTTCAAACAATTTAAGGTGTTAGTAGAAAAACAATACTCCTTTCCTATCAAAATGCTAAGAACAGATAGAGGAGGAGAGTTTATCTCTAATGATTACATGGAGTTTTGTATGTCCAATGACATAAAGAGGCAATTAACAGTTAGTAAATCACCCCAACAAAATGGGGTGGTAGAAAGGAGAAATAGAACAGTAATAAAAATGGCCAAGACCATGCTACTTCAAAAACAGATGCCCATAGAATTTTGGGCAGAGGCTGTAAATACAGCTGTATACCTACTCAATAGAGCACCAACAAAGGCGTTGGACAATACAACACCTCATGAAGCATTAACAAATAGAAAACCAAGAGTAAATCATTTAAGAACTTTTGGATGCATATCATTCATCTACATTCACAATGAAGAAAGAACAAAGTTAGAAAAGAAAAGTGAAAAAGGTGTTTTGCTAGGCTACAGTGAGGAATCAAAAGGGTATAGAGTTTTCTTGCCAAACCAACATAAAGTTGTAACAACAAGGGATATTTTATTTCATGAAGAAGAGAAATGGCAGTGGGCATCAGGTTCTGAAGAGGTTTCATCAAGAGTGTTTTCAATTGATTCCATCCTTTCCAATGAAAAAGTGGCGGTTGAATCAACTGAAACAGCTACCATAGAGCCAAATGAAGTTCAGAATATCCATCAAGATACTTCTAATACTTCTAGTTCAGATTCATCATCACCCAAAAGAATGAAGCTACTAAGTGATATTTATCAAGAGTGTGAATTTGCCCTCACAACAACTACTCCAACAACATTTGATGAAGCAACCACTAAGCAAGTATGGAGGACAGCGATGAATGAAGAAATAAGAATGGTAGAGAAAAATAATACTTGGAGACTAGTAGAGCCACCAACCAATAAAGAGATAATAGGCCTAAAATGGGTCTACAAGATCAAAGAAAATGAGGATGGATCCATTAACAAATATAAAGCTCGTATAGTAGCAAAAGGCTATTCCGAAATACCTGGAATAGACTTTAATGAAACTTTTGCTCCAGTTGCTCGATTAGAAACAATTCGAGCTATCATTTCCTTTGCAGCACAAAACAAACTCAAGCTATATCAACTTGATGTCAAATCAGCTTTTCTGAATGGAGAGATTAAAGAAGATGTTTATGTGCAACAACCAAGAGGTTATGAGATAGAAGGGGAGGAGCATAAAGTCTACAAATTACAAAAAGCTCTTTATAGCTTGAAATAAGCTCCAAGAGCATGGCACTCAAATATAGATTCTTATCTAATCCAGCAAAATTACCAACGTAGTGCCAATGAATCTTCTTTATACATAAAGAAGGAAGATTATGACATACTAATTATATGTCTTTATGTTGATGATTTAGTATTTACAGGTAATAACATTCAATAGCTGGAGAAATTCAAAGAAGAGATGAAAAAGAAGTATGAAATGACTGATTTGGATCTACTCAAGTACTTCCTTGGCATACAAATCAAGCAAACTCCAGCAGGTATCATGTTATCTCAAGAAAAGTATGCTAGTGAAGCCTCATTGGATCACTCATCTACTTAACAAATATCAGGCCTGATATAGAGAATGTCATAAGTTTGCTTTCCAGATTTGTTAGTAATCCGTCCAAACAACATTTGGGAGCAGCTAAACGCATTCTACGATATATCCAAGGTACAAAAACATATGGGTTATTTTATAAACATACTAAGAAAAATACTCTGATAGGATATTCAGATTCAGATTGGGGCAGATGCATAGATAATAGAAGAAGTACCAGCGGTTTTGTCTATTTCAAGGGAAGCTATCCGATCTCATGGTCTTTCCGTAAACCGCAAACTATAGCCCTAAGCACAGCGGAAACAGAGTACATGGCGCTAAGCTCAGTTGTCACTGAAGGTATTTGGCTCAAACGACTTATCAATGAAATAGAAGAAAAGAAAGAGGTGAAACCCACCATCATCAAATGCGATAGCACCTCTGCTATTGCATTAGCTAAAAATCCAGTATATCACAAAAAGAGTAAGCATATAGAGATACGCTTTCATAATATTCGAGAGAATGTTGAGAAAGGAGAAATAAATTTAGAATATGTAGGTACCGATGATCAGCTAGCGGATCTCCTAACCAAGCCGCTACCTAGGGCAAGATTCGAAGAACTGCGCCACCGCATCGAGGTAGAAGATCTCTCAGCTTAAGAAGGGGTGTTGAAAGCTAGTAAGCTGAAGAGATGTCAAAGATAAATCAGTCCAAAGCAGCTCTCAAACTATATCTGAAAAGATAAGAACAAAATGAATCAGTGCAAATGAATCGAAGTGAAGAAGGAGGCGTGAAGATAAAGCAATCAGAACAGTTACGGCTCTCTTCCCAAGGAAAGCCAAACAACCGCACCTTTTCATATTTCCTGAAATATTATATATAAAATAATATTAGTGCGTGTGTTGTTGTGTGTAACAAATATTTGCTTTAGTATATTCTTACTCTCAACGCCATCCTCTCTTACTCTCAACGCCATCTTCTCGTAATACCCCGCATTGCTTTTGCTTTCTTCTATTAACATGGGGCACGTGGCGAGGGGGTGTTGAGTGCGCCATGTGGAATGGACGGTGATGTCTGAGCGTGTGTCATGACTCGTTAAAAGGGATGGTTTAGTCCCATATAAGTGGTGTGGCCACTTCTCCTCTAACCGTGTGGTTTTGGGGAGTGATGCCACAATGCTTTACACCAACTAGGCTCCTTATATATAATTAATTAGTCCTCATCCCCAACCAACAAAGGGCATTTGACGGTTGCACGGATACAAGATTGGCAGAAGGTGAAAGCTTTTGATCCGTAATGACATTACAAGTGCACATAGAGCATCCACATCCTTGATAATTGCAACGACATTAATAATAGAGGAATAATGAATACATAAACTACAATAGAAACATGATCGCTAAGTCCTTCCGGACAATCTCCAGAAACTGATCAGGCAGAGCAAGTTCTAAACCATGCCATGTAAAACTACTAGAGTTCACGAATTTAGCATAAAAATCTGCCAATCGATTGGCCTCTCTTGGAATACGACGAAACTATTGGAATTTATTTTATTAATTTTTATATGTCTGTAGACGTACACCCCAATCCTTCTCCATTTTAATCATGATGGGTTGTTGAGGTCGGGCCTCTATCCCTTGACCTTCTTTATGAGGGATTTTATTCATCTCATCATACCCAACTTCACTGCATAAAATCCCTCATAAAGGAGGTCAAGGGATAGAGGCCCGACCTCAACAACCCACCATAATTAAAATGGAGAAGGGTTGGGGTGTACGTCTGCAGACACATAAAAATATTAATAAAATAAATTCCAACAGAAACATCACTTGGTTAAACTCAGCGGGGAAGGGAAGAACCACACCCCCATTGAATTATGGGCCATCCAAGTCGAGCAATGCCTGCTTTTGCGACAATAATTGATGAGTGATGACATTCAAGCAATCCCCTTCAATGATTACCCCCTTTTTGCCTCTAGCATAGTTGGACTAATGAGATGCTTAAGAGCAAGGAGGGTGACTGATTGTACTCCCCCCGGGTTCCAATGCTGATGACTTACTGCCGCCATATTCCTAATTGCAATTGAGGAATGGTAAAGAAAAGAAGAAGATACACTCTTCTACAACAGCACCTGGTAGATATACCTGGGCCAAAGAAAGTTGTAAGTGTTTATCAGTTCAACCACTTGTGTAATAAGTAGATACAAGTTAATGAGATAAACTATGTAATGTTATGGACTGAATAGGCCCTGCTTCATGGGCCTATATATATACATCAGTCCTAAACAGTTTGTACTACTACTCTTTTGGTAAAACATAAAACTTGTGAGATTAAGTACATAGTGTTCTCTAGTATACTTGCACTGTTTTTATCTCCTTATCCCTCTTTATATCAACAGTGGTATCAAAGAAGGCAATTTTCCTTATGGACATCATTGGAGGGAAATCAATATGAGTTCTACTAGCATGTTTTCAGTTTCTCAAACCTCCGTACCAGTGTCCACTGGGGAGACATATGCTTATTGGAGCATTCACATGAAGACAGTCTTCACCTCTCAAGGTTTGTGGGATATTGTCTGGTATGGGCCCCAAGTGGCACCTGTGAAGCTTAATGACACAAGTAAATCTAACGAACTACAAATAACAGAGGAAGATATATAAAAGGATGTGTGTGTCATTTGCCTTATATACCAAGGTGTGGCTAACACCATATTCCCTCATATACTAGGAGTTCAGTCTGCCAAAGCAGCTTGGGACATCCTATATGTGGAGTTTAAAGGCGATGCAAAGGTGATAGACCTGAAATTGCAAAATGCCTGGAGAGATTTTGAGAATTTTTCCATGAAACGATAAGAAAAGATAGATGCTTTACTTGCACGAACGCTAAATATTATCAATCAGATACGTACCTATGGTGACACAATAGAGGATAGGAAAATTGTGCCCAAACTGCTTAGAACTCTATCTCCTTTTTATCCAGTTGTTACTGCAATTGAGGAGTCCAAAGACTTATGTAACTGCTTTAATGGGCTCATTAACTCTACATGAAGAACGGCCAGGTTATACAACCCAGCCTTTGGATCAAGCCTTTCAGGCTAAAACTTGTATATCAAAACCCAAAAACAAAGAGTTTAATAAAGAGCCACCACATCTAATATTTTCCCCTCAGCACCAATAAGGGAAAAGTGCTAAATGGGGGAATGGAAAAGGGAGACCAAACCGTTTTCCAAGCGTAGAGGACATGAAGAAAAGTATTGTATCATCTGTAAAAAGGACAATCATTTTCAAAAGATTGTTTCTTCAAATGTAAGATTTGCCGCATCCCAAATCATTCTGAGCAAAATTGCTGGCATAAAGAAAAGCAAGAAGTGAAATTAACGGAATTAGAACAACCCAATATTGACGATATGTTCTATTCCTCTACTTCCCCTAGCATGAATACAACCACTAGCAAATCTGATAAATGGTATGTTGACAGTGGCTGCTTATATCATATGATACATGCTAAAGAAAATTTCATTCAACTGGATGAAATAGTGAAAGATAAAATTCAACTTGGAAACAATGTCACATGAAGAGGCATTGCTACTACTCAAAGTCATATTGGTGAAGTTAAGCACATAACTTAGGTATGTTATGTGCCTACTCTCACTCAAAACCTATTGAGTGTTCGCCAACTTGTTCAAAAGGGCTACATACTAACATTTGATCAAGTAGGGGGCATATTAGGTACATGGCCTCAGGTGTCCTACATGGCACAGCTTCGGTTACACACAACCGATTATTTACACTAAACATGTCAAGCATTCAACATAAGTCCTTCCTTTGTAACCAGCAAGCTCAAATGACCCCTATGGTTCTATGGCTGTTGAATTTTCTCAAGTTGATCAACAAGGTAGCCCAAACACCAAATCAATATCTTCGGCACTACCCAGATCACAACTTGAACCGCGGAAAGAAGGAAGCAACTCAAATAACCAAACACACAGACAGAAGCAAGCAGATCAAAATTTTATTAATCTTCTTTACAAGGCGAGGCATACGTGGCGAGACATGATTTCGCCAGTATAAGAAAAAGCAGAAAAACAAGACGGGCGGACAGAACACTGAGACCGCCGAGTCCGCCGAGATCGTCGAGCTCGCCGAATCCGCACAAACCGCCAAACTGCTGAAGCCGAACAACAACAAGGAGTCCGCGTAGACCGTGAGGTCGCGCAGACAACCCGTTATTCGCCGAACTGCTGCTGAACAGAGGAACACGCCGCCTATCCGCAGAGACCGCGAGGTCGCGCGGACAGAGAAGAACTTGAGATAAAGCCGATGCTGGAAACCGCCGAATGCAGCCCGCAAACTTCACAGAGGTCAGAACCAAACTCCTGGTTCAACACTGCTAGCCGCGCCACCTGCACACAGAAACCGGTTAAGCAAACAGCCCGTGCGGATAAGCAAACACAGTCCGCAGCCTATGCTCAAGCTCAACTTACTGTTCACTCTGTTACCAAATGAGGTGCTGGGGGGTCCTATTTATAGGCCGGGTGAGGAGTGTGGTCACCACCCTATGAGATAGAGTCACCGCCCCTTGGTCGCAACTAGCAATGCCATCTCGCCGAGTCCGCCCGCTCAGGGTCAACCAACCCGCCAAGTCCAGGCGAGAAGCGACCTGCTCATGGCAGTCCGCCCAGTCCGCAGAAGCAACGTAGGACTAGCCGAGAAGCAAGAGCCACAAGCCGAGTACAAAGCCAGTTTGCCGAAGAGACGAACCAGCACCTGTCCGCAACCACCAGTCCACGACCACAGGCAAACCGCCCGGTCACAGTGGACTCCGCGGACACCAACCCAGCTCGCAAAAACCACAACCACAGGCAACACACCCGGTCACAGCGGAGACAGCGGATACAGCGGATACCACTCCATCTCGCACTGTCCACGACCACAGGCACAAGGCCCGGTCACAGCGGACACTGCGGAAACCCTAAACTTCACAGAAGTGCAAGTCCAGAAAGGAAAACGCGAGCTCGGCGGATACCAACCCAGTCCGCCAGCACAAGCCCAGACCGCGGCTTACCGCAACTTCAGAGAAGAAGTGCGGACTCCAAGCCCAGTCTGCACAGGCCGCACACACCACCTAGCAGAGCTTCTCACTGCCGGACTAATCGGTCCGCGCAGTCTGCAAAGCCAGACCACAGCACACATCCCAGGTCGCCAACCATCAACCCGCCGGACTAGAACCAGTCCGCGCGGTCAGTCCGCCTAATCCGCCCGGACTGCCCGACCACCCACTTTCACTTCACCAATTTCAACACTCCCCCTTGAAGTGAGAAGTGGTGATCAGGCCGAGTAGAACACGTAGCCGCTGGAAAGGCCCCTTCGCTAGCGACTTGGTGAAGATGTCAGCAAGGTTATCTTCACTCCGAACATGACCGACCACAAGAGATCCTTCCAGCACCTTCTCCCTTATGAAGTGGTGATCGATCTCAATATGCTTGGTCCTGGCATGACAAACTGGATTGTTCACCAGCTTGAGAGCACTCTCATTATCCCTTCGGAGCAAAGTAGGGCCTTGCACTTCCTCATGGACGTCATCTACTAGCCTCCTTAGCCAAATGGCTTCCCGAGCTGCCAAGGCAGACGCCTTGTACTCAGCTTCCGTAGTAGAGACGAATACCGAGTCCTGCTTCTTGCTACACCACGAAATGCCCGCTGATCCACAAGTGAACACATAACCAGAAGTTGACCTTCGGTCATCCGAATCACCACCATAGTCAGCATCCGTGTAACCTAGCAGAGAGAAACTCGAATCCCTTCTGTAAAGAAGTCCCATGTCAGAAGTAGCCTTGACATACTTCAGAATGTTCTTAGCCGCTACAAGATGAGATTTCCTTGGCTCTGCCATAAACCGACTTACTCGACCAACAGCATAAGCTATATCTAGTCTAGTAATCGTCAGGTAGATCAAGCTCCCAACAAGAGCCCTGAACACCAAAGGATCAGGAAGAACTCTTCCTTAATCTCGTCGAAGCTTCAACCCTTGATCCATAGGAGTAGAGCAAGTCTTCCCTTCAATCAAGCCAAACCGGTTCACTATGCGCTCAGCATATCCCTTCTGGCAGATAAGGATCCCGCTCTCCTTCCTATCTACTTCGAGACCAAAAAAGTGATGAAGCTCTCCCAGGTCTTTTATCTCGAAGCGAATGGCTAGCTCAACTCTGAGCCTAGCAACCTCCTCTTCAGAATTTCCAGTGATGATCATATCATCAACATACAGCAGGACCAAGACAGAAAGCTCCCCCTTCTTCTTGATAAACAAGCTAGAGTCCGAGTTTGAAGCAAGGTATCCACAGAATTACAGATATTCTGCTATCTTCCCATACTAAGCTCTAGGAACTTGCTTCAACCCGTAGAGAGCCTTCCTGAGCTTGCAGACGTAATCCGGATGAACTTCATAAACGAAACCAAGAGGCTGATCCATGAAGATTTCTTGTCAATCTCTCCGTAAAGAAAAGCATTCTTTACATCAAGCTGCCATATCCTCCACCCCTAGCAAGCAGCCAAAGCAATCACCATCCGAACTGAAGTCATCTTTGCAACAGGACTGAACGTCTCCTCATAATCTTCTCCATACTGCTGACAGAATCCCCGAGCAACCAGGTGAGCCTTGTATCTCTCAATGCTCCCATCAGCCTTCTTCTTCAACTTAAACACCCACTTGCAAGTCACAGGAGTAATGCCATCAACTTTGGGAACAAGATCCCAAGTTTCATTCTTCTTAAGAGCATCCATCTCCTCTCTCATGGCACCTTCCCACTCCTTGACTCCAGTGGCCTCATTGAAGTTAGCAGGCTCTCGCTCATCAAGAGGACCTGCAAAGAAACATGAGACATAGCTCACAGTGTTTCCTTCGCAGTAGCGAGCTGGAGGCTTGATAACCCTCTTTGACCTCCGAAGAGGCTGCTCCTTGCTAATCACCTCCGTTGCTTCTTCTGGTTCACCTCTGTTCTCCGGCAAGCTTAGAGCAATTCTCCCCCTGCTTCTTGACCCAGAAGCTTCTCCCCCAGAACTTGAAGCAACTGGAGTTGTTGGTGAGACAGCCAGCTCCACCTGATCAATAACCTCAGCTACCTCCAGATCTTCATCAACCTTGCTCTGCATCTCCATCCCTTCTTCCGCTCATCATAGCCAACAAAGACAAGCTTCCTTCCTTGCCTTTGCATCAAGCTTAGTCCTCAGAGCATCAGGAATATGCACATAGCAAGTTGATCCAAACACCCAAAGGTGTTCAATGCTCGGCTTCTCCTTCAGCAACATCTCGAAGGGAGACTTCATGTTGATCGGACTGAGAGGCATCCGATTGATGACATAAGCTGCACAAGACATTCCCTCCGCCCAAAAGGACCTTGGGATACTCTTGGCATGAAGCCAGCATTTGCAGGTCTCCGTCAGATGACGGATCTTCCGCTCCGCTACTCCGTTTTGTTGTGGAGTATGAGCACAAGTGAGCTCTCTCTGGATTCCATGCTTCCTGCAAAAGTTAGAAAACTCGGAAGAGACAAACTCTCCGCCGTTATCAGTTCTAAGCTTTTTGATCTTCAGGTTAAGCCTTCCCTCCACCAGCTCCTTGAACTCCACAAACAATCGGAAGGCTTCAGACTTCTCCTTCAAGAAATACACCCAAGTGTATCTTGAGTAGTCATCAATCAAGACAAGCATATACCTGCTTCCACCAAGGCTAGCAGTAGCGGTTGGTCCCATAAGATCACCATGAATAACCTCCAATGGTGCTTTGATTCTTGTTTGTGACTTATCAAATGGAAGACGATGAGATTTCCCATATTGACATCCAGCACAAACATGACCCTCACCGAAAGATGATAGCTTATGCAAGCCTCTCACCAGGCTCCTATTTGCCATAGCCTTCAGCTTATCCATCCCTACATGCCCCAGCCTCTCATGCCACATAGCAGCGCTATCATTGGCCCTCATCCGATCAACATAGGAGCTTGTTGATAAAACAAATAAGTCCTTCACTCTCCTTCCAACATGAGCAACATCAGCCTTAACTGCTGATACGTTGCGAAAGAACTTCACTTCTGTTGGCCCAGACAGAACGTAATAGCCAGCATCAACCGCATTGGTCACAGAGAAGAGGTTTTTCTTCATACCCGGTACGTGATAAACACTCCTTAACGTGAGTGGCCCCTTATCACTACCCACCGTTACTATACCCTCCCTCTCTACTGCATGAACAGTATTATCAGCAGTAATAATAGCTTCATTACCTGAGTATGCCTGCAGCAAAGAGAACTTTGACATATCTCCGGTGAGGTGATGACCATACCCGGAGTCAACGATCCAGTCGTCCTCCATGTCAACGGTGGACAAGGCACGGACACAAGTGCCTGTCATGAAAGCTCCACCCCAGCCAGCTTCCTCCTTGCTAGAGGAGGCTTCCTCCTTGCCTGCAGCATGCCCAGGCTGCAGCTTGACCTTGTAGTCTCGCTTGAAGTGGCCTGGTTGATGACACCTGTAGCATTTCAGGTTCTTCTTCCAGTCCTTCTTAGGAGCAAAGCTCCTGTAACGTCCCAATTTGCGCTAGGCCCCTTGATTGCGTATTTGAGTCAAGGGGGCTGTGGTGAGCCCAATGGAGGTGTGGGGGAACAGGTGCGAACGTACGGGAGATGAGGAAAACAAGGCAAAATGGCAATTCTGGCTGACACGGGTATGGACACGGCCGTGTCCATACCCGTGTGCCTCATAAAATTAGGCTTCCAGTCAGAGAGGTACACGGGTATTGGGACACGGGCGTGTCCCTAGCCGTGTGCCAAGGACACGGGTCGAGACACGGCCGTGTCTCTACCCGTGTGCCGCAACCCCGACCCGGCAGAAAGTTGTTCTGGGATGAACACGGCAGACAACACGGCCGTGTCACATGCACACGGGTAGGAACACAGCCGTGTGCCTACCCGTGTCTGCGATGTATAAAAAGGAAAAAGTTGTGAAACCCTAGCATTCATTCTCCTTTCTTCTGCCCCGAAATTTCTGAGAGGGTTCTTGGCTGGAGGAGGAGGAAGAGCTTGCCGGAGCCATCCTTGGAGGAATCAAAACGCCGCCGCCGTCAAGGGAAAAACAATGCCGCCGCGAAGGAGTGCAAGGCTCATGGCCGGCCATGGTGGTACCGCTGGACTTGAGGTGAGCTTCCTCCCCTCTCCCTTGGTGCTAGATCTATAGCTATTTTAGGAGAGACATCGACTCCATAGAGTCTTGATGGTGAGGAGGAGAGTTCTTAGGGTAAGCCATGCCTAGGTTTTCTAGGCTTAGTCTCCCTCAACCTTCTCATCATTCAAGTGGAGATGAGAGGGGTTTTCGTTGAGGGTTTGGCTTTGAAAGGAGAAATAAGGTTGGGTGTGATTTCTGGAGAAGTTTATGCGAGGTCGTTGCAAAGAAGAAGATGAACGGATGCCGTTCATCTCGCTTTAAGATGCGTGCAGAAATCTGATTTCTGCACGCAGCGACCTTCGTGGCCAATTTCGGAGGTGTTCTGGCCAGATCTGGGTGAACGACTCAACACAAAAGTCGTAGCCCTTGAAATTACCTTTCCAACGAGTGGTTGCTCGTTTCCATGCGATACCTGTAGCCACGGGAAAGCTGGTTCGAGTCCGCTGCGTTCGGGAAAATTCCTGTACAGGAAACTGTTTCCTGTACGTATTCGAGTTGAATTTCTGGTATGATGCGACCAGATCTGGGCGATCGACTCAACACAAAAGTCGTAGCCCTCGCGAATACCTTTCCAACGAGGGGTTGTGCATTGTGATCGGATTCCTGTAGCTCCGGGAATCCCAGTTTTAGTATTGGGCTATCCTATGTTAATGCACTAGTTAATTTATAATGTTAGCACTCTTGCAATGATTGTGATTTGCTCATTTGATATCTTGCTCCCATATATCTATAATGTTGTTGTTACTATAATTTAGCATGGTTACTCATTTGGTTGTGTAATAAGGTATAACCATGTATTAGTAGAGAAATGGATTGGATGGGAAGGCTAGATATTAGGAGTTGAGATCGGTATAGGATATACTTATACAATTTGGTGTTGAACATATCTATTGTGCGTAGTGTTGAGGTGAATTTATTGAATAGGTGGGCGTGAAAATGATGAACACTATGTGAGGAGTATGTTGTAACCGTAATCCGAGCCCAAGGGGTTTATTAACAACCGATGCTTAGAGTTGAAGTCTCCCTACGGGTAGCATCGAGTGAGTTGTTTTGGGGCATGTAATGTGCGACGATTCATCGTGTCGCGATATTGAGATAATGACTATGGCAGGTCTACGGGTTCGCCAGTCGTCACACCGATGGGAGCCAATGGGTAGACCTTGGGCGGTAGGGTTAGATACTTGGTGTCCATAAACCGAGATCTCCTCCGCGCCATGAGAACGGTTGGGCTTGCACCTCGTGCGTTTCCGAGGTTCCATCCGGTTTGAAATCAAAGGCCAGGTTGGGCTGTGTTCTTGGTACACATTTACCCAAGACCCCTTCTGAGCCGTAGTACGCATGTGAGCTCCGCTGTTGTGTTCTTAGCGTTGAGGCGTACGGGGGCCTAGGATAGGTAGTGTGATACCACCTAGTAGTGGAGACGCCCGCTCCACTGTCGCCGTCTGGCCACGACGGACGACGCCTGAGAGGTTAGCTACCTGCTCGAAAAGTGGGAACTTCAAGTCTGTGTCGACATAGCAACTTGCATGTGCGTGCGCATGAGTCGGTCATACCATAACATTCATATCATGTCATTCATTGCATACACAAGATCCTCATCGTATAAGTTTGTATGGGCACTCCTATACGATGAGTTACTTTTCTGTTAAGCCGATCCTTAACTTATAAGTTTGTATGGGCACTCTTATAAGTTAAGTTACTATTCTGATTAATTATACCTGCTGTCTTATATTATTGATATTTGTAGAACTGCTAGTTGTGTAGCGTAGTTTATACTCCACTATATTTACAGGCACCTGCTTGTTTACTTGCTTATATATATATACATATTGTACCTTGTTCCTTTCTCCGCCCGGTGCCGAGGAGTCGCCGGGGGAGCGGATGTGAAGCCACTTAGTCTTATGACTAACGGTTGCTACGTCTTCCTTTTTAGGAGGAAACCCCGCAGGTAGAGCAGCGACGGACTATGCAGCAGGACAGCCAGGCCCGGATGATAGGACCTGAGGTGGTGGTGCCATCGGCACCGTCAGTGACAGTCGTGAGTGTTTTCATGTAGCCGTTTGGCAAAGCATTTCTAGACTCTTGTTCTTTTTGTACAAGCCTGTTGTGCTTGTTATCTTCCGCTACTTTTGGACTTTAACTTAGCTGTGAACTGAACTGCTTTTGCTTTTACTTTTCTGTTATGGTTGGGTTGGCATAATTGTTGTGATATGGATTGTAGCCGACGGAATAGGCGTCTTGTGGTAAAGGCTAACCCGTGTGTTAGTGCTACCGCAAGGCGGCTATTTCGGGCATAAGACTCCCCTCGTGCCGTGTGTTGTGTTCCGGGAGGGGGGTCTTACAAATGGTATCAGACTTAGCCGATCTTCACCTACAGCAGTCAGGTAACAATGGGCCACTCCCGTTCGATTAGTCGGTTTGGGGACAAACCGACTTAGCGGAAGCAGTGGTGTGCCCATATGTAATTCACACTAAGTTGTCCAACTTTGACATTAGTTTTAGCCAACCTGACCCTAGTTTGTACTTTACGTATAGGTCCCAGCGCAGGTGGAGCCGGTTGGGGGCACTCCTACCCCTTCCGTCCCTTCACAATTCCAGCAGTCGGAGCTGGGACAAACGCTGTCAGCCATATTGGATGCATTTAAAGCCCAGCAAGCTCCGGTGCAACAACAAGCGCTAAGCTCCAACTGGTTGAGCACCTTCCGTGCCCTGTCCCCTCCTGCCTATCTTGGGACAGAATCGCTGGTGCGCACCGAGGAATGGCTTGATACCGTGCAGGAATTGATGGCTGGCATAAGATGTCCGAACAGCATGACGGTGACATTGGTAGTGACGCTGCTAGAGCTGCACGCCAAAAGATGGTGGAAGTCCCTCATGGGCTCCATCTTCCAAGGGCGGTTGTACACGGACATCAGTTGGAACGAGTTCACCGAGGCTTTTCTGGATCACTTCATCCCTTCTTCTGCTCGGGATGGACTTGAAGAAAAATTTCTGCAGCTGAAGCAGGGATCGAATTCGGTAACGGAGTACCAGAGGGAGTTCCAACACCTCGCTAGGTTTGCCGATTCCTATGAGTTGGACGATAGAGGCTACGCGAAGCGCTTCTACAAAGGGTTGAGGGACCCCCTGAGGCAGGCCCTTTTGTTTATAGCCGATGGAAGCCTGGCAGAAATCATCGACATGGCAAAGAGACTGGAGGCGGACCACATGGGATGTGGCAAGAGACCCGCGGAAGGAGTAATTGAAGTCGGCCCTAGTAATAGAAGGCGGAATGATCATGGCAGAGGAAGGGGAAACCACAGAGGCAGTCGGTGGGTCAACCGGAACTATCGGGTGGAGTACCCAATTCCGCAACCACTAGCTTTACCTCCACCACCGCAGCAGCAATATTATCAACAACCTGGGGGCCGACGTGAGGTGATATGTTTTGAGTGCAACCAACCGGGGCATGTCCGACGAGTTTGCCCGCGATTGATCGGGGATGCTCCTATTGCTCCCCCTCCAGTAGCTCCACGGGGGCGAGGGCACATGCGTGGCCGAGGAAGAGGACCACCAGGGAGAAATCAAGGACATGCACGGGAGCATGTATTCGCATTGGATATGACTCAAGAGAGAAATCCGCAGGAAGTCATCACCGGTACGTGCAAAAATTTATTAATGTTATATGACTTGTTAGATTTATGATACAAATGATACGCGCTATTCTGAATAGTGATTACCCTTTTGGAACCTAGGCACTGTCGTGGTTAGCGGGAGACCCGCCTATACGTTATTTGACACGGGTGCGTCTCACTCGTTCATTTCGGAGGACTTCGTGAAGGACTTGGAGGGAGTGCAACACTTCACGGGCATTACTCAAAGGGTGCGCCTTCCGGACGGCTCTGAGATGACGTCGTCAGCAAGTTGCGACTTCGACACCCTTATTGGAGGAAAGTTCTTTGAAACTCCGGCTACAGTGTTAAGAATCCCGGAGTTCGACCTCATCCTGGGCATGAAGTGGTTGGAGTGGCACCACGCCAGGATCAATTGTGCGGAGAAGCAAGTTATGTTGAGGCATGGAGACTCGGAAGTCATCTTCCAAGGTATTAAATTCGCACCCCGTAAATTATTATCTTCAATCCAAGTTATGAAATCTCATATGGAAGGGACGAGGTCTATGTAATCTGCTTCGAGTTGAAGAAATTGACATTAGAGGTCAAGGATGTGCGGGTGGTGCGAGAATTTCTCGAGGTATTTCCCGAGAAATTGCCGGGACTACCCCCGCATAGGGAAGTGGACTTCCAAATCAAGCTAATTCCGGGTGCCAAGCCTGTCTCGCGAGCTCCATACCGAATGGCTCCGAAGGAACTTGCAGAGTTTAGAGTCCAGCTTCAGGAATTGGTGGAAGCAGGGTTCGTTCGCCCAAGCTCGTCGCCTTGGGGAGCGCCCGTTTTGTTCGTCAAAAAGAAGGATGGCACCCTGCGGTTATGTATTGATTATCGAGAGTTGAACCGGTTAACGGTGCGGAACACCTATCCCCTACCGCGCATTGATGAGTTATTTGATCAATTGGTGGGATCGTATTGGTTCTCCAAGTTAGATCTGCGTTCGGGATATTATCAGCTGAGGATACAAGAAGATGACATTCAGAAGACGGCGTTCAGTTCGAGATATGGTTTGTATGAATTCACCGTGATGCCGTTTGGGCTCACAAACGCCCCTTCCGCCTTTATGAGCTTGATGAACAAGGTGTTCAGCCCTTATTTGGACATCTTTGTTATCGTGTTCATCGACGATATCCTAGTCTACTCTAAGACTGAAGCAGAACACGCCGAACATCTAACTTTGGTGCTGAGGAAACTAAAGGAGCACGCTTTGTTTGCCAAGTTCAGCAAATGCGAGTTTTGGCTTCAAGAGGTCGCGTTCTTGGGCCATGTGATTAGTGGGGCGGGGCTAGCAGTAGATCCGGCCAAGGTGCGGGCCGTGAAGGAGTGGTCGCCATTGAAGTCAGCGGCCGACATACGGAGCTTTCTTGGACTTGCCGGGTACTATCGCAAGTTCGTGAAAGGCTTCTCGAAGATCGCCCTTCCCCTTACTACGCTGACCAAGAAGGGTGTGCCGTTTGAATGGACACCCCAGTGTGAAGCTGCATTCCAGGAGTTGAAGGACAGATTGACGACTGCACCCATCCTAGCTCTTCCATCTGGGAAGGAGGGCTTTCAAGTTTACACGGATGCGTCGTATCAAGGGATGGGAGCTGTGTTGATGCAGAATGGGCATGTGATCGCTTATGCTTAAAGACAGTTGAAGAAGCATGAAGCCAGCTACCCGGTGCATGATCTAGAGTTGGGAGTGGTGGTGTTCGCCTTGAAGATTTGGAGGCATTATTTATATGGCGTCCACTGCGAGATCTACTCGGATCACAAAAATCTGAAGTACGTTCACACCCAAAAGGAGTTAAACTTGAGACAGCGGCGGTGGTTGGAGTTCTTGTGCGACTATGAATTCACCTTGAACTACCACCCCGGGAGGGTTAATTCCGTAGCTGATGCCTTGAGCCGAAAGGCACCGGGAACGAGCACGGAATCCCACTTGATGAGGATGGAGTTAATCCGAACACTGCAAGAGATGGAAATAACTTTGGTCTTTAAGAATCAACCGGAAGAGTATACATAATATTTGGCCGCGATGAGTATAGTTTGCAACATACGAGACCGGATCCGGACGGAACAAAAGAAGGATGCGGCTTTAACCCCGGCTTTCAAGTCGATGGAGGATGGGACTACGGAAGAATACTCCCTAAAAGACGGCCTCGTCCATTTTCGTGGCCGGCTTTACATCCCCGAAGGCGACAACATTCGGGAGGATATTCTAAAGGAGGCCCATTGCTCCAAGTACTCGGTGCACCCGGGGATCGCGAAGATGTATACCGATTTGAGAAAAACAATGTGTTGGCCGGGCATGAAGAGGGATGTCAAGTACTTTGTTACTCATTGTGTGGCCTGTCAAATGGTGAAGGCGGAGTGCAGAAGCCCCGGTGGAATGCTACAGTCGTTGCCCATCCCCGAATGGAAATTTGAGGACATCTCCATGGACTTCGTCCACGGGTTACCTCGCTCGCGCTCGGGGAATGATTCTGTGTGGGTGATAGTTGACCGGTTGACCAAGGTAGCCCGATTTATCCCAATGAAGAAGGAGGCGCAGGTGGGCGTCCTAGTGCATCTCTTTGTGGAGCAATTTGTGCGGTACCATGGTGTGCCGAAGACGATCGTCTCCGATCGGGATGGTCGGTTTACTTCAAGAGAATGGAGGGCTGTACAGGCTTATTTGGGCTCGCGCCTCACCTTTAGCACGGCCTTTCACCCTCAAACGGACGGGCAATCTGAACGAACCATCCGAACATTGGAGGACCTTCTGCGGTTGTGTGTGCTAGATAAAGGAGAACCATGGGAGAGACTCTTACCTCTCGTGGAGTTCTATTATAATAACAGTCATCAAGCCAGTATTGGAATGGCACCTCATGAAGCTTTGTATGGAAGGAGGTGTAGAACACCCTTGTCCTGGGTGCAAGACGAAGATCCGAAGACATTGGGAAATGAGTACATTGATGACACGGACGCGGTGGTTAGGTTGATCCGGGATCGAATGCTAGAGGCTCAAAGCCGACAGGCGAAATATTACAACGCAAGGCACCGTATGGTGGAGTTTCAAGTGGGTGATAAGGTGTTCCTGAAGATTCGACCGATGCACGGAGTGTCGTGGGTACGTGGAGTCAAGAAGCTCAGCCCAAGGTATGTCGGGCCCTATGTCGTAGTGGAAAGGATTGGCCCTCTAGCCTATCGATTGGAGTTACCACCGGAGCTGGAGAACCTTCACGACGTGTTCCATGTATCGTCGCTTCGGAAGGCTTTGTTGCGGCCTGAACAATATATCCCCACGGCGGATGGTGCCGTGGCGTCTGATAGGTCTGTGCGACTGGAGCCGGTGGGGATCGTTGATAACGAGACGAGAACCTTGCGCCGCAAAAGTGTTCCCTTGGTGAAAGTGCTATGGTCTAATCATGGGAAGGAGGAGTTCACATGGGAGCCAAAGGATTTGATGCAAGGGCGCTACCTGGAATTATTTACTCCAGGTAAGAATTTTATTTGAAAGCATAGTTCCCTTTTCTGTGTTTCACTCCCATAGCCTTACCCTGATTTCGGGGACGAAATCTTTTATTTTGTTTATAGGATTTGTAACGTCCCAATTAGCGCTAGGCCCCTTGATTGCGTATTTGAGTCAAGGGGGCTGTGGTGAGCCCAATGGAGGTGTGGGGGAACAGGTGCGAACGTACGGGAGATGAGGAAAACAAGGCAAAATGGCAATTCTGGCTGACACGGGTATGGACACGGCCGTGTCCATACCCGTGTGCCTCATAAAATTAGGCTTCCAGTCAGAGAGGTACACGGGTATTGGGACACGGGCGTGTCCCTAGCCGTGTGCCAAGGACACGGGTCGAGACACGGCCGTGTCTCTACCCGTGTGCCGCAACCCCGACCCGGCAGAAAGTTGTTCTGGGATGAACACGGCCTTGAACACGGCAGGCAACACGGCCGTGTCACATGCACACGGGTAGGAACACGGCCGTGTGCCTACCCGTGTCTGCGATGTATAAAAAGGAAAAAAGTTGTGAAACCCTAGCATTCATTCTCCTTTCTTCTGCCCCGAAATTTCTGAGAGGGTTCTTGGCTGGAGGAGGAGGAAGAGCTTGCCGGAGCCATCCTTAGAGGAATCAAAACGCCGCCGCCGTCAAGGGAAAAACAATGCCGCCGCGAAGGAGTGCAAGGCTCATGGCCGGCCATGGTGGTACCGCTGGACTTGAGGTGAGCTTCCTCCCCTCTCCCTTGGTGCTAGATCTATAGCTATTTTAGGAGAGACATCGACTCCATAGAGTCTTGATGGTGAGGAGGAGAGTTCTTAGGGTAAGCCATGCCTAGGTTTTCTAGGCTTAGTCTCCCTCAACCTTCTCATCATTCAAGTGGAGATGAGAGGGGTTTTCGTTGAGGGTTTGGCTTTGAAAGGAGAAATAAGGTTGGGTGTGATTTCTGGAGAAGTTTATGCGAGGTCGTTGCAAAGAAGAAGATGAACGGATGCCGTTCATCTCGCTTTAAGATGCGTGCAGAAATCTGATTTCTGCACGCAGCGACCTTCGTGGCCAATTTCGGAGGTGTTCTGGCCAGATCTGGGTAAACGACTCAACACGAAAGTCGTAGCCCTTGAAATTACCTTTCCAACGAGTGGTTGCTCGTTTCCATGCGATACCTGTAGCCACGGGAAAGCTGGTTCGAGTCCGCTGCGTTCGGGAAAATTCCCGTACAGGAAACTGTTTCCTGTACGTATTCGAGTTGAATTTCTGGTATGATGCGACCAGATCTGGGCGATCGACTCAACACGAAAGTCGTAGCCCTCGCGAATACCTTTCCAACGAGGGGTTGTGCATTGTGATCGGATTCCTGTAGCTCCGGGAATCCCAGTTTTAGTATTGGGCTATCCTATGTTAATGCACTAGTTAATTTATAATGTTAGCACTCTTGCAATGATTGTGATTTGCTCATTTGATATCTTGCTCCCATATATCTATAATGTTGTTGTTACTATAATTTAGCATGGTTACTCATTTGGTTGTGTAATAAGGTATAACCATGTATTGGTAGAGAAATGGATTGGATGGGAAGGCTAGATATTAGGAGTTGAGATCGGTATAGGATATACTTATACAATTTGGTGTTGAACATATCTATTGTGCGTAGTGTTGAGGTGAATTTATTGAATAGGTGGGCGTGAAAATGATGAACACTATGTGAGGAGTATGTTGTAACCGTAATCCGAGCCCAAGGGGTTTATTAACAACCGATGCTTAGAGTTGAAGTCTCCCTACGGGTAGCATCGAGTGAGTTGTTTTGGGGCATGTAATGTGCGACGATTCATCGTGTCGCGATATTGAGATAATGACTGTGGCAGGTCTACGGGTTCGCCAGTCGTCACACCGATGGGAGCCAATGGGTAGACCTTGGGCGGTAGGGTTAGATACTTGGTGTCCATAAACCGAGATCTCCTCCGCGCCATGAGAACGGTTGGGCTTGCACCTCGTGCGTTTCCGAGGTTCCATCCGGTTCGAAATCAAAGGCCAGGTTGGGCTGTGTTCTTGGTGCACATTTACCCAAGACCCCTTCTGAGCCGTAGTACGCATGTGAGCTCCGCTGTTGTGTTCTTAGCGTTGAGGCGTACGGGGGCCTAGGATAGGTAGTGTGATACCACCTAGTAGTGGAGACGCCCGCTCCACTGTCGCCGTCTGGCCACGATGGACGACGCCTGAGAGGTTAGCTACCTGCTCGAAAAGTGGGAACTTCAAGTCTGTGTCGACATAGCAACTTGCATGTGCGTGCGCATGAGTCGGTCATACCATAACATTCATATCATGTCATTCATTGCATACACAAGATCCTCATCGTATAAATTTGTATGGGCACTCCTATACGATGAGTTACTTTTCTGTTAAGCCGATCCTTAACTTATAAGTTTGTATGGGCACTCTTATAAGTTAAGTTACTATTCTGATTAATTATACCTGCTGTCTTATATTATTGATATTTGTAGAACTGCTAGTTGTGTAGCGTAGTTTATACTCCACTATATTTACAGGCACCTGCTTGTTTACTTGCTTATATATATATACATATTGTACCTTGTTCCTTTCTCCGCCCGGTGCCGAGGAGTCGCCGGGGGAGCGGATGTGAAGCCACTTAGTCTTATGACTAACGGTTGCTACGTCTTCCTTTTTAGGAGGAAACCCCGCAGGTAGAGCAGCGACGGACTATGCAGCAGGACAGCCAGGCCCGGATGATAGGACCTGAGGTGGTGGTGCCATCGGCACCGTCAGTGACAGTCGTGAGTGTTTTCATGTAGCCGTTTGGCAAAGCATTTCTAGACTCTTGTTCTTTTTGTACAAGCCTGTTGTGCTTGTTATCTTCCGCTACTTTTGGACTTTAACTTAGTTGTGAACTGAACTGCTTTTGCTTTTACTTTTCTGTTATGGTTGGGTTGGCATAATTGTTGTGATATGGATTGTAGCCGGCGGAATAGGCGTCTTGTGGTAAAGGCTAACCCGTGTGTTAGTGCTACCGCAAGGCGGCTATTTCGGGCATAAGACTCCCCTCGTGCCGTGTGTTGTGTTCCGGGAGGGGGGTCTTACAGCTCCCCTCCTGCTGTTTAGAAGATGAAGGTTCATCTCCACCTGCAGTCTGCTTCTTCTTCCCTTCCCATCTCTTCTTCTTCTTCTTCTCAGTGAAAAGAGCTTCACTAGCTCCTTCAGAAACCGTTACCCCAGCCATTTGCCTTGCCAGGCTCTCCTGTGAGGCAAGCAGATTTTCCAGCTCCAGAAGAGAGGGCTGAGTAGCCCAGCCTTGAACCGAAGTAACAAAGGCCACATACTCCTTCCGCAGACCGCGGACTATGTGCCTCTTTAGCTTGGCTTCGGAGATCGGCTCATCAGGATCAAGTGCTGAAAGCTCAGCACACAAGCTTTTCATCTTCAAGAAGAATCTTGAGATGGAGAGGTCTCCCTGAGTTGCCTTAGCCAAATCATTCTCCAAGAACTGTAGCCTTGCTACATTCTTCCTATTGAACAACCCATCAAGGGAAGTCCAAATCTCAGCAGCAGATTCACATCCTAAGATGTGATCAAAGAGTTCAGGTGACACCGCCCGCTTGAGAGCAAACTCAGCTTTGGCATTCATCTTCCTCCACACTCTCACCTGCTCGGCTGTTCCAAACTCAGCAGTGATTTCTACTTGATCATCCCCACTGACGACCTCCCATAACTCCTCACCCAGAAGATAGCTCTTCATGCACGACTTCCACTTCTTGAAGTTAGTCGGCGTCAGAAGCTCAATTCCAAGACCTCTTGCAAAACCACCGTCCATGGCGCTAACTTGGTTATCCTTCAGAAGCACACAGAGCAACAACAAAGCTTGTTGATCAACGCTCAAGCAACTGAACCTTCCTCTGATACTATGTTGAATTTTCTCAAGTTGATCAACAAGGTAGCCCAAACACCAAATCAATATCTTCGGCACTACCCAGATCACAACTTGAACCGCGGAAAGAAGGAAGTAACTCAAATAACCAAACACACAGACAGAAGCAAGCAGATCAAAATTTTATTAATCTTCTTTACAAGGCGAGGCATACGTGGCGAGACATGATTTCGCCAGTATAAGAAAAAGCAGAAAAACAAGCCGGGCGGACAGAACACTGAGACCGCCGAGTCCGCCGAGATCGTCGAGCTCGCCGAATCCGCACAAACCGCCAAACTGCTGAAGCCGAACAACAACAAGGAGTCCGCGTAGACCGTGAGGTCGCGCGGACAACCTGTTATTCGCCGAACTGCTGCTGAACAGAGGAACACGCCGCCTATCCGCAGAGACCGCGAGGTCGCGCGGACAGAGAAGAACTTGAGATAAAGCCGATGCTGGAAACCGCCGAATGCAGCCCGCAAACTTCACAGAGGTCAGAACCAAACTCCTGGTTCAACACTGCTAGCCGCGCCACCTGCACACAGAAACCGGTTAAGCAAACAGCCCGTGCGGATAAGCAAACACAGTTCGCAGCCTATGCTCAAGCTCAACTTACTGTTCACTCTGTTACCAAATGAGGTGCCGGGGGGTCCTATTTATAGGCCGGGTGAGGAGCGTGGTCACCACCCTATGAGATAGAGTCACCGCCCCTTGGTCGCAACTAGCAATGCCATCTCGCCGAGTCCGCCCGCTCAAGGTCAACCAATCCGCCAAGTCCGGGCGAGAAGCGACCTGCTCATGGCAGTCCGCCCAGTCCGCAGAAGCAACGTAGGACTAGCCAAGAAGCAAGAGCCACAAGCCGAGTACAAAGCCAGTTCGCTGAAGAGACGAACCAGCACCTGTCCGCAACCACCAGTCCACGACCACAGGCAAACCGCCCGGTCACAGTGGACTCCGCGGACACCAACCCAGCTCGCAAAAACCACGACCACAGGCAACACGCCCGGTCACAGCGGAGACAGCGGATACAGCGGATACCACTCAATCTCGCACTGTCCACGACCACAGGCACAAGGCCCGGTCACAGCGGACACTGCGGAAACCCTGAACTTCACAGAAGTGCAAGTCCAGAAAGGAAAACGCGAGCTCGGCGGATACCAACTCAGTCCGCCAGCACAAGCCCAGACCGCGGCTTACCGCAACTTCAGAGAAGAAGTGCGGACTCCAAGCCCAGTCTGCACAGGCCGCGCACACCACCTAGCAGAGCTTCTCACTGCCGGACTAACCGGTCCGCGCAGTCCGCAAAGCCAGACCGCAGCACACATCCCAGGTCGCCAACCATCAACCCGCCGGACTAGAACCAGTCCGCGCGGTCAGTCCGCCTAATCCGTCCGGACTGCCCGACCACCCACTTTCACTTCACCAATTTCAACAATGGCATCATTGCCTAGGACACATTTACTGCAAGCTCTACAAAGCATGAAGAATAAAGATTTAGTCAAAGGTTTACCTGCAATAAAAGATCAAGTCATTTCCTTTTGTGAAGAATGTGCTTATGACAAAGTGCATACACAACCTTTATTATCTACAGCCTTTAGTCGAGCTCTACAGCCACTAAAACTGCTTCATGGTGACTTATGGGTGACTACCCCATACCCTTTCATAGGAGGTAAATTTTACTATCTACTTTTAGTCGATGACTTTAGTTGATATATGTGGTTATATCATCTAACCACAAAGACTCAAGCTTTTGAAACATTTGTAATATTTAAGAAAGCTATTGAAATGGAGATGGGCCTTAAAATTAAAGCATTAAGAACATACCGTGAAGAAGAGTTTACCTCACATCAGTTTATGGAAATTTGTAAAGATGAAGGAATGAAAGAGAGCTTACTATCACCACGCTCGCCGCAGTAAAATGGGATGTTAGACAGTAGAAATCGCACTATCCTAGAAATAACAAGAGCCCTGTTATATGGAAAACAATTGTCAAAGCAATATTGGGGAGAAGCTACGCAAACAATAATTTATCTACTTAATCGTGTGCCCTCAAAACCTCTTGGCAACAATACACCTTGTTACTTGCATAAAAAGAGAAAACTGCTAGTTGGGCACTTAAAAATATTTGGCTACAAAGCATATGCTATCACTGCTCAACAACAAAGAGACAAACTGGATCAGAAAAGTACCAAATGTATATTCATTGGTTGCAGTTCAAATTCTATGGTATATAGACTTTATGATTCATTGGGCAAATGATTAATTGTGTCAAGGAATGTTTTATTTCACAAAGTTGATGCATGATCATAGGAATCAGATGATTAAGTTATTGATCAACCTAGAGTGATGGTGAGCATTTTCATCACCCCCTCCAGATCACTACCAATGATCAAAATGTATCCAGTCCTGATGGACAAACAATAATAGCGTCGGGTTCCAGCTCTCCCTCCTCATTTCCCACAAAAACAAGAAGTCTTGAAAACAATTATCAAACTATATAAGCAGCTTTTCTAGCCTCTACACCACTCAATTACCAGGAAGCTTGCACAGATCCAAAATGGCAAGGTGTTATGGATGAAGAGTGTACTACAATTCAAAAGAATAACTCTTGGACCTTAGTGGATCTTCCTCCCAACAGAACTCCCATTGGTCTCAAATGGTTGTTTAAAATAAAATATATGGAAATAGGTAAGATCTTTGAACACAAAGCTTGTTTAGTTGTAAAGGGATATGCCCAAAAATCAGGAAAAAGAATATGATGATACATTTGCCCCCATAGCCCGGATGGATACAATTCACCTGGTATTAGCATATGCCGTTCTAAACCAATATTCTGTGTTTAATATGGATGTACAAGCAGCGTTTCTAATTGGGACAATTAAATATGAACTATATGTAGAGCAACCAATTGGTTATATCTGCCAAGGTAAAGATAAAATAAAGGTATATCAACTACATAAAGCCTTGTATGACCTGAAGCAAGCCCCAAGACCTGGAATGAGACTATTGACCAACAATGCAACTTATCGCAGACTTATATGTTGACGATATGTTAATCACAAGAAATTCCTTAAAGATAATACTAGAGTTCAAAAAAACAAATGGAACTGACCTATGGCATGACTTACCTAGGTCTCATGAAATATTTTTTGGGATTGCAAGTACAACAGACTGCAGTAGGTATGCATATTTACCAGCACAAGTTTATTTTAGACATTCTCAAAAGAATGAAATTTGATCAGTGCAATGCTGCCCTTACACCAATGTCTGATGAACTTACGGCAAGTGTACCGGTCGCACAAGTAATATAAAATGGGCGAATTTTACCAAGTATCGATCTCACAAGGAACACAGTAAGGTGGAGTAACTATCGAGGAGGACTTGAGATTGAAGTCCTTAGGTCGGGGTTATGAAGGGGTATTTGATTTGGATTGCGGAAAATAAAATAAAACTAAATTAACAACTACGGTGCAGGACGTTATGCTCTGCTTCGCTTGGCGGGATGGAGACTACGCATGCCGCAATGCACTGCTTCGCAGGGCGGATGGATGAATAGGCAAACAGATGGAATGGTTCGCACCGGCGGAATGAGGGTCGAAAGCACCTCTTCGCAACGCACGCCACTAGCAATTGCTAGTGCGGCAACACTCACGATGGCGGGATGGATGAGATGAGGCGGCGGCGCTCATCACTTGTATAAACCAAAAGATATTCACATAGACATAAATGATAACAATTAAACAAAGCTAGGTTTTACACAATCATCATCCAAACAACCAAAAAATCAATAAGAAATCTACAACAATCAAAGACGAGGGAAGAATACAACCAATGCATGAAGACTCATCAAAGTTTAATGGTCAGAATTGAGGGTTATCAATCCTCGTCCGAGCTCGGGCTTCGACTGCCGTCCGGGATCCAGAAGAGCTGTCACCTTCTTCCACGTTACCCGTCTTCTTCGTCAATAGTCTCCGATCACGTTCTCCACCGGAGAACTCTCCGATTGTAGCGAGAAATCCTTCGATGCGATGCTTGGAAGCTTGCGGATGATGGTGGGGGCCAAGAGGATGCCCCGGCTTAAGATTTGCATGAAGAACGTGGTCGGAGCTCCTCCCAATGGTGGGCGGCGATGGAGCGACAAAAATGGCAAATTCGAGCATGTGCGGATCAGGGAAGAAGAAGAGATCAACCATTAGGGCGACATCCTGCGACTTAAATAGTAGACGGTCAAAATTTAAGAGACGCACAACCAAACGCACAATCATGCGTTTTATAGTGCGATAATAATAGCGCAGGGGGACCCAGCCTGGGAAGACAGACAGCTCGTGCGTTTTTGAACTCGTACGAGCAAACTCCTCGTGCACGAACAACTCGTACAGGGTTGGACAAAACTCGATTTTTCAGGCAGCATAGGAAGATAGTGTGTTTTCCTTCGCGCACGATTGAATCTAATCATGTGTTAAGAACAATGCACGGCGGCTACTCACCAAAATGAACATGTAGCCATCACATGACTGAAACAATCATGCGTTAAGAAAATCACACGATCGTGCGATGTCTACAGGCAATAATTTGAGCACCGAGGGAACAACCCACCCGTACACAAGCACCACTGCATGGAGCACACCTCCAGCACAAGCAAAAATATAACAATATGAGCAAGAAAAAGGTATGGGGAGCACCATGTGCTTACCCCTAGCAATGAGATGCACGATTGCACACCCCAACGGGCCTAGAAGGTGCACTTTATGTGAGAATCGTGAACAAGTGAAATATAAGCAATAATGACCTGAAAGTGAAGTGCATGTGCGTGAAAATTAGCCCAGATGAGTCCGAAAAATCCTATAAATATCGGACTCATCAATGCTCACTCATGAAATTAACCTGAGAAAGAAGACAGATAAAGAAGAAGAAGTAGATGCTCAACTATATCGATCTATAGTAGGATCGTTGATGTATGTAACTAATACTCGTCCTGATATTGCAAACACAATAAATCAAGTGGTCCGGTATATGTATACACCTACTAAAACTAATTTGCTCGCTGTCCATCGCATCCTTCGATATCTAAAAGGTACAGTAAATTTTAGACTCATTTGCAAACATGATCCAACCACAGAATTGGTAGGATACTCTGATTCTGACCGGAGAACAAACCTAGATGGCAGGAAGAGTACAAGTGGATTCATCTTCCTTCTAGGCTTAAAACCCATAGCTTGGGGAGTCCAAAAACAAGCAACTATTGCATTGTCAACCACAGAAGCTGAGTATATCTCCCCCAGTTCTGCCGGCAACGAATTCCCGTGGCTCTTTCGTATCCTAAGTGAAATCATAGGCAAAGAACAAATCAATCCAACAATCTTATATTGTGATAATACCTCCTCAATATTCCTAGCGCAGAATAAAATTAAGTAGAACAAAAACAAGCATATCAATTTGCGGTTTCATTTCATACGGGATCTTGTGGAGAAAAAGAAAATCAAAGTGACATTTTACCCTACCGATTTCCAGCTTGCAGATCTCTTTACCACATCTTTATAGCAAAATCAATTTGCCAACCTGTATGCAAAGATTCATGCCGGAATATCAACTGCGTAAGAGGGGGTGATGGCCTATTACCGTTGTACAACCCCATATTCGTTGAGTGGGACCCAGAAACACCAAGGGCCAGGTTTGGGCTAGCCCCAAGTGAAGAAAACTGCTCTCGCCCAATCAGGATTGAGCTCGACTTTCGTCGAGCTCAGCTCAGGTCTCGTCGAGCTGGGCTCGGCGTTCGTTGAGCAGATACAGAACAGGAGAGCTCTCGCATTGCGGCTGGCAAGAACGATCACTCTCAGGTAAGCAGTTCGTCGAGCAGAGCTCGACGCCCGCCAAGGCGGGATGGGCTTCGGCCGAGACATACTCCCATCTAGAGGCCGGCGAGAAGGCTCGTGCCTCGCGGGGGCGGGAGTAGGCGTATCCAGTGGCATTCTTCAACAGTTCTGTACCCTTTTAGCTCCCGCCAGGTGAAGGCGGGAGAGTTCTCGGCAAGGCGTAAGCACCTTCAGTTCTCGGTAGGAAGGTTAGCGTCGGGTAGGGCCCAGGGTGAAATTACTTGGATTCCCTCAGGTATAATTACCTATATACCCTTAGGGTCTGCATTTAGCCCCTCAGAACAGCGGAGTTTGGCTGTTGGCAGACCAGTCATTGGTAATTTAGTAATTTCAGACCAGCAAAGGCTATAAATAGACCCATAGAGGCTCCTCAGAAAGCAAACTTTCATATTTATCTAAGATCTTCTAGTGCTATCTAAGGAGCTCCAAGCCCAGCTTTTGGATTTGGAGGGGAAGCTCTCAGAGATCTTCCGAGTAAAAGGTGGGACCTCCCTGTTGAGGCTTTGGGTCGGTTCTTGATCCTTTACAACCAGTCAGATATCGGAGCTTGGGGGAAGTAGGTGTTGGCTACGCCCCTATTTTTGAACTTTCGTTGAGGTCAAGTTTTGGCTTCAACAGTTATGGTGCGGTGAGCGTGGAAGGTAGCCTATAAAAGAAAGCCTTGAGTTTAGTCCTATGGCTGGAGGTGAAGGTGAAGGATCTAGTTCTGGAGGTCCCCCCCGAGAGAGGAGGCGACAAGGAAGATGTTGGAGGACTTCAGGCTAGAGGTCCTGCAGACCATCAGCATGGCCTTCTCGGCAAGGAGCGAGTGGGAAACCCCTCAGGTTCTAGTAGAGGCGGTACCGCTCTTGGGCGAGAACGCTCCTGGGCAGCACCCCTGGAAGGAGGTCCCGACGGAGGTTGGCGAGAGGGACGTAGCCACGCGAGAGCTCTTCCCAGGCCAGCGTCCCGGAAAGGAGGTTCCGGCAGAGGTTGGCGAGAGGGAGGCGGCTGTGCGAGAGATCTTCCCTGGGCATGGTCTCGTAGATCCGGCCAGCCAGCCGAGGCCGCGAGACATGCCTTCTCAGCAGGCAGGTGGCGAGAGCCCTTTAAGTGAGCTCATCATCTCGGCTCCGGTGCTAGAGGGGTTCCGGGAGCCCGACATGTCCTACTATTCGGGGAAAGATGACCCTGTGCAGCATGTACAGTGGTTCGAAGATGTTGTTTTGATAAGGCAGATGCTGGATGCCTTCAAGTGTCGGCTATTTGCCATCACGTTGAAGGAGAAGGCCAGAGACTGGTTCCACCAGTTGCCGGTAAGTTTGATCTACAGTTTTGAGGACCTGCGTCGAGGGTTCCTATTGAGGTTCTCGACATCGAAGAAGCGGAAGAAAGAGGTGGAATGCCTATTTGCGGTGAGGCAGAAGCAAGACGAGACACTGGGTCATTATGTTGACCGATTTCAGGAGGAGATCCTCCTGGTCCAGAAGGTCCCAGGGTATGCCCGTAAGCTCGCTTTTACCCTGGGGTTGAGGCCGAGATTCTTTAGCATGGAGTTGAAGAGAGTGCCCCTCTCTTTTTAGGAGCTCATGGAGAGGGCGGCGAAGGAGATAGACTTCGAAAGGGCCAATCCGGCTTTTGCCAGAAAGCTAGCTAGGTTGGCGGAGGATGATATGAAGGAACCAGGAGCAGGAAGACAGAGGGAGCAGAGGGAGCAGAGAGAAGGAGGGAGGTGTAATATCCCATTTCCAGCTAGACCCCTAAGAGTGGTTTTGTCATGACTAGGTCATGACAAAACCCTAAGAAGCCCAAGAAGACCAAGTGAGCTTAGGCATGAAGGTGGAGATCACCATGGTCTGCAAATAGTAGAATTCTAAACACTAGTTTAGGATGACCATAAGGCTTCACCATGACTCCATGACCCCACCACAATATCCCTAAACTATTGGAAGGTCCATTAGAGCCCTAATGGTCCATTGAAATCAACCCAGAGTGGCCAAGTTGACATAGGATCACCCTAGGCCTAAAATGGGCAAGGTGCCCTAACTAAGGTCAATGTGCCCCTAATGTGCCCAACCAACCCTACCTAAGTCTTTCTAGACCTTAAGTGAGGTCAATGAGTCACCAAGGACCCATTGGGGTCAACCAAAGAGGCTAAGTTGACCCAAGTGATCAACCTTAGCCCTAAAAAGGTTAAAGTGCCCTTACCCAGGGACAAGTGACCTCCAAGGTGCCAAGACAACCCTACCTAACCCTACCTAGACCTTAGGGGAGGCCAATTGGTCACCAAGGACCCATTTGGGTCACCCAAATGGTCAAGTTGACCTAGGACAACTCTATCCAAGATTTAAGTCAAATTAGCCTAAATGGGCTAACTCAAGCTCAAGCCTATTTCCCCCACTTGGGCTAACCCCATCCTAATTATTAATAATGATTTTATGGGCTGCCAATAGGCTAGGGAGATGAGCAAATTCGTGGATGGTGAGTAGGAGAGAGAAAATGGGAGTTTTCTCTTTAATGGAGGAGAGGGAAAGAAGAAAGAGAGAGTGGAGTTATGGAGGGAGACCATAGGTCACTTCATTCATCTCCTCATTGCTCCCATTCATATCCCTTGCCTCTTGGGATGAAGATGCAATCAATTCCAGCCACCCAACACTAATGAGAGGAGTCTAACCACCATGGCCAACCACCCTTTCACCTTCCCTCCCATGAAAAAAATATAAAACCCCATATGCAGCCCCTATTCTCATTTTTGACTATTCCATCTCCTTCAAAACGTCCTTGTCAGTCAAAGTAGCATATGAGATCAATGGTTTTGGTGGAAGAACGAGGAATCGGGCAAGTTCGCCGGAGAGGAAAAACGATATAGCAAACCACCGTCACCGCCGTCGTCGAACCTCAAACAAGGTCCTCCTCTACCTCTTCTTCTATGGATAAATCTTAGGAATTATTAAGAGAGATATTGGGCTCAAAAGAGCTGGATCGGGTGAGCGTTTCCATGGTTTTTCTGAAATTCATGGTGGTCGGGTTCGCCGGAAACCACCACTTTCGGCAGCCAAACAACCGCCCTGCGATAGCCACCACCTCAACGGAAGTAGTGGTAGCGGTGGCTGGCCAGGGAAGTGGCCGGGTGGCCGGCAATGGGCGATGGAAAGCTACAGGTATTTTAGGGTGTTTTTACGGGTTCTGTTTGGAAGAGACATGGGTTTTGCAGATTTTGACAGAGTTGACCCCACGGCCGTGCTACCATTGTCACCAGCCGAGGCACACA
The DNA here is from genome assembly GCA_039513925.1 of Platanthera zijinensis. Classification (NCBI taxonomy): domain Eukaryota; kingdom Viridiplantae; phylum Streptophyta; class Magnoliopsida; order Asparagales; family Orchidaceae; genus Platanthera; species Platanthera zijinensis. The sequence goes on from CM077092.1 coordinate 13,698,404, forward strand.
CGGGTCAAATGCCCCATGATGGGTGGGCTCCCACCAGCTCAACGGCCAGGAGGCCGAAGACGTAGACGCAGGCGTGGATTACGAGGCGGTGACTGCAGGCCGAAAAGGAAGAAGCACCCAGAGGTGCAGCACCAGCAGAGTACGGAGTCGGTGGAGATGGACCAGTCTAGCTTGGGTGCTCTCGGTTCAGTGACAGTTACGGTGATGCTTAGTTTTAGTTTTGCTTCCGCGAGTGATTTGTAGTGAGGATTACATGTATTGGGCATAAGTCCGCTTTTCCTATTTTACCTTACCATTTACTTTAGATGGTTATGTTATGGACTATATGATGTTGTGATTTCCTCTTTATTTGAAATTGTGGCCTTGGACACTTATGTCCAAATTACTACTTTTTTAGTCGATGGTGATTAAGATGGCCGACAGAATCAACATTTTGTGGTGTCAACCACCCCAGAGGATGGTGTCACCGCAAAACGGCAGTTCTGGGCCTAAGACCCCGGTGGTTGTTGCATCAAAAAAAAATGGGGTCTTACAGGAGGAGCCTCGAGGGCAGGGGCAGCATCAAGCATGGGGGCCCGGGAGCCGAACAACCGGTTGGGTTGGAGGCCTCAAGAGGGTCGCCCTCAGGGACAAGGAGGAGGCTTTCAGGGAAGAGATAACTTTCGCGAGCCTAGGAGGTTTGAGAAGCCGGCGTGGAGGTAGGGGTAGAGGGGTCACTTCCTGCCGCAGCAAGAGTCAATGGAGGTCGGTTGAGGTAGAGGAGGAAGGAGATGAGTTCAGGAAGGAGGCTGAAGAAGAAGAGGAGGAGAAGGAAGAGGGGGCAGGGTGGCGTTGCCTTTCCGTGACATCCACCAGGAGAAGGGTCACACAATGGCCACCTGCCCAAAGTTCTTGGAAATGAGAGAGGCCAGGGGGCTAGGGAGGCAGGATCCGCCAATAAGGATCGTGGAGGTGCAGTAGGGAGACGGGAAAGACAGGTGAGAGGACCGGGCAGACGTAGGAACCCGGGGAGGGATCAGGGTGATCAATGGAGGAGTTAGGATTGAGGCAACTCGCAAGGGGAGCCTTCAAACCATGTTCCGAAGGGGGGGTCACCTCGACCTCCCAGGCTCCCCCTCCGGAGGAAAAAATTTACTTTTTCATCAGCAGATATGCCAGACTTCGAAGACACGTTTTGTGATGCTTTGGTAATCCAGACGGCGGTGGAGAACTTCACGGTATTTAGGATCCTGGTCGACAACGGGAGCTCCGTGAATGTGATATTCAAAAAGGCCTTCGACGAGATGAAGGTCGAGGCCAAGAGGGTCTTAGATTCGGACGAGCCATTGTTTGGATTTTCAGGAGAGTGGAAGGAGGTAGAAGGAGGAGTAGGGCTGCATGTGAAGTTGGGGGCGTGTCACAGAACTATAGGTTTGTGATAGTGGATGCCCCAAGTAGTTACAACGCCATCTTTGGGCGCCCCCTCATCAGCGCCTTTCGCTGCGTCCCCTCCTCGTTCCATCAGTGCCTCAAGTTCAACAATGGAGGGGTGCATGTAAGGATCAGGGGGGACCTGAAGGTGGCGAGGCAATGCTACGTGACAACGGTCAACACTATATCTTGGATGGCAGAGGCGGAAGAGCTGGAGAGGGAGATAGCGGAGCAGGAAGAGGTTGTCGGAGAGGAGGTGAGCCTAGAGGAGGAGATCGGGGATATGGTGGAGGAGTAGAGAGAAGTTGTGCAGGAGGTCTAGAGGGACGAAGGGTCGGAGCAGCAAGAGGGTCGGCAGGAGGAAGGAGTAGAGGAAGGGAGAGGAGGAGAAGGAGTTGAGAAGGAGGCCCTGAGGGGCGTGGAGGTCGAGCAGCAGCATGAGAGCCTAGGGGAGGCAATGGAAGTGGAGGAGGCAGGAGGGGAGGAAGAGTTTGGGCAGGAAGAGGAGGCGAGGGCCGGCTGTTAGCAGTCATGGCTGGAATCGGTTGAGGAGGTGGTGGAGATGGAAGTCTTCACCAACGCCGGCCAGGTGCAAGTGCGGATCAGTGGGGGCTTAGGTCCCGAGGACCAGGAGCGGATGCGGGCTTGCATCCAGAGCAACATTGACATCTTTGATTGGAGCTCGGCGGACATGTCAGACATCGATGTGGATGTAGCCTGCCACCACCTGAACCTGGACCCTCGGACGCGCCCCATCCGCCAGAAGATGAGGACCATCGCTACCAAGCTAGAGGAGCCCATCCGCGAGGAGGTCAAGAAGCTTCTAGAGGCCGGCTTCATCTCAGAGATCCAGTATCCGAGCTGGATCTCAAATGTGGTAATGGTAAAGAAGGGGAAGGAAAATGGCGCATGTGTATTGAATTTTCCTTATTAAATAAATCATGCCCCAAGAATTGGTACCCCCTGCCTCGGATCGACACGCTGGTTGATTCAGGTGTTGGTTTTTCTATTATGAGTTTTTAGATGCTTTTTCAGGTTATCACCAGATTCGAATGCACCCTCCTGATGTCAAGGATGTCTCCTTCATCACGAGAGAGGGATGTTTCAACTATAAGACGATGCCCTTTGGTTTGAAGAACGCAGGGGCTATATACAAACGCATGATGGATCGAGTCTTCCAGGGTCAAAGGGGGAGGAACCTAGAGGTCTATGTTAACGATTTGATGGTCAAGAGCAAGTGTATGGACTCGCACCTGCGGGACCTGGAGGAGATGTTCGCCACCCTACGAAAGTTCAAGATGAGGCTGAACCCCTTGAAGTGTGTCTTCGGGGCGAGCCGTAGGAAGTTCCTTGGACATCTTCTAACCTCGGCAGGGGTAGCGCCTAACCTAGATAAGGTGAAGACCATCCTAGAGCTGGAGTCACCACGCAACACTAAGGAGGTCCAGCGCTTGATAGGCAAACTGGACGGGCTAAGCAGGTTCCTCTCCAGGTTGGGAGAAAAATGTTCATCGTTCTTCAAGGTGATGCGGGGTAATCAAAAATTTGAGTGGACCACTGATGGGCTAAAACCCGAACAGGCAAGCGTACCTATCGAATTGTAGTACCAAGGTCGTATTTAAACACGGGGTTGTCAATTACTGCTACTCACGCTTGAACTATTATCCTACCGGAAAATAGTTGGATTTTGAGAATTTTTTTAAAGTAAAATAAAAGATAATTTGCGAGACGAAAAACTTATATAAAAAAGGCTAGCATTCGATCATTGATTCACCATGAAATGAAACGAGAGAGAGAAAAGGTATAGTTTTAAATTTGCAAATCATACTCGGCCGTGACGGATCCGAAAATCACTACAAGAAAAACTTAAATTAGCAAGGAGTTAAATTCCTTGCTAATTCAATAAAATCCTTGCTAATTTTAATTAGCAAGGAATTTAGCAACAAATTTTTTTTCTAGCTAATATAGGCCTAGCTAATTTTAGGAAGGAAAAATTTCGTTTGTATTTTGCAAGACATTTTTAGCAAGGTAATTTATCCCTTCTAATTAGCAAGGTATTTCATTTGTGACTAGTTTTTATAGTTTTTTTTTAATTTTTTATGTTAAATTAAAAAATTTGAATATATAATAAAAAATAAAATTTTGAGCTAGAGAGGGCTCGAACCAAAAACCTTGCTTTAATAACTCATAATATTTATCCAACTCCACCAATTCAATTTTATGTTATATCTAAACGGTATTATATTTATATATACATATTTAAATATTTGTAAATATATATATTTCTGTATATAATTTATATATATATTTATATATTTCGTATATTATATATATATATATATATATATATTTGTATATATTATATATATATATATATATATATATATATATATTTGTATATATTATATATATATACTTCTGCATTTAATTTTTGTATATATTATATACATATATGTATATATTTATATATTTATGTATATATTATATACATATTTATATATTTTTGTATATATATAATATTTATATATTTATTTATTTCTCGTTGAAGCAGAGCGGAGAGATCGCGCGGGAGAGTGACGAGCTCGACGGGGCCAGAAATCGTGCAGGAGAGTGACGATTAGAATGGGGTAGCAAAAGATTCTTTATTTTTTAAAAAAACTTACAAATACATTTTTTATTAAAAGTGAGAAAAAAATATTTGGAGAGAGTTAATCTTTACTTTCATAAATATTTTAATCTAAAATAGTTAATATGAAAATTTTGAAAGGAAATATTTCGTTTCTATTTAGCAACAAGTATTTTGCAACAAAATAATTCATTGCTAATTTTGCAACGAAAATTTTCGTTGCTATTTTTGTAGGTAAAAACAAATATTACATACCTAGCTAAATTCGATGCTAATTAGCAACAAATTTTTAGCCTTTCTAATTTTTGTTGCTAAATGGTGTTTTTCTTGTAGTGAATGAGACAAAATCTCGCTAGAGCATTAAGTCTCCTAACTTATAGACTGTTTGATCGAAATCTCTTTACAAACTAAAGAAGCCTAAAGTTGCATTATCGAAGTGATCCGCACTATTGGATGTGACTCCAATCCGGAAGATTTACGTCGTCCTATCTCTAGGGTTGCGTTCAACTCCTTCCTTATTTGAGTGATCTTTCAAATCATGAGTCTCTCGACTACTATGAAATGAGAACAAGGCCTACTATCGTATATCGGAAATACGGAGTCGACGAATTAATATTCAAAGAAAGACCGAGTAGAATTAAGCAAAAATAAAACTATGAAATAAAAATAATTCTCATCTCAAATCATGGATCCTCATGATCAAATGCTAAAAGAAAATTAGCTACGCATGATAGAAAAGAAAATGACAATAATAAGAGAAGAAGATTTCATATTTCTTTTACTAAAAGGAAAGGAAGTACACAATAATGAAAAAACAAAATGATATTACTTAGAACAAAATGAGATTACAAAAAAAAAACAAGGAAACTAGAAATGAAAATTACAATGAAACTCTCTTGATTTGTACTCTCCAAAGCTCTCTCCAAAAGCCAAACTTTCAATCCAACCTCTCAATCCAACTCCAAAAACTAACCTCTCCAAAGCATGGGACATGGGTTCCTTTTATAGGAGAGGAGGGAAGCTTCTAGATTAGGGGAAGACCAAGGGGTGGCCGGCCACCTCATGGGGATGATTCATGCATGGTATTAAATGGAGGGGAGAGAGAATGTATGGATGCATTGTATGAAATAAATGAAAATGAAATGGAAAATATAAAATAAAGAGAGGGGGAATGAATGGAAATGTGGAGGGGAAGGTGCATGCATGCATGTGTTAAATTAATGAGGAGGGAGAGGGAATATATGAGGTGGCCGACCACATGCATGAAGGAGGCTTTGTTGGGCTTCAATGGGCTCGGGTAGAGGCTAGGATTGCATCATGGGCTGCTCCATGAAGAGGGGGCTCGGATTGCACTTGATGCGGGCTGGCCGAGCATGAGGGCTGCACCATGTGGAGGCTCGGGTTGCATGGATTGAGGCTTGTGGGCTGCTCCAAAAGGTGGCCGACTGCTCTTGAATTAAAGGGGATGCATGGTGGTTGAACAAGGCTCGAGTATAGGCTAGGTGGGCAGCTCCAAAAGGCCGGGCTCCTACAAGAAAAAAATAAAACAAAACATTAGTTAATTCATGATATAAAATTAAATAAACTAAGCATAACATTAATCATTATATCATATTAGTTAAGTAAACCAAACTAATACAAAGATAATAATAATAAAACATAACATAAACATAACATAAAATAAAACAAAACATAAGTTTATAAAAACAACAATAACAAAAACATAACATAAAATACAACCAAAAATAAAATTATAGATTTATAAAAAAATATAAAACAACAACATTCAAGCATACAAAAACATAAAATTATAATAATACTTTGGAAATATGCTACTAAATTACCCCTAAAAAGGATGACTAAAACTAGTCATCAAACTCCCCCATGCTTAGACATTTGCTTGCCCTCAAGCAATTAGAAATAAAAACTAGGGAAAACAAAAAGAAAGCAAGAGATATATATTTTTAAGTTCCATAGTTAAGAAAAACAAAACATGAAAAATTAAACTATCTTAATATTCATGTTATCAACTAATGGGGTGAGAAGTGCACAATAGAAAATTTGAAAGTGGAACCCTAAAAATCTCATTAAAACATAAGAAAAGTCTACTCATTTCTAAATCTTAAAAACAAGGCATCCAAAATAAATGAAAATAAGGAAAACAAAAGTAGAGGTTCTAAGTAGACGGCGCATTAACAAACTACTAGGTTGCTAGATAAACATTAACCCTAAAACACTCCAAGATAACCTCCAAAGAAATCCATCAATGATGGTGGTCATAGGCTTGTACGTTCACACTTTCTCCACTACGCGAATTTACGTTCTAAGATCATTAGGACTTCTAATAGGCGTTAAGACTTGGCTTAGGTAAATGATTAGGAAGTGGAATCAAAGATAAACATGAAGGTTTTAAGCACTAAACCAAGGTGAGCTCAAAAATAAACAAAGCATAATCAAAATAAGAAATAACAAGTATGTCATTTCTCCAATATTAAACTACAAAACAAGGCCATGAAAATTTTCTTTTATAAACTTGGCCAAACATAAACTTTTTGCATTCATTTTTTTTGATTTTGTTTTTTCATTTTTTTTTCAATTTTTAATAACATTTTGATAAGAAAGCTCCAAAAATAAGCTTGAGAATTTCCTATTCATTTCAAAAATAATACCCCTCCCACAAAATAATTTTTTGTAAGCTCAAGGTTATAGTGTAAAAATAGGAAAGATATTTGGCTTTGATGAACATAATGAAATAAAAGGTGGAGCTAAAAACAAAGAAAATAAGGAAAAGGCCCAAAATGTTTTGCAAGGATTTTGTTTTTGGTGGGCAAGAAAAGCTCAAACTAATCAAATGGTGGCCTAAATCATTTCTAAAGAACGTAAAAATGATGCAAATGCTTCGAGAGTAGCTTGGTACAAGTTCTAGACACCAAGAAAGACTACCCCGCAAATGGAAAAGAACTAATGATACCTAGCAACCATTCGTAAGCAACTAACCGAATAAAAAGACATAACTACACATTGCTAGCTTATAACGTAAAAACCGGATGCTTATATTTAAGAAAAAGAAACTAGTAGAACTAAACTATGCTAAAATGATAAGTTTAGAAAACATTTTCAAAGTAATCTATATAGAACTACAAAAACCGCACGGGCCTACAAATCACTAGAAGAAACATAAAAAATAAAGATATAAATAATTTTAGGTTTTGTTTTTCAAATCGATTTTGGCTCATTTTTTTTATTTTTTTTTGTTTTTCTAATTTTTTTTGGGTTTTATATTTTTATATTTTTTTTGGATTTTGATGAAGCTAACATAAAATACTAATTTGAAAACGCATTTTTTTTTCTTTTTGAAAGAAGAAAGACAGAAAGAAAGACCAAAAGAAACTAGATCCCCCCCATGCTTAAATTCTTCATTGCCCTCAATGAAGAAAACAGAAAGAAAAAGAGAAGGGGACTGAGAAGAAGAGAAAAAGAAAAATGAAGAAAATAAATAAATAAAAACAGGACTTCCCCGGGTTCGTGAGATGAAGGCGGATGTCGCTCCCCCATGCTTGCTCTTTAGTACGCTTGATCGTCAGCAGGTTTGACTTGATCCATCCTGATATCAGCAGCGGCAGAGCGACGACCACAATCATGGACTTGATTGGCCTCCGGTAGGAAGAGCAAAATAAAAGAAAAAAATAGAGAGTCCGTGGGCAGATGCCCGATAATGTTCTTTATTACAATAGTCCAAAGTCTGAATAAAAGAGTTTCATAATAATAATAATAATAATGTCCATAATAAAATAATCATCTAAGAGTCCAAAAGAAGATTCTCCTTTGCAGGAGTCACAGAATCATTAGAAAAATAGAGTTTAAGTCTATGACCATTAACTTTAAAGTCCCCATTATCGGGGTGCGAAAGTAACACAGTGCCATAAGGAAAAACATCCTTGACCGTAAACGGTCCAGACAATCTAGATTTAAGTTTTCCAGGGAAGAGACGTAAACGTGAATTAAAAAGAAGAACCTGATCGCCTGGTTTAAACGTTTTAGGATGGCGCAGGTTCTTATCGTGATACAATTTCGTGCGTTCTTTATAAATTTTATTATTTTCATATGCGTACGCTCGCCACTCGTCAAGCTCATTTAGTTGGTTTTTGCGATGCTCGCTGACCGAGTGCGGATCGAAATTAAAAAATTTTAACGCCCAATACGCACGGTGTTCTTCTTCTACCGAAAGATGACACGATTTTCCATAGACTAATCGGAAAGGAGTACAACCGATGGCGGTCTTGTACGCTGTCCGATAGGCCCAAAGAGCATCGTCTAATTTTAATGACCAATCCTTACGAGAAGTAGAAACGGTTTTTTCCAAAATTCTTTTAAGTTCTCGATTGACTACCTCGACCTGACCGTTAGTTTGGGGGTGATAAGCGGTTGATAATTTATGCGTAACGCCATATTTAATTAAAGCTTTTGCGAGTTGAGCGTTGAAAAAAATGACTGCCCCTATCACTAACGATCGCGCGAGGAAAACCAAAACGAGAAAATAATTTTTTAAGAAAATTAACAACAACGCGAGCATCATTATTTGGTAAAGCTTGGGCCTCCGCCCACTTGGAAACGTAATCAACGACTGCGACTAAAATATATTTATTACCTAAGCTCGAGGGGAATGAGCCGACGAAGTCTATGCCCCATAAATCAAAAACTTCACATTCGAGAAAATAGTTTTGTTCCATTTCATTTTTATTAGAGAGATTTCCAGTCCGCTAGCATCGATCGCATCCGCCCACAAAGATTTGTGCATCTTTAAATATGCTTGGCCAATAAAAGCCAGCACTAAGTACTTTGTTTGCGGTGCGGTTTGCTTGAAAGTGCCCGCCAGTCGGACCTTCATGAACATGTTTTAAGATTTGATGACCCTCTTCCCGGGAAACACATCTCCTTACCACCTGATCCGCACAAATGCGAAATAGAAATGGGTCTTCCCAAAAATAATACTTCAACTCAGAAAAGAATTTCTTCCTTTGGTGAGTTGAATATTCTTTTGGAAGGACCCGGGCCACAAGATAATTGGCCAGATCGGCAAACCAGGGGGTAGAAGAAGAAGAAATATTTAAAAGACGCTCATCCGGAAAAGAGTCATTAATAAAAGTTTCATTTAAAATATCAAGATTGGGATTTTCAAGACGAGAGAGATGATCAGCTGCTAAGTTTTCCGCTCCTTTCTTATCCCGAATCTCCAAGTCGAATTCTTGAAGTAAGAAGATCCAACGGATAAGACGCGGCTTGGCATCCGGTTTAGAAAGGAGGTACTTCAAAGCGGAATGATCCGTGAAAACAATAACTTTAGAAAGAGTAACATACGGTCGGAATTTATCAAAAGCAAAAATAACTGCTAAGAGTTCTTTCTCCATTGTGGTGTAATTTTCTTGAGCAGAAGTTAGAGTTTTACTAGCGTAGAAAATCGGATGAAAGTTCTTAGCAATTCGTTGACCTAGAACCGCACCTACCGCATGATTACTCGCATCGCAATTTATTTCGAATGGTAAATCCCAAACTGGGGCGATCATAATAAGAGCATTTATAAGTTTTGATTTTATTAATTCAAAGGCCTCGATACAAGATTCATCAAAAACAAAAGGAGTGTCTTTTTCGAGCAGGTGGGTGAGAGGCTTAGTTATTTTTGAAAAGTCTTTAATAAATCTACGATAAAAACCCGCATGCCCTAAAAAACTTCTAAATGCTTTAACAGTTGTAGGTGGCGGTAACTTTTCAATTATTTCAATTTTCGCCTTGTCCACTTCAATTCCCTTAGCGGAAATTTTGTGGCCAAGGACTAAACCTTCACATACCATAAAGTGACACTTCTCCCAATTTAGAACTAGATTTGTCTCCTCGCAGCGTTTTAAAACTTTTCCTAAATTATTTAAGCATAGTTCAAATGAGTCGCCAAAAACGGAAAAGTCGTCCATAAAAACTTCCATAATATTTTCTACATATTTATCGAAGATGGCTAGCATACACCGCTGAAAGGTAGCTGGTGCGTTGCATAGCCCAAAAGGCATCCTACGGTAGGCAAAAGTTCCAAAGGGGCAAGTGAATGTTGTCTTCTCTTGGTCTTCGGGTGCAATAGGGATTTGAAAGTATCCCGAAAGACCGTCGAGAAAACAATAAAAACTATGCCCGGATAAGCGTTCTAGAATTTGATCGATAAAGGGGAGGGGGAAGTGATCTTTACGAGTGGCATCATTTAATTTACGGTAGTCGATGCACATCCTCCATCCCGTTACCGTCCTAGTCGGAATTAGATCGTTATTTTCATTAGTTATTACCGTGACTCCACCCTTTTTAGGAACTACCTGGACCGGACTTACCCACTGACTATCGGAAATGGGATAAATGATCCCCGCATCTAATAACTTAAGAACCTCACCCTTCACAACCTCTTTCATGTTGGGATTAAGACGACGTTGAGGTTGGACTACACCCTTAGAATTATTTTCAAAAAATATCTTGTGGGTGCAGAAGGAGGGGCTTATGCCAGGAATATCAGAAATTTGCCACGCTATAGCTCGGCGATGCTTTTGTAGTAGTTCGATCAATTGATCGTTTTCAGATTGAGAAAGCAAAGCCGAGATTATAACGGGCAATTTAGAGTCTTTTGCAAGAAAGGCATATTTGAGATGGTCAGGAAGTGGTTTTAAATCAAGATAGGGTGGTTCATCATAAGAGTTTTTTAAATTTTTTTCTTTTTCAAAAATGATATTTTCATACTTTTTTCTACCAAAGACGGAATTATTTTCAAAATTTTCTTGTATTGACATCACCGTGTTTTCAAAATCATTTGAAGAAATTTCAGAAAAAGAACAGGAAAATTCATTAGAAGAAATGTTAGAAAGGGAAAGGGAAGATTCTTCATCTAAAACATCAAGAAAGAAGCATGAGTCATCATTTTTTAAAGAGTTTTTCATGGATTGATTAATAGAAAATGTGACCTCATCATCTCCCACACGCAAAAACAACTTTCCGTTACTAACATCGATAACTGCTCGAGAGGTGGCTAGGAATGGTCGGCCAAGGATAAGAGGGACCTCGACGTCCTCTTCAATATCAAGAATGACAAAATCCACCGGGAAGATGAATTTGTCGACCTTTACTAGCACGTCTTCAACGATACCCAATGGATATTTAATGGACCTATCAGCTAATTGGATACTCATTCTTGTAGGGCTGAGAGTGCCCAAACCTAGCTTTTTAAATAAAGAAAAAGGCATCAAATTGATGCTCGCTCCTAGATCTGCTAACGCATGTTTAACAAATAAATCACCAAAGACGCAAGGAATGTAAAAACTACCCGGATCATTTATCTTTTTAGGAAGATTAGAGTTTTTAACGACCGCCGAGCATTCTTCATTTAATGTTACATGTGATAAATTTTCCAATTTCGTCTTGTTTGTTAACAGATCCTTAAGGTACTTCGCATACATAGGCATTTGACTAATCGCTTCATGAAATGACAAATTAATGTGAATTTGTTTGAACATTTCAAGGAAGCGTTTGTACTGATCGTCTAGTTTTTCCTTCCTAAGTCGAGCCGGATAAGGGGCTGGCGGAAATTCCTTTAGAACAACTGGAGCTTCATTTTGAAAACCATCTGTTTCTTTTTGAGAATCAGAAATAATAGAGATATCTTTTTCTTTTTCAAACGTAGATTTGTCATTTTCAAGATTTAAGTTATCACTTTCCGTGGGGGTAAAAACAGGAGGGACAATCACCCTTGGCTCTTCCCTTGTGGTGGGCTCGTTAACAACCTTACTGCTCCGAAGGGAAATCGCATTTGCATGTTCCCTTGGGTTAGGCTCAGTGTTCGAGGGAAGAGTTCCAGGTGGTCTCTCATAAAAAGCCTTGGCGAGTTGGCTGACCTGATTTTCTAAGTTTTTCATTGATCCCGTTAAGTTTCTAATAGTAGCATCGTTCGAGCTTATATACTTAGCGAGGATCTCTTCCAAAGGGGAAGGTTTTTGAAAATTTTGTTGTTGTGGTGGTGGTGTAAAATCGTGCGGTGGGCGTACAACATTAGCGTTATTACTCCACGAGAAATTAGGATGGTTACGCCATCCAGGGTGATAAGAATTAGAAGAAGAATTAAAACCAGGAGGAGAAGAAAAATTCGAAAAAGCAGAAAAATTGTTCGCAGAAATATTTTGAGCAGGCCTGGGTATGTTCCCCAGATAATCCACCTGCTCGGCAGCAGCAGCATTTTCATATACCTTAGCGGCGGAGGGAGCAGTCATCTCCGAGATCTTCTTGTTGAGCATTTCCACTTGCAGCGCCAGTTGCGTCACCGAATCCACTTCATATATACCTGCAGGTTTAGATGGGCGAGTCCTAGATGAATTCCACTGATAGGTGTTCATCGTCATGTCCTCGATAAGCTCAAGAGCGGCTTCCGGAGTTTTGCGGTCTAAAGAACCAGCGGAAGCGGCATCTATCATCTACTTAGTTTCTTGGTTTAGCCCATTATAGAATGTCTGGACCTGCAACCATACAGGCAGAGCATGGTGTGGGCATCTTCTCAAAAGTTCTTTGAACCTCTCCCAAGTGTCATAGAGAGTCTCAGAATCAATTTGAGAGTATGAAGTTATATCATTTCGCAGCTTAGCAGTTTTAGCAGGGGGGAAATAACGAGAAAGAAATTTTTCAGTTAAAATGTTCCAAGTAGTGATTGATCCTCTTGGAAGAGAACTCAACCACTGTTTGCCTTTGATTCTTAGGGAGAAGGGGAAGAGTCTTAGCCTTATCGCATCGTCTGAGACACCATTGATTTTAAAGGTGTCAAAGATTTCAAGAAAATTGGCAATAGGCAAGTTCGGATCTTCATCTTGTAATCCGTCGAACTGTACATATTGCTACACCATTTGTATGATGCTAGGCTTAAGCTCAAAGTTATTGTTCACAATCGCAGGTCGAACAATACTTGTCTCTGTCCCTTCCAAGTTTGGTCGAGCATAATCGGACATGGTCCTTTGCTGAGCCAATCCTGAGTTAGGGTCCCCCATTTCAGAATTGAAATTGCAATCCCCGTAGGAATCCTCAACCGCTGTTTGAGAAGTGGCAGCCCCGAATCGTAGTTGTCTCCGAAAGGAGCGTTCGAATTCCGGGTCCAAATCAACAAGTAGCGACGGATTCGCTCGGGTCATGCACTAGTGCAGAAAACGAGGGAAAATGAAAATGAAAGCTTAAAAAAGAAAGAAAAAGAGAAGAAAGGATTTTTTTTTTAAATAGATTTTTTTTACGGCTTGGCTCTCGAACTTCCCGAGGACTACCCGGTGAAGGGTTCGCCCGGTACTAGGTAAAATGGTGGCGCTTAAAGCCCCTTACCCTTTTCGAGAGATTTTAGGTGGGGTAGAAATTAAAATGAGGTGGGTTGATTATAAATATTTAAATATATAGATTTTTTTTTTGTAGAAGTAATAGCGCAAGCGTTTTCAAAATATTGACGAGAAAACTCCCCGACAACGGCGCCAAAAACTTGATGGGCTAAAACCCGAACAGGCAAGCGTACCTGTCGAATTATAGTACCAAGGTCGTATTTAAACACGGGGTTATCATTTACTGCTACTCACGCTTGAACTATTATCTTACCGGAAAATAGTTGGATTTTAAGAATTTTTTTAAAGTAAAATAAAAGATAATTTGCGAGATGAAAAACTTATATAAAAAAGGCTAGCATTCGATCATTGATTCACCATGAAATGAAACGAGAGAGAGAAAAGGTATAGTTTTAAATTTGCAAATCATACTCGGCCGTGACGGATCCAAAAATAAGACAAAATCTCGCTAGAGCATTAAGTCTCCTAACTTATAGACTCTTTGATCGAAATCTCTTTACAAACCAAAGAAGCCTAAAGTTGCATTATCGAAGTGATCCGCACTATTGGATTTGACTCCAATCCGGAAGATTTACGTCGTCCTATCTCTAGGGTTGCGTTCAACTCCTTCCTTATTTGAGTGATCTTTCAAATCATGAGTCTCTCGACTATTATGAAATGAGAACAAGGACTACTACCGTATACCGGAAATACGGAGTCGACGAATTAATATTCAAAGAAGGACCGAGTAGAATTAAGGAAAAATAAAACTATGAAATAAAAATAATTCTCATCTCAAATCATGGATCCTCATGATCAAATGCTAAAAGAAAATTAGCTACGCATGATAGAAAAGAAAACGACAATAATAAGAGAAGAAGATTTCATATTTCTTTTACTAAAAGGAAAGGAAGTACACAATAATGAAAAAACAAAATGCTATTACTTAGAACAAAATGAGATTACAAAAAAAAACAAGGAAACTAGAAATGAAAATTACAATGAAACTCTCTTGATTTGTACTCTCCAAAGCTCTCTCCAAAAGCCAAACTTTCAATCCAACCTCTCAATCCAACTCCAAAAACTAACCTCTCCAAAGCATGGGACATGGGTTCCTTTTATAGGAGAGGAGAGACGCTTCTAGATTAGGGGGAGACCAAGGGGTGGCCGGCCACCTCATGGGGATGATTCATGCATGGTATTAAATGGAGGGGAGAGAGAATGTATGGATGCATTGTATGAAATAAATGAAAATGAAATGGAAAATATAAAAAAAAAGAGGGGGAATGAATGGAAATGTGGAGGGGAAGGTGCATGCATGCATGTGTTAAATTAATGAGGAGGGAGAGGGAATATATGAGGTGGCCGGCCACATGCATGAAGGAGGCTTTGTTGGGCTTCAATGGGCTCGGGTAGAGGCTAGGATTGCATCATGGGCTGCTCCATGAAGAGGGGGCTCAGATTGCACTTGATGTGGGCTGGCCGAGCATGAGGGCTGCACCATGTGGAGGCTCGGGTTGCATGGATTGAGGCTTGTGGGCTGCTCCAAAAGGTGGCCGACTACTCTTGAATTAAAGGGGCTGCATGGTGGTTGAACAAGGCTTGGGTATAGGCTAGGTGGGCAGCTCCAAAAGGCCGGGCTCCTACAAGAAAAAAATAAAACAAAACATTAGTTAATTCATGATATAAAATTAAATAAACTAAGCATAACATTAATCATTATATCATATTAGTTAAGTAAACCAAACTAATACAAAGATAATAATAATAAAACATAACATAAAATAAAACAAAACATAAGTTTATAAAAACAACAATAACAAAAACATAACATAAAATACAACCAAAAATAAAATTATAGATTTATATAAAAATATAAAACAACAACATTCAAGCATACAAAAACATAAAATTATAATAATACTTTGGAAATAGGCTACTAAATTACCCCCAAAAAGGATGACTAAAACTAGTCATCAACCACCGAATGTGAAGAGGCTTTTAAATCGCTGAAGAGGCAGCTCTCCCAGGCTCCGCTACTTCAAAGGCTAAAGGAGGGGGAGGATCTAACTTTATACCTCGGAGTAGGAGAAAAAGTCGTGAACTCTGTCCTGGTTAGAGAAGAGGGGAAGTAGCAATTGCCAATCTATTATGTTAGCAGGACCCTGAAAAAGTCGGAGCTCCGCTATCCCATTTTGGAAAAGTTGGCATATGATTTGATCGTTTCAGCCAAAAAGCTTCGGTCGTACTTCCAAGCCCATTCGATCAAGGTGGTGACAGACCATCCCCTCCGCAAGATTTTTGAAGGAGTTGTGCACTCAGGACGGTTAGCCAAGTGGTCCATTGAACTGAGCGAGTTCGACATCTCGTTTGTGCCAAGGCTCTCCATCAATGCGCAAGTAGTGGCTGACTTCTTGGCCGACTATGTTGTTGAGATCGGGGCCAAGGAGCCACGGTCGCTGGGGGCATGGAAGATGGTGGTTGACGGGGCCTCGGGAAAGCATTCCCTCGGGAGAGGAGTGGTGTTGATAAGCCCTCAGGGGGTCACTATAAAACAAGCGGTGGTCTTGCACTTCCCGGTGACTAATAACCAAGCGGAGTACGAGGCTGTGATAGTCGGCCTTCATTTGGCAAAGGAGCTTGAGATCCAGGATGTGGAGGCTTTTACGGACTCATTGGTGGTAGCATCACAGATCCGAGGAGAATTCAAAACTCGAGAGCCTACCCTTGCAAAGTATTTGTCTAAGGTAAGGATGATCATCGGAGGGTTCCGGTCGTTCTCAATCCAACACATTCCCAGGGAAGAGAGTGTAGCAGCCGATCGGCTGGCTAAGTTTGGACCTCGGGGGAGGAATCCTGACCGAGCTATTTCGACTGGCAATCGAGGAAGGGGAGTTGATGGAGGTGGATCGGCGACCCTCGTGGGTGGACCCATTAGTAACCTTTCTGACCACTGCGAGCTTCCAGAAGGGACTAAGGAGGCTAAAAGATTTAGGCACAAGGCAGCCCATTACCTAATGTTGTAAGGAGGGTTGCATCGGAAGATGTTGTCGGGGCTCCTGGCGAGGTGTGTGATCGAGGAAGAGATCCCGAGGATCCTGGAGGAAGTGCATTCAGGTGAGTGCGACAGTCACTCGGGGGGGAAGGACGTTGGAAGCAAGGGTGGTAAGGTAAGGGTATTTCTGGCAGACCCAGAGGAAGGATGCGGCTGAGTTTGTGAGGAGGTGCCGAAAGTGTCAGTTGTACGCCCCCCTCCAGCTCTTGCCCGCTCAAAGGCTCCGAAGCATCACGACACCATGGCCTTTCGCCATCTAGGGGATGGATCTAGTCGGGCCTTTCCCTCCAGCTAGTGGGAAGAGAAGGTATCTTCTAGTCATGATTGACTACTTTTCAAAGTGGTTAGAGGTCAAGGCGCTGGCCAAGGTCACCTCACAAGTCATCAAAAATTTCGTGTGGGAAGAGATAATATACAGGCACGGGTTGCCCCAGGCAATAGTGATAGACAATGGCCCCTAGTTTGCCAGCAAAGAGTTCATCAGCTTCTGCACCCAACTGGGGATATACCTTAGGTTTTCCTCCATCCACCATCCCAGGAGCAACGGCTAGGTGGAGGCGGCAAACAAGATCATTGTGAACTTACTCAAGAAGAAGGTGCAGAACTTGAGGGGGAATTGGGTGGAACAGCTCCCCTCAGTTCTATGGGCCTTGCGAACAACCCCGAACACGACCACCGGCGAGACCCCCTTCAAACTTTCTCATGGGTGTGAGGCGGTCCTGCCAATAGAGTTCGAGGTTCGGTCCCCGCGGGTAACGGTTGCAGGAGAAGGAGATGAGCTTTGGAGGTTGGAGAATGAGGGGGAGTTGCGCCTCTCATTGGATATGGTGGAAGAGATGTGCGATGTCGCAGCTATTAGGCAGGGGGAAATCAAGCGGCGAATGACAAAGTACTTTAACAAGCACATCAGAATGAAACTGTTCGCAGAAGGAGATCTGGTGTTAAAGAAAGTTGATGATGCGGGAAGATCAGCCCCCATTGGCAAGCTTAACCCAAATTAGGAAGGACCTTACATTGTTGAAAGGGTTCTAAGAACAGTATGTTACCACCTCCAGGACGTGGAGGGGAGATCCATGAGCCACACCTGGAACGGTGATGACTTGAAATGCTTTTACCCATGAGGGGGGAAGGTGAAATTATATATTCAAAGACAAATTATTATATTATATTCACTAACTTGTTGTTTTGGCTTTACCTAGTGTGGAATTCTGATGATAGGATGGTCGGATGTTTGCACTACCCCGAGCCTGGCTCGGCCCCAGATAGACCCGCTGCGTAGGCTCTCACTTGTTGGCAGGTTCGAAGGCTCGCTTGTGGGGGTAAGGTCCCTCGAGTGCTGCTCGGCCCCAGGTAGACTCGCTGCTCAGGCTCGCATTAGTTGGGCAGGGCGGTAGGCACACCTGGGGGGTAAAGGACTTGATCTTAGATGTGTTCTTGGAGATACTTCGGCTTGGATGTTTACAGTACCCCGAGCCTGGCTCGGCCCCAGGTAGACCCGCTGCGTAGGCTCTCACTAGCTGGCAGGTCTGAATGCTCGCCTGTGGGGGTAAGGGACCCTGAGTGCTGCTCAGCCCCGGGTAGACTCGCTGTTGAGGCTCTCATTAGCTGGGCAGGGCGGTAGGCACATCTGGGGGGAAAGGACTTGATCTTGGATGTGTTCTTGGAGATACTTCGGCTCGGATATTTGCACTACCCTGAGCCTGGCTCGGCCATAGATAGACCCACTGCGCAGGCTCTCACTAGCTGGCAGGTTCAAAGGTTCGCCTGTGGGGGTAAGGGACCTCGAGTGCTGCTCGGCCCCGGGTAGACTCGCTGCTCAGGCTCTCATTAGCTGGGCAGGGCGGTAGACACACTTGGGGGAGGGGAGGACTTGATCTTGGATGTGTTCTTGGAGATACTTCGGCTCGAATGTTTGCACTACCCCGAGCCTGGCTCGGGCCCAGGTAGACCCGCTGCGCAGGCTCTCACTAGCTGGCAGGTCTGAAGGCTTGCCTATGGGGATAAGGGACCCCAAGTGCTGCTAGGCCCCGGGTAGACTCGCTGCTTAGGCTCTCATTAGCTGGGCAGGGCGGTAGGCACACCTGGGGGGAAAGGACTTGATCTTAAATGTGTTCTTGGAGATAGTTCGGCTCGGATGTTTGCACAACCCTGAGCCTGGCTCGGCCCCAGGTAGACCTGCTGCGCAGGCTCTCACTAGCTGGTAGGTCCGAAGGCTCGCCTGTGGGGTAAGGGACCCCGAATGCTGCTCAGCCCCGGGTAGACTCGCTGATCAGGCTTTCATTAACTGGGCAGGGCAGTATGCACACCTGGGGGTAAAGGACTTGATCTTGGATGTGTTCTTGGAGATACTTCGGCTCGGATGTTTGCATTACCCCGAGCCTGGCTCGGCCCCAGGTAGACCCGCTGCGCAGGCTCTCACTAGCTGGCAGGTCTGAAGGCTCGCTTGTAAGGGTAAGGGACCCTGAGTGCTGCTCGGCCTTGGGTAGACCCGCTGTTCAGGCTCTCATTAGCTGGGCAGGGCGGTAGGCATACCTGGGGAGAAAGGACTTGATCTTGGAGATACATTGGCTCGGATGTATTCACTACCTCGAGCCTAGCTCGGCCCTAGGTAGACCCACTACGCAAGCTCTCACTAGCTGGTAGGTCCAAAGGATCGCTAGTGGGGGTAAGGGACCCCGAGTGCTGCTCGGCCCTGGGTAGACTCGCTGCTCAAGCTCTCATTAGCTGGGCAGGGCGGTAGGCACACCTGGGGGGAAGGACTTGATCTTGGATGTGTTCTTGGAGATACTTCGGCTCGGATCTTTGCACTACCCTGAGCCTTGCTCGGCCCCAGGTAGACCCGCTGCGCGGGCTCTCATTAGCTGGCAGGTCTGAAGGCTCGCCTGTGGGGGCAAGGGACCCTGAGTGTTGCTCGGCCCCGGGTAGACTCGCTGCCCAGGCTCTCATTAGCTGGGCAGGGCGGTAGGCACACCTGGGGGGAAAGGACTTGGTCTTGGATATGTTCATGGAAGTACTTCGGCTTGAAAGCTTCTGCGCCACCCCGAGTGAGGCTCGTCTCCGGACGGACTCACTGTCCGGACCCTCGGTCAAACAGACAGGACAGGAGACACACCCGGGAGGCAGAGGAAATAATTTGAGAACCTTTTTGAGCAGGAGGGTCTCGGCCAAGAGGTTCTTGGCAAAGAGAGTTCTCGGCAGGAGGGCCTTCGGTGGGAGCCCTCGGCCGGACAACGGGAAGTCCTCGGCAAGGCTCCACTTGATTCACGCACTACAAAGGGGCAGCGACTCTCTTAAGAACCTACAGTAAGCATTTTCGACAAAAGGTTCTCGGCGGAAGGCACTCAGCAAAAACACGCTGGGCCTTGAGCTCTCGGCAGGGTCCCACCTATTAACCTATCACTAAAGGATGCGGCTCTCCTGAGGGGGCCGAAGGCCCCAGCGAAAACGCACTTGAGAAGCATTAGACAACATAAGCTGCTATTATAAGGTTGCTTTTATAAGAAGACAAGAATTAAACCGGTCATATATATATGCATATACCAATGTGTTCACAAAAATTGACTACAAGCGAGAACATCTCGCGCATCCAAAAAGAGCAAAAAAGAAAGGGGCGGCGAAAATCCTTAGCGGGTTTCCCCGGATTCCCCGCTCGAGCTCTCACCAGAGCTCCCACTGGAACTCTCGCCAGAGCTCTCGCCGGATGTCCCGCCAGCCACGACGGGAGATTTCAGGACATCCGAGGGCGGGGAATCGGGTTCTCCCGGAGGCTTGGGGATAGGCTCGAAAAGCCAAGGGAGAAGCCGGCGGGCAACGATGGTTTCGTCGCCCTCATTCAAGCAGCCCACCTCCCGCAACGTCTCTATCGTCAGCCTGGTCATTGCCTAGGCATTGACCTGCAATAGCTTGTCGATATCATACTCTGAGTAGTGGCGGCTCATCAGCCTCTCGTCCAGCGAGGGAAGGGGGGATCACAGCTACAGCCACTTCCGCACGCCGGACAAGGTCCTTCAGCAAGACGTTCTCGCTCTCCAGGTCGACTAGCTTTGTGTGAAGCAACATGCTTTGGGTGGAGTCCTGTTCACAGAGGAGAAGCCCGTCAACACAAAGAAGGGAAAGCAGATTATGAACTAAGGGGAGGGGGAGCGAGAAGCCATGGAAGATTTCGCTTACCTCATCCGCCAGGTGCAGAGATAAAAGCCGCTGGGCACCTGCCAGCTCGACCTTCAGGGCGGCCGCGTTGGCCGCCGCCTCGTCCCTCGACCTATGCATGCCAGCGAAGTTGCGGTTGATGGTAATACTCCAGCTCACACATATGCGCGAGCTCGATCCCACGCATCAATGCCCTGATGGAGTCGAAGGCCAAGAGCCGGGTGGACGATCGGTCGAACGTGTCGGCATCTTCTCGGCTGTAAAGGCTATAGCTCAGCGTGAAGGCGTCGCCGGTGACCTCATCCTGCTACGCCTAGCTGGGAATGAGGGTAGAAATAGAGGCTCGGTTGGCCTCGAGATCCCACTGGAACAGGGGTATCCCTTACGCATCTAATAACTTCTCGCCAAGGCCGAAGTTCTGATGCCCTTTTGGCATCTGCTTGAGCGGGGCCTGGGCGGAAGCCTCGGCGGCCGCCCTCTCATCACTAACCCCGTCGAAGACTGGCAAGCTCTCAACAGGGGCCCTGGAAGCATTCTCTACAGTGGTCATCGCCTCGCCCACTATCAATAGGCTCTCGACGAAGGACCGGCCCTCAGCAGCAGTTCGAGCGGGAGAGTCCGCCACGAATTTGCCCTTTTCTACGGCGGTTGGCTTTGGTATTTTGAGAGCAGAGAGGGGGAAGGCACTTGGCTTTCGCTTCCCAGCACCGCACTTGGAAGGAGGAGCAGGCTCATCTCGACAAGCGAGAGCTGCAGACTTCGCAAGGGCCAGGGGGTCGGTCGCAGCCCTGGGTACGTCGAATGGTTGATTAAGAGGGATTTCTCGCTCTCCTGCGAGATCAACAGTAATTAGTTCTCTGCATCTTAAAGCGTAAAAGCCCATGGTAAAGGCAAGGTCATACCTTTGTCGGGGAGTACGAGTTGAAGGGAGTCTATGTCCCACCTGAGGAACTGGACGTCGAAGTCCTTAGTTCCAAAAAATTTGAGGATGGCGCTCTCGCGCGACCCAAGAGCGGGCGGCTTGTAGGCAGCGTCTTCGTACTGGATGTGTGCGAGAGGAAGGTTGCCGAAGTTGCCAGAGACATAAACGAACTTCTCGCTCCAGTGGTGATTTTTGTTGGCTAGGCCGCAGGTCTTGAGCAGCTGTCCTGAGAAAAATACCACCCCTCCGCTCTTGGCCCGGAATATGAAAAGCTTCCGGATGATGGCTAGGTCGAACTCTATCCGCTCGACTCGCATGTAACAGATGAACACTACCAGGATGGAGACCGAGTTAAGATTGAGTTGTGCGGGAACCACCCCATAGTATCGGAGGGCTTGCCGCATCTCAGGGCAGAGGGGGAGGCGGAAGCCCACCTCAAAATGCTCTAAGGGGACGACGAGCTCCCCCACTTGCGCGAGATTAACCCTGGCATGGTTGCTCGGGTTTCTCGCGGAGAAGCCGGCTGGTATGTAGTTGGAGGTTATCAGCTGAAACTCGTCTAGGGTCAAGCGGCAGGAGGGAAACTTATGCTTAAGAAAAGCTTGCGCGCAGTTGGAGCGGCCTTCACTCTTGACCGGCATCATGACTAAGGGGAAAAGGCGAGAATTGTTGGAAACGAAGCGAGAGAGAGCAAGAGAAAGCGGCGAAAATGAGTGAGGCGGCGAAAATGAGTGAGGTTGAATAGAGGCACAAGAATGGTTAGGAAGAAGGAGACAGAGGTTTCGGATCAGAGAAATAAATGCGGTAGGTGGATCGGCCTATTTATAGAATATCGTGGTAATGATGTTTTCCAAAAAACGATGGGGGTATAATTGCCAAGTCCTGAGGCGTCGGCGCCTCGCTTTCCATTCTGACACGCTTCGATGGCCTAGGCCAGCGGTGAGTAAGTCCCCGTATTAGGGATAAAACAATAACTAGTAGACAGGGATGATGTTCGCGCAAGCACTACTGAAAATAAAGCATAAAACAAGAGCAGATGACAGAGCAAAAATGAAAGAGGGACTCTCGCCGAGCGAGAGCCTCATAATAAAAAATAATAATAATAACAGAGGTTTATTAATTATTGTCCAAATTCCTGAGGTACATCAAGGAAGGGTAGGTTGAGAGATGGAAGAGGTGAGACGTCTTTGATTCAATATTGTTCCCAGCGCCATCATTTTCGGTCCCGCCTTCCTGTCCTTGGAGGAACCCGCGGGTTAAAGTAGGACGTCAGGGCGGTTGATCAGGCACGCTTGGTCCCGAATTCGCGCAACATACCGCCCTGGGGAGGTCTCGACAGTAAGAGTGTCCTGCCGCTCCGTCTCGCCCACGAGGTGTTTGTAGTCCCGCTCGATGACCGCCATGCGCTACTCCACCATCCTGTGAAGGCTCCTCATGGCCGAGGAGTTGGCCTGCTCCCGCCGCGCGAGCTTCGAGAACAGCGCCGCCACCCTTTTTCGCTTTTTCCTGCCATTCCCGACGGCATCCAGGAACTCTTCCATCTCGTCAGAAGAAGGGAAGGGGGAGCTCTCCGCGTCTTCCACTTCCTCTTCATCCTCGCCTCCGTCTTCATCTCCTCCTCATCGGTTTCCACCCATCCTGCAGCATGATGAGAGCCATCAACCGACGGCGGGAGAGAAGGCCCCGGCTCCCCCTAGTTTCCTTCCCATATAGGAGGTGGATCGGCTTTCCCCGCCCCGGGTGGAATGTCTTGCGTGTGGCGATCCCGACCTAGCCGGTAGCAGGGGAGAAGTCGTCTTCCCCCGCGGGGTGGCGAGCCTCCTGCGGAGGTGCGGGGGTCTCAGTTGTCACCCCTCCTGCCGGTGGGGCGGGATCAGCTGTCTGGGTGCCCGGATTGGCGAGTACGATTTCGTTCCCCCGGGTGGCGAGATCTAGACTGGCGGAAGCTGGCGCTGTGGGAGGTTAATTCAACAGTTTGGAACATAGTGATAGGAGTGATAAAATTGGACGAAACATGGGTAAAAGGTTACTTGGAGTTCTCGGAAGATCAGCAGGAAGAGTGACCTCTGGGACCTGGAGTGGATCCCTGGGGAGGAGAGACGCCGATCCTGGGGGCGCTAGCAGGGACCCGACGCCGCCATCTTGAACCGCCTCCTGCGAGAAGTACTGCATATCAATCGTCGATCTTTCTTCCATATCAATTCACAGTTCTCGATAGTCAGCAAATCGCAGGGACATACCTTCTGCGGAGGTGAAGGATTATCCGTGCGGCTTGGGGACGGGGTAGGCAAGCCTCGGTTCTCATTCAAGAGGTCTCGCTTGACCGATTTCGCCCTCTTCTTTTTCTTCTTCTTCAGCTGTGGGGGCTCAGCGGCTGGCGCCTTTCTCGCCAGTCAGGGGGCCACCAAGGAACTGTTGGCCCAAGCTCGCGCCTGTGCTGCATCAATACGGGCTTGCAGGTCTTGCGAGAGCGGCTTCTCGACACGTCCAGGGCGCATGGCGAGATCGCACGAGGATTTCACGGGGAGATAACAACGGCAGGAATGAAATTTTGACTATCAGCCGGTTTACATATATATAGTCGTGGGATGGCCCACCAAAAGATTCCCTTTTTTCAGGACAACACATGCTCAATGAATATAAAGGGTTGGACGTGTCTTTTCAAGCGCGGGGCTAGCTCGAAAAGAGCGGGGATTGTGTACAACCTCATATTCGCTGAGTGGGACCCAGAAACACCCAGGGCCAGGTTTGGGCTAGCCCCAGGTGAAGAAAACTGTTCTCTCCCAATCAGGATTGAGCTCGACTTTAGTCGAGCTCAGCTCAAGTCTCGTCGAGCTGGGCTCGACGTTCGTTGAGCAGATACAGAACAGGAGAGCTCTCGCATTGCGGCTGGCGAGAACGATCGCGCTCAGGTAAGCAGTTCGTCGAGCAGAGCTCGACGCCCGCCAAGGCGGGATGGGCTTCAGCCGAGACATACTCCCGTCCAGAGGCGGGCGAAAAGGCTCGCTCCTCGCGGGGGCGGGAGTAGGCGTATCCAGTGGCATTCTTCAACAGTTTTGTACCCTTTTAGCTCCCTCCAGGTGAAGGCGGGAGAGTTCTCGGCAAGGCGTAAACACCTTCAGTTCTCGGCAGGAAGGTTCCCGCCGGGTAGGGCCCACGGTGAAATTACCTGGATTCCCTCAGGTAAAATTACCTATATACCCCAAGAGTCTGCATTTAGCTCCTCAGAACAGCGGAGTTTGGCTGTTGGCAGACCAGTCAGGGGTAATTTAGTAATTTCAAATCAGCAAAGGCTATAAATAGACCCGTAGAGGCTCCTCAGAAAGCAAGCTTTCATATTACTCTAAGATCTTCTATTGCTTTCTAAGAAGCTCCAAGCCCAGCTTTTGGCTTTGGAGGAGAAGCTCTCAGAGATCTTCCAGGTAAAAGGTGAGACCTCCCTGCTGAGGCTTTGGGTCGGTTCTTGATCCTTTACAACCAGTCAGAAATCGGAGCTTGGGGGAAGTAGGTGTTGGGTACGCCCCTATTTTCAAACTTTCATTGAGGTCAAATTTTGGCTTCAACAACCGCCATATTCCTAATTGCAGTTGAGGAATGGTAAAGAAAAGAAGAAGATACACGCCGCTGTTCTTTCTCTAAAACATAAAACTTCTAAAACATATAAAATTTGTGAGATTAAGTACTTGCTGTTTTCTAATATACTTGCACTGTTGTTATCTCCTCAGCCCTCTTTATATCAACAAATGCAACATATAGGAGCTGGTGGCAAGAAGAAAGATACCAAAGTCATTGCGGACAGCCACGGCCAAAACGGTGCCATTGTGTGGAAAAAGCGCACCGTTCATGTTAAACTTGATCCATCTTGGGCATCAAAAGTAAGAAAGAGTTAGTAGAGATGCCTGATTGGTGCTCCAATAACGCCACAGATGATTAAGCAGTGAACATTTGATGTTTTCCAAATGTGTGGTTAGGGGAGATGAAAGGACTCAATAGTCGCTCTGGATGCGCCACCGATGCGCATTTGAGAGTCGCTTGAAACTCACAACGGGAGAAAAAAAATGTTAAAAGTTTTAGAATTTAGAGAGAAAACATGAAGATTTAGGAGGAAGAGTAGAGGGCAAAGTATTAGAGCTTCGTTGAAAGATAACTTCAAGCAACACCAAACACAGAGATAAAAGCAAACTGCATTAAAACAAAGGTTCAACTACAAAGAGCAACCAACGCAATACAAACTTGCGAGGTATTGGATATTAACAAGAACAAGAACTCTGTCTAAGCAGCAGAAAGACAAGCAAATAGTAGCTCGGCAGCAACAAGGTACAGTCCGGCGGCGACAAGCAAACAGTAGCTCGGCAGCGACTAGGTACAGTCCGGCGGCGACAAGCAAACAGTAGCTCAACAAAGACTAGGTACAGTGCGGCGGCGACCAGCAAACAGTAGCTCGGCAGCGACTAGGTACAGTCCATCGGCGACCTCGACCAAGAAAACGGGATCAACCTTCAACAACCTCCACAACAACCAACCAACTCGCCAACGGACTTCAGGTCTCAACAGACACCTTAACCAAAACCACCTCCAACAACAGTTAGCCAGCGATCTCAAGTACCAGGCCAGCGACCTCAAGAAGCGAGATCACATAAGGTCGGTGACCTCAATGCCACCAGTCTGACTGCTCTACTGCACAGCTCACCAAAAATAACACAGATCGCCGCGACCTGACAAACGGATCTGTCCTCAGCTCGTCAGCGAACACAAGACAAGACCGCCCAGATTCCTTGCAGGCGACAACTCGCTAGCGACTACAAAGATCAGGCTGCAGAAACACAGCAGAGCACCTTATCCCCTTTTTCTCGATGATAAAAGAAAAGGAGAAGCACTCTATTTAAAGAGAGTAGACACAGAACACCAAACACCAAAAAACGCAGCGGATCTGCCAAGAACACCAAACGGCGATTTCGACCAACCAGAAATCACCCTTCTCACTTCACAAAAATCAACACTCCGCATCTGTATACCCAGTCAGAGTGAAGCTTGA
The DNA here is from genome assembly GCA_039513925.1 of Platanthera zijinensis. Taxonomy (NCBI): domain Eukaryota; kingdom Viridiplantae; phylum Streptophyta; class Magnoliopsida; order Asparagales; family Orchidaceae; genus Platanthera; species Platanthera zijinensis. The sequence goes on from CM077092.1 coordinate 13,724,966, forward strand.
CTCTCTCCCATACAGAAGCCCCATATCCAGGGTAGTTTTCACATACTTCAAAATTCCTTTGGCCGCCTCGAGATGAGGTATTCATGGATCTTGCATATATCAACTAACTCGACCAACAACATAAGCAATGTCTGGTTGAGTGATAGTCAGATAAATCAAACTCCCCATCAAGGCTCGAAAAATCTTTGGGTCAGGAAGAGTCCTCCCCTCATCCTTTCGAAGTTTTAGCCCAACTTCAAGCGGCACGGAAGCATTCTACCCTTCCTTCATGCCAAAGCGCTCTACAATCCTCTCAGCATAAGCCCTCTGAGATACAAGTATACCTTTCCCCCTCTTCTCAACCTCCAATCCAAGAAAGTGGTGCAACTCGCCTAAGTCTTTCATCTCGAAGCGGATTGATTTCTCCGCTTTAAGCGTTGCCACCTCCCCGTCATTGTGCCCTATTATGATCATTTCGTCGACATACAGGAGAACCAACACATGTAGGTCATCCTTCACAAACATGCTGGAGTCGGAATCAGATGAGTTGTACTCGCAGAACTGAAGATATTCAGCAATCGTCCAATACCAGGCTCTTGGTGTCTGCTTTAGCCTATAAAGAGCCTTCTTTAGTTTGCACACATATTGTGGTAGGGACTTAGACACATCCTGGTGGCTGCTCCATGAATATGTCTTTGTCGATCTCTCCATACAGTAAGACATTCTTCATATCAAGCTGTCACAGCTTCCAATTCCAATATATGTTGTTAAGGCAATGACCGTCCTTACTGATGTCATTTTCGCTACAGGACTGAATGTCTCTTCATAGTCTTCGCCGTACATCTGTGAGAAACCTCGAGCGATAAGCCTTGCCTTGTATCGCTCAACTCTGCCATCAGCCTTCCTCTTAACCTTGTACACCCATTTACAGGTGATATGCTTCATTCCTTCAGTCAAGGGAACCAAGTCCCAGGTCTCATTCTTCTCTAGAGCTATCATCTCTTCTCTCATGGATTCATCCCACTCTTTTATGCCTACTGCGTCCTCAAACCGAGCAGGTTCCTTTTCTTCGAGTGGTCCTGCAAAGAAACAGGAGACAAGACTAACGAAATTCCCTTCCTTGTACCGAGCAGGTGGGGTAATAGTTCGCTTTGATCTTCTTAATCCTTGACTACTTTTGGCTGTGTCTGCCAGCTCCTTAACTTCAGTCCCTTGCTCATCATGTCTTGAGACAGTGCTCCCCCCGCATCTGGAGCTTGAAGCTCTATCTAAATCAGAAAGAGATAAAGATGGAGCACTTGGAGACATCATAAGTTCCACCTCATGATCCTTGTAAGACCCCTTTCTGGAGATAACTCCCAGGTTACTCCCGTAGTGGCAAACGGAAGCGGTGGGTTGGGCCTCGCCCACCTCAAAACCAGTAAAAGCACCACTGGTCTGACCTATCGTACGCCCTCAACGCCTGGTGCATGAGGCGGACTCCTGCGTACTCTTGCTGACTGGTCCGCCGGACTTAACCTTGGCTAAGCGCTAGTCACCTTGCCGAGTCAACAATATCGGTGTCGGTGCAATCGAACTCCCCGATATCGAGAACCCACCACCTTAATCTTTCCTATTTTTATGCACATGCAGCAGTTATACATATATCAAATTGATCTTAATTTATAAACTTGTCCACACAAGCTTATAGACCAAGGGGTCGTTTTGCAAGTCCTAAAGTATAAGCGTCCCATTCCACTTATATTTTAGGTGTCAAGGTTGTTATGAATGATTATGACATGCAGCTATATGGTGGGTTATGATGTTCAAGCAGTGCAACTCACACACCCAACTTTGTGTACACATGAGGCTTTGGGAATTCCTTTCGCGCACATCTAGCTATTGCACGTCTCTGACAGCTGACGAATTTTTCTTTCGACAACACCATTTTGCTGAGGAGTGTAGGCACATGTGAGCTCTTTCCAAATGGCGGATTTCTTGCAAAATGACACAAAAGCGTCAGAGGTAAACTCTACGTCATTGTCAGTTCTTAGCTTCTTCACTTGACGCTCTAGCTTCTCCTCAATGAGCTCTTTCCAATCCTGGAATTTCTCGAAGACCTCTGACTTCTCTTTCATAAAATACACCTAGGTGTACCTGGTGTAGTCATCTACTATCACCAACATGTATCTATTTCCTCCGTAGGATGAGGTTTTGCAAAGCCCCATAACATCCGCGTGAACGCACTTCAGCGGTGCTCTACACCTTGATTCTAAACTGTCAAATGGACGTCGTTGCGACTTTCCATATTGACACCCTTCACAGACGTGTTTGTTTCCACAAGAAGATAGACTCGGCAAGCCATTTACTAAATTTTTTTTTGTCATGATCTTCAGCCTGTCCATTCCAACATGACCCAGCCTCTCATGCCAGATCACCACGCCATCATTTCCCTTCAGTTTATCGATCCCGGACAGGTTCTTCACGAACTTCACCTCCTTCAGTCCGAACACGACGTGGTAGCCTGCATCTACCGCGTTTGTTATCGAGAATAATTTCTTCCTCATTCCAGGTATGTGATCTACACTCTTCAAGGTGAGAGGTCTCTCATCTCTACCCAGTGACACTACTCCTTCCTTTTCAATAGGATTAACTGTATCATCACCCGTGATGATAGCAACATTTCCCTCATACACTCTGAGAGCTGCGAACTTTGTCACATCGCAAGTAAGATGATGACCACAGCCAGAGTCAACAATCCAATCATCTTGAAAGTTGATCGAAACAAGAGCATCAACGGTCGTTGTCGTCATCTCTGCAAGGAAGCATTTCCCCCACTGCTGACCTCCTTGTGATCCTCTGTATCCATGTTCTTCTCGTCTTGGATACTCCTTCTTAGCAACATGTCCGGCTTTAAAGTTTGATCGGCATAATTTTGCAATGTGATCTTACTTGCGACAAGCAAAGCACAACGGTCTGTTCTGTTCGTCAAACCGAGGGAGAAAGTTCTTCTTATCTCCTTGAGAGGATGACGACGGTCCATCTCTTGTATTCTTCTTACGCCTTTCCCAAGGCTTCTGTTTTCCAGAAAACAGAGCCTCACTTTCTCCTTCCATGATGGTAACTCCTACCATCTATTGTGGCAGACTTTCTTGGGAAGACAACAAATTCTCCAATTCTAACAGAAACGGTTGAACAACCCACCCTTGAACATATGTGATGAAGGCCACATATTCTTTTCGGAGTCCACGAATAATGTGTCCTTTTAACTTAGCCTCGGAGATCGGCTCATCAGGATCTAGAGTAGAGATCTCAGCGCACAAATTCTTCACTTTAAGAAAGAAGGTCGAGATAGTCAGCTCTCCTTGAGTGACGCTTGCCAACTCATTCTTCAAGAACTGTAGTTGCGCCACGTTCTTATTATTAAACAACCCATCTAGGGCTCTCTAGGTCTCTGAAGCAGATTCGCATCCAATAATGTGATCAAACAAATCTGGGGAAATGGCCCGCTTAAGGGTGAACTCCGCCTTGACATTGGTTTTTCTCCAAGCTCTGACAAGCTGAGAATTATCTCCTACTGCAACAACTTGCTCCTGCTCTTCACCTTCAACAAATTCCCACAAGTCTTCCCCCAGCAGATAGCTCTCCATACATGATCTCTATTTTTTGTAGTTAACTTGGGTAAACAGCTCCATTCCAAGACCTCTATCCATCACAAGAAGAAGAGATCTAACAACGAAAAACAACATGGCGCAGCTAGCACGAACCTCCCTCTGATACTATATTAGAATTTTGTTGAAAGATAACTTCAAACAACACCAAACACAGAGATAAAAGCAAACTGCATTAAAACAAAGGTTCAACTACAAAGAGCAACCAACGCAATACAAACTTGCGAGGTATTGAATATTAACAAGAACAAGAACTCTGTCTAAGCAGCAGAAAGACAAGCAAACAGTAGCTCAGCAGCGACTAGGTACAGTCCGGCGACGACAAGCAAATAGTTGCTCGGCAGCGACTAGGTACAGTCCGGCGGTGACCAGCAAACAGTAGCTCGACAGCGACTAGGTATAGTCCAGCGGCGACCTCGACCAAGCAATCGGGATCAACCTTCAGCAACTTCCACAACGACCAACCAACTCGCCAGCGGACTTCAGGTCGCAACAGAGACACCTTAACCAAAACCACCTCCAACAGCAGGTAGCCGACGATCTCAAGTACCAGGCCAGCGACCTCAAGAAGCGAGATCACACAAGGTCGGCGACCTCAATGCCAACGGTCTGACTGCTCTACTGCACAGCTCACCAACAACAACAACACAGATCGCCGCGATCTGACACACAGATCTATCCTCAGCTCGTCAGCGAACACAAGACCAGACCGCCCGACTCCTTGCAGGCGGCAACTCGCTGGTGACTACAAAGGCCAGGCCGCAGAAACACAGCAGAGCACCTTATCCCTTTTTTCTCGATGATAAAAGAAGAGGAGAAACACCCTATTTATAGAGAGCAGACACAGAACGCCAAACACCAAAAAATGCAGCGGATCCGCCAAGAACACCAAACGGCGATTTCGACCAACCAGAAATCACCCATGTCACTTCAAAAAAATCAATAAAAAGTAGGGGGTACTGCTCGGATTTTATTGCTACAAGAAAAATAACTTTAACTAAAACATTATAGAGTCTTTTACATCAAGACTCAACGAATGACGGTTTAATCAATGCATTTACGACCGCCACCACCATGCCAAATGGAGCCTTAAGACCTCTATGTTCAAACGGATGATCACCGCGGCGGTCATGAACATGGGGGATTAAATTGTCATTCGTTGATGTCCACCTAAAAAACTTTATCGACTTTTATGTTCAAACATATGATGTTTGTTTGGTGATCTTTAACGAATGACGGAGCGTTTACGAAAGCCACCACCGTGCCAAAGGGAGCCTTAAGACCTCTACCAAAAAGGTTCAAAAGATGGATTTATATATAGCCTTACACCACTTGGGATACCAAAAAAAGCTAATTAATTAGACATGATTTTTTTTCGCTTTGGCATTCCTTATCAATGGCGTTTTCTTCTTCAATGATGGATATTTTGATGGTTTCCCAGCAGGGAGTCATGCCTTGTTTTTTATTTTTTTTGCAGGGAAGCTTTATGAGAAGGATTATCTAACTATTTAGTATGTATTAACTTTGACACCCAACTTTTTTTTTTATCTAAATGTAGTTTGTACCGTAACCCAATTAGACTGACGATGTTCTATGATTCTGAGTGTTGGGCAATGAATTGTGTACATGAGCAAAAAATGAGAGTTGCGGAGATGAGAATGCTTAGGTGGATGCGTGGACACACGAGACTGGATAAAATTTGGCATGAATGTATTTGGGGGTGACTAAGATGGTTTGGACACGTACAAAGGAGACCATTAGAGGCACTTGTTAGGCGTTGTGAGAATCCAGTCATTAAGCATGTTAAACGAGGGAGGGGTGGATCAATAAAAACTTGGAATGAAACTATAAGAAAAGACACGATGTACTTAGACATTGGTGAGATTATGACAAAAGATAAGATACAATGACGATACAAGATCCGTATAGCCGACCCCATTATATTGAGATAAAGGCTTGAGTGGTTTTTTGCAAGCTTTTGAAAGCTGGACCGGCCAGTCCGACCGGTAGAACCGCGGACCGGACACACACCCGGTCTGGTCCAGGTCAGAAACCCGCTCCAGCAGCGGACCGCCCGGGAACCGTTGAACCGGGCGGGCGGACCGGCGGGCTGGGAACTGGGCACGGTTTTGCGTAATCGGGCGGGTCAAGAAGCCCAAAAATTTTAATGCTGGAAATTCGGAACTATGAGGATTTGAACCCATGCCATTTTTCTCACTAATGGGCAAGTTGACCACCAGAGCTTTTGATTTTTGTTGTTTCAAACAGTATTATATTATATGTATATAAATATTAATGTATATATTAAAAAACTTATATAATTAATACACATAATTATATAATATAAATTAAATATTTCTTAGATATATTATTATAATAACTTATTAAATTATCTATTAAAAATTAAAATTTATGAAATATTTAAGCTCTGTGTGGCAAGACGGTGACAGTTATAAACGCGTTGCTTTTGAACTGTCGTTCTTCATTGTCCGACCTTATCTAAGAAGTTTCATCCACTTATATTCAAAAGTCAAAACAAATTTTATTTTCTTGATTGTGATTTTAACCGTTGTCATGTCAAAGCTCTATTCTATTACTCTATTACAATATCGTTTTGTCCAAACTCAACAGAGCAAAGATGTCACGCAAAACGAAGTTTTATAAGTATAGTGATGATGTATACATCATTTTATTTGTATCACAATATAATGATAATAAATTATCAATTTATAGATAAATTTCTAAGATAATGTTAATTATTTTTATTTTCTAATATTTATATATGTATATATAACGGTTCAACCCCGATTGAACCGGTTCAACCTTGAACCTTTCCTCCGCCGATTCGATGTCCGGTCCGATTTTCAAAATCTTGATTTTTTGTGTTGTTTTGCAGGGAAGCTTCCTTTTTAAGTTTTATTTATTAATGCTCAGATTATATTCTAAAAAAGAGCACACAAACAATTCTACACTACACTTCTTATATTGTTAATGGAGGCATGGTCTGTCACTATTGTTGCTGCAATATAAGTATATAACAGAATATATATAGGTGAAACCTGTGGTTTCTTAGTCAAGGGCCACTAAGGCTAAAGTTTCAATATTAAAGAGCATTTTAATTGCTAAAGTGATTAATCTGAGCCGCCAATCTATTAATGAATCCAGACCCTTTATCTACTGCATCAGAAAACAAAGCATCGCATCAGTTATGATAATGATAGTACCAATGGATAGCAACCGTTAGCTTTCCCTGCATTTATAAAAGGGCGTTGATATTAGCACCGTATTTTTGACTATCCGCAATCAAAATTTGAGTTTTTTTGGACTTTTAAAATTCCTATTAGCAAACATTACACAAATTATTTCTTATTCGCACTGACCCCTCTCGTGCTCCCGCCTCCCCTCCTAACCGTGATTCCGCCGGCTACCCTTTCTCCTCTCATTTCGTCTGGCCTGAAGAGATCCAAATCCCGCAAGTGCTCCTCATCTATTTCCCGAGCAGTGTTCTTTATCCCAGCGCATTCTCTTTCATTATCTGGCGGCTATCTTTTCCACATCTGCCAATCTCACTTTCTCTTGACGGCGATGCTCCTCTATTTCAAGCGTTCATTCCTCCTCCAGGCGGTGGTGCTCTGCTCCTTTTTTTTTTCAATTTTTGAGTGTGGATAGCTTTCGTGCTTGCGGATAATCAATTTTGAAAAACAATATTTGTGGATAGCCAAACGTGCTAATAGCAAAAACTACAGTGCTAATATCAGCGTCATTTTTAAAATTATCAGTGTTGCGGTCTAACTCGGTGCACCTAAACCGGCCCAGATGTGACCATCTTAGCTCGAGAGCGGTCGAGCGCGCAATCTGTCACAGAGTAAGAAAATAAGTGCACAAAGAGATTTTTTACATGAAAAAACCCCTCAACCGGATAAAAAATCATATGATCGGGTCTGTGCTGGTCAAACTCTACTATCAGCTTCAGATTACAACTTGTTTGTAGAATCGAGGAAGACAGGCCGCTCCCCGTTACACTTTGGAGGTGAGAGAGAATCTTTGGCGCTTGGCGGGCAACATGCTGCTCCACTCGAGGTTTAGATTTCACAATCTCAGTGCGAGGATGGGCGCGGAGCGCGGGGAATGAGGCTGCAGCGGCTTGTTGGAGGTTGTATGCGAATGAGGCTTTCTTCCTGCAATGGGCAGAGCATCTTCTTCGTGATGATACTGTGGACTGAGTCAAATTTCTGGTGGACTGGCGGTGGCTCTTAGGAGAATTCTGGTTGAGGAGCGGTGGCCCGAAGAAGGATTCTGGTGGAGGAACAGTGGCTCAAAGGAGAATGCCGGTAGATCTCTGGCCTGAGGAAGAATAAAGCACGGAGGAGAAAGGTGAGAAATGAGGAGGCATGAGTGACATTTTATAGCCTTCAAGAGATGGTTACGGTGGTTATACAGCTATCTGCACACCATAACCACCAACATTATTATTTTAAGCATAATTTTGTGTGCATTTTATTTGCGTATTATATTTTACTAAATGCAGGCCCCCACTAATAACATGGATCCCCCACTACTGATGGCGGTTATGCGGGGGTTACCCGCGTAACGGACGGTCACAATCGTGGCAGGGTTGATCAAATGATAAAGAGAGATGGCGGGGGAGGGAGGCGGCCGGGATGCCTCCCCAAGAGGGCGAGAGGGACGGCCGACTATCTCCTCCCGACGATGGCGATGGGAAAATGACGCGGTGACGACATGGAGCGTGCCCGTACGGCCGAAGGTGGAGGGGTCTGGTCGGCCGCAATTGGGCAGCATGCTAGGTGCGGCCCCAACATCGGTCGGCGGGGGCATCGCCGACAGTGGGTGTCGGCCACGGGGCCATCACCGACCGGTCGCAAGGCTCGGCCGTCCGGGATTGGGTGTGAGGGGGCGCGACCGGCCGAATTCACCCAGCCGGAGGGCCGAGAGTGGCCGACCACGAGACACCCCTCTCGCGGAGGTCGCAGGTGGAAGTGCTCCCGCCGGCCAGGATGGAGCAAGGGATTATCTTGCCTTTAGAACGCGGGCGTGCGACTGAGAGGTGGGGCCTCTCAGCCGGTCGGAAACCAAGCAGGCATGAGCCGGCCAGCCGGTGGAGTGAGAGAGGGGTCGGCCTCCTCGGTCGGCCTTGACCGTCGAGGGGGAGAGGGATCCTGGCACGCGCGGATTGTGCACGATCTCGTGTGCGGATCTCGTGCGCGTCGGTCAAACCCATGTCCCTACTAAAATAATGGGGTTCATAAGGAGTGGGATATCCGCACCATAAAACTCTATAAAATAAATCTCATTCACATCAATTGCCCCCCTGAAAACCTCGGTGTGAGAAACCGGTACGAGAGAAAAGCACGGATTTCTTATTTTCCTCAAGAGAGTATTTTAGTGGTGGCAACGGTGATGGAGAATGCAGAACTGTCGAGGAAGGCGGATGGCGGTGCTTTGCATGCCCAGGTATGTCGCTAGATATGGTGGAGACGGTAGTGAAGAAGAGAGTGTGTGTGGACGCGCGCCTCAACGGCGAGCCTGCTCGGCTGTGTGCTTGCACGAAATGGAATGGCCTGCCGGCCGGCCTGCGCACCCTGTGGTGCGCGTGACCTTGCGTGCGCGCACACCTGAAGGTGTGCACGGCCAAGCGCGCGCGTGCACCTGAGGGTGCACGCGACCGTACACGCACACCTCAAGGTGCGCGAGACCGCACACGCGCACCTCAAGGTGCGCGCAGCCGCACGCTCACACCTCAAGGTGTGCGCGGTCCGGCGTACGTGCCCCTGCAGGCGCACGTGGCCTCGTGCGCACCCGCGCACCCGCGCACCTGATGGTACACGTGGCTGGTTTCTTACTTGAACTTTTTTTTTTGCGCGGCTTAACCTTGTCGAGATGGGGTGATGGTGTACCGGTCATTCATTTGAATGCCCTCATTTTGATCGTTGAATTTAACTTTTGTTTTCCATCCCTTTCGGGCTTCAAAGTGTCCCACGAGACCTATGCGTATGCGCTCGTCACTTTCTGACGATCAAATTGCAATTTGGAGAAAGAGATATAGGTTACCTGCCGATCTTGAAGTGGGAATACCGAGTGTTGTGGAGAGAGTCAAAAATCCACCGAGAGGCTGGTTGATGGTTTACAAGACCACTGTGAGATCGAGGCTTTCGTTTTCCTCCAGGGGAGGAGTTAATTGATATTTTGAAGTTCTGCGGTGTTTTGATGCCCCAGTTCACACCGCTAAGGATGGTGTGCCTTATGGGATTGGTTATGTTTTTTAGAGTGCATGATTCAAAATTCTTCTTAAATTTGTTCAGAGATTGGTGTGATGTTTGTTTTAATGGTGTAAGGCCCCCCAAACCTTGCCCGGGTCGGGCCAGGGGGGATCTTACATCCCCAAGATGACCACCCAGTGCTCCTTAAGGGGTAACAACCTGCACTACTAAGCACTAGTTGGTCGTCTTGCTCGGCTTGAATCACAACATTCACATCACAACATAAAGTATTGCGGAAGCATTAACAGGAAGCCACAACATATATATAACAATATATATAAAGAAGGAACAGAAGAGGGTCGTAGCCATAGTTTATACATGAAGCCCGTAGTATATTCAGTTTATAGCTAATAACTCCTCTCTCTCTCCAACTCTGCTAGCTAGCACTCACGTCTCGAAACTCGGGAGACGACGGGGGTGCTTCTGCTTGGGTGGTCCTATCGGCTGGCATATCGTCCTATAACAGCTGGTCTCTACAGTGCTTCATTTCATCCGAATGGTTATTAAGATAACCGTTAGTCACATAGCTAAGTGTAATCAAATCTCCTCACCGGATCCATATCGAGAGGACGAGCGCACGTACTCAACAAAAAGATAGTCGAAGCAAGAGAGGGTTAGCATACCATTTCATGAATAAGCTAGGAGCAACCAAAAGAAGTACATCATGATATAACTGGACTAACAAGAGTAATGTACATCAGTTATAATTTAGGCTCCACTAGCACAGCAGCACGGTAGGTATTCAAAACCTGAATGATCTTCGCAGGCTTTCAATTCGCGCACACATCGCAGACATTCACAGCCACGCACACATCGCTGACATTCACAGTCACGCACACATCGCTGGCATTCACAGCCGCACACACATCGCTGGCATTCACAGTCGCGCACACATCGTTGGAATTCACAACCGCGCACACATCGTAGGCATTCACATGCGCGCACAATACCCTATATCGACATAGTATGAACCGTTTTTTTCAAGCAGGGTAGCGAGCACTGCGGGCCTCACTGATGTGGCCGTCGGTGACAGTGGCCAGTCCTGTCACTTCTGGGGGTGGTCGTACCACACAACCCAGACCCCAACGTACAACCCTGTGTACTCTTGGATGCGAGCAACTTCTGGTGATTCAACATTTTGGCCGACCAGTGGAGGAAACCCAACAGGGAAAAATGTAATGGTCGGTCACCCGTGGTACATATCTCCTTATCGCCTTAAGTCGTCGAACTTCTCACACTGGTACGATCGGTCTGCGGAAGTTATTGACCTGGCACAATTTACCGCAAGCAATTTACAAGCAATAAAATTTATCAATTTTGCTAGCATGCACCAGGTCTACAACGGCTTGGCCTACTTTGCTTTAAATAATTCGGGCAAACGACACTTGACTCGAATTTCGATAAGAAGCGTGAGAGCACGTTATTTGAGGATAAATTTAGGAGGAATACCTCAACTCCAGTTATCCCCAACTAAAGCTCAACATATCAAATCCTTTCCCTTCAGGGCAAAGCCCGTACGTAAAATAGTAAATTGCTAAAATGAAAGTATGGTAATAGAAATTATTGTTAGTATAATATGCAGAATTGAAATGCTATAAAGAAATATGACCAGTAGAATACTGGAGTAGTACTAAACTGAAAGAAATAAACTGAAAGTAAGTACTGAAAGAAATTTAACCAGTACGAGATTGGAATAGTACTTTAAATAAAAAGAACTGAACTAAAATTAAATAAGCAAAACCAGTACGAGACTGGAGTACTGAATAGTACTTTATAGCCTTCAAGAGGTGGTTATACAGCTATCCGCACACCGTAACCACCAACATTATTATTATAAGCATAGTTTTGTGTGCATTTTATTTGCGTATTATATTTTACTAAATGCAGGCCCCCACTAATAACATGGATCCCCACTACCGATGGAGGTTACGCGGGTTGTTACCCGCGTAACGGACGGTCACAATCGTGACAGAGTTGATCAAATGATAAAGAAAGACGGCGGGCGAGGGAGGCGGCCGGGATGCCGCCCCAAGAGGGAGAGAGGGGCGGCCGACTATCTCCTCCCGACGATGGCGATGGGAAAATGGCGTGGCGCCGACCTGGTGCGTGCCCGTATGGCCGAAGGTGAAGGGGTTCTGCCTGCCGCACTTTGGCAGCATGATAGGTGTGGCCCCAACGTCGGTCGGCGGGGGCAACGCCGGCAATGGGTGTCGGCCACGAGGCCGTCACCGACCGGTCGCAAGGCTCGACCGTCTGGGATTTGGGGTGAGGGGGAGTGACTGGCCGAATGCACCCAGCCGGAGGGCCGGGAGCGGCCGAACACGAGACACCCCTCTTGCGGAGGTCGCAGGAGGGAGAACTCCCGCCGGCCAGGATGGGGCAAGGGATTATCGTGCCTTTAGAACGCGTGCGTGCGACTGAGAGGTGGGGCCTCTCAGCCGGCCGGATACCGAGCAGGCATGAGCCGGCCGGCCGGTGGAGTGAGAGAGGGGTCGGCCTCCTCGGTCAGCCTTGAACGTCGAGGGGGAGAGGGATACTGGCACGCGCGGATTGCGGACTATCGCGTGTGCGGATCGCGCGCGCGGTGGTCAAACCCATGTCCCTACTAAAATAATGGGGTTTATGAGGAGTGGGATATCCGCATTGTAAAACTCTATAAAATAAATCTCATTCACATCAATTGCCCCGCTGAAAACCTCGGTGTGAGAAACCGGTACAAGAGAAAAGCAAGGATTTCTTATTTTCCTCAAGAGAGTGTTTCGGTGGTGGCAAAAGTGATGTGGAATGCAAAACTATCGAGGAAGGCAGATGGCGGAGCTTTGCATGCCCAGGTATGTCGCTAGATAGGGTGGAGACGGTAGTGAAGAAGAGAGTGTGCGTGGATGCGCGCCTCAACGGCGAGCCAGCTCGGCTGTGTGCTTGCACGAAAGGGAATGGCCCGCCGGCCGGCCTGCGCACCCTGTGGTGCACGTGGCCTTGGGTGCGCGCACACCTGAAGGTGTGCACGGCCAAGTGCGTGCGTGCACCTGAGGGTGCGCGCAACTGCACGCGCGCACCTCAAGGTGCGGGCGGACGCACATGCACACCTCAAGATGTGCGCGGTCCGGCGCACGTGCGCCTGCAGGCGCACGTGGCCTCGTGCGCACCCGCGCACCTGATGGTACGTGTGGCTGGTTTCTTACTTGAACATTTTTTTGCGCGGCTTAATCTTGTCGAGATGGGGTGATGGTGCACCGGTCATTCATTTGAATGCCCTCGTTTTGATCGTTGAGTTTAACTTTTGTTTTCCTTCCCTTTCGGGCTTCAAAGAGTCCCACAAGACCTATGCGTCTGCGCTCGTCACTTTCTGACGATCAAATTGCTATTTGGAGGAAGAGATATAGGTTACCTTCCGATCTTGAAGTGGGAATACCAAGTGTTGAGGAGAGGGTCAAAAATCCACCGAGATGCTGGTTGACGGTTTGCGAGACCACTGTGAGATCGAGGCTTTCGTTTTCCTCCATGCGAGGAGTTAATTGATATTTTGAAGTTCTGCGGTGTTTTGATGCCCCAGTTCACACTGCTTGGGATGGTGCGCCTTATGAGATTGGTTAAATTTTTTTAGAGAGCATGGTTCAAAATTCTTCTTAAATTTGTTCAGAGATTGGTGTGATGTTTGTGTTAATGGTGTAAGACCCCCACAACCTTGCCCGTGTTGTGCCGGAGGGGATCTTACATGCCACGACGACCACCCAATGCTCCTTAAGGGGTAACAACCTGCACTACTAAGCACTAGTTGACCACCTTGCTTGGCTTGAATCACAACATTCACATCACAACATACAGTATTGCGGAAGCATTAACAGGAAGTCATAACATATATATAACAATATATATATATATAAAGAAGGAACAGAAGAAGGCTGTAGCCATAGTTTATACATGAAGCCCGTAGGCTATTCAGTTTATAGCTAATAAATCCTCGCTCTCTCCAACTCTGCTAGCTAGCACTCATGTCTCGAAACTCGGGAGACGACGGGGGTGCTTCTGCTTGGGTGGTCCTATCGGCTGGCATATCGTCCTACAACAACTGGTCTCTACGGTGCTTCATTTCCTGTGAATGGTTATTAAGATAACCGTTAGTTACAGAGCTAAGTGGAGTCCAATCTCCTCACCGGATCCATATCTTGGGGACGAGCACACGTACTCAACAAAAAGATAGCTGAAGCAAGAAAGGGTTAGCATCCATTTCATGAATAAGCTAGGAGCAACCAAAATAAGTACATCATGATATAACTGGACTAACAGCAGTAATGTACATCAATTATAATTTAGGCTCCATTAGCACAGCAGCACGGTAGGTATTCAAAACCTAAATGATCTTCGCAGGCTTTCAAGCCGCGCACACATCGCATACATTCACAGTCGCGCACACATCGCTGGCATTCACAGCCGCGCACGCATCGCTGGCATTCACAGCCGCGCACGCATCGCTGGTATTCACAACCGCGCACACATCGTTGGCATTCACAGCCGCGCATACATCGCTGGCATTCACAGCCGTGCACACATCGCATGCATTCACAGCCGCGCACAATACCCTATGTTGACATAGTATGTACCGTTTTTTTCAGTCTTGTCACTTCTGGGGGTGGTCGTACCGCACAACCCAAACCCCAACGTATAATCCCGTGTACTCTTAGATGCGAGCAACATTCAGTGATTCAACATTTTGTCCAACCAGCGGAGGAAACCCAACAGGGAAAAACGTAATAGTCGATCACCCGTGGTACACATCTTCCTATCGCCTTAAGTCGTCGAACTTCTCACTCTTGTACGATCGGTCTGCAGAAGTGATTGACTTGAGACAATTTACCCCAAGCAATTTACAAGCAATCAAATTTATGAATTTTGTTAGCAAGCACCAGGTTTACAGCGGCTTGCCCTACTTTGCTTTAAATAATTCGGGCAAAAGACACTTGGCTCGACTTCCGATAAGAAGAGTGAGAGCACGTTATTTGGGGCTAAGTTTAGGAGGAATACCTCAACTTCTGTTATCTCCAACTAAGGCTCAACATTTCAAATCCTTGCCCGTCAGGGCAGAGCCCGTGCATAAAATAGTAAATTGCTAAAATGAAAGTGTGGTAATAGAAATTGTTGTTAGTATAATCTGCAGAATTGAAATGCTATAAAGAAATATGACCAGTAGGATACTGAAATAGTACTAAACTGAAAGTAAGTACTGAAAGAAACTTGACAAATACGAGATTGGAATAGTACTTTAAATAAAAAAAATTGAACTGAAATTAAATAAGCAAAACCAGTACGAGACTGAAGTACTGAACAGAAAATAATGAACTGAATAAATAAAGGAACTAGACTAGTACGAGACTGGAGTACTGAACAAAAAGTAATGAACTGAAATAAATAAAAGAAATGGACTAGTACGAGACTGGAGTACTGAACAGAAAGTAATGAACTGAAATAAATAAAGAAACTGGACCAGTACAAGACTGAAATAAATCATAAAGAAAATGATTAGAAGTCCAATCACTCCATACATGAGGTTTCAATTTCATCTCCGTTCTTAGGATGTAAGTTTAGTTCCATCACCTTTCTCAGGAGGCAAGTTCAGTTTCATCTCCGTTCTCAGGAGACAAGTTCAGTTTCATCTCCATTCTTAGGAAGCATGTTCAGTTTCATCTCCGCTCTCAGGAGGCTTAGTTCAGTTTTGTCTCCGTTCTTAGGAGACTTCTTTGGGATTTCACTCATTATTAAGATCCGATAATAATTCAGTTGCGCCTTCTTAATTTACGGCTTAATCGGATCAAAGAGATTATTTAGAAGTTACCCTTTATTATTCGTCGAGAATAATTAAGTGTTCAATCGCTCATACTCTCATTTTTCGAGTCTGTACAAGGAGTTAGAAAAGAAAACGAGGTGCTCCGCGGTTTCACAAAATCATGAAACAGTCAGAGCTTGGGCACTTGCCTCAACCACTCTCGTCGGTAAAATAATTTAAACTTGTTATTTAGTTTGAAAGAAAGTCGTGCGCTCCAATATTAATTTTCGAAGAAATCGAGCGCATCAGTTTCTCGAGCGCGACCCTAGGCTCCTAGAAATTAGAAAATATTTAATTTTTACCCCAAGGTTCCCAAATTTTGGTATAACCTTTAAGAGAGCCTAAAAAAAGCCTGGTAATTTTCCCAAAATTTTCCGAGTAATTTTGGGCGTTAAATTTGACAAAATAAAATTTATTTGTATTTTTAAAAATACCAAATGAATTTCAAAAATTCTCAAAAAATTTTTGGAAGAAGCCCTCATCAAGAGAAATATTTTTTATGTTTAACAATTTTTCCCAAGAAGCCTATATTTTTTTAAAAAAAAATATCCAAAGTTCTGATTAAATAGTAGTCTGCATATAGCAGATCTAAGCTCATCCTGCGGCCAGGATTGCGCTAGACAGAGAAATTGGCCATTGCTTCCCCATAGCGGATCAGCCACAGATCCGATGTGGGGACACAAAATATGAGGCGCGGGGGGGGGGGGGGGGGGGGGGGGCGATGAAATCACAGCCGTTCATCTCATTATGTGAGATGAACAACGATGATCTTTTCCCACCGGAGAAGGAGGCGGTGGTCCCCCGCCACCGTCGGCCAGCCACTGCTGGGCGCCGATGCCGCCCTCGATCGACTTGCCGGGGGACCGACAAATTTTTGGGCGGTGGTCCGACGGCCTGTCGCCGCCGGCCACCGCCAGAAATTTTGAAACCGAGAGCAGGGTAGCGGCGGCTCTGCTCCCAGCGCCACCACGCCACCCTGCCTCTTCGGTGACTACCCCAGCCATGAAACTACCCCCGGCCAGTGCGCCGAGGTAGTGTTCCTCTCTGGCGGTGGCCCGGCAGCCGGCCGCCACTACAGCAAAAACAGAATCATACCTCTGTTTTCGGGTTCTGTCGGAGCGGCGATTTTCGGCGGCACCTCGGGCGCGCACTGCCGAGGAAAGTCATCCCCAGTGGTTTAGCCTTTCCCCAGCACCACCACCGGCGCTGGAAGAGGCTATCCTCCTGCGGCCACCACCCGACCTGGAGCTTGGGTCGGGTGGTGCCGGCGGCGCTCCGGCCGCCGGGAGGCCCATGCAAGTCATCCAAAAACTTAGAAAGGGGGAGGGGAGAAGTTTCCACCTGTGGTGGTGCGGCTCGGGAGGTGTCAGCCTGAGGTGCCATTAAGGTGGCGGTGGTGGAGGGCTTGGTTTTTGATTCCCGGCGAACTAGGGTTCCGGCCAGGTGGGGGAAGCTCGTTTTGAGCTGTTATGGGGAAGGGATGAGGGATCAAGGCCTTATATATGGTTGGGGAGGGTGGCCATCCCTCCCCTAGATGATGTGGGATTAATCCCATGATGGTAGGAGCTCCTTTCCTCCCCTCCACTTTCCCTGGCCAGGTGGAAGTCATCAGAAGGCCTATAGGTGGCAGCCATTAAGGGGAGGGAAGAAGTGGTGGGCTTGGGCCTTGGTTCTTAAGAAGAGGAAAGAGGAGGGGGAGGAGGAAATTGGGCCTACATTGGCCCATGATTTATCTCCCATCAAACTTGCTGGTTGGTGGCCCAAGGGTAGAGGGGGGTAGGGCCTTAACTTCCTATGAAGAGGAGGTGTGCACTCCCTTGGATTAAAATTCCAAAAAATGGGTTTTTAGGGGGGGAGTTGACCAAAGTCAACCCTAGGTGAGTCCCCCCATGCTGGTCAAAGTCCAAGTAAGTCTATGCCATCAGGAGTCGAGTCAAAGTTGGGGTGTTGTGTCATAATTTGTGTGTGCATGCTTTACGATGCATGTCTATGCTTGATTTGACCACGGGTTGACTACCCATCACTGAAATTGATCGGGACGCACTCAGTTGACTTTGTATTGATCATACGAGTCCAATTCCACTGACGGGGGTCGAATTAGAGTTCGTTTGCTAACTATTCAAAATTTGCGCGGCGCGGCACGCTAAAACGGTTAAAATGTGTATAATCATCATTAGACTTCAAAATGCGACGCAACGAGCTCCAATGCGTTCATGTTGACTACACGAAGCTATAGGGACTGACAGAACTCAAATCGGAGTTCTCTAGGTCAATATTCAAAAATCTTGTTTTTGCGACGTTCTGTGAGGAACGACCATATCCACTATATGACCTCGGAATTCAACGGAACGAGTTCCAACGCACTTGTATTGACTTTACAAGGTCACAGGAACTAACAGAACTCAAATCAGAGTTTTCTAGCTTTATATCCTCGTCTAGGGTTACCTCCTACCTTGACACGGGCCACATGTAGAGGTTCAGGTCACTTTTATTGGACCCATTAGGGTTCCGATGATCCAATAAAAGTCGGAATGTTACAGATGGTAGCGGTCAAGTCGAGATCTTCAATAATAAAGTTTGCTTGGCTTTGACATCCGGACGGATCGTCGTCACGGAACACCCTGTTTGGATATATTAGGAACTCTTGGGGCTTGCCGGAGCTGTGAAATGTGTTGCCTGACCATTGTCGCCGCTAGAAGGGGAAAGAGTAGGAGTTCTCCCTACGGGGAACTTGCGGTGGCGGAGCGTGTAACGGAGCCAGAGGCGGGGATTGATCGACACGTGAGGCCGAGGAGGAGTTGGATGTGATCCTTTATTCTTGAGTAGAGCGAGCATCTCAACCTGCTTCTCCTCCATTTGTCGCATGCTCCCTTCCAAGACAATTATGGGAGCGAGCACAACTTCAACATCGAGAGTCGAATTGATGAGTGAATGAGAGGGAGTTGGCTCAACGCGTCCTTCGAGGATCTATCCTTCGGTGGTTCGGGAAATTCTTCTTGCCATTGAAGTTAGGTACGATCACCACTATGTAGAGTGTACTGTCTTTTGAGAATGCTGAGAACTCGTTTCTCACAGACGGCGCCAAACTGCTGCTGTCTAACTTGGCGCTCCTAAATCGGCCCATATGTGACCGTCTTAGCCTGGGAGCGATCGAGCACGCAATCAGTCACATAGTAAGAAAACAAGTGCACAAAGGGATTTTTACATGGAAAAACCCCTCAACCGGGTAAAAAACCACGTGACCTGTTCTATGCTGGTCAAACTCCACTATTAGTTTCGGGTTATAACTTGTTTGTAGAATCGAGGGTGACATGTCGCTCCTCATTATACTTTGGAGTTGAGAGAGAATCTTTGGCGCTTAATGAACAACAAGCTGCTCCACTCGAGGTTTAGCTTTCACAATCTCAGTGCGAGGACGGGCACAGAGCGCGCAGAAAGAGGCTGGAGTGGGCTTGGGTGAGGTTGTACATGAATGAGACTTTCTTCCTGCAATGGGTAGCTAGAGTGTCTTCTTTGTGGTGATGTTGTGCACTTAGCCAAATTTCTGGTGGAGTGGCGGTGGATCGTAGGAGAATTCTGGTGGAGGAGCGGTAGGAGGATTCTGGTGGAGGAACGGTGGCTCGAAGGAGAATGTCGGCAGTGCTCTGGCCTGAGGAAGAAGAAAGTACAGAAGAGAAAGGTGAGAGATGAGGAGACCTGTGAGCTTTTTTATAGCCTTAAAGAGGTGGTTACGGTGGTTATGCGACTATCCGCACATCGTAACCAACAACATTATTATTTTAAGCATAGTTCTGTGCGCATTTTATTTGCATATTATATTTTACTAAATGAATACCCTTACTGATAACTTGGCTCCCCCACTACCGGTGGTAGTTACACGGGTGGTTACCCGCGTAACGGACGGTTGCACTCGTGACAGGGTTGATCAAACGGTAAGAGAGATAGCGGGCAAGGGAGTTGACCGGGATGCCTCCCCAAGAGGGAGAAAGGGGCGGCCAGCCATCTCCTTTCGGCGATGGCGGCAGGCCATCGGCGCGGCTGCGGCCTGGCGCGTGCCCATCCGGCCGAAGGTGGAGGGGGCCGGCCGACCGCACTTGGGCAGCATGCCTGGTGCGGCCCCGACGCAGGTCGACGGGAGCGGCGCCGACACCGGACGGAGGGCGTGGCGCCGGCACCGGGTGCCTGCCACGAGGTCGTCATCGCCCCACCGCAAGGCTAGGCCGGCCAGGATTGGGTGCGAGGGGGAGCGACCGGCCAAATGCGCCCGGCTGGAAGGCCGGGAGCGACCAACCACGAGACATTCCACCCGCGGAGGCCGCAAGAGGGAGCGCTCTAGTAGGCTTGGATGGCTGACGGGATTACATCGCCTCTCGGCTGCGAGCACGCGGCCTAGAGGTGGGGCCTCTGAGCCGGCCGGAAATCGAGCCGGCATGAGCTGGCCGGCCGGCGGAGGGAGAGAGGGGCCGACCTTCTCGGTTGGCCACGACCATCGAGGGGGAGAGGGATCCCGCCGCGTGCGAATTGCGCGCGGATCACGGGCGATCGCATGTGCGGATCGCGTGCGCGGTCATCAAACTCATGTCTTTATTAAGATAGTAAATGTTTCGGACTAACTCGATGCCCCGGTCGGACCGGTTGTTTCTTGGACCGCCTTAGCTCTCGGAGCGGTCGAGTGCACACACAGTCAATGAAAATGAGAAGATGACACAATGTGTGATGACGTGTAAAACCCCCTCAATGGGTAAAAAACCACATGACCGGGTCTATGCCGGTCAAATTCCACTAGCTCCTGCTGATTATAAGGTGTTGGAGAATCAGGGCGATAGGCCACTCCCGTTACAACTTGAAGGGAGAGAGAGTATGACTATGACTCCCGGCGGGCAACAGACTGCACCGTGGGAGTAACTCGGGTGTTGAACTGTGTGGGATGGTCCTGGTGTTCTAGCACTCGGGACAACGCACGCTTTCTTGCAGGGGGGCATTTTCCTCCTTTGGTTTGCTCAGGGACTTGGGTGATTTCCTGCTGGTGGCATGTCGGTGGCCACTGGTGGTCGCTGGTGGCCGCTGGTGGTTCACGACGGCTGGAGGCTGACTCGGGGGAGGAGGCCGGAGAGCTATCACTTGAGGAAGAAGATGATCCGGAGCAGAGAAAGGTGAAGAATGAGGAGGCCCTGGGGCTCCTTTTATAGCCTCCGGGGGCGGATCATGGCGGGCCCCACCACTAACGTAGCAGGTTAGTGGGTAGTTACCCTCCTGATCGGACGGCAAGGAAAGCCTCCCCCCTCGATCGGACGATGGGGAGGCCGTCCAAGGCGATGGATGTGGCCGGCCGAGTGGCCGGCAACGGGGGCGACTGGCCTGGCGGCCGACGGCGGCGGTTGGCCTTGCGTGCCGCGATGAGGCCGGACGCGGCGAGGCCGGCCGTGGCGTGCCGCGGCGAGGCCGGCCGCGGCGTTTCCGCGGCGAGGCCGGCCGCGGCGAGCCGTGGCTAGGCCCCCGATAGCCAGTCGGCCTGGCGCGGCCGGGTCGCGGACTGCCGTTGCGGGGCGGCCGGCCCGACCACGGCGAGGCCGGCGGGAGGCTGGACGCTGGCGGCGGTTAGGCTGCCCGACGGCGGTTTTCCTCCATGGGGAGAGGGAGCGGTCCCCACCTCCCATGATTTCCTCATCATGAGAGTTCATGGGAGGTGGGATTGACTTGGTCAACCCATGATCCCCACTTTAGGTGGAGATCATGGGGGGAGCCTTTTTCTATAAATGTGGCGGAACCCATCAATTGCCCCCAGATCCTTCCAATTCGAGAGCGAATTTAACGAGAGAGGAAGGATTTTTCCCGCTAACCTGTTGTCATAATGGTGTCCGGTGAGAAGGCTGAGGCGGCGGCGGCCGGTGCTTCCAAGGTATTCAAAGGGAGATTCAACGGACGATGACGCCAAGGCTGATTGTGCACGCTTAGGCATCAGGCGGACGAGGACGCCGGCCGAGCGCACGCAGGCCGCTCGCGAGCCGCGCGCGCGCGCAAGACCTGGGCGCTCGCATGCCGCGCGCAGGCCGTGTGCTCACACGCACAGACCGGTTGTGTGTGCGTGGCTGTGCGCGCTTGCATGTCCTTGTCATGCGTACGCTTGCGCGAGCGTCCTGTTTCGCGCATTTTCCTCTTTTGCATGCCACTTGGGCTGCGTGCGCTTGGACGTGGAGAAGACCTTGGTGGAGAGGACCACCCAGATGTTGAAGCATTCAAAGGAGGATACTTCGGGTTTTGGAACTCAGTTACAGGCAGCGCGGGAGGAAGTTTTAGGTCTTGAGACTCAGCTTCGGGCGGCGAAGGCGCAAGTGGAGATGCTGTCCTACGATGACCATGCGTTAGAGCTGAAGGCTGCAGGGCTTGCGGAGTATTTGGAGTCACTGGATTATATGCGAGACCGTAGCCTGATCGCGGAAGAGGTTCGTGACGAGATTTGGTCCAAGGATTTGGAGCCTCAGATGGATGATATACGCTAGTTGGCGCTCCGACGTGGTGTTTCAAAGGCCTTCCGCTTCGTTAGCAAGAGTCTGGGATGTGACACGTCCTGTTTCAGCTTTGCAGATGTTTATGAGGATGAGCGTTCTGACTCAGATGCCAAAGACGAGTAGTGGTACTCATATCTTTGTCATTGTATGTTTACATTTTATTGTTTAGTCTGGACGTATTTTATTTTGACTCTTGTTTGACATTGGTTGTTGTTGCCTTTAGTCGCTGATTGTACTTGTATTATTCCAGCTTTGTTTTGTTATGACATTGTTATTTTTATGCCATCTTTGCTGCCTTGTTTGCAAAGCTCAGGTTCGCGGCTTAATTTGCACGAGGACTGTTTGTGGTTTTATTTGCGCGAGGGTTGCTCACGGCTTAGTTTGCACGAGGGATGCTCGCGGATTCTTTGTGAGGGGGCGGGCCCTCATGGTGTTGCGCGAGTGTTGCTCGCGGCTTAGTTTACGCGAGGGATGCTCACGGCTTCTTCGTGAGGGGACAGGCCCCCACGGTGTTGCGCGAGGGTTGCTCGCGGCTTAGTTTGCGCGAGGGATGCTCACGGCTTCTTCGTGAGGGGGGCAGACCCCAACGGTGTTGCACGAGGGTTGCTCGCGGCTTAGTTTGCGTGAGGGATGCTCGCTGCTTCTTTGTGAGGGGGGCAGGCCCCCACAGTATTGTACGAGGGTTTCTTGTGGCTTAGTTTGCACGAGGGATGCTCGTAGCTTCTTCGTGAGGGGGCAGACCCCCACGGTGTTGTGCGAGGGTTGTTCACGGCTTAGTTTGCGCGAGGGATGCTCGCGGCTTCTTCATGAGGGGGGCAGGCCCCCACGGTGTTATGAGTGTCGACCTTCCTGTCTTGTATGCGAGATTTGCAGCAACATAATTCAATACTTGTATGAAGATAACGTGCGCAGGATCGGGCCCGCGGCTTACACACATCATAGTCTTAAACAAAACATACACAATTAGATAATTATAAAATGGGAAATCATTGATAAAATCGGCGCAGATTCTGCGCGTTCCAAGTTCGAGGGAGAGTCTTTCCATTAACATTCCGTAGCTTGTACGTTCCTGGCTTCACCATTGCTGTGACGACGAAGGGTCCTTCCCAGGTCGGAGATAACTTGTCGTCGTGTGTTCCTTTTCCAGCCGCTTCCAAAGTGCGAAAGACCAAGTCTCCTATGTTCATCGGATGAGATTTCACTTTGCGGTTGTAATAGCGGGCTGTGCATTACTGGTAAGCTGCAGCGCGAAGAGCGGCTTCTTCGCAGACCTCGGAGATCAGGTCTAAATTGTCCCTGAGAGCGTCGTCATTTGTCTGGAGATTGAAATGGGATACCTGGGGGCTTGGAACACCAATGTCGACCGGGATGATTGCCTCCGTTCCGTAGCAGAGATTGTACGGTGTTTCTCCGGTGGGGGTTCTTTCTGTCGTTCGATATGCCCATAATACGTTGGGGAGTGCGTCGACCCACTGCCCCTTTGTCTTGGAGCCGCGCCTTTATCTCCTTCAGGATGGTTTGGTTGGTCACTTTGATCTGCCCATTAGATTGAGGATGTGACACAGCCGTGTGTCGTAGCTTGATATTCAAGTCTTCGCACAGCTTGGTGAAGGATTTTCCAGAGAATTGAGTGTTGTTGTCGGTGATGATAATTGCAGGTATGCCAAAGAGGCAGACGATGTTCTTCCAAATGAATTGTTTTGTGTTTTCCTTTGTGATCTTGGCGAGAGGTTCTGCTTCTACCCACTTGGTGAAGTAGTCGATGGCCATGATGATGAATTTCCTCTGCCCCAAGGCTTGGGGTAAAGGTCCGAGAAGGTCAATTCCCCACTGTGTGAATGACCAAGCTCCTTGTAGTGTGGTGAGGGTAACGGTAGGTTGCTTGGGAGCATTGGCATGCAGTTGGAAGCTTTTGCATTTTTGTACAAAGTCTGTCGCTTCCTTCTTCATGGTAGGCCAGTAGAAGCCCTGACGTAGAATTTTACAGGCCAAGGCCCTCCCGCTCAAGTGTTCTCCGCAGACCCCTCCATGGACTTCGCGGAGGGTATACTCGGCGTCAGTTTCTGCTAAGCATTTCAGGTAGGGACCTGCAAAAGATCGCTTGTGAAGTTCTTCATTGATCAATGCAAACGTAGCTACCCTCATCCTTAATTGACGGGCTTCCTTCGGATCATCCAGAAGTTGCTGGTTCTTCAAATAGTTGATCAATGGAGTGATCCATGATTCTTTTGAGTCTTCAATCTCTACTATCTCTCAAGGTCCTTGGATACTAGGAAGGGAAATTTCTTCAACTCTACGCCTTCTTGACTGATAGCGAGTATGATACGTAGCTAGCTTTGACAGGGTATCTGTTCGGCTGTTCTGTTCTCTGGGGATGTGGAGAATTTGAACTTTCGGTATCTGCAGCAGGAGACACTTTACCAGTTGGAGGTACTGAACGAGCTGCTCACTTTTGGCTATATAATCCCCTTCTACCTGGGATACAACGAGTTGAGAATCAGAGTAGATTGTTAGCTTGGTGATGCAGTAGTCAATGGCAAGCCCGAGTCCTGCAATTAAGGCCTCATACTCTGCTATGTTGTTGGTGGCCGGGAACTTCAACCGGAGCCCGTACTCCAAAGTGACGAGTTCCAAGCTTATGAGGAGTAGCCCGGCTCCGGCTCCCTCAATGTCGGACGCTCCGTCAAGGCACATAGTATAACGGTCCAGGCCCGCCAACCCGCGGGACCCAGCTGGCACCGCCGGCCCACCAGTAGTCCAGACCCGGGCCCACTACTGGCAGTAAGCCTATCACATTCAAGCCTGCAGGCCAATGCACCCCAACCCCTCTCCATCCAGGCGGGTTGTTGGTGGCCGTAGCCCCCCTTAGATGAGTCAAACTCGATAGTCAAGCCCGCACTACGGGGACTTCCCAGGAGGTCACCCATCCCAGTACTACTCCAGCCCGAGCACGCTTAACTATGGAGTTCTTTCAACTCTCATCACCAACTGAGCTGCAGCTCAGTTGGTGATGAGAGTTGAAAGAACTCCATAGTTAAGCGTGCTCGGGCTGGAGTAGTACTGGGATGGGTGACCTCCTGGGAAGTCCCCGTAGTGCGGGCTTGACTATCGAGTTTGACTCATCTAAGGGGGGCTACGGCCACCAACAACCCGCCTGGATGGAGAGGGGTTGGGGTGCATTGGCCTGCAGGCTTGAATGTGATAGGCTTACTGCCAGTAGTGGGCCCGGGTCTGGACTACTGGTGGGCCGGCGGTGCCAGCTGGGTCCCGCGGGTTGGCGGGCCTGGACCGTTATAAAAAGTGCACTTTTTATAACGGTCCAGGCCCGCCAACCCGCGGGACCCAGCTGGCACCGCCGGCCCACCAGTAGTCCAGACCCGGGCCCACTACTGGCAGTAAGCCTATCACATTCAAGCCTGCAGGCCAATGCACCCCAACCCCTCTCCATCCAGGCGGGTTGTTGGTGGCCGTAGCCCCCCTTAGATGAGTCAAACTCGATAGTCAAGCCCGCACTACGGGGACTTCCCAGGAGGTCACCCATCCCAGTACTACTCCAGCCCGAGCACGCTTAACTATGGAGTTCTTTCAACTCTCATCACCAACTGAGCTGCAGCTCAGTTGGTGATGAGAGTTGAAAGAACTCCATAGTTAAGCGTGCTCGGGCTGGAGTAGTACTGGGATGGGTGACCTCCTGGGAAGTCCCCGTAGTGCGGGCTTGACTATCGAGTTTGACTCATCTAAGGGTGGCTACGGCCACCAACAACCCGCCTGGATGGAGAGGGGTTGGGGTGCATTGGCCTGCAGGCTTGATGTGATAGGCTGACTACCAGTAGTGGGCCCGGGTCTGGACTCTGGTAGGCCGGCGGTGCCAGCTGTGTCCCGCGGGGTTGGCGGGCCTGGACCGTTACACATAGTCCATCTTTGACCTGGCTCTGTTGATACAACTTCTGGCTCTGCTGGCAAGGTATTTTCAACGACAAAATCTCCCAAAACTTGCGACTTAATGACGGAACGCGGAAAGACGTGGATGTCAAATTCGCCCAACTTCACTGCCCATTTGACCAATTGGTCGGAAGCCCCTGGCTTTTGAAGAATAGCATGGACAGGTAGTTCTGTGAATACTTTGATGGTGTGGGTCTGGAAGTAAGGACGAAGCTTCCTTACGGAGAAAGAGAGTGCAAAGGCTGTCTTGTTTGCGACCGGATACCGGGTTTCAGCATCAGAGAGAATCTTGCTAAGGTAATAGATGGGGCGCTGAACCCCTCCTTCGTCTTTCACCAACACCGAGCTTAGTGCGGCTGGTGTGATAGCGAGATACAGAAAAATAGTTTCTCCCGGGGCTGGCTTTGAAAGTAGCGGAGGGGAAGCCAGGTACTGCTTGAGTGACTCGAAGGCTGACTGACCATCGTATGTCCACTGGAAACCGGTGGTTTTAGCTCCTCGGAGAATCTTAAAGAAGGGGAGATATTTATCCCCGGTCAGTGCCAAGAACCGAGAGAGTGCTGTGATTCTCCCATTCAGCCTTTGTACTTCCTTAAGAGATCGGGGCGGTGACATATCTTCCAAAGCTTTAATCTTCTCAGGGTTGGTCTCTATCCCTCACTGGGTTACCATGAATCCTAAGAATTTTCCAGACGTAACCCCGAACGCACATTTGGTGGGGTTAAGCCTCATACCATACTGTCGAAGTATCTTGAAACATTTATCGAGGTCTTCCACATGGTTCTCTCGATGGACACTCTTTACCAGCATGTCAACTACGTACACCTCCATTGTTTTGTCGATTAGGTCTTTAAAAACTTTGTTCATGAGTCATTGGTAGGTGGCCCCTACATTCTTGAGCCCAAAGGGCATAACTTTATAGCAGTATATTCCTTTGTTTGTTCAGAAGGCCGTATGATCTTTGTCTGCTGGATTCATTCGAATCTGATTTTAGCAGGAGTAAGCATCCATGAAGCTGAGGAGTTGGTGTCCGACAATTGAATCAACTAACTGATCAATTCTGGGGAGCGGGAAGCTATCTTTAGGGCACGTTTTATTAAGGTTGGTGTAGTCCACACACATCCTCCATTTTCCTGAAGACTTCTTTACTAAGACGACATTAGCTACCCAGGTCGGGTAATTTACTTCTCGGATGAAATGGGCGCTGAGGAGTTTCTCTACGTCTTCTCTGATTGCCTGGAGATGTTCAGGAGCAAAGTTTCTCTTCTTTTGGATAACGGGCTTGCATGCAGTGTTGAAAGAGTGTTGGATGACGCGAGGATCTATGCCAGACATATCTTCAGGGGCCCAGACAAAGATATCTTTGTTGTTTCAGAGGTAGGCTATCAGTTCTTCCGCCTTTTCTTGTTGATGCAGGAGCGATCCGAGATGGATGGTGCGAGCTGGGTTTTTCGGTGAGAGAAGGACCTCAATCAGCCCTTCTATAGGCATCCCTCGCTGTAATACTGCTTCGTCGCGTAGATCAAAGTCGTCGATGTTCAACATAGTGTCATTCGTAGGCTGTGCTTGTTTGGAGTAATAATTCTTGGCGGCCTCCTGATTGCTGTGGACGACTCCAATACCTCCCGGAGTGGGGAACTTTATGGCGAGGTGAGGAATCGAGGGGATGGCTTTGAAGATAGTTTGAACGGGTCTTCCGAAGATGGCATTGTACGCTGAGCTTGGGTCCACTACTACGAACTGGATTTCATGAGTCACCTACCTTGGAAATTCTCCCATGGTGACTGGGAGAGTAATCATCCCTAGTACTTGGACTGGGTGGTTGTCGAAGCCATAGACTGGTCCAGATGCTTGTGTCAGATGTTGATTGGAAATATTCATGCTCTGAAGGGTAGCGGAGAACAGGACATCGACCGAGCTTCCGTTGTCAACAAGAATTCGCTTGACATTATAACACAGGTCTCCGATCCCGGCACTGATTACTAGGGGGTCTTGGTGAGGTGTTCGGAGCCCGACAAGATCTTCGTCTCCGAAAGTTATGGTGGTGTCTTGCTTGTACTTCTAGTCTTCATGGGCTTCTCACTGCCTGCTGACCGAGAAGATTTGAGCGGAGAGGATGGATGATACGACGATGGTTTCAATATTCCTAACCGCCTGCCTACCACCTGCTCCCCCAGGGGGGCATTCTGCTGATCTCTGGGCGGCCTAGGCGGGCCATGTTGATCCTGCACATATCCCTGTAAAAATCTTTCGAGAAATCCTAGGCGGACTAAGCGTTCGATTTCTTCTTTGAGGCAGGCGCAATCTTCCGTGGTATGCCCTGTGGTTCGATGAAACTCACAATATTTGGACTGGTCATTCCTGGGATTATGAACCGGCTGTTTCAGTCGTTGTAGGGCTGGCTCATTTTGTATAGCATATAGTACATTAGTGTGTGTAGTGTTGAGAGGGGTAAAATCTCTAGGTGGCTGATCTCTTTGAGGATCTTTTTGACGTTGTCCGTTGTGGCGATCGTCGCGGAATCTCCATTCTTGATGCTGAGGAGTTGGCTCTCTTTCTCTCTTACGTTTTTGGGCGCCATCAAATTGCTGGCGATGGGCTTCAATGGCTTCATCTGCGGCGATCTGGGCCTCGACCCGATGCACAAGGTCAGGGTAATTGGGAACAGTTTCTCGCATTAGTGCTGAGTAGAAGCCGCTTGGGCGGAGGCATCCAAGGAACACCCCTCACAATAACTCGGAGTCGACTCTTGGAATCTGACGGGCTTCGGCGGTAAAACGTTGGAAAAAGTCTTTCAGAGTCTCCCCCTCGTTCTGGTGAATCCCTGACAAATGGGAGGGGTCGCGAATGATCCTGCGATTGGCTATGAATTTGTCGACAAATTGTCTTGTCAGCTCTGTGAAATTAGTGATGGTACTGGTCCTCAGCGAATGAAACCATGTTCGGGCTTATCCTTTGAGAGTGGCTGGAAACACTTGGCAGAGCAGCTGATCTGGAGCATTGTAAATTCTCATAATGGTAGTAAAATGGTTGATATGCTCTAGCGGATCATCGGTCCCGTCGAACGTTTCAATGTTCGGGAGCTTAAATCCGTTCGGGATTGGATGGTCAAGGATCTGGGGGGCCAGAGGAGAGCCTTGACAGAATGGTCGGCTGATACGAATGTATCTTGCACCGGCCTGATGATATTCTTCAGCGATGACTTCTCAAATTTCCTTCCGAGTGAACCTTTCAAGCGGAGGTTGACGGGCTTCATTGGCGGGATTGTAACGGTGATGGTCCCCCCTTACTCTTCTCTAGCCCGGGCGAGCGGAACTTGCAGCTTCAGAATATTCTTCGGATATTTTATGTCTTGTAGGAATCTCTTGGGTTCCGCATTGGTTTAGCTGTGGCGGAGGATCTGCTTGAACTGGTTGCAGTGGGGGAGCTGGATGTGCTCCTAGGTTGCGCAATAGGGTGAGCATTTCGGTTTGTTGCTCTTCCATATGACGGACGCGTCCCTCCAAGGCGGTGACAGGAGCAAATGCGGCCTCAATTGTCAAAGGCACGTCCATCTGAGAGTGTGAACGTGTAGGCTCAGGATGCCCGCCGAGGATGGAGCCTTCAGCGGTACGGGTGCTTCTCTTCACCATTAAGACAGTACTTGGAGTGGGCGATGCCGATGATCTTGCACTTCGAAGGATGTTGGGACTCACGTTACCACAGACGGCGCCAAACTATTGCGGACTAACTCGATGCCCCGGTCGGACCGGTTGTTTCTTGACCTCCTTAGCTCTCGGAGAGGTCGAGCGCGCACATAGTCAATGAAAATGAGAAGATGACACAAGGTGCGATGACGTGAAAAAATCCCTCACATGGGTAAAAAACCACGTGATCGGGTCTGTGCAGGTCAAATTCCAGTAGCTCCTGCTGATTACAAGGTGTTGGAAAATCGGGGCGATAGGCCGCTCCCGTTACAACTTGGGAGGAAGAGAGAGTATGACTATGACTCCCGATGGGCAACAGACTGCGCCGCGGGAGTAACTCAGGTGTTGAATTGTGCGGGATGGTCCTGGTGTTCTGGCGCTCGGGGCGACGCACGCTTGCTTGCAAGGGGTGTTTTTCTCATTTGGTTTGCTCAAGGACTTTGGTGATTTCTTGCCGGCGGCGTGCTGGTGGCGCGCTGGTGGCGCGCTGGTGGCGCGCTGGTGGTTCACGACGGCTGGAGGCTGACTCGGGGGAGGAGGCCGGAGAGCTATAACCTGAGGAAGAAGATGATCCGGAGCAGAGAAAGGTGAATAATGAGGAGGCCCTGAGGCTCCTTTTATAGCCTTCGGGGGCGGATCATGGCGGGCCCCACCACTAACGTAGTGGGTTAGTGGGTGGCTACCCTCTCCATCGGATGGCGAGACGAGCCTCCCCCCGATCGTACGATGGGGAGGTCGTCCACGACCATTGAGGTGTTCCATTTTATTTTTAAAACTTGAGGAAGTTGAGGTACAAATTGGATTTTATCCCACAAGCTTTGCAAGATAAATACAGTTTTCATCTCAAAGCACCAATATTCATATTTTTATCCGTTAGAGAGAGAGGG
The DNA here is from genome assembly GCA_039513925.1 of Platanthera zijinensis. Lineage (NCBI taxonomy): Eukaryota > Viridiplantae > Streptophyta > Magnoliopsida > Asparagales > Orchidaceae > Platanthera > Platanthera zijinensis. Next base: position 13,755,718 of record CM077092.1, read on the forward strand.
GCAGATATGGCTATAAGTCACGTGGCTTGATGAGATTTCCTCAGAAATTTTTGAGCTAAATCAGAAAGACCTTGACCAATGACGCGTGGGAAAAACCAATCCGACTGGATAAGTCACGCGTGGCTCTGCAGAGCTCTCCCAAGGCCCAAAAACACTCGAGTGGAGGGCGAAACCCACGCACGCGCGGAGGGAGAAACCTGCGCAGGAAGCCCCCCATGCGAACAGGGCCAGCCCACGGAGTCACGTGCGGCCTGCGCGCTCTCGCACCACACTCGCGGCCGCGCCCCCCGGCCTGCGCGCGCCGCCGCCGCAGTCGGGCACCCTGCCCGGGCCGCTCGGATTTCCCTGGGGGCAATTTCGTCATTTTGCTAAATTTGGTGATCCGGGTGATCGAAATAGAGCGACGTCATTCACTAGCACAAATTCTGCCCCGGCGCAATTACCGACGTATCCCTCCAGAATATTATAAATAGGCCCAAGACTTATGAAGACAAACAACTCCAGAGGCTAGAAAGAGATTTGAGGTTTTCCGGCAAGGTCGTGGACATACTGATTCTCCGCTCAGAAATTCACTCCACTCCCCTTCTAGTGCAAAGGCTTCGACAAGCACCAAGGCACGCTGATTCTTCACCGTGAAAGCGCTCTCATCAAGACTCCGCTTCAACAGGAGCGCCCCATCAAGGTTCTGTTGGAAGCGATAAGTGGACAAGCAAATTTAAATTTACTAACAAAATAGAAGTGCAATTACATATTACTGCTCCACTTAGTTGACTCCATTGATGGATACATCTTTTGAAAACATACAAATACAAACTATCAACTTTACATAATACAAACACCACCCAAAAGAAGTTGCAACTCCTAACTGCTGATCATATACTCTATCCACTCAACTAACTTTCAGTTTGCCTATAACTTCACAAGGCTGCACAAGCTCAAATGCTTCACCAGGGAAGAGTTCGCAAGTCCTATTCAACTTCCTTCTTGTTGGAGATCGCCAAGAAGAGTCCGCCTTTTAATTATTTGTTGATCGCTCCTTCAGGAGATTGGCGGGGTTGCTGCCCGCAAATATTAATCCACAGAGTACCGGTCTGCCACCTTTGACCTCACAAGACTTGCTGCAACTTTGCTCCTGTTCACTCGCCTTGCAAAAACCTGTCCGCAGGTTTTGTTCTCCTTCCTTAGCTTCTGCTCTCTTGCTTGAGGTTGCTCATCTTTCTGGAAGTTCTGATTTCTTCCCTGATCTCTTCCTCCTCTTCTTCCTTTATCTCTGTCTTGGTATCCTCGGTCTCGCTGGCCACCTCTTCCTGAACTCTCTTCAAAGTTCAACTGAGTCTGAAGTGTTTTCCCTAAGCAAGTTGACTCTTCATTTTGTAGTATGCGGTACTCATGGGCTTGCAAAGAGCCTACGAGTTCATCAACAGACATCTGAGTGAGATCTTTCGACTCTTCTATCGCCACTACTATATAATTAAACTTCTTCAACATCGACCGCAGAAGTTTCTCCATGAAACTCACATCATCAATCGTCTCTCCGTTGCGTTTCATTTCGTTTGCAAGCGTCCACAGACGAGTTACATAGTCACCAACTTTCTCAGAGTTTTGCATCTTCATAACTTCATACTCTGCTCGGAGAGATTGCAGCTTCACCTTCTTTGCCTTATCAACTCCTTGCAAGGAGCGTTGTAAGGTCTCTCATGCTTCTTTAGAAGTTCTAGCTTCTGAGATCTTATCAAAGGTTGCTTCATCAACCCCTTGATATAGTAAGAACAAAGCTTTCTTGTCTCTCTTTCTTGCTTCTCGTAGCGTCGTCCTATGGGAGTCAGTCAACGTCGTCTCTGCTTCAGCAGTTATCTCTTTATAACCATCCTCAACTATCTCTCAAAGCTCCTTTGATGCTAGCAGATACAACACAAGAAATAAAGGAGCAATACAACTTCTCTTTTATATCAAACAAAAGAGAACAAGGCTACAACACAACACTATGAGTTACAACTCAACACGAGTTCACAACACAAGCACACACTAAAGCTCGCCCCAAAAAAACAATTTCTTAGAGGTCTCCGAAGTTGCTGTTCTCGTGGATGTCACAGTTCGCAATTGAAGCTGCTGTCCAAAACCGCAAGGAGGTATTTGCAAGAGGCTATCTGTATGAATTTAATGCAAGCTGCTGCTTGCATAAGCATCCCGCAAATAGCACCAGCCCGCCACCTTTGACCGTCTAAGGCTTGCCACAAGTTTTCTTTGGCGTTGATCCTGTTCGCATATATGCGACACAGGATGCTACTCCTATTTGTTAGTTTTGTCTTTGTTTGACCAGGTCAAACAAATTTTTATACTTATGTTGGAGTATGGCGGAAGAGAGAGAAGTTTTTTTTGTTTTGTGCATTTATTGTGGAGTTATGTTGAGAGTCAAGTGGCGGCTCCCTACTTGTTGGCCAAACCTATATATAGGCCTGCTGTATTGGTTTTGAAATATGAAAAATTAAGCTTTTAGTTTTCTCTGGCAGAGAAAAGAGAAAAGAGAGCGGGAGAGAGAGAGTGTAAAGGCAAGAGAAAGAAAGAGAGTGAGGCGAGAGAGTTAGAGAGAGAGTGGCGAGAGAGAGAGAAACAGAAAGAGAGTGAGAGCTCACGGGAGAGTGAGAGAAGCGAGAGAGATAGAGAGAGAGAGAGAGGAGTAGCGAGAGTGAGAGAAAAGCTAGAGAGGATATTTTCCTGCAGGAAATATCTAGCCTCTCGCCATTATAGTTCTCGCCGGAGCAAGAGGAGTTCTCGCCGGAGCCTTGCACTTCACCTCGCCGTCAACCTCGCAGCAGCCGAGAACTTCGACGTAGAGGCGGCGGTGGTCCAGGAAGTTATCGCCGGAGCAGCTCGAGGAGCTCTCGCTGAGTTGATCTCGCCGGAGTAGACTCTCGCAGGAGTAAGCTCTCGCCGGGCCTTGAGCTGATCGTCTCGCAGTGGTGGTGTGAAGCTCGCCGGAAGCTTCTCGCAAGAAGCTCTCGCCATCAATAGTGTTTTGAGTAGGCCCGCTATCGTCTCCAACAAGTGGTATCAGAGGGAGGTTGCAAACCTTTACGGTGACTCGGAAGGTTTGAAGTAGAGAAGAGATGGAGATGGGAAGCGGATGCCGGGGCAGGTCCCCAAGTTGAGCAAAATAAACTATGGGAACTGGAGTATTCAGATGGGAGTGTTGCTCGCCTCTAAAGAGCTATGAGATGTTGTGGAAGAAGGTGTCGAGGTGCTTACTGCCGAAGCAGAAGCCGCGTTGACTAATGCTCAAAGGATGACGGTGAGAGAAACCAAGAAGAAGGACAAGAAGGCGTTGTTCATCTTGTACCAAGGGGTGGATGAAGCTACGTTTGAGAAGATCTCGGACGCCGAGACTTCGAAGGAAGCTTGGGAGATTTTGCAGCGCTCCATGCAAGGAGTAGACAAGGCCAAGAAGGTGAAGTTGTAATCCCTTCGAGCACAATATGAGATGGTGCGGATGCAGAGCTCGGAGAAGGTTGGTGACTATGTGACCCGTCTGCGGACGCTCACAAATGAGATGAAGAGAAACGGGGAGACGATAGACGAGGTCAGCTTCATGGAGAAGCTCCTGCGTTCTATGTCTAAGAAGTTCCGACACGTGGTGGTGGCCATCGAAGAATCGAAGGACCTCACAGTGATGACGGCAGATGAACTGATAGGCTCGCTACAAGCACATGAGTATCGGATGGTGCAAGATGAGGAGGAGTCGAGTGGCTTGGGGAAAGCACTTCAGACTCAACTCAATTTTGGAGAAAGTTCAGGAAGAGGAGGAGGCCAGCGTGGTCGTGGCTACCAAGGAAGAGGTAGAGGAGGAAGAGCTGGAAGAGACTTCGGGAGAAATCAGTTCAACCAGGGAGCAGTAGAGCAACATCATGGTTCGAGGCAAGATGCAGGAGGTAGAGGAAGAGGCCAAGGTAGAGGTCAAGGCAGAGGACAAGGAAGAGACCAGGGAAGAGTTCAAAGAGGAGGAAGAGATATGTCCCAAACTCAATGTTACAACTGTAACAAGTTTGGACATATGAGTTACGACTGTTGGGCTCCCAGGAAAGGTGGTGAAGCCAACCACTATGCGGAGGCTAGCAACACGGGTGGAGACCTGATGATGTTCCTTACCATCCAAGGCGCTGCAGGAGGGAGGAATGGAGTGTGGTACCTAGATACTGGAGCTAGTAACCACATGTGTGGTGAGAAGGAGCTATTCACCAACCTTGAGCCGAATGGAGGAGATGTCAGTTTTGGCGATGCCTCGAAGATCTCTGTGAAAGGAAGAGGAGTGATCGCGGTGACGATGAATGGGAAGGAGGTGCTCATCAACGACGTCTTCTATGTACCGGGCTTGAGGAGTAACATCCTAAGTCTTGGACAGCTGGTGGAGAAGGGTTATCGTGTCCTGTTGAGGGATATCACCTTAGCGATGAAGGATAGCCAAGGAAGAGAGGTGGTAAGAGTGAAGATGGCGACGAACCGCCTCTTCCCTCTAAGTATGGATGCCAAGGAGACGGTATGTCTTGCAAAGACAGGAGAAGAGGAGGAAGCTTGGCTGTGGCACCACCGGATGGGGCATCTGGGGTTCACAGGCCTGAAGCTGTTGTCTGGATCCAAGATGGTGGAAGGGCTGCCTATGAGCACACCTCCTCAAAGGGTCTGTGAGGCATGCACGAAGGGGAAGCAAAGAAGGGAGACTTTCGAGGGAGGAAAGTCTCGGAGAGCTACAAGGCAACTGGAGCTAGTTCATTCGGACATTGCTGGTCCGTTTGAGACGACCTCAGTTGGAGGTAGCAGGTACTATATCACGTTCACGGACGACTTCAGTAGGAAGTGTTGGGTGTACTTTCTGAAGGAGAAGGCAGAGGCTCTGGACAAGTTCCGAGAGTTCAAGGCGATGGCTGAGAAGGAAATTGGGCAGTCACTGAAGGTGCTCCGGACAGATAGAGGTGGGGAGTACACCTCTAAGTTGTTTGATGACTACTGTAGAGAATGGGGGATCTCACACCAGCTGACGGCGGCGTACTCGCCTCAGCAAAACGGAGTGGCGGAAAGGAAGAACCTAACCATTATGAACATGGCGAGGAGCATGGTGAAGGGCAAGGGGTTGCCAAAGAAGTACTGGGCGGAAGCAGTACAGGTAGCGGTGTACTTGCTGAACCGTTACCCAACCAAGAGTGTGAAGTTCAAGACACCGTTTGAAGCTTGGTGTGGGAGGAAGCCCAGTGTGAAGCACCTGAGGGTCTTCGGGTGTGTATCTTATGCTCACATCCCAGACTAGAGGAGGAGGAAGCTGGATGATAGAAGTGAGAAGTGCATCTTTGTAGGCTACGCTCCTGCGAGCAAGGCTTACAAGTTGTACAACCCGGAGACGGAGAAGGCCATCGTCTCGAGAGATGTGGTGTTTGAAGAAGACAGTTGCTGGAGCTGGGATGAGGAGACAAGGAACATGAAGGGGATGTTCTTTGAAGACGAGGAAGAAGGTGGTCATGAAGCGGAAGCTGAGGTTGGTGGAGCTGAGCCACCATCACCACCGAGTGGAAGTTCAGGGGGAGCTTCTACTCCCTACTCAAGAGGAGCGAGCACGAGTGGAGGAAGTTCTAGTGGAGCGAGCACTAGAAGAAGCAACTCTGATGGTCCTCAACCTAGGATGAGGAGGTTGGAGGAGATTTACGAGGAGACGGCACCGACACTTAACAATTTCTCTTTATATTGTTTGTTGGCAGATTGCGAGCCGCACTCCTACGACGAAGCTACCCAGGAGAAATCTTGGAGAACGACAATGGATGCTGAGATAGCATCTATCAAGAAGAACGATACTTGGAAGCTGGTTGATCCACCCGCTGGCCACAAACCCCTCGGGGTGAAGTGGGTCTACAAGTTTAAGAAGAACATGGATGGAGCTGTGGAGAAGCACAAGGCTAGGCTCGTTGTGAAGGGCTACAGGCAAGTCCAAGGAGTGGACTACGATGAGGTCTATGCCCCAGTGGCAAGGATTGACACCATCAGGTTGATCATCGCACTGACAACTCACTATGGGTGGACAATCATGCAAATGGATGCGGTGGCGGCGTACTTGAATGGCTACCTGGAGGAGGATGTGTACATCGAGCAGCCTCCGGGGTATGTTGTGAAGGGCCAGGAGAAGAAAGTGTGCAAGTTGAGAAAGCATTGTACGGGCTGAAGCAAGGGGCAAGAGCTTGGAATGGGAGGATAGATACATTCCTCCAAAAGCATGGCTACGTGAAGTGCCCATATGAGTATGCTCTCTACATAAAGGTGGAGAAGAACGGGGATATCATGATCCTATTCCTATACGTGGATGACATGATATTCACCGGGAGCAACCCTGCGATGTTCGAAGAATTCAAGAGGCTGATGAAGGAGGAGTTCGAGATGACGGATTTGGGAAAGTTGAGCTACTTCTTGGGAGTTGAGGTACAGCAGAGAGAAGATGGGATCTTCATCGCGCAGAAGAAGTATGCGGAGATCTTGAAGAAGTTTAGGATGGAGAATAGCAAGCTTATCTCCACTCCTGCTGATCCCGGAACGAAGTTGAGGAAGGAATCGAAGGAGGAAGGTGTTGACCCAACCATGTTCAAGAGTCTGGCTGGGAGTCTAAGGTATCTGACGTTCACCAGACCGGACATCATGTATGCGGTGGGGGTCGTGAGCAGGTGCATGGAAGAACCCAAGCAGGACCACTTCACAGCAGCGAAGAGGATCCTGAGGTATGTGAACGGGACTCGGGACCATGGCTTGATGTACTCATCTGGAGGAGAGTTGAAGCTAGTCGGCTACTCGGATAGCGACTATAGAGGAGATGTGAACGACCGGAAGAGCACTTCCGGGTATGCGTTCAACATGGGAACCGCGGCGTTCTCATGGAGTTCTAAGAAGCAAGCTACTATAGCCTTATCATCTTGCGAGGCGGAGTACATCGCAGCGGCGGCATGCGCTTGCCAAGCCATCTGGCTAAGGAACCTTCTGGAGGAACTACATCATGTGCAGGATGGCCCAACGACAGTGTTAGTGGATAACATGTCCGCCATCCAGCTTGCAAAGAACCCGGTGCTACATGGGAGGAGTAAGCATATCGAGACCCGGTATCATTTCCTTAGGGAGTAGGTGGAGCAGAAGACTGTGGAAGTGATGTATTGCCCCACCGGAGAGCAGGTCGCGGACATATTCACCAAGGCGTTGAAAGTGGAGACGTTCGACAGGCTCAAAGGCAAACTCGGCATGTGCTGCCAAGTTTGAGGGGGAGTTTGTTAGTTTTGTCTTTGTTTGACCGGGTCAAACAAATTTTTATACTTATGTTGGAGTATGGCGGAGGAGAGAGAAGTTTTGTTTTGTTTTGTGCATTTATTGTGGAGTTATGTTGAGAGCCAAGTGGTGGCTCCCTACTTGTTGGCCAAACCTATATATAGGCCTGCTGTATTGGTTTTGAAATATGAAAAATTAAGCTTTTAGTTTTCTCTGGCAGAGAAAAGAGAGCGGGAGAGAGAGAGTGTAAAGGCGAGAGAGAGAAAGAGAGTGAGGCGAGAGAGTTAGAGAGAGAGTGGCGAGAGAGAGAGAAACAGAAAGAGAGTGAGAGCTCACGGGAGAGTGAGAGAAGCGAAAGAGATGGAGAGAGAGAGCGGAGTAGCGAGAGTGAGAGAAAAGCTAGAGAGGATATTTTCCTGCAGGAAATATCTAGCCTCTCGCCATTATAGTTCTCGCCGGAGCAAGAGGAGTTCTCGCCGGAGCCTTGCACTTCAACTCGCCGTCAACCTTGCAGCAGCCGAGAACTTCGACGTAGAGGCGGCGGTGGTCCAGGAAGTTATCGCCGGAGCAGCTCGAGGAGCTCTCGCTGAGTTGATCTCGCCGGAGTAGACTCTCGCAGGAGTAAGCTCTTGCCGGGCCTTGAGCTGATCGTCTCGCAGTGGTGGTGTGAAGCTCGCCGGAAGCTTCTCGCAAGAAGCTCTCGCCATCAATAGTGTTTTGAGTAGGCGCGCTATCGTCTCCAACACTATTCACATGTAAAGCTTCTGCTCTTTGGAGTTCGCCATTTGGAGGCCACAGTATTTCTTCATGCACCTTCACAATGCTTCCGCCATCCCACGCGCTGCTCTAATCCATGTCTATTGATAAACTTCTCAAACAAATAATAGGCAAACACGTGTTTCCTTTGTTTAATGCCATCATTAATGCCATCATTAAGCTTTTTTAAGCCTTAAAAAGCTTGAGTTGGTTCTCCCATAATACATGTCGGAATTAGGCAAATAATATATGCATTTGATAGCCAAGAACGAGATCTACAACTTTCATGTTGAACATTATTTCAAAATTTGCACGGTTTGGCCGGAATCTCTACTGAAACGTTGCTGCCTTGAAATGAATATAATAATAATAAATTTCAAAATTCGAGCCAGCAACCTTTCGGGCCAGATTCCTGCTAAACCGTTCAAATTTTGGAAAAATGTTCAACATGAAAGTTGTAGATCTCTTTCTTGGCTACAAAATGCATATATTATTTGCTTAATTACGATATGTATTGTGGGAGAACCAACTCAAGCTTTTTTAGGCTTAAAAAAGCTTGAGCTTATATATTCCAAACCCTATATATATATATATATATATAACTTTCATTGACTTCAGTCAGAACAAACTCTTCCACCAACAATCTCCCCCTCACTTACACTTCAGGAATGTCCTTGTCTTCAATACCTTGGTGAAGATATCTGCTATTTGCTCTCCTGTGGGGCAATAAACCAACTCCACCACCTTCTGTTGCACCTGTTCGCGAAGAAAGTGATACTTTGTATCTATATGTTTGCTACGCCCTTGCAACACTGGATTCTTCGTCAATTGAATCACAGACATGTTGTCAACATACACTGTCACGGGAATCTTCTGTGGATGATGCAACTCTTGCAAGAGATTTCTCAGCCAAATCGCCTGACACGTACAGGCTGCCGCTGCAATGTACTCAGCTTCACAAGTAGACAAAGCAATCGTTGTCTACTTCTTTTAACTCTATGGGAACACAGCTATTCCCAGATGAAAAGCGTATCCAGAAGTGCTCTTCCGGATGTTAAAATCACCACCATAGTGACTATGGGAGTATCCGACCAACTTCAACTCTTCTGCAGTAGAATACATCAAACCATGATCTCTCGTCTCATTCACATACCTCAAGATCCTCTTTGCTGCTGTGAAGTGATCTTGCTTCGGCTCCTCCATATATCTACTAACAACTCCAACCGCTTACATGATATTAGGCCTAGTGAAAGTCAGGTAGCGTAGAATTCCAACTAGACTCTTGAACAGCGTTGAGTCAACTACTTCCTCCTTTGAATCCTTCCTCAGCTTCACCCTTGGATCTGTAGGAGTAGAGATAGTTTTGTTATTCTCCATTCGGAACTTCTTCAGAATCTCCTCCGTATACTTCTTCTGAGAAATGAAGATCCCATCTTCACTCTGTTGTACCTCAATGCCCAAGAAGTAAGTGAGTTCTCCCAGATTAGTCATCTCGAACTCCTTCTTCATCATCTTCTTGAACTCCTCAAACATAAGAGGGTTGTTGCCGGTGAATATCATGTCGTCAACATACAAATACACGACCATGATATCTCCATTCTTCTCCACCTTCATGTAGATTGCATACTCATATGGGCTCTTCATGTACCCGTTCTTCTGAAAGTATCCATCTATTCTTTCAATCCATACACGAGGCGTTTGCTTCAACCCATACAACACATTCTTTAGCTTGTAAACCTTCTTCTCTTGACCTTTCAATTCATATCCAGACGGTTGCTGGACATACACATCATCCTCCAAGTATCCATTCAGAAAAGCAGACTTTACATACATCTGATAGATCTTCCACTTATGCAGAGCTACTAGTGCGATAATCAGCCTGATGGTATCAATCCGAGCTACTAGAGCAAAGACCTCGTCGTAGTCCACACCTTGGATTTGTCGGTAGCCTTTTGCAATGAGTCTTGCTTTATGCTTCTCCACTTCTCCATCCTTGTTTGTCTTCACTCTGTACACCCATTTCACACTAATGGGCTTGTGACATGCCGACAGAGTGACCAACTCCCAAGTATCATTTTTCTTAATGGATGTTATCTGTTCTTCCATCGCCTTCCTTCATGTCTTTTCTTGAGCGCTTCATCATACGAGTATGATTCACATCTGCTAAAACACAATATAAAGAAAAATTAGCATGAATCGACCCCGTCTCCTCATAGATCTCTTCCAACCTTCTCATCCTAGGTTGAGTATTTTCAGAGCTTCTCCTACTAGTACTTGCTCCATCAGAACTGCTTCTATTAGTGATTACTCCACTTGAGTAAGGAGTGGAAACTCCCCCTGAATCTCTGCTCGGTGGCGATGATGGTTCAGCTCCACCATCCTCAACTTCAACTTCATGACTACCTTCTTCTTCATCATCGTCATAGAACATTCCTTTGACGCTTCTTTCCTTCTCATCCCAGCTCCAACAGGTTCCGTGGACTTAACAATATTCCAGGCCGGATCGCTTTCATCGAGGCTTCAAAGACTTAGTTTATTTTTAATCATTTTTATACTTTGCCCTTGTAACGAATAGGTGACCTATCACCCTCCGAGAGATCATCTCAAACTCTTGTAAACTCCAATAAAATAATGAATTTTGGCCCGACACAGATCCGGCCAAGTGATTTTTCACTATTTTCGGGTTTTTCACGTTAAAAAAAAACCCCTTATCATTGTTGTTGGATTTTCATTGACTGTGTGCACGTCCGATCCAACTCCGAACTAAGTCGATCCAATTCTCCTGACCGGAAAAGAACGAGTGACCCACAACAATGATATTTGAAGAGAGAAAAATTATGGGTGTTCTGTTTTATTTCCGTCTCCCTATTCCAATCCATTGCTGCTTGTTATAAGCATTGTTTTCTAAGATCTTATCTCATTACAGATGTCAGCAGATTAGCATACATATACAAGAGTGATTTCATTTTACTTTATTACCTTTCATCCGGTTCAGACCGGTTTACTTGGCTAACACATGCAACAGTAATGAACTCAGGTATCAAAAAAAATTCCCCCACTCTTTTTTCTTTATTAGTGTTTTTCTTACATTAATGCTCTAATTTTAGGGTTCATTTGGTTCTGTTTTTCCTCCCGCCGTTTGGAGCAAACGCCGCCGGACGGAGGGTAACCAAACGGCCTCCGGCGACATTTGCTCCGTATGCCCCGCCATGTCCTGAATAACGGAGCAAAATGCTCCGTCTGGAGCGGCTCCTCCTCCCCTCTGGTTCGAAAGTCGGGTTTGCTACCGCCAGTTCCGCCCGTCACCGCCTAATCAAAGGAGGCCTTAAACTCTGAATGCGCATTTGATTGACTCTATTATGAAAGCGCTATAGCGACATGCTAGGATGGACCACACAAATCATCAATATTGCCGGTGTAGTGAATATTAACAGCTTGCTTAAAATTAAGATTTATATTTAGGCACGGGGCTCCGCCCTTAAGGCCAACCGCAACAGTACCTTCATGCGATATTATTCTGGCCACGACCTTGTCCGGACGCGGCATCGCTTCTGCCGCTCGCAAACCCCTAAGTATTATACTACGCTCGCCGCTCATTTTTGTGATATGCACAGGGGTTTGCGAGTGACGGGGAAACCCATTTTTTATTATAGTTAGAGGATTTTGTCTATGCGAGAGTACTTTTTTAAAATAAAAGAAAATTACAAATTTTAAAAATAAGTATTTTTTAATAAAAATAAACCAAATCGAAAAACAAATGTTTAACATATTTTATTTTTAATATAATTAATGGGGCAAGCATGCATGAATTTGAATGCAGATAGTCCACCTGTGTTAATATCGCCAACAATGCTTGTATGCAATTATTGCGCTTCCAGTATAGTATGGGTACATGCATGCATGCTAGCTATCTTCACGTGCGACTGCTACTGAACCTGGCCCCAATATATATTTTTTTCTTTTATTTTTTGTGTGGGCATGCATGGATGTTATTGAAGATCCTTGTTCTTCCACCGCGCGAAGAAAATTTGTGGAGGAGAAATGTAATTGACATAACGATGGGCATCTTCACTAGACATGCACTAAGGGTTGACTTAATTATTTAAGGGAGGCAAGGTAGGGCCTGCGGAAAATTGGAGGGTAGATTTGGATTTCTGTCATCAAGACAATGAGTTTTGACTATTTACACGTAAAAAGCGATGGTCAGGTGAGGACAAAATGACTCAGTAAAGATAGAGGAGTGCAAATTTCTTTTAGGGTGGTGGAAGACGATGAATTAACTGGAATTGGGAGGATCGTCATCACACTCATGGTCTTTTAAGTACCTTTCACAATGTCGATGTATTAACTGAAACAATAAGGGGAAGCCAACTCTAGAATATGTAAAGTAGACGTACAACCCATATTCGTCGAGGGTGGACTCCTCCAGAGCCAGGTCAGCAAGAGTCAAAGTCAGCAAGTCAAGACAGAAGTCAGAGTCAATGCGCAAGGCGGCAGAAGACCTTGGCGAGTATGACGAGCTTCCCTCGTATACTCGTTAGGTAGACGACTAGGCATGTTACTCGCACCAGCCAAGTGAGCTCCTCCAAGAAGTCGTCTAGTCACCAGGGGTGGGGCTATAAATAAGACCCATCTCTCTCTTTGGATTTGCCTATAAATAGAACCCCAGGAGGTACGAGTAGGCGCAGATTTCGAAATCTCGCACAAAGATCTCGATCATCTTTTTTCCTAGAAAGCAAGTTGAGCCTTTGGATCCTTTGCTTTGAGAGACAGATCACGAGTTCGCGACTATCTATCTTAGTCGGCGCGACTTTGTTATCAGCTAGTCTACCTCGTATCTTGCTCGACCATTTTTGGTTGTAGAGAGATTGCTTCTTCTAAGCTTCCGGGTACGTGATGAGACCTCCTTGCCGTAGCGTCTGTGGTCCTTTTAGTTGTTTGACAGTTTTTTTGTCTTAGCCCGTTAGCCGTCAAGTCTGACCGCTAAACTAGTAACCTTAAACTGTCTTGATCCGAATTTTTAGAGTAAGGGATTTTCCCGGCTTCAACAGTAGAGAATACAAGATTTTGGAGAGCAAGCAGACATAGTTAATTAAGGTGAAGACTAGCTAGTATACGAACACGCATGATGACTGATTGAGGCGCACGAGTCTGGTGTACAACTCCGTATCCGGCGAGTGGGTCAGCAGGAGCCAGATTGGCCAAATCAGGCAGTCTGAGTCCCTGGCCGAGCTCGGCAGGAGGGAGAGCTTGGCAGTCTCTGGCTCGCCCAGGAGGGGTGCGATCCCTTGGGGAGGCGAGCTTGCACTCGCCAAGCCCAGTTCGCCAAGCCCAGCTCGCCAAGCCCAGCTCGCCAAGTCCAGTTCGTCGAGCTTTGGGCTGTTCGTCGAGCTCTGGACTGTTCGCTGAACTCGGAGCTGTTCGTCGAGCTCTGAGTTGCTCGCCGAATTCGAACCGTTCAACAAGCCCGTGGCATGCGAGTAGGGCAGGTCGGGCTCGTACTCGCCCAAGATCGAAGATAGGCGGCGAATGCCTGCTCCATCGAGTACTCGCCGCCCTTGCCGAGTAGGGTTTGTTGAGGGCTACTCGCCCAGGGATCTGTGAGGTGTTTTTACCATTTTGTCCCTGCTGGTCTGCCCCTAGCCAGTCAAAACATCAGATTTGCGCTGTTGGCAGACCCAGTTGGGTTGCGCATAGCTGTTCAGGACAGCGGAGGTTGGCTATTTACAGGCCATTTTCAGAAATCTATAAATAGAACCCAAGGGGTACCTCAGAAAACATGCTTACCTACCCCCCCCCCCAGTCTTCTAGTGCTTTCTGAGGTACCTTAGCCCGACATTTGGCTAAGGAGGGGAAGCGATCAGTGATCTTTCGGGTGTGTGGTGGGTCCTCCGCGCCGGGCCCTTGGTCCAGTCCCTTGTTCTTTTTCCTTGTTGTTTTTCTTGCAGGAGAGAAGTAGGTGCGTGATCACCCATTCTCCAAGGGTGAACTCCATCGAGACCGAGTTTTCGGTTTCAATATTTTGGTGTGGTGAGCGTAGAGCGTGGTCAGCAAAGAAAATCTTCAGCGAGCTCAATGATAGGAGAAAGGCAAGGATCAGACAGGTCCGACTCGCCACCCCCTCCCCCTCTCGCCACTATGGGGATGTTCGAGGACTTCAGGCAGGAAGTACTCGGCTTGGTAAGATTCGCACTCGGCGTGCGTGCCGAGTGCTCGACTCCAGCGGTCCCTATTCTCGCGGCTCCAGCCCTTGGCAAGGATGCACCCGGCAGGCGAGCTGGGAAGGAGGTCACCAAGGAAGGGAGAGACGGTGAGTTCCCTGGGCGAGTGCTCTTCCCCGGCTCGGCGAGCAGTGGTAGGTTCGGCGAGATGGGGGTGTGAGATCCCCCAGCTCGCCCGGTAGGGGGGCAGCCCCTTCAGCGAGCTAGTTTCTTCTAATCCGGTCCCAGAGGGGTTCAGGGAACCCAAGATGTCCTACTACACCGGGAAGGGAGACCCGGTTCAGCACGTCCATTGGTTTGAGGATGTGGTCTCGATCCGACAGATGTTGGATGGATTCAAGTGCAGGCTCTTCGCCATAACCCTCAAGGAGAAGGCGAGAGAGTGGTTCCACATGTTGTCGGCCAATTCCATCTACTACTTCGAGGACCTGCGTTGGGGGTTCATGCTGAGGTTCAACACTTCCAAGAGGTGGAAGAAGGAGTTGGAGTCCCTGTTCCACATCAAGCAGGGGGTGAACGAGACCCTAGGGAGCAACGTTGATCGCTTCCAGGAGGAGGTCACCCAAGTCCAAGAGATGCCGGGACATACCCTGATGATGGCCTTCACCCTAGAGCTACAACAAGGTTTCTTTCAAATGGAGCTGAAGAGGGTGACACCCCTCTCCTACGAGGAGTTGTTGGAGAGGGCGACAAGAGAGGTCAATGGGGAGGCTTCGAACCTGAAGTTTGCCCGGAAGTTAGCTAGGTGGGCTACGGAGGAGGAAAGGACCAAAGGGGGCAGAGGTCAGGAGGAGAGGAGAGCTGAGCCCCGGTGTAACACCCCAAAAAATCTGAAAACTGGATTTGAGGTGCAGGCTGTTTGACACGGCCTGGGACACGAGCGTGTCCCAGGGCGTGTCGGGGGTACACGGCCTGGGACATGGGCGTGTCCCAGGGCGTGTTCAGGATAGTCGACGATTGGTGGTCGACTATAGTCGAGCCTGGGACACGGCCTTCGACACGGGCGTGTCCCAGGGCGTGTCACTCAAGAAATGGCCGGACAGAGTCAGAGAAGTACACGGCCCGAAACTAAGCCTTGCACACGACCGTGTCAGATTTGACACGGGCGTGTCCGAGGGCGTGTGCCTACCCGTGTACTGCTCGGTTGATTTTAGAGCTCGTTGAGTACCGTGTAACAGGGGTGACACGGGCGTGTCACATGACTGACACGGGCGTGTCAGGTTCGACACCGGCGTGTCGATGCCCGTGTTCTGGTAGTTTTCAGTCGGTGCGAGTGCCGCGTGTGCCGCTTAAGGGTACACGGCATGTGACACGGGCATGTCACAGGCCATGTCGGCCAAAAGAATAGTTATTTTGGGCAGATCTTGGCCGTTCATTTTCCTTAAAGAAGATCCTGTGGCTGGGGCTCATTCCTGGTCTGATAAGACCGGGAAAGGAGAAGGCTAGGCTCATTTCTAAGTTCATATTCTCTTTCTAACTTTAAGAGAGAGGTGAGAGCAAGGTGAGGAAAAAGAAGTGGAATCCGGCTGCCGGTGGTGCTACGGTGGTCCAAATCGCGAGTCGAGTTCGGATTTGCGAAGGCAACGCTGCTGCGAAGGCTTTCATCCGTCTCAATTTCTCTCCATGGCTCCGAAGCGAGTTCCTAGGGTAACGATTTCCTTCTTGGACATGTGAAGTCCTTATTTCCTGCATTGCATAGGGAAAACCCTTCCCCGCGAGTATGCGGTGGGTTGTGGCGTCCCTTGGGGTAGATATGTGAAGTCCCCCTTGTTAGAGTCCGGAATTGGAGTACGGATCTAGGCATGCTGTGTGAAGCCCATCTGGACATATTGGTCTGGATTGGTGATGCTTGTTTGCATATCGTAGAAGACTCCGTGATTATTGCTTGTATGCATGATGGATAAAGTACTGGAGGAAGTCCAGGAAATTGTGAGAGTTGGGTGCAACTCTTGTGGCCGTGAGTTGCCACTTTGTGTACGGTTGAGCGTTGGGCTGCAACTGTATAAAAAGGCTTCGTGCCGAACAGGCAAGGTGAAACCGACCCGCGCCTTTAAATGTGGCCTCAGGTACGATGTACTTGGTTGGGCAAGGCGATTTGAGCAAAGGGGGGTGGCTGATCTGTACCTGCGTTATGTAGGCTGGACATGAGAGCGCCAAGGCATTGGGCTTTCGTCAGTGGCATAATGAGAGTCTTGGGCCTGCGTGCCGGACTAAATGCTCAATGGTGAGATCTGGTGTTTCCGGTGCACCCGAGAGTGCCATGAGTGCACGGGACGTCGGGCCGTCGTGCCGGCGTTTGTGGTATGTGACTGTGTGGTCGTGCACGTCTTACTTGAATTGCTATATATCATATTGGACGATTGCTATGCAGGGATGGAATTCCGCTGCCCCGTGCCAGGGGCAGGGTCGTTATAATTGGTCAGCTGAATGCTGACCGTTGCCCTGTTTGCCACCGCTTGGTGGATTGGTTCTTACAGGTACTGGAGGTGCTGGTCCGAGCGGGACTTAGCGGGCTGAAGCCCAAGCTGCGTTGCTGCCCTCGAAGGCATTGTTTTATTTCTTTTGTTCATGTATGGCCGGCCTGCGTGCCGATGTCTGTAATCCACACTCTTGTTAAGAGAAATTGTTGTAAGGCCTTAAGGCCAGACTCTTTTGATGTTTGTATACATTCCTATGTTATAGTGGACAGTGTTCTTTATCTTGAGTTCAAAGATTCAACCGTGAAACTTCCGCTAGAATGCTCTGTGTTAGGATGCGTGGTTATGATATTAGTTCGTAGCGTCTCCGCCTGTTTGTGGAATATGGGGTGGGGCCCCGGCCGGTCCTCTATTATATTCTTCTTGACGGGTAGAGGTGTTACAATTTGGTATCAGCTTGTTGGTCGATCTCTTCCGAATTCGCGGACGAATTCTTTTGAGAGGTGGCGAGCACGTGCCAGTGCTGTCGTTATAACACTTAACTTGAACTCAAGATTGTCCACTTAGGAATGCAAATACACTTGTTTGTTGAACTTGTGTATTCTTTTTGTATGGTTGCCGTTTTCATTGGTCATTAAACTGTGTATTTACACATATAGGTGACCAGAAGTGTTGCGGGTCAATCCGAACCACAACGTTCTGTTGAGAGTGCGGCACTAGCCGAGGTGCCCACAACTCCTCCATCCGCTGAAACAGTCCGTCTCATCACGGAAATGGTACTTGTTGTGATGAATGCTCAGCAGGCTGGGCAGGCACGTCCTGCAGTGGTGCCAACGCAAGCTGGGGTACGGCAAGAACCGGTAGAAGCCGAAGTTGATCCGCGGGTAGCAGATCAACAATGGAAGCAATTCTTGAGCTTTAATCCTCCGCAGTTTCATGGGGCGGGTACACCGGCCCAAGCAGAGGATTGGCTTGCAAGGATCAAGAGGATTATGAGAGCTATCAAGGTTGAGGAGGAACAGAAAGTCATGTTAGCCACTTTCCTACTGGAAGGAGAGGCGCGATTGTGGTGGGATGAGATTGAAATGCATCACTTGGCTGGCAGGCAATTGGCAGAGATTACAATGGAAGAATTCTCTCGTTTGTTCTTAGCACAACATCTGCCGATGCAGCAAAGGATATCGATGGAAATGGAATTTCAACGGTTAGCACAGGGAGATCGAAGTGTGGATGACTACCTGCATGAGTTCACCCGTTTGGGAAGATATGCGGGCACGATCTTCGCCGAAGAAGAGCGTAAGACTAGTCAGTTTTATGCGGGACTGCGAGATGAGCTGCGGTATTTGCTCTCGAGTTCTGTGAGTCAGGGATTCCAAGCCTTAGTCTGTACGGCTCGTTCTTTGGAGACGGACATGAAACGGGGGCAAGCAAAGGGAAACTTGGCTGTTACGAAGCCAGAGTTTAAGCCGCCGTGTCCGGAAAAGTTTGGCTACCAAAAGAGATGGAATAAGAAGTCTAAGTCTTCTGGACAAGCTCCTTCTGCGACTGTGACGGATACATCTGGGTATGGATCTCATGCTTATTTTACGTGCGGGAAGGTTGGACACTTCGCACGTGAATGCCGATCTGGTCCTCCAAAGGGTGATAAGAAGACGGGAGCGTCTTATGCGGAGAAGGGGAAGTCTGTGGTGGAGTTTTCTGCCTCGCACGCGCAGCCCAGGGTCTTCAACCTTGGACAACAGGAGGCCATTAAGCAGGCGGATGTCGTCACATGTGCGCGTAGGTTTTAATGTTCTTGTTTTTGATGTGCTGTGTTTGTTTTAATTGTAATGTTATAGGGTTTGTCCTTATACGAGAGTATCCGGCGCGAGCACTGTTCGACACAGGTGCTTCACATTCGTTTCTGTCTGAGGACTTTGTCTTTCGTGTCGGGGTGCCTATCCGGACCACGACAGACAGTGTCAAGGTGTTGTTGCCTAACGAATGTTTGATGTGCGCGGATCGATCTTGCGGTCTTGAGGTCAAGATAGGAAGTCAGGAGTTCAAGGTGGAAACATTAGTATTGCCGATCAAAGAGTTTGATATAATCTTTGGTATGGACTGGCTTTCAGAGCAGCGTGCCTGTATCGATTGCACTTCAAAAGAGGTCACACTTGGGAAAAATACTGAACAAGAGACCAAGTTCATTGGTATGCAAGGGATGAGTGGGATGTTGTTATTCGCTCTCCAAGTTGTTAAGGCAGTTCAGAAGGGTGCGGAGTTGTTCTTCACACTCCTAGAGGCGGTGGCGCCGAAGGTCAGTGTGAGTGAAGTGCCGATTGTGTCGGAATATGCTGATGTGTTTCCAAAGGACCTTCCGGGGTTACCTCCCCAAAGGGAAATCGACTTCGCTATCGAGCTGGTGCCGGGTGTGAAACCTGTGGCCCGTTCGCCGTATCGGGTAGCGCCAAAAGAAATGGCCGAACTGAAAGTTCAGTTGCAAGAGTTGTTGGAGTAGGGATACATACGCCCAAGTATGTCACCGTGGAGCGCGTCTGTTCTTTTTGTGAAAAAGAAAGACGGTGGTTTGCGACTATGTATTGATTATCGCGAACTGAACAAGCTGACGGAGAAAAACAAGTATCCAATTCCACGGATCGATGACTTGTTCGATCAGCTAGCAGGCTCAACCGTCTATTCGAAGTTGGATTTGAAGTCCGGGTATTACCAGTTGCGGATTAGGGAAGGTGACATTCCCAAGACAGCGTTTGGCACACGCTATGGTCATTATGAGTTCACAGTGATGCCGTTTGGCTTATGTAATGCGCCTTCGGTCTTCATGGATCTCATGCATCGAACGTTCCGCGAATACCTGGATTTGTTTGTGATTGTGTTTATTGATGATATCCTTGTATATTCACAATCAGAGGAAGATCATGCAAACCACTTGCGATTAGTATTGCATACCTTGCGAAGGAATAAGCTGTATGCCAAGTTCTCTAAGTGTGAGTTCTGGCTCTCGTCGGTGGCTTTTCTAGGCCATGTGATAAGTGAAGAGGGCATAGCGGTGGATCCGGCTAAGATAAGTGCCATTCGTGATTGGCCAGTGTTGTCTTCAGTGACCGAGGTCAGGAGTTTTCTTGGACTGGCAAGCTACTATAGACGGTTCGAGGAGAACTTCTCCCGGATTGCTTTGCCTCTGACTACGTTGACGAGAAAGGATCAGAAGTTCGTTTGGACGCCGGAGTGCGCACGAGCTTTTGTGGAGCTGAAGAGTCGTTTGACCACGGCGCCTGTTTTGACGTCGCCATGTGGTACAGATGGATTTGAAATATACAGCGATGCGTCAGGAAGCGGCTTAGGCTGCGTTCTCCTGCAGTTTGGCAAGGTGATCGCTTATGGCTCACGTCAATTGAAAGTGCATGAGCGTAATTACCCCGTCCATGACTTGGAGTTGGCGGCGGTGATCTTTTCGCTAAAGTTGTGGCGGCATTATCTTTATGGCGTGAAGGTGGATATTTATACAGATCATAAAAGCTTAAAGTATCTGCTCGATCAAAAGGAATTGAATATGCGACAAATGAGGTGGATGGAATTCCTTGGGGATTATACCTTCGACATTCACTATGTTCCCAGAAAGGGAAATGTGGTCGCTGATGCCTTGAGTCGTCGGACTCCGGTGCGGGCAAATTGGTTGCGGATACATGATGAGCGGTTAATCCAAGAGTTGGAAGCTTTGGAGATATCTTGTGTGGAAAGAGATTCTTCGACTGAAGCATGCGTGAACTGGTTGGAGGTTCAATATGACCTTGCTGACAGGGTTCGGCGGGCAACGGAGTTGGATGAAAGTCTCCAACGCTATGCAAAGGAGGGGTCTGGTAATCAATTCTCCTGGGATGATGGTTTATTACGGAAAGATGACCGATTGTGCATCCCTAGTGCGAGTAAATTGCGAGAAGGATTGCTATATGAAGCACACTTTACAAAGTACTCAATTCACCCTAGGAGCACAAAAATGTACAAGGACATGAAGAAACTGTTCTGGTGGCCTGATTTAAAGAAGGACATAGCCGCGTATGTGGCTAAATGTCGTACTTGTGCTTTGGTAAAGGCAGAATGTCAACGGCCGAGTGGTTTCTTGAAGTCGTTGCTGGTTCCGCAATGGAAGTTTGAGGATATTTCTATGGATTTCGTGCACGGATTGCCGAGATCTCAGCGTGGCCATGACTCAATCTGGGTGATTGTAGACCGATTGACAAAGGTGGCTCACTTTCTACCGAACAAGCGGGACGATTCAGTGGAAACGTTGGCAAAGCTCTATGTGGAGCAGATTGTTCGATTGCACGGTATTCCCCGGAGCATCGTAAGTGACCGAGATGGGCGCTTTACCTCGAAGGATTGGAGATTAGTTCATCAAATGTTGGGCACGAAGTTAGCATTCAGTACGGCCTTTCACCCGCAAACGGATGGCCAAACTGAACGAACCAACAGAACGATGGAGGATATGCTCCGTATGTGCGCCCTGGACTTCAGTAAGAATTGGGAAGAGCATCTTATTATGGTGGAGTTTGCCTATAATAATAGCCATCAAGCGAGTATAGGCATGGCCCCATTTGAAGCGCTGTATGGTCGTAAGTGTCATACACCGCTAGCTTGGGCAGAAACTGGCGAGACCAAGCTTTTAGGCAAAAAGGAAGTCGAGGATGCTACCTCAACAATACGCTCTATTCGAGAGAGGCTCCTAATAGCCCATAATCGGCAAGCCAAGTATTACAATGCTAAGAACCGGAACGTGGAGTTCGCGGTGGGTGACTGGGTCTATTTAAAGATTAAGCCCTTCAAAGGCGTATCTCGGATTCGGCGGTTGAAAAAGCTAAGTCCGCGATACCTTGATCCGTTTGAAGTGGTGGAGCGAGTTGGGGAAGCTGCCTATCGGCTAGCTCTTTCATCGGAATTGAGTGGTTCGATACGGGCGTGTCGATGCCCGTGTTCTGGTAGTTTTCAGTCGGTGCGAGTGCCGCGTGTGCCGCTTAAGGGTACACGGCCTGTGACACGGGCGTGTCACAGGCCGTGTCGGCCAAAAGAATAGTTATTTTGGGCAGATCTTGGACGTTCATTTTCCTTAAAGAAGATCCTATGGCTGGGGCTCATTCCTGGTCTGATAAGGCCGGGAAAGGAGAAGGCAAGGCTCATTTCTAAGTTCATATTCTCTTTCTAACTTTAAGAGAGAGGTGAGAGCAAGGTGAGGAAGAAGAAGTGGAATCCGGCTGCCGGTGGTGCTACGGTGGTCCAAATCGCGAGTCGAGTTCGGATTTGCGAAGGCAACGCTGCTGCGAAGGCTTTCATCCGTCTCAATTTCTCTCCATGGCTCCGAAGCGAGTTCCTAGGGTAACGATTTCCTTCTTGGACATGTGAAGTCCTTATTTCCTGCATTGCATAGGGAAAACCCTTCCCCACGAGTATGCAGTGGGTTGTGGCGTCCCTTGGGGTAGATATGTGAAGTCCCCCTTGTTAGAGTCCGGGATTGGAGTACGGATCTAGGCATGCTGTGTGAAGCCCATCTGGACATATTGGTCTGGATTGGTGATGCTTGTTTGCATATCGGAGAAGACTCCGTGATTATTGCTTGTATGCATGATGGATAAAGTACTGGAGGAAGTCCAGGAAATTGTGAGAGTTGGGTGCAACTCTTGTGGCCGTGAGTTGCCACTTTGTGTACGGTTGAGCGTTGGGCTGCAACTGTATAAAAAAGCTTCGTGCCGAACAGGCAAGGTGAAACCGACCCGCGCCTTTAAATGTGGCCTCAGGTACGATGTACTTGGTTGGGCAAGGCGATTTGAGCAATGGGGGTGGCTGATCTGTACCTGCGTTATGTAGGCTGGACATGAGAGCGCCAAGGCATTGGGCTTTTGTCAGCGACATAATGAGAGTCTTGGGCCTGCGTGCCGGATTAAATGCTCAATGGTGAGATCTAGTGTTTCCGGTGCACCCGAGAGTGCCATGAGTGCACGGGACGTCGGGCCGTCGTGCCGACGTTTGTGGTATGTGACTGTGCGGTCGTGCACGGCTTACTTAAATTGCTATATATCATATTGGACGATTGCTATACAGGGATGGAATTCCGCTGCCCCGTGCCAGGGGCAGGGTCGTTATAATTGGTCAGCTGAATGCTGACCGTTGCCCTGTTTCCCACCGCTTGGTGGATTGGTTCTTACAGGTACTGGAGGTGCTGGTCCGAGCGGGACTTAGCGGGCTGAAGCCCAAGCTGCGTTGCTGCCCTCGAAGGCATTGTTTTGTTTCTTTTGTTCATGTGTGGCCGGCCTGCGTGCCGATGTCTGTAATCCACACTCTTGTTAAGAGAAATTGTTGTAAGGCCTTAAGGCCAGACTCTTTTGATGTTTGTATACATTCCTATATTATAGTGGACAGTGTTCTTTATCTTGAGTTCAAAGATTCAACCGTGAAACTTCCGCTAGAATGCTCTGTGTTAGGATGCGTGGTTATGATATTAGTTCGTAGCGTCTCCGCCTATTTGTGGAATATGGTGTGGGGCCCCGGCCGGACCCTCTATTATATTTTTCTTGACGGGTAGAGGTGTTACACCCGGTAGAGGGAGCAACAGCAACAGCAGCCCAGGTGGGGGCGTCAGGATCGGAGCCGAACCATCGGCTAGGTTGGAGGCCGGAGTGGCAAGACCAAGAGCCGAATCATACAACTTTGCCTCCTTATCATCCACATGTGTAACCTTACATATGGACTCATCCTTCTGAATAGACAAGTATGGTATATTGCCAAAGTTTCCTTTGATAAATATGAATCGGTCAGTCTAGTGATGAACCTTGTTTTAGGTCTCACAAACCTTATTGTGTGAGCCAGTCAAGAAGGTTATCCCCTCGGTAGTCGCTCTAAATATGAACAACTTGCGAAAGATGGTCAGATTAACCTCTATTCTCTCCTCGTGCATAAAGCAGGCAAACACAAATAGAATGGCCATCCCGTTTGTGTTTAGCTGCGCAGGTACTACGCTGAAGTACTTATAAAATTGCCTGACCTCTAGCCATAGGGGGAGGCAGAAACCAACCTCAAAATGCGCAAGTGGGAAAAAAAAGTTTGTATTGATAGACTCATCTTCCATCAGTGCGCAAGTGATGAACCCAAGAGGGACAAGCTCAACCTTGAAGGAGAGAAGGTCCTCCTCTGACACGTGCCCATCCAGAAAGATGTGGTCGGAGAAGTGGGTCGCACACTTTGTCCGCCCATCAGTCGAGTCGGCTTCCCTAAAAGTCGCGCGAGTCATCGTGGCTAGTGGGAGTCGCGAGCGGAAGGTAACGTGTAACTTGAGTGTCAAGACGGGGAGGAGCAGTTAATGTGGTAGGTAAATGGAAAAGGGGGGATTTTTACTAGAAAAAAGTGAATGTGTAAGTTGCACTCGATCGGAGCAAGTGCATACTTCCCTCATCCCCTATC
Organism: Platanthera zijinensis; assembly: GCA_039513925.1. NCBI lineage: Eukaryota > Viridiplantae > Streptophyta > Magnoliopsida > Asparagales > Orchidaceae > Platanthera > Platanthera zijinensis. Next base: position 13,779,839 of record CM077092.1, read on the forward strand.
TCGTACCTCGACCCAAGTTCTCTTGGATGACTCGTGATGGCGAGCGTCAAATCCCAGACCTTGAAATAAAACAAAGAGTCGCAAAAAGGAGATGTATGCACATAAAAATAACATGCTACAGAACGCATCATTCAGAGAACACAAGCACCCACGAGTCGGGCTTAGACATATGCTAATCAAGACAAATATATTTTAAAGTAAAATTGAAAAGGAAAAATGAAGAATATCAACAACATAATAGAGGTCCATGGAAGAAGAAAGGAAAAGCACGAGTAGATTCAATGAGGGATCCATTTCCAAGAGGCCCGACCGCATGCTCGGACTCGTGACCCTCACCTCACAGTAACCTCCTTGCGAACTGCAATGACTTCCTCTTCAATCTGCTTCAGGTGCCCTTCCAGAGACGTCGTGTTAGCTCCTAGGAGCTCCTGCATCCCTTTATTGAGTTGGCATTCTCGCACTCGATGACCTCCACTCGCCTCTCTAGAGCGAATAAGTGATGGAAGGGGTCGTTCCCGGGATCGGTCCTATCCTCCTTGAATTTGCGAATCATGAATCCATATTTGTGAAGCACGTCAGCAGTGCGGTCTGTCAGCACTGTATTAATGACAGGCTTACCCAAGAAATCCCTAACCGCATCAGGAGAAGGGGGTGCCGAGTAATCCATTACACTGTCTGGTTTGCCAGCCTCCAAACCAACATGTGCACCTAGAATGGTTTGCGAGTGGTTAGCACGAGTAAAAAATTCACTTCAGGGAAAGAGATTCTGAACCTACCTCGTGAAGTCTCGGCCTCCATCCCAGGAGATGCAAGAGAAACCCTGGATTTCCTCCAAACTGGTTGTCGAGGGGCAGCATGAGGGACTTCCTTATTCCCATTCATGTCATGCTCATAGCAGTACCGGGCCTCTCAAAGAGTGACACATTGGCTTGAATTTGACTCGTTGGCGTGCCAGTTGCCTTGGAAAATTCTTTTTTGAGGTTGTGTGTTGGCGACTTCACCGGCGGGGGAGTCAAGTTAATCTCCACGAAGTTGTGGACTGGGAATAAACACGACGAACGGTCAAACAACACCTTTAAGGCAAGAGTCAAGTCGACAAGGGCACAGTAGCAGATACCAACCAAATTTAGTTGAGCGAATTTTGATATTCGTCCGGATGCTCGCATTAGCCTTTTCATCATCCTCCAAACCTCCCATAACATCATCATCGGTGCGATCGGGCTGCGAGGTCCTTTTTTACAATTGGGTGGAATTTGACGAGACAAAATCGTAACAGCACGAGGAAGATGACTCTCAATTGGTTGGAAAGATCGAGGCCTAGACTGAACCAAGGCTGTTGGAGTTCGAGTGGAGTCACCTCTTTGACAGTGAGCCCAGGCCTGGTCTGTTTCCTGGTCTTACTCCCCACTTTCCTGAACGGAATGGCTGATGAATGCTCGGGAGTAATGGCCAAAAGGCCAGCAGTTGTCGCTTTGCTCTTCTCCTTGAAGGCGGCGAAGCAAGCAAGAACCTCCTTAGAAGGCGGCATGTTGACAACACTCGAGCAGAAAGGACAAATAAGAGGTAAGAAAAGGGGGAGGGGTCCTGGAGTTTCCCCTTCCCCGCTTTATATATAGGCTTTGGTAGGTCCCACCAAAATATTCCTTAAGTTTTTCCATACGCCAAACAACTTGGATTGAACCATCTTTTCGAGTTTGAGGCAAACTCGTAATTGTGTGTAACTCCGTATTTGATGAGTGAGTTCATCAAGCTGTCGCAGGGCAGGAGTAAGCAGGGGTGAGTGGGTCAACGGGTATACACTCGCCCTAGGCTCAGGTCAAGTGGCAAGTCCTAAGACTCACCAAGCACTCGCCATCCCCCAGGCGAGCAAAAGTGATGCAGCCCCAACTCGCCTATAGTGCTAGTAGACTGACTCTTTAGGCATCTCATTCCAGATAGCGGTTAGCCTCTCCAAACAGCAGGTTTCAGGCTGTTGGCAGACACGTTTGGGTTGCCCTTAGTAAAATCAAAAGCAGGGATTGTGCTCTCCGCATACCACTCTCAAAAACTATAAATAGACCCACTAGGGCACCTTGGAGGAGGACTCCTTTTTGAGCTCCCCTCCTAAGGTTGAACTTGGTTGTCGTGAGCTCACATACTTTCTTTAGTGGTTTACAGTCTAGAGCTCCTGAACACCCTCCATGGTGCTCGGGCTCAGCATTGGTTTGTGAGGGGAAGCTCTCTTAGATTTTTCAGGTATGTGGCGGAACTTCCTCGTTGCAGCTCAGGGGTCTGTTTTCAGCCGTCCACCTCTTGTGAGGAAGTTTTCCAAGCTCTAAGTGACTGACCTAGTGTTCAAATTTGGGAGAAGTAAGTGCGAACTGCCTCATTGGTCTGAACTCTTCGTTGAAACTTGATTTCCGGGTTCAACAGTCGTCTGCTGGAGCATGTTGATCTCGGGAAATATGGACGAGCGCCGTTCTTCCTCGCCACCTAGTTAGATTAGTCATTTTTCTTGAACTTGCACCAGAGACCTCTGACAGCGGAGTTCAGAGGGTTTTTTTTGTCATTTGGTTGTTCGAGGAGAGGTGTGGGCTTAGTGTCAAAGGTATGCGTGAGTGCAGTTAGCCTCAACATAAGTTTCTCTTTAGTGGCGGCAACAGTTTGTCGTTGCCCGGCGACGAAGCTAGGCTCGTGTGTGAATCTTGTGTGTCTGTTAGTCTACAAATCACAGTAAGTATCTCTACTACTCAGAGTGCGGAGATGTCAGATTCCACGCGTGGTACCCATTAACGGATCCTATAATATTTTTCTTCTATTGTATGAATTACATTTTATTGTGATACAAATTGTGGGTGCCGGCGTGTTTGTGGACCACTATTGTTGTTTGTGTTTTTGTTATTTTTGTATTTGCAACTGTGCTTATGTGTGCCGTACTTTAGCCGTTTTACATTCTCCAACCGCCAATGAAAAAAATACCAAAACAAATAGAGCCTAAAACATCAGCCACCCAAGATTGTCGACAATAATGTAGATGGGCCACAAAGCAACGTTGTTAGGTTGACGAGGACTTTAGGATTGTTGGAGGAAATCTTTGGGCATGTTCAACGATCATCCACTGATGCAGTGTGCCAGCACGAACCGCTGTATGACCAACATATGCTTCATGGTTACTCGCCCAATTATTCGATCCGCACCAATTACGTTCATCAACCAACAAAGGTTGTGTTTAGCGCGACGTTTAGTTCTGATGAGTTAGGACAAAAATGCCACCGTCAGAACATATGTCCATCGACCCACAGGGCCACAAAGGCTATGTTTGCCGCGACATTTTTCTTCCAGTGAGTTTGGGCAAAAATGCCATCGTTATTGAAAGTATGCTTGACATGACAACAGTCATGAAAAGATAGTTTTGAACAAAAGAATTGGACTCAATTCCTATTTGAGGTCGGGCAATCATGAACACCGATTCATAACCACCACGTTCACGACCACCACCGACACGTTTTTTGTGTCATGGCTCAAGATGAAGCAAGATTTGGGCTCTGTTTGGGAGGACTTATTTTCACCGGTGAAGCGGTTACGATCACATGAACCAGACCTTAATTAAGATCTGATTCATGCGGTCTTAACTTCTTGACTGGTGAAAATAAGTCCCCCAAACGGAGCATTCGTCATAACTCAAATGCTTCTATGTAGCATTGGCTAGAGACCGGCAAGCCACATGCTTGATTGAACATCAGCCATTAGCAGAACTATCGCATTCAATTTCAACACGAAGCAACGGGAATGACAAAGGCTAAAGCACTGTAGCACGCTGTCCCGCACGTGTCGGAGGGAAAAGCTACAGTTACCTCCCCTAATATCAGAAAATATTGCGAGGTTATTGTAACCCTCCTATTATATTATATAATATAATAATAGATATAATATTTATAGTTGTCATATTCGTATTCTATATTAAATACTTTTTTTAAGAAAATTACAATTCCATCAATTCATATTCTGCTCATGTCTGTCCATCAATATAAAGTAGGGGTTTATGTGAGCGGGCGAAAGCCATCGTCTCTCCCACGGCCCACCCCCCACTTCCCTCTTCCCGGCATTACCTCCCAAATTCCACTTCCGCCGCATGCCGCTACCGCCGTCGACGAATTCTCCGGCGAAATGATTACAGTGAGAGACCTCTACTCCGTACTGACGGCAGTGGTGCCGCTTTACGTCGCAATGATCCTCGCGTATGGTTCCGTCCGGTGGTGGAGGATCTTCTCGCCGGAGCAGTGCTCCGGCATCAACCGATTCGTGGCCATATTCGCCGTCCCCCTCCTCTCCTTCCACTTTATCTCCACCAACGACCCCTATTCGATGAACCTCCGATTCGTCGCTGCGGACACGCTTCAGAAGATGATGGTTCTTGCCGCACTTTCAGTTTGGGCTCGTGTGGCCAACAGAGGCTCCCTCGATTGGTCGATCACCGTCTTCTCCCTCTCGACCCTCCCAAACACTCTGGTCATGGGAATACCCCTGTTAATCGCCATGTATGGGCCGTACTCTGGAACACTGATGGTTCAGATCGTCGTTCTCCAGTGCATCATCTGGTACACCATCATGCTCTTCCTCTTCGAATATCGCGCCGCGCGGATTCTAATTGCCGACCAGTTCCCGGAAACGGCGGCGTCGATTGTATCCTTCCGGGTCGATTCGGATGTCACCTCGCTCGATGGTGGCCGGGATTTGCTTCAGGCTGAAGCAGAAATCGGCGGCGACGGTAAGATCCATGTGACCGTGAGGAAATCCACTTCGTCGAGGCGATCAATCGCAGTAATGACGCCGCGGCCTTCGAACCTCACCGGCGCCGAGATCTATTCGCTCAGCTCCTCGAGGAATCCAACCCCGCGGGGATCAAACTTCAACCACTCTGATTTCTTCGCGATGTGCGGCGGGGCACCGACGCCCCCCCTTCGGCCATCAAACTTCGCCTCAGGTGATATCTACTCTATGCAAACATCTAGGGGACCGACGCCCCGGCAATCAAATTTTGACGAGCACAACCATCACCACGGGAACTCGCCGTTGTTTGGGCATTATCCGGCGCCGAACCCAGAGATTACCGCCGGATGCTCCGTCATCCCAAAGAAGGTCCAGTCTGCAACCCCACTGTCCATACAACGGGCAGCCAGCAACGACACGAAGGAGCTTCACATGTTCGTATGGAGCTCCAACGCATCTCCGGTGTCGGAGGTCGGCGGCCTCCCTGTCTTCGCCGGAGCCGATTTAATCACCGACTCTGATCACAACCGATCGGATTTTGGCGCCAAGGAGATTCGCATGATCGTCCCAGCTGATCTTCCTACCAACGGCGCGAACAATGGTACTCAATTCTGCCTTAAAGATTAAACAAACCAATCCTATTTTCTAATCTGATTTTTTTTAAAAAAAAGGAATCATTCGAAATGGCGAAGGAGGCATCGAGGAAGGCGAAGACAACAACAAGGCTGGTGGCGTTCCCGACGGGAGCTCTACGGTGGATCTTCACTCAAAGGACGGTGCCGGCGGGAACCTGAAGGCGGCGCAGATGCCGCCGGCGAGCGTAATGACACGGCTTATCCTAATCATGGTGTGGCGGAAGCTCATCAGGAATCCCAACACTTACTCCAGCCTCATCGGCCTCATCTGGTCCCTCGTTGCATTCCGGTCACCACCTGCTGCCCAATTGCTACTAATCTAACTGCAATTAACGCCTAACAGTATTATCTAATCATCATTTAATCTGCTGTACAGGTGGCACGTTCATATGCCCAGAATCATGGAGAAGTCTATTTCGATACTGTCGGACGCCGGGCTGGGCATGGCTATGTTTAGCTTAGGTGACTATTTTCCCTTTTTTTATATAAAATTTTTATTTATTTACATATTTATTCTGATTATTACTACAAACATTACCTCAAATAAACTCAAATATAGAGAATAATACGTTTGTGTGGGGCCCGGGGCGGCAGCACCACGGGAAAAGCGCGGGACACTCGGCTGTGCTCCTCGTGCCTGTGCCGTTCCGGTGGTCCCCGTCCTCTTAAAAAAAGGGTATAATGGTAATTGAAAGTGTTTCTCCATTAATGAGTAGGCTCGGTTATGGCCCGTATTGTTTAAAAATTTCATTCGTTTAGGCTCAATTTGTTTCAGTGGTGGAGTTTTGGGAATTGGAGTTGTGGGGATGGAGTGTCCGAAATAAAGTGAGAGAAGACTTTGACGTTGAAGGTCAAAAATTGACGTTTTAGGGTGATGAGAATGAATAAATGAGTTTTATCAAATATGTTTTTAGCGCTGCCATCTTCCTCAATCGAAGCAAAGAAATGCTAAAACAACCGGAGCCTTAGGATTCGTTTGGGAGGACTTATTTTCACCGGCCAAACGGTTACGACCGGATGAACCAGGCCTTAATTATGGTCTGGTTCATGCGGTCGTAACCGCTTGGCCGGTGAAAATAAGTCCCCCCAAACGGAGTCTTAATATGTAAAATACGGCCAATCACGACAGTATCCTAATCTCAATAGCGCATGGGGAGGGTCACTCAATGCCCCGCACAACAGTACTTCAGTCGCAAAATTGCCCTTGCTTGATGACGCTCAAGTCATTGGCCAACCCTCCATACTATACTTCGCCTGTCGATCTTTTTTTTCATGTGCATATGCGAGCGGCGATGGGAACACATTTTATGTTATGGTTGCAGATCAATTTTACCTGTATTAAAGAACATGTTTAAAAATTTAAAAAATTATAATAAAGAAAACTAAGAAGGAAAATTGAAGTTTTAAACTTTTAATATAATATAGATGTTTAATTCATTATTTATTTATAACTCGTACAGTGTAAATTTGCTTTATATTTTTTCGCACAGGTTTGTTCATGGCCCTGCAGCCGAAGATCATTGCCTGCGGGAACACAGTGGCAGCCTTTGCGATGGCCGTTCGATTCCTTACGGGCCCGGCAGTAATGGCCGCGGCCTCCCTCGCCGTCGGCCTCCGTGGCGACCTTCTCCGCGTGGCCATTGTCCAGGTGTGCCTGCATTATATTCTTCTCTTTCCTCTTTCATCTGATTTATGCGCGTTGAACGCCGTACCGGCGAACCTTGCAATGCCCTTGCTGGCCGGCATAGCCTCCGTCAGCGGACAGGCATGGTAGCAGCTAGAGAACCCAAATTGTTTTCTTCGTTTCTAATCTACCTGATTTCTGACCGTCGGTTTCTAATCAGGCGGCCCTACCGCAAGGCATCGTCCCTTTCGTCTTCGCAAAGGAGTACAACGTCCATCCAGCCATACTGAGCACAGCGTCAGTCCCATTTAACAATGAATGAAAATCCTAAAAGTACTAGTAGGAAAAGTTCAAACTCAAACCTTCAATCTTACTGTTTTCTTTTTGTAAATAATACGCAGGGTCATATTCGGAATGCTGATCGCGCTGCCCATCACTCTCGTGTACTACATCGTGCTTGGATTTTGACGGGGGTGATGCATTGCGCCGGGAGGAGCAGAAGACAAGACGCGGCGATCGGCGTCGTCATAAACGGCGTCAGCCGGTCATGTCCGATGACCGTCGGGATCAGTCGGAGCTTCAAGATACGTTTTTGGGGCAGGCTTAAATGAATTTATACGCAAATAGATGAATGCGATTCACTAGTCTTCTATGGATGGCCGGAGGCCGGGAGCAAAGAGGAATGCCAGAATGGCCGTAGTCACTTCATTTCCAAAAAATTTCTTTTTTTTGTAGATCCCTTCTGCTCTGCTGTGACATTTTTGATTCTGATCCTCTGTAGTTCAGGAAAAACTCCACCGATCCAACACAAGAATCACCAAACTCTTTCAATTTTGTGGTTTACAAATTTTAGTCACTAAAAGACGAAAAAAAATGTAAAGTAAAAATAACTTTAAATTTAAAAAGGTGATTGTTATTAGCACTGTACTTTTGGATATTCGCACTTTATTTACTCTTAATTTTTTGCGCCTTTTGAAAATAATCCTTGTACATGCATTTTTAGGAAAAGTGTTCAACACGAAAGTTGTAGATCCCGACGAGATCTACAACTTTCGTGTTGAACACTTTTCCTAAAAATGCATGTACAAGGAGTATTTTCAAAAGGCGCAGAAAATTAAGAGTAAATAAAGTGCGAATATCCAAAAGTGCAGTGCTAATAACAGTCACCTTTAAAAAACACAGGGGTTCTCACGCGATTGGATTGAAATCCAACGCCCGAGAATATGTCCGTACAAACTCCAGGGAATTCAAATTCTGACATTTTTCTATCCGCCATTTACATTGGGAATGTGGGGGATAAATTGCATTTGTGCACTTTACCCTAAATAATAGGGATTGAATGGTGTAGATCTGAATCGCTGTAATGCACATATCTCAAAGTGTAATGCACATATCTCAAAGTGTAATGTGCACATGTCAAAGTATATTGCACATGCACAAATGCATTGTATCCCCCCTTCGCCAGATATACCCCAATTGATCCAAAATATTTGAGTTATTTCATTATTTGGCTGTTTCGATGGCTGTGATCATGAAAATGTTTCATGAATCTAATTATGGTAGGAGTTGTATTTTCAAAGGCCGCATTGCACGTGATTTACGGATAGGAGGATGAATTATATAAGATACCATCTGGGGAAATTTTTTCCATTTTTTTCTTTAATTTCGGGTCCTTTTTATTGGGCCGTGCCAGAGTTGTGGGAATAAAGCTCCCACAATAAAGATGTGAGAAATGGAGAGATCTGTTTGATAAATCAGTGTTTAAATTGAAAAAAGTATTAAACAGTTCGGTAAAATAGTACTAGTGTTTTTGTTAATTTGCATTATCAAAATTAATAATCAGCACATACACACAAAATTAAACTTTTTCTCGTACGTGTACCGGATTTGTTGCCGACATCGTCGTCGATGGCAATGCCTTGGCTTGGGTCACATTCCACCGGCATTGTCGGCATTGTGATGGCTCTTTTTTGCCGGGCAACAAGATCAAAGAGATAAAATAGAGTAATTAGTTGAATAGCTGCAAAGAAGAGGGTCCCCACTAACTTGGTGGGGATCATGGGAATAACTATTGCACGCGCGATTGGCACACCCGATCAATGCACAATCTATGCACGAGATACCATCACCCACATCACTTGGGTAACTGCTTGTGGCTGGCCGTCCAAGCCGGCCGTCGCCATCATTGCTAGCGTCGGGCATCCCTAGCTCGGACGGCCTCCAAAGAGCTAGCACCGGGCACCACCCGGTCATCCTACAAGAGGCCGGCGCCCGGAGGCCCTTGCCCGGCTGGCCTCTGTTAGGTCAGCATTGGGCGCCAGCCGGTTGACATCACAAGAGCCGGTGCCAGGCGAAGCTCCCCCGGTCGGCCACGCGAAGGCCGACATCGGGCGGCCCTTGCCCAACTGGCCTCCGTGATGCCGGCATCGGGCGTCGCCCGGTTGGTCGCACCTGGGAGGTCTCACCCCGACCGACCGCCCGATCGATCTTCCCCAGCCTGGTTTTTTCCAGTCGGCCTCCTCTTGACCGCCACCGTTCGATCATCCTCTGACGATCACCACCGTCTGTTATGTGGGTAATCACTCACGTAATCACCGGCGTAACCACCGTCATAATTGGGGGAAAATAAATAAAATAATTATGCCTTGCCTATAGTAAAATTACAAATTAATACGCCCTTTAAAACTATATTAAAAGTTATTTGCACTTAATAATTTGAGTGGTTATGCTCTATGGATAGCCGCATAACTGTTGTAATCACCCATAGAGCCTATAAATAGGACCTCAGACCTCTCTCATTTCTAACTTTCTCTTTCCAATCTTTCCGGCCTCCTACAGGCCAGAGCTCTGTCGAAATCCTCCTACGAGCCTCCTCCCTTCGAGTGCTTCAAGAATTCGCCAAGTCCACGATGCTTCGGAAAGCAAGATGTTCCTCCAGTCTCTCCAAAAATTCTCCTACCTGCAAGACGTTCTGTGAGCCCTTCTTAGCAAATCTCCTACGTGCACCACTGCAACACGCTACGTCCGGGCAATGTCTGAGAGCTTTCTCCGCCAACAACAAGAGACATATTTTGAACTTAGTGAGTGGCGATCTGTCGCCCTCCGAGCGTACTTGTGTTTTTTCTCACCATCATGTTATAATGAGGAGCGGCCTATCGCCCTTGATTTTTCTGACACCTTGTAAATCGCCATTAATATTGAAGATTGGCTGGCATAGAGCTGTTCACGTGGGTTTTACCTTATTTACGAGTTTTTCAAGTTAAAAATTGTCTCGTGCATTTATCTACTTACCCAGTGACTATTTGTGCGTTTGATCGCTCCACGAGCTAAGACGACCTAATTTAGTTCAATCTACCAGAAGCCTGGAGCGGCACGCGATAGTTTGACGTCGTCTATGATAAAGGAGTTCCCCGAAGACTTAAAAAGACCTCGCAGACGGTATCCTCCACCCAACGGTACTCGTGACTAGCAACTATGGCAAGGAGGAATGCTCGCATCATCCAAGAATCTACGGGGAAAGGGACCGAAAACGCCAGCTCCTCTCCCTTTCGCATCAACATGCCCCAACACGAGGAGACCATCGACATGTTTGAGAATGCACTTGCTGAACGCATCGCCCGGATGAACAAACACAAGGCCGGGATCTTGGCCCTCTTGAGGAATCAAGGAGCAGTGCAGGCTCCTGCTGCGCCTCCTAAGCCGGTCAACTTTCCCCTACTATGAACAATTCCCGCCTCAACCGAACGTTCCTTTCGCAAGCCCTATGACTTAGAGAAATTTTTTTCCAGTGCAAGTAGTTCGTAAACTCCAACATGCTCAATCTAAGAACTAGAAGCCCACCACCTTTGTTATCAGCAAGACGATGAAAACACCTGGTGCAATGAGCTCACTCACGATGGGATTCATAGCCCGCCTATCAAAAAATAAGAACAAGATAAACAACATACTCTAACGGGTCGTTGTCCTCTCTACAATCGCCCGTCATTCACACTAGCTGTCTTGGCACACCCCATTCGGTATGGCTTCGAGTTCTTTGATATCGAGAAGTTTGACGGAACAGATGACCTACTAACGCATGTTAGACATTACGTGACTACATGTATATCTGTAACGCCTCAGACCAGCTCTTGTGTCAAGCGTTTCTCATCACATTTAAAGGGCAGGCTCGAACCTGGTTCTACTCCTTGGATGAAGAAAGGATCAATATCTTTGGAGAATTATCACATATTTTCATCAATCAGTTCATTAACAATATTGATAAGAAGATCGATCGCATCTAAAGAGTTAAGCCTGCAAAAGACCAAAAAAAGGAAGCAAGAGAATAGCCTTCACCCAAAGCCCAAAAGGAGTGCAGACATCGCGCAAATGCTTGTTAGACAAGAGAAAATCGTCGACGTCAAAGTTTCACGTTGCTCAATGTTTCTCAGGAAAAAGTTTTTCTCATTATTTGCAATCACTTTGCTCTACAAAAGCTCAAGCCGTTTGCCCAAAATCGAGGAGATCTCTCAAAATATTATGAATATCATCAAGGACCTGAGCACGGTACATAAGGATACAAACTCCTAAAAGAAGAAATTGAACGATTTGCTCACTTAGGGATGATTGATCAGTTTATACAAAAAAAAAGGAACAAACCCCCTCCCCCCCCCCCCCCCCCCAAAGCTCGATGAGTGTTATCATAATTATTGGGGAGCCTCCAACCAAAATAAATCAAATCATGGTTGATAATGAAATCACAATCAACGTGTTATTTATAACACCCCAAGTTCCCCGTAGTTGTGAATCTAGTTCTGTAAGCTACCGCCCGACGGTAGCTTGATACTGCGCGGCGGTAGTACTCAACGCTCTTGACGTTCTTAGCGCATAACACTATCGCGTGACGGTAGTGTGTTATCAAGCCGCGTTAGCTTAGTCGATTTAATCAACAGAGCTCTCGGTGAGCTACCTCCCGACGGTAGTACTAGCGCCGACGGTAGTACTAGCGCCGACGGTAGCTAGGCCGATTTATTTGGCGGGGCTCTCTGTGAGCTATCGCGTGGTGATAGCGATACCGCGTGGCTGTAATGTCTGTTTGTCGTAAGTATTTTAATTGACGCAACATTTCCCCTACCGCCCGAACAAGCCAACGTTTAAGAGGGTTTTGACAGTGGGCTTGCCGAACAAGCCAACAGTTGAGATACTGTGCGGCGGTAGCTAGTTACCGCGCGGCGGTAGCTAGTTACCGCGCGACAGTAGCTCAGTTTAAGGCCGAGAAAGCAGGTTTTCAACTTCATTTCTCTTGACATTCTCTTCTATGCGGTAGAGAGAGAGAGAGAGAGGGAAGGAAGAGGAAGGAGATCCACCATTGTTGGAGCTTTAGAGCTCCTAGTCGCTAGCCGAGTCCAGATTCGCATAGGCGAGGCCGTTGTGGTCGTTTTCATCTTGCTAGTTTCTCTTCCATGGCGCCGAAACGAATGTCGAGGGTAACGATCTTCCTTCTTGGACATATGAAGTCTTCTGTTTTGGCATATGAGAGTAGACTCTCCACGAAAACGTGGAGGCGAGTCTACCAATGGGTTGATCAGTTGTATCTCCGGTAACTTTGCATTTAGAATCCAGAATCAAAGTACGGAACAATCATTTTATGCGAAGCTCATCTGGACAGGTTGATTTGAATTGGTGATGATTGTTTTATAAGACGGGAAAGACTCTTTGGTGAACGTGCAATTTACGGAGTCACGGGGTGTGCAGTTTGCTGTAGTGAGAGTACTTGAGTAGGTCTCTAGAAAAACACCTGTTTTGGGGAAGAAACGATAGTATGTCTCTTACCGCGCGGCGGTAGCGCTATCACCGGCAGTAGCTCCCAGTGTGCAATGATTGTGATCTTGTCTCGTGGAGACTTGGGAGCCTGTACTTTGAGCTGTGAGCTTAGATTGTTCCTCTACGGTGGCCGAGAGAGCCAGCCTCGGAACATAATATAGTTATGTATTGTATGAATGGGCAAGGGGAGGCCGACCCGCGTCGTTGTCGTTGACAAGGCGATTTGAGCAACGACTATGGCTGAACTGTACCCACCTTATAGCGTTCAGCATGAAGTGAGTCAGTGGCTTGAATCTCAGCATTACTTTGCCGTTGCATAGTGAGAGTTTTAGGCTTCGGGCCGAAAAGACTATGTTGCTCAAGTAGGTGGGGCTTGAATCTCAGCACACCGAAGGAGAATGCTCAAATGTACCGTCTTGAGAATGGTGGTGGAGCTTGAATCTTAGCACACCGACAATGTGCCATGAGTGCACGGGACGTGTGGCCGGTTGTGCGAACTTTTGTGGAGAATGGTGCTTAAATTGCATGTTCTATTACCATTATTGTACATACTGTTTTGCATGCAGGGAAGGAACACCGCCGCCCCAGGTGAGGGGCGGGGTCGTTATATTTGGTCAGCTAATGCTGATCGTTGATTTGTTTGCCACCATTGGGGTGAAATGCTTTGTATAGGTGCAACTAAGCCAAGTGGGAAGTAACGGGCTGAAGCCCTATTTACTGTGCCGCCCCTCGAAGGCCAAGTGAAGTGTATTTCTACTGTTTCATGTGTAGTTGGCCTGTGTGTCGATGTCTGTAAAACACTTATTACTGAGAAAACAGTTGTAAGGCCTTAAGGTCATAAAGTTTTGTGTATTTGGGTTATGATTTCTATTTTATTATTAGTGGATATTCCTGTGTTTGGGTTCCAAGCAATTTAGAATGCTCTCTGAGTTAGGATGCGTGTTTGGTATGCTCTCAATATGTAACTCCGCTGACTATCAGTGGAATATGGTGTGAGGCCCCGACCGGATCTTCTGTTATATTCTATATAAAGGATGGGGTATTACAATTTGGTATCAGACTCTGCTGTCAGTCTTTTTTACTTGAATTCGTGGTTGAATTCTTTTAAGGGGTGGTGAACACGTGTATGTGCGTTACTGTTATAACATGAAAGAACCCATGAATGTCCACTTAGGATTGAAAATACACATGTTTGTGGAACCTACGTGTTCCTATGATTGTTGTTTTGCAATTTGTCTAGTCGCTAAATTATGCATTTCACGATTATAAATGACTAGAAGTGGTGTGGGGCAGTATCAGCCCCAGCGCTCAGTGGAGAGTAGTGCAACGAGTTATGTGCCTACACCTCCTCCTTTTGCCGAAACTATAAGGCTAGTAACGGAAGCTGTGTTCATCTTGATGAATGCCCAACCAGGGAGGCAAGTGCAGCCTCCTGCCCCTGAATTGAGCCAGATACTGCTTGGAGTGGCAAAGCCTATAGTGGTGGATCAACTGGCTGTAGAGCCTTTAGTGCTAAGAAGAGCGACAGAGAAGCAACTCAAGCATGTGATGAGCTTCAATCCTCTAGTATTTGTGGGGACTGGAACCCCAACGTAAGTCAAAGACTGGCGCTCTTGGATTAAGAGAACCAAGATGGCAACAGAAACAGAGGAAAGTCATCATAGCCACGTTCTTATTGGACGGAGAGGCAAAGATATGGTGGGAAGAATTGGAGTTGCATCACTTTGTTGGAAGACAACTCACAAATATCTCGTTGGATGAGTTCTAGAGAGTGTTTCTGGCTCGATATCTCCCTTCAGCGCAGAAAACTATTATGGAGAATCAATTCCAGAGGTTAACTCAAGGCGAGAGTAGTGTTGATAACTACTTGTATGAGTTCTCTAGATTGGGGTGATAAACGGGCTCCACCTTTACTGATGAGGAGCGCAAGACCAACCGATTTTATGAAGGTTTGTGGGACGATATGAGATTGCTGCTCTCAGGTCCCATGACACAGGGTTTTATGACGCTGGTCAATATTGCTAAATCCTTGGAGCAGGATCTGAAGTGGGTCCAAAGTAAGAAGGACTTGGCTATGAAGAAGTCAGAATTTAAAGTACCAAACTATTCGAAGACTAGGTACTAAAGGTGGAACAAGAAGTCCAAAACCGCTGTACTGGCTCCTTCTTCTGTTGTGTCTAGAGAAACTTCTGGGCGAGGCCCAATTCATTGTTATACTTACGGTAAGCCGAGACACATAGCCCGAGAATGTCGAAGCAGCCCTCCGAGGATAGAGAAGAAGACAGGTGCGTCTTACGAGGAGAAAGCGAAGGAAGCAGAGTCGACTGTATCCCGTTATGCTCCGGAGCAACCCATAGTTTACAACCTTGGCCAGCAGGAGGCCATTAAGCAAGGCGATGTGATTACATGTATGAGTTAGATTTTAGCCTTATTGTTTTCTATACCTTGCGCCCTATGCATTAGTTGTATGACTGTCTTGTATTAGGCTTTGTCTTAACCTTGAACTGTCCAGCGAGAGCACTGTTTGATACTGGATCTTCGCACTCCTTTCTGTCTGATGACTTTGTGTCGCATGTCAGAGTACCTTCTTCTATGACAAAGGATAAATTGGATGTGTTGCTGCCTAACGGGTGTTCGATGTGCGCGGATAGAGTTTGTTGCGTAAAGGTGCGGATAGGGAGTCAAGAGTTTGACTTGGAAGCATCACTACACCGATAGTAGAATTTGATGTGATCTTTGACATGGATTGGCTCTCAGAGCAATGTGCGTATATTGATTGCAGTCTTAAGGTGGTCAAAATAGAGCTGAATACGGGTCGTGAAACTACCTTCTCTAGTATGAAGGGTTCGAGCAAGACACTGATGTGTAAGACCCCTTTTTTTTTCTCTTTTTAAACACCGGGGTCTTAGCCCAGAATTGCCGCTTTGCGGTGGCACCGACTCACGGAAAGGTCGCCACTACAAAACGCCAATTCTGCCGGCCCTTTTCGATCGCAGAATAGTAGCATAATAAAGTAAGAGCAAGTCCACAATAATCACATGTATAAAAATAAATCTCCACGAAGGGAGTGTCCACAATATATCAGAGTACTGCAAATACGGGCTTATGCTCGGTACATCATATCCTCACTACAAGTCACTCACGGAAGCAAAACCAAAACAAAGCATCACCGTAACCGTCACTGAACCGAGAGCACCCAAGCTGGACTGGCCCATCTCCACCGACTCTGTACTCCGCTGTTGCTGCATCTCTGGGTGCTCCTTCCTTTTTGACCTGCCGTCACCGCCTCGCGATCCACGTCTGCGTCTACGTCTTCGGCCTCCTGGTTGCTGAGCTGGTGGGGTCCCACCCATCAAGGGGCATTTGACCCGTGTATGTCCCGGCTGGTGACAATGGTAACACGGTCGTGGGGCCAACTCTGTCAGGAACTGCAATAGCCGTGACCCTTCCATATGGTACACCTAAAATGTTGTGGTCCGAAAACCGTTAGTCATAAAGACTAAGCCCTATCATCCCATACCCCTTCCCCCATGGCTCCTAGGTACCGAGCGGAGAGGAAGAAAGGGAAGGACATGAAGGTGGAGAGTAAGTCAAATAAACAGGTGACAGTGGACCTACGCTAGCAATTCTATAGTAAATAAGATAGAAACAAAAAGTAAGAAATGTAACCTTAACTTATGCGTGGGAGCGAATAAGCCAAGGGATCTTTTGCAGGGCTCCCATCGTATAGAGTGTCCCATACCACTTATACGTTGGGGTGTCAGTTGTCAAACAACAAAGAATGGCAAGTAAGTGAAAGTACAAGTAATATAACCATTGATTTATAGGGATTACCCCTATAGACCAAGAGGTCGTTTTGCAGGGCCTATCGTATAAAACGTCCCATACCATTTTATACGTTAGGTGGCATGTTTATGCTATGACACACAATTATGCTATGTAATGCACAAGCAAGTGCAACACACCCACACGACTCTATGCGCACAGACCTTTAGTTCCCCCTGTTCGGGCGGCTAGCTTCACCCCCAGGAACCTCCGTTATGGAAAACAGAGACAGTGAGTCGGGCCCCCCACTCCTAGGTGGGTAACCACACTACCAGGCCTAGCCCTTCCATACGCCCCTAGAAGAACACAACCTAGAGTATCCGCATATTAGTGCTGGTTGTACCCACCAGGCTTTTCGCCGAGTCAACGTACCGCTGTCGGTGTGATCGATCGCCTAGTACCGATGACCCACCACTTATATGCACATGCAACCATGACAAATATATTTATACAAGTTCTCATATTACCGAGCCTCCAGCTCTCTAGGCTACTAAGCCTATACCATGTCCCCGAGCATCCCGCTCCCTGGACTTCCCAATTACCAATCAAACCATAGCCATTATTATTAGGCCCTTAGACTATGGACCTACTCTACCCATTCCAGCCAATTTTTCTTCCTATGTGTACAAGTGTAGGTGTGAGGTACAACTATTATTAGGATTACTCTTGATCATTTTATTCCTAAGATTTAAGGTTAACCTTGGACTTCCCGAGGGTTACCCGGTGAAGGGCTCGCAGCGGTACTAGGAGCTATGATGGGGTGAATCCCAAAACTCCCTTTCCAAGGCACTTATTATACTTGATTGGTTCCCTTAACCCATTCCCTTCTCGCATTACAGTGGGCTATTCCTAGGGTGGCTTGACTCTTCCTCTTCTCGGGGAGGACGGTCTTCCGTCGAACCCGAACACTACCTATCGCTAGTCAATCTCACACCCTACCCATCCTGACTTCTAATAATGAACTTGATTTAACTCACCCTATCCCAACCAGCAAACTACCAAAATTCCATCTCCCAAGTTCATTACCCACTCTAGTTCAACTTCTGCAGTTTTACTAAATGCAGACCATCCTAAGCTTCATGAGGTATGTAAGGGGTGGTACTCCCAACTGTCTTCCAAATCCCATATAATATTTACTGGAGATCTACCATGACCTAATTAGTCTAAATCCAGAAAATAATAATTTCCCTATTTCATTTGGCATTTAAATTATTTATTTTAAGATCCCAAATGCCCTTGTATGAACATGAAGTGCACTAATGAGTCAATAATAAATCATCAAAAAAAATCAGTAAAAATCATATCCAACATTTAAACAGCAATTTTAGGTTTTGAGAAATTCCAGAGATGTTTATGCCTATATTTCCTAATTTAACATTTTAGGCCACTTTTACTATATCAAGAAGGAAGTACTGTAAATTATTATCCAAAAATTCCAAGAAAATTATATAAGCTATATAGTGACCTAAAACCATCATAGACCAAGTACCATAATTTTTCTCTATCATTTGAACTCTGAATTTATTTTAATGTAAGATACTAATTTTCATAACTTAATGAAGAAGGTACTGTTTTTATCCATCTAAAATTCCAGAGAAAATTACCAGGTGACCATCATAATTTAAAACACTCACTGATCAAATTTCATAATTTTCCAATCAATAATTGGGCACTATTTGTATTTTTGACTATATACCACATTTAGCACATTAAAGAATAAAGTACCCAAAATATTTAGATAAAATTTCCAAGAAAATTACAGAAGATATAATATGCTATAAGATGTTCTAATCCAAGATTTCATAATATTCCAGTGAACAGAAACTCCATAATTGTCAAAACAAATATCTATGGCACAATTAGAGTTGTAAATAAAGTATTGTATAAATCTGCCCAAAAATCTCCACAAAATTATATTATGTCTAAATGGACCATAAAATTACTCTACCCAAATTTTACTAGATTTGTAGTTCAGTTGATAGCTTAATAATGCAAATAAAGGTTGGTGACCTAAACTAGGGTTAGGGTTTGAGGTGGGCTAAATGTCTCCAAATACCATAATATGTTCACCAGAGGACTTAAATAGCTCTATGGTCCTCTCCACCAAATTTCAAGTTAGACCAAGGTCATTTGACCCCATGACCTTCACAACCCTACAAATCCAGTTAAGGGACCTACCCTAGGGTTCTAGGGCTACCCTACACCAAACCACTCTAAACTCCCTTCGAGGGTGTGTCAAGCCCTAAAAGGTCAGCGACCAAAATATCAGCCTCTGTTGAGGTGATATGGCCACTCAAATACCAAGGGGTGTTTGATCTTAAATTATCCTTTAAGGATCAACCTAGGGTTGGACACAAACCTAGCCAAAACGTCTCCAAATGAGACGAAATTTTTACCAAAACCTTATGATAAACCCAGGGACCACTCACCAAAATTTGGGAGGGTTTGGAAGTCTTTTAGCCATCTAATTAAATTAAGCTAGAATTATTGAATTTTTCTAAATACTATAGAAAAACATTCTCCAAAAATTCTCATTTTTGGATAGCACCTAAATATAGGTAAGATTAGGCCACACCCCAAATTTCAAGTCATTTTGATGACGGGATTGGAGTGGGGAATTTTCTAAGGTCAAGACAGCCCTATGGACAGACCTCACCAAAAAGAGTGCTGTGGTCTAACCAGGGCTCCAAATCGAGTGAAATCAATTTTGAAGTAAAGTAGACTTCAAGGGCTACATTTTCTTTGTTGACCATTTTTCCTGTAGAAGCCTCTAGGTATTTTTCCCAAATTATTTAAAGTGACAGAAATTTTTATTCAGAAATTGTTTTAAAAATAGAATTTAATTCTCATGGCACTGTTCATCTTCTTCAACAGCCCGAAACCAGAAGCTTGAAGGCTTAGTTTCCTGTAGCTTTTTCCAAAGCTATTTCCCGGCCATCCAGCCATATCCCTGGCCGGCCACCACCACCACCACCTCTGTTGAGGTGAGGGCTACCGTCGGGCGGCGGCACGGCCGCCGGAGAGGCGGCTTCCGGCGAACCCGCCACCATGCAAATTTCGGAAAAGCATGGAAACGCTCACCCGATCCGGCTCTTTTGAGCCCGATATCTCTCCTAATGATTTCTAAGATCTATCCATAGAAGAAAGAGTAGAGGAGGACCTTATTCATGGTTTGACGGCGAGATGGACGTTGGACTGTCATGGCGCGGTGGTGGCGTCGTCGGAATTCTTCTACAACACAGTAGGAGGCTCGAAACTTCAGGTAAGGGCTGGGAAACTTCATCCTTGAGCCTAAGGGGCCTTTTAAAGGGAAGAAAGGAGGGAGGGGAAAAGTTGAAACGTTCATGGCCATTAATATTTCTTCTTAATAACGTTTCGGTTATGATGCTGGTAATTGAATTGCTGGAAACGAAGAGATGTTTGCCAGGTGGCGATTTCCTATTGGACTAACATTTTCCTTATTTATTTAAATAATTAAAGTAGGAAACGGCCCATAAATACTCCTGGTGTAAATTCCCATAATTCGAATTGATTACAACGTCAGTTACTGAAATTTCCAGTCTGGCTGACGTTTCGGCCTTTGTCACGGGCGTGACACATAGGTCACGGGCGTGACAGGCCCGGATAGCCAATTCTGGGTTCGACGATCGTCGAACTGAGATCGACGATCGTCGAAGGGTGGTCACGGGCGTGACACCTGGGTCACGGGCGTGACAGGCCCGGGTGGTCAATTCTGGGTCGACGACCGTCGAACTGAGGTCGACGATCGTCGAAGGGTGGTCACGCCCTAGGTCACGGGCGTGACATTGTGGGTCATGGGCGTGACAGGCCCGTGTGTCCAATTCTGGGTCGACGACCGTTGAACTGAAATCGACGATCGTCGAACGTGGTCACGCCCTATGTCACGGGCGTGACATTGTGGGTCACGGGCGTGACAGGCCCGTGTGGCCAATTCTGGGGCGACGACCGTCGAACTGAAATCAACGATCGTCGAACGTGGTCACGCCCTATGTCACGGGCGTGACATTGTGGGTCACGGGCGTGACAGGGTCATGAGGTAAATTCCGCGCTCGGCGATCGTCGCGCTGAGATCGACGATCGCCGAAGGGGTCACGCCCTTGGTCACGGGCGTGACGGGTCGGTCACGGGCGTGACCAACCCGTGACCCGAAATCTCGGTCGATTGATTTCAATTTTTAGGCTTCCTAGGGTTCTGTCACGACCAACCGACTCCTAGGGGTCTAGCCGGAAATGGGATGTTACATGATGTCTGCTCTCCAAGTAGTCAAAGAAGTTCGTGAGGGTGCAGAGTTATTCTTCACTCTATCAGAGGCTACGAATCCCAAGCCCGGTTTGATTAGTATTCCCATAGTATCGGATTTTGCTGACATTTTCCCTGAAGATCTCCCTAGAGCTCCACCTTAGAGGGAGATCGATTTCACCATTGAGCTAGTGCTAGGTGTCAAGCTTGTGTTACGATCTCCGTACTATTTAGCACCAAGGGAGATGGCAGAACTGAAAGTGTAGCTTCAAGAACTACTAGTTCAAGGTTATGCGCTCGTGAAGAAAAAGGATGGAAGCTTGTGGCTGTGTATAGATTATTGGGAGTTGAATAAGCTGACAAAGAAGAATAAGTATCCGATTCCGAGAATCGATGATCTATTCGATCAACTAGTTGGATCGACTGTGTACTCGAAGCTGGATCTGAAATCTGGGTATTATTAGTTTAGAATCAGGAAAAGTGACATTCCCAAGACTACATTTAACACATATTATGAGCATTATGAGTTCACAGTCATGTCGTTTGGGTTGACGAATGTTCCATCCATGTTTATGGACTTGATGAACCAGACATTTGGAGAGTACTTGGACCAGCTTGTGATAGTCTTTATTGATGATATCTTGGTGTACTATCAGTTTGAGGAAGAACATATGGATCATTTACGCACTGTTTTGGAGACCATGAGGAAGAGTAGTTTATACGCCAAGTTCTCAAAGCGTGAGTTTTGGCTGTCTTCAGTGGCAATCCTCGGTCATATGGTTAGCAGAGAGGGAGTGGTGGTGGATCCGGTGAAGATAGTTGCGATACGGGAGTGGCCTGTGTTATCTACTGTGGCGGAAGTCCGAAGTTTCCTGGGACTTGTCGGCTACTACATGCGCTTTGTAGAGAACTTCTCGCAGATAGCTTTACCCCTCACTAACTTAACGAGGAATGATCAGAAATTTGTTTGGTCACCGACGTGCACACAAGCTTTTGAAGAATTGAAAAATTGTCTGACCACGACGCCTATTTTGTGCTCGCCATATGGTACAGAGGGCTATTAAATCTATAGTGATGCCTCAGGGAGCGGCTTAGGCTGCGTTCTACTTCAGCATAGGAAGGTGATAGTATATAGATCTTGCCAGTTGAAAGTGCACGAGAAGAATTATCTGGTCCATGACTTGGAGTTAGTGGTCGTGATATTCGCTCTAAAGGTTTGGAGGCACTACCTGTATGACGTAAATTTGATATCTTTATGGACCATAAGATCCTAAAATATCTGATAGATCAGAAAGACTTGAACATGCGACTGTGTAGGTGGATGGAGTTCCTTGGGGACTACACCTTTAAGATACATTGCATTCCCGGTAAGGGAACTATTATTATGACGCGCTGAGTCGTAGGGCTCCTGCACATGCCAACTAGATACAGATGCATGATTAGCATCTTATTCGAGATTTGGAAGCCTTAGAGATCTCGTTTGTTGATTGGA
The DNA here is from genome assembly GCA_039513925.1 of Platanthera zijinensis. NCBI lineage: Eukaryota > Viridiplantae > Streptophyta > Magnoliopsida > Asparagales > Orchidaceae > Platanthera > Platanthera zijinensis. Next base: position 13,802,223 of record CM077092.1, read on the forward strand.
GATCTAGTGCAAATGCGTGTTTAAACTAGACAGAGGTGTAGTATTACCTCGCAGACCGAATTCGGCAAGCGTTGGAGTTGGATGATAATATGAAACACTACTTGGCAGAGTCTTTGGATGGGTCGAACGCACAGTTTTCTGTTAGCGATGACCTTTTGTGGAAGGACAGTCGATTGTGCATCCCAAATGTGAGAGAATTATGGGAGGAATTGATGTACGATGCATATTGTACAAAGTACTCAATCCACCCGAGGAGCACACAGATGTTCAAAGATATGAAAAAGTTGTTCTGGTGGCTAGGATTGAAGAAGGACATAGCTCTATATGTGGCAAAGTGTCAGTCATGTGCCCTCGTAAAAGCCTAATGTCAGAAGTCTGGTGGATTTTTAAAGTCATTACCTATACCGGAGTGGATGTTTGACGACATATCTATGGATTTCGTGCACGACCTTCCAAGATCGCAGAAAGGGAATGATGTCATCTGGGTGAACGTTGACCGTTTATCAAGTGTTACACTTCATCCCGAATAGGAAGGACGATTCAGTGGAAAAGCTGGCAAAGCCTTACGTTGACAATATCGTACGATTGCACGGTGTGCCCCGTAGCATCGTCAATGACCGAGATGGGCGGTTCATGTCTAATGATTGGAGGCTTTTCCATCAACTGTTGGGTACCAAGCTGAAGTTCAGCACGACCTTTCATCCTCAAACGGATGGTCAGACCGCGAGGGTAAATAGAACGATGGAAGATATGCTTTGTATGTACGCCCTAGATTTTAGAAAGAGGTGTGAGGACCATATTAATATGATCGAGTTTGCCTACAATAATATCAACCAAGTAAGCATTCAGATGGCGCCCTTCAATGCCCTTTATGATAGAAAGTATCGTACTTCCTTGGCATCGCTGGAGATGGGCGAAATGAAGTTGTTTAAGCAAAAGGATGTTGAAGATGTTACTTCAACTATACGTACAATCCGGTAGAAATTGTTGATCGCTCAGGATAGGCAAACCAAGTACTATAATGCCAAGTACAGAAATATCGAGTTTACCGTGGGCAACTGGGTCTATCAAAAGATCAAACCGTTCAAGGGTGTATCAAGGATTCGACGCTTGAAAAAGCTAAGACCAAGGTACCTTGGGCCGTTTGAGATATTGGAGCTCATTGGCGAAGTTGCATATCGAATGAATCTTTCGGCTGAACTAAGTTGTCTGCACTATGTATTTCATATATCGGTCCTGCAGAGCGCGGAGCAAGAGCCTACGCAAGTGCTTACTGTAGATCAAGTGCCAATCGATAGTGGGTTGACAACGAAGGTCAAACCCATTCAAATCGAAGACATATAGGTCAAGCAGCTGTGGAATAAGTCGATCAGAATTTTCAAGGTCTGTTGGGACAACTGTGGTCATGAGGAACTATCATGGGAGTGAGAGCAAATCATGAGAGCGGAGTTTTCCAAGCTATTTCTTTGAGGTATGCATTGTAATATTGATACTTCTATGTTTTCCTGAAAAGTGTAATTTCGGGAAGAAATTTCTTTAAGTGAGGGAGATTTGTAACGCCCTAAGTTCCCTGTAGCTGAGAATCTGGTTCTATGTGCTACCGCGTGGAAGTAGCTTGATACCGCGCGGTGGTAGTACTCAATGCTCTCGTGGTTCTCAGCGCAGAACATTATCGTGCGGCGGTAGTGTGTTACCGCGCAGCGTTTGCTTAGTTGATTTAATCGGCAGAGCTCTCGGTGAGCTACCGCTCGGCGGTAGTTCTAGCGCCGCTAGTAGCAGGGCCAATTTATTTTGTGTGGCTCTCTGTGAGCTACCGAGCGGCGGTAGCCATACCGCATGGCGGTAATGTCTGCTCGTCTTAAGCATTTTAATTAGCGCGATGTTTCCCCTACCGCGCGGCGATAGTGTGGTACCAAGCGGCAGTAGCGCGACAGTTACGGCGCAGCCACGTGTCGATCTATGGTTGGAGAGTTTTGACGGCAGGCTTGCCGAACAAGCCAACATTTGAGATACTGCACAGCGGTAGCTAGTTACCGCGCGACATTAGCTCGGTTTAAGTTCAGGAAAGTAGGTTTTCAACTTCATTTATCTTTACATTCTCTTCTACGCGGTAGAGAGCGAGGGAAAGAGGGAAGGAAGAGGAATAGGAAGGAGATCCGCTATTGTTGGAGCTTCGGAGCTCTGAGTCACAAGTCGAGTCCAGATCTGCGGAGGCGAGTCCATTGTGGTCATTTTCATTATGCTAGTTTCTCTTTCATGGCGCCAAAATGAATGTTGAGGGTAACAATATTCCTTCTTGGACATGTTTATTCCTCTGTTTTGGCATATGAGGGTAGACACTCCACAAACACGTGGAGGAGAGCCTACCGATGGGTTGATCGGTTGTATGCCCTGTAACTTTGCATTTAGAATCCGGAATCGAAATACGGAACATGCATTCTGTGAGATGCCCTTCCAGACAGATTGGTCTGGATTGGTGATGATTGTTTTATAAGCCAGAGAAGTCTCTGTGATAAATATGCAATTTATGGAGTCGCGGGGAGTGCAGTTTGCTGTAGTGAGTGTACTAGAGTAGGTCTCTAGGAAAACACCCGTTTTGGGGAAGAAACGATAGTTTGTCCCCTACTGCGCGGTGGTAGCGCTACAGCCGGCGGTAGCTCCCAGTGAGCAATGATTGTGAGGCCTGTCTCGTAGAGACTTGGGGGCCTATATTTTGAGCTGTGAGCTTAGATTGCTCCGCTACGGTGACCATGAGAGCCAACCTCGGAACATAACGTGGTTATGTATTGTGTGAACGGTAAAGGAGAGGCCGACCCGCGTCATTGTCGTTGACACGATGATTTGTGCAACGGGCTGTGGCTGAACTGTACTCGCTTTTATGGCGTTCGGCTTGGAGTGAGTTAGTGGCTTGAATCTCAACATGACTTTGCCGTTGCATAGGGAGAGTCTTAGGCTTCGGGCCAAAAAAAATATGTTGCTCAAGTAGGTGGGGCTTGAATCTCAGTACACCAAAAGAGAACGGTCAAATGTTCCGTCTTGAGAATGGTGGTGGTGCTTGAGTCTCAGCACACCGATAATGTGTCTGAGTGCACGGGACGTGTGGCCAGCTATGCCAACGTCTGTGGTGAATGGTGCTTAAATTTCACGTTCTATTAACATTATTGTACACACTGTTCTGCCTGTAGGGAAGGAGCATCACCACCCTAGGTGAGGGACGAGTCGTTATAATTTGGTCAGTTAATGCTGATCGTTGCCTTGTTTGCCACCGTTGGGGTTAAATGCTTTATGCAGGTGCAGTTGAGCCAAGTAGGAAGTAACGGGTTGAAGCCCTATTTTTTGTGCCGGCTCTCAAAGTCCAAGCAAAGCGTATTTATACTATTTCATATGTGGCTGACCCGCGTGTCGATGTCTGTAAAACACTTATTATTGAGAAAGCAGTTGTATGGCCTTAAGACTATAATGTTTTGTGTATTTGGGTTATCATTCCTATTTTGTTGTTAGTGGACATTCCTGAGTTTTTGTTCCAAGCAATTTAAATACTTCCTCTAGAATGCTCTCTAAGTTAGGATGCGCGTTTTGTATGGTCTCAATACGTAACACCGCTGACTGTCCGTGGAATATGGCGTGGGGCCCCGGCCGTACCTTCTGCTATATTCTATGTGATAGATATGGTGTTACATTATTCCTGTCAATACTACTACAACTCAAACTAACAAGCGGAAGCATCAAATTTAAATCTACTGGCACACATATTTGGGGTAGTCTTCTAGCACCGGTCCTTGGGACAATCATTCTCCTGGCCACTTTGGGTGAAAAACCCCTACAAGTGACCTACGATGTGTTGTTTATCGTCATTCAAGCATATTTCGACTATGCTGTCATACTTCAGTATTCACTCCCGACGCCTTCCAAACTAGCACATGCAGCTATCCCTCCCTTTAAAGCACTTAAGGGAAAACCAGGAATTGGGCAGGAGCACCCTACTATATTCCGGCTCTGCAACTTTTACCTTTATCTACTTTACCTAGTGTTTATGCTACAAAACAATTACTAACTCTAAAACTCATTAGCATATGTTTGTATATGAACCCTAATTTTCATTTAATGCAATTTGTTTGTTTGATCCTAACTTTTGGGAATTGTGTCCTTCAATGTTCCTTAGGATTTGAAGAGACATCACCAATCATGCTAAGGGGTATAATGTATTTGATGTATGCTTGAGTTCTTGCATGCATGTTGTCCTTGATTGGACAGGTGAACAGGAAGAGGAAGCTGGAAGTCAGATAATTTGACTAAGGCATAACCGCTGAGACAACTGAGAAGAATGTCTCAACATAACCGCTAAGACAGCTGAGAAGCTCAACACAAAACGTTGAGAGAAGTGTTGGTCTTAGTTAAACCGTTGAGACAAAAGACAGTCTCGGCTGTGAAGAAATAACCGCTGAGACAGAAGACAGTCTCAGCTGTGAAGAAGAAACTGCTGAGATAGTTGAGAAGAAACTGCTGAGACTAAGCCGATAGAATTTCTCTAAGTTTATAAGCGTTGAGTGAGGCAGGCTCACTCAATGCTTCTAAAGAAGAAGCTCAATTCAGTAATCATCGAACCAAATTCTGAGTTCGTCGAGCTGAGCCCAGATTTCGTCGAGCTCAAGTTAAAGGTTGAAGTTCAGAGTTCGTCGAGCTCAGCTCACAGATCGTCGAGCTTAAGTTAAAGGTTGAAGATTCAGAGTTCATCGAGCTGAACTCACCTTTCGTTGAGCTCAAGTTAAGGTTTGAAGATTCAAAGTTCGTTGAGCTGAGACCGCCTTTCGTCGAGCTCAAGTTTAAGTTTAAAGATTCAGAGTTCGTCGAACAGAGCTCACATTTCATTGAGCTAAATGTAAAGTTAGAGATTCTGAAATTCGTCGAGCTCAGCACATAGTTCGTCGATCTCAGCTCAAAGATCGTCGATCTCAGTCCAAGTACTTCATGTTATTACGGGAAAGCGCCAGTAGCGCCAGAAGATATTATTTGTCTTCTTCTGAGGGAGGTGGCGCACACCATACTTGATTGGGGCCACATTCAAATTATGCCGTTGATTCAAATCAAAAGATATAAAATGAAGATAAGAAAAGAATATTAGGGTTAACAAAAAACGAGAACGAAAGCAGAAAATGAAAAAAAGGCGGCTGAACTTCATCTTCTTCGACAAGCTTGAAAGTAAAGTACAACAGTGAAAGACAGAAGGCAAGATAGTTGAAGCTTCTTCGAGTTCAACAAGAGTGTTCCTTGAAGAACAAGTTGACTGATTCAATCTATCAGCAAGAGGAGTTTGCTGTGTGAAGGGTTGTAAACCTTCAACAGCAGTTAGCTGTCTTCAGTACAACAAAAAAATTGGTCGCTGTAGAAGAAGACTAATTCCTTCTAGGATTCTGTTTTTCAATTTTACTGATTACTTTCCTGTAGGATTCAGTTTATCTGAATCTGAGTGTAGGGCACTTTGTGCCTGAGTGGTAGGTGACTAATTTGTCACTGAGGTAGGTGCCCTGCCGGGGTAATGAGGTAGGATCCAAGTGTGAATCTGAGCTGTAGTGTAACGCCCCCGATTTTTCGATGATTTTATTTAAAAGGAAAATGTCATATTTACGACGTCGTGGAGTTACTTTTAACGTCGAGTTGGCGGCGCAATGCCGTTAAGACATTTTCATGTCAGTGCGGTCGAGTCGGCTGAATTCTTGTTGTAATTGAGAAAATTTTTGCATTTTGAAATTTAAGTTAAGTAATCTTGGACTTGCTTGTCAAGTTTTGTCGCAATCCGAGCATTTTTGGAGTCTTGACGCGTGATTTAATATCTCGAGAATGGTACGTCGAATTCTAAGGTTGTCTACGCTGCTAATTCGTAGAGTCAGCGATTCATTCCTAAATATTAGTCAAATCAGAACTTCTGCAATTTGTCTTGCTTGTACTTGAGATCCCCCCTTTCGTTCTCGAGAACTCCCAGTTGTTCTCGAGAAGTCTCGACTTAATGTTTTCGAGAAGTCTGTCCTAGTTCTCGAGAAGTCCTATGCTATTCTCGAAAAGTCCTATGCTGTTCTCGAGAAGTCCTATGCTGTTCTCGAGAAGTCCTACGCTGTTCTCGAGAAGTCCTATGCTGCACTCGATAGGTCCGTTTCGGCCTGCGTTCTGGCGCCGTTTTGAGTGTCAAAGTGGCATTGTATCAAAAAATGGTAAACATGAAATTTGTTCACCTCGACGATATCTACAACTTTCATGTCGACCACTTTCTGATTTGAAGCCATTTTAGACTCCTATTTTTGATTTTCCCAAAACAGCTCGTAAATAAGCTGCATTACTGATTTCTACCCGAGAACCCTTGTTCTACTCGATAATTACTGTTTATTCTCGAGAAATTTGGTTCTATTCTCGAGAAATACTTAATTCTCTCGAGTCCTACTGTTTTGTTCTCGAGAACTATAAGTTTCTCTCGAGAACTTTGCTCTCTTTCTCGAGTAGCCCCATTTCCTCTCGAGTAGTCCTGTATAGTATGCGTTCGGGCGCATTTTTGAGGGTCAAAACGGCACTGTATGGAAAAACAGTAAACAATAAATTTGTTTATTTTGACGAGATCTACAATTTTCATGTTGGGCACTTTTCGATTTGTAGCCATCTTAGACCTCTATTTTTTATTCTTTCGAAATTGCTCATTGGTAGCCCGTTTGATTGATTCTCTCGAGTCCTAAGCCTTTTATCTCGAGAAATTATGTTGTTCTCGAGAGCCATAGCCTCTCCATCTCAAGATATTATGTTCCTCTTGAGAACCATAGCTTTCAAGAACCAATGTTGTTCTCGAGAGCCAACCTCTCCCTCTCGAGTAGGTCTTTTTCCTCTCGAGTGGTTCTGTACCGTCTGTGTTCGGACACCGTTTGGAGTTTCAAAACTGTGTCGTACGAAAAAATGGTCAACATAAAATTTGTTCGTCTTGACAAGATCTACAACTTTCATGTTGGGCACTTTTCAATTTGGAGCCATCTTAGATCACTATTTTTGATTTCCCCGTAGCCACTCATAAATGACACGTTTTCTTGTATTTAGACAAAAAAAATTTATAAGTACTTATATATATATATATGTATATATATATGTATATATATGTATATATATATATATATATGTATATATATATATATATATATGTATATATATATATATATATATATGTATATATATATATATATACATATATATATACATATATACATATATATATATATATATACATATATATATATATATACATATATATATATATATATTCTTGGACTTAGGTTTGAACAAAACTTCTTCTTCTCGGATTCCTTCTCTCCCGAACCAGAACATCGATCGAGAGAGAGAGTTCTTTTTCGTGAATTTTTCGGTGGCCGCCGACGGAGCTCCGATGCTCGAAATCTTCAACCGAGCATAGATCCAAAAAGCTCTCGCCGAGAGCTACGCTATCGTGGTAATATCTTACTCATTACTGGGTTTTCTCGTTAGGGTTTTTCGGCCCTAACCTCTATTTCGGCCATTTTTTGTCCAGATTTCGACTTCTCCCGCGTTCTTTTGCCCCGATCTACGACGCGGAGCGATTCGGAGAACTTCTCCGGTACAACCAAGGCAAGTGGTGGTTTTCCTTCGTTGTTCCTTGTCCGGTTGGATGGTAACCGTTATGCCTTGGTTCTTTAATTTTCTTGCCTTTTGTGTTGTCTTTCCAAACTATGATTATGTTTAATCCTTCTTGAAGATCACTCAAAATTATAAAATCTGGTCATGATAATTTCGATCTTGACTAGGTGCGTGTAATCGTCCTTAGAATGTTTTTTTCGGTGAATTAAATTGTTTCGTCTATGGTTGTTGGACGTGTTAGTGTCTGTATAGGATTGTAAATCATTTCCAAAGGTTGATCAACCGTGTCTTTAATCTAGAAATGTCATGTAGAATCCGATGTGCCAAGTCCCGAGATGTTGGTGTTGTGGTTTCTTTGGTTTTTCCTTGGTTTCGGGAGTTAGTGGGCGTAACCACCTCCGCAAGATTGTTTCCTTTATTAGTACCTTTTGGAACTCTACCGGTGTTTTGGACATCTGCGGTGTATGGTGGAGTGTATAAATCTCTCCCACAGTTAAACGGATTTAATCTTCGTGAGGGGTGTGTCCAGCTAAGTGACCATCTCGTCCGTGTTTTAGGTAGAGTGACCACAAGTAGCTAATAAAGGTTATGGATTTTCTTCCGTATGATTTACTCATGTTCGTCACCTTATTGTCTTGTGCATATGGTGTGTTTGCGATGTACGTGACGATTCACGTAAGTGTTTCTTTTTTTTCCTGTTTGATGCTTACTTCGTACTTTATGTCAGTATTTTTTGTCCTGGGTTGGTACCCTTTATGACCTTTGCTTACTTTTGCTTAATTTTTCCGCCACCATTTGTACCTACTTGCTGAGGCATTCTGTTTTGTTTTGGAATGCCTTAGGTTTAGAGCCGTATCAGCTAGTGGAGCTGGTTTTGGATTCTCTTAGCGGTAGTGTCAGTTGTGATTTTGCACCTCGCCGTAGCGAGGTAGTTGTCGTTTAGTTTTCTTTTTCCTAGTTCAGACATACTATTATACTGTGGGTTCGTGTAAGATTGTTGACGCCTACAGAGTTGTTGATTTTGCCACTTGCTAACTGATGTGGTTTTCTTCTTCGTTGACTTGGATTACTTGCTCTCTGAGATGATTTATTGCTATGACTGCATGTTAGATATTTTTAAGCTTATAAAAACATATTATTAGTGAAGCATCCATGCAACCTCTTTTAAAACTAAGTCACTATTTTCCTGGTTAACATAAAGACTTTTCTTATACTTATTATAAATCTAGAGTCTGCTTAGCATGAGTTGTTCCTCGGGGATATTTATACTCATGTAGGATGTTAGAGTCAATTAAAATAAGTATCTTCCGCAAGCATATAAATTAGATTTTTTTTGAATCGTGGACTAGATGATCCACTGAGCCGAGGGATACGGCTATCTTCTTAATTTAAACTGAATTTTAGTCATAATAACTTATGTTTTCTTTTAAACTGTAGAGTTTGAAGTCTTGCCCGAGCTTCTGCAATTTTCCCCTACACGGCGTGACATCACGACGTGTATTTTCCCTTACTCTGATATAATTAAATTGTTGGGAAAATGAGGGTTGTGACATGTAGGGCTTAAGTGCTTGAGGTAGGAGAGTGCTGTTATCTGAGGTAGGATCCAAGTGTGGATCTGAGATAGGGTTGTCCTCCCAACCTGAGTATAGGGCCTAGTGTCCGAGGTAGGTGACTGGTGAGTCACTGAGCTATAGGTGACAAGTGTGTCACTGAGTTGTAGGCCTTGGAGGAGGCTGCGCTGTAGGTTCCTAGAAGGGCACTAAGGTAGGTACCTAAATAGGTACTGAGTTATAGGAGTGCTGCAGCACTCTGAGAGTAGGGCTGTGTGCCTGAAGTTTTAGGGCTGAGAAGCCTGAGCTGTAGGCCTTAGAAATAAGGCTGAGGTAGGTGGTCAGCTTACCATTGAGCTGTTGGAGAACTGCAAGGCTCTGAGGTAGGAACCTTTGTGGTTCTGAGTTTGGATTCTGAAAAGAATCTGTGTGTAAGGCTGAGGGCCTGAGGTGTAAGCTCTGAGGAGCATATTGGTGGAGTTTGTCCCTAGTCCAACAAATCAGTTGGATAGGTGGGAGGGAAAGTGGATGTACCCAATTGGGGAACCACTATAAATATTTATGTGCTTGCTGTGTTGCTTGTTTCTTTCTTGTATTGCAAGTAATTAAGACAAGGTCTAGATCACCAAATTTATAAATAACATAAAGATCTAAGAAAGTTTAAAAGACCTATTCACCCCCCTCTAGGTGACTAGCTAACCTTGAAGCAATAACTTTAACTAACTTTACTATTATAGGATTACTCAAAGCTCATCCATCCAATTGTCCGACGTAAACATCTCAGTAGTCCTTTTGCCCCGGATCGAAGGTTAGCCCTTCTCCCCTATGATAGGGGCACGTCATCGGGGCCTTGCCCTAGTGACATCTCATTGCCCCAGATTGAAGGTTCACCCTTCTCCCCCAAGATAGGTCACGGTGATGCATGGGAAAGCCCCCCTCGCATGTGCCAAATGTCTAGTAGGGTCTACCGCTTGCCGTCTTCGGGGACTTGCACCAGTGACCTCTCACTGTCCCGAATCGAAGGTTCACCCTTCTCCCTAGTGGTAGGTCACAACGCCATCAAGGCCTGCCCCCTTGCACTGGACAAGTTTGAAGGTTGGTCCTTCACCACCACAATCAATGGCACCAGTAAAACCTCGAATTCACTGAGTGGGACCCCTCGACGTAAGTTAAAGACCCTCAGGTTCAAATGAGTCAAAGTAGACGAGTGGGGTAGATAGACCCCCACTCGCCCAAAGAGGGTGAAGGCCTTTCACCAAGTCAGGGGGAAGGGCTTTCACCCAGGGAAGCAAAAGGAATATTGGGTTAGGTGAAAAGGCTCCTGCCAAATCAGGTGGATGGGACCTCCACATTGTAGCCCACGATTAGTTTTTTGGTTTCTAGAGACTTGTCAGGAGCTCAAGTTTGGGAGAAGTAGGTGCAATCTACTCCCTTAGGTTCAAAATCTCGTCGAGGCCAAGTTTTGGCTTCAACAATTTTGGTGCGGTGAGCGTGGACCATAGCTTGCACATGAAAATCTTGAGCTAAGCTTCATGGCTAGAGGTGAGGATGAAGGGGATGGCTCGGGCGGCTCGCAACCCCCAGTTAGTGGGGTCACAATCGGGATGCTAGAAGACTTAAAGCAGGAGGTCCTACAGACCATCCATCTAGCATTTGCCGTGAGAGGCGAGTGGGCTATGCCTTCTGTTTCAATTGTTGCGGCTCCTTTCTTGGACGAGAATGCTCTTGGACAGCGCCCCGGGAAGGAGGTCCCGGTTGAGAGTGGCGAGAGGGATCTCGCTGTGCGGGAGCTGATCACAGGGAAGGCGAGTGCTAACAGGGTCAGCGAGCCGAGGGCGCGAGAAGGACCCACTCGCCAGGTTGGTGTAGGAAGCCCTTTCAGCGAGTTGATCGTCTCAGCCCGGTTCCAGATGGGTTCAGGGAACCAAAGATGTCCAACTACACGAGCAGGGATGACCTGATGCAACATGTTCAATGGTTCGAGGATGTCGTTTCCATCAGGCATATGTCAGACACATTCAAGTGTCGACTTTTCTCCACCACCTTGAAGGAAAAGGCAAGTGATTGGTTTCACCAGCTTCCTGCGAGTTCCATCTACTGCTTTGAGGACCTGCAATGCGGGTTCCTGTTGAGGTTCTCAACATCGAATAAGAGGAAGAAGGGGGCAGAGTGTTTGTTTGCCATCAAGCAGAAGTCGGAGGAGATGCTGGGGAGGTACGTAGACCGGTTCGGGTTAAACAGAAGCCATGCACAATGAATGGAAGCCATGCAAGAACATTCCGTTCCTATTGTAGATCCATTTGTGGATCGAGTCGTAGATCCAGTTGTGGATCGAGTTATATGAGAGGTTGTTCTCCGAGTGGTAGGAGCGTCATCTCCTGGTTGTTGGAGTTGCGGCTCTGAGGTATAAAATTTGTAGAAATCTAAGTTTGGTGAAGTAACCGAATCTAGCCCTTCGTGGTAGATAGGCGAGGCGGGAAAGTGGACGCACCCAACTCGGGGAACCACTATAAATCTCGGTCTTTGTGTGCTTAATTTTTTAAGTAATTTTATTCCGCGAATAGACACAGACATCACCTATTCACCCCCCTCTACGTGATTTAGGTAGAAACTATATACTTTTAATTATTATTAGAGAGAGGATAGTCTTCTCCTTGAAAGAGGAACTCAAATGCTCTGCTGAAACATTGAGACTGAAGGAGAAATATCTTGATGAGCTAGAGGAAAAGCTCTTGTCGGAGAGAAAACTTGTGGAAAGTTACTCCAAGATGAAGACTATTCTTCCCCTCATCAATGAGTTTTACACTCCGAAGAAGGGTAGTGGTCTTGGCCACATAACTGGTAAAGGTAAGGCTGCCAAGAAAGCCTTTGCCAAAGAAAAGGGGAAGACACCACTAGGTCAACCCTCGTTTAAGAAGGTAATCTTTTGACAAAAATGTTTGACCTTGAGTCGTCCTATGGTCATCTTACTAGGACTAATTAATTATGTAGAGCCCAAGAAGCGATATCAGGGATGGATCCGTCCCCGAGACTATTATGTCAGTGTTTTCAAAGCACCTTATGAAGAGATTCAACTTCAGAATTATGGTATATATGTTCATGGACATAACTATAAGAAGGCACCAAAAGCCAAGACTTTTGTACCAAAGGTAAAGAAGATGGAGAAGCCCTGCATCTGTTGCAATCAGGAGGCTTCCACCTCCAAGTATATTGCCCCTGCTATACCTAATATTCAAAGGGTAAAGCAGGAATACAAGAGAAGGTACAACATGTTTGACTGCTGGTGCTGTGACTAAATTTATCATTTTGGCACAGATTATTGGTTTAACCCTTCAAATTTTGAAACTTCACGAGTTAACCGTGCGAGATCGACCACTTTCCAGGTTAATGTTCCTAGTGGTGGCAAGCTGACAAGGAACCAAGGACCCAAATATGTTTGGGTTCCTAAGGTAAAATGATTTATGGTTGCAGGTATGTCCAAAGTCCAACAAAACTCCGATATGGTATTTGGACAGTAGATACTCTCAGCATATGACCGGGACAAGAAGCCTGTTGCTTGATTATACCCCAGTCAAAGACAGACCAAAAGTCATCTTTGGAGGGTCAGACAGGGGAACTACTAAAGACTACTGTATGATTTCCAACGACATAGTTTCCTTCACAGACGTGGCTTATGTTGAAGGATTACAACATAAGCTGATAAGCGTTTGTCAACTATGTGACAAAGGCTATATCATTGAGTTCTACAAAGACAAGTGTCTGATAAAGTCGTCTGCTAATTTGGAGATGATCTTAACAGACACTCGGAGTAGAAATATATTTTGTTTAAATTTGCTATGTTTAGACAATTCTACACTAGTGTGCTTTTTGGCTAAAAGTAGTGTGTCTCTTTGTGACCAATGACACAAGAGATTAACACATATTAATTTAAAAATAATAAATATGTTATTTTCTCACAACTTAGTGCGCGATGCCCCTTGCATTAATTGCTTTAAAAAGAGTCCATATCACTCATGCCAAATGGGTAAGCAGACAAGGGCTACCTTTAAGGGTATTACTGAAAAAGATTCTTTGAGAAGTTTGTATCTACTTCATATAAACTTATTCGGTCCCATGTCAATTCACATTTTAGGAGGTAAAGTATATATGTTGGTAATTATTGATGACTACTCTCATTTTACTTCGATGTTCTTTCTAAAACACAAGTTAGACACCTTTGATTCTTTCACTAATTTTGTCCAGCAAATTCAGAACGAATTGAACTGCTCAGTGGTCAAAATCAGAAGTGACCACTGAACAAAATTTTAGTCTTATGCCATGACAGAATTCTGTGGAAGTCAAGGTATCTTTCATGAGTTTTCCTCCCCGAATACTCCACAACAAAATGGAGTTGCTGAGAGAAGGAATATAACCCTAATTGAAGCATGTACAACTATGTTAAATGATGCTTCACTTCTAGAGTACTTCTGGGCTGAAGCAGTCAACACAGCTTGCCACGTGCAAAACAGAGCTCTAATCAACAAGAACAATTGTATGACTCCCTATGAACTACTGAAGGGCAGAAAACCAACAGTGTCCTACTTTAAAATATTTGGAAGTAAATGCTCCGTACTTAATATGGGAAGTATTACCGCACTAAGTTTAGTGACAAATGTTTTGAAGGTACTTTCATAGGATAGAGTAGCCATAGTAAGGCATATAAGATTTTAACAAGAAAACCCTGGTGGTAGAAGAGTCTATTAATATTGTATTTAATGAGACAAGCATGCTCCAAAGCAGCTTGTCTAGTACTATTTGTGCAGATGCAGGTACCAGGTTCAAGGAACTAAGCTCGGATGAAGCAGTCAATGAAGATGATCCAAGCTCAGTCAAGGTCATTGATCTAGGCTTGGTGGATGAAGAACTTCTAGAGGAAGAATTACTTCAACCTACAGAGGATGCACCAGATATTGCAGAACCTGCTGGAGGGAGAGCAGGAAACCTAGTGTTCAGACACCTAAGAGATCACCCAGCTGATCAAATCATTATAGAACCAGGAGACAGAGTTAGAATCAGAAGAGGTACAACTAACGAGTTATTGCATCTTAGTTTTTTGTCTCAGGCCGAGCCGAAGAAGTTTGAAGAAGCAAACAAGGATGCCTCTTAGATCATAGTAATACAAGATGAGCTCAACTAGTTCGAACGATGCAAAGTCTGGGAGTTGGTGCCTAGGCCCAAGGGACATAACGTGATCGCCACCAAGTGGGTTTTTAGAAACAAGCTGGACGAGAATTGCATAATCATAAAGAAAAAATCCCAGCTTATAACTCAAGGCTATAGATAAGAAGAAGGGATCGACTTTGACCAGAACTTTTCTCCAGTGGTCAGGCTCGAGGAGATCAGGTTGTTTCTTACGTATGTTGCCTTCAAAGGCTTCAAGGTATATTAAATGGATGTGAAGTCAGCATTCCTCAACAGGAATCTGAAAGAGGAAGTATACGTAGCGCAACCCCCAGGTTTTGTCAACTCTACCTTCCCTAAACATGTTTACTTTTTAAATAAAGCTCTCTACGGATTAAAACAAGCTCCACGAGCTTGGTATGAGACGTTGTCTAGCTTTCTTCTTGAGAACAAGTTCACAAGAGGAAAGATAGACAAGACATTATTTCTTAGGGAAGTGAATAACAAGATTCTGCTAGTGCAAATCTATGTTTACAATATTATATTTGGCTCTACGGAAGACAACCTTTGTAAGAAATTTTCCAAACTTATGCAAGGAAAGTTTGAAATGAGCAGTATGGGAGAGTTGAAGTATTTCTTAGGAATTCAGGTGAAGCAATCTGAAGATGGAATTTTCATCTCTCAGGCGAAGTTAACCAAGGAGCTTCTTAAGAAATTCGGAATGGAGAACGCAATCTTTATGAGGACTCCAATGTGTTCAACTATGTCTCTGGACAAGGATGAGAAAGGGAAATCTTTTGATGAAACAAAGTATAGAAGATAAATTGGATCCTTACTTTACCTAACTGCCAGTAGACCCGACATAATGTTTTCAGCATGCGTCTACGCTAGATTTCAGGTGAACTCAAAGGAATCTCATTACTCCGTTTCAAAGTAAATTTTAATATACATTAATGGTACACCAAATCTTGGCTTATGGTACCTGAGAAGTAATGATATCGAGCTAATTGGGTTTTCAGATGCAGATTTTGCAGAAAGCAAGGATGACAAGAAAAGCACTTTCGGGATGTGCCAATTCCTCGGAAGATAGCTTATTTCATGGATCAGTAAGAAGCAGAATTGTGTTGCAACCTCTACTGTAGAGTCAGAGTATATCTCTGTTGGTAGTTATTGCGCACAGCTTTCATGGATCAGGAATCAACTCGAATACTATAACCTAAAGTTCAAAGAGATTCTTATGTATTGCGACTCATCCAACGCAATAGCGATCGCGCATAATCCACTTTCTCAAAGTCGAACAAAGCACATTGAAGTGCAATATCACTTCATTTGGGAGCATGTGGAGAACAAAGATATAACCCTCAGCTATGTACCGACAGATAAGTAGATCGCAAATATTTTCACGAAGTCGCTGGACGAGGCCCTCGATATCAGTTGTTACTAAGGTTGATAGGTTTATCCGCAACCTTGAGAAACGAGTTGCCGAGGCGACGGGTATTTCTCCAATTGTTCCTAAGGTGGTAGTTAATGTTTCTAATGAGGAAGGAGATGCCGAAGAGCATCCTCCTGTACTAGCTGCTGAAGTGCCTTTGCTGAGTTCTAAAGCAAGATTATCTTCTATCTATGAGTCTCCAGTGAGGATCTTCCCTCTCTCCCAAGTATTGCTTCTGAAACAATTGCCACCTCCAGTGCTGATAGTTCAATTCTAAATACAATAGAGGTCATGCTGGCAAGACAGCAAGCACATTTTGAAGTAGCAATGAAGAAAGTTCTGGACAAGGTAAAAGAAACTGAGCAAGATGTTAACAACGGCCTTGCCGAAGTTAAAATTAAGATTGACAAGCTTGATGCATTGTATGCCGAGGGTGGAAAAGCTATCACGCTTAATATGCAAGGACTCATGTATGCTTCAGAAATTCTTGATAATGTGGATACGAACACAAAGACAATGATTGATGCCCACAACAGATCGATGGCTGAAAGTTATTACTTCAAGGTTAGTTAGTCACCTAGAGGGGGGTGAATATGTCTTTTAAACTTCCTTAGATCGTTATGTTGTTTATAAATTTGGTGATCTAGAGCTTCTCATAATTACCTGTAATACAAGAGAGAAACAAGCAATACAACAAACACACAAATATTTATAGTGGTTCCCCAATTGGGTACATCCACTTTCCCTCTCACTTATCCAACTGATTTGTTGGACTAGACACAAACTCCACCAATATGCTCCTCAGAGCTTACACCTCAGGCCCTCAGCCTTACACATATATTCTTTTCAGAATCTAAACTCAGAACCACAAGGGTTCCTACCTCAGAGCCCTATAGTGCTCCTACAGCTCAGTGGTCTACTGACCATCTACCTCAACCTTATTTCTAAGGCCTATAGCTCAGGCTTCTTAGCCCTACAATTTCAGGCATACAACCCTACTCTCATAGTATTGCAGCACTCATACAACTCAGTACCTATCAAGGTACCTACCTCAGTGCCCTTTCAGGCACCTACAACTTAGCCTCCTCCAAGGCCTACAACTCAGTGACACATTTGTCACATATAGCTCAGTGACTCACCAGTCACCTACCTCAGACACTAGGCCCTACACTCAGGCTAGGAGGACAGCCATACTTCAGATCCATACTTGGATCCTACCTCAGAGATCAGTACTCTCCTACCTCAGGCACTTAAGCCCTACAGCTCAGATTCACACTTGGATCCTACCTCAGTATACCAACAGGGCACCTACCTCAGTGATAAATTAGTCACCTACCACTCAGGCATAAAGTGCCCTACACTCAGATTCAGATAAACTCAATCCTATAGGAAAGTAATCAGTAAAATTAAAATACTGACTCAGAGATAAATCTCTGAGTCTAACTTGCTGTACTTAGCAGATATCCATCCAACCCACTTGCTGTAGAAGGAATTTATCTTCTTCTACAACTACCAATTTCTATGATGTACTGAAGATAGCTAACTGCCGTTGAAGGCTTACAACCCTTCACACATATAACTCCTCTTGCTGATAGATTGAATCAGCCAACTTGTTCTTCAAGGAACACTTTTGCTGAACTGGAAGAAGCTTCAGTTATCTTTGCGTTCTGACTTTCACTACGGGACTTTGCTTTCAAGCTTGTTAAAGAAGATGAAGTCTAGCTGCCTCTTTTTCATTTTCTGCTTTTATTCTCGTTTTTCGTTAACCCTAATCTTCTTTCCTTCTCTTCCTTTTATATCTGTTGATTTGAATCAACGACATAATTTGAATGTGGTCCCAGTCAAGTATGATGAGTGTCACCTCCCTTAGAAGAAGACAAACAGTAGCTTCCGGCGCTACTATAGCTTTCCCGCAATGGCATGAAGTACTTGGACTGAGCTCGACAATCGTCAAGCTGAGATCGACGAACTCTGAATCTTCAAACTTTAACTTGAGCTCGATGAAAGACGAGCTCACCTCGATGAACTTTGAATCTTCAAACCTTAACTTGAGCTCAATGAAAGGTGGGCTCAGCTCGACGAACTCTGAATCTTCAACCTTTAACTTGAGCTCGACGATTTGTGAGCTGAGCTCGACAAACTCTGAACTCGGTTCGACAAACTCCACTTTTTGGACTTAGAAAATTCCTGTTGGCTTTGTCTCAGCGGTTCCTTCTCAACTGTCTCAGTGGTCTCTTCTTCACAGCTGAGACTCTTCTGTCTCAGCGGTTTCTTCTCAACTGTCTCAGCGGTTTCTTCTTCACAGCTGAGACTTTTTTATTATCTCAGCAGTTTAGCTGAGACCAACAATCCTCTCAACGTTTTGTGTTGAGCTTCTCAGCTGCCTCAGCGGTTATGCTGAGACATTCTTCTCAGCTATCTCAGGGATTATACCTTAGTCAAATTATCTGACTTCCAGCTTCCTCTTCCTGTTCACCTGTCCAATCAAGGACAACCTGCATACAAGAACTCAAGCATACATCAAATACATTATACCCCTTATCATGATTGGTGATGCCTCTTCAAATCCTAAGGAACATTGTAGGGAACAATTCCCAACAATCTCCCCCTATTTAAAGAAGGCAGAACACCCATCCATGCTAAGGTGCATCAACACAAAAAAATATCATGATAGGCCTGATGAAACATTATCATGACAACTAGCCACCCAGTATAGGAAAAACTCCCCCTAGATGAGATGGCTTAACACTATGATTGAATAACCAATGGTACTAGTGAATTATCAATCATTAACAAGGTAAACATAATGATTAAGATATACCCAATCATTAACTTAGCCAAGCAACAGTAGTAAACTTGTGATTACAAGATATCTATGAAAGAACAACATATTCATTTTTCATAGATACATAAATGAGAGTTGCATTACATATTTATCACATCAATATAGTCATGACCAACTCATAGTAATTTTATTGATAAAGATTTGGCATTGTTACACTTTTGATATTCATTACAAGACATTTATTACATGTTTTAAAGCATCCTAAGTCTTGCAGTCCCATCTTAACTCTTCTTTGATGAACTTGAAGCAGCATCCTTGGTGACAGCTGTCTTCTTCAAGTTTTCAGCTTTGTTCTCCTGCCTCTTGAAGTAAAGGAAAGGTTTTGGAATATATCTAGAAGGCATTTTCTTAGGATTGCTCTTCCTTACCAGATTTTCTTTGAATACTCTTTTCCTTAGAGAATTTCTTTCCAAATGCTTTATCCATTCCTCAGAAGGATATGCATTATCAATATTCTTTAGAATTTGTCCATGGCTTACCCAAGCATTTATAATGATGGATTCAAAGGCATCACTTAGTTGTTCATAATTTAGATCATCTCTGTTCTCAGCTCTCCTCTTTGGCATGAACTCTTCAGCCATTTAAGTTCCTTCCCTCTTTCATCTGGCAGCAAGTTGTGCATCCTGTGCAACTCTAGCTTGTGCTTGGAAGTCTAGGTCCTTTGACCTCTTTCTATCCTTGAGGGGCAGGTGTAGTGCCACCCTGGTGCCTTGAATTACATTGAAGGCTTGTTCTTCAATGAGTGATGCTGCCTTATCATGGCTGCTCTCCCACTTTCTGCCTTCTTCACAGATGGTATTTTGTAGTAGGGTGGTGTTGGCTTCATTTTTTCTTGATATGGATTGGAATATTCTTTCATTGTTAGCAAGCAAGTCATTTTTCAGAAGTAGTGCCTCCTTCATAGAGTGGAAAGCAACATTGGTGACATGTTGATTTATATGATCTGTTGCACCCTTGATCACATCATCAGTTGTACTCATATAATTCTTGACATATCCCATGTCAGTTGTAGAGAGTTTTTGGCTTGTGTCTAAGGATTTCATGATGGTGGTCAGTTTGATGCCAACAGTTCCAGCCCTATCAAACCAGGTGGTGACCTATTAATTTAGGTGAGATATTTCTTCTTTATTTTCCTTGACCTTGATTAACAATTCATCTCTTCAGTTTGGCAATAGATTGGTTAACATACTCCTTGAAGGTTGTGGTCTGGGCATCCAGGAGTTCTTTGATATTATTTAGGAGTAGCTCATTTTAGATTTGAGTGGTGGTTGGTTGGCTTACTAGAGGATGAACATTTTCCTTAGCAGGGGCCTGTGAAGACTCCCCCTCATCTACAACACCTGTAGTGGGTGCAGACTTAACAACTCTGTTGACCACTTGATCCAAGGTTGTAAGATCTATCTGATCATGCTCCCCCTCAGACCGTACATTATTTTGTGAGCTTGACCCATCAAGATAAGTATCTAAAGTCTCAAGAGGTTCATGATTTTCTTTTGTTGTAGGGATAACTTCTACTGCAGCTACATCATCAGTATCAGTCATGTTTGCCTCA
Source organism: Platanthera zijinensis (assembly GCA_039513925.1). Lineage (NCBI taxonomy): Eukaryota > Viridiplantae > Streptophyta > Magnoliopsida > Asparagales > Orchidaceae > Platanthera > Platanthera zijinensis. The sequence continues at coordinate 13,822,403 of CM077092.1, forward strand.
TCTTCTGCATCAATCACTTCTTCATTAGCATTCTTTGAAACTTGTCCTGACTTAGGACTTGCATGGATTTTATCAGCATGCGTATCACTTACTTGGAGTTTGAGGTTTGTAGAGGTTTGAAGTAGTGATAAGTCAACTTGCAGACCAACATCAGCTGGAGAGGAGGTTCCAAGTTCTGGTTCAGAGCTGGCAATTCTTTCCTCCTCAACAGGTTTCTTCCTTGTGTCCTTAGAAGAGTTCTTTATTGATGAAGGTTGGCTCATTGGTAGGACCCTAGTGAATCTGTACAGAGTTTTTATGTCCATTCTTTTTAGGTAGTGAATCTTCACTCCCTGCTCCAGCTTGAATGTATCTGGGTAGGTATTCACTAGGTATAAGGAAAGAATTCTGCTCATGTTTGTAGTGTGTAGGCAGTCTACTATTCTCTGGTAGATGATTGATGACCAAGAAGTCTGCTTACTGAAGATTATCCTGGTCATGACATCAAACATGACCTGGATATTGTGTCATGTGATCCATGTTGGCAGATGAGGGCTTTCCCTACTATATCCGCTAGCTGCTTGCCTCTCTGATTGAAGAATTTCCTCTTAAGAGATCTGGGTTTGGCCTCACCGCATTCACACCACTTGAGAGCATTGTCTCTATCCATGATGGTGGGTTCTTCTTCCTTCCTAGGGTTGACCGAGGGTAGATGAAGGGCTTTGCCTAGTTTCTTTGGATTTATCTTAATATTGATGTTCATAATCTTAGATTTTAGTGAGTTTTTAGAAGACGACACCTTGATGTTGGAGAAGAATTCCACTACCTCTTCACTAAGAATGGTTGAGGGTTCAAAAAGGGCGTACTCCAAACCCGCGATCTCAATCATCCTCAACACTTCCTTAATCTTTGGCGAGGCATGACTGAATCCATTCCTCACAATCTCATAGCCCTCCTGAAGTTCCTTAGAGATCTTCGGCGCCATTGAGTCAGTTCGGCAAGACGCTGAGAAGGTTTCGGTCTCGACGACTAGGGTTAAGGCTTTTGAGAGCGATGTGGCTTTTCGTTTCTTGTCCCCTTTATATATGTAATGGAAAAGTTTAATTACCTTTTTCATTTGACTAGCCAATTAAACATTTTTAAACTTTACGGCTTGCTCTATGATTTTTGTTATGATACAGGGCAAATAGTGCCTGATTAATTTATAGCTTCCCTCACTGTCTGGATGTTCAATCTATTTGTCACACCATTATATAGATATTTTATCAATTCTAAGTATGATGGAGACCTAACATGCTAGTTAGTTAATTTTATTGGCAACCTTATAATTCACTGATTTATATGTTATTTGGGATTGAGAGAAAAGGCAACATAAGTTAACAATGTAGATAATTATGAAGAATAATTGAATCATTGTTATCTAACTTGTGTGTTTGATTAGTTTTATCTTAAGCACATCTTACTTAATTCATGAATATGCAAACCTAGTCTCTTAAAAAGAGAGAGAGAGAGACTTACCTTGAGGCTTATTGCCTCTAGATTTTGAGGATTACACACTTAACAACCTCAATCTTTGTTTATTGCTTTACATGGAGCATGTTCCTTGAGCAATCATCCTGTCCCAGCGGCTCCTTCTCAACTGTCTCAGCGGTCTCTTCTTCACAGCTGAGACTCTTCTGTCTCGATGGTTTCTTCTTAACTGTCTCAGCGGTTTCTTCTTCATTGCTGAGATTGTCTTCTGTCTCAACGGTTTATCTGAGACCAACACTCATCTCAACGTTTTGTGTTGAGCTTCTCAGCTATCACAGCGGTTGTGATGAGACTTTCTTCTTACCTGACTCAGCTGTCTTAGCGGTTATGCCTTAGTCAAATTATCTGACTTCCAGCTTCCTCTTCCTGTTCACTTGTCCAATCAAGGACAACCTGCATGCAAGAACTTAAGCATACATCAAATACATTATACCCCTTAACATGATTGGTGATGCATCCTAAGGAATAATATAGGGCGCAATTCCCAACAATGGATCACTTTGACAACACTCTTCCTGCTTATTCTAATACTGTCATTGCTGAATTCAGAAAGGGGGAGGAAACTATGAAAGTTAAGGTTATTGTAGTTGAAGATGCTATGGTAGAAAATTTCAAAAAGACAAATGAATACTGCTATAACAACTTTATGTGGCTGCATGGTCAGATGTTTGGCTCTCAAGCACCTATTGTGCTGTCTCAGGTTGAAGTTCATCCCGCTGAGGATTACTCTCAACTCTAGATAGACACACAGGAAGTCTTTCAGGATGTTACTATTATTGCTGCTGCTGCTGAAGTTCAAGTGGTTGAAGATGTTCCTGCTCCATTGCACAAGAAAAGGAAGTATGGTGAAGGCCCTTCTGCTACAAGGTCATATCCTGCCAGACATAGAGAAGTTGGTGAAGTGTGGAGTCCTACTTCAAGAGGAATCATTTTAGACATCTTCACCCTGGTTGATCTTAGGAAAGAGAATGGATGGAATCATTATGATCAAGAAGAATGACACAAGTATGAATTGGCCTCTGCCAAGAGAAGGCTACATTTCAAAAACCACAAGAATGACGAGTCTGCGCCTCCAGCCCCTCCAAAGTATTATCCAAAGCCAATGGCTTATTTTGTTAGGCAGCATCAGAATAATCAAGGCGGGCAGGACTGATGTTAATATTTTTTTATTGAGATGTGGTTGTGGTTGCCTTAAAAACTTTGAACTCTTATTGTTATATATATATATATATATATATGATTTAAATGTTTGGCTGGAATGCTCACTATTTGTTATTTTCTTAAATTTATTCATCTTGTTAATTTCATATCTTATTATTATTTATTATGTGCAATTCACCTTAGCTTATAGGATTCTGACTTCTTCAAATAAGGAGAGATTGTTAGATATTGTATCCACAATAACCCTGATTTGAGAAAGGGTCCAGTTAAGCTAAGATAAATTGTGATTATATTTGATATTGTATTTGTAGTTATGTATTTGCAGGTTTACAATGTTAAGTACACATCAATGTCAGGTTACAGTGGGTCAGTAAACACGGGACTACACAATGTAATCCTTCATTGTGTAGGCCATGGTGTTGACTCACGTGTAATCTCTCTATTGGGGTGTACTTCTATGTCAAGTACATAGGGAGGTTCAAGGAAAAATAAGAGCTTCATTTCAGAAAAATAGAAATTTTACCCAAGTAAAATTCGTCGAGTATCGTAAGGGATATTTGTCGAATTCGTCTAGTATCATTGATATTCATCGAATTCGTCCTATATACTTACTATCACTCGTCGAATTCATCTTATATACTCGTCGAATGTATCTAACGATACTCTCCGAATTCGTTGAATATACTTATCGATACACGCCAAATTCGTCGAATCATCTCGACGCTACTTCTCTGATTTTTCTTAAGGCAAATTCGTCGTATATCTTGGCTTTGAGTGCGTTGACTGCGATGACATCGAGTGCGTTGAGTGCATGGATGGCATCGAGAGCGTTGACAATGTTGATTGCGTTGAGTCTGCTAGCCTATACTCGATGAATTCGTCGAGTATACTAGCTGATACTCGACGAATTCGTCGAGTATGACTTGGCTAGCTTGAGCTGGATTTCTCTAAGTCATTTTCGTCGTATATCAATGACTATTTGACGACTATACTAGCGATACTAGATGATACTCGACGAATTTGACTTAGGTCATTTTTCCGAAAAATTTTCAAAACTAGGCTCGGGTTGCGGCGACCATGCACAGTGATTTTCACAAGTTATTTTTGGAATTTCTTTTATAACCGTTGCATTTGAAAATGTCTATAAATACTTAGGGAAGATTTTTCTTCAACCCAAATCTTGCAAATCATTTCCATTTTCAAATCGAGAATCTTTCCAAAAATAGCAAAGTCGTCGGCCTCTATACGATTCGCGAAATCTATTCGATCGAAACCTACAAGCAAGCAAGATCTCATCTTCTGTTTTACAATTCGACTGGATCCAAGTATTCTGAAGATCTCTATTCCTCCAGATCTAGTCAATTGAAGATTGAAGATTCAAGGTCTTCTAAGAATTTCTACTTTTTGAGTTCTCCAGAAATTTCAAGATCTAGATTTTTGAAGAACGTCAGAGTGAAGACTTGTAATCTTTATTATATTATAATATTCCTTTACATATTGTAGGAGATTTTTTTCTCCGAGTTGTAGATCCGTTTGTGGATCGAGTTGTAGATCCGTTTGTGTATCGAGTTGTAGATCTTGTATAACCCTTAATTCGTCGAGACCAGAAGTACCCCAGCAGACGGCTATTCGCAGACCATTATGCAAGCTTGGGCGAGTTGTGGCAAATAGAGGCGAGCTTGGGAGAGCAGAGGCGAGCTTGGGCGAGCAAAGGCGAGCTTGGGCGAGCAGAGGTGATCTTGGGCGAGCAGAGACAAGCTGTGGCAAGCAGAGGCGTGTTGTGGCGAGCAGAGGCGAGCTTGGGCAAGTTGTGGAGAGTTTGGGCGAGTATCTCGCGAGTTTGAGCAAGTATCTCGCGAGTTTGGGCGAGTAGCCCTTGGAACTCGCTATGTACAGCTGGATACTCGCCTATACCCCCCCAGGATTTCTCTATAAATAGCCCCCCAGGGGTACTGGAAATGGCACTTTTGGAAGAGGCCGAGGTCCCCTAAGTGGATACTCGCTAAGTCCATGCTTGCCTAGTACCTCGCCCAGCCTTTTGGTTGCGGAGGGGAAGCTTCTTATTAGCTTTTGGGTATGTGGTGGGACCTCCCTGCTAAAGCACTTGGGGTGTGCTTGTAAGTAGTTTCCTCTCTCTCTCTCTCGCTAACCATTTGAATTGTGACGTCAGATCGTAGAATTAGTAACCTTAGGCTGTCATGATCCTATTTCTGAGGTTGGGAATTTTCCTGGCTTCAACAGATCCGTTTGTGGATTGAGTCGTAGATCCGTTTATGGATTGAGTTGTAGGATAGGTTGTTCTCTGAGTGGTAGGAGTTTTGTCTCCGAGTTGTAAGTATTGTGGCTCCGAGGTGTAAGATTTGAAGAATTTGAGTTCGGTGAAGTAGCCGAATCTAGCCCTTCGTGGTAGATAGGTGAGGCGGGAAAATGGACGTACCCAACTCGGGGAACCACTATAACTCTCGGTGTTTGTGTGCTTAAAATTTTCAAGTATTTTTATTTTGTGAAAAGACACAGACATCACCTATTCACACCCCTCTAGGTGATTTAGGTAGACGCTATACACTTTCAGGTTCCACCTCATTCTGAATAAGAGATTGATGAGGTTTTGGATACTGTTGATGATGATTTGACTGTGGAGGATTATGAGATAGCTGCTGATGAGGTTATGGTTGTTGCTGATGAAACCAGAGTTACTGATAATGCAAATGATGGTTCTGAGCAAGTTTGAATAGAGAACCTGATTGTCCCTCTCCCGGAAATTGTTCATGCCTCATCTTCTAAGGGGAAGGTGACTCAGTCTGCGATATCAATTGCTACTGAGGTCAACAGGTTTATCCGAGAACTTGAGAAAAGAGTTGACAAGGCGACAGGAACTCCTCCAGTTATTCCAGAGGAGGTAGTTGAGGTTTCTGATGAGGAAGGAGATGTAGAGGAGCATACTCCTGTCCTAGCTGCTGCAAAGTTTGTGCTTATTTCCAAAGCTAGATTATCTCCAATCAATAAGTCTCCCAGTGAAGATCTGCCCTCTCTCCCAAGTATTCCTTCTAATGATGTTGCCACCTCCAGTGCTGATAGTTCTATTTTGAAGACAATAGAAGTTATGTTGGCATGACAACAAACACAATTTGAAGCCTGCATGCAGAAGGTTCTGGACAAGGTCAAGGAGACAGAGAAAGATGTTAACAATGGCCTTGCAGAAGTTAAAATTCAGATTGACAAGCTTGATACCAAGCTTGATTCATTGTATGTCGAGGGCGGAAAAACTATTAATATTAACATGCAAGGACTCAAGTATGCTTCAGAAGTTCTTAATAATGTTGATTCGAACGCCATGACAATGATTGATGCCCACAACAGATTGATGGCTCACTTTGACGGCACCACTCTTTCTTATTCTAATGCTATCATTAATTAAGTCAGAAGGGGGGAGGAGGCTATGAAAGCTAAGTTTGTTGCAGTTGAAGCTGCTTTGGTAGAAAATTTCAAAAACATAAATGACTACTGTTATAACAACTTTATATGGCTGTATGGTCAGATGTTTAGCTCTCAAGTATCTGTTGTGCCCGCTCATGTTGAAGTTCATCCTGTTGAGGATTACTTTCAACATTGGACAAACACACGGGAATTCTTTCAGGACACTGCTGTTGCTACTGCTGAAGTTCAAGTGGTTGAAGATATTCCTCCTACTACAGTCTACAAGAGAAGAAAGTATGGTGAAGGCCCTTCTGCTGTAAGAAAAGACCATGCTAGAGATAGAGAAATTAGTGAAGTGTGGAGTCCTACTTCAAGAGGAATCATTCTAGACACCTTCACTCTAGTTGATCTTGGAAATGAGAACAGATGGAACCATTACGATAAAGATGAATTACATAAGTATGAATTGGCCTCTACCAAGAGAAGAATACATTTCAAAAATCACAAAAATGACGAGTCTGCTCCTCCAACCCCTCCAAAGTATTATCCTAGCCAAGGGCTTATTTTGTTAGGAAGCATCAGAAGGATCAAGCCAGGCAGGCCTACTGTTCTTTTTTTTGGGTGTGATTGAGATGTGGTTGTGGTTGCCCTGAAAACTTTGAACTCTTATTAATATATATATATAAGATTTATATGTCTTGGCTGGAATGTGCGTTGTATTTTTAATTTTCTTTAATTTACTTATCTTATTAACTTTATTCTCTATGATTATATTTGTTATATGCAATTTACCTTAGCTTATAGGATTTCGACTTCTTCAAATATGAGGAGATTGTTGGATATTGTATCCAATATAACCCTGATTTGAATGGTCCAATTAAGTTAAGATGAATTGTGATTGTATTTGATAGTGTATTTTTAGTAATGTACTTGCAGGTTTACAATACTAAGTACACACCAATGTCAGGTTACAGTGAGTCAGTAAATACGGGACTATACAATGTAATCCTTCATTGTATAGGTCATTGTGTTGACTCACGTGTAATATCCGTATTGGAGTGTACTTCTATTCCAAGTATACGAGGAGGTTCAAGGAAGAAGAAGATCTCAAATTCAATAGAACAGAATTTTACCCAAGTAAAATTCATCGAGTATCGTAAGTGTACAACCCCGTATCCCGCGAGTGGTCGACAGGAGTTGAACCGGCCGGCTCAGACCAATATGAACCCAGCATGCCGAGCCCGAGCTCGGCAATAGTTGAGCCGAGCTCGACAATGGCCGAGCGAAGCCCGGCATGCCGAGACCGAGCTCGGGTGCAGGAACAGGGCTCGACGGTAGTCGAGCCAAGCTCGACGATCCCCGTGCCGAGCTCAGTTTCTGTTGGAGCTCGGCGATCGTCGTGCCGAGTCCGAGCTCAGCGGTACTTAAGCCGAGCTCAGCGATAGTCAAGCACAGTCTGCCGAGTACGTGCCCGCCTAGGCCCAGGGCGAGGCGAGTCAGGTCCCTTGCCGAGCGAGTGCCCCCTCAGGTCCAGCTCGCATCTTGGCCATGGCATACGTTTACTATGTTGCCCCTTTTGGTCTGCCTGTAGTCCTCGAAAACAGTGAAGGTTGTATACTGGCAGGTCATCTTTTCCTATAAATAGGACCCAAGGGGTACCTCAGAAGGCATGCTTACTAATTCTCCGGCCTATTAGCGCTTTCTGAGGTACCTTAGCCCGACACTTGGCTAAGGAGGGGAAGCGCTCTAAGATCTTCCGGGTGTGTGGTGGGACCTCCACGCCGGGCCCTTGGTCTAGTCCTTGTTTCTTCTCTTTTCTTTGTCATTTTCTTGCAGGAGTGAAGTAGGTGCGCGACCACCCCTTCCCCAAGGGTCGAACTCCACAAGAGACCGGTTTTCCGGTTTCAACATTTTGGTGCGGTGAGCCCTTGGTGAAGTAGGTTTTCGCGGTTTCAACATTCTGAGGAGTGAAGTAGGTGCGCGACCACCCCTTCCCCAAGGGTCGAACTCCACAAGAGACCAGTTTTCCGGTTTCAACATTTTGGTGCGGTGAGCGTGGAGAGTGGCCAGCACGGAAAATCTCAGGTGAATGTCATGGCTTTAGAAGTGGAACCAAGTGACGACCAGGGTCATGCGCGGACTTTGTATGTAAGGTCCTCATACTCGGAGTTGTCCCCTCCCATAGTTGTTGTTTGAATCTCGTAGCATTTGGAGTAGGATTTGCACCAGTTTGAAGCGCCTCTACCTGTGAAAACACATGTATCCTCACTTATTGCATCAACGAGAAACCTGAAGGTTATTATCTTCAAGGTCGAGTAAGGGAGCAGCTGAGAGCGATTAGGAGCCGAGGTGACCCAAAAGGGTTCCATCCCTAGCGGTAATATGTTATCTCTTCCTTATGATCCAGTAGCGGTCAAGTTTTTCCTTTATTGCCAATTCGCCTCGAGCTTCTGAGGGCTTTAAGGGTTAGCCTCGCGATCGACTCCGGAAGCCAAACGTCCAACCCGTTCCTTTTAAATAGCCTAGTTCGGACGATGGGACGGTGTCGCGGGACTTTAAGCGCTATTGTAAGACCGAGCCTCTGCACTGACGGCCGAGATCAGCTCCCCCCTTGCACGTCGGCCTATGCCCTCCCGATCGCACCTCTCCTCCGACTAGAGGAATTATCAGGAACGAGCCTAGACGCTAACCTCCCAGATTTGATAAAGGGCCGATCTTGTAACGCCCCCGAATTTTCGATGATTTATTTAAATCCTTTTTCGGCGTTACGTTGACGTTTTCCGTCTCGAGCCGTTGTTAGAGTACCTCGTTAGGTGTTCTTAGAGGTTTAGCCTGTTTGCGGGTTTCCCCAGCTAGCCGGTGTCTGTTTTGGAGACCCGGTTGAGCCTTTCAGGGAATCCTCGTGTTTTGGCTTCGGGCGAGGTTAGCTCGAGTTTTGTTCGTCGGAGGTCGTTTTTGACTTCGCCGTTGTTCTCGTAGCCCGGGTATTTAGCTACGGTGCGATTTTGGTCGAAATCCGAAGACGTCGCGTTTTCGCGTCGTTTTGGCGGTAGTTAATTTGTGCGAGTCGTCATTTTTTTTCTATGACGGCATGTCTCTTGGCGCATGTGTCGCGTGGCGCGCGACTCGTGCGAGCCGGTGTGGTTTATTGTTCGGTGTGCGTGTTGTGCGGGTGAGGTTATATTTGTGCGTGCATGCGGGGCGTTAATTTTTATTGCGTGTCCGTATCTACATTTAGGATTTGGTCTTTTTGTGTGCCCGGGTGTACGTTAATATGCGTGTTTTTATTTGTTATGTGAGTGCTTACATAGGAGTATTTGGGGTTAGTGAGTTAATTTAGTTGATTATTAGTATTAGGTTTGATTTTAGCTTAGATGTTATTATATTAGTTAATCACTTAAGTTATTAATTAATTTATTAAGTTATTTATTAACTTAAACCCTTCCCCCCTAATAACACCTAAGCAGCCGAACTCCCCTCCCCCTAATAAAAACCCCAGCCGGCCCCCTTATAAAATTAATTAAAACCGGCCCCCCCCCTCTTGATTAAAAGCAGCCGGCCTTCCCTAAATCAGAAATCCCGATCCCCTTCTCCTGTACGAGCCGACGGCAAACGCCCTAGCCGGCCTCCTTCCGCCGCCCGCCGCCGGCAGCCCCGACCCCCTCCTTCCGATCCGAGCCCGGATCCGCGTTCCCCTCGCCGGGAGCTTCGATCCTAGGTATGCTATTGAACCTTTCCCCCATGATTTCGTTGAATCTCCATTTTTTTAATTTTGTTTGGATTTCGTTAAATTTAGCTTGTTCATTTGTTAATTAGTTGGTAATATCTTAGGTTTGTGATATTTCGTGATTTGTTGGAGCCTTCGTGCTCTTGGAAATCCGCCATAGCGCCGTTGTGCCGGCGAAATTTTTGGTGATCCGTGCGAGGCAAGTGCTTCTCCTCTTTTCGCCGTTTGGCCTCTCGTTTGTTCAATTTCCTTGTTAATTTCATATATTCTTGCAAATTATAATTTGTTAATTTAACTTCCCTTAACCTAATCCCTATTGGAGCGCGCTAGAAAAATTAGGATTTCTACCCTCCCGCTAGTAGCTTCCGATTTAGGACGGCGTCGCGGTAGGTGTGTCGCGTAGATATGGGTTAGCGTCGGGTTGAGTTTATGTTAGGCCTAGGTGTAGGTCTAGGTTTTGGGGATTTTACCTAGTTTGCCTATTTGAGGCGTTTAGGTGTAATTGTGCACGCACGGCCTATGGTCGTGCGTCTTTTAAGTCGTGCGACCCGATGTCGGTGCTCGTACGCTAGGCTTAGGATCGAGTGAGTGTACCCACTCGCAGCGGCGTTGCGTAATCGCAACGACTAATCCCTTAGCGTTGATTTCTCCCCGAGTGTTTTGCTCGTGTATCGAGAGTCCCTTGTCGGCTGTTACCTTTCGAAGGCCGAATCGTGGGTTGTGGTCAGTAGTGGTGGTGGATGGCTCTTTTAGGGGTTGTGTGGCGTGATGTAGCCTTGACCACACTCTTTACCTTGACCCGAGTAGTTTTCTGGGCAAGTGAGTGATGGGTCTTTTGTGCCTTCACGTGTCAACCCTTGAGCAATTTGTTGACTCGGAATTAGTGGTTGGGCGATTTGGAACGCTTTCAACCTGATTCCAAGTTTCTTGTTTTTGCTACTGCCGCCTCTCACAGTTTAGGATGTTAGGCGTTTCTTCCGTAGGTGTTGCAGCATTTTGGCATCATGGCCATGTTGACTCTGCAGGTTGTTAGGCAGAGTAGTTGCTGTTTACCCGCACCTGGTGCAGGTTTGCTTTTCGCCCTTCCTTGGGCATTGTTGTTCTACTCTAGTTGTACTCTCTTTACTTCACTTTACCTGCTTTTACCTTACTTTTCTTTTTAGCACTTGCATTCCTTTTTCCTTGCTCTGAGGTGTTCTACTTTTCTGAATGCCTCAGGTTCAGGACAGTAGCCAGTAGGTGGCTTGCTGTGGTGCTGTTGGAGGTTTCCTTTCTGTTGGCTGTTGAGACTCTCTTGAGTCATAGTGAGGTAGTTTTACTGTCTTCTTACAGACATGTGTACTTGCCAGTGGGTTAGTGTCTTATGTGACGCCCCTGGTAGTTTTTACCTTTGCACTAGATATGTTTACTTTTACTGCTACCCTGTTTTTGGGGACTTAGTTACTTGCTCTGGGAAGTTTTATGCTAGGTTGCTAGTTACTTTAAAAACTATAAAAGTAAAAACTATATTATGTATATAAAGCATGATCAGCATGATTTTTAAAAAGAACTCACTTAGCGTACTTTCTTGTTTGCGTATAACAAATGATTTTTCCTATATATGTATAAATTAAACTAGAGTTTTGGTTCAGCGTAAGGGTCCTTCGGGATCACTTATGCGCTCATTTAGGATGTTGGCATAAATGAAGTATTTTCCGCTACGTATAAAAATCTGTTTTGAAACCGTGGACTCTTTGGTCCACTGAGCCGAGGGATACGGCCCATAAATAAATCAAGTTTTTTTTTTATAATCAATAAAGTCATGATTTGAAAGGATTTGGAGTGTTGCCTGAACGTCGGCAGTTATCCCCTGCTCGACGTGGCATCACAGCTCGTAGTTTTCTCTTGCTCTGAGTTATTAAATAGTGAGAAAAATGCGGGTTGTGACAGTTGGTATCAGAGGGAGGTTGCTTGACAATTGGTCGGGCAACCTTCCTTTGTTTGTGTTAGATGTTTAGAGTCATATCATACACACACCGACATGTCATCGGCACGTTTTGGCTGAAGCACGAACACTGCACTACACTCATAAGCATAACATGAAGTATACGGGGCATATTATGTATTTTACGATACATAATATGTGATTGTATATGGATCCACCATAGGGGCAACATGCGAGGGTTATGTATTATGGGGTGCATAACCTCACCGCATGGATGCGACTAGCACGTTTTCTTTTTAGTCGCATGGGAATGTTATGTATTATGGGATGCATAACATTTTCATGTGTACTCCGCCATGGCATGCACTAGGACCTTTTTAGAATGCATAGCATAATCATGCATAGCATAACATTACATAAGCATAACGCGCCAAGCCAAGACTTGCAGGATGACATGTGTACACACATAGTTTTGAGTCAAAAAGAATATAAATTCATGCATTACCGATCTAGGCACAAGTGTCAGTGATGGTGGTGAACCATCTTAGGCTAAGCATATCATTTCCTTTATTAATAAATGAAATAAATTTCCAGAGCAAATATAGCAGTAGAAGAGCATATTTATGTACATATTGTCTGTACGTGTCTGTTGTTCGTTCTAGTAGTTATAGTGCGTTCTAATAATTGTGATGTTTGTTTCTTTTAGGATGGCGCCGAAGCGTAGAGTGACGAGGTCGACTCCCCAGTCTGAGGGCGAGTCTTCTGGGGCTCAGAGTGATGCAATGGTGGAAAGCCTGAGGCAGAGTAACGAGGCCTTATCAAGGCAGGTGGTGGAGTTGCAGGCCCAGATGCAGTCCTTTTTATCCGGAGCGGCGGGTCAGACTCCGGGAGTTCAGGACCCCGCCGTGGGTACAGCTGTTCTAGCCCCTCCTGCCCCTCCTGCTCCTCTCGTGCCTCCAGTGGTGGTGCCCCCCGGGATGGCTTTCATCTCCCAGTTTCAGCGGCTGCGACCTCCTACCTACGATGGTAAGGCGGACTTTATGGTACTGGATGACTGGATGATCACCATGGAGGAGATGTTCCATTACTCTGGGGTGACTGAGGACCAGAAGGTGATGTTAGCCGCCTATCAGCTGAAGGGGCTAGCGAAGAGCTGGTGGATGCGAGAGAAGGAAGGCATGGTGGGAGGATGTACTTGGGCATCCTTCAAAGAGATCCTGATGAGGAAGTTTCTACCGTCAGTAGAGCGAGACAGACTGATGAATGACTTTATTCATCTGAAGCAGAGGCAGCTCTCCGTCAGCGATTATGAGATTGAGTTTAGCAAACTCAGTCGCTTTGGTCCTAGCTTGGTGAGCTCCGAGGAGGACAGGGTGAAGCGGTTTCTTGGTGGCCTGAGGAGCGACGTTCAGCAGCTAGCGGTCGCCCACGGAGCGGTGACTTTTGCAGGGGCAGTTGAGGCCGCTTTGAAGGTTGAGGCTATCGAGAACGCGAAGCAGCGTGGACAGCAGGCGAGAAACGAGAAGAGGAGGTCAGTTGAGGAAAAGGGTCCCCAGGTTCTTGGTGCTGCTTCTGAGAAGAAGAGCAAGGTAGTGTGCAGTTTCTGTGGCCATCCGGGCCACCCAGCTGAGAGGTGCTTCAAGAGGGCAAGGGTCCAGAAGAAGGAGCATGTGCATGCTATCCAGAGTGCTCCTAGGAGGGATGTTCCTTGTCCTGTCTGCAGGCGACCCGGTCACGAGGCTGCTCAGTGCTGGTCCAGGGATCGTGTTTGCTACCAGTGTGGCCAGAAGGGCCATATAAAGTCGAGGTGCCCTCAGGTTCAGTCCGCTCTGCATGCAGTTCCGCTTCAGGCTTTACCTCCGCCTCAGCCGGTGGACAAGGGTAAAGGGAAGCTGAATGTGGTATCTTCAGCGGAGGCTGAGACTTCGACGCAGGTCATTTCAGGTAAACCCCCCCCCCTCGCTTGACTTTCTCTTTTGTAGCAGTTTTAGTGTTGCTATGGTTTTGTTTATTGCTTGTGCGTTTATTATTTTGTTTGTGTATAGGGAAATTTAAGGTAAGGAACCGCTGGGCCCGCGTTCTGTTTGACTCAGGTGCTACCCACTCCTTTGTGGCTAGGGCCTTTGTCGAGCGGTGCCAGTGGGTTCTTGATCGTGTTGGTGGTGCCTTTAGCGTCAAGTTCCCCTCGGGTGAATCCGTGGTATCAGATCAGGGCATTCTGGACTGCCCTATTTTGTTGGGGGATTATCTGGCCAAGGCTGATCTGAAGGTGTTGGACTTAGAGGATTTCGATGTCATCCTGGGTATGGACTGGTTGTCCCGTTATGATGCAGTGATTCAGTGCAGGGGAAAGCGCTTGGATTTCAGAAAGGACAGCGGTCAGCCCGGGAGTGTTTTCGGTGATTCGCGTCGGGACTCTCCGGCGATTGCTGCGGTATGTGCTCAGAGGGTTTTTCCTGCTGGTTGTTTTGCTTGTTTAGTCTCAGTGTTGGGGACTGTTAGCAGTGTGCCGCTGTTGGATGAGATTCCGGTTGCGCGAGAGTTTCCTGACGTGTTTCCTAGCGATCTTCCCGGTCTTCCTCCAGACAGGGATGTGGAGTTCGTGATTGATTTGGAGCCTGGTACGCGTCCGATTGCCAAGGCGCCGTATCGGATGGCCCCGCGAGAGCTGGAAGAGCTTCGTACTCAGCTTGATGAGTTATTGGAGAAGGGCTTCATAAGGCAAAGCTCGTCGCCCTGGGGTGCTCCGGTTCTCTTTGTGAAGAAGAAGGACGGTTCGATGCGCCTTTGTATCGACTATAGAGAGTTGAACAAAGTCACCATCAAGAACAGGTATCCACTGCCCAGAATCGACGATTTATTTGATCAGTTGCGTGGCAGTTCAGTATTTTCGAAGATAGACCTCCGTTCGGGTTACCATCAGCTTAGGATCCGAGAGTCGGATGTTCCACGGACGGCTTTCCGATCGAGGCATGGTCATTTCGAGTTCCTGGTCATGTCTTTTGGGCTGACCAATGCGCCTTCAGCATTTATGGACATGATGAACCGGGTGTTCAAGGACTTTCTGGACAAGTTTGTCGTTGTGTTCATTGACGACGTTCTGATTTATTCTCGGAATGCGGCGGAGCATGATCAGCATTTGCGGTTGGTGTTATCAGCATTGAGGGATCATCAGTTATATGCCAAGCTGAGCAAGTGCGAGTTCTGGTTGCCTCAGGTTTCCTTCCTGGGTCATGTGGTGAACAAAGATGGTATTTCAGTGGACCCGGAGAAGATCTCAGCAGTGATGGATTGGAGTAGGCCGAGCACCCCCAAGGAGATCAGGAGCTTCTTGGGGTTGGCCGGCTATTATAGGAGATTCGTCGAGGGCTTTTCTACCTTGGCAGCGCCCTTGACAAAGCTGACGCAGAAGCATGCGGCGTTCGTTTGGAGTGATAAGTGCGAGGAGGCCTTTCTGGAGCTGAAGAGCCGGTTATGTTCTGCCCCTGTGTTGACCTTACCGGCGGAGGGACAGGACTATGACGTTTATGTGGATGCCTCGCGCGTTGGACTCGGTGGCGTGTTGATGCAGGAGGGGAAGGTGATCGCATATGGGTCTCGTCAGTTGAAGATTCATGAGCGGAACTATCCTACGCACGACCTCGAGTTCGCAGCGGTGATTTTTGCCTTGAAGCTGTGGAGACACTTACTTTATGGGGCCCAGTGCAGGATCTTTACCGATCATAAGAGCCTGAAGTACGTGTTCACTCAGAAGGAGCTGAATTTGCGCCAGCGGCGGTGGCTTGAGTATGTTGCTGATTACGATGTTGAGATTCAGTACCATCCGGGCAAGGCCAATGTGGTGGCCGACGCCTTGAGCCGGAAGACGGGGAAAGTCTTCAATCTCACCGCGGATCGTTTAGTGGAGGAGTTTCTATTGATGGATATCACCGCAGGACGCTGTGAGTTGCAGAGCAGTTTGGTAGTGGCAGAGCCATCATGGATTTCTCTCACCAGATTGCACCAGAGAGAGGATCCGGATTTGTTGCACTTGTACCTCAGAGCTGAGAGGGGAGAGTTGCCAGATTTCTCCATCGACGAGGCGGGTACTTTGAAGTACCGTGGCAGGTTTTGCATCCCCGCAGTTGGAGACATCAGAGTTTTGGTCTGCAAAGAGGCTCACGGATCCAGTGTTTCCTACCACCCGGGATCTACGAAGATGTACCATGATCTGAAGCAGATCGCCTGGTGGTATGGGATGAAGGGTGATATAGCTCGTTTTGTCTCGGAGTGTTACACTTGCAGGCGGGTGAAGGCCGACCATGGGAGGCCTGGTGGCAAGTTGGCACCTTTGGAGATCCCGACTTGGAAGTGGGAAAGCATCTCGATGGATTTCATTACAGGCTTACCGAGATCTCCGAGAGGGTTTGATTCTGTTTGGGTGATCGTGGACCGATTGACGAAGTGTGCGCACTTCGTACCTTATAAGATCGATTACTCGATGAAGAAGATTGCTGAGTTGTACTTGGATGAGGTCGTCAGATTGCATGGCGTTCCAGTTAGCATCGTTTCAGATCGAGACTCTCGGTTTACATCTCGTTTCTGGAGGAGTTTGCAGGAGGGTTTGGGCACTGATTTGAGGTATTCCACAGCTTACCATCCGCAGACCAACGGGCAGACCGAGCGTGTGAATCAGATTGTGGAGGATATGATCCGGTGCTATATTCTTGATCATGGAGGTGCATGGGATGAGCGTTTGCGGCTCATGGAATTTGCCTACAACAACAGCTACCAAGAGAGTCTACAGATGGCTCCCTTCGAGGCGTTGTATGGGAGGCGCTGCAGAACCCCTTTGTTTTGGGCCGAGGCCGGTGAGAGGCCTGTTTTGGGTCCTGATGCACTCGAAGAGATGGAGGTTTCCGTGAAGCTCATTCGGGAGAAGCTTCGAGTTGCTCAGGAGAGGTATGAGAAGAACGCCAATCGGCGTAGGTCCGATTTGGAGTTTTCAGTGGATGATTTGGTCTTCTTGAAGGTGTCTCCGATGGTAGGAGTGAAGAGGTTTGGCAGGAATCGGAAGTTGGATCCGAGATGTGTGGGCCCGTTCAGGATTTTGGAGCGTATTGGTGTGGCTGCTTATAGGCTGGATCTGCCAGCTAGCTTCCCGGGGGTTCATAATGTCTTTCATGTGAGCCAGTTGCGGAAGTGTGTGCGGAGCAGTGGGCAAGTCTTGGACGCTGTGCCCCAGTTGGAGCCCAATCTCTCGTATGTCGAGGTGCCGGTCCGCATCTTGGAAGCTCAAGCTCGAGTGTTGCGGACGAAGTCTATTCCTATGGTGAAGGTTCTTTGGAAGAATCAGGATTTGGAGAGCGCGACTTGGGAGCTAGAGTCGGCTATGAGGGAGGCTCACCCTCATTTGTTCCCCTGAGTTGTCGGGTACGTTCTCTTTCTTGTAGTCGGTTTCTTTCCTTCTGTTGTAGAGGTGGTGTTCGCAAAGTTTCGGGTCGAAACTTTTTGTTAGGGGGAGTGACTGTAACGCCCCCGAATTTTCGATGATTTATTTAAATCCTTTTTCGGCGTTACGTTGACGTTTTCCGTCTCGAGCCGTTGTTAGAGTACCTCGTTAGGTGTTCTTAGAGGTTTAGCCTGTTTGCGGGTTTCCCCAGCTAGCCGGTGTCTGTTTTGGAGACCCGGTTGAGCCTTTCAGGGAATCCTCGTGTTTTGGCTTCGGGCGAGGTTAGCTCGAGTTTTGTTCGTCGGAGGTCGTTTTTGACTTCGCCGTTGTTCTCGTAGCCCGGGTATTTAGCTACGGTGCGATTTTGGTCGAAATCCGAAGACGTCGCGTTTTCGCGTCGTTTTGGCGGTAGTTAATTTGTGCGAGTCGTCATTTTTTTTCTATGACGGCATGTCTCTTGGCGCATGTGTCGCGTGGCGCGCGACTCGTGCGAGCCGGTGTGGTTTATTGTTCGGTGTGCGTGTTGTGCGGGTGAGGTTATATTTGTGCGTGCGTGCGGGGCGTTAATTTTTATTGCGTGTCCGTATCTACATTTAGGATTTGGTCTTTTTGTGTGCCCGGGTGTACGTTAATATGCGTGTTTTTATTTGTTATGTGAGTGCTTACATAGGAGTATTTGGGGTTAGTGAGTTAATTTAGTTGATTATTAGTATTAGGTTTGATTTTAGCTTAGATGTTATTATATTAGTTAATCACTTAAGTTATTAATTAATTTATTAAGTTATTTATTAACTTAAACCCTTCCCCCCTAATAACACCTAAGCAGCCGAACTCCCCTCCCCCTAATAAAAACCCCAGCCGGCCCCCTTATAAAATTAATTAAAACCGGCCCCCCCCCCTCTTGATTAAAAGCAGCCGGCCTTCCCTAAATCAGAAATCCCGATCCCCTTCTCCTGTACGAGCCGACGGCAAACGCCCTAGCCGGCCTCCTTCCGCCGCCCGCCGCCGGCAGCCCCGACCCCCTCCTTCCGATCCGAGCCCGGATCCGCGTTCCCCTCGCCGGGAGCTTCGATCCTAGGTATGCTATTGAACCTTTCCCCCATGATTTCGTTGAATCTCCATTTTTTTAATTTTGTTTGGATTTCGTTAAATTTAGCTTGTTCATTTGTTAATTAGTTGGTAATATCTTAGGTTTGTGATATTTCGTGGTTTGTTGGAGCCTTCGTGCTCTTGGAAATCCGCCATAGCGCCGTTGTGCCGGCGAAATTTTTGGTGATCCGTGCGAGGCAAGTGCTTCTCCTCTTTTCGCCGTTTGGCCTCTCGTTTGTTCAATTTCCTTGTTAATTTCATATATTCTTGCAAATTATAATTTGTTAATTTAACTTCCCTTAACCTAATCCCTATTGGAGCGCGCTAGAAAAATTAGGATTTCTACCCTCCCGCTAGTAGCTTCCGATTTAGGACGGCGTCGCGGTAGGTGTGTCGCGTAGATATGGGTTAGCGTCGGGTTGAGTTTATGTTAGGCCTAGGTGTAGGTCTAGGTTTTGGGGATTTTGCCTAGTTTGCCTATTTGAGGCGTTTAGGTGTAATTGTGCACGCACGGCCTATGGTCGTGCGTCTTTTAAGTCGTGCGACCCGATGTCGGTGCTCGTACGCTAGGCTTAGGATCGAGTGAGTGTACCCACTCGCAGCGGCGTTGCGTAATCGCAACGACTAATCCCTTAGCGTTGATTTCTCCCCGAGTGTTTTGCTCGTGTATCGAGAGTCCCTTGTCGGCTGTTACCTTTTGAAGGCCGAATCGTGGGTTGTGGTCAGTAGTGGTGGTGGATGGCTCTTTTAGGGGTTGTGTGGCGTGATGTAGCCTTGACCACACTCTTTACCTTGACCCGAGTAGTTTTCTGGGCAAGTGAGTGATGGGTCTTTTGTGCCTTCACGTGTCAACCCTTGAGCAATTTGTTGACTCGGAATTAGTGGTTGGGCGATTTGGAACGCTTTCAACCTGATTCCAAGTTTCTTGTTTTTGCTACTGCCGCCTCTCACAGTTTAGGATGTTAGGCGTTTCTTCCGTAGGTGTTGCAGCATTTTGGCATCATGGCCATGTTGACTCTGCAGGTTGTTAGGCAGAGTAGTTGCTGTTTACCCGCACCTGGTGCAGGTTTGCTTTTCGCCCTTCCTTGGGCATTGTTGTTCTACTCTAGTTGTACTCTCTTTACTTCACTTTACCTGCTTTTACCTTACTTTTCTTTTTAGCACTTGCATTCCTTTTTCCTTGCTCTGAGGTGTTCTACTTTTCTGAATGCCTCAGGTTCAGGACAGTAGCCAGTAGGTGGCTTGCTGTGGTGCTGTTGGAGGTTTCCTTTCTGTTGGCTGTTGAGACTCTCTTGAGTCATAGTGAGGTAGTTTTACTGTCTTCTTACAGACATGTGTACTTGCCAGTGGGTTAGTGTCTTATGTGACGCCCCTGGTAGTTTTTACCTTTGCACTAGATATGTTTACTTTTACTGCTACCCTGTTTTTGGGGACTTAGTTACTTGCTCTGGGAAGTTTTATGCTAGGTTGCTAGTTACTTTAAAAACTATAAAAGTAAAAACTATATTATGTATATAAAGCATGATCAGCATGATTTTTAAAAAGAACTCACTTAGCGTACTTTCTTGTTTGCGTATAACAAATGATTTTTCCTATATATGTATAAATTAAACTAGAGTTTTGGTTCAGCGTAAGGGTCCTTCGGGATCACTTATGCGCTCATTTAGGATGTTGGCATAAATGAAGTATTTTCCGCTACGTATAAAAATCTGTTTTGAAACCGTGGACTCTTTGGTCCACTGAGCCGAGGGATACGGCCCATAAATAAATCAAGTTTTTTTTTATAATCAATAAAGTCATGATTTGAAAGGATTTGGAGTGTTGCCTGAACGTCGGCAGTTATCCCCTGCTCGACGTGGCATCACAGCTCGTAGTTTTCTCTTGCTCTGAGTTATTAAATAGTGAGAAAAATGCGGGTTGTGACAGATCTCTCCAAGCAATCACAAGTGTAGGCCTTTTTTATTGAGAGAGCAGGATAACATGTAAAGGGGCAGGTTTTGGCCCAAGGGAAGATGTTGGCCTCGAGTGCGTCCTAGAGGACCCTCACAGGAACATTACCCGTCGCCCATGCACTAGCTTTCATCATCGAGTGACATGGCGGAAAGCGATCTTTGTCATTAGATCAGGATACGAGCCGTCGACCTGTTCCTCATAAATAGCCCAGTTCGGATGATGGGACGATGCCTCGGGACTTTAAGCGTTCTTGTAAGACCGAGCCTCTGCACTGACGGCCGAGATCAGCTCCCCCCTTGCACGTCGGCCTATGTCCCCCCGATTGCATCTCTCTTCCGATTGGAGGAATTATTAGGAATAGGCTCGGACGCCAGCTTCCCGATTTGACGACTTCCAGATCGCCTCTCTTATAAAGAATGCGTTCTCCATTTGTAAAATCATCGGTGCAATTAACTCTCCAACACCTCTTAAGTAAGCAGGATGTCTCCACATCGAGCAAAGTCAAGTCCTCGAGTAGTAGTGCATTTCCCTATCACCGAAAATCGGGCTGAGTATGAGGCGGTTATAGCGAGACTGTGCCTGGTCAGAGAACTTGGGGTACATGATGTGGAGGTTCTTACCGACTCCTTAGTGGTGTCCTCCCAGATTAACGTGGAGTTCGAAGTGAGGGAGCCTACCCTCCAGTTATACTCTGCGAATGTTCCAAGTCTTCTCGCTCTGGGGTTAGGTCTCGATTCTCCTGCTGTCAGGCTCCCACCAAGCTGGCAGGGCAGGGGTCTCGATGGACGTCGTTATGACCCTAGGGCTGAGCCCGGAGGATGTTCAACACCTGCCCTCAGGCTCCCATCTAGCTGACTGGCCTGGTGGTAGCACCCGGGAGAGGCGAATGTTCCAAGTCTTCTCGCTCTGGGGTTAGGTCTCGATTCTCCCGCTGTCAGGCTCCCAACAAGCTGGCAGGGCAGGGGTCTCGATGGACGTCGTTATGACCCTGGGGCTGAGTCCGGAGGATGTTCAACACCCGTTCCCAGGCTTTCACCTAGCTGGCTGAACCGACGGTGTCACCCGAGAGCTCGGACGATTCTCTGTAGACATCGTTATGACCCTGAACATCGTTATGAAATTCGTAGTGACAATGCTCCCTCTGCAATCTATGCGGACGATTGAAGTATTCGTTTAACAGACCCCGAGCAGATCCCGCTGTCAGGCTCTCACCTAGCTGGCAGGGCTAGATGTCACTCGGTGGATAGAGACAGTTTAAGGTTTGGGAAAAATTGAGTATTTTGTAGGACCCCGAGTGATGCTCGGCCCCGGGTAGACCCGCTGCCTGGCTCCTACTAGCTGGCAGGTCCGTAGGCTCGCCTGGGGGGTAAGGGACCCCGAGTGCTGCTCGGCCCCGGGTAGACTCGCTGTCAGGCTTTCACTAGCTGGCAGGGCTGTAGGCACACCTGGGGGGAAAGGGAGATAGTCTGAGATTTGGGAAGAGTCTGAGTACTTTGCAGGACCCCGAGTGCTGCTCGGCCCCGGGTAGACTCGCTGTCAGGCTTTCACTAGCTGGCAGGGCTGTAGGCACACCTGGGGGGAAAGGGAGAGAGCTTGAAAAGAGTTGGTTTCTTGTTATGTTGCAGTGTATCAGATATTGCGTGTATTGCTGATGATGAGCATAGGAGGAAGGACACAGGCTAGTGATATTCGTGCTAGAGCCTCTAGCAGGACTATGTGAAAAGTAAGCCCTGGGGTGGAGCTCCCTTTGTACCCAAATTCAGAATTCTCACAAATTTTTTCTTTGGGTCGGCTCCCACTCGCCGGATACGTTGGGTTGGATGATTCTTTTCGAGCTTGTACCAACCTCGAAAAGAGCGGGGATTGTGTACAACCCCGTAGCCGGGCGAGTGGGACCCTCCCCAAATGTCAGCCTGGGGGCGTGCTATGGGCGACGAGTTGGCGTCCCTGTTCGAGGACGTGCGGGTGCTCGCGTGTGCGTGCGGAGGTGTATAGGTCTTATAATATATATACATTATATATTATGTATATATTTATATATATATATAAATATTATATATAATAGAGAAAAAAGGAGAAAAGGGGGAGGGAGAGGCAGCAATTCCTGCTCCCCGACCTAGGTCACGGCCAAGAAGGAGCCGAGCGGCCGCCCCTCCCCTCTCCTCTCTCTCGTCGGCCAAGAAGGAGCCGAGCGCCGCCCCTCCCCTCTCCTCTCTCTCGTCGGCCAAGAAGGAGCCGAGCGCCGCCCCTCCCCTCTCCTCAAGCTCCGGCCGCCTGGAGCCCCGTCGCCCCTCTTTCTCTCGGCCTGGAGCAGCACAGGCTCGGCCTCCTCCTCCTTCCCCGTCGCCGGCCGCACCAAGCTCAGACCGAGCCCCCTCGCTGCCGCCTGCAGCTAGGTCGGCCGGGAGCTCCTCTCCCGGCGCCGCTTGGAGCTAGGTCGGTCGGGATCGGCTTCCCCGACGCCGCTTGAAGTTGTGGAGGCCGGGACAACCTTCGCCGACGCCACTTGAAGCGCGATCGGCCATGGAGAGGCTCGACGATGGAGGGAAAAATGACTTGGAGCTTCTGGCTCTCCAACGGAGGTCGGATCCGCGCATGGACAACCACTACGGACGCTAGACGTCGGGCCTCGGGCAATGTGCGCGGTTGCGGCTCCGCCAAACACGCGTCAAGGGTAACAAAGTTTCTTCTTGGGCAGGTGAAGCCCTTAATTTTCATATTTGCATGGAAGCCCCTCTCCACCAACGGGTGGGGAAAGGGAGCTCTCCGACGGGTCGACGTATGCGTCCCCGTAATTAGTTGCATTAGTGCCCGGAAGTGTGAGTACGGGTTTAGGCATGCTGTGTGAAGCCCATTCGGACGTATGAGCCGAATTGGTGATGTTCTGTGTGAAGCCCGTCCGGACGTATGAGCCGGATTGGTGATGTTCTGGGGTTCCCGGAGAAGACTCCGTGGAAGTTGTATTTTATTCATTCACAGGGAATACGCACCATAGCCCCCCAAAAGGGGGTGTGCGCAATATGTTTGGTCCGCTTACATTAGCCGACTAGCGTTTAGCTGGCCGCTGCTTGCCGAGATGTTGGCGTACAGATGCTGCAATACCAAGCGGGGAATAGCGGGCTTAAGCCCAAGCTTGTGCCGGCCCTTGAAGGCCTAGTTTTGTTTATGTTGCCGGCCTGCATGCTGAGTATGGAATATATATTCCTGTAATTATTAAATGCCTGTGATGCCCTGTGAATTCTTTTTATCTTGTTCATCTTAGGCGGGCGGTATGTTCGCGAACCGCTCGCCCCGTGGGATCCCCGAGGTATAGTTGTCGGGAAGCCCCTAATGGCCTATTGACAGCCTTTCAGAACAACGTAGTTACGTTGTTAGCGACCCAATTGGGGCTGCGTGGAGTAGGGCTGCTGGGCGGTATAACGCCATTAAAAAGGCGGGCGGGGAACAGTTTTTATAGACCCAGGGAGACACCTCTAGTTCAGGAGTGGATTTTGAGATCCTCCTTAGATGTTCCGGCCGGCCAAGAGAGCCCGCCGAAGGTGTCTTAGCTCAGGCCCTGGTGTGGGAGGGGAAGAGTTTGTTAGTCTTCCGGGTATGCGGTGGGACCTCCACGCTGAGGCCTTGGGTCTGTCCCTTGTGTTCCTAGCCTTGAGCCTAGATAGTTCACTTGAGTGTAGTAGGTGTGCGACCACCCCTTCCCCAAGGGTCGAACTCCACAGAGACCGATTTTTCGGTTTCAACAGTAAGGGATATTCGTCGAATTTGTCGTGTATCATTGATATTCGTCGAATTTGTCGTATATACTTACTATCACTCGTCGAATTCATCTTATATACTTGTGGTGAAATATCTGGAAATATTGGAAAAATAGTTAAGTAAAATTCGTCGAGTATCATCAAGTATACTCGTTGAATTCGTCAAATGTATCTAACGATACTCGCCGAATTCATCGAATATACATGACGATACACGCCAAATTCGTTGAATCATCTCGATGCTACTTCTCTGATTTTTCTTAAGAAAAATTCATCGAGTGCATCTTGATGTCGAGAGTGTCGAGTGCATCTTGGCATCGAGAGCGTCGAGTGCATCTTGGCACCGAGAGCATCACGTGTATGGATGACGTCGAGTGAGTCGACAATGTCGAGAGCGTTGAGTCTGCTAGCCTTTACTCAACGAATTCATCGAATGTATTAGCTGATACTCGACGAATTCGTAGAGTATGATTCCAGCCTTGGTGTTGAGTGGCTAGCTAGCTTGTGCTAAATTTCTCTAAGTCAAATTCATCGTATATCAATGACTATTCGGCTAGTATACTAGCGATACTCGACGATACTCGACGAATATGACTTAGGTCATTTTCCCGACAATTTTTTTTCCAGTCTCGGGTTGCGGCAGCTATATACAGTAACTTTCACAAGTTTATTTTTGGAATTTCTTTTATAACCATTGCATTTGATGTTGCCTATAAATACTTAGGGTGGATTTTTGATAGAATTGATTTCAAGATAACCCAAACACCTAGAGGGGGGGGGGGTGAATAGGTTCTTTTCTTTTATACTTAAGGCAGAATGATATTTCAGTACTTAAATTAGAATCTAACTTATTCTAAAGCAATCACAACACAGAATTCACAATCACACATACATCACAGATTGCACACAGATTTATAGTGGTTCCCCAAGGTCTGGGTACATCCACTTTCCCCCTTCACCTATCTAGCAGTGTGCTAGATTCGACCTAACTTATTCCTTCTTCTCATATCCACAGATCTTACAGCTCAGAACCCTGAAAGGTTCTTACAACTCAGAGTGTAACCACACTCCTACAACTCAAACTAACAGCCCTACCTCAGCCTTGCCACAAGGCCTATAACTCAGAGAAAAATTTCTCCTACACTCAGGCTCAAAAGCCCTACCACTCAGAGATCTATATCTCCTACACTCAGCCTTTATAATATAGACTTACAACTCAGATCTTGAAAGATCCTACAAAATTTTATAAGTGTTTAGATGGACTCTTACCCTTGTTGAGAGAGAAGGGATAAGAGGCTTCTTGATCAGCTTCTTGATAAAACTGATGGATGAAATCAACCTGTTCTTAGCTTTCTTCAAAGCTTCTTGAATCTGAACTCAGTAGGGTTGATCTCCTTTGAAATTGACTGGCTGCCAGCTTCCTTCTTAGAATCCAGAAATAGGTCTGAATCCTTCTTAGCAGACTAGTTCAAGATCTGCTTCTTAAGAGACTTGTAAATGTCTCCTTCTTTACTTCAACATTTGGAGATCTCTCTCTCCAGAACTTCTGAAGTTTCTTCAGAATTCTTGCTTGAATTCTCCTTAGATCTTCTCACGAAAATCTTCTTCTGTGTGACATGCACTTTCTTATTGTTGTATATGATCTCTGATTTGACAGAATCCATCTATATATATAAACTTCATCCATGGTAACTGGCTGATCTGGTTTCTAACCAACTTCTGATAGGTCTGACAGCTTCAGCAAACTTGTTGGAATACACAGCTGTCAAGTCTCTAGTGAGTTCTTGAATCTTTGTCTTTGTCAGCAACGCGTCGAAATAGATTATCATTATGTGTCGACACAAGTAGATAAGTGTCGAAAAAATCTTTGGTGATGTCGACATAATTCCTTTGGTATCGACACAGCTTCTTGACACTTCATCTGCAGAATGTGTCGACACTGCTTCTTTGTGTCGACATAGACACTCCTTCACTTCACAGTAATCAACATTGTTGAAACTCTGCTGAGTGTCGACACAAGTCTTGTGTGTCGACACAGTTGATATAGTCTCAGAATTTGTGTGTCGACACAGCCTCCAGGTGTCGACACAGTTGATATAGTCTCAGAATTTGTGTGTCGACACTGCCTCCCGGTGTCGACATAGACAATGTCGACTAATACTTCTGTGTGTCGACACTGCCTCCCGGTGTCGACATAGTTGATGTCGACTATTATTTCTGTGTGTCGACACTGCCTCCTGGTGTCGACACAGTTGATGTCGACTATTATTTCTGTGTGTCGACACTGTTGCTTCAGGTGTCGACACAACTTTTCCAAGTGTCGACACAGACTTCCTTAAGTGTCGACACATGGACTTAGAAACTTTTCTTGCATTTTAGCTAATACTTAACCTGCACATATAAACTTAAAATAACATCAAATACACCTTGAGGTATATCATTGAGCTATGTGAGGCTTCTCCAAATCAGGTACACATTTTCCAATGTACCCAACAATTTTTCTTCAACCCTAATCTTGCAAATTGTTCTAATTTTCAAATCGAGAAACTATCCAAAAAGAACGATATGTCGGCCTCCTGTGCGATACGCGAACTCCGATCGGCCGACCACATCGAACTTTGCACGATTCAATCTTCATCTACCCGTATGACTGGATTGGTACTCTCTAAAGATCTCTATTCCTCCAGAAGATCTAGTCGATTGAAGATTCAAGGTCTTCAAAGATTTCTATTTTTCAAGTTCTCCAAAATTTCAAGATCTATTAATCGAAGAACGTCGGAGTGAAGACTTGTAATCTTTATTATATTGTAATATTCCTTTTCATTTGTAGGAAATTTTTATCCGAATCATAGATCCGGTTGTGGATTGAGTTGTAGATCCGATTATGGATTGAGTCATAGATCTGCTTGCGGATTGAGTTGTAGGAGAGGTTGTTCTCCGAGTGGTAGGAGCGTGGTCTCCGAGTTGTAGGAGTTGCGGCTCCGAGGTGAAAGATTGGTAGAAATCTGAGTTTGGTGAAGTAGCCGAATCTAGCCCTTCATGGTAGATAGTCAAGGCGGGAAAGTGGACGTACCCAACTCGGGGAACTACTATAAATCTCGGTGTTTGTGTGCTTAATTTTTTAAGCAATTTTATTTTGCGAAATGACACAGACATCACCTATTCACCCCCTCTAGGTGATTTAGATAGATGCTAGATACTTTCAGTTATCTTTCCCACGAATAAGTATGGCATTGAGACGTCTTATGTGCACTTTATTAGGCCTACCTATGTGGAGCCTAAAAAGTGCTATCAAGGATGGACTTGTCCTCAAGAATTTTGTGCGAGTGTTTTTAAATGACCTTATGAAGAGATAATTCTCAAGGAGTATGGTTCCTATGTTCATGGACCAAATTTTTAGAAGGCATCGAAAGCCAAACTTATTGTACCCAAGACTAAGGTGACTGAGAAGCCCTATGCATGTTGCAATTAGGAGTCTTACACCTCCAAGTCAGTAGACCCTGCTAGACCTCAAATTCAAAAGGTAAAACATGAGTACAAGAGAAGGTACAACAAATTTGATTGTTGGTGCTGCGGCAAAATTGGTCATTTTAACATAGATTGTTGGTTTAACCCTACAAGTTTTGAAACTCCACTAGTTAACCATGCGAGACCGACCACTCGCAACGTTAATATTCCTAGTGGTTTTAGGCTTACAAGGAACTAATGACCCAAATTGATTTGGGTTCCTAAGGTAAAATGATTTATGATTGCAGGTATGTCCAAAGGCCAATAAAACTCCAATATGGTATTTGGACAGTGAATGCTCTCGGCATATGACCGAGACAAGAAGCCCACTACGAGAATGCACCCCAGTCAAAGACGGCCCAAAAGTTATCTTTGGAGGGTCGGATAGGGGAATTACTAAAGGCTACAGTATGATTTCCAACGGCATAGTCTCTTTCACAGACGTGGCTTATGTTGAAGGATTACAGCATAATCTGATAAGCATAAGTCAATTATGTGACAAAGGTTATATCGTTGAGTTCTACTAGGACAAGTGTCTGATAAAATTATATGTAAGTTTGGAGACGATCTTAACCGGCACTCGGAGTATAAATATTTTCTGTTTGAATTTTTTATGTTTAAACAATTCTACACCAGTGTGTTTTTTGGCAAAAGATAGTGCATCTCTCTGTGACCAATGAAATAAGAGATTAGCACATATTAATTTCAAAATAATAAATATGTTATTTTCTCACAACTTAGTGCGTGATACCCCAAGTATTAAGTGCCTTAAAGAGAGTGCATGTCATGCATGCCAGATGGGTAAGCAGACAAGGGCTACCTTTAAGGGGATTTCTGAAAAAGATTCCTCTAGGA
Source organism: Platanthera zijinensis (assembly GCA_039513925.1). NCBI lineage: Eukaryota > Viridiplantae > Streptophyta > Magnoliopsida > Asparagales > Orchidaceae > Platanthera > Platanthera zijinensis. The sequence continues at coordinate 13,850,731 of CM077092.1, forward strand.
ATTTGTATTTATTGCATATGGACTTATTCGGTCCTATGCAAATTCACAGTTTAAGAGGTAAAGTTTATACATTGGTAATTGTTGACGACTACTCTCGTTTTACTTGGGTGTTCTTTCTAAACCACAAGTCAGACACCTTTGAAGCTTTCGCTAATTTTGTTAGGTAAATTCAGAACGAATTAAACTGCTCAGTGGTCAAAATCAGAAGTGATCACACAGTTGGGTATGTGTTTGATTCTACAATATCTTTCATGAGTTTTCCTCCCCGCATACTCCACAATAAAATGGAGTTGCCAAGATAAGGAATAGAACCCATATTGAAGTATATACGACTATGTTGAATGACGCTTCACTACTAGAGTACTTCTGGGCTGAAGCAGTCAACACAGCTTGTCACGTGCAAAAATAGAGCACTAATCAACAAAAATCATCGTATAACTCCCTATGAACTATTGAAAGGCAGAAAACTGACCGTGTCCTACTTTAGGATCTTTGGCACTAAATGATTCATACTTAATAATGGGAAGCATTACCACACGAAGTTTAGTGATAAATGTTTTGAAGGTATTTTTGTAGGTTATAGTAGCCATAGTAAGACATATATGATTTTTAATAAGAAAATCCTGGTGGTAGAAGAGTCTATCAATATTGTATTTGATGATACAAACATGCTTCATAACAGCTGTCTAGTGTTGTTAGTGTAGTTGCAGGTACCAGGTTCAAGGATCTAAGCTTGGAAGAAGCCGTCAAGGAAGATGCTCCAAGTTCAGTCAAGGTCGTCGATCCAAGTATAGTGGATGAAGAACGACTAGATGAAGAATAACCTCAACCTATAGGAGATGTTATAGATGTGGCAGAACCTGTCGGTGGGCGAGGAAGAAATCTAGCGTTCAGACACCTGAGCACCCGGTTGACCAGATCATTGGAGAGCCAGGCGACGGTGTCAGAGCCAGAAGAGGTACTGCTAATGAGATTCTACATCTTAGTTTTTTTGTCTTAGGTTAAGCCAAAGAAGTTTGAAGAAGCAAACAAGGATACCTTTTGTATATTGGCAATGCAAGAGGAGCTCAATCAGTTTGAAAGATGCAAAGTCTGGGAGTTGGTGCCCCAGCCCAAATGACAGAACATGATCAACACCAAATGGATTTTCAGGAACAAGCTAGACGTAAATGGAATCATTATAAAGAACAAAGCCAGACTTGTAGCACAAGAGTATAGGCAAGAAGAAGGGATCGACTTCGATCAGACATTCGCTCAAGTGGCTTGACTCGAAGTGATAATGATGTTTCTAGCGTATGTTGCTCACAAAGGCTTCAAAGTCTATCAAATGGACGTGAAGTCGACATTTCTCAACGGATATCTGAAAGAGGAAGTATACGTAGCACAACTCCCAGGTTTTGTCAACTCTACTTTCCCTAACTATGTTTATTTTCTCAATAAAGCTCTTTACAGTTTAAAGCAAGCTCCCTGAGCTTGGTATGATACATTGTCTAGCTTTCTTCTTGAGAACAAGTTCACAAAAAGAAAGATAGACAAGACATTATTTCTTAGGGAAGTAAAATGCAAGATTTATATAGTGCAAATCTATGTCGACGATATTATTTTTGGCTTTATGAAAGACAACTTTTGCAAGAAGTTTTCTAAACTTATGCAAGAGAAGTTTGAAATGAGCAGTATGGGGGAGCTGAAGTATTTCTTAGAACTTCAAGTGAAATAATCCGAAGATAGAATTTTCATCTCTCAGACAAAGTTCACCAAGGAGTTACTTAAGAAATTCGAAATGAAGAACGCAACCTCGATAATGACTCCAATGGGTTCAACCACCGCTCGATCGGACCGGGTGGGTCCCTTTAGTCGGAAAGAATATTGGCCTATAGCCTTTTGTTCGATCCTAATCGGTTTGGCTACCCGTACGTTAGCATTTAATTGATAAAGTTGAGTAACGTGTGTCTCGCGTTGAAGTTTCTGTGCAAACGTAAATTTGGTCATACAGAGAAAAGTCATATTTGTCCGTTAATAACCGGTGTCAACGTGTGGGCCTATATCAATTTGGTATCAGATGGAGGTTCACGTCAATTTCCTAATTTGCACCCTCCCCCTTTTGCTTAGTACGCCGACACGCATTTGTCTTGCACGTTTATTTGTCAAAATTACAAAAAAATCCTGGTCTGCCAATAACGGCCTAAAATTTGTATTTTTCTGCAAAAAAATCAATTTTTTTTAATAATCTCTTTATTATTTTCAGTAAGAAAATCAAAAAAAATATTTTTCTACCCTAGATATTAAGCGGGAACAATTCCATCTGTTGTATTTTCCTTGAGTCAGAACCATTTTTATTCTATCCTAAATGCGCACTAGATTTGGCACGGAGTATTCCCCATCTTCCTCCCAAATGGCAGACGAGCGGGAAGCGGGTCACGTTCTAACAACGATTGATGAACTCCATCGGGAGTTCATGTATCAGTTGACGGACATTAGAGAGATGATGCACGACTTAAGGTTAAATCAAGCGTCTCCCCGTAATCAACCCGCCAACCAACGAGAGGGAGGGAATAATAATCATAACAATAATAATATTGAACATGTCCCACGTGCACCGTATGAGTTTGACATTACTAGAGCCATCCGAGTCAAACCCCCATTGTACGATGGATTGGGTGAACCCCAAGTTTTCCTAGACTGGGTTATGGCAATAGAATGCTACTTTGAGTGGCACAATTTGACTGACGTGGATAAGGTGCGAGTGGTGAGTATGAAGCTGTTAGGTAGAGCTAAGATATTCTGGTTGAATGAGGAACGATTTCTGAGAACCGTGAACGACGAATTAACCATTGGTTGGGCAAGCATGAAGGCCATGCTGATAGACCAGTATGTCCCTACGTACCATCGAGCGTAGATGTTTGATGATTTGGCTACCCTTAAACAAGGGAATAGGTCGGTCTCTGAGTATATGAGCCTTCTTAAGGATATGATGGTTAGGTGTGGTGTGAGGGAAATGTCAGAGATCACCCTCTCTAGGTTTCGTAAGGGGTTAAATCCCAACATTCAGGGACAACTTCTCCGTTATGGTCACACCGACCTAAACACCATTTCAATGCCGCATTAGATATTGAGAAACACAACGTTCATAAGAATAAGACTCGCTTGTTTCAGAAGGGAAAGTCCATCTTAGGACCACCCCTACCTCCACCTATAAGGATAAGGGTAAGTTCTGGTCCACTGACTCAAACTCTGTAGTCGTGATTGTTAGGAATATTAGAAACCCAATGGGTGAGAGAGTTCCTGTAAGAAGGGTCAGCAAAACAAATGCTACTTGTTTTGCTTGTGGAATTCAGGGCCATTACGCTAGTGAGTGTTCTACTATGCCCAAGCCCTTAGCCCTTTTAGATTCCTCGTGTGAGTTAGACGAGCTTATATATGAGGCAGGAGAAGATAACGAGTCAGAAGGAGTGTCGAGCGATATAGAGGATGATCCTCATATGATGGTCATGTGGTGTATTCTGGCTACTCCACGTACAACTAATTATGAATATCTTTTTGTTAAATTTCAAGAGTGGAGAGAAGTGGTGTAAGCTAATTATTGATAGTAGAAGTTGTATGAACGTAATTTTTGAAAACGTGATGTCCTGAATGTTATTAGATACTGAGCCACACCCTCACCCCTATAAGGTGGTATGGGTAAATAAGACATCCCTCCCAGGTTCGAAGCATTGTTTGGCACCCCTTACTATCAAGGCTTACTCTGAAAAGGTTTGGTGTGACAAAATCCCCATGGATGCTTGTCATGTCTTACTAGGACGCCCATGGCTTTACGACCATGATGTTACTCATTTAGGGCGAGCCAACACATATGAGTTCAAATTTAATGGCAAGACCATTATCTTTAAACCCACTCCACCTAAAGACCCTTCGATCTCTTCTAAAGACACGATTGTGCCTGTATAGAAGAAAACGTTAAGCTTGATAGGTAAGAATGAGTTTGAGCGCGAGTCCTTTATAGACAGTGTCATGTATGCGCTAGTATGTTTGCAAGTCAAAGAAGATAACTCTTCTTTTGAGAACTTACCTCCAGCATTGAAGACCCTTTTAGAAGAATTTTAGGATGTCTACCCAGATGATTTACCACCCAAGTAACCCCCCATGCGAGAAATTCAACATGAGATTGATTTCGTTCCGGGTTCCTCGTTACCCAACCTTCCCCATTATCGACTTAACCCCTTCGCACACCTTGAATTGCAAAAGTTAATTTCGAATTTGCAAAGTAAGGGGTTCATCTGTCATAGTAAGAGTCCTTGTGTCGTACCCGCATTATTGGTTTCTAAGAAAGATGGTTCTTGGCGGATGTGTGTGGATTATAGGGCCGTAAATAAAATAACTGTCAAATACATGTTTCCCAACCCTCGATTGGATGACTTATTGGACATGTTAGTCGGGGCCATGATTTTTTCTAAATTAGATCTTAAGAGTGGCTACCACCAAATCAGGATTAGGGAGGGAGATGAGTGAAAAATGACATTTAAATCAAAGGACAGACTTTTTGAGTGGTTGGTGCTCGGGGAAGGGCTCATTAATTGCCCAAGTACATTTTCAAGATTGATGACGTTAGTGTTCAAACCTTACCTAGGAAAATTTGTAGTCATATATTTTGATGATATCCTAGTTTTTAGCCCCTCACCGAACGATCATGAGTCTCACTTGAGGACAGTACTTACCACGTTGCTAGCGGAGAAATTGTTTGTTAATCTTAAAAAATGTACGTTTAATGTTCCATCTGTTGAGTTCCTTGGTTATATTGTAAGTTCGAAGGGCATCCATTGTTACCCTAAGAAGGTCCAAGCCATCAACGATTGGCCAGAGCCAACCAATATACGGGATGTTCGGAGTTTTCACGGTCTAGCTACTTTTTACCGCCGATTCATCAGAAATTTTAGTAGTATCATGACACTGATCATGAAGTGTATGAAGAAAGGAGATTTCACGTGGATCAAATCGGCCGCTAAAGCGTTTGAAACAATTAAATCCTGAATGACGGAAGCTCCTCTTTTACAATTACCAGATTTTAATAAGGTTTTTGAATTGTCCTGTGACGCGTCTGGAGTCAGTATTGGTGGTGTATTGAGTCAAGAGGGTCATCCTATTGGATATTTTAGTGAAAAACATCCGGGACCAAAATTAAATTATTCTAATTATGATAGAGAGTTTTATGCAGTTATTCGATGCCTACAACATTTGTTATCCTATCCGACTACAAGACTTTGAGGTTTATCAATTCCCAAAATAAAGTTAGCCTAAGGCATGCTAAATGGGTCTCCTATCTTCAGGAGTACACCTTTATAATTAAACATCTTAAGGGAACTTTTAATCGTGTGGCAGATGCTCTTAGTCGTGTCTCCTTATTGTTGTCTACGCTAGAGGTAAAAGTGATAGGGTTCGATAGAATTAAGGATGAGTACGTTCATTTCCCGTACTTTAAGGACATCTATTACTCCATGCAACACAACTCTCCCACTACCACTTCCGCATATTATATTCGGGACGGTTATTTATTTAAACATTCGAAGCTTTGTATTCCTCGTTCTTCCCTACGACATTTCATTGTGTGGGAATTACATAGTGGTGGTCTAGGTGGACATTTCGGGCATGATAAGACCATTACGTTAGTAGAAGATAAGTTCCATTGGACAGGCCTTAAATCTATGGTTAATAAAATTGTGGGAAGTTGTCACTCGTGTCAACTAGCTAAGGGAAATAAAACGAATGCGGGACTTTATACCTCTCTTCCGATTCCTTCCATCCCCTGGGAAGATGTTAGTATCATTTTATTCTCAGCCTACCTGTCATGTTTAGTCGTCATGACTCCATCCTGGTGGTAGTAGATCAGTTTTCTAAGATGGCCTACTTTATTGCGTGTAGTAAGACCGACGATGCGTCAAATGTGGTGAAATTATTCTTTAAGGAAGTTGCAGGGCATCGGGGCATTTCAAAAACGATAGTTACCGATAGAGATGTGAAATTTACTAGTTATTTTTGGAACACCCTGTGGAGGATTATGGGAGCCAAACTATTGTTTACCTCGGCCTACCATCTACAGACAGATGGACAAACAGAAGTGGTAAACAGAAGTTTGTGGAGTTTACTTCGTTGTCCTATGGGTGACCACAAGGGTGCGTGGGACCTAATCCTTCCTCATGCTCAGTTAGCGTACAATAACTCAAAAAATAGGTCAACAGGTTTATCACTGAATGAGATCGTGCACGGATATAAAGCACCAGTATCACTTGACTTGATTCAGTTACCGCCATATTATAAGTCAAGTCAATTTGCACAAGATTTTGCCTCTCATGTTCATAATTTGCATAAAACATTAATGAAGTGCTAACCACACAATATGCATCTTATCAATCTCATGTTAACTTATATAAGAGAGTGTCTCACTTTAAGGTTGGCGATTTAGTCTTGGTGCGTCTCGTTCCTGAACCGATGCCTTCGGGCACTATAAAAAGTTGTCGAATCGGTGAGCTGGACCTTTTCGAATTTTAAAGAAATTAGGAGAAACCACATATCTTTTGGAGTTACCCACTGATTGGGGGAATTTCCCCTATTTTTAATGTTTTTGATTTAATGCCATATGTTCCTCCACCACTTGAATTATCTGACTGTCCGTTTGGTTCCACTGCATTTTCTAATGGGTTGGGGGGTGAGCTTATGTCTGGTTCACTCTCTCCATCGGTTTCCACTGGAGGTACGCTGGCTATTGATGTAGAAACTTTTTCTCCTTTATTGCCTAATGCTTTTCCAAGGTTCCCCATGACCACCTTTTTGCCTGACAGGATACTCAAAGATGAAGTGCTCTCCTCTCCAAGTGGTGATATTCATTGATACTTGATACGATGGCGTGATCGTTCGGCCTCTGATGACTCTTGTCTTCCTGAATCGGAGGTGGCTCTTTTGTATAATGCTCTTATGCGCCGGTACATGCGTGCTAACTCATCAGTGATGAGTACTTTTGAGCAGGGGAGGATTGATGGAGACGGCAACCCCTAACATGTTGAAGATGATGACGACATGCTCGCAGAAGATCCTTCTCTGTCTTCAACCAAAGACTTGTGGCATCGTGGTGACCTTGTGGAGCGATGTTATAATCTCCGCCCTCGGCACAAGACGACCAATTAATGGAGACGACCAATAATATTTATTTGAACCTTTTCGTTTTTTATTTGCAATGTTTATTTCATGTTCATGATGCTTAATGTTTTGTGTAGTTTTTTTTATTTTGGGCTGCATATAGTCAAACCATGTTGTAAGCCTATATAAGGCCATGTTATTGTTCATTTTGATTAGAATTGATGAGAAGAAAAAAAAACCTAATTGAGTTTTCCCTCTCTATTGCTCTCTCCCCTCCTTTCAAAAATTCGGCTAGCCTCTCTCCCTCTCCCAAAACCGCCGGCCACATCCTCTCTCCCTAGGTCTCTCGGCCAACCTCCATGCCGCCACCCTCCTCTCTCCTTCAACTCCACCCTCAAGCCTCCTCCTCCCTCCACCTGAGTAGCCCCTTCAAGCAAAACCCGACCAGACCCACTCAAAAACCAACCCGACCAGCCCCTCTCAAAAGGCAAACCCGATCAGCCCTCTTCCTTGGAGATCTCAGCCAAGGCACATAGATCCCACCTTTTGCAACCATCCGGCGTGAAGCGAAGAAGGCGAACGAGTTTCTCTCCTCTCGACGTGACTCCGGCGGAATCGGTGAAGAGCAATCTAAACTAGTGAATTGGAATCATCCATTCCAATTGGGTAACGAAAAATTTCTACCTTTTGTGTGTTCCTTTCTAGGTAAATTTTTGTGGTGGAAAATTTTAGCGTTGATTCTTGATAACATTAAATTAGTCGTGGTTTTCTTCGATCGATTTTGTTGTCTATCTTTATTTGTTTAATTTCGAGAGGATTGTCGAACCTCATTTTCTTTTTGTTGGTAGAGATCTACCATTTTCGAATCGTAATTTTTGGTATATCTCTTTTGGTACAACCACCACTCAATCGGACCGGGTGGGTCCCTTTAGTCGGAAAGAATATTTGCCTATAACCTTTTGTTCGATCCTAATCTGTTTGGCTACCCGTACGTTAGCATTTATAAAATTGAGTAACGTGTGTCTCACGTTGAAGTTTTTGTGCGAACGCAAATTTGGTCATAGAGAGAAAATTTGTATTTGTCCGTTAACAACTGATGTCAACATGTGGGCCTGCATCATAGAAGGGACAACAGGAAAAGCAGTTCTGGGACGTGCCAATTCCTCATAAGTAGGCTAATCTCATAGAGCAACAAGAAACAGAACTATGTGGAAACCTCCACTGTTGAGTAAGAGTACATCTCTGCTGGTAGTTGTTACGCATAACTTCTTTGGATCAAGAATCAACTCGAGGATTACAACTTGAAATTTAAAGAGATTCCGATGTTCTGCGACTCCTCTAGTGCTATAGTGATCGCGAATAATCTAGTCTCTCATAGCCGGACAAAGCACATCGAAGTACAATATTATTTCATTTGGGAACATGTGGAGAACAAGGATATAGCCCTCAGCTATGTCCTGACGGAGAAGCAGGTCGCAAATATATTCACAAAGCCACTAGACAAGGCCAAGTTCTCATTTTTCAAAATGGAACTAGGTATGCTGAACAACGACTCGTGAAGATGGCTAAGAAGATCAAAATGGACTCGGGAAGTACCTCATAAAGCAGAAAAATTTGTCCAAGGAAAATTCGTCGAATATATCTTATCGGAACTTGGCGATTCGTCGGATTTACACGCCGAAACTCGACGAAATTGACACTGCATCCAAAGAATTTTGACGAATTTCACGTTGGTCAAATTTTCTCTCTTATATTGGATTCGAAGAGTCATGGTTCGGGTATGCACCTTTCCCATGTCAAATTTAATATATATATATATATACACACACACACACATGACGGTTCGAGGCAAACCGTCGCCACTTTGTCGAAAGAAGAAAATCCATTTCCGCTAAAAAGGTCTTCCCGGCGATTCAATTTCTGGCAGTTCATCATCTTCTTCCCGACGGTTTGAAAACTGAAGATCGTCGTCCTCGACGATTCATTCAGTCCAAGCCATCCAAGCAACTTCAGACAGTCAAGCATCGATTTCCAGTCGAGTCATCCAGTACTTTGATCCCGACAACTTGTTCCTCGATGATTCAGTTTGTGACAGCAATCTAGTTCCAAGCCGTCAGGTTAGTCCAGAGCCGATTCCTCAAGTTCTCAGCTTACTAATTCTCCATGGCTCCTCGAAGCACAAGTGGACTGCTTAGAGGTGGATCACTCGTTCGAATCAAGTTTGCATCAACGTCAGATGAGTTCAAGAATGTGTTACTTATGTTGGAATCTACCGGCCTATCCTTCGTGCTAGAGAACCCATACAAAGTATTGGATAAAGACGTCCTGGAGTTATATCAGAATGCAAATTTTCACAGGGAGGATACAGTTATCAAAAGCAAGGTTCGTCAGACCAAGGTTAAAGTGAAGTCTTCACTCCTCACCTGGTTCTTGCGGCTTCCGGCTTGTGTCGAGGCTGATCAGCTTGAAGAGGAGGACTTTAATAGAGCCATGCTATTTTGTGGATTGCCCAGAGGCACCAAAGTTGTTAAAAGAAAACGCATGAACGAGGAAGGCAGGCTGCTATCAGACCTCATTGGCAAGGTGCTACTATACAAGACAGGTTCTCATGACTACCTCTCTTCTGAGATGTTCAAGCTCTTGGTGGCCATCATCTGCAGGAAGAAATTGGATTGGGGTGAAGTGTTGTTTGGAAAGATCAAGGATAGTCTACGCACCTCCAATTTTGGAAGAATTCTAAGTATATATCTTAATCAGATGGACAAAGATAAGTTTGATATGACTAAGGTTGTCCCTATCCACCACCTGAAGAAGATCGATTCCTCCATCTTCTCGAGGTGGGATAGGAGGATCCAAAGGCCATGGGGAGTCATAGATGTGCATGAGGTAGAGGAAGTGGTAGTAACTTAGGAATGGATTGTAACATCCCAATGTTACTTCTAGACCCCTTAACTTAGATTGGGTTAGGCATGGGGTGGGTGTTAGGGTAATGAGCTAGGTTTGACCCTAGATAGTGGGTTGTAGCCATGTGGGGCCCACCATGGGGCCAAAGTCAAACTAGGTCAAACTAGCCTAAACAGGAACCTTAGCCACACCATGACCCCACCATGATGCCCTAACCCTAAGTACAATCTAAGTGGACCCCAAGGTAGGTCAGGGGGTCAACCAGTTGACCATGATGGGTCAAGTCAACACCTTTGACCTAAATAGTGAAAATGGTGCCCTAGCCCAATTCACTGGGTTGGGTCCACCCAAATCAACCCAAATTCATCATGTGGGCCTAAAGTGACCCTATAAACCCTAGGGGAGAGAAAAATAGGGCCTCTCAATAGTAAATTTGGAAAATTACCTAGGAGAGAGAAAAGAGGAAGAATAGGAGAGAGAAAGTGCCTAGGAGTTATTTTGGGCCACTTGGGCTCATCCCACCAACCCATGATGGGTTGGCTGACCATGCATGGGTATTAGGAGGTGTAGGACCCCCACCATGCAGCCTTGGGCCAAGCCCAAACCCAACCCAAGCCCAACATAGCTAAACAACTTGGTGGAGTCAACCCTCCCTATTCACTCACCCAACCCGGCCCAACACTTGGCAACCCGACCCACTAGGCTCTAATCAGCCTTCATGGCCAGTGGGACCCACTCCCAAGCCACCTAGCCGGCCACACACTCAACCCGAGCCCTCCCCACATTGGTGAAATCACCCTTCCTTGGTGAAATCGCCCAAGCCTTGGTGATGTCGCCCCCCTCTCATAACTCAGCCCCAAACCGACCTCACACCCTCACTCCCACTTCATCCCTACCCCAGAGAGAGAGAGAGAGAGAGGAAGGAAGCCATGGAAAGTCGTGGAACTCGCCGGAATGTGCATGCTAGGGGAAGCCGCCGCCACCCTCAACCACAACCACCAAGGGTCCGTATCCCCTCCCCTCTTACTGTACTAGTATCCTAGATCATCTAGGTTAGAGGTCGAGCTCAAACGAGCTCGACATAGGAATCAAAAAGCTTGAAAATAGGTTTAAAAATGGCGGATTTTAGGCTTTTCGGGTCGGTTGCGCCGCCGCCGTCCGCCGCTCTCCGCCGCCCAGTCACCGGCCAGCCCTAGCCCCGACCACCGTGAGGCCGGGGGAGCAATTGGCCGGAGGCCTCGCCGCCGGTGATGGCCGGAAACGGCCATGCAAGTTCCACGGGCTCGGCTGCCCCTGCATGCATTGCATGGGGAAGAAGTACAGCAGCCGTTGGATTAAACTTTAAGATCTGTGCAAACAGATTTTTATTATTTCTGTACTTTCTATAGTATGCACAGTGTAATAATTGTCACATTTTAACAGCAAACATGCATGTTAATTTTGAGGCACTTAGAGGCCCCACCATAGGATGAACCCTGAATGAAAAAGTTAGGTAGATGGGTTAACTTTAAAATGCCACAGAAATCATGACTTTTGGACCAGTAGGCTGCCCTGTAGGGCTGTTTTGCTAGGACTGCCCCTAAACTAGGGCAGAAACCAAATTTGATGCCCAAGACAAACCAAGCATCACCATGACCTGAAATTTTGGTCATGGGTGTATTTAGGGCATGCCTATGCCCTTCCAAAAATTTGGAATTTTTGGAAGAACTTTTTCTATAGTTTTTATCAAAATATCAAAAATTAAATTAAGGGCATAATTGTAATTTTAGGCACCCAAATGACCCCAAATTTTGGTGGTATGTCCTTGGGGACATTATTGGTGTCTGGTAGAGATTTCAAGGCAATTGTACCCCTGCATGAAGGGTTATTCCATGTGTTTGTGTAGGCTAATTTAGGCCTTGGTGTGCAATTAGCAATAATTTGTATTTTGTGTATTTAACCTAGCTGAGGCACCCAAAAACCATGCAATAAATTCCAGTGATACATTAGGGCATGATTCACCCCTAGAATTATTTTTGGACTTATGAAATCAGAAATACCATTTAATGGAATTTTACAAAATATAGGAGTTTTGGGAAAATAAATGGAAAAATTTGATTTTGTTTATAGAAAATTCTCAAATTCAGCCAAGTTAATTTATGGTGTCTTATTTGACTTTGGAAAATTTTAGACCTCTGTTTGGAAATTATTAGGGCAAAAATCTTGAAATTACTGTTTTACCCCTTTTGTATTTATATGAGAAATGATGGTAACTACATGTGGGAAAATTGTAAAAAAATATCCCTATAGGTGTACAATAACAATATTAGTGTGGCATATTTATTTCAGAATTTTTGTACACACTGAAAATTATTTGGGTAGGAAAATGACATTTTGGTAATTATTTAGAAATGAATTTTGTTAAGCCATCATCGTTCAGGAAGGAATGAAATTTTGCCATCATTCATAAAATAATAATACAATTGCTCAGTGAATTTTCTGGAATTTTAGTAAACACAAATCTCGTACTTCATTTGGGAAATGGTAGACAGATAAAATCCACATTAATTATGGGAAGAAAATAAAAATAAAAAGGGAAATTATGAAACCTTGTAGACAGTGTTATTTTAATCATTTGCATCTCAGGAAAATTCCCCTAGGTCAGAGGATTTTAATTAAGGACTCTTCATGGGTAAAATGACCTAGTAAATAATTTATAAGATTTAATTAAGGGCCTTAATAACGTAGAAAATTCATAAAATCCACATATTCATTTTAGTAGTCCATACCACCCTAGGATAAATGTTTGGAGTCAGTTGGGCCAGAAATTTAGAAGTTCGATTTCAGGGTGGTGTTAGGTCATGGGGTGCGCATAGTAAAAGTAGGCTGGACTATAGGCCGCCAGGGGATGAATCAACAACTGAGTTAGAGTCTAAGTTCGGAAGTATAACCCTGGATGGCAGATGCATTCTAGAGGCGAGAGTAACAGTGCAATATTAGACTTGCCTAGGAAGAGTTGACGGAAGACCGTCACTCCTTAATCCATACCTTAAATCACTAGGTCACTCTATGTAACAGAAGAGAGAAAAAGGGATCCGGGGTAAGAAACAACTAAAGTAAATATCCTTGAGAAAGGGAGCTTTGGGATTCAGCCCATCGCAGCTCCTAGTGCCCCTGAGAGCCCTTCACCGGGAATACCTTGGGCAGTCCTGGGATTAACCTTAAGACTCTAAGTATGATAATCTGTAGATAAGAGTAGTCTAATAGGTTAAGTGAACTGGACATGTGCTCACTCGTGCCGGGTTGGAGGGACTTGGAGTCTTTTGACTACTTGGTCACCCGTGCAGAGTTGGAGGAAAGAAATTGGCTTATATACACTCACCCGGCCAGGGTTGGAGGGTTTGTAGCATATACTCACCCGTGGCGGGTTGGAGAGATTTGAGACAGGATAGTCCTTTGAGCTGGAGGCTCAATATATAATACTTGCATGTGCATATACTAGTGGCGGGCCATGCGGTACTGGCCGGTCGTCACACCGACGGCAGTACGGTGGACCAGGCGGGTGCGAGGGTTAGAAGGACCGGTAGGATGTTTATACTGGAGTCTGGAGGACTTTTCCTAATAACGCGCACCCGACCCAACAAGACTGACAGGTAGTCAGCAAAGTGGTACGCAGAGGCTCTAGAGTGCACTTGTCGGTGTACAGAGGCGTACAAGAGAGGTCTAGGCCTGGTAGTGTGTATACCCGCCTAGAAGGCGGAAGCGCCCGCTCCGCTGCTGCCGTAGCCACAACGGTAGTACCTGAGAGTGATGCTAGCTCTCGAAAAGTGGGAACTAAAGGTCTGTGATCACGGAGTCGTGTGTGTGTGTTGCACTGCATGTTCATATCATACCCACCATATAGTTGCATAACATTAATCTGCATAACAACCTAAGACACCTAATGTATAAGTGGTATGGGACGCTTATACATTAGGACCTGCTATACGAACCCTTAGCCTATAAGCCTGAGTGGGCATGTTTATAGGTTAAGGTTATTTTTCCTTTATATATATGCTTGTGACTCTGACACCCCATTGTATAAATGGTATGGGACATTCTATACAATGGGAGCCTTGCAAAAGATCCCTTGCTTATGCGTACCCGCATAAGTGGAGGTTACATTTCATTATATTTTGATTATATATACCCTGTTAGTTTCCTGTCACCTGCTCGCCTTGCCACCCCTTGTTGTCCTCCGCTTCGTCCTCCCACACGGTGCCTAGGAGTTGCAGGAGGAGGTGCTGAGGATACGACTTAGTCTTTTTGACTAATGGTCGTTGACCTTACTATTTTAGGAGCTCGAGGAGGTGGACCAGCACGTCGAGGAGGCAGGACTTGAGGGGCAGATACCAGCTACTACTACCGGAGCACGTCTACAGGTGTGATGTGAGAGAGTTTTGGTTTTTTTTTCCGCTGTTGTGTATGAGAGTGAGAGAGAGATTATGATGTACTGGGCATAAGCCCTATTTACTTTCACTTCTGTGCTCATTATGGACTGGCTTTTATTTCATTTGATATATATATGTGATGTGGCTGTGGACTTGCTTCTGCTTTTACTCTGATTTATTATGCAATTATTCTCGTATTGGCCGAACAGGTTATGATCGTACTAGCCGGCAGAATCGGCGTCTTGCGGTGACGACTAACTCGTGCGTTAGTGTCACCGTAAGGCGGCGGTTCTGGGCATAAGATCCGGGTTGCCTCGGATTTGAGGATCAGGATCTTACAAACTGGTATCACTTGAAACCACGATCATATGAGAATACAGTCCACCACACTGGAACACCCCGCTCCAGCATTAGTTTGCGGACAAACTATGCAGCGGAAGCAGTGGTGTGCCCATGCGTAAAAAGCCACATAATCAGTCCATCAAACAATGAGTTAGGCCAATTTTGACGTTAAGTTTTCCTTTATGCAGCCTCCGCAGGATACGGTTCCTCCCCCTCCGGCTGCCATTCCGTTCATGCAGACTGAGATGGGGCAAACCCTGACGGCTATCCTGGATGCCTTCAGAGCGCAGCAAGCCCCGGTTCAGCTGCCCAACCCAGGATCGAACTGGTTGAGTGCATTCAAAGGTCTGTCCCCGCCGCTGTACCGCGGGACAGAAGACGCGGTAAAGACAGAGGAGTGGTTGGAGACCATCCAGGAGCTGCTAGCCGGCATCAGCTGCCCCGTCAGATAGGCAGTTCCCCTTGCCACCTCGGCACTAGATGCTCATGCAAAGAGGTGGTGGAAGTCGGTGCGGGACTCTACATTCACCGACCGGGAGTTGATGGACATATCTTGGGAGGAGTTCAGCGACGTCTTCTTGGAGCATTTTGTATCTTCCACAGACCGAGATGCCTTGGAGGCGAGGTTTCTGAGCCTCCAGCAGGGGAGCCGATCAGTTATTGAATATCAGAGAGGGTTCTCCCACCTGGCGAGGTTTGCAGGCTTCCATGACTAGGACGACCAGAAATACGCGAAGAGATTCTATCACGGGCTCCGCGACTCTTTGAGGCAGCCCTTGCTGTTCATTGCCCACGGTACCATGGCGCAGATCATCGAGATGGCAAAGAAGCTGGAGGCTGACCAGCTGTTGGTGCAAGGCAGAGGGAAGAGATCGTTGGATGGACAGTCGTTTGGGGAGAGCAGCAGATCGTCTCAGAGGGGAAAGACGATTGGATACAGGAGAGGTGGGGGACGTCGTCGTCCCAACTATAGGCAGGATCAGGGGCCTCCTCCACCTTTGGCTCCCCCACCTATGCAGATTCCCGGACCAGTGAGACAGGATGATCGGGGTCAGAGACAAGTTACATGCTATGGCTGCGGTCAACCTGGGCACATCAGGACGCAGTGCCCGCTTCGGGTTCCCCCACTCCCTCCTCCTCCTCCACCTCCAGTGGCCCCACCAGTCTACCAGGGCCGAGGACGAGGACGAGGCCGAGGCCGAGGCCGAGGACATCACGGCCGAGGTCGAGACAGGGGACAGATGTACGCACTGGACCTTACGGAGCAGAGGAACCCAGAGGAGGTGATTACAGGTACTTAAAATTTTGTAAGATTTATAAATTTTAAATTTTCTCTTTTTAAGAATACCTTAGACATTAATAGTAATACTATTCTTTGAACTCAAACGAACCCAGGCATAGTGATGATTAGCGGCAAGCCCGCTCACACCCTCTTCGACACGGGTGCGTCACACTCCTTCGTATCAGACTCGTTTATTGAAGGATTAGAAGGAGTGGAGAAGTTTTCCGGTTTGGAAAAGAGAGTGCGACTCCCTGATGGTACGGAACTTCGAACCACAGACTGCTGCAATATGGATGTCGAGATAGGAGGCAAAGCGTTCGAAGCCCCGGCAACAGTTTTGAGGCTACCGGATTTTGATCTGATCCTAGGCATGAACTGGCTTCATTGGAACTACGCGCAGATAGATTGCCCCTCGAAGAGGATCACACTCAGACACGGAGACTCCTACGTCATCATTGAAGGTATCCGTTCCATTCCCCGACTCTCTTTATCTTCAGTACAGGCCGTTAAGGCCTATGAACAGGGAGAAGAGGTATACCTCATTTGTTTCGAGATGGCTGTGGTAGAGAGTTCCATAGCCGATGTTCCAGTGGCACGAGATTATGCTGATGTCTTTCCGGAGAAGTTACCTGGACTACCACCATCACGGGACTTGGACTTCAGGATTCAGTTGGTGCCAGGGGCGAGACCAGTGTCCCGGGCACCCTACAGGATGGCACCTAGAGAATTGGCAGAATTCAGGACACAGTTACAGGAACTGGTGGAATCGGGTTTTGTACGACCGAGTTCTTCGCCTTGGGGAGCACCCGTTCTATTTGTGAAGAAGAAGGACGGATCGCTGAGACTATGTATAGATTATAGAGAACTGAACCGATTGACGGTTCGGAATACATATCCATTGCCACGGATAGATGAGCTCTTCGATCAGCTTCAAGGAGCTTGCTGGTTTTCAAAATTGGATTTGCGCTCGGGTTATTATCAGCTCCGCATCAGAGAAGAAGATATACCGAAGACGGCCTTCAGCTCCCGTTATGGCTTATATGAGTTCACGGTGATGCCGTTCGGGCTCACGAATGCGCCCTCGGCCTTTATGACGCTCATGAACAGGGTATTCGAGCCTTATCTGGACCGGTTTGTTATAGTCTTTATTGACGACATTCTGATTTATTCGCGATCTCGAGAGGAGCACGCAGAACATTTAGCACTGGTATTGCAGAAGTTAAGAGAATTTCAGATGTATGCGAAGTTCTCAAAATGTCAATTCTGGCTTCAGGAAGTGGCCTTCCTAGGACACACAATCAGCGGAGCTGGATTAGCTGTGGATCCTGCTAAGATAGAGGCAGTACGGGATTGGCCACGGCCAAAGACAGCGTCAGACATCCGTAGCTTCTTGGGCCTGGCAGGTTATTATCGTAAGTTCGTGGAGGGGTTTTCAAGGATAGCCCTCCCCCTCACGTCCTTGACGAAAAAGGATGCCACATTTGACTGGACAGAGCGGTGCGAGTCAGCATTTCAAGAGCTCAAGGACCGGCTCACTTCGTCCCCCATCCTTGCACTTCCCTCGGGGAGTGAAGGATTTCAGATATATACAGATGCATCCTATCAGGGGATGGGTGCAGTCTTAATGCAGCACGGACATGTTATCGCTTATGCTTCGCGACAGCTGAAGAAGCATGAGCATAACTATCCTGTACATGATCTCGAGCTCGGGGCCGTAGTTTTTGCCCTCAAGACATGGAGACATTACCTCTACGGGATTCATTGTGATATATACTCCGATCATAAGAATCTCAAATACATCGACACGCAGAAGGTTCTGAACCTGCGACAGAGGAGGTGGCTTGAGTTCCTCTGCGATTACGACTATAAGATGCACTATCACCCGGGAAAGGCGAATACTATAGCAGATGCTTTGAGCAGGAGAGCCGGCACTTCTGGACCGGAGTCCCGGGTGATGTCTATGGAGCTGCTGCGCATGATGGAGGATATGCAAATTACCATGGTCTCGGAAGCCGAGCCAGTGATCTATCGAGAGTACCTGAACTCTTTGGTCAGCGATGATGATATACAGAAGCGCATCCTTACACATCAGAGATTGGATACTGATCTAGAGCCTATCTTTGACGCTCTAGAAGGAGGCAAGTATGGGGATTATGCGCTGGAGGACGACCTTCTTCGATTCCGTGGCCGAGTGTACATTCCAGTAGGAGGTGAGATCCGGGAGGATATTCTCAGGGAGGCGCACTATTCCCGATACTCAGTACATCCCGGCATCACCAAGATGTGGGCTGATTTACGACGGACCATGTACTGGCCAGGAATGAAGAGGGAGATCATACATCTGGTGACACACTGCGAGACTTGCCAGCGAGTGAAGGCCGAATGCAAGAGCCCAGGCGGTATATTACAGCCACTGCCAGTCCCAGAGTGGAAGTTCGAGGATATCTCTATGGATTTTGTTCACGGACTCCCTCGCTCTCATTCTGGGCACGACTCCATCTGGGTCATTGTGGACAGGTTGACCAAGGTAGCACGGTTTATCCCGGTCAGAAAAGATGCCCCGGTTGCTGTACTGGTGAGGTTGTTTGTAGAGCAGTTCGTCCGGTATCACGGAGTACCCAGGTCTATTGTTTCAGATAGGGATGGTCGCTTCACCTCCAGGGAATGGAGGGCAGTGCACGCTTACTTGGGATCTAGACTTTCCTTTAGCACTGCCTTCCACCCGCAGACCGACGGTCAGACGGAGCGGACGATACGCACTATGGAGGACCTGCTCAGGTTATGTATTTTGGATACAGGGAAACCTTGGGAGAGGCTACTGCCGTTGATCGAATTCTCATACAACAATAGCCACCAGGCCAGCATCGGGATGGCTCCTTACGAGGCGCTTTATGGGAGAAAATGCCGGACTCCGCTATCCTGGGTGCAAGATGTGGATACTCGAGCCCTTGGGTCAGACATTGTAGAGGATACGGAGGCTCAGATTCATTTGATCAGGGATCGGCTTCTGGAGGCTCAGAGCAGACAGGCGAAATATTATGATGCTCGACACCGGAAAGTGGAGTTCCAAGTTGGGGACAGGGTTTTCCTGAAGATCCGACCGGTACACGGTATTTCTCGGATTCGGAGACATAAGAAGCTCAGCCCCCGGTACATGGGACCATACCTGATTCTGGAGCGTGTGGGCCCCTTGGCTTATCGGCTGCAGCTACCTCCGGAGCTGAGCAGCCTACACGATGTGTTCCATGTCTCTTCTTTGCGAAGAGCTCTCCTTCGCCCTGAGCAGCACGTTCCTACTGCAGCTGGACCGGTAGAGCCTGACCGGTCAGTCAGATTGGAGCCGATCCGGATCGACGATTCAGCAGTCCGAACGTTGAGGAAAAAGAAGGTTCCACTCGTAAAGGTGCTATGGTCCAACCATGGACGGGAGGAGCACACCTGGGAACCTAGGGATCTGATGCTGGAGCGTCATCCAGAACTATTTACATCAGGTACTTTTATGTTATTTTCTACAAAATTTCCTTAACAATTTCTGCAACTGGAACCCGTAGACCCAAACTTAAATTTCGGGGACGAAATTATTTCTTTTGTTTATAGGATTTGTAACATCCCAATGTTACTTCTAGACCCCTTAACTTAGATTGGGTTAGGCATGGGGTGGGTGTTAGGGTAATGAGCTAGGTTTGACCCTAGATAGTGGGTTGTAGCCATGTGGGGCCCACCATGGGGCCAAAGTCAAACTAGGTCAAACTAGCCTAAACAGGAACCTTAGCCACACCATGACCCCACCATGATGCCCTAACCCTAAGTACAATCTAAGTGGACCCCAAGGTAGGTCAGGGGGTCAACCAGTTGACCATGATGGGTCAAGTCAACACCTTTGACCTAAATAGTGAAAATGGTGCCCTAGCCCAATTCACTGGGTTGGGTCCACCCAAATCAACCCAAATTCATCATGTGGCCTAAAGTGACCCTATAAACCCTAGGGGAGAGAAAAATAGGGCCTCTCAATAGTAAATTTGGAAAATTACCTAGGAGAGAGAAAAGAGGAAGAATAGGAGAGAGAAAGTGCCTAGGAGTTATTTTGGGCCACTTGGGCTCATCCCACCAACCCATGATGGGTTGGCTGACCATGCATGGGTATTAGGAGGTGTAGGACCCCCACCATGCAGCCTTGGGCCAAGCCCAAACCCAACCCAAGCCCAACATAGCTAAACAACTTGGTGGAGTCAACCCTCCCTATTCACTCACCCAACCCGGCCCAACACTTGGCAACCCGACCCACTAGGCTCTAATCAGCCTTCATGGCCAGTGGGACCCACTCCCAAGCCACCTAGCCGGCCACACACTCAACCCGAGCCCTCCCCACATTGGTGAAATCACCCTTCCTTGGTGAAATCGCCCAAGCCTTGGTGATGTCGCCCCCCTCTCATAACTCAGCCCCAAACCGACCTCACACCCTCACTCCCACTTCATCCCTACCCCAGAGAGAGAGAGAGAGAGAGGAAGGAAGCCATGGAAAGTCGTGGAACTCGCCGGAATGTGCATGCTAGGGGAAGCCGCCGCCACCCTCAACCACAACCACCAAGGGTCCGTATCCCCTCCCCTCTTACTGTACTAGTATCCTAGATCATCTAGGTTAGAGGTCGAGCTCAAACGAGCTCGACATAGGAATCAAAAAGCTTGAAAATAGGTTTAAAAATGGCGGATTTTAGGCTTTTCGGGTCGGTTGCGCCGCCGCCGTCCGCCGCTCTCCGCCGCCCAGTCACCGGCCAGCCCTAGCCCCGACCACCGTGAGGCCGGGGGAGCAATTGGCCGGAGGCCTCGCCGCCGGTGATGGCCGGAAACGGCCATGCAAGTTCCACGGGCTCGGCTGCCCCTGCATGCATTGCATGGGGAAGAAGTACAGCAGTCGTTGGATTAAACTTTAAGATCTGTGCAAACAGATTTTTATTATTTCTGTACTTTCTATAGTATGCACAGTGTAATAATTGTCACATTTTAACAGCAAACATGCATGTTAATTTTGAGGCACTTAGAGGCCCCACCATAGGATGAACCCTGAATGAAAAAGTTAGGTAGATGGGTTAACTTTGAAATTCCATAGAAATCATGACTTTTGGACCAGTAGGCTGCCCTGTAGGGCTGTTTTGCTAGGACTGCCCCTAAACTAGGGCAGAAACCAAATTTGATGCCCAAGACAAACCAAGCATCACCATGACCTGAAATTTTGGTCATGGGTGTATTTAGGGCATGCCTATGCCCTGCCAAAAATTTGGAATTTTTGGAAGTTTCTATAGTTTTTATCAAAATATCAAAAATTAAATTAAGGGCATAATTGTAATTTTAGGCACCCAAATGACCCCAAATTTTGGTGGTATGTCCTTGGGGACATTATTGGTGTCTGGTAGAGATTTCAAGGCAATTGGACCCCTGCATGAAGGGTTATTCCATGTGTTTGTGTAGGCTAATTTAGGCCTTGGTGTGCAATTAGCAATAATTTGTATTTTGTGTATTTAACCTAGCTGAGGCACCCAAAAACCATGCAATAAATTCCAGTGATACATTAGGGCATGATTCACCCCTAGAATTATTTTTGGGACTTATGAAATCAGAAATACCATTTAATGGAATTTTACAAAATATAGGAGTTTTGGGAAAATAAATGGAAAAATTTGATTTTGTTTATAGAAAATTCTCAAATTCAGCCAAGTTAATTTATGGTGTCTTATTTGACTTTGGAAAATTTTAGACCTCTGTTTGGAAATTATTAGGGCAAAAATCTTGAAATTACTGTTTTACCCCTTTTGTATTTATATGAGAAATGATGGTAACTACATGTGGGAAAATTGTAAAAAAATATCCCTATAGGTGTACAATAACAATATTAGTGTGGCATATTTATTTCAGAATTTTTGTACACACTGAAAATTATTTGGGTAGGAAAATGGCATTTTGGTAATTATTTAGAAATGAATTTTGTTAAGCCATCATCGTTCAGGAAGGAATGAAATTTTGCCATCATTCATAAAATAATAATACAATTGCTCAGTGAATTTTCTGGAATTTTAGTAAACACAAATCTCGTACTTCATTTGGGAAATGGTAGACAGATAAAATCCACATTAATTATGGGAAGAAAATAAAAATAAAAAGGGAAATTATGAAACCTTGTAGACAGTGTTATTTTAATCATTTGCATCTCAGGAAAATTCCCCTAGGTCAGAGGATTTTAATTAAGGACTCTTCATGGGTAAAATGACCTAGTAAATAATTTATAAGATTTAATTAAGGGCCTTAATAACGTAGAAAATTCATAAAATCCACATATTCATTTTAGTAGTCCATACCACCCTAGGATAAATGTTTGGAGTCAGTTGGGCCAGAAATTTAGAAGTTCGATTTCAGGGTGGTGTTAGGTCATGGGGTGCGCATAGTAAAAGTAGGCTGGACTATAGGCCGCCAGGGGATGAATCAACAACTGAGTTAGAGTCTAAGTTCGGAAGTATAACCCTGGATGGCAGATGCATTCTAGAGGCGAGAGTAACAGTGCAATATTAGACTTGCCTAGGAAGAGTTGACGGAAGACCGTCACTCCTTAATCCATACCTTAAATCACTAGGTCACTCTATGTAACAGAAGAGAGAAAAAGGGGTCCGGGGTAAGAAACAACTAAAGTAAATATCCTTGAGAAAGGGAGATTTGGGATTCAGCCCATCGCAGCTCCTAGTGCCCCTGAGAGCCCTTCACCGGGAATACCTTGGGCAGTCCTGGGATTAACCTTAAGACTCTAAGTATGATAATCTGTAGATAAGAGTAGTCTAATAGGTTAAGTGAACTGGACATGTGCTCACTCGTGCCGGGTTGGAGGGACTTGGAGTCTTTTGACTACTTGCTCACCCGTGCAGAGTTGGAGGAAAGAAATTGGCTTATATACACTCACCCGGCCAGGGTTGGAGGGTTTGTAGCATATACTCACCCGTGGCGGGTTGGAGAGATTTGAGACAGGATAGTCCTTTGAGCTGGAGGCTCAATATATAATACTTGCATGTGCATATACTAGTGGCGGGCCATGCGGTACTGGCCGGTCGTCACACCGACGGCAGTACGGTGGACCAGGCGGGTGCGAGGGTTAGAAGGACCAGTAGGATGTTTATATTGGAGTCTGGAGGACTTTTCCTAATAACGCGCACCCGACCCAACAAGACTGACAGGTAGTCAGCAAAGTGGTACGCAGAGGCTCTAGAGTGCACTTGTCGGTGTACAGAGGCGTACAAGAGAGGTCTAGGCCTGGTAGTGTGTATACCCGCCTAGAAGGCGGAAGCGCCCGCTCCGCTGCTGCCGTAGCCACAACGGTAGTACTTGAGAGTGATGCTAGCTCTCGAAAAGTGGGAACTAAAGGTCTGTGATCACGGAGTCGTGTGTGTGTGTTGCACTGCATGTTCATATCATACCCACCATATAGTTGCATAACATTAATCTGCATAACAACCTAAGACACCTAATGTATAAGTGGTATGGGACGCTTATACATTAGGACCTGCTATACGAACCCTTAGCCTATAAGCCTGAGTGGGCATGTTTATAGGTTAAGGTTATTTTTCCTTTATATATATGCTTGTGACTCTGACACCCCATTGTATAAATGGTATGGGACATTCTATACAATGGGAGCCTGGCAAAAGATCCCTTGCTTATGCGTACCCGCATAAGTGGAGGTTACATTTCATTATATTTTGATTATATATACCCTGTTAGTTTCCTGTCACCTGCTCGCCTTGCCACCCCTTGTTGTCCTCCGCTTCGTCCTCCCACACGGTGCCTAGGAGTTGCAGGAGGAGGTGCTGAGGATACGACTTAGTCTTTTTGACTAATGGTCGTTGACCTTACTATTTTAGGAGCTCGAGGAGGTGGACCAGCACGTCGAGGAGGCAGGACTTGAGGGGCAGATACCAGCTACTACTACCGGAGCACGTCTACAGGTGTGATGTGAGAGAGTTTTGGTTTTTTTTTCCGCTGCTGTGTATGAGAGTGAGAGAGAGATTATGATGTACTGGGCATAAGCCCTATTTACTTTCACTTCTGTGCTCATTATGGACTGGCTTTTATTTCATTTGATATATATATGTGATGTGGCTGTGGACTTGCTTCTGCTTTTACTCTGATTTATTATGCAATTATTCTCGTATTGGCCGAACAGGTTATGATCGTACTAGCCGGCAGAATCGGCGTCTTGCGGTGACGACTAACTCGTGCGTTAGTGTCACCGTAAGGCGGCGGTTCTGGGCATAAGATCCGGGTTGCCTCGGATTTGAGGATCAGGATCTTACATGGATTCCCGCTCCCACCCCTAGTGAAATTCTAGGTAGATTGAGTGCATGAATTGAGGGGGAGTCAGCTGATACACAAGTGGCTACTGAGTCAGTGCCCTTGAGTGTTCCTTCAATTACAGTTCTAGATGTCCCAATCCGCTCTGATCTAGAGACACCAGTGCCAGCTACAGAGGTTCCAGTTTCAGTGTCATTTCCAACTACTACAGTTATAGATGAAGAGACAGTTGATCTGCTCTCTGAGGTTGTTGTTATAGGCCAGGCTGCAACTGCTAAGATAGTGGCTGATGTACCTAAGGTTGAGACTGCTGATGATGCTCCAGTCTCCTCTGATATTGAGATTGATGCTGCTGCTGTTGATAATGGTTTGGATGATACTGCTGATGAAGTGGATGAGCCAATAGATGATATTGTGCTAGATGTTGCTGATTATGAGATTGATGAGGATGAGCTTGGAGCTGCTGATAATGTAAATGATTCCTCCATGCTCACTATTCCAGAGAATCTACTTACACCTCTCCTAGATGAACTACCGGTATGGTCTGAGAGGGAGCAGAGTCATCCTTTTGTCTCCATACAAAAAGAGTTGGATAGATTCGTGAGAAAGTTTCAGAGGAGGATTGCTGCAATCCCAGGTGGACCTCTAATGGAGGAGGTAGATGTTATTGACTTGTCTGATGAGAAAGGAGATATTGAACTGCACCCTCCTGTCATAGAAGCTACTGCTCCTGAACTCCTTTCAAAAGCTACTGTTACTCCCATGGAAGAGTCCTCTAGTGACTCCGAGGGAAGTGCAGATCCCCCACCCCTCCCAGTATTCATGCTGATGATATACCGTCTACCAGTACAGAGGTATCTATTCTAAAAACAATAGAAGCCATGATGGCCAAATATCAAGCCCATTTTGATCGTTCCTTGAGGAAAGTGATGAAGAAGGTTAAAGAAACAGAGAAAGATTTGAACAACGGCCTTGCAGTTGTCAAGGTGTGTTTTGACAAATTAGATGTAAAGCTGGATTCTTGGTTCGTCCTGGGTGGAAAAGCTATTATTCATACCATGGCTGGGCTCAAAAGTAATCTGGACATTCTTGTGAATGTTGATAATAACACAGTGACTATGATTGATGCTCGCAAAAGATTAATGGTTCATTTTGACAAAATAATTGAATCTTATGCCAATTTTATAGATGTTGAAGTCAGAAAGGGGGAGGATGCCTTGAATCTAAGGTAGATGTTGTTGAGCCTGCCATGGTTGGAAACTTCAAAGGAGTCAATGAGTACAGTTATGACAACTTCTCTTGGCTACATAATGAGATTTTTGGTAGACCAGGTCAGGTTGATGCAAGTTTTTCAAGTACCTGTTTGGCCTGCACCAGTAGATGTTGAAGTTCATCCTGCTCAAGATTACTCGCAATACTGGTCAGTCACTCAGGATTTTTCACGCGACAAACCTGCTACTGATATTCCAGATGCTCGAGTGGTTGAAGACATTCCTTCACCAGTTTACAAAAGAAGAAAATATGGTGAAGACCCATCTGTTATAAGATCAGAGCCTGTCAGAGAAATGCCAAACAGAGAAATGGCAAATCGAGAAATGACTGAGGTTTGGAGTCCAATTTCCAAAGGCATGATCTTAGACTAATTCACAATGGTTGACGTTGGAGGTGAAAATAGGTGTAACCACTATGATAGAGAGGAGTGGCAGAAGTATGAGGTGGCCAGTACAAAGAAAAGAATTCATTTTAGGAACCACAGACATGATGATCCAATGACACCACCAGCTCCACCGAGATATTATCTGAAGCCCAAGGCTTATTTTGTCAGACAACGTTAAAAGAGCCAGGGCAGACAGGGCTGATGATCTTATGTTTTGGCTTTTATGTGTGGATGTTGGTTGCCCCAACAAAAATCTCATAGATATGTAGATATATAATTTAAATGGTTGACTGGGATTGTTTGTTTATTTTTATTTTCAATTTCATATATCTTTTCAGTTTCATGCTTTATTATTATTGTGTAATTCACCTTAGCTGTAGGGTTCTGACTTCTTCAATTAGGGGGAGATTGTTGGGTATTGTATCCATAATAACTCTGATTTGAAGAAGGGTCCCATTAAGCTAAGATGAATTGAGTTGTATTTGATGTTGCATGTTTAGTTATGTACTTGCAGGACTATGTTGCTAAGTACGCACCAGTGTAGGATTACAGTTGGTCAGTAAACACAAGACTATATAATGTAATCCTTCATTATGTAGGCCAACGTGTTGACTTACGTGTAATCTCTCTATTGGGGTATACTTCCATTCCAAGTATAGCAGAAGGATCAAAGAAGGTCAAGTAGCTAGAATCAGAAGAACAAAAATTTTACCCAAGTAAAATTCGTCGAGTATCGTAACGGATATTCATTGAATTTGTCGAGTATAGTAATCGATACTCGCCAAATTCGTCGTATATACTTACTGGCACTCATCGAAGTCATCATATATACTTGGGGTAAAATCTCTAGATGTTGGAAAATCGGTCAAGTAAAATTCGTAGAGTATTCCCGTCTATACACGTCGAATTTGTCAAATATATCTAATGATACTCGCCGAATTCGTTGAATATACATGTCGATACACGTCGAATTCATCGAGTCATTTTGACTTTACTTTTCTGGATTTTTCTAAGTCAAATTCGTCGATTATCACTTGGTTAGGCGTTGAATGCGTCAAGTATACTTAACGATACTCGTCGAATTCGTCTAGTATACTAGCCGATACTCGTCGAATTCGTTGAGTACTTTTTCTACCTGGGGTCAAGTGACAAATTGGAACAAGTTAAATTTCTCCAAGTACTTTTCGTCGAGAATCATTGCAGTTCGGCGAGTATACTCAAACATACTCGACAAAAATGACTTAGGGTATTTTCTTCCGCTTTTTCAAACTCTCGGCTCGGGTTGAACGAAAGCCATGCACAGTGATTTTCAGAGGTCCCGACTTGGAAATTATTTTATAGTCGTAGCCAAGGAGGATCTCTATATATATTTACGTTGGATTATTTCCTCTAACCTAATCGTGCAAATCGGGCTAATTTCAAATCAAGAAAGGTTCCAATCGAAGAATTTCCGTCGGCCTCCTATACGACTAGCGAATTCCGCTCGGCCGATGATAGCATCAGACGATTCGATCGTTCTCAAGCAAATCGAGTGGATCTTTGTTCTCCAAAGTTTTTGATTCTCTCTGATCTAATCGATCCATGATCAAAGTTTTCAAAGCCTTCAAATTTCCCATGTTCTCCAAGATATTCAAGTTCAATCTATTCGAAGAACGACAGAGTGAAGACTTAGATCTATATAGGATTACTTGTAATCTTTGTTTCTCTTGTGTAAATCTTTATTTATATTTGTATGAGGTTTTCCCTCCAAATAGTAGACCCATATTTGGATCGAGTTGTAGATTCGTCTGTGGATCGAGTTGTAGGAGAGGTTGTTCTCTGAGTGGTAGGAGAATTGTCTCCGAGTTGTAGGAGTTGAGGCTCCGAGGTGTAAGATTTGTTGAAATCTGAGAAAGGTGAAGTAGCCGAATCTAGCCCTTCGTGGTAGATAGGTGAGGCGAGACAGTAGACGTACCCAGCTCGGGGAACCACTATAGATCTTGATGTTCTGTATGCTTCAATTTTTATGTTGTTTTTATTCCGCAAAAAGACACAGACATCGCCTATTCACCCCCGTATAGGTGATTTAGGTAGACACTAGATACTTTCAATTGGTATCAGAGGGTCGTTGTTAGGCATAAGGTCAACACCTTGAACAAGATCTCTCATCTAGTTGTCTAGAGATCTCGCTCAGTTACTATGGAAAGAAGCAAGGATATGTCTTCAATGAAGCTACCTGTCTACACAAAGGAGAACTTTCCCATGTGGAAAGAAAGAGTCTGGTTCTTCATGGAAGCAACTGATCCCAGAATATTTAAGATCGTTGAAGATGGGCCTCACATTCCTACACAACTGTCTGCTCTAAATCCAACTGTCATAATCCTAAAGAAGATGATGGATCTGACTAAGGATGAAATTGTCTTGGTCTCGCTGGATAAAAAGGAAAAGAATATTATATGCAGCGCAGTGGACGATTCGATGCTCCAAAATATATTCCACTATAAATCAGCCAAGGAGATGTGGGATTGTCTAATTGTGCTTATGGAAGAAACCGAAGAAGTTTGAGACGATCACAGATCTTTGCTAAACCAGGAATACGAAGCTCTCAAGTAGGGTGCAAATGCAACTATTGCTGACAGTTTCAAGATTTTTTTTCAAAATTGTCAATGGGCTCAGGAACTATGGCCACTCCTTTTCTAATGGTGAACTACAACAGCAAGGTTGGGGGCATCGGGAGCTGAACAACTGGTTGGGCTGGAAGCCCCAGGAGGAAACTGCCTAGGGGCAGGTGAAAGGATTCCAAGGTAGGGAAAATTTCCATGGATGTTAGGGGAGAATCAACCCACTAGCATGGAGGTAGGTTCAGAGGGCTCCCCTCCCGCAATGGCATGAGGCAATGGCAATCACATGAGGGAGGGGGACGATAAGGGGAACTAGAGGAGGAGGAAGGAGAGGAGGGGGAAGAGTGGCATTGCAAGTCCCCCTTACTCCGGAGGTAACTCGATCTTATGCCCAGAACCGCCACCTTACGGTGACACTTAGCATACATGGGCTAGTCAACACCACAAGACGCCGATCCTATCAGCTAGTACGATCATTCAACCTATCGGTCAATTGAGAAGAGAAGCAATATAAGCAATTATATATCAAGTCCACATCACATCATCATCATAATATAAGTAAAATTAGAGATCCAATAGTCCATAATGAGTACAGAATGAATGAGAAAAGGGCTTATGCATAGTACATAGTAATCAATCTCTCTCACACAAAATCGAACTAAGCGGAAGCTAATCTATCGTCAGTACACGTGTCATCACCTGACGCCTGGCTGCAGTAATAGTAGTAGGTGGTGTTACCAGCTCCTCATGTCCTGCCACCTCATCCTACTGGTGCTCCAGCTCCTCGAGATCCTAAAATGATACGGTCACAACCGACCGTTAGTCATAAAGACTAAGCCATTTTGTCCTCGCCTCACCCCCGTGACTCCTAGGTACCGAGCGAGAGGACGAAGCAGAGAACAACAAGGGGTACAAAAGTAAAGCAGGTGATAGTAGATCTATTTTATCACGTTTATAGAATAACAAGTATATCTCTACTTTAGCAGTTCTGTATAGTACAAGTAATGGAGTAAAAACAGTACTGAAAAGAAGTGCGGTAAATAGAGTAAAGTACTGAGCAAAAAAGTAAACTAGCTACTATTATATTAACATCATAGAAGTTCCTTAACTTATATGAATGCCCATACAAACTTATAAGTTAAAATTTCACAAATGTAACTCATCATATAAAAGAGCCCATACTAATTTATATGATAAGGATCTATGATACGTATGTCCTAAGTATGTATGTATAATATTGTATGCGGGTTATGTATCATACAAGTGCAACTCACCCATATGGCTCTATGCACACAGACCTTTAGTTCCCACTTTTTGAAGTTAGCTTAACTCTCAGGTACTATTGTTGTGGCTACGGCAGTTATGGAGCGGGCATCTCCATTCCTAGGCGGGTATACACACTACCAGGCCTAGACCTTCTGTATGCCTCTAAAGAACACATCAGAGTTACCACGTACTAAACCGCTAGCTAATCCACCAGACTTTTAGGTCGGGTGTGCATTTTCAGTGATTGTCCTCCAGACCGTAGTATAAACAACCTACTAGCCCCTCAAACCCTCACACCTCACCTGAGTCACCGTACTGCCATAAGTGTGATGATTGACCCAGTACCGCAAGACCCGCCACTAATATGTTCTATGCACATACAATTTTTTTCCCACCTGAGCCTCTAACTCGCAAGACAAAACCCGTCCTGTATCCAAACATCCGAGCCTCTAGCTCGCAAGACAAAACCCATCCTGTATACAAACATCCGAGCCTCTAGGTCACAGGACAAAACCCGTTCTGTATCCTCCAACCCTATACGGGTGAGATTGTCACATCGTTCCCTTAACCTATTAGACTAGTCTTGTCTAATGCTTATTAGGCATAACAACTTATGATTAGTCCTTAGACAGCCCAGGGTATACCGGGTGAATAGGGGTGTGCAAAAATACCCGAAGAACCGAAAACCAGACCGAAACCGAACCGAACCGGGTGGTTCGGGTCGGTTCCTATTTCTGTCGGTTCGGGTACGTTTCCAAAAAATATAAAACCGATGGTTCGGTTTGGTTCTCGGTTCCGACAGTCGGGTACCCGAGAACCGACCCGAACTGAATATAAATTACAAATTTTAACTTAAAAGAATATACGTATTATTACAAATTACAAATTTTAACCAAAAAATATAGAACCATAGAGCTATTGATAAATAACAACCATGTATGAACAAGAGTCTTTTAAAAAGGATTGTTGAATTTTGAATGTTAAATTTTTTATAAAAATGAGGTATGTTTTATCTTAAACTTAATTTTTGACCGTCCAATAGTGGTTATATAATCTTATTTCCAACCATTGATAA
Source organism: Platanthera zijinensis (assembly GCA_039513925.1). Taxonomy (NCBI): domain Eukaryota; kingdom Viridiplantae; phylum Streptophyta; class Magnoliopsida; order Asparagales; family Orchidaceae; genus Platanthera; species Platanthera zijinensis. Next base: position 13,881,719 of record CM077092.1, read on the forward strand.
ATAGCAACCATGTATGATATGTCAATCCTTGCTTGATTGTAATCATCAGTTATGGTTTTGAGATGTTATAAGTTGTAAACCGATGATAACAATTGAATTGGAAATGCTATCCAATATTAAACAATCATATATGATATATCTCATCTTTTGATTAAATTCTTCATATCATATGTTATCAATGGACCTATTCTTAGTGTAACTTTGTGTATTGGAAATTTCTTGCTCCACTGGTCATAGTTCAAATTTTTTTTGTAAAAATCTCTTATTTTGATATTTTTCTTACAGTTTATTAATTCCATGTTATGAATCGAGAACCGAACAGGAACTGACCTGAACCGAACGGTTCGGTTCTGGTTCCATAATTTAGAACCGTGGGTCGGTTCCAGTTCCAAAAATTTGGAACCGAACTTATACGAGTCGGTTCTTGGTTCTATGTGGAACCGAACCGAACCGATCCGAGTTGCACCCCTACTAGAGAAGGGTTATCGGGTGCACTAGGAACTACGATGGGCTGAAGCCCAAAGCTCCCTTTCTCAAGGACACTTACTTTTATTAGTGTTCACCCTTAATTAATACCCAGCTCTCAATGTTGCTCTTGAGTGAACCTAATGACTTAAGGTATTATTGGGAGAACGACGGTCTTCCGCCGGTCTCCGTTCTAATTACTTTCCTTGGGCTTTGCACTCTAACACTCGTTACTATGTAGTGACCAACTTGACAACAATCAGGGTTTCAATTTCCCGATACGCTTCTTAATCCAACTACTTATCATATCCCTTGTGGGTCCTAATGTTATGTGTTACTTTTGCTAAGCGCAACCCATTACCTAATGTTATCCCGTATGAGATGACTGCCAATTCCTTGGGCCAAATGCCCCTAACTATTTATGTATGTAATATTGATCATTCAGAATTTCATCATTTCTTCCAATTATTTTGGACCATAATTTAAATTAATTAATTAAGTGATCAAGATCACTTTGAATGTGAACTACTCTAACCAGTGGTCCATTATGTCTAAATTAATTATCTGAGGTTCATCTAGATTAAAAATATTTGTTCATCAAAAATCATGATTTTCTAATTTGAATTTCGATAAATTTTCTATTTATGATTAAATCCATAAATAATCCATTTTCCAAATGAAGTACTTAAAATATACAACCAAAAATTCCTAGAAGATTACTGGTGATCAAAATTGATATAATAAAATTTAGGACAGAAATTCATGATCCTAATCAGTGATTTGACCTAACATAATTCTTATGGACATTATTACCAAAATGCCACTACTAGGGTTTTCAGCATATATGATCATCAAATATTCTCAAATAATTATATTGGGTTTTAATCATAGAAATAGGATGTTATAAATTTTTCCATAATTATTCAACTTTGTTTCCCATACTTTTAAATTAATTTCCAAAAAGGATAAAATTGTAAATCTACTATATATACAAGATAGTCCTCGAATAGACTTATAACTTTTTCCAAAGATGTAAATTATCCTATTAGAGCATGTATAAAATTTAAGAATTTTACAAGGTCAGTAGACATATATCTCATTTTTATTTCTAAAAGAACTTATTTTTCATTAAATCAAAATAATGTGATTTTTGGTTCCCAAAAATCCCACTCTTTCTTTGGGCGGTGTAACTCATTCCTATAAGCCTCTATCCAAAATCCCATGTACATTAATTGGGCCAAATGGGCTTACTTCCCATTTTTACTTTTGGCACAATATATTTACAAATCTACTTCCACCTTGCATGTTGGATTTCGTCAACATACAGAGGTCTAAATGTCTTGAAACTTTTACCATGGTCATATAATGACCCAATGACCATGCAGCCCAAATTTTGAGGCATTTGGAAGAGAGAATCTTTCTATATTTCATTTATTAAATAAATGATATTTCTATAAAAACTATATAAAACTACATCCCAAAAATTCTGTTTTTTGGACAAGACCTAAGTCTAACATAAACACATGCGTGTCCAAAATTTCATGACATGATGACTTAGAGTTTGGTTTGGGCACTCATTTAAAATTCTGCCCTAGCCTAGGATCAGTCTTAATAGAATGGCTCTATAGGGAGTTGCGGTGCTCCAAATTACAACTTTAGAGTGTCAATCTATATGTAAGACCTAGATCTACCTTTTTCATGTTGAGCATCATTTCTAAAAATGCCTCTAAGAGGCCTAAATATTGTATGTGAGTTGACTGTATAAACTGGGGTAGAGAATACATTTTTAATTATTTCATTAAAAAAATCATGGGCATCGGGTCATCTTCTCCAATGAGCCAATGGTCCAGATTTTCCCCGACCTGGACAAACCTTGATCTTGCATTTCCCGGATTTCTGGCCGCCTCCATCGCCGGAGATTGTCGCCACCACCTCCATTGAGGTGGTGGCTAGCGTTTCCCTACGATATGGTCGTCAGAGGTGGCTCCTACGACAAACCCGGGCAAGAAGAAATGCTCGGCATGCTCCCTCTCACATGGAATCAGGCTAATTTGAGCTCGACATCGCTCCTAGTGGATCTAGAAGACAAGCACAGAGGGAGGGGAGGAAAACGGACCCTTAGACGAGCTTGACGGCGAGTTTGGTGGTGGTGCGCCATGGCCGACCTTTGCTCCGGCGAGCTAGCTCATTTGCTGATTTCTCCGGCTAATCCTCGGCCTAGCTGTTAGTTTCTGATCCTTAGGGCTCACTGAAGGTGATGGTGGGGTGGAATGGAGGTGAGGTTTGATGATTTAAAGGCTTTTAATTAAGAGGAGTGGATGGGCATGGTGGGGCATGGCCGGTCATCATTGAGCAGGATTCCTCCATGCTACCACGTGTCACCATTTTATTGGACCATCAATTATTGTTTAAAGATAAATATTCTTGAGAAGATCAACCTATTAAATAGGTTATTGGAGATAACCGGGTTCAAAAACGTCTTTTCTGAAAACTCGGTTCAGGCCGGATAGAGCAGATAAAGCTTATACAGAAAAATAGTTCTAAGTCCAAAAGCATTGATTGTGTTGACCCCACTCAACGTCGTTGTATAACCCGTAATTCGTCGAAATCAGAAGTACTCAAGTAGATGGTGTTGGGTATTGCATCCACAATTTACCTGATTTGAAGAAGCCCCTGAACAAGCTAAGGTGAATTGAAAATGTATTTGACAATTCTATCAAGTTGTGCTTGCAGCTATTCCATGCTAAGTACACACCAATGTCAGGGTGCAGTGGGCCAATATACACGGGTCTGCGCAACGTAATCCCTCGTTAAGTAGATCAGTGTGTTAACTCACGTGTGCTCTCTCTATTGGAGTGTACTTATTTTCAAGTACAGGGTTAAGACAGATCAAGAGCAGAAGAAGGAGCAAAGATGGGTCAAAGACTAAGTCATCAAAGGAAGGAAGATAAAATTCTTCTAAGTCAAAATCGACGGGAATCAGTAAGTGATTCTCGCCGACTTTGACGGGAATCGTTAGTGATTCTCGCCGATTCGACGAGAATCAGTCTGCATTCCCGCCGACTTCTTCCGGCTGACAGTTTTCGAACAGGAATTCTGCCAAGGCAGAATCGACGGGAATCGTGAGTGATTCCCGCCGACTTCGACGAGAATCAGTCTGCATTCCAGCCGACTTCCTCCGGCTGACAGTTTTCCAACAGGAATTCAGCCAAGGCAGAATCGATGGGAATCGTGAGTGATTCCCGCCGATATCGACGAGAATCACCAACGATTCCCGCAAATTTTGCCTTAGGCAATTTTCCTCGTTCGCTGGACCGAACCACCTTGTCGTGCGCTGTTTAGGCCGGGGCTAGGGTTTCTCCTTGTGGGCCCCACAACGGTCATTAGGGTTGGCTCTAGTATTTATACTCGCGTATTTTGAACTTCTACAGCAATCCATTCACGTGAAATCAAAAGTAGCCGACGTCGTGCCCTAGCCGATCGCTTGTCGCCGCTCGCAGTTCGTCGTCGCCACCAATCTTCGATCTTCTTGGATCTTACGACAACAGTACCGAGGCAAGCCGAGCGTCTCACGCATCTATCTTGAGATCTCTTGTCTCTCGATTCGTTGAACGAGACTAGTTCTCCATTCTGAATCGATGGAGACGATTGATCCGACTGAGATCATTGGTAGACCTTGCTTGCTTCATCAAGAAGTTTGGATCTACAAAGTATCGCCGCCGCAATCACTTGCCGCCGCCGATTTTGACAAGATCCTCTCTAAGAGAGAAATCCGGTTGTGGACTCTTTGTAACTTTCAAGAAAGCTTCAACGAACGAAGAAGGACATCAGAATCTCCAAAAGCTTTGTTTGTATTTTCTTTTACATTCAATTTTGGTTTGTTGTAAAAGAATTTTCATTCCTTGTTGTAAGGGTTGAGTGCAACCCGTGGTGGTGGAGTAGTGACTCCTTTGTTAGAAGGGTTCCTTCTGTAGTGTGAGGATTAGATTTCAATCCGTTTGGAAAAGTGACCGAGTCGTCCCTTGGTGGGAGATAGGTCGAAGGGGGAAAGTGGGCGTACCCAAATCGGGGAACCACTATAATTCTTTGTGTGTTTTTTGTGTTGTGTTTGTTAATTTGTGCAGGTAAATTTAATTCCGCAAAAGACTGCACGACACCTATTCCCCCCCCCATAGGTGCTTCATCTCCTTTTCCAATAGTGGTGTTTTCCATACATGTTCATACTTACGGGTGCTTTGGTAAAGCCCGTGAGTACTTTTTGTATGACTGACAAGCAGGGCAAATGATGACGAGTTCACCACCGAGGAAAAATGTACAAGGTGCTCTGCGAGCTCATACTCGATGATCTCCTCCAACAACCTACATCTCATTAGAAGGCTTACTCATGACATCTTCAAGCTAGTATTTTACAAGCTCCTATTCGTGATGCTCTTCATGCTTAATAGGTGCTCTCCTTTGATTCCGCGAGTTTGATACTCGCGAGGTGAGCTCGTCAGCAGCTAGGATGCTCTCCTATAATTTCGCAAAATCCATACTCGCGAGGTGATCTATTCAACGGGTAGGCTAGGATTCCTTCATCTAATTCCGCGAGTTCCATACTCGCGAGGTGATCTTTTCAGCAGCTAGGATGCTCTCCTTTAAATTCCGCAAGCTCCATACTCGCGAGGTGATCTCTTCAATGGATAGGCTGCTATCTTTTTAATTCCATGAGTTCCATACTCGTGAGATCACTACTTCAGCAACTATGGTGTTCGAATTCTGCGAGTTTATACACGCGAGGCTATCACTTCAGCAACCAGGACAGCAATGCTATTCATTTCATCTCCTCAAATACCCAGAGCGAGGATTAGCTGAAAAAGTTGTACCCCTAGCGGTAACATGTATTGCTTACCTGTAACATTGTTTCCAAGTTGTTTATGCATTTCCTCGCCCCCGGAGTCACGGGTTAGTGCGAGTTGTCTTCTTTGTGTTGATTCATCTCAAGTTACCTAGGAGCAGTGAAGTTCAACTCCACGATCGATTTAGGAAACCTGCGCTCGAACTATTTCTCCTATTTAGCCCAGGGCGTACGATGGGACGATGCCTCGGGATTTAAGCGTCCTTGTAAGACCGAGCCCCTGCATTGACGGTCGAGATCAGCTCTCCCCTTGCATGTCGGCCTAGCTACCCCCAATTGCATCTCTCCTCTGACTGGAGGAACTATAAGGAACAGATCTGGATGTTAACCTCCTGAACTCGATAAGGGATTGACCTCACAAAGTGATACCTTGTATAAAAACATCATCGGTCTTTGAGAAGACTAAAAGACCCGCTCTTTGCAACCGCAGGTCTTGTGAATTAGGACGCATCTCTGTTTTTTGCCAAAGCAGGATAACCTGCCGAAGAAAGGGCAAGGATGAGCCCAAGGGTGCATGTTGGCTCCGAGTGCATCCTAAGGGACCCTCGATGAAACATCACCCTCCTTCCGGACGCTGGCACCCATGGACATTAAGCGTAGATGGAAGCAATCTTCACTACCAAATCGAGATACGTGCCTTCAACCCGTTCTTACCGAATAGCCCAGTACGGATGATAGGACGATACTTCGGGACTTTAAGCACTCTTGTAAGACCAAGCCTATGCATTGTCGGCCGAGATCAGCTCCCCCCTTGCATGTTGGCCTATGTCTCCCCAAGTGCATCTCTCTTCCGACTGGAGGAATTCTTAGGAACAGGTCTGGACGCCACCTCCCCCCCCCCCGATTTGGCAGGTTCAAGAGCGTCTCTCCGAAAGGAAAATATTACATTCTCACCGAGATATCCACGCGATTAACTCTCAACATCTCCCAAGTAACAGGATCTCCTCGATAGAAATCAAGACTTCGAGTAGTAGCAGCATAGTAAGACCGGTCTCCCACGAGCTCCTCTCCCCGAGAATCGGCCGATCTCCTCGATTGAAATCAAGATTTCGAGTAGTAGCAGCATCGTAAGACCGGTTTCCCACGAGCTACTCTCCCTGGGAATCGGCCGATCTCCTCGATTGAAATCAAGACTTCGAGTAGTAGCAGCATCGTAAGACCGGTTTCCCACGAGCTCCTCTCCCCTGGAATCGGCTGATCTCCTCGATTGAAATCAAGACTTCGAGTGGTAGCAGCATCGTAAGACCGGTCTCCCTCGAGCTCCTCTCCCCGGGAATTAGCCGATCTCCTCGATTGAAATCAAGACTTCGAGTAGTAGCAGAATTGTAAGACCGGTTTCCCACGAGCTCCTCTCCTCAGGAATCGGCCGATCTCCTCGATTGAAATCAAGACTTCGAGTGGTAGCAGCATCGTAATACCGATCTCCCTCGAGTTCCTCTCCTCAGGAATCGGCCGATCTCCTCGATTGAAATCAAGAATTCGAGTAGTAGCAGCATCGTAAGACCGGTTTCCCACGAGCTCTTCTCCCCGGGAATCGGCCGATCTCCTCGATTGAAATCAAGACTTCGAGTAGTAGCAGCATCGTAAGACCGGTTTCCCACGAGCTCCTCTCCCCGGGAATCGGCCGATCTCCTCGATTGAAATCAAGACTTCGAGTGATAGAAGCATCGTAAGACCGGTCTCCCTCGAACTCCTTTCCCCGAGAATCAGCCGATCTCCTCGATTGAAATCAAGACTTCGAGTAGTAGCAGTGTTGGGTATTGTATCCACAATGTACATGATTTGAAGAAGTACCTGAACAAGCTAAGGTGAATAGATAATGTATTTGATGATTTTCTTCAAGATGTGCTTGCAGCTATTCCATGCTAAGTACACACCAATATCAGGGTGCAGTGGGTCAATATACACGGGTCTGCGCAACGTAATCCCTCGTTGAGCAGATCAGTGTGTTGGCTCATGTGTACTCTCTCTATTAGAGTGTACTTATTTTCAAGTACAGGGTTGAGATAGATCAAGAGCAGAAGAGGAGCAAAGATGGGTCAAAGACCAAGTGCAGAGGAAGGAAGAAGAAATCTTCCAAGGAAAATTCGACGGGAATCACCAAGTGATTCTCGTCGATTCGACGGGAATCACTAGTGATTCACGCTGAATCGTCGAGAATCACTCTCCGATTCCCGCCGACTGCATTTGGTTGACTCAACGCCTTCAAGAATTCTGCTAAGGCAGAATCGGCGGGAATCACCTAGTGATTCTCGCCGATTCGTCAAGAATCACCGTGCATTCCCGTTGATTCCCTCCGGATGACCAGAATTCCAACTGGAATTCTACCAAGGAAAATTCGACGGGAATCGTAAGTGATTCCCGCCGACTTCGACGGGAATCACCAGCGATTCCCGCCGAATTTGCCTTAGGTATTTTTGTGTCTGCTCGCTGGATCGGTCCTAGTCGTCACGCGTTGTTCTGGCCCGTGCGTAGGGTTGACCTGGTGGGTCCCCCAACGGCTATCTTGGGATGTCTTTGGGTATAAATACTCTTGTATTTTGAAACCCTAAACAAAAGAAGAACAGAATATTCATATCCACGAAATCGAGCCGCCGTCGAACTAGCTGATCGCGGAACTCCATTGTTCGCCGTCACTGCTCTCTAAGGTGTCGCCGCCGCTGGTCTCGGATTCCTCTTGACCTCCCGGCGACAGAAACGAAGCTAAGCTTAGCGTCTCACGTTTCTTTCTTGATATCCTTTGTCTCTTGGTTTGTTGAACAGGAATATCTTTCCCCTCCGAATCGATTGAGACGATCGATCCAAGTAAGATCGTTGGCAGACCTCGCTAGCTTCGTCAAGAAGTTTGGATCTATAAAGCATCGCCGCCGCAATCCTTTGCCTCCGTCGATCTCAGGAAGATCCTCTCCAAGAGAGTGCTTCGGTCGTGGACTCTTCGTCTTCTTCAAGAACGCTTCATCGAATGAAGAGGGACACCGATCTCTCCATACGTAGTTTGTATTTCTATACATTCTATTTTCATTTTGTTGTAAGGGAATTTTGATTCCTAGTTGTAAGGGTTGGGTGCAACCTGTGGTGAAGGAGTAGTGACTCCTTTGGGTGGAAGGGTTTCTTCCATAGTGTGAGGATTGGATTTCAATCCGGTTGGTAAAGTGACCGAGTCGTCCCTTGTTGGGAGATAGGTCGAAGGGGGAAAGTGGACGTACCCAAATCGGGGAACCACTATAACTGCCTGTGTGTTTCTGTGTTGTACTTGTCTTGTTTCTTGTGCAGGTTAATTATTAATTCCGCAAAAAGACTGCAAATCACCTATCCCCCCCATAGGTGAAGGTAGTAGACACTAGATTGACTTTCAAGTGGTATCAGAGGGAGGTTACTCATCAAAAAGGTTAACACCTTGAGTAAGTTCCCGTATCTAGTGTCAAGAAGAAAGAAGCTCTCTGAAATGGAAGGACTCAAGTATTCAGGGAAGATCCCAGTGTGCACCAAGTTGAACTTTCCTATCTGGAAGGAAAGGATCAGGTACTACATGGAAGCAGTCGACCCACGACTCTTCATGATAGTGGAGGAGGGACCTTATATCCCCACTAAGGCCTCCACCATTGATCCTACCAAGAAAGTACCCAAGAAACTTTCTGAAATGGATAGGGATGAGATGGTGCTTGTCGGACTTGACAAGAAAGCTCAGAACATTCTGGTAAGCACCGTCGATGATTCCATGATGCAGGTTTTCTGCAACTGCAGGACTTCCAAGGACATTTGGTACTGCCTGATCATCTTGATGGAAGGCACTGATGAAGTAAGGGATGATCGAAGATTTCTTCTGAACCAGAAGTACGAGGCCTTCAAGCAAGGTCCCAAGGAGGAAATCGAAGTGACATTCGAGAACTTCCTGAAGATCATCAATGCCCTGAAGGGCTATGGCAGAGTGTTCACCGATGGTGAACTAAATGACAAGTTCCTTAGGTCCCTTACTAAGGAATGGGACACCAAGATCTGCGCCATCAGATAATTTGGCAGGCTGGCAGAGACAGATCCCCAGATTCTGTTTGGGAAACTTCTGTCCTATGAGCTTCAGCTGAACACCAGAAAAGCTGAAGAAGAAGCCGATAAAGCTGCTGCCAGAGAGAAGACTGTGGCCCTAAAAGCCAATCACTCAAGGAAAGGCAAGGGTGCAGCCTCATCCCGCTCTCGGAAAATGGATGAGGACGAAGAATCTTAGCCATGCTCTTCCGGCTCAGAGCTATCTGAAGAATACTTCTCCCTCATCACTCGGGAGTTCAAGAAGTTCCTCAAGTTGAGGAATCAAAGAAAGAGAGACGGCTTTTCCTCCATACATCAGAAGAAGAATTATTCTTCTAACAGGTATGAATCCAAACCAAACAAACATCGCTCTAATGATATTATTTGCTTTGGATGCAATAAGCCAGGTCACGTCATCGCTGACTGCAACCAAGTCAAGAGAGATAAGGGGAAGGGAGAGGGGCACAAGTCCTCTAGAGATAAGAAAAAGGAGAGGATCTACATCGCCAAAAAGTCAAAGACACTGAGTGAGTCTGATTCCTCAGACTCCAGTGATGATGAGGAAGCCTACTTTGGGCTAGTGGGACGCTCTTACTCTGAAGGAGACTGCCCCCTATTTACTGGGAAGGTAAAAGCTCGTCCTGCCCTATCTGACTCTGACTATGAGTCTCCTGATGATGATCTCGAGGACAGCCCATCTGTCCGTGAAGCTGAGCTCCTCAAAAAGTATGAGCTTCTGCTCAATACCTTTGAGGAATGCCGTAAGAGGTTGAGGCCTCAGAAAAAGGAAGTTAAATTCCTTAAGGCTGAGGGTGTGTCCCTAAGAGAAGATATCACTAGCTTGATCTCTCTCCGACAGGAACACCTGGGCCTGACTACTGAGCACTCAGAGTCTCTAAGGCTTCTTTACCTTAAACAGGAAGAGGTCAACAAGTTGGAAGAACAACTTGCGGCAGAAAGGAAGATTGTCAAAAGCTTCTCTATGCCAAAGACTGTTCTTCCACTGGTTGATACCTTCTCTGCTCAGGCTAAGGGGGCTGGCTTGGGGCATGTGGGTGTGCCTGGTAAATCATCCAGGAGAAACAGAAAGCAGAGGAAAAATAAGGCTGCTAAGAAGGCCTCTGCTGTAGAAAAGGGAAAGGCCCCACTCAACCCTATTGAATTCAGGAAGCCTGGCTTTCCCTGCAATGAAATGGACTTTGAGTCAACCTATGGCCACTTCTTCCGGCCCTCGGTTAAAAAGCCCAAGAGCCGGTATGATGGTTGGGCCTTCCCCTGCAACTACGGCGAGAGTGTCTTCAATGCACCTTATGAGAAAATCCAAGTGGAAAATTATGTCCACTTCTCTAGCGGCCATAATAGGAAGCAGACACCAAAATCCAAGCCTGTTATACTGAAGGAATAGGAAGTGAAGAAATCATGTGATTGCTATCATCATGATGCTTCCACCTCCAATTCCAAGGCCCCAGCTGGACCCACCGTTCCCAGGGTAAAACTGGAGCCTAGGAAGCGGTACAAAAGGTTCGACTGTTGGTGTTGTGCCAAAGTTGGTCACTTTGCCGTGGATTGCTGGTTTAATCCAAGGTTCAACGAGACTCCTCATGTTAACAATGTGAGGCCGACCACTCGTAGGGTTAACCACCTGAGGGGGAGTATGCTAACAAGGAATCTAGGACCCAAGTTCGATTGGGTTCCTACGGGAAACTGATTCTGTTTTGCAGGTATGTCCGAAGGCCACCAAAACACCTATCTGGTACTTGGACAGTGGATGTTCCCGGCATATGACTGGAACTAGAAGCCTGCTGCGTGATTACTCTCCAGTTGAAAATGTACCCAAAGTCATCTTTAGAGGATCAGATCGAGGATTCAGTAGAGGTTACAGTATGATTTCCAACAGTATAATCTTTATCACCGACGTGGCCTATGTTGAAGGGTTAAATCATAACCTGATCAGTGTAAGTCAGTTGTGTGATAAAGGATATGACGTTAAGTTCTGCAAGGATAAATGCCTGATAATATCGTGTGCCTCTTCGGAGACGGTATTAACCGGCATTAGGAGCAGAAATATCTTTTGCTTAGATTTTCTTAGCTTAGATTCTTCTACCCCCGTGTGCCTAGTAGAAAAAAGACAGTGCATCTCTTTGTGAACAATGACACAAGAGATTGCACATATTAATTTCAAGACTATTAATATGTTGTTTTCTAAAAATTTAGTAAGGGATGCTCCCATTATTAAGTGCATCAAAGATAGCCCATATCCTGCGTGCCAGAAGGGCAAACAGACTCGGAATACCTTTAAGGGCATTGCAGACAAAGACTCTTCCAGATGTCTTTATCTTCTGCATATGGACTTGTTTGGTCCAGTGCAAGTTTATAGCTTGGGAGGCAAGTCATATACGCTAGTGATTGTTGATGATCACTCTCGGTTTACATGGGTGTTCTTCTTAAAACGAAAGTCAGATACGTTTGACATCTTCACGAGTTTTGTCAAGCAAATTCAGAACGAACTTAACTGCTCAGTGGTCAAAATAAGAAGTGACCATGGAACAGAATTCGAATTTGGGGCTATGACAGAATTTTGTGAAGAACATGGTATCTTTCATGAGTTTTCCTCCCCGCGTACTCCTCAGCAAAATGGAGTTACGGAGAGGAGAAATAGAACGCTCATTGAAGCTTGCACGACAATGTTGAATGACGCTTCTCTCCCAGAATACTTCTGGGCAGAGGCTGTCAAGACGGCTTGTCATGTACAAAACCGAGCATTGATCAACAAGAATCATCGTAAGACGCCTTATGAGCTACTGAAAGGCAGGAAGCCAACCATGTCTTATTTAAGGATCTTTGGCTGCAGATGCTATGTACTCAATAACGTGAAGTACCCGCGTACTAAATTTGGTGAAAAATGCTTCGAAGGCATATTCATGGGCTATAGTAGCCATAGTCGGGCATATAGGGTTTTTAATAAGAAAACCCTAGTGGTAGAGGAGTCCATTAATGTTGTTTTTGATGAAGGAAGCTTGCTTCATAGAAATTCTTCCAGTGGTATTCTTGAAGATGCAGGTGCAAGACTTGAACAACTAAGTCTCGATGAGACCGCCAAAGATGTAACTCCCAAGTACGTCAAGGTGTCCACCTCAACGCCAACTGGAGAAGTTGAAGCTAAGGATGGAGAAAACCTCCTAGAAGAAGAAGAAGCCCAAGAAGATGCCAGAGCTCCAAATGCCAGACTCCTAGAGCTCCGACACGTGAGGGATCATCCCAGAGATCAGATCATAGGAGATCCTCGTGACGGTGTCAGAACTCGGAGAGGTACAATTAACGAGATTTTGCACCTTAGTTTCTTGTCACAGGTTGAGCCAAAGAAGTTCGACGAAGCCAAAAAAGATACAGCATGGATATTGGCCATGCAAGATGAACTGCATCAATTCGAACGATGCAACGTCTGGACGCTTATTCCCCGACCAAAGAACCAGAATGTGATCGGCACCAAGTGGATCTTCAGAAACAAACCTAATGAACACGGTGTCATCATAAAGAACAAGGCCAGGCTGGTGGCTCAAGGTTACATACAGGAGGAGGGGATTGATTTCGACCAGACCTTTGCACCTGTTGCAAGGCTCAAGGCGATCAGATTGTTCCTGGCATATGCTTCGCACAAAGGATTCACTGTCTATCAGATGGACGTGAAATCTGCATTCCTCAATGGAAAATTGAAGGAGGAAGTATATGCCGCGCAACCCCCAGGTTTTGTTAATCCTACATTTCCTAATCATGTTTATTTTCTTAATAAAGCGTTATATGGCTTGAAACAAGCTTCTCGAGCTTGGTATGAGACTCTGTCTAGTTTTCTTCTTGAGAACAAGTTCTCGAGAGGAAAAATAGATAAGACATTGTTTCTTAGGGAGGTCAAAGGCAAGATCTTGCTGGTGCAAATCTATGTCGATGACATAATATTCGGCTCTACGGACAACAATCTTTGCAAAAAGTTCTCTAAACTTATGCAAGGAAAGTTTGAAATGAGCAGCGTGGGAGAGCTAAAGTATTTCTTGGGACTTCAAGTGAAACAGTCTGAGGATGGAATTTTCATCTCTCAGACGAAGTTCACAAATGAACTCCTCAAGAAATTCGGAATGGAGAATGTAACCTCTATGAGGACTCCAATGGGATCCACTGTGTCTCTGGACAAGGATGAGAAAGGGAAACATTTTGATGAAACCAAATACAGGAGCATAATTGGATCCCTGCTCTACCTTACTGCTAGTAGACCAGATATTATGTTTTCCACATGCGTATGTGCAAGATATCAGGTGAACACTAAGGAATCTCATTATGTCGCTGCAAAGTGAATTTTTAGATACCTTAAAGGTACACCAAATCTTGGCTTGTGGTACCCAAGAAACAATGATGTCGAGCTGATAGGCTTTTCAGATGCAGACTTTGCAGGAAGCAGGGATGATAGAAAAAGCACTTCCGGGACGTGCCAATTCCTCGGAAGAAGACTTATTTTTTGGAACAGTAAGAAGCAGAATTGTGTCGCAACCTCCACGGCTGAATCTGAGTACATCTCAGCAGGCAGCAGTTGCGCACAACTTCTATGGATCAGAAATCAGCTCAAAGATTATGACTTGCAGTTCAGAGAAGTTCTGATGTATTGCGACTCCTCGAGCGCAATAGCAATTGCGAACAATCCTGTATCGCATAGCAGAACGAAGCATATTGAAGTGCGCTATCACTTCATTCGGGAGCATGTTGAAAACAAAGATATATCTCTCTGCTATGTCCCCACGGATAAGCAGGTTGCAGATATCTTCACAAAGCCCATAGACGAGGCCAAGTTCAGTCTCTTCAAAACTGAACTCGGCATGTTAAACTATGAAGAGTGAAGATTGTACGGCTCAAGGCTCTTGGATCAAGGGGGAGCATCAGCAAGGAACTCAAGCTCGAGCATGGATGCAAGATCTGAGGGGGAGCATGTGGCTCCAAGTGAAGTACCAGATTTGCAGAAGCCGAAAAGGGGGAGATTACCCTCTCGGCTATGGCTAAGGTGGCTGTCAACGTTAAGTATGCTCTCAGGAAAATGGTAATGAATCTCACTCTCAACTTAATTCTTCGGTTATGATTTTCATTCCCATATGTTCTATTCACCTTAGCTTGTAGGGTTTAGGCTTCTTCAAATAGGGGGAGATTGTTGGGTATTGTATCCATAATGTACCTGATTTGAAGAAGTCCCTGAACAAGCTAAGGTGAATAGATAATGTATTTGATGATTTTCTTCAAGATGTGCTTGCAGCTATTCCATGCTAAGTACACACCAATATCAGGGTACAGTGGGTAAATATACACAGGTCTGCGCAACGTAATCCCTCGTTGAGCAGATCAGTGTGTTGGCTCATGTGTACTCTCTCTATTGGAGTGTACTTATTTTCAAGTACATGACTGAGATAGATCAAGAGCAGAAGAGGAGCAAAGATGGGTCAAAGACCAAGTGCAGAGGAAGGAAGAAGAAATCTTCCAAGGAAAATTCGACGGGAATCACCAAGTGATTCTCGCCGATTCGATGGGAATCACTAGTGATTCTCGCCGAATCGTCGAGAATCACTCGCCGATTCCCGCCGACTGCATCCGGCTGACTCAACGCTTTCAAGAATTCAGCTAAGGCATAATCGGCGGGAATCACCAAGTGATTCTCGCCGATTCGTCGAGAATCACCGCGCATTCCCTTCGATTCCCTCCGGATGACCAGAATTCCAACTGGAATTCTACCAAGGAAAATTCGACGGGAATCATAAGTGATTCTCACCGACTTCGACGGGAATCACCAGCGATTCCCGCCGAATTTTCCTTAGGTATTTTTGTGTCTGCTCGCTGGACCGGTCCTGGTCGTCACGCGCTGTTCCGGCCCATGCGTAGGGTTGATCTGGTGGGTCCCCCAACGGCTATCTTGGGATGTCTTTGGGTATAAATACTCTGTATTTTGAAACCCTAAACACAAGAAGAACAGAATATTCATATCTACGAAATCGAGCCCCGTCGACCTAGCTAATCGCGGAACTCCATTGTTCGCCGTCACTGCTCGCTAAGGTGTCGCCGCCGCTGGTCTCGGATTCCTCTTGACCTCCCGGCGACAGAAACGAAGCTAAGCTTAGCGTCTCACGTTTCTTTCTTGAGATCCTTTGTCTCTTGGTTTGTTGAACGGGAATATATTTCCCCTCCGAATCGATTGAGACGATCGATCCAAGTAAGATCATTTGCAGACCTCGCTAGCTTCGTCAAGAAGTTTGGATCTACAAAGTATTGCCGCCGTCGATCTCGGGAAGATCCTCTCCAAGAGAGTGATTCGGTCGTGGACTCTTCGTCTTCTTCAAGAACGCTTCATCGAACGAAGAGGGACACCGAGCTCTCCATACGTAGTTTGTATTTCTTGTTGTAAGGGAATTTTGATTCCTAGTTGTAAGGGTTGGGTGCAACCCGTGGTGAAGGAGTAGTGACTCCTTTGGGTGGAAGGGTTTCTTCCATAGTGTGAGGATTGAATTTCAATCCGGTTGGTGAAGTGACCGAGTCGTCCCTTGTTGGGAGATAGGTCGAAGGGGGAAAGTGGTCGTACCCAAATCGGGAAACCACTATAACTATCTGTGTGTTTCTGTGTTGTGCTTGTCTTATTTCTTGTGCAGGTTAATTATTAATTCCGCAAAAAGACTGCAAATCACCTATCCCCCCATAGGTGAAGGTAGTTGACACTAGATTGACTTTCAAGCAGCATCGTAAGACCGGTTTCCCCCGAGCTCCTCTCCCCGAGAATCGGCCGATCTCCTCGATTGAAATCAAGACTTTGAGTAGTAGCAGCATCGTAAGACCGGTCTCCCATGAGCTCCTCTCCCCGGGAATCGGCCGATCTCCTCGATTGAAATCAAGACTTCGAGTAGTAGCAGCATCGTAAGACCGGTTTCCCACGAGCTCCTCTCCCCGAGAATCGGCCGATCTCCTCGATTGAAATCAAGACTTCGAGTAGCAGCAGCATCGTAAGACCGGTCTCCCATGAGCTCCTCTCCCTGGGAATCGGTCGATCTGCTCGATTTAAATCAAGACTTCGAGTGACAGAAATGTCGTAAGTCCAGTTTCCCACGAGCTCCTTTCCCCGGGAATCAGCCGATCTCCTCGATTGAAATCAAGACTTCGAGTGACAAAAATGTCGTAAGTCCGGTTTCCCACGAGCTCCTCTCCTCGGGGATCGGTCGATCTTGTCGATTGAAATCAAGAATTTGAGTGGCAGAAATGTCGTAAGTCCGGTTTCCCACGAGCTCCTCTCCTCGGGGATCAGTCGATCTCCTCGATTGAAATCAAGACTTCGAGTGGCAGGAATATCGTAAGTCCGGTTTCCCACGAGCTCCTCTCTTTGGGGATCGGCGAATCTCCTCGATTGAAATCAAGAGCCCTCGAGTGGCAGGGTAAACGTAAGTCTGTGTCCCTGCACGAGCTCCTCTCCTGCATACCGGCAATCGAACCTCCTCGAGGAGATCAAGTTCCTCGTTGGAGTGATGTCGTAGTCCGTGATCTCTGTACGGGTTTCTCCCCTACGAACCGACTACTTGCCTCTCGAGTTGACCTCCACCTCTAGTTGAGCTTGGCTCTTATTAGGGTGTCGACTCTTTTCCACCTCTAGTTGAGCTCGGCTCCTGCCAGGTGTCGACTATACTCTCCACCTTCAGTTGAGCTTCCTCCTGACTAGGTGTCGACCTCTTTCTCCACCTCTAGTTGATCTTGGCTCCTATTATGGTGTCGACTCTTTTCCCACCTCCAGTTGAGCTCGGCTCCTGCCAGGTGTCAACTATACTCTCCACCTACAGTTGAGCTTGGCTCCTGCCAGGTGTCGACTATACTTTCCACCTTCAGTTGAGCTTTCTCCTGACTGGGTGTCGACCTCTTCTCCAACTCTAGTTTAGCTTGTATCCTACGAGGTGTCGACCTCTTCTCCACCTCCAGTTGAGCTCGGCTCCCTTGAGGTGTCGACTCTCCACCTTCGGTTGAGCTTCCTCCTGACTAGGTGTCGACCTCTTTCTCCACCTCTAGTTGAGCTTGGCTCCTGTTAGGGTGTCGAATCTTTTCCCACCTCCAGTTGAGCTCGGCTCCTGCCAGGTATCAGCTATACTCTCCACCTACAGTTGAGCTCGGCTCCTGCCAGGTGTCGACTATACTCTCCACCTTAAGTTGAGCTTTCTCCTAACTGGGTGTCGACCTCTTATCCACCTCTAGTTGAGCTCGTCTTCTACGAGGTGTCGACCTCTTCTCCACCTCCAGTTGAGCTCGGCTCCTGTGAGGTGTCGACTCTCCACCTCTAGTTGAGCTTGGCTCCTGTTAGGGCGTCGACTCTTTTTCCACCTTCAGTTGAGCTCGGCTCCTGCCAGGTGTCGACTATACTCTCCACCTTCAGTTGAGCTTTCTCCTAACTGGGTGTCGACCTCTTCTCCACCTCTAGTTGAGTTCATCTCCTACGAGGTGTCGACCTCTTCTCCACCTCCAGTTGAGCTCGGCTCTTGTGAGGTGTCGACTCTACACCTTCAGTTGAGCTTCCTCCTGCTAGGTGTCGACCTATTTTCCCACCTCCAGTTGAGCTCGGATCCTGCCAGGTGTCGACTATACTCTCCACCTACAGTTGAGCTCGGCTCCTGCCAGGTGTCGATTATACTCTCCACCTTCAGTTGAGCTTTCTCCTGACTGGGTGTCGACCTCTCTCCACCTCTAATTGAGCTCGTCTCCTATGAGGCGTCGACATCTTCTCCACCTCCAGTTGAGCTCGGCTCCTGTGAGGTGTCGACTCTCCACCTTCAGTTGAGCTTCCTCCTAACTGGGTGTCGACCTCTTCTCCGCCTCTAGTTGAGCTCGTCTCCTACGAGGTGTCGACCTCTTCTCCACCTCCAGTTGAGCTCGGCTCCTGTGAGGTGTCGACTCTCCACCTTCAGTTGAGCTTTCTACTGCTAGGTGTCGACCTCTTTACCCACCTCCAGTTGAACTCAGATCCTATGAGGTGTCGACTCTCCACCTCCAGTTGAGCTTCCTCCTGCGAGGTGTCGACCTCTTCTACGATTCAGTTGAACTCGGTTCCTGTGAGATATCAACCTTCTCTTCACATCCAGGTATGCTTTACATATGAGATGTCCGCCCCATTTCCACCTCTTCCAGTTGAGCTCGCTCGCCTAGCGAATGGCCTGGGAGGTGTAGACTCTTCTCCACCTCCTTCAGTTGGGTTCTACCTCTAGGCGGTGTCGACATTTTCTTTTCTCCATCAGTTGAGCTCCTCTCCTAGAAAGGACCTCTTGTAGAGCATCGTCTAGCGCCATCTCTCTGAACTTCGGGTTCACCATTGTTTTTTCGAGCTCGTGTCGAGCTCGAAAAAATCGGGGATTGTGTATAACCCGTAATTCGTCGAAATCAGAAGTACTCAAGTAGATGGCTATTCGCAGACCATTGGGCGAGCTTGGGCGAGCTTGGGCGAGCTGTGGCGTGCAGAGGCGAGCTTTGGCGAGCTGAGGCGAGTTTCGGCGAGTATCTCGCGAGTATGGGCGAGTAACCCTAGATACTCGCTCATAGAGGCTGGATACTCGCCTACCTCCCCCCCAGGATTTCTCTATAAATAGCCCCTAGGGGTACTGGAAATGACACCTTTTGGAAGAGGCGAGGTCCCCCCAAGTAGATACTCTCCAAGTCCATGCCAGCCTAGTACCTCGCCCAGCCTTTTGGTTGTGGAGGAAAAGCTTCTTCAAAGCTTCTGGGTACGTGGTGGAACCTCCCCGCTGAAGCACTTGGGGTGTGCTTATAGATAGTTTCCTTTCTCTCTCTCGCTAGGCTCTTGAATTGTGACATCGGACCGTAGAATCAGTAACCTTAGGCTGTCTTGATCCTATTTCGAGGTTAGGAATTTTCCTGGCTTCAACAGCCGTGTTGAGTGGTGCTGACACCACTCAATGCCTTCAGCACTCCAGAGTATCTTAATTCAAAAGCGTTGAGTGATGTCAGCACCACTCAACGTCGCGTTGAGTGGTGTTGAAACCACTCAATGCCGTCAGCATTTCAAAACATCTTAAGTCAAAAGCGTTGAGTGTGTTGACACCACTCAACGCCGCGTTGAGTGGTGTTGACACCACTCAATGCCGTCAGCATTTCTAAACATCTCAAGTCAAAAGCGTTAAGTTTGTTGACACCACTCAACGCCACGTTGAGAGGTGTTGACACCACTCAACGTCTTCAGCATTCCAGCAATTCTAAGTCAAAGCAATGAGTGGTGCTGAGACCACTCAACGCCAACATCCTCCCGTAGAGTTTAAGTAAAATGGCATCGAGTGCGTTGAGACCACTCAACGCCGCGTTGAGTGACGTCGAGTTCACTCGATGCTTCGTCGTATGGCGTCGAGATCACTCGATGCCTAAAGTTTCTCGAGTATTTCGAAGTTAAATTCGTCGAGATCACTCGACGCCTTTTCAAGCTCGAGTCAATTCTCTTGACTCAAAATGCGTGTGAGGGGTCTAGCACGAAATGGGATGTTAAAATCCCAATAAATAAAAATTCATCTTCAAAATTCAAGTTCGGGTCTACGGGGTTTCTATACACAAGAATTTTAAGAGCTTTAAGCATAATTAAAAGGTACCTGAGACGAAAAGCTTCAGGTACCGTTCAAGCATCAGGTCCATCAGCTCCCAGGTGTGCTCCTCCCGTCCGTGGTTGGACCACAACACCTTGACTAAGGGAACCTTCTTCTTCTGCAGTACTCGAGTTGATGTATCATCGATCCGGACTGGCTCTAAACAGACTTATCTATCAAGTGCTACCGGGCCCACTGTAGTAGTAATATGCTGCTTTGGCCGAAGGAGAGCTCTATGAAGCGAAGAGACATGGAAGACGTCATGTAAAGTACCTAACTCTGGCGGAAGCTCCAGCCTGTAAGCCAAAGGACCGATCCGCACCAGGATCGAGTATGGTCCCATAAATTGAGGGCTGAGCTTCTTGTGCCTCCTCACTCGCGAGACACCTTACACCGGACGTATCTTCAAGAACACATTGTCCCCCACCTGAAACTCCACCTTACGATATCTTGCATCGTAGTACTTGGCATGCCTACTTTGTGCTTCCAGCATCTGATCCCTGATTAGTCGTATTTGAGCATCCGTATCCTCAATATAGCCCGACCCAAGTGCCCTGGGGTCCTTATCCTGGACCTAAGATAGTGGGGTCCGACATTTCCTGCCATATAGAGCCTCATATCATGTCATCCAAATGCTTTCCTGGTGACTATTGTTGCAGGAGAATTCAATCAGGGGCAACAGTCCCTCTCAGGGCTTACTCGTGTCCAGTATATATAGAGGCAACAGATCCTCCATAGTCTGGTTAGTCTTCTTTGTCTGGCTGTCGGTCTGCGGATGGAAAGCGGCGCTAAAAGCAAGCTGATAACCCAAGTACGCCTGCACTGCTCTCTACTCCCTAGAAGTGAACCAACCATCACGATCTGAGATAATCGTCCTGGGGACACTATGGTACCTGACGAACTGCTCCACAAACAACCTCACCAAAATAGCAACTGGGTTATCCTTCCTGATCGTTATAAACCGGGCTACCTTGGTGAGTCTTTTGATAATGACCCATATAGAATAATGCCCAGAGTGGGAGCGAGGCAATCTATGCACGAAATCCATAGCTATATCCTCAAACTTCCACTCTAGCATCTGTAATGACTGTAGTAACCCTCCTGGGCTCTTGCACTCTGCCTTTACCCGCTGGTAGGTCCGCAATGCGTCATATAATATATGATTTCACTCTTCATCCCCGACCAGTACATGCTCCTCTGTAGATCCGCTGTCATATTGGTGATACCGAAGTATACTGAGTACTGATAACAGTGTGCCTCCTTGAGTATAACCTCCCGGATACCGTCTCCTGCGGGTATATAGACACGACTACGGAAATGAACAAGGTCATCATGCAAAGAATAGTCCTCCGACTTGCCCCCTTCTAGGGCTATGAATACTGACTCCAAATCCGCATCCAGCCTCTACTGTGTCCTGATGCGCTCTCGTATGTCACACTCGATGACCAAGAAGTTCAAGTACTCATGATAAACATCCGGCTCAGCTCTGGAAACCATAGTAATGTGCATATCCTCCTGTAGCCGTACCAGCTCAATAACCATCACCCGGGGCACCAGTCAAGTAGTGCCGACTCTCTTGCTTAAGTTATCTGGTACGGTGTTCACTTTCCCCGGGTGATAATGCATCTTGTAGTCATATTCGTACAGGAACTCAAGCCATCTCCATTGGCGCAGATTTAGATCCTTCTGTGTGTCAATATATTTGAGTTGTCTCGAAGCATATGCAATGACATTTCCATGCTGTATCAGGACTGCACACATCCCCTGATATGATGCATCAGTATAAATGTGAAATCCTTCCTTCCTAGATGGAAGTGCAAGGATGGGGGAAGAGGTTAGCCTATACTTCAACTCCTGGAATACTGCTTCACACTTATCAGTCCAAGTAAACACTGCATCCTTCTTCATCAAGGACGTACGGGGGAGTGCTACCCTTGAGAAACTCTCCACGAACTTGCGATAATATCCGGTCAGTCCCAAGAGACTGCGTATATCTGAAGCTGACTTTGGTCGCGGCCAATCTCGAACTGCCTGTACCTTGGCCGGGTCCACAGCCAACCCAGCTCCACTGATGGTATGCCCCAAGAATGCTACCTCCTGCAGCCAGAACTGGCACTTGGAGAACTTTGTGTACATTTGCTGCTCTCTCAGCTTGCCTAACACCAGTGCCAAATGCTGGGTATGCTCCTCCTTTGTCCAGGAGTAGATTAGAATGTCATCGATGAAGACTATAACAAATCTATCCAGGAAGGACTCGAAGACACATTTCATCAAACTCATGAATGAGGAAGGTGTATTCGTGAGTCCGAAGGGCATCACCAGGAACTCGTATAGGCCGTATCGAGAACTAAAGGCTGTCTTCGGGATATCCTCCTCCTAAATGCGCAGCTGATAGTACCCGGACCTCAAATCCAACTTGGAGAACCAAAAGGCTCCCAATAGCTGATCCAAAGCTCGTCGATCCGGGGCAACGGATACGTGTTCCGGACTGTCAATCGGTCAATTCCCACTAGTCGATGCAGAGCCGCAACGATCCATCCTTCTTCTTAATGAATAACACCGATGCTCCCCACGGTGATGAGCTTGGTCTGACAAATCATGACCCCACCAGTTTCTGCAACTGGGTCCTGAACTCTGCAATCTCCTTGGGGGCCATCCTATATGGTGTCTGAGACATGGGATTCGCTCCCGGCACCAACTGAATCCAGAAGTCCATATCCCTAGTCGGTGTCAATCCGGGCAATTTCTCTAGGAATATGTCGAAGAAATCTCGAACCACCAGAATATCAACAATAGAAGCTTCTGCTCTCGCCATCTCGAAGCAGATAATATATAGCTCTTCCCCTTGCTCATGGGCCTTGACAGCCTGTATATATGATAATAGAAGATGGGAAATAGGTCTAATACCTTAAATGACGACGTCGGTGTCCCCATGTCGTAAGGTGATCCTCCTTGACGGGCAATCGATCCGGGCATGGTTCCAGTGCAACCAGGTCAGGCCCAAGATCTGATCGAAGTTTGGCATTCTCAAAATCATCGCTGACGCTTTAAAGGTCTTTCCTCCAATTTCTGCCTCCATGTTACACTTGTCAGATGATAATAGATCTGATCTATCTGGCAGACGTACCCTCCTGGTTATGCCTGTGAATCGGTCTATTCCCGTTAGTCCTTCCAGGAAGGCTTCTGATACAAATAAGTGGGAAGCACCCATATCGAACAATGTATGAGCGGGCTTGCCGCTGACGAAGACTATGCCTGAGGTTTTTATTTGAATTATATCATTTGTTGTTCTACTAAGGTTGGCAAAGTACTATAAAATGAAAGCTAGATTGCAATTAATTGTAAGTACCTGTAATGACCTCCTCGAGGTTCCATGGCTCAACGAGGTCCAAAGCATACATCTGCTCCTACCCTCGTCCTCTACCGTAATGTCCTCGACCTCGTCCTCAGCCTCGGCCCTGTTGTGCTGGAGGGGCTACCAGAGGTGGAGGAGGAGGTGGTGGATGGAACTGTTGAGGGCAGTCAGCTCTTACGTGTCCCGGCTGTTGGCATCTAAAGCAAATCAACGGTCGGTGGCCACGGTGGTCATGTCTCCTCGGGTAGTGTACCTGTAGTGGCTGGAGAGCTAGTACTATAGGAGGCCCCTGCTCCTTCCTGAAGTTGGGATGATAATGTCCCTGACCCATCTTGCAGCTCATCACTCTGCCACTCTGGGAGCCCTTACTGCTCTCCCCGTAGGATGACCCATCCAATGGTCTCTTTCCCCTGCTCTGTACCATCAGCTTGTCTACCTCTAGCTTCTTAGCCATCTATATGATCTGCATTGAAGTGCTATGGGAAATGAACAGTAGAGCCTGTCTGGTAGAGTCCCTAAGGCCCCGGTAGTACCTCTTGGCATACCTCCTGTCATCTAGATCGTGTATCCCTGAGAACCTAGATAGATGGGAAAATTCCCTCTAGTACTCTGTCACTATTCTGGTTCCCTGACTGAGGTTCAAAAACCTCTCCTCCAACTCATCTCTATCTGTAATAGACACGAAGTGATCCAAGAAGGCCTCGTTGAACTCATCCCAAGAGATATCTGACAGCTTTCTATTTTATATGTGGAGTCCCGCATGGACTTCCACCATCTCTATTTTATATGTAAAGGTGTGGTAGTCGGAGGGGGAGGGATCACATCCTGCGGTACAGCGACCTTTGGGGGCTGCATAAATGTAAGGTTTATATTAGGATTGGCCTAACTCATTGCTTAAATGGACTATTTTTTGTGACTTTTATACATGGGCACACCATTTCTTTTGCTGCATAGTTTGTCCGCAAACTAATGCCCGAGCGGGGTGGTCTAGTGTTGTGGACTTCTTCTCAATGATCGTTTGTTTAGTGATACCAGTTTATAAGACCCCCCTTACTCCGGAGGTAACCCAGTCGTATGCCAAGAACCGCTGCCTTACAGTGATACTTAGCGCACACGGACTAGTCGACACCGTAAGACGTTGATCCTGCCGGCTAGTACGATCATTCAAACTATCGGACAATCGAGAAGAGAAGCAATATAAGCAATTATATATCAAGTCCACATCACAGTATCATCATAATATAAGTAAAATGAGAGATCCAATAGTCCACAATGAGTACAGAATGAAAAAGAAAAGGGCTTATGCACACTACATAGTAATAAATCAATCTCTCACAAAATCAAACTAAGCGAAAGCTAATCTATCATCAGTACACGCGTCATCACCTGATGCCGGGATGCAGTAGTAGTAGTATTAGGTGGTACCAGCTCCTTATTTCCTGCCACCTTGTCCTGTTGGTGCTCCAGCTCCTCGAGCTCCTAAAATGATACGGTCACAACCGGACGTTAGTCATAAAGACTAAGCCATTTTATCCTCGCCTTACCCCTGCGACTCCTAGGTACCGAGAGGGAGGACAAAGTGGAGAACAATAAGGGGTACAAAAGTAAAGCAGGTGACAATGGATCTATTATATCATGGTTATAGAATAACAAGTATATCTCTACTTTAGCAGTCCTATATAGTACAAGTAATAGAGTAAAAACAGTACTGAAAAGAAGTGTGGTAAGTAGAGTAAAATACTGAGCAGAAAAGTAAACTAGCTACTACTACATTAACATCACAAAAATACCTTAACATATATTAAAGCCCATACAAACTTTTAAGTTAAGATTTCACAAATGTAACTCATCATATAAAAGAGCCCATACTAATTTATATAATAAAGATCTATGGTGCATATGTCCTAAGTATGTATGTACTGTATGGTATGCGGGTTATGTATCATACAAGTACAACTCACTCACATGACTCTATGTGCACAGACCTTTAGTTCCCACTTTTTGGAGTTAGCTTAACACTCAGGTACTACCGTTGTGGCTACGACAAGTGGAGCAGGCATCTCCACTCCTAGGAGGGTATACACACTAGCAGGCCTAGACCTTCCGTATGCCTCTGAAGAACACACCAAAGTTATCACGTACTAAACCGCTGGCTAATCCACCAGACTTTTAAGTCGGGTGTGCGTTTTCAGGGATTGTCCTCCAGACCGCAGTATAAACAACCTACTGGCCCCTCAAACCCTCATATGTCACCTAAGTCACTGTATTGCCATCGGTGTGATGATTGGACCAGTACCACATTACCCGCCACTAATATGTTTTATGTACCACAAAACCTGTCATGTATCCACCAACCCTATACGGGTGAGATTATCACATCGTTCCCTTAACCTATTAAACTAGTCTTGTCTAATGCTTATTAGACATTGCAACTTATGGTTAGTCCTTGGACTGCCCAGGGCATACCCGGTGAAGGGCTCTCAGGGGCACTAGGAAGTACAATGGGCTGAAGCCCAAAGCTCCCTTTCTCAAGGACACTTACTTTTATTAGTGTTTACAAATTATTAATACCCAGCTCTCAATGTTGCTCTTGATTGAACCTAATGACTTAAGGTATTATTAGGAGAACGACGGTCTTTCACTGGTCTCCATTTTAATTACTTTCCTTGGGTTTTGCACTCCAACACTCTTTACTATGTAGTGACCCACTTGACAACAACCAGGCTTTCAACTTCCCGATACACTTATCAATCGAACTACTTATCATATCTCTTGTGGGTCCTTATAATATGTGTTACTTTAGCTAAGCGCAACCCATGTCCTAATGTTATCCTGTATAAGATGACTACCAATTCTTTGGGCCAAATGCCCCTAACTATTTATGTATGTAATATTGATCATTCAGAATTTAATCATTTCTTCCAATTATTTTGGATCATAATTTAAATTAATTAATTAAGTGATCTAGATCACTTTGAACATGAGCTACTCTAACCAGTGATCCATTATGTCTAAATAAATTATCTGAGGTTCATCTAGGTTAAAAATATCTATTCATCAAAAATCATGATTTTCCAATTTGAATTTCCATATATTTTCTATTTATGATTAAATCCATAAATAATTCATTTTCCAAATGAAGTACTTAAAATATACAACCAAAAATTCCTAGAAGATTACTGGTGATCAAAATTGATATAATAATACTCAGGACAAAAATTCATGATCCTAGTCAGTGATTTGACCTAACATAATTTCATATGAACATTATTACTAAAATGTCACTACTAGGGTTTTCAGTATATATAGTCATCTAAATATTCTCAAATAATTATATTGGGTTTTAATCACAGAAATATGATGCTATGAATTTTTTCATAATTATTCAACAGTGTTTTCCCATACTTTTAAATTAATTTTCAAAAAGGGTAAAATTATAAATCTACTATATACACAAGATATAATTCACGAATAGACTTATAACTTTTTCCAAAGATGTAAAATGTCCTATTAGAGGATGTATCAAAATTTTAGAATTTTATAAGGTCAGTAGACCTATATCTCATTTTTATTTTTAAAAGAACTTATTTTTCATTAAATCAAAATAATGGGATTTGTTTGTTCCCAAAAATCTCACTCTTTCTTTGTGAGGTGTAACTCATCCCTATAGACCTCTATACAAAATCTCATGGACATTCATTGGGCCAAATGGGCTTCCCATTTTTACTTTTGGCACAATATATTTACAAATCTACCTCCACCTTGCATGTTGGATTTCCCCAACATACAGAAGTTCAAATGTCCTGAAACTTTTACCATGGTAATATAATGACCCAATGGCCAAGCCACCCAAATGTTGATGCATTTGGAAGAGAGAATATTCCTATATTCCATTTATTCAATAAATGATATTTCTATAAAAACTATAGAAACCTACATCATAAAATTCTGATTTTTGGACAAGACCTAAGTCTAGCATATACACATGCGTGTACAAAATTTCATGACATGAGGACTTAGGGTTTGGCTTGGGCACTCATTTAAAATTCCGCCATAGCCTTGGACTAGTCTTAGTAGAATGGCCCTACAGGGAGTTACAGTACTCCAAATTACAACTTTAGGGTGTCAATTTAAAGGTAAGACCTAGATCTACCTTTTTTATGTTGAGCATCATTTCTGAAAATGCCTCTAAGAGGCCTAAATATTGTATGTGAATTGACTGTATAAATTGGGGCAGAAAATAAATTTTTAATTATTTCATAAAAAAAATCAAGGGCATCGGGTCATCTTCTCCAATGAGCCAATGGTCGAAATTTGCCCCGATCTGGAAAAACCTTGATCTTGCATTTCCAGGCCTTCTGTCCATCGCCACCACCGGCGATTGTCGCCACCACCTCCATTGAGGTGGCGACTAGCGTTTCCCGACGACATGGCCGCCGGAGGTGGCTCCTCCGGCAAACCCAAGCAAGAAGAAATGCTCGGCATACTCCCTCTCACATGGAATCAGGCTCATTTAAGCTCTACATCTCTCCTAGTGGATCTAGAAGACTAGCACATAGGATGGGGAGGAGAAACAGACCCTTAGACGAGCTTGACAACGGGTTTGGTGGTGGTGCGCCATGGCTGACCTTTGCTCCGGCGAGCTAGCACGTTTGCTGATTTCTACGGCTAATCCTCGGCCCAGATGTCGGTTTCTGATCCTTAGGGCTCACTGAAGGTGATGGTGGGGTGGAATGGAGGTGAGGTTTGCTGATTTAAATGCTTTGACTTAAGAGGAGTGGTTGGGCATGGCGAGGCATGGCCGGCCGTCATTGAGCAGGATTCCTCCATGCTGCCACGTATCACCATTTTATTGGACCGTCAATTATTGTTTAAAGATAAATCTTCTTGAGAAGATCAACCTATTAAATATTTTGTTGGAGAGAACTTGGTTCAAAAATGCCTTTTCTGAAAACCAATTTCAGGTCGGAAAGAGCAGATAAAGCTTATACAAAAAATAGCTCTAAGTCCAAAAGCATTGAGTGTGTTGACACCACTCAACGTCGCGTTGAGTGGTGCCAACACCACTCAATGCCTTAAGCACTCCAGAATATCTTAAGTCAAAAGCATTGTGTGATGTCGACACCACTCAACGCCATATTGAGTGGTGTTGACACCATTCAACGCCGTCAGCATTTCAAAACATCTTAAGTCAAAAGCGTTAAGTGTGTTGACACCACACAACGCCATCAGCATTTCTAAACATCTCAAGTCAAAAGAGTTGAGTGTGCTGACACCACTCAACGTCGCATTGAGTGGTGTTGACACCACTCAACGCCATCAACATTCCAGTAATTCTAAGTCAAATCATTGAGTGGCGCTGAGACCACTCAACGCCAACATCATCCCGCAGAGTTTAAGTAAAACAGCGTCGAGTGCGTTGAGACCACTCAGCACCGCATTGAGTGGCGTCGAGTTCACTCGACGCTTCGTTGTATGGCGTCGAGATCACTCGACGCCTAAAGTTTCCCGAGTATTTCTAAGTTAAATTCGCTGAGATCACTTGACACCTTTTCAAGCTTAAGTCAATTCTCTTGACTCAAAATGCGTGTGAGGGGTCTAGCTCGAAATGGGATGTTACGGGCATTGCCTTTCTGTGACTTCCATCAAGAGGAAGGTCACATGACAACCACCTGCCCAAAGTTCCTTGAGGTGAGAGAGACCAGAGGGCGAGTTCAGCAACATCCATCGGTGAGGATAGAGGAGATTCTGCCGGGAGGAAAGGAGGACAGATGAGAAGATAGGGCTGACGTGGGAGCCCGAAGGGGGATCAGAGTGATCCACGGGGGAGTGGGAATCGATTCCACCAGCAAGGGGAGCTTCCAGACCATGTTCTATAGGAGAGTCGCCTCGACCTCCCAAACTCCTCCCGAAAGAGAAGATCACCTTATCATCGAAGGACATGCTGGACTACGAAGACCCATTTTGCGACTCTTTGGTGATCCAGACGGCCATCAAGAACTCCACAGTCTCCCAGATACTGGTTGATAAGGGAGCTTCGTGAATGTGGTATTCAAGAAGGCCTTTGATGAGATGAAGGTAGAGTCCAGGAGGGTGTTGGCCTCGGATGGAACATTGTTTGAATTTTTAGGGGAGAGGAAGGAAGTTGAAGGAGGAGTTAGACTCCATGTGACATTGGGGGGGGTCAAGGAATTGTCGGTTCGTCATCGTTGACACTCCGAGCATCTACAACGCCATCTTTGGGCGTCCTCTCATCAACGACTTCCAGTGCATCCCCTCCTCATTCACCCAGTGACTCAAGTTTAATAGTGCATGAGGGGGGGTACAAGTCTGGATCAAAGGAGACCCAAAGGTGGCGAGGCAATGCTACGTAACGACCGTCAACACCATAACTTAGATGGCAGAAGCGGAGGAGTTGGAGAGAGAGTTGGCGGCCCAGGAGGAGGAGGGCGATAAGGTTGAAGTGACTGGGGATGGATCTGTAGAGAAGTCGGAGGTGGTGGAGGAAGTGATGAAGAAGGTGCAGGGAGAAGAGGAAGAGATGGTTGGTGTCCAAGAGGACGGAGGAGTGAAGATGCAAGGGAGCTGGGCCGAGGCAATAGAGGTTGAGGAGGAGGAAGTGGAAGAGGTACTTGCGCAGGGGGAGAAGTTGAGAAGTGAGTTGGAGAAATCCCGGTTGGAGCCGGCAGAGGTGGTTGTGGAGATGGAGGTCTTAACCAAGGAGGGGAAGGTGGAAAGGGTGCAGATCAGTGGCAGCCTGAGCCCTGGAGGCGGGAGAGGATACGGGAAGGAATCCAAAAGAACATCAACGTCTCCTTCTTGAGTGCAGAGGACATGTCATGCATCGACGCGGATGTGGCGTGCCACCATTTGAACCTTGAACCTAAGACATGCCCCATCTGCTAGAAGAGGAGGAACGTCACCACAAAGCTGGAGGAGCCCATACGGGAGGAGGTGGAGAAGCTCCTCAAAGCAGGTTTTGTATCAGAGATTCAGTATCCAGGCTGAGTCTCAAATGTTTTAATGGTTAGGAAGGGAGATGGGCGATGGAGAATGTGTGTAGACTTCTCTCTTCTAAATAAATCATGTCCTAAGAATTGCTACCCCTTGTCTCGAATCGACATGCTAGTTGACTCAGCCGTCGGTTTTTCTATGATGAGTTTTTTAGATGCTTTTTAAAGTTATCATCAGATCAGGATACATCCACCCGACGTCAATGACATCTCCTTCATTACGAGGGAAGGATACTTCAACTACAAGATGATGCCCTTTCAGCAGAAGAATGTAGGATATACATACCAGCGCATGATGGATCGGGTCTTCAAAGGTCAGAGAGGGGGAAACTTGGAGGTGTGTGTGGATGATATCATGGTGAAAAGCAGGGACGTGGATTCCCACTTGCTCGACTGAGAAGAAATGTTTGCCACCTTACGAAAGTTCAAGATGCGGCTAAACCCCCTGAAGTGTTTCTATGGGGCGAGCAAAGGAAAGTTCCTAGGCCATCTCCTCACCCCTGCGGGGGTGGATCCCAACCATGACAAGGTGAAGGCCATAATGGAGTTGGAATCACCACGTAACACCAAAGAGGTTCAACGCTTGATGGGGAAGTTCTCCGGGCTGAGTAGGTTCCTCTCCCGGGTAGGGGAGAAGTGCTCACCCTTCTTCAGGGTGTTACGAGGGAACCAAAAAATTTAGTGGACAAAAGAATGTGAAGTGGCTTTCCATGCATTAAAAAGACAGCTCTCCTAAGCCCCACTTCTTCAGGGACCAAAAGAGGGGGAGGACCTGACATTATATTTGGGAGTTGGAGCTGAGGCCGTGAGCTCTGTCTTGGTTCGAGAAGAGGGTAAGAAGAAGCTTCCTGTTTATTATGTTAGCATGATAATGAAGAAGGCAGAGCTCTGTTACCCCATCCTTGAGAAGTTGGCCATCTCTTTGGTTATCTCAGCACGAAAGCTCAAACTGTACTTTCAAGCGCACACGATCAAGATGGTGACGGACCACCCTCTTCGCAAAATCTTCGAAGGGGTGGAGCACTCGGGAAGAATAGCTAAATGGTCCATCGAGCTGAGCAAGTTTGACATCTCTTTTATACCAAGACTCTCAATCAAGGCACAGGCGGTGGCCGACTTCCTAGCCGATTATGCATGAGGTGGAGGGTGAGAGGCAGTCGCAGCAGGTTACCTGGAAGGTGTTGGTTGACGGAGCATCATGGAAGCATTCTCTTGGGGGTGGGGTAGTGTTAATAAGCCCTCAGTGGGTCATAATAGAGCAGGCTGTGGTCTTGTATTTCCCAGTCATTAACAACCAAGCAGAGTATGAGACCGTGATAA
This sequence comes from Platanthera zijinensis, assembly GCA_039513925.1. Lineage (NCBI taxonomy): Eukaryota > Viridiplantae > Streptophyta > Magnoliopsida > Asparagales > Orchidaceae > Platanthera > Platanthera zijinensis. Next base: position 13,913,426 of record CM077092.1, read on the forward strand.
CATGACTACTTCTGGCCAAGGAACTGGGGGTACAGTATGTGGAGGTATCCACTGATTCGTTGGTGGTGGTATCACAAATCAAGGGTAAGTACGAGGTCAGGGAGCCTACCCTCACGAAGTACTTGACCAAGATGAGGGGGATCATTGAAGAATTGCGAATGTTTTCCATTCGGCATGTTCCCCGGGAATAAAATGTGGCAGTCGACCGTTTGGCCAAGTTAGAACCCAGGGCCGGAGGTACTTTGACAGAGCTGTTTCATCTGGCAATCGAAGAGGGTGAGTTGATGAAGGTGGTCAGTGCCCCTCATGGGTAGACCCCTTAATAACTTTCCTGATCACATGCAAGCTCCCGGAGGTATTCAAGGATGGAAAGCGCCTCAGGCATAAATCGACTCATTACCTGATGCACGAAGGAATGTTGCACCATAAGACACTTTCGGGGCTCCTAGCCCGATATGTGACGGACACATAAATTCCGAAGATCTTGGAAGAAGTGCACTCTGGCGAGTGCAAGATTCATTCGGGAGGACGGACCCTGGAGGCAAGGGTGGTTTGACAGGGATACTTCTAGCCATCTCTAAGGAAGACACGACAGAGTTCACTAGAAAATGTCGAAAGTGTCAACTGTATGCTCCAATCCACCTTTTGCCTGCCCAAAGGCTTCAGAGCATCACAACGCCTTGGCCCTTCGCCATTTGGGGGATGGATTTGGTTAGACCTTTCCCTCAGGCAAGTGGGTAGAGGAGGTTTCTTTTAGTCATGATCGATTACTTCTCAAAATGGTTGGAGGTCAAGTAACTGGCCAAAGTGACCTCCCAGGTGATCCGTAATTTTTTATGGGGGAGATCATATGCCAGCATGGGCTCCCACAGGCCATAGTCATTGAAAATGGGCCCCAATTTTCCAGCGAAGTGTTCATTAGCTTTTGCACTCAGCTAGGGATAGACCTCAGGTTTGCCTCCATCCACTACCCTCGGAGCAACTGGCAGGTAGAGGCGACAAACAAGGTCATTGTGAATTTGTTGAAGAAGAAGGTGAAGAATCAAAGGGGGAGTTGGGTAGAACAACTTCCCTCAGTACTGTGGGCTTTGAGGATGACCCCCAACATAGCTACCGGAGAGACCCCCTTCAAACTTTCTCACAGCTGTGAAGCCATTCTGCCCATGGAGTTCGAGGTCAGGTCACCACGGGTGGAAGCTATCAAGGAAGGAGATGAGGAATGGAGGATAGAAAATGAAGGGGAACTAAATCTCTCACTAGATCTGATAGAGGAACTTCGTGATGCGGCCACCGTCAGATAGGAGGAGATCAAGCGACAGATGGCCAAGTACTTTGACAAGCATGTTAGGATCAAGCAGTTCATAGAGGGGGATCTGTCCTAAAAAAGGTGGATGCCACGGGAAGATCGGTAATAGTGGGGAAGCTTCATCCAAATTGGAAAGGCCCATACATCATTAAGGAAGCACTAAATTCAGGAGGATATCGCCTCCAGAATGTATAGGGGGAGGTCCTAAGCCATACCTGGAGCTGTGATGATTTGAAACGCTTCTACCCTAGAGCCTTGTTTGTAGCATGTTCTCTATTTTTATTATTGATTCTCTTATGGATTAAGATCCAAATGAACTGTGTGAGTGAACGAAGGGATTGGAATGTTGACCCCGAGAAGATCCCGCTGGCTAGGCTCCTATTAGCTGCTAGGGCAGGAAGTCACTCGGTGGTGATTGGAATGATGACCCAGAAAAGATCCTGCTGGCTAGGCTCCCATTAGCTGGCAGGGCTGGAAGTCACTCGGTGGTGGTTGGAATGTTGACCCCGAGAAGATCCCGTTGACCAGGCTCCTATTAGCTGGCAGGGCTGGAACTCACTCGATGGTGGTTGGAAATATTGACCCCGAGAAGATCCCATTGACCAGGCTCCCATTAGCTGGCAGGGATGGAAGTCAGTCGATGGTGGTTGGAAATGTTGACCCCGAGAAGATCTCGTTGACTAGGCTCCCATTAGCTGGCATGGCTGGAAGTCACTCGGTGGTTGTTAGAAATGTTGACCCCGAGAAGATCCCGCTGACCAGGATCCCATTAGCTAGTAGGTCGGGAAGTAACTCGATGGTGGTTGGAAATGTTGACCCCAAGAAGATCCCTCTGACCAGGCTCTCATTAGCTGGCAGGGCTGGAAGTCACTCGGTGGTGGTTGGAATGTTGAGCCTGAGAAGATCCCGCTGACATGGCTCCCACTAGCTGGAAGGGCTGGAAGTCACTCGGCGGTGGTTGGAAATGTTGACCCAGAGAAGATCCTGTTGACTAGGCTCACATTAGCTGGCAGGGATGGAAGTCACTCGGTGTTAGTTGAAATGTTGACCCCGAGAATATCCCTCTGACCAGGCTCCCATTAGCTGTTAGGGCTGGTAGTCACTCGGTGGTGGTTGGAAAGGTCGACTCTAGTAAAGTCTCGTTGTCAGGCTCTCACCATGCTGATGGATAGAAGGCCCCCGGTGGAGGTCATGAGATATCATGGAGCTAATTCCCGAGGTAATCCCACTTCCAAGCTTTCACCCAGTTGGCAAGTCTGGAAGATCCTCAGTGGGTGTGGTGAAACACTTTGGAAGGGGGTTGTGTTGGGTACATTAGAAAATGTGTACCTGATTTGGAGAAGCCTCACTTAGCTTAATGATATACATCAAGGTGTAATTGATGTTATTTTGAGTTTATATGTGCAGGTTAAGTATTGGCTAAAATGTAGAAAAAGTTTCTAAGTCCATGTGTCGACACTTACGGAAGTCTGTGTCGACACTTGGAAAAGCTGTGTCGACACCTGAAAAAACTGTGTCGACACACAGAATTTTATAGTCGACATCAACTGTATCGACACCGGGAGGCAGTGTCGACACACAGAATAGTTAGTCGACATCAACTGTGTCGACACTGGGAGGCAGTGTCGACACACAGAATAGTTAGTCGACATCAACTGTGTCGACACCGGGAGGCAGTGTCGACACACAGAAGCAGAGTCGACATTAACTGTGTCGACACCTGGAGGCAGTGTCGACACACAAATTCTGAGACTAAATCAACTGTGTCGACACACAGTACTTGTGTCGACACACAGCAGAGTTTCAACATAGTTGATTGCTGTGGAGTAGAGAAGTAATTGTGTCGACACAAATAATCAGTGTCGACACATTCTCAAGATGCAGTGTAAAGAAGCTGTGTCGACATCAAGGCAGCTATGTCGACACCACCAAAGTCTGTGTCGACACTTAAGTCACTTGTGTCGACACATATTGACAGATTGTCTCGACACTTTATGACAGTCAGTCTCGACGCTTTGCTGACAAAGACAAAGGTTCAAGAACTGACTGGAGCCCTGACAGTTGTGCTTTCCAACAAGTTTACTGAAGCTGTCAGACCTATCAGTAGTTGGTTAGAAACCGGATCAGCCGGTTACCATGGATGAAGTCTATATATATGGATGGATTCTGTCAAATTAAAGGATGATTATGAACAGATGAATAACAACAAAAGGCACAACTACTGAAGTATTGATCTTTGATCAAGAAAGTGCACGTCACACTGAAGAAGATTTTCATGAGAAGATCTAAAGAGAATTCAAGGAAGAGTTCTGAAGAAACTTCATAAGTTCTGAAGAGAGAGAGAGATCTTAAGCTGTTGAAGTAAAGGAGGAGACATCTACAAGTCTTCTAAGAAGTAGATCTTGAACCATTCTATTAAGAAGGATTCAGATTTATTTCTGATTCTAAGAAGAAAGCTGGCAGTCAGTCAACTTCATAGGAGATCAACCCTACTGAGTTCAGATTCAAGAAGCTTTGAAGAAAGCTAAGAACAGGTTGATTTCAGCCATCAGTTTTATCAAGAAGCTGTTCAAGAATTCTCTTATCCTTTCTCTCTCAACAAGGGTAAGAATCCATCAAAATTACTTATCAATTTCTATAGGATCTTTTCAAAGATCTGAGTTGTAAGCCTGTGTTATAAAGGCTGAGTATAGGAGATTCAGATCTCTGAGTTGTATGCCTGTGTTATAAAGGCTGAGTGTAGGAGATTCAGATCTCTGAGTAGTAAGGCTGTTTTAGCCTTAGTGTATGAGAATCAGTTCTCTGAGTTGTAGGCCTTGTGGCAAGGCTGAGGTATGGCTATTAGCCTGAGTTGTAGGAACCTTATAGGGTTCTGAGTTGTAGGAACCTTTCATGGTTCTGAGCTGTAAGATCTGTGGATCTGAGAAGAAGAAAGAAGATAGGCCGAATCTAGCACACTGCTAGATAGGTGAAGGGGGAAAGTGGATGTACCCAGACCTTGGGGAACCACTATAAACTTGTGTGCAATCTGTGATGTGTGTATGTTTGTGATTTCTGTGTTGTGATTGATGTAGATTACTTAGATTCAGTTTTAAGATCTGAAAAATATTCTGCCTTAAGTAAAAAAGGAAAAGAACCTATTCACCCCCCCCCCTCTAGGTGTTTGGGTTATATTGAAATTAATTCTATCAAGTGGTATCAGAGGGAGGTTACTCAAAGTAGGACTTAACAGTCTGAGTTAGATCCCTAAGGCAGAATCAAGAATCAAGAAAATGGGTTCTTGAGAAAATCACAAGGAACTAGGTTCTATGAAATTACCCATCTGCAGGAAGGAGATATTTGGAATTTGGAAAGAAAGAGTCAGGTTGTTTATGGAGGCTTCTGACCCTAGGATCTATATTACAGTAAAAGAAGGTCCTTATATTCCAATGAATGTGTCTGCTCTAGATGCAAATCAAAGAACTCCCTAAGATTTTTCTGAGATGCCTAAGGATGAGATCATCCTGGCAACTATGGATAAAAGAGCCCAGAATATCATAGTAAGTGTCATAGATGATTCAACCTTTAAGAATTTTATTCACTGCAAGACCTCTAAGGAAATGTGTGACACCTTGATAGTCTACATGGAGGGTTCTGAAGAAGTTAGACAAGATAGAAAGTCTATGCTAAATCAGGAATATGAAAGTTTCAGACAAGGGAAGTCAGATAGCATATCTGAGTGATATAAGAAGTTCTATAGAATAGTAAATGAGCTGATGTCTTATGGAAGGGTCTTCAGTACATATGAACTGAATGACAAATTCCTAAGATCCTTGATAAAGGATTGGGACACCAAGATTTGTGTCATTAGGGAAGTGGCCAAACTTGCCGATATTTCTCCTCCAACTTTATTTGGAAAGTTGTTGTCCTATGAAATGCAACTAATGATTAGAAAAGAGGAAGAAAGAAATGCTAAAGGGGAGCATAAAGAAAAGTCTAAGGCCTTCAAGGTTGAAGCCACTAGAAAGAATAAGAGGATGTCTCGATCACCTCCTAGGGAAGTTGCTGATATTACCTCAGATAATTCAGACAACCAAAATTCAGATAGTAGTGATTCAGATACAGATTTTGCTGCCTTCACAAGGCAGTTTCAGAGATTTTTGAAGAAGAAGCAGTGGAAGTCAAGGCCCTCCAGCTCACAGCCAGCTGATGACTATTATCAAAAGAGAAAGTCATCTAGGAAGGACAGGAACAGGTCTAAGCCTAGCAAATCTACAATATCAAAGATAGTTTGTTATTGCTGTAATAGACCTGGACATGTTGTTGCTGAGTGTCCAGACAAAAGAAAGGAGTCTGCTGATAAGAGAAAGACTCAACAAAAGAGCAAGAAGGAGAAATCCTTTGTTGCTAAGAAGGAGAAGAGCTTGACAGACCAATCATATTCAGAGTCTGAATATGAAGATGAGGCATACATTGGCCTATATGCAGCAGATGAAGAAGATGAGTTTATGCAATTTCTGAACTCTATCTATACACAAGAAGACCATCAGTGCATGGGACTGATGGCTGTATCAGAAGAAGACAAGTGCCAGGATCAGCTTGGTCCTAGCAAGGTACAATGTTTGTTTAGTAATTCAGTTTGTAGTACTGGCATAGAGTCAGCTACATTTGCATCAAGTAATGTGGATGGTCTGAGTCTGAAGGTGATATTCATCAGCTGATAGATGAATATGGGGACTTGTTGCAGGCACTAAAGAAAAGCAAGAACCTGGCCAAAACTCAGGCTAAGGAAATTGTAGATCTTAAGATAGCTGCATTTGGTTTAGAGAAAGAATTGGATCAAAAAATGAATGAGGTTGCCAAGCTGAAAACTATTACTGTTATTCAGATGGGTACAATCACATACAAAAATGATCTAATCAAAAGTCTGGAAGTCATACTTCAAAATGAGAAAGATTTGGTGGCTAGTTACTCCAAGCAAAAATCAGTTTTACCCTAAATAGATGAGTTTGTGGCTCAAAAGGGTAAGGCTGAAATAGGCTTCAAAGGTAATAATAGGACTGCCCAATTCAAGAGAAAGGGCAAAGTCTCAGTCCAGCCATTGAATTTTAAAGTCCCTGTAGTTTTTAGAAAGGTACAAGTGCCTTCTAACAAGTATGACCTTGAGAATACTCTTGGTCATAATAAGACTGAAGTTCTGAATGACAAGGGTGCTTATGTCAATAAGGCAGCCCATGTTCATAAACCCCATATTTATGAGAAACCAGTGGGTGTAGCTGCAACAGTACCAGCACAATACAAGAGATTGGCTGTCAACCAGACTGTCAAGAATGTATCTAAAAATAGATACAACAAGTATGAATGATGGTGCTGTGGTAAGACAGGTCATTATGCCATAGATTGCTGGCACAACACTAGTGTCAGGAAGAACAACAGTCTACCTGTTAGAAGAGCTACAGGTAGATTTGTTAAGAATGAAGCTAACTTGAACCAAGGACCCAAGACTTACTTGGGTTCTAAGGGAAGGTAATTTTTTATTGCATGTGAGTCCAAGTTACCATACCCCTATATGGTACTTGGACAGTGGATGTTCCAGGCACATGACTGGAACAAAGGGATTGTTGAAGGAGTATTTACTTATCTCAAATGGGCCTAAAGTAATCTTTGGTGGCTCTGAAAGAGGAATCATCAAAGGATTTGGTAATATTTCTAGTAACCAGATTACTATCACTCAAGTGGCCTATGTGAAGGGTTTGAAACACAACCTTATAAGCATAAGTCAGCTAAGTGACTTAGGATATGACATTTCATTTATTAAGAATGGATGTCATATCAAAAGGTCAAGTGATCAAAAGATCATTTTGACAGGATATAGAAAGAGGAATGTGTACTGTCTCAGTTTTGAGTGTGAGAACAAAGGTTCTCCTATTTGTCTTATAGCTGATGAGAGAGCCTCTCATTGTGTCAAGTGGCACAAGAGACTGACCCATCTTAACTACAAAACAATTGGCCAACTCTTTAGCAAAGAGTTAGTGAGGAATGGTCCTCTAGTTAAGTGTATAAAGGAAGGGATATGTTCAGCTTGTCAAATGGGCAAGCAGACAAAATCCTCCTTTCATAGCCTTGAAAACAAGGATTCAGTGAGGTGTCTATACCTCTTACATATGGATATTTTTGGTCCTATGCCAGTTCATAGTCTAGGTAGGAAGGTCTACATTTTTGTGGTGGTAGATGACTATTCTAGATATTCCTGGGTGTTCTTTCTGAGACAAAAATCAGAAACTCCAAGTGTTTTACATAGTTTTGTCAAACAAATTTAGAATGAACTGGGCAGTACAGTGGTCAAAATCAGAAGTGACCATGGCACTGAATTTCAATCTGTAAGTATGACAAGATTGTGTGAAGAATTAAGGATTTTTCAAGAATTCTCCTAACCTAGAACACCACAGCAAAATGGTATTGCTGAAAGAAAGAATAGAACATTGATTGAGACTGGTAGAACTCTATTGAGTGACACTTCTCTCCCAGAATATTTCTGGGCTGAGGTAGTAAACACTGCATGTTATGTGCTCAAAAGGGCTTCTATCACCAAGTACCACAAAAAGACTCCCTATGAGATCATGAAAGGTAGAAAACCAAATCTATCCTATTTTAGGATCTTTGGTTGCAAGTGCTATATCCTTAATAATGACAAGTCTTATCTAACTAAGTTTACTGCCAAATCCCAAGATGGGATATTTGTTGGGTACAGCAACAATAGTAAGGCTTATAGGGTCTACAACTTGATAACCCAGGTTGTAGAAGAATCTGTACATGTTGTATTTGATGAAACTAGATTGATCAACAGTGAGTTGCCTTGTAGTCCATGTAGTCCAACAGGTATAAATGAGAGATTGGACAAGCTTTCCATTGCAGAAGATTCAACTGCAGATCAAGAAATGGAAAATGGTGACAACTGTCCAGGGGGAGTACAGGACTCTCTAGAAGCTGAAGAAAACCAAGAGGTGCAACACATTGAAGAAACTGGAGGTATTCAGCCTGAAGAAAGACTACCTCCAGCTGTTAGACACTCAAAAGATCATCCAGTAAATCAGATAATTGGTGATCCAAGACAAGGAGTGCAAACCAGAAGCAGGAATTTGAACACAGTCCTGTACTCAAGCTTTCTATCTCAATTAGAGCCAAAGAAATTTGAAGAAGCTATCCTAGACCCACATTGGATTAATGCCATGCAAGAGGAGCTAAATCAGTTCAGAAGGTGCAAGGTCTGGGAGTTAGTTTCTAAACCAAAAGACCACAATATCATTGGAACAAAGTGGATCTTTAGGAATAAATTGGATGAGAGTGGAATTATTGTGAAGAATAAATCAAGACTTGTTGCAAAAGGGTACAAGTAGGAAGAGGGAATAGACTTTGATCAAACCTTTGTCCCAGTAGTAAGACTGGAGGCCATTAGAATATTCCTTGCCTATGCAGCATATCAAGGATTCAAAGTATTCCAAATGGATGTAAAATCAGCATTCCTGAATGGAAATCTAAAAGAAGAAGTCTATGTAGAGCAACCTTTAGGTTTTGTAGATTCTCTCAAACCTGATTATGTTTATAGACTTAGGAAAGCTTTGTATGGGTTAAAGCAAGCCCCAAGGGCTTGGTATGAAACTCTGTCTACTTTTCTTATTGAGAACAAATTCTCAAGAGGGAAAATAGACAAAACTCTATTCCTAAGGGAGTCCAAAGGAAAGATAATCTTAGTTCAGATTTATGTAGATGACATAATTTTTGGATCTACTGAAAAAAACCTTTGCAAGAAGTTTGCAAAACTTATGCAAGGGAAATTTGAAATGAGCAGTACGGGGGAACTTAAGTTCTTCTTGGGACTCCAAGTAAGACAGACTGATGATGGCTTATCCATATCCCAGTCTAAGTTCACCAAGGAGTTAATTAAGAAGTATGGTATGAAATCATCCTCCACCATGAGAACTCCTATGGGAACAAGTATGCCTATATGCAAAGATGATGCAGGTAAACCTATAGATGAGTCTTTGTATAGAGGAATAATTGGCTATCTTCTATATCTTACTACTAGTAGACCAGACATTATGTATACAACATGTATCTATGCTAGGTACCAATCATGCCCCAAAGAATCTCATTACACTGCAGTAAAAAGGATTTTTAGATATCTAAAGGGCACACCTAATCTAGGCCTTTGGTACCCTAGGAATGACGATTTTCTACTAACAGGCTATTCAGATGCAGACTTTGCAGGTTGTAAAGAAGATAGGAAAAGCACTACAGGAACCTATCAATTTCTAGGAGGAAGATTGATATCTTGGAGCAGTAAGAAGCAGACTAGTGTGGCAATATCCACAGTTGAGTCTGAATATGTGGCAGCAGAAAGTTGCTGTGCACAACTATTATGGATTCAGCATCAGCGAGAAGACTATTGTATTCAGGTAAACACCTTTGTTTTGTGATTCTACTAGTGCTATTTCTATTGCTAATAATCCTGTTTCACATAGTAGGACTAAGCATATAGAATAAGGTATCATTTTCTTAGAGAACATGTAGAGAAAGAGGATATCTCACTAGAATTTGTTAAGACAGATTATCAAATTGTAGATGTATTTACTAAGCCTCTAGATGAAACTAAATTCAATAGATTTAAAATTGAATTAGGTATGCTGACCATATGTTAGATTACCAAAAGTGACTAAGTAAAATTATGTCGACACATTCAGGGAAATTGTGTCGACACAGAGGAGTTGTGTCGACAATTCAGGGAAATTTTGTCAACACAGAATCGTAGTGTCAACACCTAAGGGACAAAGAGTCGACACATCCAGAAAAGTAGTGTCGACACAACCAGAGTAATGGTGTCGACACTTACAGAAATTGTGTCGACACTTGTAATAAGAGTCGACACAGAATTTCTGTTGAACTACTAAGTATGTCCAGTGTCGATATAACATCAATTGGTGTCGACACATAGTAGTCAGCGCCGTGGTCGAGACAATAGAAGTATGTGTCGACACTTTTCAATAGTGTCGACACTTTTAGACAAATTTTTGCCCGCTTTTTGACCTTCTGTGTTTAAAAAGGTATAAATAGGTCGAGAACATATTCTGTCGACACGCTCTCCAGATTTTCGAGACTAAACCCTTGTGTCGACAAACTCTCTTCTCTCAATTCAAGATTTCTCTCCATTACAATGACGCCAAAGGTTGAAGACAACATCAACGAAGGCTACGAGTTGGTGCGCAATGCTTTTGATGATGCGCCGACAGATATTAAAAGGGTCATTACCCTTGTTACTGATATTGGGTTAGAGTTTCTTGTTTCTGAACCTACCAAGATCTGGAATAAAGAAGTATTTGAGTTCTATGCTGCTGCAACAGTGGACTCCACTGGACTCAAGATCAAATCGACAGTTCATGGAAATAGAGTGAAACTTACTCTAAAAAGTTTAAGAAAAATTCTTCACCTTCCTAGGATTCAGGATGAAGAAGAGGTCCCAGCCTCAAAGACAAGGGAGGCACTTCAGTGGTGTGGATTGGATCCAGCCATGAAGATTGGAGCAGCCATCAACAAAAAAGGGATGAATCAACAAGGAATGTTTCTATCTGAGGTGGTAGGGAAGGTGATTTTGTGTAAACCAGGAGGACATGATAGGCTATCTGCATTTATGTTCAGTCTAATGACAAGGATAATCTATAAGATTAATACAGACTGGTCTGCAGTTCTGTTTGAAAAGATAAAGGAAGAAATCAAGAAGCCCAATTTGGCTAGGTTGCTGAGTTTATACCTGGCTGGAGCAATTCCAGAGTTAATGCATCAGATTCCAGGATCTAAGATAAATCATATGAGAAAGATGGATATCAGGATAATATCCGGATGGGATAGGGTCCTCTCAAAGGATATACCTGAATTGGATAATCAAGAGACTGCAGCAAAATCTCCAGTACAAGACATTACTGAGCATGACCATGTGCAGGAGGACACAATAAGTGCACAAGTACAGGGGGAGAAAAAGGGAACAGGTCCAGGACCTGACTGAAAATGCCCAAGTCCTTGAGGAGACAGTTACTGTACAGTTGCAGGGGGAGCCTCAGTCTGCACAGGTGCAGGAGGAAGACAGAATCAACTTATCAGAAGAATTAATTCTACAAACTGATCTTGATACTTCTGGACTTGCTGATGCTATTGAAAAAGAACTCTCACCAGTTCATAACCAACAAGAGTTCACTATGGAAGAGTTGTTTCCTGACATAGAGGGAGCAGCAGTTGAGGGGGAGCAGGTTAATATTGAGGAGGTGCAGCATGGGACTGAAAAGGAGCTGCCTCCTAGTCCTAAAGAAAGAGTTGATATTGCCAGTACTTCTGCTTCAGAGGATGAGGAGATTGCAAATATCAAGAAAAGAAAATTGATTGTTTTCAAGAGGAGAAGCCAGAGCTATAAGCAGGCTTTGCAAGCTACCACTTCACACCAAGCTCCTGAGACTGATTACAACAAATTTTTAGTAGATTTACAAGTGAAGTTGGATGAGCAGAGATTGATTTTGGAAAAATATGTGGATGAAAGCCATAAGACCCTCCAGTTTAATCTTGCACAAGATATAAAATCAATCAGATTTGAGATCAATCAGAATAAGAAAGAAATGACAGATTGCTTCCAAAAGGGGGGTCATGCTGTGGTATTTCTAGCACAGCAGCAGGTAGATATCAAGAACCAAGTGGATGATATTGCCATCAAACAAGGCTATGTCCTTGAAAACCAGCTGAGGATGAATGAGAATCTGACAGATTCTCACAATATGATCTTAACTGAGTTAAAAAATACTGTTACTAGATTGACTGCTGCAAGGGCTATTGAAATGGAAGAATATGATAAGAAGCTACAGGTTGCCCTAGATTCAGTTAAAACTACCATCACTTCATCTGAGAAGTTAATTAATGACAAACTTCAAAAGTTAAAGCCATTCTTTAAATATGGTATAAATTTCCTGGATGGGCAAATCAGATTTCAAAAAGATGATTTGAGAGATCATGTAGAAAGAGAAGTCATAAAGGGGGAGAGGGTATTAGTATATGCAGGCTCTGATCATGCCAAATAGATAACCAACAGTATCAAAGCCACTCTGGGATATCCACCCTTATGTGATGATGACAATATGGCTGAGTCAGGTGTATAACCAGTTCTACTGGAAGGTGATCAACCTGAGGTTGGCCAAGTCATTTACCCCCCTGCAGATTTTGAAATGATACATCAACCAGTTCAGTCTATGTACAGCCCTCCACAACAGGTTACTAATGTTGTTATTGAAAAGTAGATATGCCAGAAGCTGGTCTGAAAGCTCAGCAAGATGCTCAATTATCAAAGAAGAGATTCAGAGAGCAGGCAGAGTTAAAACCTGATTTTGAGCAGTGGAGCCCCACTTCAAGAAATATCATATTAACTGCCTGGAAAGCTGTAAAAGACCAAGTAAATGAAAGGGGTAAATGGTATAATGAGCAGGAATGACAGAAGTATGAGGCAAGGCAGGAAGCCATACTTCAACACAAGAGAAAGGCTAAGAGTGGGAAGCTACCTCCTGATGCTCAGGAGCCTAGCAAGTATTTCCCTAAGCCGTTTCATTATTTTGAAATGCAAAGGATTAAGGCTGAAGCTCAAAAGAAGGCTGAGTTGAAAGGCAAGAAGTCATTGAAGATACAGAACCTTCTGTGCAGGCTCAGATTAAATCAGGGAAAGGAATAGTCATCAAGGAGTCTGTCCAGCCTTAGTTTTGTTTTTACTAGATTTTTCAAGAATTATGTAATTCTTAGTTTTTTTCAAGAAGTCTATGTAATCAGTATTAAGAAACTTTTTGATATAATAAACAAAACTATGTTCCATGTTCATTTAGTTTGCATCCTTATTCTGTGATGTGACTGTGATATTTGTTTTGTTTATAATTACCCTGTTAAATAATGCTTATACATCATCATGTTTATTTATCATAAGTGGTGTATATCATTGACAAAAGGGTTATGACTTCTCCAAATAGGGGAAGATTGTTGGGTACATTGGAAAATGTGTACCTGATTTGGAGAAGCCTCACTTAGCTCAATGATATACATCAAGGTGTATTTGATGTTATTTTGAGTTTATATATGCAGGTTAAGTATTGGCTAAAATGCAAAAAAAGTTTCGAAGTCCATGTGTCGACACTTAAGAAAGTCTGTGTCGACACTTGGAAAAGCTGTATCGACACCTGAAGCAACTGTGTCGACACATAGAATTTTGTAGTCGACATCAACTGTGTCGACACCGAGAGGCAGTGTCGACACACAGAATAGTTAGTCGACATCAACTGTGTAGACACCGGGAGGCAGTGTCGACACACAGAATAGTTAGTCGACATCAACTGTGTCGATACCGGGAGGCAGTGTCGACACACAGAAGCAGAGTCGACATCAACTGTGTCGACACCTGGAGGCAGTGTCGACACACAAATTCTGAGACTAAATCAACTGTGTCGATACACAGGACTTGTGTCGACACACAGGACTTGTGTCGACACACAGCAGAGTTTCAACATAGTTGATTGTTGTGGATTGGAGAAGTGAGTGTGTCGACACAAATAATCAGTGTCGACACATTCTCAAGATGTAGTGTCAAGAAGCTGTGTCGACATCAAGGCAGCTATGTCGACACCACCAAAGTCTGTGTCGACACTTAAGTCACTTGTGTCGACACATATTTATAGATTGTCTCGACACTTTATGGCAGTCAGTCTCGACGCTTTGCTGACAAAGAAAAAGGTTCAAGAACTGACTGGAGCCCTGACAGCTGTGCTTTCTAACAAGTTTACTGAAGCTGTCAGACCTGTCAGTAGTTGGTTAGAAACCGGATTAGCCGGTTACTATGGATGAAGTCTATATATATGGATGGATTCTGTCAAATTAAAGGATGATTATGAACAGATGAACAACAACAAAAGGCACAACTACTGAAGTATTGATCTTTGATCAAGAAAGTGCACGTCACACTGAAGAAGATTTTCATGAGAAGATCTAAGGAGAATTCAAGGAATAGTTCTAAAGAAACTTCATAAGTTCTGAAGAGAGAGAGAGAGATCTTAAGCTGTTGAAGTAAAGGAGGAGACATCTACAAGTCTTCTAAGAAGCAGATCTTGAACCATTCTGCTAAGAAAGATTCAGATTTATTTCTGATTCTAAGAAGGAAGCTGGCAGTCAGTCAACTTCAAAGGAGATCAACCCTACTGAGTTCAGATTCAAGAAGCTTTGAAGAAAACTAAGAACAGGTTGATTTCAGCCATCAGTTTCATCAAGAAGCTGATCAAGAATTCTCTTATCCTTTCTCTCTCAACAAGGGTAAGAATCCATCAAAATTATTTATCAAATTCTGTAGGATCTTTTCAAAGATCTGAGTTGTAAGCCTGTGTTATAAAGGCTGAGTGTAGGAGATTCAGATCTCTGAGTGGTAAGGTTGTTTTAGCCTTAGTGTAGGAGAATCAGTTCTCTGAGTTGTAGGGCTTGTGGCAAGGCTGAGGTAGGGTTGTTAGCCTGAGTTGTAGGAACCTTATAGGGTTCTAAGTCATAGGAACCTTTCATTGTTCTGAGCTATAAGATCTGTGGATCTGAGAAGAAGGAAGAAGTTAGGCCGAATCTAGCATACTGCTAGATAGGTGAAGGGGGAAAGTGGATGTACCCAGACCTTGGGGAACCACTATAAACCTGTGTGCAATCTGTGATGTGTGTATGTTTGTGATTTCTGTGTTGTGATTACTGTAGATTACTTAGATTCAGTTTTAAGATCTGAAAAATATTCTTCCTTAAGTAAAAAAGGAAAAAAACTTATTCACCCCCCCCCTCTAGGTGTTTGGGTTATCTTAAAATTAATTCTATCAGGTTGGTCCAAAGAGAATGGCGCCCATTCAGAGTATGGCAGGCAAGACCTGGATACGCAAGTAGAGCCTGCATAGAGCAAAAACCCACTTGGCAAAGACCCACTTGGCAGGCTCGCTCGACGGTTTAGCCTCTTGGAGTGGGGAATCGAGGTCGTCTCGCACCAGACTGTCCACGCGGGCGAGGTTATTACGGTCACCACCTAAGAACCTAAGGCAAGCGCGAATGTAGACAGTCGAGGGAAGGATTTCGCTAAAAACTCTCTTCGGGCGAGAGTGCTCTGATCACAACCTAGAAACTAAGGGTTGGCGGCGAACGAACACGCGGGGACATTTGCGAATGACAAGAAGCAAAAACAAAATATTAACCATAAAAGCCGTTTCGGCAGAGACAAAACAAACTTAGAAAATGTATTTATATCTCAAAAAGTGTTCTTATAGCTGGGGGTTTCTCCCCTGGCATGAATGATGAAGAAAAATAAAAATAAAAAGTTACAAAAAAGAGGAAAGTGGAAGGTCTTCAAGGATCGTCGGGCTTCTCGCTGAAAGAGCCTTTGCTCCCGTGGAGGGGGAATCAACGTCGTCTCCGAGCGAGAGGTCCTCGTCCTCCGCATCGATGGGAAGGAAGATCCATGGGATGATACTGTGCGCCGTGAGTCTTTCTCCGCCTTCCAGCAGAAGACCGGCCTCTCACATCACCTCAATCGCGTGCTTGGCCGCTCCCTAGGCATTCTCCAGCATCATCACCTCGATCTCGTGGTTGGTGTACTTGCAGTTTACCCTTATTGCTGGGAGGTGGCGGGACGAGGAGTTCCTGTATGCGCTTATTCTCGGCCTTCAACCCCACGACCTCATTCTCAAGGCCAGCCACCCACGCATGTAGCTGTTCGACATTCGTGGAGTCTTGCATAAAGGATATTTAGAGTTGGTATAAAATAATATGAAAGTAGGAAAGACCAGCAAGATTTGACTCACCCCTTGCGCCGAGTGACTGGCGAGAAGCTCCTCGGCGGCCTTTAGCTTATCCCTTAGGGCGGTAACCTCCGTCGTGCCTAGATCCCACGACCTCTGGATGTCGTCGAGGTTCCGCTCGAGGATGAGGCTGTGACGTGACGACATATGTGCAAGCTCGAGGGCTCGAAGCTGGACCCGCGCAGCCTCATGCGCGTGGGTCCGGGTTGATGCCGCATCAAAAATGTTGCCATCCTCCCGGCTGTATAGCCCAAAGGCCAATGCAAAGACATCGCCGCATGTGGAATCCTGCTCGATCCATGAGGGTAGGAGCATTTAAATGGAGGCCCGGTTGGCCTTCTGATCTCATTGGAGTAGAGGTTGACCAGTCTCGTCCATGTATTTCTCACCGAGACCAAAATTCAGGTGCCCTTTCTGCACCGGCCCCCTGGGAGCCTTCTCTGTCACAGTGATGATCTTGGTGGAGATGCTAGATGTATCCGTCACGGTCGAGGTTATGACAGGGGATTCAACGACGGACTTGCCCTTATCCAGCGCTGACAACTTGGTTTTCTTGGAGGATGTTGGGGGCAGCATCTGGCTTATGCTTTGCGACACTCAGCTGAGACGAAGTACCCGACTCCTCCTGGCAGGCCACGACCGCAGATATTGTGAGAGATGGTTTGTGGGCAAGAACCTCGGTTTCCTCGTATAGTTGCCGAAGAGGAACCTCTCGCTCACCTACGTGAACAGCATGGGTAAGTTTTACCAATCCAAGGTGTGAATTCAAAAGTGGAGAGACATAATGTTACCTTCTCCGGCAAGAACAGGAAGGAGAGAGTCCAGGTTCCACCGCAGATATCGGACATCGAAATTTTTTTTGCCGAATAAGGCGTGCAGGGGAGTCTCGTGGCCTTGGAGTGCGAGAGGCCAATAAGTCGCCTCATCATACTGGACCGGCGAGAGGGAATGTTGTTGAAGTCCCCGACATAAAGATGAATTTTTGGGGCCAATAGTGGTTCTTGTTGGCGAGACCACTGGTATTGATCATCTGGCCTGAGAAGAAGACGATCCCGCTCTTAGCCCGGAAGTTGAATAGCTTCTGGAAAACCGAGAGGTTGAACTCAATCTATTCCTCGTGCATATAGCAGCCGAATGCTACTTGGATGGCGATTGAGTTCGGGTTGAGCTGGGCGGGAACCACTCTGAAGTACCGGAGGGTTTGGCGCACCTCCGACAATAGGGGGAGGCGGAATCCTACCTCGAAGTGTTCCAGGGGAATGACAAGATCTCCCTCTGGCAGAAAGTTGATTTTAACAAAACAATTGGATGGCGCGCAACGTATCCCAACGGCACGTAATTGGCGACTGTGGAAAGATACTCCTCTTCGGTCAGCTTGCTGGGGGAAAGTCGTGGTCGATGAGCCCTTGCGCGCACCGGGTCTGGCCGTCGGTCTCTCCCGGCATCTTATGAGAGTGTGGGGGAATCTAGGTTTGCGCAGGCGTGTGGCTTAGATGTTGTGAGTGCGCAGGAAATTAGGACAAAGGCTCAGAATCAAAATAATAGTAAATGTGGTAGGTGAGGAGGCCTATTTATAGAAAAGTTTGGCAATAATGGGGGTGCATATAGCATTTTTTAATATTTTGATGCCTCGTAATCAGTCTCATCCCGCCGCCGCTCCTCTTACCTACAAATGGAGAAATCCTCCAGGGAATACCCTGGGTAAATAAAAAGCATAGCGAGACGGATATAAAAAGAGAAATATATAGATATAACGCAGGGGTATAGCATTCGGCAGAGGCATCAAACATTATACAAAGAGGAAGCATCGCTTTAAATGCGAAAGGCTAGGGGATAGGTGGCGAGAGTTGATGGACTTAGTACTGGATCCATTGTCATCGGCCTCGACATCGCCTCTCTGACCTCGAGGGCACTCGCGGATACTAGTATGCGCTCACGGCGGTCAGCTCCTTGTGGACCAAGCGCATCTGGTCCCTCGCTCTCGCGATGTGCCCTCCAGGAGAGGTTTCTTCAGACCCGCCTCCTTGGCGCTTCATCTCCCCGATGAGGTGCGAGTAGTCCCTCTCGAGAGCGCTCAACCAATGCTTAGTGGCTGCTCGATGCGCATCCGCGTGATCAGAGGCCTCTCGCTGTGCCCAGATAACCTTCCCCAGGACCTCCACCATTCGCTCCTTCATTAACTCAGCATCATTAGGATTTCCAAGAAAGTCCAAGAGATCACTGGGGGAAGGGGGGCGATACCTCTTCATCAGCATTAGGGTCGATTGTTGGGACCCTCCGATAACCTAGCAAGGAGGAAATATTTAATGGAAACAGTTTTGGGCGAAAAGAAGAAGAGTGCATTTTTATCTACCTGGCACAGGGACGATGCCTTTACCCGGTTGTCGGCGGGAAGGACCAGATCTCTCCTCGAAGAGCCTCTCTGGGAAGGATTGGTGTTACTTTCCTCGTCCGGGGCAGATCGGCGTCTGTCCCGAATGATGGACCTCGGCCGGTTGGGAGTTATTTGCTGCCTTCAGGGTTGAAGGCCGAGAACCCGATGCGAGATCCTGAGGGTTCTCGACGGCTGGAACCTGGGGAACTGGACTGACCAGATCGGTGGTTCTGAAGGGAAGATCTGTGCAAGATATTGTGAGCAGAAGAATGTAAGCTAGGAAATGTGAAAGGATAACAAGTCAGCATTACCAGAAGCTAGTGGGGGGTTAGCCTGAGCAACTTGGGGGGTGGCATCTCGGACCGACTGTTCGTACCCTTCGGTGAGCTTGGACGCCTCAGTATTCGTCAGGGTGGGAAGCCAACGTCGCTTCCCATCATAGGTTCCTGCGAATGGACCAATGACTCAACATAACAGGCTTTTCGAGATTGGCGACGGGGTGAAAGTAACATACCTCTGTTTGGATGGCAAGATTCTTGCAGAGAGGGGTTGGAGTCGGAGATGCGAACTCGTCCATCATAGGGTTCCGACGAACCATCTTGGCCTTTCTCAG
This sequence comes from Platanthera zijinensis, assembly GCA_039513925.1. Classification (NCBI taxonomy): domain Eukaryota; kingdom Viridiplantae; phylum Streptophyta; class Magnoliopsida; order Asparagales; family Orchidaceae; genus Platanthera; species Platanthera zijinensis. Next base: position 13,932,577 of record CM077092.1, read on the forward strand.
TCAATAGGGTGAGTCCACGGCCCTCTTGGATGAGATCATAGGGCATATTTGGAAGTTTTGGAAGTGGACTTCGCTTGCGCAACGGCGAGACGGTCCAACAGCTCTTGCGAGAGCGGCTTCAAGGCCATTTTGGCATACATCGTTGGAGGGACGAAAACTTGAGGGATGGACAATGGATGAGCAGAGAGTATCAAGTTAAGGTCAGGCCCTGAAATATATATAGAGCCATGGAGAGACACATAAAAGATTTCCTTCCAAGTCAGAAAGAACTCACTAAATACCAGGGGTTGGGCTCTTCTTTCCGAGCAAAGAGCTAGCTTGAAAAGAGCGGGGATTGTGTACAACCTCATATTTGATGAGTGGTACCGCTCGACGTAAGTCAAAGACCCTCAGGTTCAAACGGGTCAAAGTAGGCGAGTGGGGTAGGTAGACCCACACTCTACCAGAGAGGGTGAAGGCCTTTTGCCAGGTCGGGCGGAAGGGCTTTCGCCCAGGGAAGCGAAAGGATTATTAGGTTAGGCGGAAAGGCTACCACCAAATCAGGCGGATGGCATGAGGATCCCACACTCTCCCTTTGAGGAGTTATGGGAGGGGATTCCCGGCTCACCCCGACACTCGCTTCCTCAAGCGAGAAGTGCCTTCATGGGCCACTCGCTCAGCGGGTTACATAAGTAAAATTACCTGGATGCCCTTGGGGATCTGCAAATAGACCTTCAGAACAACGGAGTCACACTGTTGGCAGACCAATTTGGGCTGCGTATAGTATTTCCAGAACAGCGGAGTTATGCTGTTTGCATAACAGGTTTGGAATTCTATAAATAGACCCTGAGGGCACCTTTGGAGAGGAGGTGATGACTACATTTAGTTATCCTTTTTAGGGTAGTTTATTATTCAAAATGCCTAAGTTTATTTATATTTCATGCTTATTATTTCATGTTTTAATGTCTCTTTATAATATATTAATTCCTAGTTTAATTATATGTTTTAATTATTTTTGTGCTTATTATGTTTTATTTCTTATTTAAAAGTCTTTTATGTTATAATAATCTCTTATTTTATGTTATGTTATTTTATTTATGTCTTGTTATGTTTAATCTTTAATAATTATTGTTATGTTTGTTATTGTTATAATTATTGTTATGTTTGTTATTGTTATTGTTATTGTTATGTTATTAATATTATATTATAACATCTAACATATATTTGCTTTGTTTCGTGTAGGTTTAATGTCACATGATGCAGCCCACATGGAATACCCGAGCACATGAAGAAATAAGCCCAAAGCCCCCATGCAACCCAACCCGAGCCCATGCAGCCCCTAGCCCTCTACCCGAGCCTACATCAAATCCCAAGCAGCCCATGTAGCCCCTAGCCCTCTACCCGAGCCCATTGAAGCCCACAACGGCCGGCCACACCCCCCTCTCTCTCCTTTATTATTTTGCCACCTTTCTCATGCATGCATTTAGCTATTTCCTATCTCCCTCATTAAACTCATACATTGAACCCTTCTCTCTCTCTCTCTCCATCATTGAATATCATGCATGAACTTCCCCCAACATATATGGCCGGCCACCCCTAATGTCCCTTCATTTTCCATTTCATTCTAGATCCTTCCTTCCTCTCCTATATAAAGGACCCCTTACCTCTTGTTTATGTTAAGTAGTTTTAGTGAGAAGTAGTTTTAGTTTAAAGTGACATTTTTGTAGAGAGCAAGTCAGAGTCCTTTCCATATTTCCTTATTGTAGTTTTTATTGTAATCTCTTTTTTAGTAGATTAATTTTGTCTTGTTATAATTTTTGTGTACTTCTCTTTATTTAAGCAATGAAAACATTTTCTTCTTCTTTTATTTTGGTTTTCTTTCTTATCATGCGTAGCTAATTAGTTTTTGTGCCCGATCGCGATGATCTTTGCGATGAAATAACGCAATCTTAATTTTATGTTTGGATTTGTATTTTTCTATTTTTGATCCTCCCTTGATTTATTTCGTATCTACTCTGTATTTCTAGTATACGGCAGTAGATTCCGATCTCATATTTGAGTAGCCTAGAGGCTCGTGAATATGAAAGATCACTCAAGGAAAGAAGGAGTTGAACGCACCCCTAGAGATAAGATGACGTAAATCCTCCGGATTGGAGTCAAATCCAATAGTGCGGGTCACTTCGATAAAGCGACTTTAGTCCATTTTGACTTGTAAAGAGATTTCGGTCAAAACGTCTATAAGTTAGGGGATTTAATGCTCTAGCGAGATTATTTCCTAATATTGGATCCGTCACGGTCTTAATAGATTTACAAATGCTAAACTAATTTATTTCGTTATTTTATTTCAAAGTGAATCGTCGATCGAGCACTCTTTTTGCAATAGTTTATTTCTCATTTAATTAAGCTTAGTTTATTTTTATTTTCAAACTCATAAATCATTCAGTAGGATAATAGATTTGTTGTGAGTAGTAGTACTTGCCTGCCACGAGTTTAAATACGACCTTGATACTACGATTCGACAGGTACGCTTGCCTGTTCGGGTTTTAGCCCATCAAGTTTTTGGCGCCGTTGCCGGGGATTTTTTTTTGGCAATATTACGAAAGCCTCGAATTTATTACTTCTACTAAAAAAACAAAAAAATTATTATCATTATTATTATTATTATTATCCACCCACCTCATCTTATTTCTACCCAACCTAAAATCTCTCGAAAAGGGTAAGGGGCTTTAAGCGCCACCATTTTACCTAGTACCTTGCGAACCCTTCACCGGGTAGCCCTTGGGAAGTTCGAGAGCCAATCCACTAAAAAAAAATCTATTTTTAAAAATATATATATCTAAAAAAAACAAATCAAAAAATTAATTTTTGTTTTCCTTTTTGGTAACAGTTTTTTATGGAATCATCGTATTTTTGCGCTTCTTGCGGGTCGCCCGACCACTTTTATTTTGAATGTCTTTCGGGAACCCCTCCCTCTTTTGATTTTAATTTTTCTGGGGAAGGTGAAAATGGCCAATTTGACCCTTACTCCACTCTTTATCCTACTTGGGAGATGGGGAACCCGTCTTCTTTTTCTTATGATTTTTCCCCGCAAAGCGCCGCGCCTTCAAATTTTAATTTTAATTCTATCAATAATGGGTATCTTGAATTGCAAACCTCTATTAATAATATTAATTCGCATTTCAAGACCATTATGGATTATCTTTCTCGTGAAGCCGCATCTTTTTCTTCGTCTTCTTCTTCGTCTCCTCCAATTTCTTCATGTAATGAGTCACCGGATATCCCGGCTTGTCTTGTTCCTCTCGAGGAGGATAACTATTCGGATATCCCGGATTGTTTCCTTCCTCCTTTGGAAGACACCTCTATGGATATTCCGGTGTGCTTCTTACCCGTTGAGGATGACGAGACGTCTCCTATTTCTCCTTCTGAAGACGTTTGTGATTCCAGATCGCTTAAAAATTTAACTGTTCCAAATTTTTGTAGTTTTAGCAAATCTTCTTCTTCTTCTTTTATTTTTGATGACTCTCCTTTAGTTCTTTCTTCCCCTTCCTCTCCTGCAATTTCACAAGACTCTTCTTCTTCTTGTGAAATTTCCGATGATGAAATTTCTTCTTCTACTTCTTTTATTCCTCTTTCTATTTCTTCTTTTTTTTTCTTCTTTTGACGACCCCTTCTTTCCCGTTCTACATACGGCGGAGTTCTTCTATAACTCCGTCCGTTCTTTTTTGGGCATCATTCTCTTGAAGTTCCACCGCATGTCGGTGCGATTCTTCAATTTTTCTTTTTTTTGATTTACTCCCCTAAGCGCATACTTAGGGAGTTACCATTTCACTTTAATTTTTATTATCCATTTAGCTAACAAATAACGTCGGGCTCAGACGGCGTTAAACAAAGAGCGCTCTTGGGAGGCACCCCTTGCTTATCCTTTTTGTTTTTTCTTTTTGTTTTATTTTGTTTTGTAGGAATAAAACCCCCTCCGGTGGTTCGTTTGGCTCCATCATTTCCTCTCTTCCTTAGGTCTGAGCCGGTGTCTAGCTTAAGCATGGGGGAGCGACATCTGCATTCGGCCTTACGAATCTGGGGAAGTCGTTTTCTTTTTATTTATTTTCTTTATTGCATCCCCCCTCCCCTTTCTTCTTCTTTTTTCTTTCTTGTTTTTATTTTTCATTGAGGACAATGCAAAATTTAAGCATGGTGGAGGGTTTAGTTAGTTTCTTTCTTCCTTTTTTCTCTCAAAAATATATATAAAAAAATCTTTTGCTTTCTTAAAATCAAAATTTTTACAAAAAAAAAATTAGTATAATTTTATTAAGTTTCTTTAGTACTTTTTTTTAGCCTTATCAAAAAACAAAAAATTAGAAAAATCAAAAATTCCAAATAAAAGATCATATTTCAAAACCCAACAAAAATGAAAAAATCTTAGAAAAATCAAAAAATAATAAACCTCATGCTTAGCTTTTTGTTATTTTTAGAAGTTTAGTTTGAGTTAGTTTATAAGCATTATCTTTTTATTTGTTAATCTTTTATTTCATCATATTTAGGTAAATCTAATATTTAGTGATTTAGTTTTGTGGATAATCTTATGATTTTAATTTGCTTAGAGTAATTTATTTAGCACTTTTTCTCTTTTATTTTAAATAGTTTCAATTTTGTAGTAATTTGGCTAAACAATTTTGGATTCTAATTATTTTTACTTTATGTTTTTAGATTCTTAGGAAATCTCAATCTACTAGTAGTCGCTCTCTAGTATTTTAGTTTATTTTCTAAAATCTTATTTACCCTTATCCTTACCCAATTCCCTTTTTTTTATTGATAGATCATATGTCATGAGAATAAGAGGATAAAATTCATTATTCCTTGGTAAACATATGCAACTCAAAATAAAATGAAGAGAAAAAAAGTATATATATGTCGTGGAAAGTGATAGGATAATAGTCTATCATTTTTTGGTAAACATATAATTTTTCTTTTTAAAAAAAATGAGTGGGGTGAGAGGATAAAATTCATCACCTCCTATCAAAGATCTCTTCATATGTTTTTTCCCCCAAGAAAAAAACAATTTATCTAATATAATTGTCTTAGTCTTTAAATTAAAATATTGGGAGAGCATAAGTAGTAGGTTGCATTTTTCCTTAAGTTTCTTTCAAGTTATGGTTTTTATAATTCCAATCTAACCTTGTTTGCACTTTACTCAAATTTGAATGCTAGTTAATTTATTAGAGAATTTTTGGCTAAATATTTCTCTCTTTTCACTTTAATTTCATAATTTAGGACTTAATTCTTAAATCCCTAAATTTTAGTTTTGGCTAGATTTTGATGTAAATAAATTTTTAGTTTAATTGCAAATTCTATAATGCCTTATAAATATTTCTCTTCATTTTGCTCTGGAATAGCAAAAGCCTAAGCATGGAGGAGTTTGATGACTACATTTAGTCATCCTTTTTTAGGGTAGTTTATTATTCAAAATGCCTAAGTTTATTTATATTTCATGCTTATTATTTCATGTTTTAATGTCTCTTTATAATATATTAATTCCTAGTTTAATTATATATATGTTTTAAGTATTTTTGTGCTTATTATGTTTTATTTCTTATTTAAAAGTCTTTTATGTTATAATAATCTCTTATTTTATTTTATGTTTTATTTTATGCTATGTTATTTTATTTATGTCTTGTTATGTTTAATCTTTAATAATTATTGTTATGTTTGTTATTGTTATAATTATTGTTATGTTTGTTATTGTTATTGTTATTGTTATGTTATGTTATTAATATTATATTATAACATCTAACATATATTTGCTTTGTTTCTTGTAGGTTTAATGTCACATGATGCAGCCCACATGGAATACCCGAGCACATGAAGAAACAAGCCCAAAGCCCCCATGCAACCCAACCCGAGCCCATGCAGCCCCTAGCCCTCTACCCGAGCCTACATCAAATCCCAAGCAGCCCATGCAGCCCCTAGCCCTCTACCCGAGCCCATTGAAGCCCACAATGGCCGGCCACACCCCCTCTCTCTCCTTTATTATTTTGCCACCTTTCTCATGCATGCATTTAGCTATTTCCTCTCTCCCTCATTAAACTCATACATTGAACCCTTCTCTCTCTCTCCATCATTGAGTATCATGCATGAACTTCTCCCAACATACATGGCCAACCACCCCTAATGTCCCTTCATTTTCCATTTCATTCTAGATCCTTCCTTCCTCTCCTATATAAAGGACCCCTTACCTCTTGTTTATGTTAAGTAGTTTTAGTGAGAAGTAGTTTTAGTTTAAAGTGAGATTTTTGTAGAGAGCAAGTGAGAGTCCTTTCCTTATTTTCTTGTTGTAGTTTTTATTGTAATCTCTTTTTTAGTAGATTAATTTTGTCTTGTTATAATTTTTGTGTACTTCTCTTTATTTAAGCAATGAAAACATTTTTTCTTCTTTTATTTTGGTTTTCTTTCTTATCATGCGTAGCTAATTAGTTTTTGTGTCCGATCGCGATGATCTTTGCGATGAAATAACGCAATCTTAATTTTATGTTTGGATTTGTATTTTTCTATTTTTGATCCTCCCTTGATTTATTTCTTATCTACTCCGTATTTCTAGTATACGGTAGTAGATTCCGATCTCATATTTGAGTAGCCGAGAGGCTCGTGAATATGAAAGATCACTCAAGGAAGGAAGGAGTTGAACGCACCCCTAGAGATAGGATGACGTAAATCCTCCAGATTGGAGTCAAATCCAATAGTGCGGGTCACTTCGATAAAGCGACTTTAGTCTATTTTGACTTGTAAAGAGATTTCGGTCAAAATGTCTATAAGTTAGGGGATTTAATGCTCTAGCGAGATTATTTCCTAATATCGGATCCGTCACGGTCTTAATAGATTTACAAATGCTAAACTAATTTATTTCGTTATTTTATTTCAAAGTGAATCGTCGATCGAACACTCTTTTCGCAATAGTTTATTTCTCATTTAATTAAGCTTAGTTTATTTTTATTTTCAAACCCATAAATCATTCAGTAGGATAATAGATTTATTGTGAGTAATAGTACTTGCCTGCCCCGAGTTTAAATACGACCTTGATACTACGATTCGACAGGTACGCTGCCTGTTCGGGTTTTAGCCCATCAGGAGGCAATTCATTTCTTGGCTTCTTCCTCCTTGGGTTATTTTGGCTTGGCTGCATAAGCCCTCTAAGGTGCCTAGCTCAACTTTTGGCTAGGGAGGGGAAGCTCTCTAGAGATCTTCCGGGTGTGTGGTGGGACCTTCACGCTGCAGCATAGGGTCAGTTTTTGGTTCCTAGTGACTGGTCAAGAGCTCAACTTTAGGAGAAGTAGGTGCAAGCTACCCCCTTAAGTCTGAATTCTCGTTGAGGCCAAGTTTTGGCTTCAACAACACCCCCGATTTGGATATCTTAATCTCTACTTGGATATAAGTGCTCATCCTTCACCTTGATAGTAGATTGAGACATCATCAGGTCTCGTCCTCCTACCGTCAACGGACCAGAAACATCCCCCAGCTCGTCGCTTTGATCTCTTACTACATGGCAAGTAGGGTAAAACACCTCACCTTGATAAACGGTTATGACATCGCACGGGTCTCATCCTTCTGTCTTAAACATCCAAAGAAGGAGATCATGGTTATGCTCAAAGCGACAATATCAACACCACACAAGCTTAATCAACATCAATATATGGCTCAATGTCATAGAAACCTACAAACAAAGATGTGATAAAAAGAAGCGTTTGAAGTGCCGCAAACAAAAGTTACTACAAAGTATAAGAATACAAAGTACAAATCCACCACAAAATGACAGAAGTAGACAAATACAAATACCACGAAATACATTAACAAAAATACAAAGTCGAGACCGCTACTCTCCCACCACATCATCAAAATCAAAGCCTGAGACTTCATCCTAAGAAAGATCATCGAAGCCAAGACTAGACACATCACACTCGAGCTTCCTGACCACCATCCAAATAGCCTTCGACACTCCGTGCCAGAGAACAACCTCTTGTACATCTTCAATCTTGGGCTCCACCTCGCTAGTCGAGAACTCCTCCCAGATTTCCTTGCCAAGTAGGCAGCAATCCCACATATGGTCTAAAGAGTCCTACTCCGCAAGTCCTGCGTCCTTCAGCTCTGCAACCCATTCTTCATAAGAAAGTCGCTATACTTCAGCCTTCGAAGCCTCCTAACTCGGCCTCCAAATGGGTAGCATCTTCCCGTACGTTCATCAATAATTACATGGTCTTCTCCACTAAAGATTTTTTGTCCGAAGCATCGCCTATGACTCCATGAGCTCCACCTTCAGCTCTGACCCAACTTGTCAAAAGCGAGATATATCTCGATCCCGCTTCTCTCTCAAGTCAAAAAGAGAGCTCTCTGCTTCTCAAAGCTTCTCTTGAAGTGCCAAGTATACATTCTTCAGGCTTACATAGTGGTCATTTCATGTCAACGCTATGTTATTCTGAGCCTCAATTTACAATGAAGAGAAAAAAGTCAGATAAGTACTGGTCAACATCTCTTCACACCCCCCCCCCCCCCCTTTAAGTGAGTAGCAACCCTTAACTTTCAGTTTGATATCAGAGTGATTCCAAAAATAAAGAAAGAGGGAAAATGGTTCTTAATGCATGAATGGCTTGAAAAAGCTAACCATAACAAAGGATCTCAGAGCATATATAATTGGAAGAAATCGTAGGTCAGGAAGGAAGAGAACAAAGAAAAATGCATGGAGATCGAAAGAAGGTGAGATTAGCAACTAGGTGTTGGGAAGGCTTCAGATCTGCAGGGGAGGATAAGTTAAATGCGAAGAGTATGATTGAATATTTTGGGTTGTTTTGAAAGGGGCAGATTGACCTCCGGTAGAGGCAGGGCTGACATGTGATTTGAGAGGGATTGAATTTTTTGGGCTGCTTTGGGTTATTTTGAAAGGGTGGGAGGACACGTGGGGTTGTTCTTCATGTAAGCATAGATAGATGAAAGAGAATGAACAACTTGTGAAATCAAATGTTAGGAAGGAAGAGAACATAGAAAATCACAAGGAGAGTGAAAGAGGGTGAGATCGACAAGTAGTGTTATGGAAGGCTTTGAACCCACAAGAGAGGAAAAGCTAAACCCCACTTGAAGAACGAGATTGAATTTTTTGGGCTACTTTGTGTTGTTTTGAAAGGGGCAAATTTTCAGACCTTCATTATAGGTGAGGTTGACATGTAGTGGATCGGGATTGAATTTTTTGGGCTACTCTTGGCCATTTGGAAAGGGTGGGAGGACACAGAGATGTTCTCCACTTAGGCTTATTATTGATTAAAGGGAATGAACAACTCCTAGAATCACAGGTCCGAAAGTAAGAGAACAGAAAAAAAAACACACGGAGAGTGAAAGACGGTGAGATCGGCAGCTAGGTTTTGGGAAGGCTACGGATCCGCAGGGAGAAGTTAAATTTGGGTTGAAGAATGAAATTGAATATTTTGGACTGATTTGAGTTGTTTTGAAAGGGTGGAAATTTTTGGACCTCCATTAGTGGTGGGGCTCACATATGGTTTGAGGGAATTGATTTTTTGTGCTGCTTTGAGTTTTAAATACCGATTAGTAACTATCAATTCCCTAATTAATCAATTTTTTAATCTCAGGCTAATCAGGGAAGAACAATTATGGTTACTAATCGGTAATTAGGGAAATTAATGAGGAATTATGTTAATCACGTTTTCTCAAGGCGGAGTTCATATTGGGATTCGCGGCTAGCTTCTCCTTTATTTATGGGCGTGGGAGGCAATTCTGTAAAAGCTGGTGAAACGTACTTTCTTCAAACTCCTGCTTCTGCGTTGTCTTTGTAGTGCTTGAAGGGGACAGACAGCAGGAGCCAGAAAGCTCCGTTGGGGAACGCTATTTCATGCTTATCTTCAAGCGCATATCTCCATGATATTTTTATATGATTAATAAATGTTATAAAGTCTCTACAGTCTACAAATAGTGACATACACATTCTATAGTTACTAGTTACTATGTACAAAATAAAGTTGAGGTAAACGTGTTCTTTATTTATTTATTTTGGCCTAATAAAATGCCCGTGCACTACTGCTCGCCTGTGAAAGTCTGGGTGGGCAAAGGTTTTGCCTATGCGCAACCAGGGAAAAAAGCACTTTGTGATATTATATTATGTAACGGCCCGGTTTCCGACTGTTCTCTTTAGGGGTCACGTAAGCACGTTATCGGGCCGCAGTCGAAGCACCACAAAGCCTCTCCGTGCTTGTTCCTTGGCCGCGGTGTGCTGTTCATGCCGGGTCTCGAACCCGCAACCGCCTTGATAAGGAGTCTTTAAACCACTCCAAATCACCAATTGATAGAGGAGTGATTTGAAGGCTCTTTATCAAGAGGGGTTGTGGGTTCGAGACCCGACATGAACAATGCGCTGCGGCCGAGGAACAAGCGCGGAGAGCCTTTTGGGTGCTTGGGCTGCAGCCCGATAACATGCCTACATGACCCCTAAAAAGGAGGCCAGGACCGGACCGTTGCATATTAGAGGTAGAACACGAAGATTAAAAAAATTTAGAAAAAGAAAACAATAACACTCTCTTACATGGCCTCTCTTTCTAGGACTTTATTGTTATTTAGTAGATTTAGGTTCTGTTTGGAGGACTTATTTTTACGGGTCAAGCAGTCATGTCCGCATGAACTGGACCTTAATGAAGGTCCGATTCATGCTCTCTCTCTCTCTCTCCCCAGTCCCCCCTCTCTCTCTAAATAGCACTCATTTTGATTGGAGCTTACTATCTAGATGCTTTGAGCTGTTATCCCTATCCGCCACTAATGTGACGGGGCCCTTCCCCTAATCCTCGTTGCACAAAAATGCTTTGTCACCTGTCTGCCCTAATAATTTAGGTATAATAAAAAATTTGCATATAATCAAATTTGATTTGCATATGACACGACCTTATTTTTTTCGCCTCCATGATCCAAATTCTCTTTCTCTAGTATGATTTCAATGTAAAGCATTGTGACGTCACTCTTCAAAATCATGCGGTTAGGAGAGAAGTAGTCACCCCGCTTATAGTCTCAGGACCAACGAGCACGCTAGGCAGTATGGGACTATACCACCCCTTTTAACAAGTCTCTCGAACATCACCGCTCATTTCACCTGGCGCAATTAACATTCAAAGCAACACAAGTGCACACCTGAAGCCCTAAACCTTAAGGATAAACCAGGGTGAATTACATGGATCTGATACAGCCGCATCTCGGCCATTGATTTTGATAGCGACTCCGGTGATGGTCATCAATCCAACTCCCCCTCTACCATTATAATTGTTATTAAAATTATTAATAATATTATTTTTATATATTATTTATTAATTACTTAATTAATGCCATATCTAAATTGAACTTAACCTCTTCTGATAATGGCATGACCCGCTGGAGTCAAGTTTTTGATAAAATTTATGAGTACGTCATTATTAAAATCTCGTTTTCAAAAGTCAATATTAATTATTCCTACTTTAATTTATATTCAATCAATGATTATATATAATATTATAATATAAATATCGCTTAATTATTTAAATTAGTTTTTTTCTGCATTAAATGTATTTGTTTTTGCCGAGCTGTCGTGGGCCGGTAGGCCCACAATCCAAATCCGTTAGGCAGATCCGCAATCCAAATCCGTTAGGCGGATAAACCCCATGCTGAGCCCATGTGGTGCTGCCAACACAATTGCCAGCCAGAAGTATGTGGTTCTCTATTATTATTATTTTTATTTTTATTATTATTATTGGCGATCATTCTGATCATTTTGCTTTACTAACTATACGCTACGAGCAGCGAAAAAAAAACTCATGCATGTCAAAATAGGAGGCACCATCCGCATCTAAAAATCTACTGCGAATTAATGAATGATAAAAACATGTTCTTTCATTTGACTTTGATTATTTCTTCCACATTGTTGCGGACCGCGATTATGCTCTTAATAGACTGGATTAACTAGACCGTCTTAACCCTTGGAGCGGTCGGTTACGCAACCAGTCAAAGAAATAGATCTCAGACGAGACAAAAGTTTTTACGTGGAAAACCCGCTGAATAAGGTGAAAAATCACGGTCGGGACTGTGCCAACAGGAACTTCACTAGATCGGTTGAGGGTACATCGCTTTTTTGATAGAATCGAGGGCAACAGGCAGCGGCTCGTTACAACTTATGGGGGAGAGAGAAAGGTACAATCTTGAGCGTGCGGGGGAATATAAGCGTGCTTCTGGAAGATCACTGACAGACTGTTAGGCAAATACGGCGGGTATTCCGCCGACGGTGCGATCTGAATACTGATGGTAGCGGACGATGACTAAGTGATTTCCTACGGGCATTGAATTGTACGGAGGAGGTCGCGAACGATCTTTGACTTGGAGGCGAGCGTGTCGGTGACGGACTTTGCCTTGGTGGCGAGCACGGCGACGGCGGCTCTGTGAAGGGGGAGAGAAAGCAAGGGAGTGAAAAAGCTAGAAATTGAGAGACGGGGATTCCGTAGAAATTCGAGTTTCGAAGTTAGAGAAATGAAAAGAATCAGGAGTCTATTTATTGGCATGGAAAAGGGCAAGTCAGTGATTTCCCCCCGTAACCACCAGCCGGACGAATCAGATCACTCTGTTTGGAGCACACAGATCACCATTTTCAGGAAAATACCGAGCCTGCCCTCAGGTCCAAAACTGACACGCCTGCACTCGGGATCGGCCCAACGGGCGAGGGGGTGGTTACACGCGGTAACCACCACCAACTGCCCACTTTGTGGGCGATTACAGGCGGCCTCCGCCCCATACAGGGGCACCGGAGGGGGCAGCCAGCCCCTCAGGGCCACCCAAAGCACTCGGGCGGCGATACGTCGGTCGGCGAAAGGGGGTGATCGGCCCTAAAGGGCCTGGCGACCCCTCGACCGCTCAAACGGCTGGAGGGCGACCGGTCCCTTGGGGGTCGACGCCTCCGCGACCAGCCTCGTCGTAGGAGGCCGGGAAGAAGAGGGGCGGCCGACCCTTAGGGGTCGACGCCTCCCTAGTCGGCCTCGCCGTAGGCAGCCGGGGAGAAGAGGGGCTTTTCATTACAAGTTGGGGGGAGAGAGAGAGAGAGAGCTGGGCTTGGAGGGTGTCAGATCACCTCTCACAGGGCTACGAACTTTTTCTTGTGGTGTGAGGGATGCAATTGTTGTGCATTGAAGTCTTTCATTGAAGTTCAAAAGCAGGAGCGACCTGCTTTGGTTGTCTAGATTCTTGTGTCTTGGAAGTTTGTGTGGCACGATTTGTGTGTCTTATCCACTGCGATTTGTCTCTGCTTGTCTTTTGGAGAAGTCTGGTACGGTTGTCCTGTTGGTGATTAGAACGCTTGTTATTGAGTGCACGAGGTGCTTGCTGGCAAAGGGTTCACGGAGTGCTTGCTGGCGATGAGCGCCAGAGCGCTTGCTGGCGATGAGCGCCAGAACGCATGCTGGCGGAGAGCGCCAGAGCGCTTGCTGGCGGAGAGCGCCAGAGCGCTTGCTGGCGGAGAGCGCCAGAGCGCTTGCTGGTGGAGAGCGCATGAAGCACTTGCTGGCGGAGAGCGCCGGAGCGCTTGCTGGAGGAGAGCACTGAAGCGATTGCTGGAAGAGAGCGCATGGAGCACTTGTTGTAGGAGAGCGTCAGAGCTATTGCCGGCGTAGAGCACACAGAGCGTACAAGGAGGCGACATGCGTGAGTGCGCGCAAGGAAGAGGCACGCGCAGGAGCGCGTAAGGAGGATGCATGCTTAGACGATCTTGACGGCGAAGCTCACTAGGACGACCTTGATGGCGGAGCGCACGGAGGCGCGCTAGGACGTGGCACGCGCGGGAGCGCGCAAGGAAAAGAAGAGGAGGAGAGAGAGAAATTCGTAGGAGGAGGAGAGAGAAAATCCGTAGGAGAATTTTTGTGCTGAGTAAGAGATGAAAAAAAGAGGGAGAGATGTCTATTTTTAGATTTTAAGAGAGTCCCGGTAATTTCTTTCCTTAACCACCGGCCGGAAGAATAGGAATGCCCGAAACAGATCACGATTTTACGAAAATGACGACTTTGCTCTCAGGCGGTTTAAGTCCAACGGGAGAACCAACTGCCCATTCTGCGAGGAGAGGGGCGGTCCGGCGAGGCCGGCGGCCGGGCTAGGCCGGTGGGGAGGGCGGCCACGGGAGACAACGGCGTGGGGGCCGGCCGGGGGGCCGCTTGACTTCGCGGCCTCACGGTGTGCGCAGTCTAGCGGCGCCGCCCGCCCGCTGAGATACCAGCAGATCTAGAAGAACTCCCCACTATTTTATGATTTGACTGGATAAAGATTTGAATCCACTGCCTGATTCTATTTGTGTTTGCATTCGAAATGGAGAGGAGAAGTCATGTTGCCGGAGGGGTAGATGTGGCTGATACGAAGTGTTCGACCTCCACAACGAGGAAGAAGAACAACTGGCGGTCGTCGGAGGGGGAGGAGAGATCGCGGGTAAAGCCCGCAAAATTCCTGGATTCACTGCTCTTCTTTCAAAAAAGTCCAGGTTTCGTTTTAGGGGACTTATTTTCACCGGTCAAGCGGTCACGATCGTATGAACCGGACCTTAATTAAGGTCAGGTTCATTCGAACATGACCGCTTGACCGATGAAAATAAATTCTCCCAAACGGAACCTAAAAGAGAGGAGGTTCTGGCCATAAAAAACTGGTCAAGGAGAAGCTCCCCTCCAGGAAGAGAAGAGACCTCTATTTTCCCAAAATGTAAAAGGAGATCCATCGCTGGGCTTTTTGGCACTTTGCATCCCCAAATTACGGGGTTTTGGCACTTTGCGCCCCGAATGTATAAAATTGGCAGTTTGCACCCCCGAATTTCTATTTTTTGGCACTTTGCACCCCAAAGGCTGAAATTTCAGGGATATTTAGGTCCGTCCCTTACAACCACCCTCTTCACCGCCACCTCTGTCTTCCCCTTCTCCTCCACCGTCTCGCCGTCGTCCTCCTCACCCACTTCCCTCCCCTCTACAACCACCGCCCCAGCCTCGTCACTCTCAAGTACTTCCAACTCTCCCTCTTCTTCCTCCTATGCAGCCTCTCCGCCCGTACCGTATCCTTCACCGCCGGCGGCGCCGCCCCTTCCATCCAAATATGGGTCCCACGCCGCCGGAGGCAGGGAAAACTAGCTCTTGTTCTCATCCACGGATTCGGCGGAAATTCCAAGTGGCAATTTCACGATCAGATTGGGACCCTCTCGCGCTTCTTCGATCTCTACATCACGGATCTCGTTTTCTTCGACCGGTCGGCCTACGTCGCGTTGGATTGATCGGTGGGATTTCAGTCCAGATGCGTCGCCTCCGCGATGAGGGATTTCGGGGTGGAGAAGTACGCCGCGGCGGGGATGAGCTACGACAGCTTCGTGGCGTTCTGGCTCGCCGCGGAGCGGCGGAAGCAATTTTAAACTGAGGGACGGGGGCAATTTTAAAAAAGTGTGCGTTAACGAATGACAATTTAGCCCCCATATTCACGACCGCCACCGCCGTGCCAAACAGAGCCTTAGATGATTCTGACAAAATTGAGAAGGCGATTTGTAATCATGTTGTTAGAAATTTACTTTTGATAGAGTTATGTGCAATTTTCTTAATAGTTTTCCGAGTTAAAACTCAACATTTGTAGAACTTTCTCAATATAAGTATAATTTTTAGTAGTTTGATTGTAATGTTTGTAAAATTGTCCATTCTCTGCAACTCAGCTAACTTAGGCATGTCTTTACAAGGATGATGTAATGCCAACTGCAACCAATTTTTGCATTCTCAGCAAACAGTTCAAGCCTAGCGTCAAAGAGAATCAGATCAATAAGGCTGATAATTACTTGAGTGGCCCAGTGTTTGGTGATGAATCATACAAAACTATTTTTGTTGAGGGAAGATAAGTTTTGAAACACATCATTATATATATGATAAATAGATGGATGTTACCAAAATTCCCCCTCATAGAGTGCAAAGTGCCAAAAAATAGAAATTCGGGAGTGCAAACTGCCAATTTTAAACATTCGGGGTGCAAAGTGCCAAAATCCCGTAATTCGAGGGTGCAAAGTGTCAAAACTGTGCGGCCGCCGCCGACGATGGAGGTTGGCGCTGTAGCGACGATAACGGCGATGGAGGCAGTTGCCGTGGCAGTTACACCACGGATAATTACGTCATTAGCGGGGGCTCTTTGGAAACCCCATCACCCATGTCATCAAATTACCTTATCACAATGGAAATGCCATCAATCATTATTAAAGAGGAATTTATTTCTATAGAATAAATTAAATATGCATGGAAATTTTTTAATTATACTTACAAATTATGTTTTTTGAGATAGTTATTCAAAAAAGTGTCATTCTAAAAGCTCCTTATATTTTGTCTCTTTTTATCACAATGTTTTTGATTACATTAGAATATAAGCATCATAAAAGTAAGTTGCCGTTTGTGGAAGCATGGGGGGCACATAAATTAAATATTCAGATGTCAGATTAAGGCTCGGTTTGGCGGACTTATTTTCACTGATCAAGCGGTTATGACAAGGATGATGGGAAAAGCTTTGTTCTCATTGCTACTGTCATTTTTAGATTGTTTGGATGAAGAGTTTTTTCAAAAGAGCTTTTAGAAAAAATATATTTTAAGGATTTTTAGAGCAGCCAGCTTAACAAAATTTTCTAAAATCACTTTCTCTGCTTTCAATTTTTTCTTTCATTCCAAGATATTTTTTCACAAATTCACAATTTTTAGCACCTCCCCTCTCACCTTTAAGGCTTTAATAGCCTTCTAGTATTTAGAATTTATATAATATTTATTTATTCATGTGACAAATGATTAGCATAAAAATATTTTATTGTTAAAAACTAAACGATTATTAGTAAGAAGTTGTTTTTTCAAAAAGATAAATGTAAACATCTAATTGGAAAGCATTTAGATGGAGATTTACCAAACAATTTACCGTTTTTTCAAAATACTTTTTGAATAGCTCTAACATCACCACTGATTTTTCACTACTGTTTTTCCACCTCCACCCCAAATAGAACATATATCTTTAACATATTCGGTCATATTTGACCTCCAAAGCGTGGACATTTAGGCTTCGTTTGGCGGGGCGTTTGGACCCACCGTTTGCGACAAACGCCGCCGCATGGCGGGTATCCAAATGCTGCGCGGCGGCGTTTGTCACGTTTGGACCCGCCGTGCCCCGGGAAATGGAGCAAATCGCTCCATTTCGAGCTGTAGCCTCCCCCTCCGTTTTCAAAATCCGCGTGTCTCCTCCCGCCGGCTGCTCAAAACACCGAACCAAACGAAGCTTTAATTGGAAGAAGTGGGAGTCCGCCGTAAGCCACTCCGGATCTACTACGTGCAACTAAAACTTGTGCATCGAATCTAAAACCAATTTATTCTAGGTTTTAAAAAAAGGCAGTGAGTGTTTATATTAATTGTTGATACCAAATGCAGAAAACTATAAGAATGGTTTCAATTAACAAATATGTTTAGAATAGAGAATCAATTTAAATATTTGAAAAAAAATACAGCAATAGAATTACAGAATAATATAATATGTCCGAAATAGATATACGTATTACACGTAAGTGCACGTGTCGGATCAAGTAATAAAGAATGAGTAAAGTTCATTTTCACTGAGAGATGGTGAATTTGTAAGAAATCCGGAGCGCCGAGAAGTAGAAATCCGAATACGAATAACAAATCACAAAGCACAAAACAGAACAATCACAAACACAGCGATATACAGAGGTTCACCCAAACCGGGTTACGTCCTCTCTCCCCTTCTTCTCCCTTCTTGTATTCACCAGAAAGTTACAGATTACACCAAAGGTTACAAGGATCTAAACCCAATCCTACCTTCTTCCGCTTCTGGACAAGAAAACCGTAGAAGAATACCTTCTGGATCGACGCCGACGGAAAACCTCGTACACGCCTCCAAAAGAATACGCCGCCGCAAGTCTGTAAAAGATCGTTATCCCTAAATGGGGGATAAATATATAAATAGACTTCCGCATCCGCGATCGTCGAACGAGCAAAGTTCGTTCGACGATCGGCAATCGTGATCGTCGAACGACGATGGTCGACCGATCCGTGGACATCGATGATCAGCGATCGTCGATCGATCGCTGGGGTCGACGATCGGCGATCGTCGAACGAGCAAGACCGGTCGACGAAAAACGACCAAGGCCGCTCGACGATCTCCGAACCCCGTTCGACCACTGAACAACCTTCAGAAAAATTTGGTCCGGGGGCGTTGCCCCCGAGCCCCCACCGGGGACCTCCGCCGGGGGCGGCCGCCCCCGGACCCCCGCTGTCGTCGGTCCCGGAGATGTCGAAGGGGAATCATACTTCGATTCCTCTAAGCTCACGTGGGCAAACCCGGTGTGAGAAACAAGAGGACCGGAAGTGTTCCACAACCCCAACAGAATTTAGTGTCCGCAACTACCAGTTCTTCCTTTTCTTTAAATCCAAGTCAGATAAAATAGTGATTTGTTAAATACTATAATTATGAATAACAAAAACTACGAATTAAAATAAACTGCGATTCGCAAAGAGAAAATACTTGGTTATCGAAGAAATAATCTTGTATTATGATTTCCTAAATATAGTGTGATGAATCTTATGAAGATGACTTTGTGATAGTGAGAGGTGGCACATCTAACATCTTGCAACGATTTTAAGGTAGAAGATCTGTACCTCTCGATATCGGAAATCTCTAGCCTATATTTCCCCATTGGGAGAGACAAATACCGCATAAAGATCGAAAACCAAAGTTGTTAATACCAAGGAAAAAAATCTTTTTCTCCCTTCAAATACTATACCGGATCTATAACACACTTACACAACTCCTCTCTCGAATTATGAAGCGTAGTAAAACGGCGAAACCTTGGCCAAAAGTCTCAAAGTAAAGATTATAGATTCGATAAAGACATGCACAAAACATTCACAAAGAAAAATTTAAGATTCCATCAACACAAAAGACAAATTACTTTCACAATACAAAATTAAAAATATTTATGTTGGGTCCGGCGTTCCTTCACTTGACCCGTGACGCTCTGCTACTTATATAAAAAAATTAAGTAGCGCCCTCTCCAACAGTCCGGGCTTTTGGTGCAGTTGGGTATGCGCTTGATCCTTCAATTGGTATCAGAGGAGGTCACGGGTTCAAGACCGGGGGGGCTATTAAATCCTGATTTTTCCCTTCTACCTGTGTGGGTCCGGTGGGTCCGGAAACCGTGGACATGTGGTAACCCCACCTCTGAGCCGTGTGGGCCATGTGGTAACCCCACCTCTAAGCCGACGGGTTGTGCTGGACGCCGGGGGGGGGGGGATTGTTGGGTCCGGCGTTCCTTCACTTGACCCGTGACGCTATGCTACTTATATAATAAATTAAGTAACGTCCTCTCCAACAGTCCGGGCTTTTGGTGCAGTTGGGTATGCGCTTGATCCTTCAATTTAGTTCATGCCGGCGGAGAAAACACACTTAACGGTTGGAGAGATCTTATGAATCATGTTGAAATTAAAGATTAAACGATGTAGGATTCCTTCGCCGGAGTCGCTCCCTCGATCAGCCTGGAAAATCTCCTCTTTTTCTCTAGCCGCCCCCTTGAAGGATGAGGAAGAAGAAGACTTGCTCCAAGAATAATGAAAAATCCAGAATAATCCCTTGAAACCCTAAATGCCCCTTCTTAAAAATCCAAAATTTTCTCTCTCCTCTCTCCTCTTTAACTCCAGAATATTCTTCCAATAAAAACGTGCATCCCTTGCCCAAAAGGTGCCTCCTTCCGAATCTGAAAACGGGGCCAGATTTGAATTTTAAATTTTTAAATTCATTCAAGAAGGGTTGCAACCTATTTCAGGATCCTGCAACTTTTTCTCCAGGACAGCATATTTGACGAAATCTTTCTTCCAAGTTATTCTCTTTGGATTCTCTTGCACCAACACCTAGGAAAAAGATCACTTTAGTCATAAATAAAATAAATGTGAATTTACTTGCATTTAAACTTCAACTAAACGGTTTTTCTCCCGGATCAACGAGCAAAAGGTCCGAAACTTAGACTAGATAACTTCTTTTTGAGAAGTTATCACATCTTCATACTTGAACCTTTGCTAGTTCCTAGCAAAGAAGATTTTAATCACCGAATTGGGTGAGGTGATTGTTAACAAAATAAAGAACTCACATGATCCTTTTTCTCAAAGATAACTAAAAATGTCTAGTCTAGAGTACCGATTAAATTATTTGAGGATTTGTCGATCTTTAAAAGTTCAAAATATTTAAGAATTCGTTAGATTGATGGAAGAGAAATCTCAATTAAAATTTCTAGTGTGGTGTGTGCTACCCTTTAAAATCGTTCACTTCCCTCCAACTTTCCCGTCGAACTTCCTTTAATGACTAAAAAGGAATGAGAATAAGCCGAGTCTTTGACTTAACCTCCGCAAGATGTGTATGGATGGTAGAAGGTGTCTCCCTAGATGAAAAATTCTTAGCGACTCTCCAAACTATGAGGTTTATTTTTTCTCTTTTTTTGGGGTCCGTAGTTGGGATCATTCCAAGTAGGTGTACACACACTTATGTCACATATCACTATGACTCTTTTCTCTTTTTTTCTGTTTATAATCACAGTTGGGATCATTCCAGGTATGAATGCACATACCTAGATCGCATATCACTATGACACATTTTCATATATATAATTTTTTTAAAGAGAGTCCACAGCTGAGATCATTCCAAGTGGGTGTACGCACACTTAGGCCACATATCACTCTAACTCACACATTTTTATTTTAACAAACACTCATAATTGAGGAGCATACTAAGAATCATCAAATAGGCGCATAGGGGAAATATACAAAAAAGTTCGACATTCAAACTCAAAAGGGGTACAAATGGTGGTCAATGCTTTGGTTTATATCTCCAACTCGGTTTGTGCTCACCCTCCATTATTATTTTTAGAAGTTCATACGGGTCTATTTTTAAGCAGATCGCTTTTTTTAAAAGATAATGTGGGAAGATGAAATATTAAAAGAAATTTTGCCCATCTTGCTAACTTCAAATCAAAATGATGTGAACCATTAAGGTCGGTTATCCTCCTAGATTAAAATCATCATGAACTGTATTATTCATTAATTATTTCGAGAACTAGGATCAACAATTATTATATATTCATTCCCCACCCAATTGGTAGGGGTCACACTACCCCCACCTCCACATTTTTGTCCTTTGCTAGTCCCTAGAAAAGCGACCTCACTACTCATAACGATATATGTGTTTTTTTAGAGAACGTGTATAAGGTCAAATATAATGAGGCTAAGAAAAGCAAGAAATATTGAAATCTAAAAACCACCCTGAAGTCCGGGTGTCTGAAGAGCTTTCCAAAACTACATTCTTGTGTTCAATAGACTCCTTTACAACATGATGGTTCATCAATCCTACCCGTGTGTTGCAACCTGCAAAGAAATCAAACCACAGACTAGACAACCATTTAATTAACATGTATAGTAGCTCATGTCTTAACCACAAATACAGGACATCATCAAATCAAAAGAGAATATCACAAAATGTATTTCAAGTAATATTTCAAGACAAGCCATATCCAACAGTCATCATTCAATGAACTCTCAGCCAGATGAGTACAGTAGTACAAGATAAGATATATTTTGCTTTAACTCAGAAGGAAAGTGAAGCAGACAAGATGTGAAGCAGTACTATAATCAGACAGAATAATATCCAAAATGAATCAACAGTCCTGAACAACATCACAGAATATCACACACAAAAAATCATGTCCATCAAAATAAATAAAATAACCCATCAGCACCCTGAATATCAAAATGCCAAATCCGTAATCGAAGAAGGAGAGAACTACTAGTCGCCCTTGCTATCCCTAGATTCCTCTTTGTCCTCACAGTCCTCGTCTTCGGGCGCGGACTCCTCCTCCAAGTCGGATTCAATTGCAGCGATTTTGGCGGGGCCGGCTCGTGACCAGTCGCTCTGAAGCAAATATCCCTCTGAGTCGAACTGTGGCTGAAGCTGGTACGAGGGTGCCTCCACCGGGATCCTGGCCGTGTGCATCAGCTTCTCCTGGTTCCGACGGATTTCCTCAAATCTAGACTCAAAGTACACGTGCTGGCATCTGAGGTAGGTCTTCATATACTCTGCATTCTCTGTTGCTAGGCCACGTTCCCCTTCATACTTAGATCGTATGATCACCAACTTCATAGGGGCAACCAACATAGGTTTTTCAGATAGCTCAAGTCCCTCGCCCCGCATCCTGCTCAGCTTTGATTTCTTCTCTCCGGTTTCAGCAACCACCTTAATGTTATCTTCCACTACCGTCTTAGTGATGCGGTGTCCCACCTGCGTCACAAGGTCTCCTTTCTCACTCCCGACACTGGCCAAGCGACATAATTCTGTGATAAGCGTGGGAAACACAAGCGGCCGCACCTTGTCCTCCATCACTCTTGTGCCAGTTGCTCAGCAATGAGCCTGCCTATGTTGATTCTTTTACCCATTAAAATGTTGTAAATCAAGGTGAGGCGGTCCAATGATATGTTGTTCTGGTGGCGAGTCGGTAGAATGCTGGGGTTGATGAAATTGAGCCACACTTTGGCCTCCCTCGACAAGCTAGTAGACTTGATTGCCTTGAAAGAGTGGCGTGCCCATTTAGTTTTAGGTACACAACAAACAGCAGCGACAATGTCAGTTGGTGGCACGGTTGCTTGGAGTTCCATCAGGCTGCCCTCAGTGTTGTTGCCCAGCTAAAAGAGGTTGTTGATTGTTGCTTTGGAAAAATCCACATGTTTGCTCTAACTGGAACAGTTTCACCTTCCCGGTACCTAGCATTGGCGTAAAATTTGTATACCCACGGAAGCACGACCTCCGTTTGTGGATGGCAAAAAGTCTCTTATCGGAGAGCTTTCATGTGTCCAACATACACCCGACTTTATTCCCAGATCTCCATTTTAAATCCCCTCTCATAGATGAAAGGGGTGGACTTGAGAGCCTCGAAACGGTGTCACTCTTCCTCCGATAGAAACTTCACATTTGTTTTGGCCACCGCCTTCTCCTTCCCCTTATCTTTCTTCTTTGAGGACATATCTTAGCCTAGCCAAAATTGAAACCAACACTAACAACGCACAGAACTGAAGCAATCAAAGGGTTCTTCCATGTCGGGTTTAGGGTTCAAGGATATACCTTCTGGAAATCTCGCCTCCTAGGTTGCAGGTGGTCGTGCACGCTCTTGTCGATGTAGATCGCCGGAGCCAAAGATTCCCTCCATAAAATCGAGACCACCGAGCATCGGCTTCTCCTGTCGAAGTAGATCGCCGGCGGGCCAGCCCGCTCAAGTCGAGGCCGAACACCGAAAGCCCACACGCTTCCTATTTTGAGAAAGCGAGCGCCTGATGCCCCCTTGATCCCGATGAAATCGACGGCCTCCCGTTCTCCCCCGTCTATGCAGATCGTGGGAGCCCAAACTTCCCCTTTCCAAAATCACCACTCCTGATCGTGCCCTAGCCAAGATGGAGGACACGTTCTTCTCTTTTTTTAATAGGGGTTCAACCGGGGCTGCGATCTAGCCTTTTAATTGGGTCGGTTTAATTAGGATATAATGAGTTGGGGCTTAAGATGGGAAAAATTTAATATTAAACAAGAGATAATGGAGGTTTAATAATTTAAAACCTCTACAACTGCTTACTGCGGTCTAATAGGCGCACCGGTTGAGTTGAACCGGTCCAACGACTATTCAGCAGCGCCTTTCGTAAGCTCAAGGTAGAAAAATAAAGATTGCAACTTTTATTTCTGGGTTGCAACAACTCAAATCCGGCCCAAGGACAGCGCCGGTTCAGCTGAACCGGGTCCAGCTGAACTGGACCCAGCTTTGTATTCTTCATATCCAAGCAGCAGAATAAAGGTTGTAGCCTTTATTTTTGTGTTACAACATTCGAAATATGCACATAACTCGAATCCAGCCCATGGATTCCTCCTGCCAATTGCTATTACAAAATTCGAAGTAGGCAAGTTATTTGACTTAAAATTTATTATTATTATTATTATTAAACTAATACGAAAATACATAAAAGATGAGTTGCCTCCCACCAAGCGCCTAATTTACTGTCCCAACAGGACGGTACAAAACTAGTGGAGCGTCATGCACGACACCGCTCGGTCGTCGTCCTCCCTAAGATATAATTTTAGTATTGTGCCATTCACTTTAAACTCTGTTCCATCACTGTCATTTAGGATAGTCACCGCGCCATATGGATGCACCTTTTTGACCAAAAAAGGGCCCTACAACCGCGATTTAAGATTTCCGGGAAATATTCGTAAACGGGAATTGAACAACAAGACTAATTGTCTCGGCTCAAAGTGTTTTTATTTCAACCGTCGGTCGTGCCACTTCTTGGTACGCTCTTTATAGATTTTAGAATTGTCATAGGCTCGCATCCTAATCTCTTCTAATTCGTTTAGTTGCAAGAACCTATTTTTTCCTGCATCCCTGAAATCATAGTTGATCTTCTTTATCGCCCAATAGACATGGTGCTCTAACTCGAGGGGTAAATGACATGATTTTCCATACACTAGCCTATATGAGATTAGTCCAATTAGCGTTTTAAATTCAGTGTGATATGCCCACAAGGCGTCGTTCAGCTATTGCGCCCAATCTCTACGGTTAACACTCACCGTCTTTTCTAAAATCTTCTTAATTTCTCTGTTTGAAACCTCTACGAGCCCGTTTGTTTGTGGATGATAAGCTAATGCAACCTTATGAGTCACCCCGTATTTCCGTAGTAGTGCAGCGAATTGGGTGTTGCAGAAATGGCTTCCTTCATCGCTAATTATTGCCCTCGACACTCCAAATCAATTGAATATGAAATTTCTTAAGAAGTTCAGGACCACCTTAGCATCATTCTTAGGCGTGGCGATGGCCTCTATCCACTTTGAAACATAATCTACGGCTAGAAGAATATAAGTGTTTCCACATGAGTTCACAAACGGGCCCATAAAGTCTATACCCCACAAGTCAAACAACTCAACCTCTAATATGATGTTCATGGGCATCACATCATCCTTTTGTATATTCCCTACTCGCTGGCATCTATCGCACTGTTTAACGAATGAGTTGGAGTCTCTAAATAAGTTATGCCAAAATAATGCGGCTTCTAACACCTTCATGGTCGTCCTAGTACCCATAAAATAACCTCCATATGGCGAGTTATGACATTTCTCCAAGATAGCTCTCATTTCCTCCTTAGGAATGCAATGTCTCAACACTCCATCGGCACCAATCTTGAACAGATAAGGGTCGTCACACAAATATGAACGCACCTGATGTAAGAATCTTTTCCGTTGTGGATAGGTAAGTTCAGCAGGCATGATGTTGCTTGCTAAGTAATTTGCGTAATCAGCATACCAAGGTGCGTCACTCTCAGATATAGCAAGAAGCCACTCATCGGGAAATCTCTCATCAATCTCAGAATGTAGTGACAGATGTGCACACTCAATCCTAGACAGATGATCCGCTACCGGGTTCTCCGCTCCTTTCCTATCTCTAACTTATACATCAAACTCCTGTAGGAGGAGTATCCAACAAATCAAGCGTGGTTTTGCGTCTTTATTCTCCATTAGATAGCGAATCGCTGCGTGGTCTGTGTACACAATAACCTTTGTGCATAGAAGATATGACCTGAACTTTTCAAACGCAAACACTATCGTTAATAGCTCCTTCTCGGTGGTAGTGTAGTTGACTTGGGCATCAATGAGGGTATTGCTAGCATAGGCTATCGCATGGAATATCTTGTCCCGCATTGGCCCAAGACGACTCCCACCGCATAATCACTTGCGTCGCACATCAAAACAAAAGACTCTTTCTAATCAGGTGGCACAATGACCGGTGTCGTGGTCAAATGTTTCTTCAGTTCGTTAAATGCTTCTAAACATTCATCGTTGAAATAAAACTTCGCGTCTTTCTCTAATAACCCACTTAGAGGCTTTGGTATTTTTGTGAAATCCTTGATAAATCTACGATAGAAGCCAGCATGTCCTAAGAATCTCCTCAACATATTCACACTCGTGGGTGGAGGTAGTTGTTCTATCACGTCTAGCTTCGCCTTGTCTACACCTAGCCCACTCTTAGAGATATGGTGACCCAACACTATCCCTTCACATACCATGAAGTGACATTTCTCCCAGTTCAACACAAAATTCACCTCCACACACCGCGCCAGCACCCTCTCTAGACAAACCAATCAAGCCTCAAATGACATGCCAAATATAGAGAAATCGTCCATATAGACCTCGATGACATAATCTTCAGGGTATTCGCCCTCTTCTAGAAGATCTGCGATGAGTGCAATTATGCAACGCTGGAAAATAGTTGGTGTGTTACATAGGCCAAAAGGTAACATTCTAAATGCGAAAATCCCGTAAGGACAGGTGAAGGTAGTCTTTTCTTGATCCTCTGGGTCCACCATAATCTAATTGTAACCAGAGTAACCATCTAGAAAGCAGAAGAAAGCATTCCCTGCCAGTTTGTCTAATATTTGATCAATGAAGGAAAAGGGAAAATGATCC
Organism: Platanthera zijinensis; assembly: GCA_039513925.1. Taxonomy (NCBI): domain Eukaryota; kingdom Viridiplantae; phylum Streptophyta; class Magnoliopsida; order Asparagales; family Orchidaceae; genus Platanthera; species Platanthera zijinensis. Next base: position 13,959,124 of record CM077092.1, read on the forward strand.
TTCTTGGTGGCTTTATTCAACTTTCTATAATCGATACAAATTCGCCACTCGGTAATCGTTCTAGTGGGACTAACTCACCCTTCTCGTTCTTCACTACCGTCATCCCTGCTTTCTTTGGGACACAATGCACCGGTGACACCCACAAACTATCTGAGATAGGATAGATGATCCCCGCATCTAGCCATTTAATAATTTCTTTCTTTACCACTTCCTTCATCGGTAGGCTTAGACGGCGTTGGGGTTGAATCGATCTCTTACAAGTTCCTCTAAGCGGATCTTATGCATGCATAATGATGGGTTGATCCCCTGGATATCTGCTATGGTCCAACTTACTGCCGACTTATATCATTTTAAGAGTTCAATAAGCTTTATTAGTTGTTCAGGTTCTAATTTGGAGTTAACAATTGCCGGTAGAGTATTGTTCTCACCTAGATACGCGTAAGTTAAGTATTCGGGAAGGGGTTTAAACTCTAATGATGGTGGCTCAATAATGGAAAGCTTTACTGAGGTGGACTTCTCGGGCATCTCTAGTGGCTCCGTCTTACGAAACCAAGCAGGCTGCTTCTCAAATGCTTGTAAACATTCTTGAACGTCTTCCTCCTCCTCGGATAAATCCTCCTTTGTCAATACGTGAGTCAATAGAACATCTAGTTCTTCAGACAATGGGCGAGTCGACTCATAATCATATATGGGCACTTGATTTACCACATCCATGTTGTCCTCCTCTCGATGGGGAAACTTCATTGTCTTAAGTAAGTTAAATGTTACTTTCTCGTCATTCACTCTCATTTTTAATTCTCCCTTCTGCACATCAATCAATGTCCTACCTATGGCTAGGAACGGTCTCCCCATGATAATAGGAACTTCCTTGTCTTCCTCCATATCTAAGACCACAAAATCTGTCAGAAAAATAAACTTATCCACCTTTACTAATACATCCTCAACTATCCCTTTCGGAAATGTCAGGGTTTTATCGGCCAGTTGCAAGGTTATGGAAGTCTTGGAGACTTCCCCCAAACCTAGCATTCTATATATCAAGAGCGACATTAAGTTAATGTTTGCTCCAAGATCGTGCAGGGCCTTACCCTTAAACTTATATCCTATGGAACATGGTATCGTAAAGCTCCTCGGATCTTTCAACATAGGTGGGAGTTTTTTTGAAGAATAGCACTACACTCCCGAGTGAGTGCCACTATCTTATTCATACCAAATCGTCTCTTTTTAGATAGGATATCTTTCATGAATTTCCCGTAGCTTGGCATTTGTTCCAAAGCTTCCGCGAAAGGAATGTTGATTTGTAATTTCTTAAACATTTCAACGAATTTTTGAAATTGATGGTCAAGTTTACTCTTCTTCAACTGTTGAGGGAATTGTGGTGGAGGATAGATTATCACACTACTCTTTTTTTTATGTTTTCAATAAGTGGCTCACTTTCCTTCTCTTCTAACACTTCCACTCCTTCGTCAACCCTATCATTTTGTTTTGGCTCCTCACTAGGCACATTCAGACTAACCTCTTCCAATTCATTTTCTTCACTTACGATCCATTTCTGTTCCTTTGCTGGTGCACCCACTAACTCCTTACCATTCCTTAAAGTGACTGCCTTACAGTGTTGATTATCTCCCTTCGGATTTGGAATGGTGTCCGTTGGGAGTGTTCCTTGGGGTCTAAGGCTCAATGTACTCGCAATCTGTCCTAATTGCGTTTTAATTACCTGTAAGAAACCCTCTAAACTAGTGATGCGGGCATCACTCTTTTGGATTGATTCGACAATCAACTCATCAGAATATTTCCTAGAAGGTCCTTATTGATTGTAGATATTATGTTGGGGTGGACGTTGGTTTGAGTTGAAACCGGGTGGGTATGTCATTCCGGTATTGTTCTTCCAAGAGAAGTTAGGATGGTTACGCAACTCCGGGTTATAATAATTTGGGATCGCATTGTCGTTGTTAGTAAACCTAGGTTTCCCTCCTATGTAGTTGATTTCTTCATTATAACTGGGGGTTGAGTTGCTTACTAGTTGTTCAATAGTAAATGAAGGGTTTGTGGTAAGAGGTGTCATAATGTTATTCACTTGTGGGTTCATCTAATTATGATTTAAAGTTAACGCGTCTAACCTCTTGTTAATTGTATTAAATTGGGCAGTCATTTGTGCAGCAAATGAGTTCAGTTGGTCCACTTGGTACAATCCACTCGCGGATGAGGAAGGAACTTGTCTCTCGAATGATTGGTAGTTGTTAGAGGATAAGTCCTCTTAGATAGCATATGCATCCTCAGCGTATTTGCCCATGAGAGATCCTCCCGCAGCTCCATCAACCTGAATCATGGTCGATGTCTGGAGGCCATTATAAAAGGTCCATATTTGTTGGTGTATGGTCAATCCGTGATGAGGACACTTACACAACAACTCCTTAAATCTCTCCCACGCATTATAGAGTGTTTCCCCATTCCCTTGAGTAAAGTTAGTTATATCCCGCATTAACCTTGCGGTTTTAGCGGGTGGGAAATAATTGGCTAAAAATTTCTCTACCACTTGTAATCAAGTGGTGAGGCCATATTGTGAATCAAGTCACTCTTTTGCTCTACCATCCAAGAAGAATGGGAACAAGCGTAGTCTAATTGCCTCGTCTCATGCATCATTAATCTTGAATGTGTCACACACATCCATGAATGTCTGTATATGGGAATTCGAGTCCTCATGACTTAGTCTAGTAAATTGTTTTTGCTGGACTAAGTTCATAGCCATGGAATCAATTTTGAAGTTGTTCGCCTCGATGACCGGGGTAATGATGTTATGATGGACACCTCCACTAAAAGGCATATTATATTCTCTACAGGTTCTCCTAAGCTCAGCGGGTTGTACATTATGTTCTACCACACCCTCTTGTCATAAATCCTCCTGATTATTATTAACATTAACATTTTGATTATTTGGATTCATTGTTGCAGGTTGATTATGTTCTAATTGAGATGCTTTTCTATTCCTCCTGCAAGTCCGTTCAATTTCTAGGTTCAGAGGTAATAATTCAGGCGATCGATACCTGGACATAAACTAAGCACAGAAGAAGTTGACAATACACAAACAAAACAATCAAGCAATGCAGCAGAAATAACAGTAAAAATGATAATAAACAACAAAACAGACTTGAACTCTAAATACTAAAGCTTCACTAATATTGCAAAAAATACACGTTAAATTTTCGCACCTCCCCAGCAACGGTGGCAAAAACTTGATATGCCCGAAACAGATATACGTATTACACGCAAGTGCACGTGTCGGATCAAGTAATAAAGAGTGAGTAAAGTTCGTTTTCACGGAGAGGTGGTGAACTTAGTGCTCGCAACTACCAGTTCTTCCTTTTGTTTAAATCCAAGTCAGATAAAATAGTGATTTATTAAATACTACAATTATGAATAACAAAGACTACGAATTAAAATAGACTACGATTCACAAATAGAAAGTACTTGGTTATCGAAGAAATAATCTTGTATTATGATTTCCTAAGTCTAGTATGATGAATCTTGTGAAGATGACTTTGTGATAGTGAGAGGTGGCATGTCTTGCAATGATTTTATGGTAGAAGATCTGTACTTCTCAATATCGGAAATCTCTAGCCTCTATGTCCCCCTTGGGAGAGAAAAATACCGCATAAAGATCGAAAACAAAAGTTGCTAATAGCAAAGGAAATCTCTTTCTCTCTTCAAATACTATACCAGATCTATAACACACTTACGTAACTCCTCTCTCGAATTATGAAGCGTAGTAAAATGATGAAACATTGGCCAAAAGTCTCAAAATAAAGATTATAGATTCGATAAAGACATACATCAAATATTCACAAAGAAAAGTTTAAGATTCCATCAACACAAAAGACAAAGTACTTTCACAATACAAGAATTAAAATGTTTAATTCATGGCGGCGGAGAAAACACACTTAATGGTTGGAGAGATCTTGCAAATCATGTTGAAATTAAAGATTAAACGATATAGGATTCCTTCGCCGGAGTCGCTCCCTTGATCAGCTTAGAAAATCTCCTCTTTTTCTCTAGTCGCCCCCTTGAAGGATGAGGAAGAAGACTTGCTCCAAGAATAATGAAAAATTCAGAATAATCCCTTGAAACCCTAAATGCCCTTCTTAAAAATCCGAAATTTTCTCTCTCCTCTCTTCTCTTTAACTCCATAATATTCTTCCAATAAAAACGTGCATCCCTTGCCCAAAAGGTGCCTCCTTCCGAATCTGAAAACGGTGCCAGATTTGAATTTTAAATTTTGAAATTCGTCCAGGAAGGGTTGCAACCTATTTCAGGATCCGGCAACTTTTTCTCCAGGACAGCATATTTGACGAAATCGTTCTTTCAAGTCGTTCTCTTTGGCTTCTCTTGCACCAACACCTAGGAAAAAGACCACTTTAGTCATAAATAAAATAAATGTGAATTTACTTGCATTTAAACTTCAACAAAACGGTTTTTCTCCCGGATCAACGAGCAAAATGTTCGAAACTTAGACTAGATAACTTTTTTTTGAGAAGTTATCACAGAATAGCTACTTAAATTCAATAACTAAAATTTATTATGAACAAATAAATTATTATAATGATGATTCAAAAAATATAAACTTCAAAGATTATAGAAGGATAACACTCAAGCTTTTATCCCATTATAGTGGGTCGGCTATATGAATCTTTTGTAACCATTGTTTCCTATCTTGAGTTAATAATTTCTCAAATGACCCATATTCATAAGGGTGACTAAATTTTAAGTTGACTGTTTACCTAACACAACCTTCACCATTTTTCTTCCGGACTTGGGACTGGCATAGACTGGTTTAAATTACTAAAATAAATACACTTCAAAAATTCTTACACGCTCTAAATTTAATGAACTATTTTTATTAGGATAATTATATGGGCAGAACAATTTATGATATTAGCACACAAACTATTCTAAAAACCACTTTTTTGTCCCCCCCCCTCTATATCAACTAGTGACAACCTGCTTTTTCTACCGATGGAAAGCCCTAATCCTCGTCGCATTACTGCGATCGGTCTCCGTAAACCTTCGTTGCCGCCCATTCCTTCCTCCTCAACGACACTTAATATCACTAAGACTAGCCCTTCAAAAAAATCTCTGGAGCCCAGCCCTCCATCGACAATACTTCTTCTAAAGGAAGACCCTAGCCGACGATAGTTCTTCACTGACGAAACGTCCCCATCCCACAATTGTCTACTTGATGTCGCGCAGTCCCAGGTCATTTTTCCTTCCCCAGGCGACGCACGGTAAACCCGAGCGAGATGTAGAGCCCCACCAGTGAATGGTACTCATCCTCCGACAGATTGCAGTGATGGAAGGGGTAGTCGACAAAGGCCGCGGTTCATTTTGATTGTCATTCAGTATCACCATTCATTTCACAAGTGTCGGAAAGAAAGCGGGAAGCGCGAGTGCAAGAAAGAAAAAAAGAAGGTTAAGGTATCAAGAAGTAGTAAATGTGATGGATGAGGGGAGCTATTTATAGAAAATATTGGGTGGGAGGGATCCAGGGAGAGAGGTGTGCAGATAGCTAACTCGTCGCGCCCCTCCTCGGTCCCTGGACCGATCCCGCAATCCCCCACTCGTCGTTGAGTCTGAGCTAACACCATATTCAAGGCTTTAAAAGCAGATCAACGATAGGAAAGAAAAATCAAGAGGTGAGATCGTAAGTAGGCATCAAGTGAACATATACATTCGCAATATTTATATGGCAGGAACAATGTTTGACACAACCAACAGAAAGATAAACAACACAGCATGTACAATTAGAAAAAGAAAGGACAGGGGGCGAGAGCCGTTAGGCCTATCAGGGGTCTGTTACCGCTGCCCTCGGCCTCTCCTACCCACCATCGGTGGCTTATGCAAATATTGATGTGTGTGAATGGCTTGTAGCTCCTATTGCGCCAAGCGCAGCTGATCTTCGGCTCGTGCGATATGGATCCCAGGGTAGTCCGTCCTACTGCCAACTTATCCCCCCAACTCGTCCATCAGTTATGATTAGTTATTTTCAAGGCTAAGCAGTCGTTCCTCGACGGAGTCTTGGTTTTCCTAAACCCGATTGTAGATCTTGCGTAGCATGAGGGTGTGTTTCCGGAACAGCTCAGCCATTCGCCTCTTCAGTACTACGACGTCCTTTACGTCACCCAAGAAAGCTACAATCATGTCAGGAGAGGGAGACGGAGAGAACTCCTCCACATCGATGTCAACATCAGTCGACGAGATCTCGCGCTAGCTTGCAGTGGATAGGTTTAGCCATACGTGATCAAATTCTAGTAAGAATGATGTGAATGCTCTTATTTACTGGTAAAGTATCAATGCCTATGCCTGGGTGTCGGCGAGAGGTATTAGGCCGCCCCTCGAAGGGTGTGTCGAAGGTAATGTGCACCTTTCCGATCCGTCGGCGGAGAAGCGCCTGTTCGGTGGCAGGATTGCTTGTAGGAGGTGGGAGGACAGAAACCCCTTCCACAGGGAGGTGTTAGCCTAAGGCGAGATCAGGAAGGATTGGGCGGGCTAGATACTTGAGCGGTAAAGTGCCCATGCCCATGATCTCAAAGGTGGGAGCTGCAAGAAGTATAAATAAGGAAGAGATAAGGGATAAGAAATGAGGGTTGCAAAAGATGACTTATCAGGGGTATGCGGGAGATCATCTGGGGTAATTTGGGTATTTGTCTCCAGGGCCAGCTGATCGCCCCCGACTTCATGCGAGTGCAGGCCGGCATTCGCTGTCCCTTCCCCAGCAACTTTCTCCTTCGAAGGATTTTCCTGCGAGTAGCCGCAGTAGTGTCAGTTATCTTTATTCTAAAAGGCGGTGAGTGGAGGAATGAATATGAATACATGTGGAGTCCCAGGGAGTGGTGATGGAGTCAGTAGGATGGACCCGCCCACCGTCAGGTCGGGCCTGACCATCTTGGCCTTTTTTAGCTTTGAGGATGAGCTTGAAACTTTCCGAGAAAGCTAGGGAGAAAACCAATAGACAAAGGATTTAGCCTCCTCTCTCACGGCAACAAGTCGGTCCTGAACATCTTTTGAGAGCGGCATTATGCACTAAATGTGGGAGATAAAGCCAAGAAGGGTGGAAAGTGCAAGAATCACCTACCCGTGACTAGGTGTATATATATAGCAGAGTGGGGGCCCACCAAAAGATTCCCGCCAGGTCAACAGACACTCACCGAAAACCTGGGTTTGGATGTTTCTTTCTGAGATTGTCACAATCTCGCAAAGAGCGGGGATTGTGTACAAACCCGTATTCGGGGAGTGGGGCCCTTAGAAGTGGAGTCAAGGCCAGGAGGGGCCATTCAGGAAGGCAAACCGAGTGTGCAAGTGGCTGGGTCTCGCCCAACTCGCGAGTGTCTCGATCTCACCCAGCTCGCGAGTGGAGAGGTCTCACCCAGCTCGCGAGTGGCTAGGTCTCTCCTAGATCTCGTGCGGTATGGGCCGAGAGCAAGCGAGGGGCAAGTTGGGTGTTTTGACTCGCACTCGACCAGAGTCAAGGTAGGCGGAGAGTGCAGGCCTCATCAAGCACTCGCCGTCCCAGGTGAGTGGTAAAATCTCTCGGCAGTTTTCTCCTAGATGAATCCCAATTTGTCCTGCTAATAGCCTCTCCAAACAGCAGAGTTACGCTGTTGGCAGATAATTTTGGGCTGCGTATAGTTAAACTAGAAGGCAGGATTTCGTTATTCACAGATCAGACTTGAAAAACTATAGATATATCTATATGAGAACCTTTGGAAGGAACGAATCCCTTTTTGGCATCTTCCTCTACTGGTTTTCTGGTTGGCTTTCCAATGCCCTCCAAGGTGCCCCAGCTCAGCATTGGCTAGAGAGGGGAAGCACTCTAAAATATTTTGGGTGTATAGTGGGGCCTCCGCGCTGTATCCCATGATTTGTTCCTAGTCCTAATATTTTGGTTTTGTGGACTTCTTCAGGAGAAGTAGGTGTGAGGTTACCCCTTTCAGCTCTGAACTCTACAAGAAGCCAAGTTTTGACTTTAACAATGAGATTCGACTTGCAATCTCTCCTGAAGTGACCCAGTTTGTTGCACTGAAAGCATTTGAGACCCTTTTTCCCTCCATCAAACTTTGGAGGAAACTTTCCTCCATCTCCCTGTGGTGAGCTAGAGGGTCCCTCCCTGATGTTCTTCTTCCTCTTATCCCAATTCTTCTTTTCGGAGAATAAGACCTCATTTTCTCCCCCTTAAATAGTGCAGCCTGACATCTGCTTTGCCAAGCTTTCCTGCGAAGTCAATAGATTCTACAAATCCAATAATAATGGTTGAATAGCCCACCCTTACACCGAAGTAATAAACGGCGCATACTCCTTTTGCAATTAGCGAATAATATGTCGCTTCATCTTGGCCTCCGAGTCGGCTCATCCGAATCAAACACGGATATCTCTGCGCATAGGTTCTTCATTTTTAAGAAGAAAGCTGAAATTGATATCTCTCTTTGATTCGCCTTAGTCAATTTTTCTCCAAGAATTGTAACCTTACTGTTGAAACCGGAAACCAACCTCTGTGGAGTTCGATCCCTTGGGGAAGGGGTGACCGCATACTTATTTTGCCTAGCAAGCTTGGCTGAACGAAGACTTAGAGCTCAAAACTGACACAAGGCTCCAGCATGGAGGTCCCACCACACACCCGAAAGATCTTAGAGCGCTTCCCCTCCTTAGCCCGTGCTGAGCTAAGGGAACCTCAGAAAGCGCAAGAAGATCTGGGAACTATAGAATTGGAAAAGCTTGCCTTCTGAGGTACCCCCTTAGATCTATTTATAGATTTCTGAAAATGGCTTGCCAACATCGAGGCTTCGCTGTTCTAAATAGCTATATGCAGCCAAAAGTGATATGCCAACAGCCAAACTCCACTGTTCTGGAAAGCTATTTGCAGTCCTTGGAAGGGCATCCAGGTAATTTTACCTCTGGTCCCCACTGAGCGAGTGACCCATGAAGGCACCACTCGCCTAAAGGGGCGAGTACTGGGTAAGCTAGGCACTCGCCTCTGCGGCACCCCCATTACGGGTAAATGCGGGATCCAAAGGCCACTCGCCTAATACGGGCGAGAGCCACCCTGTCTGTTGTGGATGGGAGCCCTTTCGCCCTCCTTAGGCGAATGTTATTCTGGAAGGGTCTCGCCCGTCTTCTTGGGCCAAGATCAGAATATGCCGACAGAACCAGCCTCACTCAATGCTAAGAGCAGAAGGTGTCGACAAAACACGCCTCACTCAAATCCAAGAGCAGAAAGAGTCGACATGGCACACCTGACTCAACGCTAAGAGCAGAAGGCGTCGACAAAACAGGCCTCACTCAACGCCGAGAGCAGAAGGCGTCGATAGAACACGCCTCACTTAATGCGAAGAGAAAAAGGCATAGACAGAACACACCTCACTCAACACCGAGAGAAGAAGGCATCGACAGAACATGCCTCACTCAACGCCAGAGGAACTAGCTCGCGCGGCTCGCTCGCCATGCCTAGTGGAGGCGGGCCTACTTGGAGAATACTGGAAGGGTCTCGCTCACCTTCTCGAACCTCGCTCCTGAAGATCCCACAAAACACTGATCCTGGAGGGGGGACCCACTCATCGAATACGGGGTTGTACACAATCCCCGCTCTTTGGGGGCTTCCGCGAAGTCCGGAAAGAATCATCCAACCCCAGGTATTTGATGAGTGCTTGCTGACCTGGAAGGGAATCTTTTATGGGCCCCTCCATGGCTCTATAAATATCCAACCGCGAACAAATGGACTTTGTCCTATATCTTTTCCTAGTGCTCTTGCCTCTGACTCGATGTCGCTCTCAAAAGGAGCCCAGGATCGCCTCAATGTTGCCCGGGCCGAGACCAAAATTTCGATGGGCTCATTCGCCACTTGGCTCGCCCGAAAAGCCTCGAGCTCTTCCCCAAAAATGAAGAAGGCCAAGATGGTAAGGTGCGACCTGATCGGGGATGAGTCTATCTCAGGGACTCCATCCCACTCCGGAATCCTTCAGGTATCTTCACTCGCTTTACATTCCTTACTGGGATAAAACATGTCAACACGCTCGCCCGCAGGTATCGCCAAAGGGGAAGGAGGTTGGGGAGGCGAGTGCTGCTCCGCACTCGCTTGAGGCTAGCAATGACGAAATGGCCCCCAAGATCACCTCTCCTCACAAACCGAAAGATCTCCTGCAGGCTAATGGTAATTCCCTTTTCTATCCATTCGCTTTCTACCAATTTGCTTACCCTTATTTCTTGCAACTCCTACCTTCGGGACCACGGGAATGGGTGTTACAGCTTCTCAATCCCCTACTCACCTGACACCTCCGGATCCCGCCCCGGGCCAACTTCCTCTAGCGAATGCCGCACCCACCCTACTTGTAACATCCGACTTTTATTGGGCCACCAGAGCCCTAGTAGGCCCAATAAAAGTGACCTAAATCCTACCCATGACCTGGTAGAAGATAACCTTAAGCGGGAAATGGAGCTAGAGAACTCCGATTTGAGTTCTATCAATTCCTATGGCATCGTATAGTTAATACAAACGCATTGGAACTCGTTCCGTTAGACCCCGAGGTCATATGGTGGATATGACCATTCCTCGTAAAACTTCGCGAAGACAAGATTTTGAATATCGGTCTAGAGAACTCCGATTTGAGTTCTGTCAGCTCCAATGGCCTCGTATAGACAATACGAACATGTCGGAACTCGTTGCGTAGTAATCCGAGGTTTAACGATGAATATAGACATTTTGACTGATTTAGTGTGTCGCGTGCGCAGATTTTGTACTTTTACCAAACGAACTCCGATTCAACCTCAGTCTGTGGCTCTAGACTCGTATGGTCAATACAAAGTCAATAGAAGTTATCCCTGACAATTTTGATGACGAAAAGTCAACTATAGGTCAAATCAAGCATATCTGTGCACCGAAAAGCGTGCACACACAAATTGTAACACGACACCCCAACTTTGACCCCTGATGTCTTGGACCCACTTTGACTTTGATCAATATGGGGGACCCACCCTAAGGTTGACTTTGGTCAAACCCTCCTAAAAGTCAATATTTTGGATTTTTCCAAAGAGGTGTTCACCTGCTCTTCTTTAATGGGTTAAGGCCCTACCCCCTCTCACATATTGGGCCACCAAGACTAGCCATATGAAGGAATAGGGCCATGGGACAAGTTAGGCCCAATTATCCCTCCCCCTCTTCTTTTTCTATAAGGAGCAAGGCCCAAGCCCAAGCCCACTCATTCTCCCTTGCTTGTTGCCACTTGGGGCCATCCTAATGGTGCCACTTGGCCAGCCCAAGTGGAGGGGAGGGGAGGAGCTCCTCCTCCCTATAGGATTAATCCCATACCTCCCCTAAACCATATAGCACCTTTACCATTTCCTATATAAGGCCTTGCCCAGCATGCCTCCCCCCACACCAACCCACCCGAGCACAGGGCACCCTCACTGGAGTCCCAGCTCGCGGAAAAAAATTTCACCACCTAAGCTTTTCGCCGCCACCAATGGCAACCCATTCGTGGACCTCCCAAGCTCCCCCAGGCTAGGTGGACACTCTTCCCCTTCCCCTTCTATATCCCTCTGACATATTGCATGCGCCTCTCGACGACCGGAGCGCCGCCGGCACCACCCGAGCCAAGTTTCAGGTCAGGTGGTGGCCGCAGCAGGCTGGCCCCTCCTAGCGCCAGTGGCGGCACTAGATGGGGGATAAACCACCGGGGAGGATATTCCCCAGTGGAGGAAGGTCGGGGTGCCACCGGAAAATGCCGCTCCGGCAGCACCTGAGAAACAGAATTTTTCTCTGTTTTATCTCCGGCGACGGTTGGCCGCCGAGCCACCACCGGAGAAGGGCCCTGCCCCCGGCGCACCGGTTGGGGGTAATTTCAAGGCTAGGTTCAATTCTAGAGAGGCAGGGTGGTGTGGCGGCACTGGGAGCAGAGCCACCGCCACCCTGCTCTCGGGTTGACCCTCTCAGGCGGTGGCCGGCAGCGACAGGCCGCCGGGCCACCACCCAAGGACTCGTAGGCCCCCGACGAATTAATCGGGGGCAGTGTCGGCGTCCAGCGGTGGCAGAAGGCTACCGACTCCCCCATCGACGGGATGAAATCGCCGTCGTCCATCCTCGGCGATGAGATGGACGACGGGGATTTCCTCTCCCCCCCCCCCGCCTCCGTTTCTATGCCCCCATGGCAGATCTGCGGCTGATCCGTTGTGGGGATATAACGGTACAAAGTACTGTCCGACTCAATCTCAGTCGTGGAATTCCGTTGATCTGCTATTTGCAGAAAAAAAATACACAAGAATTTGTGGATTTTTCTGGGCCAAATCAAGACTCGGGGGGGGGGATGGTCAACATGAAAAATGTTCCTCTTAATGAGGACTACCTCCACAAAAAATTGGAGAATTTTTTAAAATAACTTGGTATTTTTAAAAGCCTAAACAATACTTATTTGGCCAAAATAAAGACCCAAAGTGGCTCAGAAAATTACAAAATATTTTCTAGGCTTAAATTATACCTCATTAGTGGTTGTATTAAAATTTGGGGGCATGGTGATAAGAATTGGTATTTTTCCCAATTTTTGGGATCCTAGGGTCGCACTCTAAATTTATTTCGCTCTTTTTCCTCGGAAATGAAAATTGGAGCACGCGACCACCCTCCCTAATTCGAATGTTAAACCTAATTACCTTATCGACGAGAGTGGCCGAGGAAAGAGGCCAAGCTCTGAGCATTCCGAGATTTCGTGACACCGCTAAGCGTCACGACCCTTGGGTAGTTGGGTAGACTCAAAAAGTAGAGTACGAGTCGCGTATTGATAATTATTCTAAACAAATAATAAAGGAGTAACTCCTTACAAACATTTGATCTGATTAAGCGATGAACTAAAAATATGCAACCAAATTATCGGATCTTATTAATAAGTGTAACCCAAGGAAATATTGAAAACTGAGGTGGAACTGAACACACCTCCTTGGAACGGAGAAGGAACTGAAAATACCTCCTGAGAATGGAGATGGAACTGAAGCCTCCTGAATGGAGTGACTGGAATACTAACCATTTTTCTTATGATTATTCCAGTCTTACACTGGTCTAGTTTCCTTTATTTCAATTCAGTACAGTACTTTCAATTCAACTCTAGTCTCGTACTGGTCAAGTTCATTTCAATTCAGTACTTTCAGTTCAGCACTACTCCAGTCTCATACTGGTCAAGTTCATTTCAGTACAGTACTTTCAATTCAACTCCAGTCTCGTACTAGTAGAGTTCATTTCAATTTAGTACTTTCAATTCAGTACTACTTCAGTCTCGTACTGGTCAAGTTCATTTCAGTATAGTACTTTCAATTCAACTCTAGTCTCGTACTGGTCAAGTTCATTTCAATTCAGTACTTTCAATTCAATACTACTCCAATCTCGTACTGGTCAAGTTCATTTCAGTATAGTACTATCAATTCAACTCCAGTCTCGTACTGGTCAAGTTCATTCCAATTCAGTACTTTCAATTCAGTACTACTCCAGTCTCGTACTGGTCAAGCTCATTTCAGTACAACTCCAGTCTCGTATTGGTCAAGTTCATTGCAGTTCAATACTTTCAATTTCAGTACTACTCCAATTTCGTAGTGGGCACATTTCTTTATGCAACATTTATTATTAGCATTTGAAATCACAGCAATTTACTATTATAAGCACGGGCCCTACTCTGACGAGCAGTTGCATGTTAAGGTTGAGCCTTAGTTGAGGATAACCGGAGTTGAGGAATTCTTCCAGGTTTAGCCTCAAATAAAGCCTTCCCACACTCCTTGTCGAAAGTTGAGCTGAGCGTCGCGGCCTGAAGGTTAACGTATAATAGGGCAAGCCGTCGCAGACCCGGTGCATATTAGCTTAATTATTTGATTGATTGCTTGTGAATTTCTTACTGTAAATTGTAGCAGGTAAGTCCCGAAGGTCAACGACTCAAGGAGACAGAGAGATGAGTACCATGGGTGACCGACTATTATGTTGTCCCCGTTGGGCTTTCCTCCGCTGGTTAGCTAAAATATTGCATCGCAGGATGTCGCTCACATCCAATAGTACACGGTGTTGTACGTTGGAGCCTGGGGCTGTGCGGTATGACCACCCCCAGAAGTGGCAGGACTGGCCACTATCACCGATGGCCTCATCGGTGAGGCCCGCGGGGATCGCTACCCTTCTAGAATAGAAGTGGTCCATACTATGTCGACATATGATGATTTGTGCGGCTGTGAATGCCTGAGGTATGTACGTGGCTGTGAATGCTTGTGATAGGATATGGGTTGTGAATACTTGACGTGATGATGTGCTAGTAAAGCCCTTATTACAACTGATATTACTGTTGTTATCATTCCAGTTATATTATGCCAACTCTTTCATACCTCGACTATGTTATATTGTTGGGTGTGTGTGTGCTCTTCCCTAGGATATGGATCAAGGGAGGAGATTTGTTTCCACTTAGCCCTGTGACTAATGGTTATTTAAATAACCATTCACAGGAAATGGAGCACCGTAGTTACCCCCTGCCATAGGAGAATGCGCCAGCAGTTAGGACTACTCAAGCCGAAGCACCACTGATGTCTCTAGAGTTTTGAGACGTCCCAGCGAGCAGTATAGAGAGAGAGTGATGGTTATATATAGAACTCGTACAACCTGCGGGTTTATATAGAAACATAGGCTATGGCCTTGTACTCACGTAAATATTTATGAAATTATGTATATATATATATATATATATATATATATATATATATATTAGTGTTTTCCCTGTTAATGCTTCCGCAAATCTCTGATGTGTTGTAAATGTTGTGATTCTAGCCCAGCAAGGCGACCACCTAGTGCTTAGTAGAGTGGGTCATTAACCCTTAAAGGAGCATTGCGTGGACGCCTTGGGCACTTAAGATCCCCTCCGGCCCGACCCGACCGGGGAGGGGGGTCTCACACTACTGCCCAAGACGACGCTCATGCCACTAAGCCAACAATTATGCGCCCCGGGCTCTGGAAGGAGCATATCTCCTTCGACACTCCCTTTGAGGGGCGGCCCAACACTTCTTGTCGGCACTTGGGCAAGGAGTCGGTCTCCGGGCCAGGTAACCAATTACACTCGCCTTCTAATAGAAATGAGGATCACGCACATCTAACACCATCCATTGCAGGTTACCATGAGATCTCTTCGACCGATGTCGACATTGACGAGGAGGAGTTCTCGCCTCCCCCCTCGCTTGACTCAATCGCTGTCTTTCTGGGCAATCCAAAAGATGTCGAGGCACTGAAGCGGCCTACGACAGAGATTCTGTGGAAGCACGCCCTGATGCTGCGCGAGCTCTACAACCAAGTTCACGAGAACCACAAGTCTATCGAGGAGCGGGTGCTCTGCCTGGAAAACAATTACCCACAACTAATTGCCGAGATGGGGGAGATGCTGGTGGTGGGAGGGACTTCCCAGGAATCCATGTCGCGCAAGAAGAAGATCAACTGTGCCTTGCCCAGCAGGATCTGCAGACCATCTGGGCGTTATAGTATTCGCGCATGATACCTAGGTCGGGAAGGGCAGATTGGGGACGGTGGTAACAGCCTTAGGTGGGCCTATCGGCTCTCACCTTTCTTCCCTCCTCTTTTTTATCTTTGTAAAAATATGGTTCTGTGCTAAATGCTGATGGATGAATGAATATATTATTATTCTTTTTTCCTTTGCTTGATCGTTCTCGCCATTTATTCTCTGTGTTCTCGTGCATGTTTTGTTTCTGAACTTATCTAAAGGCCTTAGTGGTATAAAATTGTCTTAGCGGCAAGTGAGGAAGTGCGAGAGCTCGACAAGGTTTTGGGAAGGATCTGAAGAATTGGCTATCCGCACTTTCCTTATCCTGGACCCTTTCCCGCCCAAAATTTTATATAAATATACCCTTCACCTACCGTATTAACCACCGCCTTTAAGAGCTTCTAACACTTTTCCTTGCTTTTTCTTCCTTCGCACTCACACCTCTACACTTTCCTAGCACTCATGAGATGATAGGGGACGTCGATGGTAGGAACAAGTGCGCAACCGCATTCGCCAACTAACCCTTCATGAATTGCCACCTGTCTGAAGAAGAGTACCATTTGCTCAACAGCCTCTACATCCCGTCGGGCTTCACCACGCGACATCCAGGGAAGGACGAATCAATCAACCATTTCTCACCTTACGAACTCGCCATCCCTGCCAAACACTTTGAGGTAGGATTGCGCCTACCTATCTGGTCAGAAGTCCGTCAGGCCCTACGGTACTTTGGCGTAGTTCCCGCGCAGCTAAACCCCAACTCCATCGCCTTGCTAGTAGCATTCGCTTGCTACTTGCGGGAGGAGCGGATGGAGTTCAACCTTCCCGTATTCCACAAGCTATTCAAATTCCGCACCAAGAGGGACGGGATCGCGTTCTTCTTTGATAACAACCTTAAGGCCAAAGGCCTCGCCAACAAAAACCATCACTGGATTTGGAAATTCGTTTTCATCTCCGGTGATTTCGGCAACCTCTCCCTCTTGCCTATCCAGAGGAAGAATCAACCTACCGCCCTCCATCTCTTGGCATCCATGAGTCAAAGCTTCATCAATTCCTTTTTGAAAATGACTTCGACATTCCCTACCTGAGGAGAAACGTCGACTCGCTCCTTCCTGTACTCGCTGGGGAAGGTAGTTTTCGCCATCTATTACTTTTGAAGAAAACGTAATTTTGCTAACTTGTGTCGCATGTGTAGGGGCGCGGGATCTTCCCCTCTACCAAACCTTCGCGAGTAGCGCAACATTCTCTATCGAGTAGGCAAGAACGGAGGCCTCCGCCACGACATGCAGGAGCGAGCTGAAGTCACTGCCGAAATTAGGTAGCTACAAGCGGAAGCCCGAGACGTTTACTCCTCTAACGCCTCCCAAGAAGCCCGCAACTGCTGATCCCGCCAAAGGCAAGGAGGTCATCTTCGGCCCTCCCGCGAGTGTACCGGTTATTGGCGAGACTGCCGGGAAGAAGACCGGTGAGATCAGCGGGACCTCGGCGGCGACAGAGAAACTGAAACCCAGAGTCCATAGGAACTTTGGCCTGGGCGAGAAGTATCTGGATAATGCCGGCGAGCCCTTGCTGATTTGTGATCGGGAGGTCAATAGGACCCATGTCTCCACCATCCTCCCCTCCTGGCAGGAGGGTGAAACTGTCTCCTGCCAGGCCTACTCACAGTCTATTGGGCTATATGGGCGAGACAGGGCCGCCTACTACGACGACTCCCTTATGCAGTCTCTTGCCTATGAGAGCTCGCGGGCTCAACTTCGTGCCATAAGCTCGCCCATATGAAGGCTCGCCGTGGCATCTGCCTGTCGCGACAGATGGCGGATGTCAGTGTCGCGCGATCCGCTCTATCCAAGGAAGTGGTAAAACTGAAGGGGAAGCTCACCGTTGTTGAGAACGATCTCGCGATGTGAGTGGGCTGAGTGGTAAGCTGTCTCGCATCCCGTTCAGTCGATGAACGTCTTTCTCGCTCTAACATTAATTGTCTTGTAGGATGCCGTGACTTTCGCCAAGAAGGATACACGCACAGCCCAACTCGGGGAGGTGAACCGGAGGCTGAAGGCCCAGAACCAGCAGTGGGTCGGTTCACAGATTCCCCCTCCCCTAGCTGAGAAGAAATCTCTAATGTATACGCAGCACGAGCTGGAGCTGATGATGTAGGAAAATGCCATCGCGGCAATAAGGCACTTGCTCCAGACGATACAGAGAGTCGGATTCCTGAAGGGAGAAAGCGAGAAGGTGATCGTCGAGCTTCTGGTTCTGGAGCTCTTCCTCCCCACGCCCAAACCCGAGGACAGTGCCGACAATGTCTCCGGCGAGAGTGAGCGGTCGATATCATTGCCATGAAGCTCTCGCCTTCCCAATTTTCCCTGTACTTTTTCTTTTTGGGGATTGCCCTTTTTTGCGAAATGTAACAACTGGTCAATGAAAAATATAAGATTTTGTTATGAAATTTCTCTCTTTTCTTGCCTTAATTTCGAATGATTTGTCATGCGAAAACGCATTCGTCTTGCGCTTCTACTTGGGTAGCCTATGGTCAAGACATCTCGCGAGACCATGGACCAGCCTTTTGTCGCGCCAACCCGCACAATATCGATTTTGCTAATTCAATATATATTAGAACTAGGTCTCACGTCATTCTCGCTATATTGGCTTGCGCGTATTGATAACATTCGCCTTAGGTTTTGTAGTTTTTAGTATAAGGCCTTGCGCCTCTCTTGCCTCATAGGCTCGTGCCCGCTTAGAATGTTCGGCTTGCGAGATCCACCGCCAAGCACCTGCATTCGCTTGCACCCTCTACATTGGCCTTGGTACTCGCCCCAAACTAACCCTTGAGTGTCTGTCATGTCGATTGGCGAGATCCCTGACAGCGAGATCTCCTTGAAGCCTTGTATTTCCCCCAAAAATTCCCGAAAGTTCCAAGCCTTATTGACTGGCAAGAGTAGCTCAGGACTTGGTTCCAAAACACTTCACAACATTTACCGAGTTCCCAACTGCCCTATCAGCTAGATGGGAGCTTGATATCAGGTGTTGAGTATCAATCAGACGTATCTCTCTGGCCAACCACCGGGCGCTACCATCGGCCCAATTAGCTAGTGAGAGCCTGACAGCGGGTGTTGAGCATCAACCGGATGTATCTCTGTGGCCAACAACCGGGCGCTACCACCAGCCCAATCAGCTAGTGAGAGCCTGACGGCGGGTGTTGAGCATCAACCAGACGTATCTCTGGCCAGCCACCGGGCGCTACCACTAACCCAATCAATTGTGAGGGCCTGACGGCAAGTGTTGAGCATCAACCGGACGTATCTCTCTGGCCAGGCACCGGGTGCTACCACCGGCCCAATAAGCTAGTGAGAGCCCGACGACGGGTGTTGAGCATCAACTGGATGTATCTCTTTGGCCAACCACCGTCTATGTTTCCCCTGCTTGAGCAAATAAGTCATTAATGAGAAGTAAGAATGTACAAGGAGATTGACATTACTTTCACGAATAGAAGTGCTTCAAGTCATTGCCGCTCCAGGTATGACTAAGGGGTTCCCCTTCCACATTCTGGAGATGGTAACCCCCCCCCCCCATTTCAACACCTCCTTGATTACATAGGGACCCTCCCAGTTGGGATTTAACTTGCCGATGGTTGTCGACCTTCTGACAGTATCGACCTTATTCAAGAGCAGGTCCCCCTTCGCGAATTGCTTGATTTTGACATGCTTGTAGAAGTACTTGGTCATCCGCCGTTTGACCTCCTCTTGCCGGATGGATAACAATTCGCGCACCTCTTCCACCATGTCTAGGGCGAGCCACAACTCGCCCTCATTCTCAGCCCTCCACTCCTCTCTGCCTTCCTATGCCTCCACTGCCCGCGGTGTCCGAACCTCGAACTCTATCGGGAGCACAGCTTCGCATCCGTGAGAGAGTTTGAAGGGGGTCTCTCCTATTGCTAGGTTGGTTGTGGTCCTCATGGCCCAAAGAACTGAAGGAAGCTGCTCTACCCAGCTCCCCTTCAGATTCTCCACCTTCTTTTTCAACAAGTTTACAATTATCTTGTTCGCCGCCTCCACCTGCCAATTGCTCTTGGGGTAGTGGACCGACGCGAACTGATGATCAATCCCGAGCTGGTCGCAAAAGCTGATGAACTCTACGCTGGCGAACTGTGGCCCATTGTACGTGATAATGGCATGAGGCAACTCGTTCTGCAAATAATCTCCCCATACAAAGTTTTGGATCACCTGGGAGGTCACCTTGGCCAACGCCTTGACTTTCTTCCACTTATAAAAATAATCAATCATCACTAGCAAGAATCTTCTCTGCCCACTGTCTTGGTGGAAGGATCCTATAAGATCCATTCCCCATATAGCGAAGGGTCAGTGGGCAATGATGCTTCTGAGCCTTTGGGCTGGTAGCAGTTGGAGGGGGGATAATAGCTGGCACTTCTTTGCAAACTCGGTGGCATCCTGGCCTAGGTTCAGCCAGAAGTACTTCTTACTATCCTTCCCCTCAGGGTCCTTCTCCCTGAGTGACTCCCGCATTCCCCAGAGTGAATCACCTCGAAGATCCTTGGTAGATCCTCTTCACCCATGCAACATGCTAGAAGATCCGAAAGAGTCTTCCGATACAGCTTCCCATCGCGCATTAGGTAGTATGTCGACTTGTGCTTGAAGCACTTCTTGTTCAGGCCTTCCGGGAACTCCCCTATGGATAAGATGGTCATGAAGCGATCCATCCAAAAGGTACGCCGATCCACTTCCATCAGCTCCCCCTCTTCGATGGAAGGACGAAAAAGGTCAGTGAGAGTTCCCCCCGCACAGGGTCAAAACTTTGTCAGCTGGTCCACTTGCTCGTTTTATTCCCACGACACATGTCTAATGGAAAAAGTTTGGAACATGTCGATGAACCCTTTCACCTTTACCAGGTATTGCTAGAGAGTGGGCTCCCTTACTTCAAACTCATCGTTGATTTGGGAGTACACCACCATGAAGTCCGTTAGTACCTCCAAATCTTGCACTCCCAGCTCCCTGGCCAGCCGGAGCCCTGCGATTACTGCCTCATACTCTGTCTAGTTGTTGGTGATGGGAAAATGGATGACCATAGTTTGCTCAATCTTTGTCCTCTGCAGACTCTCCAAGATCACTCTAATCCCCAAGGAGTGCCTCCCCGACGCGCCATCCACCTTCACCCTCGAAGGAACTGGATGAGTGAGCTCGACCCCCGCCACTTCGACAACATAATCGGCTAGGAAGTCGGCCGTCACATGGGCCTTGATCAAGAGGCGAGGGACAAATGAGATGTCAAACTCGCTCAACTCCATTAACCACTTCGCAAGCCTCCTCGAGTGTTCCACCCCCTCAAAGATGTTATGAAGGGGATGGTCAGTCACCACCCGGATAGAATGGGCAAGCAAATACGGTCGCAACCTCTGGGCGGAGATGATCAGGGCGAAGACCAACTTTTCCAAAATAGGGTACCGAAGCTCTGCCTTTCTCAGGACCCTACTCACATAGTAGATCGGCAGCTGCTTCTTTCCCTCTTCCCAAACCAAGACGGAGCTCAAGGCATCAGCCCCAACCCAAAGGTATAAGGACAAATCTTCCCCCTCCTTCAGCCCCTGGAGGAGCGGAGCCTGGGTCAGCTACCTCTTCAAGGCTTGGAAGGCTCCCTCGCACTCCTCATACCATTCAAAATTTTGGCTCCCTCTCAGTGCCTTGAAAAAGGGCGATCACATCTCCCCAGCCCGGGAGAGGAACCTGCTCAGCCATGCCAGCTTCCCTGTCAAACACTGGACTTCCTTGGCATTTCGAGGCGACCCCAACTCCATGATTTCCCTCACCTTGTTAGGGCTGGGCTCCACTCCCGTGGGAGTAAGGAGATGGCCTAGGAACTTGCTCATGCTCGCCCCGAAGATACACTTCAACGGGTTCAGCCTCATTTTATACTTCCACAGGGTGTTGAAGGTATCCTCCAGATTCTGGAGGTGAGAGTCAACATCCCGACTCTTGATCATGAGGTCATCTACGTACACCTCTAGGTTCCCTCCCTTCTGCTCCCAGAATACCCGATCCATCATCTTTTGATATGTTGCCTGATGTTTTTAGTTGTCTACCTAAATCACCTAGAGGGGGGTGAATAGGTGAGA
Organism: Platanthera zijinensis; assembly: GCA_039513925.1. Classification (NCBI taxonomy): domain Eukaryota; kingdom Viridiplantae; phylum Streptophyta; class Magnoliopsida; order Asparagales; family Orchidaceae; genus Platanthera; species Platanthera zijinensis. The sequence continues at coordinate 13,980,784 of CM077092.1, forward strand.
TCTGCGTCTTTTTGCGGAATAAAAACTTGTAATGATGGAGCGCAGAAAAAAAAAAGCAAGCCACAAAAAACACAAGATTTATAGTGGTTCCCCAACCTTAGGTACGTCCACTCTCCACCTCACTGATCTAGCACCATGCTAGACTCAGCTACTTCACTATTAGCTCGGATTGGAAAACAATCCTACAACTCGGAGCAATGCCCCTACAACTCGGAGTCAAAACACTCCTACAAAAATCTTGGAGAACAAAGCTCCTACAACTCGGAGAAAAATCTCCTACAAGAATAAAATATTTTACAGAAAATATACAAATAGAAATATTTCAGATCTGAGTCTTCAGCCCTTCTTCCTTCTTAAAATTTGAAGCTCCGTCAGAAACGGGTCGAAGAAGACAAAGACGAAATCTCTGGATATGTAAACTTAAGATCAACACGATCAAGGAATAGATCTGTCGATGTTTAAAGTCTTGATCTGTTAAAACCTTCTTGTTCTGAATCTCTTGGATCGTAGAAGGTCAGCGGCAAAGAAGATGATGAACAACGGCAATGCTTATCGATTTAGAATAAAAAATATGTGATTCAGAATACTTAATTTTCTTGTTAGGGTTAGTCGATTATGATAAGACCTTTTATAGGACTTGCCTAACGGTCATAATCATTAATGACAGAATACGGGGACCAATAAGAAACGAGATTCAATTTGAAATTACTTCCGTCGGGACTTAACGAAAAATTCAAAGAATTGAACTTCATTTCTCGAATGAAAGATTGACTTCTCGAGAACACCTTCTGTTTCTCGAGAAGAGATATAAGGTTCTCGAGAAGAAGTACTTAAGGAAAACACTGAAAATAAGTTTTGGCTTCTCGAGAAAGAAAAGACTTTTACTCGAGAAATAATTTTTGTTACTCGAGAAATAGGTAATGACTTCTCGAGAGCTGACTGGACTTCTCGAGAACAACTTAGACTTCTCGAGAAATACCTTCGGCTTCTCGAGTAATGAATTCTGCTTTCTCGAGACAAAGCTTGGCCTTCTCGAGTAATAACTTCTGCTTTCTCGAGACAAAGCTTGTCCTTCTCGAGTGATGACTTCTGCTTCTCGAGACAAGAACATTGCTTCTTGAGTACTAGACTTAGAACCTCTCGAGAATTTGACTTAGCAAAATTTCTTAACAAGATTTTAATTCTTCTTCTTGGAGATCACCAACCTATAGTTTCTTCCATATCTTTAGTACTTGAAACAGAAGTGTGTACCAATAGAGAGGCTACACATGAGTCAACATCATGGATCACGCAATGAGGGATTACATTGTATGGTCCTGTGTTTGGTGACTCATTGTAGACTGTCATTGGTCTACACTTGACAATTATAACCTGCAAACACTCAACTTAAAAAGAGTATCAAATACAAACTTAATTCATCTTAGTTCAAGGGTGACTTCATACAAATATAGGTTATTGTGGATACAATACCCAACATTGCCCCTATATTTTTTAGCCCAAAAGACATCATTTTATAGCAGTAGCACCCGTCCCTAGTGATGAAAGAGACATCTTTTATGTCGGGCGGGTGCATCCTAATTTGTTGATAACCTAAAAAGCATCTAAGAAACTCATTAGAGAGAAACCAACGGCTGAGTCAACAAGCGTGTCAATCCGAGGCAAGGGGTAGCAATCTTTAGGATATGATTTATTCAAAAGAGAGAAATCTACACACATCCTCCAGCGGCCGTCTCCTTTTTTAACCATTACAACATTGGAGACCCAACCTGAATACTAGATCTCTAAAATGAATCTGGCCTTGAGAAGCTTACCCACCTCCTCCCGGATGGGCTCGGCCATCTTGGCCGTGGTAGATCTCTTCTTTTGCCAAACGGGGAGGGCCTCCGGATCTAGGTTGAGATGATGGCATGCAACATCTGCATCGATCCCCGACATGTCCTTTGCGCTCCACGCAAATATATCGATGTACTTTTGGATGCACTCTAGCATCCTTCCCTAGTCCTCCTAGCTCAGCCCCCCCCCCCCCCCCCCGCTGATCTGTACCTTCTCCATTCTGTCTCCCTAAGTGAGAACTTCCATATCCACCACCTCCTCTGCGGCCTCCAGCCGGGATTGGTCTCCCCACTCGCCAGCGACCCCCTCACCTTGGGCTAAAAATTCATCCTCAGCTTCCTCCACGGTCACCACCTCGCTCGGATCCTCCAGAACTTCCTCCACCACCTCCACATGGGGGAGGACCTCTTCCTCCTCCATCTCCACCTCCTCAGCTCCTCCTGCAGCCTCCTGGACAGACAACTCCTCCATCCTCCTCTCCATATCCTCAGCTCCTCTTTTCTAAGAGATAGAGTTGACCGCGGTCACGTAGCACTCCCTCGCTACCTTTGGGTCTCCCTAGACCCGGAACTAGATGCCCTCAACATTGAACTTAAGGTATTGGTGGAAGTAGGCGGGTACGCATCAGAATGTGCTAATGATGGGTCGTCTAAGTATGGCATTGTAGCTGCTGGGATCGTCCATGATGACGAACCTGCAGTTCCTAGACTGGCCCACCAAGGTGATATGGAGACCCACTCCTCCTTCTACTTCCTTCATCTCCCCGGAAAATCTGAACAGAGGCCCATTTGAGGGCAACACCCTTCTGGCCTCCACCTTCATCGTGTCGAACGCCTTCCTGAAGACGACATTGACAGAGCTCCCATTGTCCATGAGGATTCGGGAGACGGTGAAGTTCTCGACGGTGGCTTGAACTATCAACGCATTGTAGAACAGATCCTCGTGGTCCGGCATGTCCTTTCGGGAGAAGGTAATATTCTCTTTCCAGGGTGGGTTAGGGATGTGGAGGTAATGCTCCATTGGTACATGGTGTGGAGGCTTTCCTTGCGGGCGGCCTCCACTCCCAGCCATCCCATGGATCACCATGATCCCTCCTCGTCCTCCTACATCGGCCCGATCCTCGCACATATCCTCCTCTACCCCTGGCAGGAATTACTCTATCTGCACCTCCTGGTTGTGTCGTTGTTGCTACTACGCCTGCACCCTGGCTCCCCTCATCTCCAGGAACGTCGAGCAGGTAGTCGTAGCATGCCCTTCCTCCTAGTGGAAGTCACAATGGGGGCAGCTCCACTCTGCCTCCCGGTCTCCTCCTCTGGGCTCCTCTCCTCCTCCTACCCAAGGCTATCACCATAGCCTGATGTTGATCGGGGAGGGGAGGTCTTTGTCCCTACCTCTAACCCAGATGGTTGAACTGTCCCTGCCCCCCTTGGTAGTGGTTTCCTCCATGGAAACCTCTCATTGGGCTCTGGTCCTGCCACTCTAACTACCTCCAACCTAGCCGATTATTCGGCTCCTGGCGACCCCACTTAGGCTGTTGTTACTGCTGCTCCCTCTACCTGGGCTCTACCCTCCTAGCCTCCTACCCCTTGTCACCTCCTGGCTCCTTCTCTTCCTTCGTAGCCCACCTAACTAGCTTCCTAGCAAACACCGGGTTCGAGGCCTCCCCCTCGACTTCCCGGGCTGCCCTCTCCATATGCTCTTCGAATGACATCGGAGGCGCCCACTTCAGCTCCATCCTGAAAAACCCATGCTGCAATCCCAGGGTGAAGGCCACCATGAGGGTGTGCCTTGACATCTTGTGAACCTAGAGGACCTCCTCTTGGAACCCATCCACGTAGCTCCTCAGAGTCTCATCCGCCCTCCGCTAGATGAAAAATAGAGACTCTTACTCCCACTTCCTCTTCATGGAGGTTGTAAACCTCAGCAGAAACCAATCCCTTGCCTTCTTCTTGAGGGTTATGGCGAAGAGACGACACTTAAAGGCATCCGACATTTTTCGGATCGAAACCACATCCTTGAACCATTGGATATGCTGGAATGGATCATCCCTTCTGGTGTAGTAAGACATTTCTGGCTCACGGAACCCCTCTGGAACTGGGGCAGATGAGACCAGCTCGCTGAAGGGACTTCCCTCCGCTGTAGGGCAAGCCAGGCGATCTCGCGCATCCACCTCACCGGACCTTCCTGCACTCGCTGAGCCAGGGAACAAGGCTTGCCCTGGGAGATCTCGCTAAGGGAGATCTCGCTCAGGGAGATCTCGTTCATTGCCTTCCGTCGCCGCTTCCTTCCCAGGCCGTCTAGAAGGGGCGTTCTCGCCTAGGGCTAGGGCTGCGACCACTTGGACCAAAGGTGTCGAGCATTTGCCGCGAGTGCGAATGTTATGAGGTTCCACATCTTCTGCCGAAAGTCCTCAAACATGCCGAGAGAGGCGAGTGGAGGGGGAGGTGGCGAGTCGACCTGGTCAGATCCTTGTCCTTTGCCTCTAGTCATTGAGTTTGCTAAGGTTTTCTATGCTAATCACTCTCCACGCTCACCGCGCCAAAAATCTTGAAATCCGAAACCGGCCTCTGTGGAGTTCGATCCTTTGGGGAAGAGGTGACCGCACACCTACTTTGTCTAGCAAGCTTGGATAATTGAAGACTTAGAGATCGAAACTGACCCAAGGCTCCAACACAGAGGTCCCACCACACACCCAGAAGATTTTAGAGCGTTTTACCTCCTTAGCATGTGTTGAGCTAAGGACACCTCAGAAAGTGCAAGAAGAACTAGGAACTAGAGAATTGGAAAAGCTTGCCTTTTGAGGTACCCCCTTGGGTCTATTTATAGATTTATGAAAATGGTATGCTAACAGCAGTTAGATAGATCCCCGCTACTTGGGCCCCTATCCGGTGATAGAGCGTGGTTGCCCCGTCGCCTATCGTTTAGCCTTGTCACCGGAGTTGGGGAATGTTCACGATGTATTTCATGTCTCTTCCTTGAGACGTGTTCTCCGGCAGCCAGAGCAGCACCTTCCCACCCCACCAGTGCAACTACAGTCAGATAGATCCGTCCAGCTTGAACCCGTCAGAATAGTAGATTACAAGGTAAAGACACTACATAACAAGACCATTCCGATGGTTAAGATACTATGATCAAACTGCGGACCAGAAGAGTTCACGTGGAAACCTGAAGCACTGTTCCGAGAGAAGCATCCGGAGCTCTTTCCCCAGGTATGATACTTTCCCCCTACTTCGAAAAAATTTTCGGGGACAAAAATATTTTTATTTTTATTGGATTGTAACATCCCGACTTTTATTTGGCCACCAGAGCCCTAGTGGGCCCAATAAAAGTGGCCCGGACCCTACCCATGACCCAATGGGAGGTAACCATAGGTAGAAATAGAGCTAGAGAACTCCAAATTGAGTTATGTCGGTTCCTGTGGCCTCATATAGTCAATATGAGTGCATCGGAACTCGTTTAGTTGGACCTCGAGGTCATATAGTGGATATGACCATTCCTCGGAAAACGCAACAAGAGCAAGATTTTGGATATCGAGCTGGAGAACTCCGAATTGAGTTCTGTCGAATCTTGTGACCTCATATACCCTAGACGGGTGCATCAGAACCCATCGCGTCCATATCCGAAATCTAACGACAGATTTAGATATTTTGACAGTTTTAGCGTGCTGCGACGCACAAATTTCGGACTTTTGCCAAACAGACTCCTATTTTACCCCAGTCAGTGGCGTTGGACTCATTTGGTCAATACGAAGTCAACAGAAGTCGTTCCGGTAAAATTTGACGACAATTGGTCAACCCGTGGTCAAATCAAGCATAGACATGCACCGAAAAGTGTGTGCACACCAATTATGACACGACACCCAAACTTTGAACTTAACCCGACGACTTGGACCCACTTTGACTTTGACCAGTAAGGGGAGACCACCCTAGGGTTGACTTGGTCAAAATCCCCTAAAAACTCACTTTTTGGAATTCACTCCAAATGGGGGGCCCACCCCCTCTTCATGTCTACTTGGGGTCTTACCCCTCACCCACTTTGGGCCCACCCAACCAGCAAGCAGCCCACCCTAGGGAGAGTGGAGGCCCGCCACTACCCTCCCCTCCTATCCTTCTCCTCTCTTATGGAAAGACCAAGCCCAAAAGGGCTTAACCTCTTCACCCCACCCCCACCCCCCCCATATGGGGAAATGTTAGCGCCTCCAACTGTCCTAGGATAGCTGGAGGGTGGTGATTAAACCCTCCCTAAGGAGTGATTAATCCCACATTGTCTAGGGGAGGAGAGCCCTCATCCCCCATGCCTATAAAAGGGTACCCCCCCTCTCCTTTCTCCACACAGCTCACAGAGCAAACCCCACCACTACTCAACCCTATCGGAGCTCGGGTGGCCAGAAAAGGCAACCCTCCCCTCCACCACCGCCACCTTTGGCATGACCGACCAGGCTAGCCCCTCCCAAGCCCACCAGACCCAAGTGGATACTCCTTCCCTCCCCCTTCCCTATTTGGACGTCGTGCATGCGCCCTCCGGCGGACGGAACGCCGCCGGCGCCACTCGAGCCATGCTCCAGGCCGGGTGTTTCCCAAGGAGGAAAACTCCTCCCCCAGCGTTGGTGGTGGCGCTGGGGGAATGCTAGGCCACTGGGGGCGGTGACCCCCAATGACGGAGAGCGGCGGTGCCGCCGGAAAACGCAGCACCGGCAGCACCCGCAAAATAAAGCAAGGCTCTGTTTTAATCTTGTGCTGGCGGCCGGTGGCGTAAGGCCGCCGGGCCACCGCCGACGAGAAGCCCGACCCCCGGCGCGTCGGCCGGGGGTGGTGCGGTGGACGGCCAACCACCCGAGGAGCGGGGGTGGCGCGGTGGCGCGGGGAGCAGAGCCACCGCCACCCCCAAGCTCTCTGAATGGTTTTTTCAGCGGCAGCCGGCGGCGTCAGGCCACCGAACCACCGCCCAGAGAGTCGTCGGCCCCTGGCGAGTCGATCGAGGCCGACGACGGAGTCCTGGGGCAGCCTGCCGGCGATGGTGGAAGCCAATCATCCACTGCACCGTCGGCGAGGAGCAGCAGTCGCCCGATCAAGTGATGAGGATCGGGCGGCTAGGATTTCCTTAATCCCCGCCCCCGCCTCAGCATCAGCTCCCCCACAGCGGATCCGCGGCCGATTCGCTGTGGGGACCGAAGGTCAAATCGCGTCCTGCGGCTAAATCTCAGCCGCAGGATCAGCTTGATCTGCTATATTTAGACCAAAATCAAGGGCAGAAGTTTGTAAATCTTTGGTCCAAATCTAGGCCTCTAGGGGAAAAGTGATCAACATGAAAAATGTTCCCCATGATGAGGGATTTCTCCACAAATATTTTGAGAATTTGTGAAGTTGATTTAGTATTTTTAAAGCCTAAATAAAATTTATTTGGCAAAATTAAGGGTCCAAATTGCCCGGAAAATTTTGGAAAAATTACCAGCCTCTTTTTAAGTTCTTTTAAAGGTTGTTTCAAAATTTGGGATCATGGTGACTAGTTTTGATATTTTTCCCAAATTATAGAAGCCTAGGGTCGCGCTTGGTAATTATCACGCATGTCTTCCTCCAAAGGTAGAAATTGGAGCGCGCGACCACCCCTTTTAAATCAAATATTTAATTCAAACTATTTTATCGACAAGAGTGGCTGAGGCAAGTGACTAAACTCTAGGAATTCTGAGGTCTCGTAAAACCATCGAGCGCCTCGACTCTCAGGTAATTTGGGCATGCTCGGAAGGTGCGAGTACGAGTGATGAGTTAGGATTTATTCTCGACGAATAATATGGATGTGACACCTAACAAACCCTAATCCAATTAAGCCATGATTAAAAAGGCTCAACCAGATTTCAATCGAACCTTAATAATGGGTGAAACCCAAGGGAATCTCCTAAGAACGGAGATGGGACTGAAGCCTCCTGACTGGAGTGATTGGACTACTAACCTTTTCTTTATTTTTTACTCCAGTCTCGTACTGGTCAAGTACTTTTAATTTAGCTCTACTCCAGTCTCGTACTGGTCAAGTACTTTTAATTCAGCTCTACTCCAGTCTCGTACTGGTCAAGTACTTTAATTTCAGCTCTACTCCAGTCTCGTACTGGTCAAGTACTTTCAATTCAGCTCTACTCCAGTCTCATACTGGTCAAGTACTTTCAATTCATCTCTACTCCAGTCTCGTACTGGTCAAGTACTTTTAATTCAGCTCTACTCTAGTCTTGTACTTGTCAAGTACTTTTAATTCAGCTCTACTCCAGTCTTGTACTTATCAAGTACTTTCAATTCAGCTCTACTCTAGTCTCGTACTGGTCAAGTACTTTTAATTCAGTACTACTCCAGTTTCATACTGGTCATGTTTCATTCCAGCACTTTAAATAAGCAGCATAAACACCGCCTTGTTCTCATTGTAATTTACTATTATAATCCTGGGTCCTGCTCTGACGAGCAGTCGTTGTTAAGGTTGAGCCTTAGTTGGGGCTAACCGGAGTTGAGGTATTCCTCCAAATCGAGACCCAAATAATGCACTCCCACGCTCTTTATCAAAAGTAGAGCTAAGTGCTATCGCCCGAAGTTTAAACCTGGTAGGGCAGACCGACATAAACCTGGTGTGTACTATGTTTATAATTATTTGAATGTTTATAAATTGCTTGTGGTGAAATAGTGGCGGGTCAGTTCCTCCCGCAGAGTGTTCGTAGCGGTGCGGGAAGGTCGACGACTCAAGGCAACCGGGAGATGGGTACCACGGGTGACTGACCATTATATTATTCCCCGTCAGGTTTCCTCCGCTGGTCGGCCAAAATGATTCTCCGGATGTCGCTCACATCCAAGAGTACACAAGGTTGTACGTTAGGGCCTGGGGTTGTGCGATACGACCACCCCCAGAAGTAGCAGGACTGGCCACTATAATTGACGGCCATATCAGTGAGGCCCGCGGGGCTCGCTACCCTGCTAGAAAAGAAGCGGTCCAAACTATGTCGACATAGGGTTGTGTGCGCGGCTGTGAATGTCTACGATAGAGTACAGGATATGAAAACCTGATGTGCTGTTATGCTAGTTGAGCCTTATTATAACTGATTTATACTGCTGCTGCTTTTCTCAGTTATACTATCCTGCACTCTTTTATAGTTGCCCCTAGATATACATATATGAATTATTGTGCTAACCATCTTTTGTTTCAGCTATTTACTTCTGTTGGGTGGGTGGGTGCTCGTCCCCAGGATATGGATCCGGGGAGGAGATTTGTTTCCGCTTAGCTCTGTGACTAACAGTTATCTAAATAACCATTCACAGGAAATGGAGCATCGTAGTGACCCGCCGCCGCAGGAGATTATGCCAGCGGCTAAGACTACCCAAGCAGATGCACCCCCGACGTCCTAAGAGTTTAGAGACGTGAGTACCGCCGAGCAGCATAATGAGAGAGAGTGTGAGGGTTATATGTAGTGCATGTATAGCCCACGGGCTTATATAAATACTTAGGTTTCGGCCCTAGAACCTCAATATTATTATATGATGTGATATATATATATCAGCAATGGTTTCCTGTTAATGCTTCCGCTATACTCTGATGGGTTATGAATGTTGTGATTCGAGCCGAGCAAGGCGGGCAACTAGTGCTTAGAGAAGGTGGATCGTTTCCCCTAAGGAGCACTGGGTGGACGTCTTGGACAAGTAGTACCCCTTTGGCCCGACCCGGGCAAAAGGTTGGGGGGTGCTACACTTGGTGCTGAGTCGAGGGTTCTGGGAATGCTGAGCGTTCTGCGTGTCAGGCATCAGTTGAGCGGTCTTTGGCGGGATCTAAAGTTGCTATTGCAAACTGCTAGCAGTGCGGGGCACCCGAACTTTGGGTGCTCAGGGGAGATTGGTCTGCTGACATTGAGGAGACTATATGGCCCCGGAGGAGCGCGCGGAGGCGCACTTAGACGATCTTGGTGACGGGGCGTGCGGAGGCGCGGTTGGATGGTCTTGATGACGGAGCGCACAGAGGCGTGCTTGAACGATCTTGATAGAGGATTGCGCAGAGGCGCACTTAGTGGAGGAAAGCACGTGGAGTACTTGCAAGCAGAGAGCGTGCAAAGCACTTGCTGGAGGAGAGCGCACGAGACGCTTGGTTGAGGAGAGCACGCGGGGCGTATGCTGGAGGAGAGCGCACGAGACGCTTGTTGGCGGAGAGCGCGTGGGGAACCTGCTTGCGGAGAGAGCATGGGGCGCTTGCTAGAGGAGAGTACACATTGAGCTTGTTGGAGGAGAGTGCACGGGAGCACACTAAGAAGATGCGTGCGCAAGAGCGTGCATGGAAGGGGCACGTAAGAGCGCGCGCAAAAGAAGTGTGTGTGGGAGTGTGCATGGAAGAGACACGCACGGAAGTGTGTACATAAGAGGCGCGCATGGGAGCGCACTAGGAAGACGCATGCACGGAAGCGCGTACGTAAGAGGCGCGAACGGGAGCGCACTAGGAAGAGGCGCGCACGGAAGCGCGTATGTAAGAGGCACGCACGGGAGCTCACTAGGAAGTGGCGCACACGGAAGCGCGTACGTAAGAGGCGCGCACGAGAGCGCACTAGAAAGAGGAACGCACGGGAGAATACTAGGAAGAGAAGAGGAGGAGAGATAAATTGTATGAGGAGTGGAGAGGAGAGTGAAAATCCGTAGGAGGAGGAAAAAGGAGAGAGGAGGGAGAAAATTCGTAGGATGATTTCCGACCAAGGAAGAGATGAAAATGAATAGGAAGGGGTTTATTTATAGATCTTGAGAGGGGCAAGCCAATAATCCCCCCCCCCCCCCCCCGTACCACCGGCCGAACGAATAGGATCGCTTCGTTTAGAGCACACAGATCGTCATATTTACACAAAAGACAAGATCGCTTCCGGTCGGAAAAATAACTGCCCGTGTAGGAAAATAACTGCTCCTCCTGCGAGGGAAGAGTGGTCGTCAAGATCGGCAGCCGGAGAGGGCCGGGGGCCAAGGTCGAGCGGCCAATTTGGCTGCCATGCCTAGGCGAAGAGGAGGTCATCGTCCCTCAACGGGGGTGTTGGGTATTGCATCCACAATAGCCCGGATTTTAAGAAGCACCTGATCAAGCTAAGGTGAATTGAGATGTATTTGATATGTCTTTTCAAGTTGTGCTTGCAGCTATTCCATGCAAAGTACACACCAATGTCAGGGTACAGTGGGTCAATATACACGGGCCTACGCAACGTAATCCCTCGTTGTGTGGGCAAGTGTGTTGACTCACGTGTGCTCTCTCTATTGGGGCGTACTTATTTTCAAGTACAGGCTCAAGGAAGACCAAGAGCAGAAGAAGGAGCAAGAAAGGTCAAAGCCTAAGGCTCAAGAAAGTAGAAGTAAGAAATGGGAAATTTTCCCGAGTAAGAATCGATGGGAATCGTGAGTCATACCCGACGACATCGTCGGGTATCATCACTGATACCCGTCGACTTCGTCGGGCATGTTCATCGATAGCCGTCGATTGGACCTAGCTGCCTTGATCCAGAATTCTCCATGGTCAAAAATTATCCAGGTCAAAATCGAAGGGCATAACCAACGATGCCCGCCGATGTCGACGGGTATTGTTGGTGATACCCGCCGATTCTGACTTAGCAGATTTCCGCCGCTTCACTAGACCGAACCGGGCCGCCATGCACAGTATAAACTGAAGCTTCGTTCCTTCCTTCGTGGGTCCCACAATGGCTACTTAGGGTTTGTTTTGGGGTATATATACCTAATTTTAAATCATATTAAACACGGATCCAGAAATACGAAAAGAAAGTTTTTGTTCGTGACCTAGATTCTGCCGATCTCAAGCCGTCGATCGCTCGATTGTCGCCGCCGTTGATCCCCTCTCGCAGCTGATCACGCTTCGACAGAACCAAGGCAAGCCGCTGGTCCCTCGCTTCTCTCTTGAGATCCTTTGTCTTCCGATTCGTCGACCGAGACTTGTTCTCCATTCCGAATCGGTAGAGACGCTTGATCCAACTGAGATCGATTGGTGACCTAGCTTGCTTCGTCAAGAAGTTCAGATCTACAATGCATCACCGCCGCACTCGCTTGCCGCCGCCGATCAAGTCAAGATCCGATCCAAGAGAGAAAAACCAAGTGTGGATTCTTCGTCATTTTCGTGCAAGCTCTCAACGAACGAAGGACCTTGGGTTCTCCAAATTGCATTGTTTGTATTTCTTATTTACATTCAATTTTTGCAAGGAATTTTATTCCTAGTTGTAAGGGTTGGGTGCAACCCGTTTTGGTGGAGTGTCGACTCCTTGTTGTAGGAAGGGCTCCTTCCGAGTTGTAGGAGCGTGGCTCCGAGTGGAGAGATTGGATTTCAATCTCATTTTGGAGGAGTTGCCGAGTCGTCCCCGTGTGGTAGATAGGCAAAGTGGAGAGTGGACGTACCCAAGGTTGGGGAATCACTGTAAATTACTGTATGTTTTCTATGCTTGGTTTGTTTAATTGTGCAGATAATTTTTAATTCCGCAAAAGACGTCACTACACGTATTCCCCCTCCCCTATATGTGGATTAGGCTGACACTAGACACTTTCAAGTGGTATCAGAGGGAGGTTACTCGTCAATAAGGTTAACACCTTGAGTAAAATCCTTCGTCTAGTGTCATCAAAGTCAACATGGAGCTAAGCACAGACATGTCTCCTCTGAGGCTTCCAGTTTGCACAAAATAAAATTTTCTCCTATGCAAAGCAAAGTTTCAGTGGCACGTGGAAGCAATTGACCCTCGACTCTTCCTGATTGTGGAGGAAGGAACCTTCATTCCCATGAAGGTTTCCAATTCTGATGGGAATGCTCAAATGTCAAAGAATCTTTCAGAAATGACGGATCATGAACTCTTCTTGGTAAACCTGGATAAGGAGGCAAGACACCTCATCTTGGATGCCTGGAAAGACTCATCCTTCACAGGCCTTCGCAAGTGCCAGACGGCCAAAGCTATGTGGGACACACTTACCTCCATCATGGAACACAATATAAATGACAGAGATGTTGTGTCATCACTCAGTGAATCTTAGTCCTCTAGCACTCAGGAGGATGGGGCTGATAATGAGTATGAGGAAAATAAAGAAGAATGTATCAATGTCAACACTGATACAGTAGGCTCTTCAGAGGATGAAATATTCCCTGATCATCGCAATCAAGACCAGGTACATTCTCCTTCTTGCTGAACTTCTAAAGTAGATGAGGGACCTTTATCAATTGATGGAAAGGATCTAGTCATCCTAAATCAAGAGATTGAAGAGCTTGTATCCCTCAGGCAAGCTCTCAAGGAAATCCAATCGCTTGTAAATTTACAAGCGGAAGAAATTGCCTCGCTGAAAAACTTGATGGTGATCCAGGCTGAGTCCATCAAGGTTAAGGATTCTAAGATATTCGATCTAGAATTCTTCCTGGAGACTGAGACGAGAACAGTTGACAACTTCTCAAAGGTTGATGCCCTCAAGAGAAAAATTGAAACTGGGTGGATATCCCAAATTGTAAACTCTTTGTGGAAGGGGGAGACAGTCTTCATGCCTCAGGTCTCAAGCTCTCGAAGTACTCTTCATTCCTTCAGGTTTGACCGTAAGAACGTTTATGGTCACTGCAAGAATGGTAGATCTACTGAGAAAAATACCTATAGTGTTAGTGCTGATAAGGCTGCTCACAATAAAATCCCTCTGGTTCAACCTGAACCGTTTGTATTTAATGCTTCAACCTCTTCACTCAAGGATAAAGTGATTGATCATTCTCTGAACATCCCATCCCACTCTAAGACAAATGGGAAATCCGCCAGTGGACATGTCTTGGTAATTCCTAAGGCCACCAAGAGTACGCTGCTTGAAAAGAAAGCGGTTATTATCCGGCCCTTAGGAATTCCTCGCTCGGCCACTGCCAGACCCCCCCCCCCCACTTATCTAAATGGAAAGGGAAGATATGAGGGTAGGACCACTCTGGTTCCACACCTACCACGGGTCAATGCAATCTCCATCAGCAGACTTGGTAAAAAGAGAAATTATAACATCCATAAGTGTTGGTGCTGTGGCAGAGTGGGTGACTTTGCCATAGATTGTTGGCATAATCCCAATGTGCCACGGACTAGGGCAAGGGTATGCTCTAAGAATCAGGCTAGAGATAGTCTTCCGGTCATAACCTTTGTTGGAAGGCAGGCTGTGTATTACGCTGACAAGAACCTAGAATCTAATGCCTATTGGGTTCCTAAGGTTAGGTAATTTATTTTGCAGGTTAGTCCAAGCACCAATGAATATTGTGGGACTTGGACAGAAGATGTCCCAGACTTGAACTAGAACAAGGAACATCTGCAAGGGAAAAAGCAAGAGTGTGCAATAATCTCCTAAAAGCTGAATCCTGAATACGACATACATCGAGCTCTAAAATGTTGGATCCTAAGTGTCGACTCGGATATTTCAGGAGGCAAAGACAAGCAATAAATAATGCAGACATCAATTTCAATACATATACGTATGTCCAAAGGCCACCAAAACTCCTATCTGGTACTTGGACAGTGGATGCTCTCGGCATATGACCGGGACAAGAAGCTTGTTGCGTGATTATTCCTCTGTTGCTGATGGACCCAAAGTTATCTTTGGAGGGTCTGATCGTGGAATCACCAAAGGCTATGGTATGATTTCCAACGGTGTATTCTCTATCACCAACGTGGCTTATGTTGAAGGGTTAAAACATAACCTGATCAGTGTAAGCCAGTTATGTGATAAAGGGTACGACGTTAAGTTCTGCAAGGATAAATGCCTGATTATATCGTGTTCCTCTATAGAGACAGTATTGACAGGCATCAGGAGTAGAAATATTTTCTGTCTAAATTTTTTAAGCTTAGATTCTTCTACGCCAGTATGCTTAGTTGCAAAAGATAGTGCATCTCTTTGTGATCAGTGGCACAAGAGATTAGTGCATATTAACTTCAAAATGTTTAACATGCTATTCTCTAAAAATCTAGTAAAGGATGCACCCACTATTAAGTGCATTAAAGAGAGCCCCTGCCATGCTTGTCAAATGGGCAAGCAGACAAGGGCTACCTTTAAGGGCATTGTAGAAAAGGACTCTTCTAGGTGTCTGTACTTACTACACATGGACTTATTCGGTCCAATGCAAGTTCACAGCTTAGGAGGCAAGTCATATACGTTGGTGATTGTTGATGATCACTCCCGTTTCACGTGGGTGTTCTTTTTGAAACACAAGTCAGATACCTTTGAGGTATTCACAAAGTTTGTCAAGCAGATCCAAAACGAACTAGACTGCACCGTAGTCAGAATCAGAAGTGACCATGGAACAGAGTTCGAATCTGGTGCTATGACCGAATTTTGTGGAAACTTGGGTATCGTTCATGAGTTTTCCTCCCCTCGTACTCCACAACAAAATGGAGTTGCGGAGAGAAGGAATAGAACTCTTATTGAAGCTAGCACAACAATGCTGAATGATGCGTCTCTACCAGAATATTTCTGGGCAGAGGCTGTCAACATGACTTGTCATGTGAAAAATAGAGCGCTTATCAATAAAAGCCATCGAATGACTCCTTATGAGTTGTTGAAGGGCAAGAAACCGACTATGTCCTACTTGAGGATCTTTGGCTGCAAATGCTATGTACTCAATAATGGGAAATATCCACGTACTAAGTTTGGTGAAAAATGTTTTGAAGGTATTTTCGTAGGATATAGTAGCCATAGTAGGGCATATAGGATTTTTAATAAGAAAACTCTGGTTGTAGAAGAATCTATAAATGTTGTATTTGATGAAGCGAGCTTGCTTCATAGAGCCTCGTCTAGTGGTACTTTTGGAGATGCAGGTACCAAACTGGAAAAGTTAAGTCTAAATAAGACTGAAAAAGATGACGCTCAACAGTTTGTAAAGATCTTAACTCCTTCCTCATTAGGAGAGGAATACCCTCAGGAGTTGGAAATTCTACAGGAAGAAGAAGTGCCAGAAGCAGTAGCAGCTGTAAATGCAAGACACCAAGAGCTCAGACACGTGAGGGATCATCCCGTCGATCAAATCATTGGAGATCCGTGGGATGGTGTCAGAACTTGAAGAGGTACAATTAATGAGATTTTGCACTTAAGCTTTCTATCACAGGTTGAGCCAAAGAAATTTGACGAAGCCAACAAAGATGCTTCGTGGATATTGGCCATGCAAGAAGAACTTCATCAATTTCAAAGGTGCAAGGTCTGGGAGCTCGTTCCCCAGCCTAAGCGACAAAATGTAATCAGCATTAAGTGGATCTTCCGAAACAAACAGGATGAGAATGGAGTTATCATAAAGAACAAAGCACGACTCGTAGCTCAAGGATACAGACATGAAGAAGGGATTGACTTCGATCAAACCTTTGCACCAGTGGCAAGGCTCGAAGCCATCGGGCTGCTCCTCGCGTATGCTGCTCACAAAGGATTCACCGTCTATCAAATGGACGTAAAATCTGCTTTCCTAAATGGAAATTTGAAAGAAGAAGTATACGTAGCTCAACCCCCAGGTTTTGTTAATCAACCTTTCCCTAAACATGTGTACTTTCTTAATAAAGCACTATATGGCTTAAAGCAAGCTCCCCGCGCTTGGTATGAGACATTTTCTAGGTTTCTTATTGAGAACAAGTTCTTAAGAGGAAAAATAGACAAGACATTGTTTCTTAGGGAAGTCAAAGGCAAGATTTTGCTAGTGCAAATCTATATCGATGACATAATATTCGGCTCAACCGATAACAATATTTGCAAGAAGTTCTCAAATATCATGCAAGGGAAGTTTGAAATGAGCAGTATGGGAGAGCTGAAGTACTTCTTAGGACTTCAAGTGAAACAGTCTGCAGAGAAAATTTTCATCTCCTAGACGAAGTTCACAAATGAACTTCTAAAGAAGTTCAGAATGGAGAGTGCAACCTTTATGAGGACTCCAATGGGATCAACTGTGTCTCTGGATAAGGACGAGAAAGGGAAACCTTTTGAGGAATCCAGGTACAGAAGCATAATTGGATCCCTGCTTTACCTTACTGCTAGTAGACCGAACATTATGTTCTCCACATGTGTTTGTGCTAGATTCCAGGTGAACACTAAGGAATCTCATTACATTGTTGCAAAGCGAATATTGAGATACCTTAAAGGCACACCTAATCTTGGCTTGTGGTACCCGAAAAACAATGATGTCGAGCTTATTGGCTTTTCAGATGTTGATTTTGTAGGAAGCAGGGATGATAGGAAAAGCACTTCCGGGACGTATCAACTCCTCGGAAGAAGGCTTATTTCATGGAGTAGTAAGAAGCAGAACTGCATCCCAACTTCTATGGCAGAATCAGAATATATATCAGCAGACAGCTGTTGTGCACAACTCCTGTGGATAAGTAACCAGCTGGAAGATTACGATCTGTAGTACAGAGAGATTCCTATGTATTGTGACTCCTCGAGTGCAATTGCTATAGCTAATAATCCAGTATCGCATAGCCGGACAAAACATATTGAAGTGCGCTACCACTTCATCCGGGAGCATGTAGAGAACAAGTACATTGCACTCAGCTATGTCCCCACTGATCAGCAACTCGCAGATATCTTCACAAAGCCGCTGGACGAGAGCAAGTTCAACTTCTTCAAGACTGAACTTGGGATGCTGAATATGGACTGAAGAGGCTTGAGCTGCACATGGACCTTGGATTAAGGGGGAGCTACAGCTCAGAAGTCAAGTCTATGCATGAATGCAGACTTTAAGGGAGAGCATGATGTCCCCAAGGGAGCTCCATATTTGCAGAAGCCAAAAAGGGGGAGAACTCTCTCTCGGCTAAGGAAGCTAAGGGGGATATTACCCTCTTGGCTAAAGTGGCGCCAAGGTGGCCCCAATGATGGAAATGGTAATGAATTCCAACATATTTTCTTTATGCTTTATGTTATCATTTCTGTTATACAGTTCACCTTAGCTTGTAGGGTTTAGGCTTCTTCAAATATGGGGAGATTGTTGGGTATTGCATCCACAATAGCCCGTATTTGAAGAAGCACCTGATCAAGCTAAGGTGAATTGAGATGTATTTGATATGTCTTTTCAAGTTGTGCTTGCAGTTATTCCATGCCAAGTACACACCAATGTCAGGATACAGTGGGTCAATATACACGGGCCTACACAACGTAATCCCTCGTTGTGTGGGCAAGTGTGTTGACTCACGTGTATCTCTCTATTGGGGTGTACTTATTTTCAAGTTCAGGCTCAAGGAAGACCAAGAGCAGTAGAAGGAGCAAGAAAGGTCAAAGCCTAAGGCTCAAGAAACTAGAAGGAAGAAATGGGAAATTTTCCCAAGTAAGAATCGACGGGAATCGTGAGTCATACCCGACGACATCGTCAGGTATCGTCACTGATACCGGTCTACTTCGTCGGGCATGTTCATCGATAGTCTTCGATCGGCCCTAGCTGCCTTGATCCAGAATTCTCCATGGTCAGAAATTATCCAAGTCAAAATCGAAGGGCATCACCAACGATGCCCGCCGATGTCGACGGGTATCGTTGGTGATACCCGCCGATTCTGACTTAGCAGATTTCCGCCGCTTCACTGGACCGAACCGGGCCGCCATGCACAGTATAAACCGAAGCTCTGTTCCTTCCTTCGTGGGTCCCGCAACGGTTACTTAGGGTTTGTTTTGGGGTATATATACCTAAGTTTAAATCATATTCAACACAGATCCAGAAATACGAAAATAAATTTTTCGGTCGTTACCTAGCTTTCGCCGATCTCAAGACGTCGATCGCTCAATTGTCGCCGTCGTCGATCCCCTCTCGCAGCTGATCACGCTTCGACAGAACCGAGGCAAGCCGCTGGTCCCTCGCTTCTCTCTTGAGATCCTTTGTCTTCCAATTTGTCGACTGTTGAAGCCAGAAAAATCCCGACCTCAGAATCAGACTAGGCGACCTAAGGCTACCGATCTCACAGTGAAGTCAGACGGACCTCAGAAGCGAGAACAAGGATGAGCTAAAGCAACAAGACCCCAGGCTGCTGCGGTAGGAAGGTCCCACCACGTACCCGGCTGCTCGGAAGAAGCAGCCCCTTCATAACCAGAATGGCTGAGCTAGGTACGAGGGAGATGCGCGAGCTAGGGTTCGCGAGTAACTATCCGAGAATCTCCGGTCTCTTCCTCGTACCCCTGGGGTCCTATTTATAGGGAAATCCAAAAGAGGGGGGGTCATACTTATACACCCCCCACCCTGGTGACTATGCGACTTCCCGAGGAACTCGCACGGGATGGGCGAGTATATCGCCTAGTCGCCTACCGGGCGAGTATGCGTGGGGAGCTCGCCATGCTCGCCCAGGCCTTCTGTTGGCTCGCGTCTTGATCTTGACTTGTCTGGACTGGTTGACTTTGACACTTGCTGAGCTGGCTAAGGTGGGGCCCCTCCTCGTCGAATATGGGTTGTACACAATCCCCGCTCTTTTTGAGCGACACAGGCGCTTGGAAAGAAACATCCAACACTTATTCGGCGAGCTGCTATGCCGAGTATCTGTTTGCTCGCTCTGCCTACTGCTCGACGAAATCTATAAATAGGGGGCCTGGTTACTGGGATGGATCCCTGAAACTCGCCTACCATGTCAGATGCCAACGCGAAGCTTCTCGAAGACAGCCTCGCCGCCCTGTCTGGCCTCCTCGGCATCGCCAGACCGAAGAGGCCGCGCGAGGGAGATGTCGCGGCCGATTTTCCACCGCTGAAGAAGAAGAAAATCAAGAAGCCCAAACAACCTGCCTCCTCAGCGGTCGACTCGCCTTCGCCATCTGGGTCAGTTGCGGCGGTGACTACCGAACCCGCACTCTCTGCCAGTACCCAAAAGCTCCTCAAAAACCTTTGTCTGGGCGATATTTCGGACTCGGTCGCCCTCAGCCAAGACAAGAATCCCGGAATCGTCAAGGGGTCGACGACATCCCAAGCCGAAGTCGTCACCGTAACAGGTCGCCGCTCCGACCCCCCTTTCCAATCGTTAATCACCGTGCTTTTCGCTGATCCGGCTTACTTTTACATACTCCCATTCGGGCAATGCTGACGCGCCACTGGATGTCGCCCCCCTGAGCTCCGCGCCGCTGCTCGCCCTCGCCGCTGGTAAACCTCCCCGGACCGCGCATACGGTCTGTATCAATATCGCTGTGAAGAAGATGACAGGGACCTCTTTGGCGAAAGGAACCCCTCTGGCAAGTAAGGGTCTTCTGGCGGACAAAGATCTCCCGGCGAGCAAGGATCTCTTGGCGAGCAAGGATCTCCCGGCCTCCTCCGTGCCAGACTCGTCATTTCCAGCGGCGAGCACTCCCTTACTGCCGCCGCCACCTCTGGACGCGGCTTCTGAACAGGCGAGGGGCACCGTCTTGCCTCCACCGCCGCCCTCGTCCGCCCAGCAGAAGGTGGCCTTGCAGCGACATCTCCCGCCTTCTCCGTTGAAGACTTCGCAACAGCCGGCGAGCTCGTCGCAGGCTCCGCCCCCGCCGAAGAAACCAGATAGGCTATGGCTGAGTTATTTTCCGTCGCAGGTTGGAGACCCCGAACATGGAGGACGCGGGCAGGGAGGTCGCGGTCAGGGCAGACCAGCCGACCACCCTGGAGGCTCATCCTCAGGTAGGCGAGATATCTCCGGTCGCATTTCTCCACCGCGCCGGTCTCGGTCTCCTCACCGCGGTGAGCCCTTTATCGCTTGCTACTTTCGATCTCGTTTGGGTGCCGATTTCTGATCGCGACTTATCTTCCTAAAATGACAGATCGCCCAGCGACTCCTGGGTCGGCCTTCATTGACGCCATCGGGTTGTCGGGGAGCGAGTATCGTCATGCTGCAGCCCGCGCCTACATGGAGATGGAGAGTAAGTTTGACCAGCTCGCCATCTACGAACCTCATCGCCGAATCTCTGCCCTGCAGGTGCGCATGGCGAGGGTAGAGGAGATCCAGACCACCTTGGAGATCTACGAGGCTCGCTTCCATATGGTGAAGGAGAATGATCGCCAGCTGGCGTTAAACAACCACCGCCTTTATCTCGTCCTGGACGTGTTGGCTGGGATTCGAGCGAGCATGGGTTTTGCGGGGAGACTGGCGAGAATGGAGGAGCAGCTGCGGCTTGGCGATGACTCGATGGTGCTGGCGACGGAGCACTACCATAGGGCGCGCGAGATGGGCTGGGCCGGGCGACATCCTCATCCTCCGGAACGGCCACCTAGGACGTAGATTTGTTTTTTGTTGAAGCTGTATTCGCCATTTGGCAATATTGTAACGAACACTATTTACCATTTAAATAAAAACGAGCGACTATGTATCTCGCTATTCATTTTGCCGCGACTTTACATGTTTCCATGGTATCCCGAGTTTACTCATGCAAGTCTTGGCGAGCGCCGCAGTGCCTCTGCTTCGTCACGCGAGACAAGTCCGATGTCGCTGGTGTGCTGCCCCTTCCCTCGCGTGACGTCGATCGATGCTCGCATAAATGACCCCCCCCCCACCGTTCGTTTTGCCTTTTGCCTATAAATATGAGGGGTAGGTAGAACATAAGTACACTGCTGCGAACTTCTCGATATGTCTGGCGAGTATCTCCCTAGCTCGCTTCGCCTCCCTATCTTCTTCCGCTCATCCCTTTTACCATACTCAGCTCGCAGAAATGGTTGGCGACGACTCTAGTGCTCGCCAACAAGCCACGGCCGTCAACTTTGCTGATGCGGCCTTCAAGAAGTCGATAACGTCAGACAAGGATCCGGACAGCTTAAGGGAGTGTCTACTGTCGGAGGGATACTCGGCGAGGCTTCCTACTCGCGGCGAGCGACTCAACACCCACATTAAGGGCGGGCTCGTGTTGTCGCTGCGTCACTTCGATGTTTGCCTGAGACTTCCTTTCTGGCCCGAGTTCTGCGAAATTTTGCGATATTTCGGAATCGTTCCTGCGCAGATCAACCCCAATGGGATGGCGATCATCATGGGGTTCCTCTGCTACCTCCGGTGTTGAAGCCAAAAATGACCTCAACGAATGTTCACGAACCAAAGTGCTGCCGACGCCTACTTCTCTCAAATCCCTACCCCTGACTGGCTGCTAAGGTCCTAAAACAGACCCAAAGCCTCAGCTGGGAGGTCCCTCCACACACCCGGAAGATCTCTGAGAGCTTCCCCTCCAAAGCCAAATACTGGGCTGGGAGCTCCTCAGAAGGCACTAGAGTTGGAGAGTAATGAAAACCTGCCTTCCAAAGAGCCCCTATGGGTCTTTTTATAGTCTTCCTTTGACCTGAAAATACTGAAATACCCCTGAAGGGTCTGCCAATAGCCAAATCCCGCTGTCATCCCAAGGGCATTTGGGTAATTTTGCCTCGGGATAATAATAAAATAATCTCCTCTGGACTCCGGGTCCCACCCCGTGGGCCCACTTGGCGAGACCCCCGGCCTAGAAGGCTCTCGCTGGGTCCCCTCTAGGCCCGCCTTGGCGAGAGCTCCCGCCAGGAAGGTTCTCGCGCTAGGTAGTCATGATGCCATTGCGAATGAAGGCTCACCTAAGGCCTTCTCGCCTGCCCTGGGCGGGAGCTTTCCCTAAGGCGGGAGCTTCCGTAGTCAAGCCACCCGCTCTGGTCGGTCGACGATCTCTCCTGCCGGGAGCTCGACTATCTGCGCTCGACTATCTGCCCTGGTTTCCCCAGCTTTCGCCTGCCCTTGGCGGGAGCTCCTTCAGGGCGGGAGCTCCTCTGGCTTTGGACCCAAAGCCTGTCGTGGCGCGAACGATATCGCCCACCGCCAGGCGATAGCCTTTAAGGACGAGAACTCCCCCAGTATGCCTTAGGGTTAACCCAAGGCTAGCCTGAGGCTAGCCCAATCCCTCAGTGAAGTCTCCGGGTCCCACCCAGCGAATATGGGGTTGTACACAATCCCCGCTCTTTTCGAGCTAGCCCTGCGCTCGACAAGACAAGTCCAACCCCCATAATATTCGCTGGACACATGTCCGCCTACCAAGGGAATCTTTTGGTGGGTCCTACTGCGGCTATAAATATGTACTGATAGGCGTCCATATGCCCTGCCCTTGAAGTACGGTTTTCCAACTGAGCTCTCGCCTCAGAGATTTTTGCGCGAGCTTACCATGCATCCCAAACGTGCTATCAAACCGCTTCCGCAAGACCTCCAAGACCGGCTAGCCGCTGCCCAAGCGCGGGCCTTGGCTAACTGTGCGGCGGTGGCTCCATGGTTAGCGAGAAAGACTTCAACCGCCGGGCCTTCTGAGCCGAAGAAAAAGGAAAAGAAAAGGGCGAAGGTGGTCCGGCGGGACCTTTCTCGCGAGAACAGGGAGCCTCCTTCCCCCACTCCCAATCCTGCGGGGGATCCTTCCCCGCAGAAGGTAAGCCTTTCAACCGTGCCTACCGAGCCGATTGTGCACTAGATCCGATGGTTTAAAGTAAGCTTTCGCAGGAAACCGCTCCTAACGATGACGCCGAGATCCCGCCGATTTCTTCGAACCTGCCCGCTCATTCCCCCAAGGACCAAACGCAGGTCTCGGACGCAATTCCTTCAGCCGAGACCGAAACGACAGGTATGTTTTGCTACTGTCGATATGTCAACCCTGCCTTTTCTTTTCTGAACTGTCTTCTTGCAGTGCCCGCTCCCGCCGACCCGGGCCTAACCGCCAGGGAAGTAGAAGCGAGAACTGTGGAATTGCCTCCCCTGGTGACCAATCCTATCCTGCAGGCGGGAGGGACGGCCTCTGAACCCTCCGCTACTCCCAAGGATGTCGATCATCTCTTGGGAGAGGACAACTCCCCACGAGCTTCTGGCCAGGTCGGGACCATCGCGCGCGAGCCCTTCCGCCCGGGGCTGGGCAAGCCTCTTCACCTCCTTTATGGAACCAACGGAGGGGTCGGGCCTTCTCGTCCAACTGCAGGTATGCGAAACTTTCCTGGACTGCTGATTGTCATGCTTTAACCAGAATTCTCGTGCATTTCCTTTGCAGGCGATCCCGGCTTGCGGTCGGAAGCCAACCGGGAAGAAGAAGATGATGATGAAGAGGAGGACGATGAAGAAGAGGAAGATTCTCCCCTCCCTTCGTCTGGCGAGATAGAAGGAATATTGAACAGCGCCGGGAGCGCGAAGGGGAGGAGGAAGAAGATCTCGACTATCCTGGCCAGGCTCATCCGGCGAGATCGTGCTCACTCTGCCGCGGCAAAAGCGTTCCGCAAATCTGTGGAGCAAAGGTTGGAGACTCTGGAGCGGGATTTCTTCTTAGGCGAGACTGATCGTCCGGGAGGGCCTTCCGCCGAGTCTTCGCCAGGGAGGTGCATCTCGCAGATCCGAGATCACGCCAGGCGGATCAACCTTGGGTGTACCACCCTATCGTCTTATTTCAATCCGCTGGTGCCTCCAAGAACTAGGCGGCGAGAACGAGGACGATGGTATTGGAAGCCCTATTAGACTTCTCGCTTGAATCTCTTTTATCAATGTATCTGTAATAAACATTACTGTTAATTAAGTTTATCCAACTCTCGTTGGCGAGAACCTCACTGTTACCAATGTCTCTTTTTCCTTTCCTTTTTATTGCTCTGCGAGGTTTTTAAATTAAGAGGCCTACACCAATATAGGATGCTTGCGCCAATCTAGGAGGCTCGCGCCAATCTAGGAGGCTCGCGCCAATCTAGGAGGCTCGCGCCAATCTAGGAGGCTCGCGCCAATCTAGGAGGCTTGCGATGATCGAGATAATTGTGTCGAAACCAGGAACGACCGTTGACCTCTGCCATCCCGAGGGGGAAAATCGAGGCGCCGTTAGCCCAGATTCTGACAGCTGTACTCCACCGTCACTTTCTCTCTCCGTCGGATGGATCCATGATGATTACGATTCCCTATAAATAGAGAAGTCTGCCAACCGCATTTACTTCTTTGATCCGGAACCTCAGCCTTCCTTCCTTGCTCTCGCGTTCTTGTTTCCGCTTCGACCCTTTTTTCAGCTCTCGCTCTCACTCGCGAACCCACCATGCCTGGCGAGAACAAGGGTCGCGCCCACTGCGCGGAAGCTTTCCAAAAACACCTCTTCCCTTCCTGCAAGCTCACCCTAGACGAATATAACCTGATCGTTGACCGCTATATTCCCGCTGGCTTCTCGGCGCGGAACCCGGGTAATCACGATAAGGTGAATACTCCGGAGGCGGGAGAACTCGCCATCCCCCTCGAGCATTTCGAGGTGGGCTTCCGCCTTCCCCTTTGGCCGGAGGTTCGGCTTGCTCTTCGTTACTATGGGGTGGTTCCCGCCCAACTGAACCCGAACTCAGTCGCGATCCTTATAGCATTCATATGCTATATGCGATCCGAGAGGATCGAGTTCAGTTTGCCCATCTTCCGGAAGCTATTCAACTTCCGCGCCAAGGGAGGGGTGGTTTTCTTCTCCGGGCAACTGCTCGAGGTTACTGGTCTCGCCAACAAGCACCATCACTGGGGCGAGAAATTCGTTTATGTCAGCGGGGATTTCGGCAACGTCCCGCTTCAGCCCGTTCAGTACGAGGACGCTGCCTACAAACCGCCTACTCTGGGATCGTGCGAGAGCGCAATCCTGGAATTCTTTGGAACCAAGGAGTTCGATGTTCCCTACCTCAGGCGAGACGTCGACTCCCTCCCACTCGTTCACTCGGGCGAAGGTATGGACTCGCCTCAGATTCCCTCTTTCATCAAAGATCTTCTTGCCCTGAAGTGTTTTAACTTTGCAGGAGAGCGGGAGGTCCCTCTGCGCCAACCCTTCGCTGAAGGCCGGGGTGTCGAGGGTCTGGCCGCGAGAGGCTCCCTTGCGCTCGCGGAAGCTAGCGCCAGCGCCTGCCGAAATGATCCAGCCCCTCCTTTGCCGCCGCCAGCCAAGAAGCGGAAGGTCACCCTTCCTCCTCTCCGAACGCTGAAGAGGCCCAAACCATCTGCTCTTAAGAAGGGGAAAGCCCCGGCCGTCTCGCCTGTCCAACCCCTTCCCGCAGGCAGCTCCTTCGAAGCGATCCTCCAAAGGGCCAGCGAGATGGATGCTGCCACCAAGAGCCACGCCGAGGCTTCCACCGGGAACCCACCGGCCGCAAGCGAGGCTGGGGGAGAAGTGCTCGCCGCCGAAACCTCCGTCCGAGCCCCGCCCCGGGAGGTGCCGAAAGGGCACAGGAACTTTGGTTTCGGCGTGAAGTACGTCGATGCGGAGGGGAAGCCTCAGATGGAATGGGACCCCGAGTCAAACTTAATCAAGGTTACGACGCTCCTTCCCAGCTGGGCGGAGGGGGAAGATGTGACTGGCGAGGCCTTCTCGCTTGGATATGGCCTTTACAGCCGAGAGGATGCCAGCGTGTTTGACCAAATGTCCACCCGCCTTCTAGCCTTCGATGCCATCTGGGCCCTGTTGCGCGGGTTCGATCTTGCGCATATGTGTGCGCGCCGAAGCATCACCCTTGACAAGAATTTCACCGATATGCGCAAGGCAAGGGAGGACGCGATGGCTCGAGCGCACACCGCGGGAGAAGAACTCGCGAGAGCTCAACAGGAGCTTGCGGATGCTCGACTGGCGCTGTCTCTACGGCCCGCGACCGAGGTAAGCGAGACCCTCCTGAGCCCTTACTCTCGTTTCTCAAAGTTACGACTGTGCGATGTTTCCAGACTGAACTCTTTTTTTCACAGGATTCTGCCCAAGTCAAGGAGCTGTGCGCAGAGCTGGCCAACGCGCGCTGCGAGAGCGTCCTCCTGAGGGAACAGCTTCGCGCTGAGATGGCGAAGGTCCCGCCTCCAGAGCTAGATGCGAGGCTACGGAGTCGTTACCTCTCGGAGTACGACGTTGACAAGCTGCTGCAAGCCAACGCTCAGGCAACCGTCAAGCTGACGCTCGAGACGCTGCGAGACGTTAAGCTGCTTCGGGAGGACGGCGCGACCATCGACGCTCGCCAACTCCTTCCTTGGCTCTACGATCCAGTTCCCAAACCTCCGGGCGCGCCGGACTCGCCTCCCTCAGACATCCCGAGGTCTTCTACCGCCGCTGGCGAGACATCTGAAGCGAGCTCTGGCGATGATTTAAGCGAGAGCACCAGCGGGAGTTACAGCGCGTCCCCCTAAGCTTCTTTTTTCTTTTTGTTTCTCTTGTAATGAGCGAGAGGCTCCAACTTTTGTAGTTAATTTTATGTAAAGTAATGTTTCATCTTTCATTGTCAGTGTGTGCTTGAAAGTATATTATCCTGCCGAATGGCTTCCGCGCGAGCTTCCGCCGAGACCCTTAGTCTCTTTAGGGTAATCTTTCTTAGAGATCAGTTAGGCGGGAACCTCGCGTCGCCGATTAAGTCGTCCTGCCCAGGTCCGCCGGGAGCCTCCTTTTGCGAGAGCCCCCTTTGACCGAGACCTTTACTGGCCGAGACCTTTGAGCCGAGACCTTTACTGGCTGAGACCTTTGAGCCGAGACCCTTACTGGCCGAGACCTCCAAACCGAGACCTTTACTGGCTGAGACCTTTGAGCCGAGATCCTGTAGGGCCTTGCCTCCGGTCTGGGCCAGGGCCCTGCTCATATATTTTTCTGACCAAATAAAACCCTACCCCACCGGCGAGCCGTCGGACCTGCTAGCTTATATGGGAGCCTGCGCAGCGGGTCTGCCGGGGTTCGAGCCGAGCTCGTCGTAACGCAGTAACTACCAACCAAGTACCAAGGATCAAAAAGTCAAGGACTCCACCTATCCCCCGCAGGCGAGCCTTCGGACCTGCCAGCTTGATGGGAGCCTGCGCAGCGGGTCTACCTGGGGCCGAGCCGAGCTCGGGGTGTTGATGAAGATAACCAAACCTCTCCCCCACAGGCGAGCCTTCGGACCTGCCAGCTAGATGGGAGCCTGCGTAGCGGGTCTACCTGGGGCCGAGCCGAGCTCGGGGTGTCGTAGAAGTGGCTAAGAACAAAGTATCGTAAGAGCCAACCTTTCCCCCACAGGCGAGCCTTCGGACCTGCCAGCTAGATGGGAGCCTGCGCAGCGGGTCTACTTGGGGCCGAGCCGAGCTCGGGGTGTTGATGAAGATAACCAAACCTCTCCCCCACAGGCGAGCCTTCGGACCTGCCAGCTAGATGGGAGCCTGCGCAGCGGGTCTACCTGGGGCCGAGCCGAGCTCGGGGTGTTGATGAAGATAACCAAACCTCTCCCCCACAGGCGAGCCTTCGGACCTGCCAGCTAGATGGGAGCCTGCGCAGCGGGTCTACCTGGGGCCGAGCCAAGCTCGGGGTATTGTTGAAGATAACCAAACCTCTCCCCCACAGGCGAGCCTTCGGACCTGCCAGCTAGATGGGAGCCTGCGCAGCGGGTCTACCTGGGGCCGAGCCGAGCTCGGGGTGTTGATGAAGATAACCAAACCTCTCCCCCACAGGCGAGCCTTCGGACCTGCCAGCTAGATGGGAGCCTGCGCAGCGGGTCTACCTGGGGCCGAGCCAAGCTCGGGGTGTTGTTGAAGATAACCAAACCTCTCCCCCACAGGCGAGCCTTCGGACCTGCCAGCTAGATGGGAGCCTGCGCAGTGGGTCTACCTGGGGCCGAGCCGAGCTCGGGGTGTTGATGAAGATAACCAAACCTCTCCCCCACAGGCGAGCCTTCGGACCTGCCAGCTAGATGGGAGCCTGCGCAGCGGGTCTACCTGGGGTCGAGCCGAGCTCGGGGTGTTGATGAAGATAACCAAACCTCTCCCCCATAGGCGAGCCTTCGGACCTGCCAGCTAGATGGGAGCCTGCGCAGCGGGTCTACCTGGGGTCGAGCCGAGCTCGGGGTGTTGATGAAGATAACCAAACCTCTCCCCCACAGGCGAGCCTTCGGACCTGCCAGCTAGATGGGAGCCTGCGCAGCGGGTCTACCTGGGGCCGAGCCGAGCTCGGGGTGTTGATGAAGATAACCAAACCTCTCCCCCACAGGCGAGCCTTCGGACCTGCCAGCTAGATGGGAGCCTGCGCAGAGGGTCTACCTGGGGTCGAGCCGAGCTCGGGGTGTTGATGAAGATAACCAAACCTCTCCCCCCACAGGCGAGCCTTCGGACCTGCCAGCTAGATGGGAGCCTGCGCAGCGGGTCTACCTGGGGCCGAGCCGAGCTCGGGGTATTGATGAAGATAACCAAACCTCTCCTCCACAGGCGAGCCTTCGGACCTGCCAGCTAGATGGGAGCCTGCGCAGCGGGTCTACCTGGGGCCGAGCCGAGCTCGGGGTGTTGTTGAAGATAACCAAACCTCTCCCCCACAGGCGAGCCTTCGGACCTGCCAGCTAGATGGGAGCCTGCGCAGCGGGTCTACCTGGGGCCGAGCCGAGCTCGGGGTGTTGATGAAGATAACCAAACCTCTCCCCCACAGGCGAGCCTTCGGACCTGCCAGCTAGATGGGAGCCTGCGCAGCGGGTCTACCTGGGGCCGAGCCGAGCTCGGGGTGTTGATGAAGATAACCAAACCTCTCCCCCACAGGCGAGCCTTCGGACCTGCCAGCTAGATGGGAGCCTGCGCAGCGGGTCTACCTGGGGCCAAGCCGAGCTCGGGGTGTTGATGAAGATAACCAAACCTCTCCCCCACAGGCGAACCTTCGGACCTGCCAGCTAGATGGGAGCCTGTGCAGCGGGTCTACCTGGGGCCGAGCCGAGCTCGGGGTACCGATGAAGGTTCCTTCAACCAGGCCTATTCCATCATTGAGATGAGGAGTCATAGCCAGTTAAAACAAAAAACATAAAGATTGCATACTCAAAGATAGTCAACATTCTGGAATAAACTTATTGAAAATGCAATGGTTGTTTACAACATTACAATCCTTCTTTCCCTCTTAAGGGTAGAAGCGCTTCAGATCGTCACCATTCCAGGTGTGACTCAAGGTCCTTCCCTCCGCATCCTGGAGATAGTAGCCTCCATTAGCCAGAGCCTTCTCTACTATATAAGGCCCTTCCCAGCTAGGGTTGAGCTTACCAACCGCGGCCGACCTTCCTGCAGCGTCGACCTTTTTCAGTACTAGATCCCCCTTGGCGAATTGCTTGACTCTGATGTGCTTATTGAAGTACCGAGCCATTCGCCGTTTTACTTCTTCTTGTCTGATGGCGGCAACATCCCGCAGCTCTTCCACCATATCTAATGAGAGGCGCAACCCTTCCTCATTCTCCAACCTCCCAGCTTCGCTTCCCTCGGCTGCGGCCGCGACCCTTGGGGACCGAACCTCGAACTCCACCGGGAGGACAGCCTCACACCCATGAGAGAGCTTGAAGGGGGTCTCTCCTGTGGCCGTGTTCGGAGTCGTTCGCAAGGCCCACAGAACGGAAGGGAGCTGTTCCACCCAGTTACCCTTCAGGTTCTCCACCTTCTTTTTGAGCAAGCTGACAATGATCTTGTTTGCCGCCTCCACCTGGCCATTGCTCCGAGGATGATGGACAGAGGCGAACCTGAGGTCAATCCCCAATTGGGTGCAGAAACTGATGAATTCTTCACTGGCAAACTGAGGACCGTTGTCTGTCACTATCGCTTGGGGCAATCCGTGCCTGCAAATGATTTCCCCCCAAACGAAGTTCCTGATGACCTGGGAGGTTACCTTGGCTAAAGGCTTGATCTCCAACCACTTGGAGAAGTAGTCAATCATAACTAGGAGGAACCTCCTCTGCCCGCTAGCTGGAGGGAAGGGTCCAACCAGGTCCATTCCCCAAATGGCGAAGGGCCATGGCGTCGTGATGCTTCGAAGCCTTTGGGCGGGCAAGAGCTGGAGGGGAGCATGTACTTGGCACTTCCGATACCTCCTTGCGAACTCAGCTGTATCCTTCCTCAAAGTCCGCCAGAAATATCCTTGCCTTATCACCCTTGCTTCCAATGTCCTTCCCCCTGAATGACTGCCACATTCTCCAGAATGCACCTCTTCCAGGATCCTTGGGACTTCCTCCTCGGTCACGCATCTCGCGAGGAGTCCTGACAACATCTTCCGATGCAAGCTCCCTTCCAGCATCAGGTAATGAGCCGCCTTGTGCCTGAAGCTCTTTGCATCCTTGACTTCTTCCGACAGTTCTCCTGTGGTCAAGAAGGTCACCAACGGATCTATCCATGAGGACCGCTGACATACCTCCATCAACTCCCCCTCTTCAATGGCTGGCCGAAATAGTTCGGTTAGGGTACCTCCACCCCAAGGCCCGAACTTTGCTAATCGGTCAGCTGCCGTGTTTTCCTCCCTGGGAACATGTTGAATAGAAAAAGAACGGAAACCTCCAATGATAGTTCTTACTTTTGATAGATATCTCGCGAGGGTAGGCTCCCGGGCCTCGAACTCCCCTCGGATCTGCGATGCCACCACCATTGAGTCTGTGAAGGCCTCCACATCCTGAATTTCCAACTCCTTTGCCAGTCGGAGACTGGTTATCACGGCTTCGTACTCCGCCTGATTATTGGTTACAGGGAAGTGGAAGGCCACTGCTTGCTCTATGGTAACCCCTTGTGGACTTACCAGCACCACACCTCCTCCCAGGGAGTGCCTTCCTGAGGCTCCATCGACCATCATTTTCCATGCCTCCGACGGCCTCGACTCTTCTTCCTCGGCCTCGGTGACATAATCCGCCAAAAAGTCCGCCACGGCCTGGGCTTTGATGGAGAGCCTCGGGACTAAAGAAATGTCAAACTCGCTTAGCTCGATGGACCACTTTGCCAACCTTCCGGAATGCTCCACCCCCTCAAAGACCTTGCGAAGAGGATGACCGGTTACCACCCTAATCGAGTGCGCCTGAAAGTAAGGGCGGAGCTTCCTAGCCGAGACGACCAAGGCGTATGCTAGCTTCTCTAGAATAGGGTATCGGAGCTCCGCCTTTTTTAAGATTCGGCTGACATAATAGACGGGTAACTGTTTCTTCCCCTCCTCCCTAACCAAGACGGAGCTCACTGCCTCTCCCCCCACTCCGAGATACAAGGCTAGGTCCTCCCCTTCCTTCGGGCTTTGAAGTAACGGGCTTGGGAGAGTTGCCTTTTCAGCCCCTAAAATGCCTCTTCACATTTGGCCGTCCATTCGAATACTTGGTTACCACGAAGCACTTTAAAGAAAGAGGAACACCTATCCCCTGACCGAGAGAGGAATCTGCTTAGCCCGGCCAACTTCCCGGTCAAGCGCTGGACCTCTTTGGCACTGCGAGATGATTCCAGGTCTAGAATAGCCTTAACCTTATCGGGGTTAGGTTCTACCCCCGCGGGAGTCAAGAGGTGTCCGAGGAATTTACCGCGACTAGCCCCGAAGACGCACTTCAAGGGGTTCAACCTCATCTTGGACCTTCGCAGGGTGGCAAATGTTTCCACCAAGTCCCGCAAGTGAGAATCAACACACTTACTCTTGACCATGAGGTCGTCCACGTAGACCTCCAGGTTCCTTCCCCTTTGATCTCGAAAGATTCGATCCATCATGCGTTGGTACGTTGCCCCTGCGTTCTTCAACCCGAAGGGCATCATCTTATAGCTGAAGCATCCCTCTCTTGTGATGAAGGAAACATCCTTGACATCAGGAGGGTGCATCCGGATCTGATGGTAACCTAAAAATGCATCTAAAAAACTCATAAGAGAAAAACCGACGGCTGAGTCCACCAGCGCGTCGATTCGAGGCAAGGGGTAGCAATCCTTGGGACATGATTTATTTAATAAAGAAAAATCAATACACATGCGCCATTTTCCACCTCCCTTTTTTACCATTACCACGTTGGAGATCCAGCCTGGATACTGGATCTCTGAAATGAAGCCTGCGTCCAGGAGCTTTTTGACCTCCTCTCGGATGGGGGCTTCTAGCTTGGTGGCGATGGCCCTCATCTTTTGGCGTATAGGGCGGGCTCGGGGATCCAGGTTCAAGCGATGACAGGCCACGTCCGCGTCGATGCCCGGCATGTCTGCCGCGCTCCAAGCGAAGATGTCGACGTTGCTTTGGATGCAGGCTCGCATCCGCTCCTGATCCTCGAGGCTCAAGCCTCCGCTGATCCGAACCCTTTGCACCTCCCCCGCTCTTGTAAGCACCTCCATCTCCACCACTTCTTCGGCCGGCTCCAGCCCCGACCGCTCCCAACTTACCCTTGCCTCTTCCTGCTCAAACTCGAGCTCCTCTCCCCCAACCTCATCAACTTTCGTTGCCTCCTCCAGGCTCTCCTCCTGCCTCTGCTCTTCTTCATCTGTCACTCCTCTCGCCTCTTCTAGGCCAATCTCCTCCACTTCCGTCATCTCCTCAACAACCTCCATCGCCTCTCCCAGGCCTATCTCCCCTTCCTCAACTCCTTCCTGCTCAACCATCTCCTTCTCCAACTCCTCTGCCTCCGCCATCCACGACATGGTGTTAACCGCTGTCACATAGCACTGCCTTGCCATCTTCGGATCCCCCCTGATCCTAACATGCACCCCTCCATTGTTGAACTTGAGGCATTGGTGGTATGAGGAGGGCACGCAGCGAAAGGCGCTGATGAGGGGACGTCCAAAGATGGCATTGTAACTACTCGGGGCGTCTACGATCACGAACCGACAGTTCCGTGAGACGCCCCCAAGCCTCACATGCAGGCCCACTCCCCCTTCCACTTCTTTCCTTTCTCCGGAGAAACCAAAGAGCGGTCCATCAGAAGCCAGGACCCTTTTTCCTTCCACCCTCATCTCGTCGAAGGCCTTCTTGAAGATCACGTTCACCGAGCTCCCGTTATCCACCAGTATCCGGGAGACGGTGTAGTTTTCTACCGCTGTCTGGATCACAAGCGCGTCGCAGAACGGATCCTCGTAGTCTGACATATCTGCAGATGAGAAAGTGATCTTCTCCTCTGGGGGGGAGCCAGGGAGGTTGAGGCGACCCCTCGGCGGAACATGGTTTGAAGGCTCCCCTTGCGGGTTGCCTCGATCCCCACTCCCCCATGGATTACTCCGATCCCTCCTCGGGTCCCCACGTCTACCCTGTCTTCACACCTGTCCTCAGCCTCTTCTCGCTGTACTTCGACGATCCTTACAGGCGGGTCTTGCCTTCCGGCCCCTCTGGCCCCTCTTATCTCCAGAAACTCTGGGCAGGTGGCCGTTGCGTGACCTTCCTCCTGGTGGAAGTCACAATAGGGCAACGCCACCCTGCCCCCTCTTCCTTCTTCTCCTCCCCTTCTTCCGGCTCCCCGAATTCTTCCTCCTCTTCCTCTTCCCACCTCCATGGCCTCCTGCGGCGGTGGGAAATGACCCCTTGGTCCTTGTCGCCATCCTCCCTGCTCCAGCCTTCTTTGCTCCCGGAAGTTATCCCTTCCCTGAAGTCCTCCCTGGCCCTGGGGGCGACCCTCCTGAGGCCTCCAACCCAGTCGGTTGTTCGGCTCCCTGGCCCCCCCATGCTGCTGTCCCTGCCCTCGGGGCTCTTCTCTTCTCCTATCTTCCCTCGGCTCCCTCTGCTCCCTCTGCTCTCTCTGCCTTCCCACTACCGGCTCCTTCACATCATCCTCGGCCAACCTGGCCAGCTTCCTCGCAAACGCAGGATTTGCCCTCTCAAAGTCTATCTCCTTCGCCGCCCTCTCCATGAGCTCCTCAAAAGAGAGAGGGGGCACCCTCTTCAACTCCATGCTGAAAAACCCTGGTCTCAGCCCCAGGGTGAAGGCAAGCATCAGCGCATACCCTGGGACCTCCTGGACCAAGAGAACCTCCTCTTGGAAACGGTCCACATAGTGACCCAGCGTCTCCTTCGGCTTCTGCCTCACTGCGAACAGGCACTCAGCCTCCTTCTTCCTTTTCTTCGAAGTTGAGAACCTCAACAGAAAACCCCTGCGCAGATCCTCAAAGCTGTAGATGGAACTCGCCGGCAACTGGTGGAACCAGTCCCTGGCCTTCTCTTTCAGAGTGATGACAAAAAGCCTACACTTGAAGGCATCCGACATTTGTCTGATGGACACCACGTCCTCAAACCATTGCACGTGCTGAACCGGGTCATCCTTCCCGGTGTAGTAGGTCATGTCCGGCTCCCGGAACCCCTCCGGCACTGGAGCCGAGACAATGAGCTCACTAAAGGGGGTCTCGCCTCCCGCCTGGCGAGAAGGCCCGTCTCGCGACCTTGGTTGGCTGGACCGATCCGCGAGACCATGCCCGGGGAAGAGTTCCCGCACTGTCGCCTCCTTCCCACCCAGATCCGCCGGAAGCTCCTTCTCGGGACGCTGGCCTGGGAAAAGCTCCCGCGTGGCTACGTCCCTCTCGCCTGCCTCCACCGGGACCTCCTTCCCGGGGCGTTGCCCTGGAGCGTTCTCGCCTAACAGCGGAACCACCTCCACCGGAACCTGCGGCGTCTCCCACTCATTCCTTGCCGAGAAGGCCAAGCTGATCGTCTGCATGACTTCTCGCCTGAAGTCCTCGAACATCTTCTTCGTCGCATCGTCCACCCGGGTGGGGGATCCTCCTGCGCCTGATCCTTCACCTTCGCCTCCTATCATGGGACTTAACTCGAGATTTTCTTACACCGACTGCTTCCACGCTCACCGCACCAGAACTGTTGAAGCCAAAAATGACCTCAATGAATGTTCACGAACCAAAGTGCTGCCGACGCCTACTTCTCTCAAATCCCGACCCCTGACTGGCTGCTAAGGTCCTAAAATAGACCCAAAGCCTCAGCTGGGAGGTCCCTCCACACACCCGGAAGATCTCTGAGAGCTTCCCCTCCAAAGCCAAATGCTGGGCTGGGAGCTCCTCAGAAGGCACTAGAGTTGGAGAGTAATGAAAGCCTGCCTTCCAAAGAGCCCCTATGGGTCTTTTTATAGTCTTCCTTTGACCTGAAAATACTGAAATACCCCTGAAAGGTCTGCCAATAGCCAAATCCCGCTGTCATCCCAAGGGCATTTGGGTAATTTTGCCTCGGGATAATAATAAAATAATCTCCTCTGGACTCCGGGTCCCACCCCGTGGGCCCACTTGGCGAGACCCCCGGCCTAGAAGGCTCTCGCTGGGTCCCCTCTAGGCCCGCCTTGGCGAGAGCTCCCGCCAGGAAGGTTCTCGCGCTAGGTAGTCATGATGCCATTGCGAATGAAGGCTCACCTAAGGCCTTCTCGCCTGCCCTGGGCGGGAGCTTTCCCTAAGGCGGGAGCTTCCGTAGTCAAGCCACCCGCTCTGGTCGGTCGACGATCTCTCCTGCCGAGAGCTCGACTATCTGCGCTCGACTATCTGCCCTGGTTTCCCCAGCTTTCGCCTGCCCTTGGCGGGAGCTCCTTTAGGGCGGGAGCTCCTCTGGCTTTGGACCCAAAGCCTGTCATGGCGCGAACGATATCGCCCACCGCCAGGCGATAGCCTTTAAGGACGAGAACTCCACCAGTATGCCTTAGGGTTAACCCAAGGCTAGCCTGAGGCTAGCCCAATCCCTCAGTGAAGTCTCCGGGTCCCACCCAGCGAATATGGGGTTGTACATCCGGGAGGAGAGGATCTCCTTTGACCTCTCCGTATTTTGCTGAGTATTCGCCTTCGCCGCGACTTCGGAGGGGGTCGTCTTCTTCAGCAGCCATGTCTGCACTTTAGTAGGGACTGCGAACAAAGTCCACCGCTGGAGCGAGCTGCTGGTGATCGTGCATGGTGACTTCGGGGGTCTCCTGGGAAGGCCGCACCAACCCGCCGACGTCGCCTTCCTCCCGCCGATCTTGGAAGGCATTCGCGAGCAGCTGTTCGCATCCTTCCGAGGTCGCCGGTTCGACATTATCTGCTGGTGGCTCAACGTCGACGTGCTGGAGGCGATTCATCCCAACGAGGGTAAGGCTTGAGCGAGATGTCGTATGCTTGCCAGCTCGCTCCTATTTACTGAAGCGTACACTAATCATCTCGCATAATTTTTATAGTGGCCAATGAGCTTCCAGAGAAGCCGCTGCCTCCGGCGAAGGAAGTCGCTACCCTACTCTCTGAATCCCACCCTCCGTCTGACGTCGGGGAGAGGAAGAAAGCCTTCAAAGGGAAAACGAGGACCTAGTCACTGGGCCCTGCGAGTAAGAAGGCAAAGGTGTCGTCGCCCCAGCCTGACGACCAAGAGTCGCCGCCGGATGCTCGGGCACCTCGCTTCCACCCCAACTACAACCTTGGGCGAGGGGTGGTGGATGCACATGGTCGCCCGTTGGTGACCTGGTCGTCGGAGGAGCACGTGGTGTCGTTGAGCACCAACCTCCCATCCTGGTCGACAGACTGGGAGGACAAGGGGGAGGCATTCGCCATCCTCAATGCCTTGTACGGGCGGGTCGACGTCGAGTCGATGTTGGAGCTCGCCCCGCCAGAGCTTGCACATCAGTCCGCCTGCTCGCTCGCGCGAGCTGCCGAGTTGGGGCATTTCATGGCGAGGAAGTTGCTGGAGACGACGGACGCTCTGAGAGTCGTCTCCAAGAAGGTCATTGATCTCGACATGCAATCAGTCCGCTGGAAGGACTTTGAGGTAAGTCGCCTACTTGCGGCGACATTTGCTCCATTTCGTCTGGACATGTACTGACGTTTGACGTATCGCAGGCCACCGAGGTCGAGGCTGTGAAGAAATTGTCCGAGTGCGAGGAGAAATTTGCCGCCTCGCAAGCCGAGCTGGAGATGGCCCAAGTTCGCGCAGCCGAGATGGAGACTCGGCTAGTCACTGTTTAAGAACACGCGAACTCTGCCCCGCTGCCGGGATTGAAGCGGCCGGAGGACGATCCTCAGTGGGCCGTCAAGCGGTCCTGAGTTCTATGGGAGGAGAGGTCGTCCATCCGTCCGCCGCGAGATAGCGCGGGCGGCTGGGAACTTTATACTCGCACGACTGAGAATTAACGGACAGCTCGTTGAAGGGGATAAGCAGCTCACCGTTGACGAGCTTATCCCTGAGTTTCTCGTTGAGGGGGCGATCTCTCCAGATCGTGTTCCCTCTCCGTCGTCAGGCTCCAGCGACTCCAGCAGCAGCGACAGTGGCAGCGGCAGTGGCAGCAGCAGCGGCGAGAGCAGAGACGACGACGAGGAAGAAGAAGATGCAGATGTCGGAGATGAGGAATATCGGCCAAATACTGGTGACAATGAGTCCTAGTTGCTCGTCGATTTTTGTCAGCGGGTGTAATTTATAACCCTTGTAATTTGTAAAGCTTTTTACATTTATACAAGTTCATTCTTTGCAACTCTTTACTCGCATGATGGTTGATGTCGTTCGCTAGGTTCATAGGCTCGGTGAGGAGCACTCGCGACGTGTACTCGTTTAACTCGTCTGGACTTACATTAAACACATATTTTCCTGCTCGTCAAAATATACTCGCCTTCGTGCCCAAGGCATGCTCGCCTATTCGCATGAGGCATACTCGCTGGCTCGCCTGAAGTACTCGCCTGCTCACCCGAGGTATACTCGCCTTCGTGCCCAAGGCGTGCTCGCCTATTCACACGAGGCATACTCGCTGGCTCGCCTGAAGTACTCGCCTGCTCTCCCGAGGTATACTCGCCCCGCGCTTGAGGCATGCTCGCCTCTGCCAAGACATGATCTGAGCTTGGCGGGAGGCGAATAGTCGTCTCCTGGAGGCAAGTAGTCGGTCTGCGGGAGAGGAGCTCGTGCAGAGACATGGACTTACGTTTACCCTGCCGCTCCAGGCTTTGATTCTAATCAAGGAGATCGGCCGATCCCCCAGGAGAGAAGCTCGTGGGAGGCCAGACTTACGACTTTCCTGCCACTTGAAGTCTTGATTTCAATCGAGGAGATCGGCCGATCCCCGAGGAGAGGAGCTCATGGGTAATCGTACTTAGACTTTCCTGCCACTCGAAGTATTGATTTCAATCGAGGAGATCGGCCGATCCCCGAGGAGAGGAGCTCGTGGGTAACCGGACTTACGACTTTCCTGCCACTCGAAGTCTTGATTTCAATCGAGGAGATCGGCCGATCCCCGAGGAGAGGAGCTCGTGGGTAACCAGACTTACGACTTTCCTGCCACTCGAAGTATTGATTTCAATCGAGGAGATCAATCGATCCCCGAGGAGAGGAGCTCGTGGGTAACCGAAATTACGACTTTCCTGCCACTCGAAGACTTGATTTCAATCTAGGATATCGGCCGATCTCCGAGGAGAGGAGCTCGTGGGTAACCAGACTTACGACTTTCCTGCGACTCAAAGTCTTAATTTCAATCGAGGAGATCGGCTGATCCCCGAGGAGAGGAGCTCGTGGGAAACCGGTCTTACGATGCTGCTACCACTCGAAGCCTTGATTTCAATCGAGGAGATCGGCCGATTCCCGGGGAGAGGAGCTCGTGGGAGACCGGTCTTACGATGCTGCTACTACTCGAAGTCTTGATTTCAATCGAGGAGATCGGCCGATCCCCGAGGAGAGGAGTTCATGGGTAACCGGACTTACGACTTTCCTGCCACTCGAAGTCTTGATTTCAATCGAGGAGATCGGCCGATCCCCGAGGAGAGGAGCTCATGGGTAACCGGACTTACGACTTTCCTGCCACTCGAAGTCTTGATTTCAATCGAGGAGATCGGCCGATCCCCGAGGAGAGGAGCTCGTGGGTAACCAGACTTACGACTTTCCTACCACTCGAAGTATTCATTTCAATCAAGGAGATCAGTTGATTCCCGAAGAGAGGAGCTTGTGGGAAACCGGTCTTACGATGCTGCTACCACTCGAAGCCTTGATTTCAATCGAGGATATCGACCGATCCCCGAGGAGAGGAGCTCGTGGGTAACCAGAATTACGAATTTCCTGCCACTCGAAGTCTTGATTTCAATCGAGGAGATCGGCCGATCCCCGAGGAGAGGAGCTCGTGGGTAACCGGACTTACGACTTTCCTGCGACTCGAAGTCTTGATTTCAATCGAGGAGATCGACCGATTCCCGGGGAGAGGAGCTCGTGGGATACTGGTCTTACGATGCTGCTACTACTCAAAGTCTTGATTTCAATCGAGGAGATCGGCCGATTCCCGGGGAGAGGAGCTCGTGGGTAATCGGACTTATGACTTTCCTGCCACTCGAAGTCTTGATTTCAATCGAGAAGATCGGCCGATTCCCTGGGAGAGGAGCTCGTGGGAGACCAGTCTTACGATGTTGCTACAACTCGAAGTCTTGATTTCAATCGAGGAGATCGGCCGATTCCCGGGGAGAGGAGCTCGTGGGAAACCGGTCTTACGATACTTCTACCACTCGAGGCCTTCATTTCAATCGAAAAGATCGGCCGATTCCCGAGGAGAGGAGCTCATGGGAAACCGGTCTTACGATGTTGCTACCACTCGAAGTCTTGATTTCAAACGAGGAGATTGGCCGATCCCCGAGGAGAGGAGCTCGTGGGTAACCGGACTTACGACTTTCCTGCCACTCGAAGTCTTGATTTCAATCGAGGAGATCCTGTTACTTGGGAGATGTTGAGAGTTAATCACGTGGATATCTCGGTGATAATGTAATCTTTTCCTTTTGGAGAGACGCTCTTGAACCTGCCAAATCGGGGGAGGTGGCGTTCAG
This sequence comes from Platanthera zijinensis, assembly GCA_039513925.1. Taxonomy (NCBI): domain Eukaryota; kingdom Viridiplantae; phylum Streptophyta; class Magnoliopsida; order Asparagales; family Orchidaceae; genus Platanthera; species Platanthera zijinensis. The sequence continues at coordinate 14,020,913 of CM077092.1, forward strand.
ACCTGTTCCTAATAATTCCTCCGGTCGGAAGAGAGATGCACTCGGGGAGACATAGGCCAACATGCAAGGGGGGAGCTGATCTCGGCCGACAATGCAGAGGCTCGGTCTTATAAGAGCGCTTAAGGTCTCGAAGCATCATCCTATCATCCGTACTGGGCTATTCGATAAGAACGGGTTGAAGGCACATATCTCGATTTGGTAGTGAAGATTGCTTCCAGCTACGCTTAATGGCCGCGAGTGCTAGCGTCCGGACGGGGGGTGATGTTCATTGAGGGTCCTTTTCGGACGTACTCAGAACCAAGTGGACCCTGGGCTTATCCCTGCCCCTTCTTCGGCAGTTTATCCTGCTTTGTCAATAACTTGAAATCTTCTTCTTATGGGTGCTTGACGAGGTCGGCCTCTTATCGAGTCCGGGATGCTAGGGTACAAGTTTGTTCCTGGTAATTCCTCCAGTCAGAGGAGAGATGCGCTCGGGGAGACATAGGCCGACATACAAGGGGGGAGCTGATCTCGGCCGACAATACAGAGGCTCGGTCTTACAAGAATGCTTAAAGTCCTGAAGCATCGTCCTATCATCCATCCTGGGTTATTTACAAGGAACAAACCGACCACTGTTTCCCGTAGCCGATCGCGGGGCTGATCCTGGAAGCACCCAGAAGCCTCGATGTATATAGCACAAAATATTAGCACAAAAGGGGAGAACAATCCAGTCGCCACTGTACATCAATAAGCATTCTTACAAAGTAAATACAAGTGTCACCACTAGGGGTAGAACCTTTTCAGGTCGTCCCCACTCCAGGTCCCATTCAGCTGCTCTCCAGCTTGATCTTGCAGGTAGTATCCCCCTGTGTTCAAGGCCTCTTGGACAATAAAGGTCTCTTCCCAGTTGGGATATAGCTTGCCGGCGGTGGCCCCCGCCCTGTAGCGTCAACTTTCTTCATGACCAGATCTCACGCTAGGAAATTCTTGAGGCAGACGTTTTTGTCGAAGTGCTTCGTCATGCGCCTCTTGATATCATCCTGGCGTATGGAGGCCAAGTCCCGAAGCTCCTCGACGTAGTCCAGAGAGAGCCTCTGGGTGTCTTTGTTCTCCAAACGCCACTCTTCGCCGCCGTCTTCCTCCGCAACTACTCTTTGACTCCGCACCTCGAACTCCACAGGGATGAGTGCCTCAGACCCATGGGATAACTTGAAAGGCGTTTCCCCTATGGCCGAGTTTGGGGTTGTTCTTAGAGCCCATAGGACCGAGGGGAGCTGCTCGGCCCAGTTTCCTTTGAGATTAGTGACCTTCTTCTTCAGCAGGTTGACGATGAGCTTGTTAGCAGCTTCTACTTGCCCATTGCTCCGAGGATGGTGCACTGAAGCGAACTGAAGGTCTGTTCCAAACTGCTTGCAGAAGTCCTCCAGCTCCAAGCTGGCGAATTGCGGCCCATTATCGGTGACGATGGCCAGCGGCATCCCAAATCTGCACGCGATTTCCACCCAGATAAAGTTTTTGACGATCTGGGAGGTGGTCTTGGTCAAGGCTCTGGCCTCGATCCACTTGGAGAAGTAGTCGATCATCACCAGTATGAACTTCCTCTGTCCACTAGCTTGAGGGAACGGGCCGATCAGGTCCATTCCCCAGATGGCGAAGGGCCACGGAGCGGTGATCGAGCGAAGGTGTTGAGCTGGTTGAAGCTGGAGGGGCGCGAAGAGCTGACACTGGGAGCACTTTTTGGAGAAGGCCTCCGTGTCCTTTCGGATGGTGGGCCAGAAGTAGCCATGCCTCAGGATTCTCTGCTCCAGAGTACGAATCCCGGAATGGCTGTCGCACTCCCCTGAGGAATCTCCTTGAGAACTCGGGGGACCTCGATTTCCGACAAGCATCTGGCCAAGGGGCCCGAGATGGTCTTGCGATAAAGCTCGGCGTCTTGCAGCAGGTAGTACGCGGCCTTATATCGGAATTTCCTTCTGTCCTGCCCGTCTGAGGGCAGCTGACACGTCGTTAAGAATGCAACGAACGGATCCTTCCACGAGGGCCGCTGCTCGATCTCCATCATTTCTCCTTCCTCGATGGATGGTCGAAACAGCTCGGTGACCGTTCCCCCGACCCGGGGACCATACTTGACAAGGTAGTCAGCTTTGGCATTATCTTCTCGGGGCACATGCCCGACGAAGAAAGACTGGAACCCCCCGATCAGACCCTTAACCTTGACCAGGTATTGCTGTGGGATGGGGTCGTGGACCTCGAACTCTCCCCGAATCTGGGAAGTGACTACCATCAAATCGGTGAAATCTCGGATGTCCTTGATTGACAGCTCCTTGGCGAGACGTAAGCCAGCCACCATGGCTTCGTACTACGCCTGATTATTCGTAACTGGGAAGAGGATCTCGACGGCCTGTTCGATCCTGGTTCCCTAGGGGCTAACCAACACGACTCCGGCTCCCACGGAATACTTACCGGAAGCCCCGTCCACAAACATCTTCCAAGAGACCGGGCGGGAAGCGCCCACGTCTACCTCCACCTCGGTCGAGAAGTCGGCCAGGAAGTCTGCTACCGCCTGCGCTTTGATTGCTACCCTTGGGGAGTAAGAGATGTCGAACTCGCTTAGCTCCACCGTCAACTTGGCCAACCTGCCAGAATGCTCCACCCCATCCAAGATACTCCTTAGGGGATGATCAGAGACCACCTTGATGGAGTGAGCCTGAAAATATGGGCAGAGCCGCCGAGCCGAAACTACTAAAGAGAAAACTAGCTTCTCCAGGATAGGATACCTCGTCTCTACTTGCCGCAATACTCGGCTCACGTAATAGATGGGGAGATGCCTCCTTCCTTCTTCTCGAACCAACACCGAACTAACCGCCTCGGCCTCTACTCCCAGATAAAGTAAAAGATCCTCGCCGCCCTACGGACCTTGGAGGAGAGGAGCTCGGGTCATATGCTGCTTAAGCTTTTCGAAAGCCTCCTCGCACTCCGTGGTCCACTCGAATTTCTTATTACCCCAAAGGGCCTTGAAGAACGGGGAGCATTTCTCTCCGGCCTTGGAAAGAAAACGGCTAAGGCCTGCCAGCCTTCCAGTCAGCCTCTGGACCTCCTTGGAATCTCTTGGGGAGGCCATATCCATGATGGCTTTTACCTTGTCAGGGTTAGCCCCCCCCCCCCCCGGGGGGAGTAAGGAGGTGACCTAAGAACTTCCCCCTTCCTACACCGAAAACGCACTTGGCCGGATTGAACATCATCTTATGCCTTCTCAGGGCGGCAAAGTTCTCCGCCAGATCGGTTATGTGCTCTGCGACGCTCTTGCTCTTGACGAGAAGATCGTCCACATAGACCTCCAAATTCCGCCCCTTTTGCTCTTTGAACACCTGGTCCATCATTCTTTGATATGTTGCGTCGACGTTTTTGAGCTCGAAGGGCATCATCTTGTAGCTATAGCACCCGTCGCTGGTGATAAAGGAAATGTCGCGACAATCGGGAGGATGCATCTGGATCTGGTGGTATCCTGAAAAAGCATCAAGGAAACTCATCACGGGAAATCCGACGGTAGAATCAACCAGCGCGTCGATTTGAGGCAAGGGGTAACAATCCTTTGGGCCAGCTTTTTTCAACATAGAAAAATCGATACATAGCCTCCAGCCCCCTCCGAACTTCTTTACCATTACAATATTGGAGACCCAGCCTGGATACTGGATCTCTGAGACAAACCCAGCCTCCAACAGCTTCCTCACTTCCTCCCGGATTGGCTCGGCCAGCGCAGTGCACTCTTCCTATGCCTTTGGCGAACCGGAGCTACCGCGGGATCCAAGTTGAGGCGATGATAGGCAACATCGACATCAATCCCTGGCTTCTCGGCAGTACTCCACACAAAGATGTCAGCATTCTCTTGCAGGCAAGCAGCTATCTCCACCTTCCCTTCCAGGGGCAAGGCTCCTCCGACCTTCAGCAGCTCAGACCCTCCTCTCGGGGAGATCACCTCCACTTCCTATAGCTCCTCGGCAGCTTGAATGCCCTCCTCCTGCTCCATTATCCTCTCCAGCCTTTCCGCGTCACTCATCCAGCCGATGGTGCTGATAGCGTTCAGGTAACATTCCCTGGAGGCCTTCGGATCCCCCCTGATCCGGACTTGGACATCATCCCAGCAGTACTTCAGGCACTGATGATACGACGACGGGACGGCTTTAAAATAATTAATGAGAGGCCATCCGAAAATGGCATTGTAGCCGCTGGGTGCGTCGACGATGACAAATCGACATCGGATCGAAGTACCTCCGAGGGTGACTAGCAGCTCCACCCCCCTTCCACCTCTTTCTTCTCTCCTGAGAAGCCAAAGAGAGGCCGATCTGTGGCCTGGATCCTAGATGCTTCTACCTGAAGCCCGACAAAGGTTCTTTTGAAAATTACATTCACCGAGCTCCCGTTGTCCGCGAGGATTCGGTCGACGGTGAAGTCTTCGATGGTCGCTTGTATCACCAATGCGTCGTGGAAGGGGTTCTCGTTCCACAGCATATCCTCTTTCGAGAAGGTTATCTCATTCAGCAGCGAAGGAGTCTGCGATGTCGAGACGACGCTCCTCTTGTAGATCTGGTGGAGACTACCCTTGCGGGAAGCTCCAAGCCCGGCACCCCCATTGATCACCCCGACGTGTCCGCCTCCCGGACCGGGAATAACATTTCCTCGACCTCCCTGGTGAACCCTGTCCTCATTCCTCCTCCTCTGCGAGGCTTGGAAGGCTACTTGCCTGACCGAGGCCTCCTGCCTTGGTTGCTCTCTCTCTGCCTCCGTCGCCTCCAACCTCCTCCTTGCCTCCCAAAACTCTGGGCAGGCCAAGGTCCCATGCCCCTCTACTCGATGGATATCACAGTAGAGGAAATGACCGTCTCCTGCTGTCTTCTCCGGCGCTCCTCCTTTCACCGACGCTTGTTCTCCTGCCGCGCGACAGCCATTGTCTCCCTTCTTCCTCCTTCCTGCTCTCTCGGGTTATTATACCTCCTCTCCTCCTGGCGAATCGACCGTCTCCACTGAGGACGATCTCTCAGATACTGGAATCTTCTTTCTTCCCTTCTTCCTTCTGGAGCCTCGACGAGCCTCCTTTCTTCTTGTCTTCGAGACCTCTCCTGCATCCTCTCATCCACCCTCCTGGGCTCCTCTCTTCTCTTCCTCTCTTCTTTCCTATTCGGCTCCTCCCGCCTTCTGTCATCGTGCTTCCTTTTCCAGCAGTCTTCCCCTGTTCTCCCCTAGTGGCTTATCCCCGTCCAGCCTTGCAAGGTACTCCTTGTTCCTCTCCTCCCCCTGAATGAAGACATTCACCCTCTCCACAATTTCCTCAAATGACCTTGGCGGCCTATGCCCTAGCTCTATGTTGAAAAGTCCCTGCTTTAGGCCGAACTTGAGGGCAACCATCAAGATAAACCCATCCACCTCCTCCATCTCCAAGACCTCTTCCTGGAACCGGTCGATGTAGTGACCCAAGCTCTCATTTTGCCCCTACACGATCTTAAAAAGGGTCGTCGCCTCCTTCTTTCTCTTCTTGGACGTAGTGAATCTCGCTATGAGACCCCGATGAAGGTCGAAGAAGCAGTAGATGGAACTTGTCGGCAGTTGGTGGAACCAGTCTCTTGCACTTCCCTTGAAGGTGATGGAGAAGAAGCGGCACTTGAAGGCATCAGACATATTGCGAATCGAGACCACGTCCTCAAACCACTGAAGATGCCTTACCGGGTCATCTCTGCCGGAGTAGTAGGTGAGGGCGGGCTCTCAGAAATTGTCGGGGACGGGGGACGCGAGGATCTCATCGCAGAAGGGGCTCCTCCCTTCCTAGCAGCCGCAATTATCCTCATCGCTCGAGTACTCGTACTCGCTCCATCTGCGAGTATTCCCATACCTCGCCGAGAGTTCAGGATCTCGGAACCTGATGCCCTGGCTGCTCGCTGGGTGCTGACGCGGCTGCATCGGTCGCTCCTCCCTCGCCTAGACGGGCTCCTTTCCTGTTCGCCGGGTCAGAACTTCCTCGCCCGATGGGGCCAGGCGATGGGGAGAAGTCGTTGTGACCTCAGGGGGGTTGGCGAAACCGACGAGTATCGCCCTCTCCATTCTCTTCGCGAACTCCTCGAAAACTGCTACCGTCACAAACCCGCCACCTCGCTCCGAGGTGCCTACTCCTGCCGAGTTGTCTGCCAACTCGCCTTGATCGCCACCATTGACCATCTTTCTCAACCACGAAACTTTCCTCCTTGGCTGCTATCCACGCTCACCGCACCAAGTGTTGAAGCAAGAAAAATCCCGACCTCAGAATCGGACTAGGCGACTTAAGGCTACCGATCTCGCAGTGAAGTCAGATGGCCCTCAAAAGCGAGAACAAGGATGAGCTAAAGAAACAAGACCCCAGGCCGCTGCGGTAGGAAGGTCCCACCACGTACCCGGCTGCTCGAAAGAAGCAGCCCCTTCACAACTAGAATGGCCGAGCTAGGTACAAGGGAGATGTGCGAGCTAGGGTTTGCGAGTAACTATCCGAGAATCTCCGGTCTCTTCCTCGTACCCCTGGGGTCCTATTTATAGGGAAATCCAAAAGAGGGGGGGTCATACTTATACCCCACACCCTAGCGACTATGCGACTTCCCGAGGAACTCGCACGGGATGGGCGAGTATATCGCCTAGTCGCCTACCGGGCGAGTATGCGTGGGGAGCTCGCCATGCTCGCCCTGGTCTTCTGCTGGCTCGCGTCTTGATCTTGACTCGTCTGGACTGGTTGACTTTGACACTTGCTGAGCTGGCTAAGGTGGGGCCCCTCCTTGTCGAATATGGGTTGTACATCGACCGAGACTTGTTCTCCATTCTGAATCAGTAGAGACGCTTGATCCAACTGAGATTGATTGGTGACCTAGCTTGCTTCGTCAAGAAGTTCAGATCTACAACGCATCGCCGCCGCCGATCAAGTCAAGATCCGATCAAAGAGATAAAAACCAAGTGTGGATTCTTCGTCATTTTCGTGCAAGCTCTCAACGAACGAAGAAGGACCTTGGGTTCTCCAAATTGCATTGTTTGTATTTCTTATTTACATTCAATTTTTGCAAGGAATTTTATTCCTAGTTGTAAGGGTTGGGTGCAACCCGTTTTGGTGGAGTGTCGACTCCTTGTTGTAGGAAGGGTTCCTTCCGAGTTATAGGAGCGTGACTCCGAGTGGAGAGATTGGATTTCAATCTCATTTTGGTGGAGTTGCCGAGTCATCCCCGTGTGGGATATAGGCGAAGGGGAGAGTGGACATACCCAAGGTTGGGGAACCACTGTAAATTATTGTGTGTTTTCTGTGCTTGGTTTGTTTAATTGTGCAGGTAATTTTTAATTCCACAAAAGACGTCACTGCACCTATTCCCCTCCCCTATAGGTGAATTAGGCTGACACTAGACACTTTCAGGGGGCGGTGGCCGGAAACGGGCGGCCGGACGGCCGCCCTCTTTCGGCGGAAGGGAGCCGCCCCTTAACGGGGGCGGCGGCGGAAAACTTGAGGCCGCCAGTTTTCGGCGAAAGGGAGGTCGCCCTTAACCTAGGAGGCGGCGGGAAAGGGGCGGCCGAATGGCCGCCCGCTTTCGGCGGAAGGGAGTCCGCCCCTTAACGGAGGCGGAGGCGGGAAACGGGTCGTCGGACGACCGCCCATTTTCGGCGGAAGGAATGCCGCCTGCTTTCGGCGAAAAGGAGGCCACCCCTTAATGGGGACGGCGACGGGAAACGGGAGGTTGGACGGCCCACCTGTTTTCGATGGAAGGGAGGTCGCCCCTTAATGGGGGCGGTGGCGGGAAACGGACGGCCGAATGGCCGCCCGCTTTCGGCGGAATGGAGGTCGCCCCTTAACGGGGGCGGCGGCGGGAAACGGGCCGTCGACTGCCCGTTTTCGGCGAAAGGGAGGCCACCCATTAACTGGGGCGACGGTGGGAAACGTGCGGTGCCTTTTCACAGCGACGGGGAGGCGCAACCGGAGAGGGGCGGCCGAAGAGAAGCCATGACAGCGATGGAGGGGAAAATGACAGCGGTCGTCGGGGAGATGTCGGTTATGACGAGAAAAAAGAAGGCGGTTGGCGCGACGACAACGGTTGCCGTGATGGTTTCGCGGTAGTGGGGTTGACTTGGTCAACCCCACTTCCTCCATCAAAGGTGGTGGGCGACTTAACTAGCCGCAAACCGGATCTTATCAGGAGAACCACATCATATATATATGCAATTGATCAAGTGCGTATATGAAGCAGTGCACACAGTAAGAACTCGCCTAGCTAATCCACTAACGTCGGCGGCGGCCGTGGGCTCGCCGGCCACCGGCCGTGGGCTCGCCGACCACCGGCCGGTCGGGGTAAGTTGGCGGCCACGCCGACGAACCCCTAGCGGCCGGCGGCCGGCGAGCCCACGGCCGCCGGCAGCCTCTGTTTTTTTGAAATATAAACAATTTAAAATTTATTATAATTTTTTATTAAAATTTATTTGAATTTTTATTAAATTAGATTTTTTAATAATTAAATTATTTCTAATTAAATTTAATAATTAAATACAAAATTTTAATTATTAAAAATGAAAAACCTGTTCGACGAATTCGAACGGGTTCGTCGAACGGGTCGTCGAACGGGTCAACCCGCTGGGTTCGACGTTCGTGATGCCGCCAGGGGCTGAGTGTGTCGCCGCCGGAGGAGCCGGCGGCAGCTTGACTAGTGACCACCGGCGAGTTTGTCGGGGCCCGGCGAACTCGCCGGTAGATGTCCGGAGGCGAGCGAGCATGGCCACCGCCGGCGGTGGCCCTGCCCGTGAGTCGTCGAACCCGTTATATGTTCGTCGAACGGGTCAACCCGCTGGGTTCGACGTTCGTGATGCAAAAACTGGTTATCGGGATTTTGGTGAGATGAACAGTTGCGGTTTTGAGGAAATGTTATAGGCAGTTCTCTTCTTTTGTATCTAACGACCCATATTTGCAGATGTTTGAACGGACGGTTCATATTCATTTCTTGGTGTGTTTCAAGATATGTCTATTGTTTATACGATAAAGATATATATATATATATCACTATTATAAGAAAAAAAGTTGTCTTTGGTGAAACATTCAAAAATATCAATTATGCCCTCATTTTTAAAATTTAATGACTTTACATATATTATAATTTATTTCAAAAAAATTAAAATACAATTTCCATTTAAGTAATTACACTATCAAAAAATTAGAAGTAATGATGAAAATTCATTTAAATTCAAAAAGATTTTAGTAGAGCTCCTACACCTACTATGGTAGGTTGTCATTGGGCATGTCAGCGGTCTATTTTAGGAAGATTGTCATTAAGCATGTCAGTTGTATTTTCAAGGAGATGACATTGAACAAGTCAATTTTATTAAAATAAAAATTAATATTTTAAGTCAAAATATATATTGCTTTACAAAATAAAAATTGTAATAATTATGTATATTTTTTTACGTCATTTTGAGTACTCATATGTATATGTTGATGCAGGTGCAGTCCGTCTTGATGCAGACGTGCAACGACCCGTTAAGAGCGGGCGAAGCCCGCCTTCACCGAACGAGTACTGTCGCACATGTCACCTTCACGACTAATGTCGCCCTCACGACAAATATCGCCCCCACGACAAATGTCGCCGCCCACGACAAATGTAGTCGCCCACGACAAATGTCGCCGCCCACGACAAATGTCGTCCACACGACAAATGTCGCAGTCCGGCGAATGTCGTACCCCGCCGAATGTCGCATCACGCCGATTGTCGCACCCCCGCCGAATGCCCCCTGGGCCGAATGCCCCCAGGGCCGAAGGCCCGTGCCTATCACTTGTATTCTATTATATGAAAACTAATCTTTTGTGAAACATTGCAAATATTCCTATATTGCCCTTATAATTGTATTCATAATTACACAATTATACAGAACTTTATATTAGTATATTATAAAGACAATATCTTTTTAGGTAATTACACAATTTTATAATATTAAAATAAAAAAATAAAAACACTAGATATCCTAAACCTATTGTCTCTAGCTATGAATGATAAGAGAAGGGTTAATGTTTAACGTTAAAATACGATTTGTTTTACAAAATAAAAATTGTATTCTTTATTTGTATTTTTTTACGGTCATTTTGAGTACTCATATGTATATGTTGCGGGTCGAGTGGAGCCAGCTGCGGACGGGCGAGGTCCGCCGGGAGCGGGCAAAGCCCGCCGTCGTCGGTTGGGTACTGTCGCACGAGGCCATAAGGGCGGAGCCCCGTGACGAGCACTCGTGTATGTTTGTGTGTGTATATATATATATAACTTATTTCACTTCCATCCAAAAAAATTCAACAGGAGTGCAACTCCATGAAAGAGTAGTTAGCTTTTCGCTCTCTTCCTATAAGAAGAACAACAAAAGAACTCACTCAAAAATTAAATTTACGTAATATTGTAAGGGCAATGTTAATAGCACCCCTCTATTGGCTAATAGCACCTCAAAAAAAAATCAAAATAACACATTGAAATGGCTGCTAATAGCGGCTTCAGGGGTGCTATTAAAATTGCCCTATTGTAATTACATAAACACTGATGGGGATAAATCTCTTTTATGGAGAAATTGGTTTGCACATATCTCACTCCACCATGATCTCCACAAAAATAGTAGAGATCATGTGTTGACCGCCACGCGCGCGATCGGCACACCCGATCGTCGCGCCTGATCCCGTCACACACACACACCGGCGACCGGCCACCCCTCCTCTCGCGGCCGCCTCCCGCGGCCGCACGGCACCGCCCGGGCGGCCGACCGCACCCGGCCACCCCTCCTCTTGCGTCCTCCTCCCGCGGCCGTGAGGCAGCACCCGGCCGCGCCCGTCCGCGCCCGTCCGCGCCCGGCCGCCCATCTTCTCGCGGCCGCCTCCCGTGGCCGCGAGGCACCGCCTGGGAGGTCGGCCGCCCCTCCTATCGCGGCCGCCTCCTGCGGCCGCGAGGCACCACCCGGGCAAGCGGCCACGCCCGACCACCCCTCCTCTCGCGGCCGCCTCCCGCGGCCGCGAGGCATCGCTCTGATGGCAGGCCACGCCCGGTCGCCCCTCCTCTCGCGGCCGCCTCCCGCGACCGCGAGTCATCACCCGTACGGCCGACCACTCCTCTCGCGGTCGCGAGGTACCGCTCGCGCGGTCGGCCGCGCCCGGCCGTCCCTCCCGTCATGGCCGAGCGGCTCGCCGGCCACCGCTCCCTTCGCCGGCAAAATCGTCGGAGGTATGATCGTTCTTCCGTAGCGGCCCTTCCCCGCCGTCCGATCTCTTCGGCGCAATCATCGCCGCCCATTTTGGGCGTAACTACCCACTAACCATCATGATTAGTGGGGGAATATTTTAATTAGAATATCGGTCTACGCATAATAAATTTGATGACATATATACTCACCCCTAACTATACTAAAAATAATTATGTAGGTGGTTACGATGCACGGAAGCCGCATAACCACCGTAACCACCTCCCGAAAGCTATAAAAGGAGTTGCAGGGCTCCTCATTTCTCACATTTTCGCTCCGCATCTTTCTTCTTTCTCAGGTCAGAGTTCTGCCGGATTTCTCCTACGAACCATCTTTAAGTCATCTTCAAGCCACCTTCAAGCTGCATTCAGGTCAGAGTTCTGCCGAATGTCGCACCCCGCCGAATGTCGCACCACGCCGATTGTCGCACCCCCGCCGAATGCCCCCAGGGTCGAAGACCCGTGTCTATCACTTGTATACTATTATATGAAAACTAATCTTTTGTGAAACATTGCAAATATTCCTATATTGCCCTTATAATTGTATTCATAATTACACAATTATACAGAACTTTATATTAGTATATTATAAAGACAATATCTTTTTAGGTAATTACACAACTTTATAATTTAAAATAAAAAAATAAAAACACTTGATATTCTAAACCTATTGTCTCTAGCTATGAATGATAAGAGAAGAGTTAATGTTTTAACGTTAAAATATGATTTGTTTTACAAAATAAAAATTGTTTTCTTTATTTATATTATTTTACGGCCATTTTGAGTACTCATATGTATATTTTGTGGGTCGAGCGGAGCCAGGTGCGAACGGGCAAAGTCCGCCGGAAGCGGACAAAGCCCGCCGTCGCCGGTCAGATTCCGTCGCACGAGGCCATAAGGGCGGAGCCCCGTGATGAACACTCGTGTGTGTGTGTGTGTGTGTGACTTATTTCATTTCATTTCCACCCAAAAAAATTCAACAGGAGTGCAACTCCATGAAAGAGTAGTTAGTTTTTCGCTCTCTTCCTATAAGAAGAACAACAAAAGAACTCACTCAAAAATTAAGTTTACGTAATATTGTAATTACATAAACACTGATGGGGATGAATCTCTTTTATGGAGAAATTGGTTTGCACATATCCCACTCCACCATGATCTCCAAAAAAATAGTATAGATCATGTGTTGACCGCCGCGCGCGCGATCGGCACACACGATCGGCGCGCCTGATCCCGTCACACACACACACTGGCGACCGGCGGCGACCAGCGACCCCTCCTCTCGCGGCCGCCTCCCGCGCCCGCACGGCACTGCCCGGGCGGCCGACCGAGCCCGGCCACCCCTCCTCTTGCGTCCTCCTCCCGCGGCCGTGAGGCAGCGCCCGGTCGCGCCCGGCCGCCCCTCTTCTCGCGGCCGCCTCCCGTGGCCGCGAGGCACCGCCTAGGAGGTGGGTCGCCCCTCCTATCACGGCCGCGAGGCACCACCCGGGCAAGCGGCCACGCCCGACCACCCCTCCTCTTGCGGTCGCCTCCCGCGGCCGCGAGGCATCGCCCGGATGGCAGGCCACGCCCGGTCGCCCCTCCTCTCGCGGCCGCCTCCCGCGACCGCGAGGCATCGCCCGGATGGCAGGCCACGCCCGGTCGCCCCTCCTCTCGCGGCCGCCTCCCGCGACCGCGAGGCATCGCCCGGACGGCCGACCGCTCCTCTCGCGGCCGCGAGGTACCGCTCGGGCGCCCGGCCGCGCTCGGCCGTCCCTTCCGTCATGGCCGAGCAGCTCGCCGACCACCGCTCCCTTCGCCGGCAAAATCGTCGGAGGTATGATCGTTCTTCCGTAGCGGCCCTTCCCCGCCGTCCGATCTCTCCGGCGCGATCATCGCCGCCCATTTTGGGCGTAACTACCCACTAACCATCATGGTTAGTGGGTAAATATTTTAATTAGAATATCGGTCTACGCATAATAAATTTGATGACATACATACGCACCCCTAACTATACTAAAAATAATTATGTAGGTGGTTACGGTGCACAGATAGCCGCATAACCACCGTAACCACCTCGAAAGCTATAAAAGGAGACTCAGGCCTCATCATTTCTCACCATTTCGCTCCGCATTTTTCTTCTTCCTCAGGTCAGAGCTCTCCCGGATTCCTCCTACGAACCGCCTTTAAGCCATCTTCAAGCCACCATCAAGCCGCATTCAAGTCATCATCAAGCCACCGCTGTTTCGCAAAAGCCCGCCTAGATCCGCGACAAACATCGAGAAGGAAGATCCCGCAACAACAACCAACCTTCCCTTCATCCACGTCCTCCCCGCAAACAAGCTTCATGCGGAGCAACCTGTTGCCCGCTACGAGCCAACAATTCTCTTTCTCTCTCACCTCTAAAGTGTAACGAGAAGCGGCCTGTCGCTCTCGATTCTCAGTGAAAATTGTAACCACCAACAGATAGTGGAGTTCGATCGGCACAGACCCGATCACGTGGTTTCTTATCCAGTTGAGAGATTTTTCCACGTCAAATTCGCCTTGCGTGACTATTATTTGATTTTTTTGATTGATTGCGCGTTCGACCGCTCCCGAATTAAGACGTTCGAATTTGAACCGGTTTAAGAACACCCCGAATTAGACCGTAACAAACACAAGACAACCTTTTACCAATTCTTACTTTGTAAGAAAATAATACATTTTTTTGTAAAACAATTTCTATTGTCACCAACAAGCAGCTTAACGGCACGATGTAGAAGATGAAAAAGGCAATCCATTTCTGACTTCTAAGCATGGAAATATATTCTTCACCATCACATGAAAGACATTAGAAACAGGGTCACAATCCACAGAAATCCAACAATGGAAGAAGACGAAGAAGAAGCTGAAATCCCGGTGGAATCTATACAATCCAAACACTTATGAGTCGTCTTCTCCCTACCAGCTCTGTTCCCCAAGTCCAAATCATGGGCAAAATTCTTTACTCCGTATCTACACTTGCTCACTCTCTCGGGTCCTTCCCCTGTTCCATTATCAGCTTCGAATCTGTAGCAGAGATTTGGATTATTCCAAGAAGAAAATCTCGTCCCCATTCTCTCATAAAATTCTTCAGAAAACTTAAGCTCTCCTGTCAAATTGTTTCCATGGAGATAAAGAGCGCAAAGGTTACTCATGGCGGCGAGCTTCACAGAGACAAAACCAGAGAGTCTGTTGCTATCCAATGCAATAAATCTCATCTTCTTCGACTCTGCGATCGAACTCGGAATATCGCCGACAAGACTCGTGTTTGAGAGATCCAAATGAGTTAAATTTTTGAGAATTTTCCAATCAATTTGTTTCATGCTTCCGCCCAATGGGTTGTTACAGAGGATCATGTATTGCAGAGAGATCATTCCTTGAAGGGAGGGAGGTAGCCCACCCGAAATATTGTTGTTTCGAAGATCCAAAAGTGTGAGCTTTTTGAGTTTGCAGAGCTCCAAGGGTAGATTTCCGCTTAAGAAATTGTTGCTCAAATCAAATTTCAACAGAGAAGCTAGACCACCAAGAGATGAAGGCAAGGGGCCAGTAAGAGAATTGCTGCTGATGTCAATGATCAAGAGGTCGCCTAAGTTTTCTCCTAATGAAGCCGGCACTCTTCCAGATAGCTGATTGTATGAAAGTGTGAGTCTTTTCAAGCGCGCTAGATTGCCCAGTTCCCGCGGAATCTCACCACTTAGAGAATTTTGAGTGAGTATTAGTGATTGGAGATTCACCAGTTGGCCGAGAACTGGTGGAATCTGCCCGGAGATTCCTCTGTTTGATCGAAATTCCAATGTTTCTAAGCTTGAAGAAAGCTTGTTCCAGTCCTGTGATGGAATGTCGGTGGTTCGATTCACCGGCGACGAGAAACAATCAAAGATTACCAGGCGTTTCAAGTGGCTGAGCTCGAACAGGGACGGGCTGAATGCGGCATTTTCAGAGCATTCGAGGGAGTTGTCGGCCACGGGGCCGATGCTCACGGCTGTTATGTACCACATGCCATTGTCAAACAGATCACAGGATACTCCCTGCATTCAAATTTTGAATCTTTAATAAGAGCAGCCAAAGTTGGAGACAATCTTCAATCTCATCTCTTCTATAAAGAACTTCAATTTGAGAAGAAAATGTTCAGACCTGAATTGATGCCCAGCCACAAGGGTCTGGATAAAGTTCAGAGCCATTCCACCCGTCTCCAACAAAGCCCTGAATCGTAGAGTAGAGAGCTTTCTTCTCCTTCTCCTCCATTGGGGCAGTGGAGCCGTCCGACTGTGACAAAACTTGAAAACAGAGCAGAAGGATGAGAAGTATTCGAACTGCAACATCACCCCTCGTCATACTTCGCCGCCGAGCTTTGCCATGATTACTGCAACCTTTGATTTGTGACAGAAAGCAAACCATTTCCTTTAGTTTATCATGAGAAACTCTCAACAGATTTGTGGTTTCTATATAAGAAGACAGAGGGGTTTGAACTCTAAAGGGAAATTAGAGGAAGGCAAAAAGAGGCAATGGTGTGAAAACAAGATCTATGCTTGCAGCTAGAAAAGGGCTAAGTTGCCATCTTTATGTCTCGGGCAGTAGGAGGAATAGCAGAGAGGAAATGGGTCGGCTAAGCCCCTAGTCTTTCCCGACATGGATCAGAAGCAGGAAAATAAGAAAAATCGAACTTTCCATTGAACAGAGATTGGAGAAAGAGGAAAGAAGGTTTCTTTCTTGGATTGAAACTTGAAAGCAGAAGGATTCAGATGATGGGATGCGGAAACAGTAAGAAAGAAACAGTTTTGGGGGGAGAGAGGGTAATATTACAAGTTGTTGGGTATGGAGGAAATGGGGAAGAGGGCGAGCCTGAGAGTAATGTCTTGTTCGGGAGGGGGACCATGGCCACTGCATGTGTTCGCGTGCTGCAAATCACTGGAAGGAGAGTGGTACCACTGCCTCTCCTACTTTTAAAGGCTGTCGTTTTTCATTGTTATTTCTCTTTTTATTACCGCACATATCGATTGGGATGAGCAGGGCGAATTTTTGGAACCTGGCTCGGGTGAAATTTGACTGTGAAATGTGTGAAAAATCGAAAATTGATAGTTTTGAGGTTTTCTTATATTAAGTGCGGCGCAGGAATGCTTCTCTTTAGGGTTTTGTGAGTAGGGTTTGTAATTTTTGGATCTTAAATCTAGTTGGGGAATGAGAGAGTGATGAAGGGGAAACCGGGCTTGAGAAATGTGTAGAATTATAAAAATGGGAGGTCGCAGGATCACTCTTAACCAACCTAGAGAAACAACTCACTAACAATAGAAGGTGCAAGAACAACGCTTGTATTTATTTACTGTTTTACAGGACGAGACATATAAACACGAGACATGATTTTGTGTTGCACCCGATGAAGATAAAAAAATAAACAAGTACAAAGCCGGCGAACTGCAAGTACAGGCCGCATTTTTGCACCTTTAGCCGTGGGGTCGCATGAACAAGTCCTTATTGACTCTGCTGAAAATCAGACCACCCAGGTCGTGCGAGCTGATAAGCCAAATCTCGTGAACTGACCCTCAGACCACTTGCTCAAGAACTGCCAAGGAGGACTGCTCTAGTCATCAACCTGCGATATCGCCAGCGATAGCATTTATCGTCAGGCGAGAGCCACAATCCGCCAACTGCTTCCGCGGCTTCCACACAGATGGTACCACTGATCAAACCGCCAGTACTAATTGCCTAGTTGCCCTGTGCCAACCGCACAATTTGCAAAAGCTGACCAAGAGACATCTGTTGCTCCTTGTCGCGCAGTTAGAAAAAACCAAACCGCAGCCTTGCTCCAAGCACTGTTCTCGCTGGTCCAAGATACAAATGAGGGTGTCGGGACTCATATTTATAGTCAGGGGAGGTGTATAAAGTCACCACCACAAACGATGGAGCTACCACAAGTAGATAGGCGGTTAGGAAACCATAATCGCGCGGCTTCGCGGATAGCCGAACTCCACACTGCGCGACTTGGGGAAATCTACAAAAGCAAACAAAAAAAGATATCGTCCGACGATAGGAGATGTTGTCGATGATAATACAAGTCGCGCAAATTGGCGACCTGGAGACCTCACTTCAAATTTTCAACACTCTCCCTTGAAGTGAGAGTCGGAAACCACCCTAAGCAAACCCCACTGCAGCTCAAAAGACCCATTTGACAGTGGCTTCGTGAAGATGTCTGTGGCATTGTCCCTGCTCTGCACATACTCCACCATCAGAGATCACTCTAGCACCTTCTCCCGAATAAAGTGATGTTCGATTTCGATGTGCTTTGTTCGTGCGTGACACACTGGATTTGTAACCAACTCAGAGCACTCTTATTGGCACTGCAAAGCAAAGTAGGAACTCTCACCTCCTCATGGATTTCTAAGACCAACCTACGTAGTCAAATGCCCTCCTAGGCTGCCAAGGATGATGTCTTGTACTTTGCCTTAATAGTGGAAATAGACAAGGGATCCTAATTCTTGCTGCACCACGAAACTGCTGCGGATCTGCACATGAAGACATAACCAAATGTTGACTTCTGAATATCTGTATCTCTGTCATAATCAGCATTCGTGAACCTGTGCAAGTTCAATCTTACATCCTTCTCATAATAGAGTCTCGTGCCTGAGGCGGACTTCACGTATCTTAGAATACTTTTTGTCGCCACTAGATGAGGCTTTCTGGGCTACTGCATATACCAACTCACTCCACCAAAACCATATGAAATATTCGTCCTAGTAACTGTTAAGTATATCAAGCTCCCGACTAGAGCTTGAAAGACTAAGTGATTTGAAAAAATTCTCTTTTCATCTCATTGAATCTTTAACCCAACTTCAAGTGAAGTGGAGCTGTTTTTACCCTCATAGATGATGAGCCGCTTCACGATCCACTTTGCATATCCATTCTGGGAGACAAGCACATCGCTCTTCTTCCTCTCCACTTCCAGACCAAGGAAATGGTGCAGCTCACCAAAATCCTTTATCTCAAATCAATTAGATAGCTCTGCCCTCAGCTTTGTTACTTCTTCGTTAGAGTTACCCATCACGATCATATCGTCGACGTACAATGACACCAAGACTAAAATCTCCCCCTTCTTGATGAACAAACTTGAATCTGAATTAGAAGCAAAGTGTCTGCAAAACTGGAGGTATTCTGTTATCTTTCCATACCAGGTTTGAGGCACCTGCTTCAAGTCATAGAGGGGCTTCCTGAGCTTTTAGACATGTCCTGGATGAGTCTCAGATACATACTCTGGTGGTTGCATCATGAAGATATCCTTATCAATCTCACTGTAAATAAACACATTATTAACGTCATGTTGCCTCTTCCATGACCGACAAGCTACCAAAACAATCATCATTTGTACCGATGCCATCTTAACTACGAGACTGAATGTCTAATAGTAGTCTTCTCCATTCTACTGAGATAAGCCGCGAGCTATAAGATGAGCCTTATACTGCTTTATATTGTCGCATGTTTTCTTCTCTAGCTTGTAAACTCATTTGCAAGTAACATGAGTTATGCTATCCACCTTGGGTACAAGATCCCAAGTTTCATTCTTCCTAAGGGTGTTCATCTCCTCATCCATAGTAACTTCTCACTCCTTTACTCCAATGACATTTTCAAAGCATGATGACTCTCACTCGTCTAGAGGTCCAACAAAGAAACATGAGACCCAGCTCACCATACGACCATCTCTGTACTGAGTTAGTGGTGTTGGTGTTACCATGGTGATCTGGAGTGATCAAACATGTAGTCTCACTGCCAACGCAATATGAGCTTATGAGGTCGCACATAAGAGCATTGGAGAAGTTGGAAAGGTTTGTGTTGACCTTGCTCATATGTGATATGAGTGAAGGACAAAGCTTATGATGTTCTAAATCTGAAGGTTTTTCATTTCGTGACCTATATTGTGAATATGGGTCATCAGGTAAGTGGTCGGAAGACCCAAAGAGCAATTTGTCGAGTATAGTCTTGAGGTTTTAACAAATAGGTTTGAATTCATCGAGTATCTTCATGACATTTCAACGAATCTTTCTTGGATTCATCGAGTATCGTGATGACAATTTCGACGAATTAGACTTTGATTCGTCGAGTTTTGCCTTGATGCTTGGATGGTTTGTTCTGTCTGGATTCGTCGGATATTTACATGTTATTTCGACGAATGGCCTTTTGATTCGTTGGATATCGATGTATAATCTCGACAAATTCTGTTTACTCCGATTTGATTCTTTTAAGTCCGATTTTGTGTGGTCTACGGATATCAGATGTTTCGGTCTTCTGTATAAATATGATATAAACAGTAATCCGATAGGTGTGCTCATTCTTATGACCTAATCGAGCGAGGCCGAGAACGTCAATTATTCTTCCCTGGCGGAACCGATCTGCCTAGGTCGCGATCGCCGCTCTTTGCTGCCAACTGCTCGCCGATTTGCTGTCGTTGTCGGGGAAGTGTTTCCTCAAGCTTCGTCTTCGTCATTGCCGCCTCTTTTTTAACGGTTCTAGAAAACCGTGGAGACGTTGAGGGCATACCTTCTTCCAACCTAGATCTTGTGTGATAAGAGTCTAAGGGGTTTCCGTGCTCGTATGGACATCTGTAGAGGCGTAGATACAATTTTGCGTTTGGTACTCCAGCCGCAAGTGACCGCCAGATTTATTAAAGCATCTTGGTTGAGTAGTGACTCAATCCCGCAAAGGTATAATTTTATTTACTGCAATTTTACTTCTTGATCAATGTTCATCGCAAGATCCGTAATTCTTTTGGGTTTTCTTGTTCCCTAATTCCGCTGTACAGAAGCGTTGTGATGTATAGAAAAACCCAACATGTGGTACGATGGTCCTCTTGAACCTTCACAAGGTCGGACCCCTCTCCACCACTACCACTGCCTCTTCTGTATCAGCTTATTTGTCAGAAGTGTCAGGAGCATTGCTCCCCCTACTTCCGGAACCTAAAGCACCTAACTTTGAGCCTGATATAACCAGAGCTTCTGGAGACACAGACAACTAGAAGATCTTTAGCAGTTTCTTTTCCCTTGCCTTATACCCCGCTCTCTTATAGCTCAATAGTTGAGCTACCCCAGGCATGATGCTAACTCATCAAATATAACATCCCTTGTGATAACAAACTTCTTTGTATCGAGATCCATGCACTTCCATCTATTCTTCCGCTCATCATAGACAATGAAGACACACACTTTCGCCTTAGCATCCAGCTTTGTCCTACACTTGGCTTCTCCTTGAACATCAGCTCATGTTGAGAATTCATGTTATTGGGACTCATAGGTATCCAGTTGATGACATATGCTCCATAGGCCATTCCCTCCGCACATAAGGCATTGGGAATGCATTTGGTATGAAGCCAGCTTTTATAAGTCTCCACAAAGTGACTAATCTTCTTTTCTGCAACTCCATTTTATTATGGATGTTGGTGTTTTCAAGGTGATCTGGAAGTATTCAAGCAATTGATCTCACTACTAACGCGATATTAGTCTATAGGTTCACACATAAGAGTGTTTGGATGTAACATCCCTTTTTCAAATCAGACCCCCCCTAGGTGTGGCTTTGAGCATGACTCAGTCTTGGCAAGTCCTTAGTGAGCCTAGGAGACCAAATGACTAGTTGAGGCTCACTTGGGCTGCAAATAGTAAAATCTTAAAACCCTAATTTTTGGTGGCCTGGTGAGTTCAATCTGACTCCAAGGCATTCCTAGACCTATTATGAGATCAATGGGTCACCAAGACCCATTGGGGGCAAATCTGGTGGCTAAGTTGACCCAAGTCAACTCAAGCCCTAGTTAGGCCAAGGTGACCTTCCTTTGAGACAATTCACCCTCATTATGTCAAACCTACCCTACTTAACCATACCTAGGCCTTAGAGGAGGTCAATGGGTCACTAGGAGTCCTTTGATGGTGACCCAAAAGGTCAAGTTGACCAAGTCAACCCTAAGCCCAAATCAAGTCAAACCTAGTTCAATTAGGTTAACTCAAGCTCAAGCCCTCATGTAGGCTCATGAGGTAATAGTAAGGGATAATATGGCTGCCTATAGCCTAAACCCTAGGCTAGTCAACATGGTGACTAGGAGAGAGGGTTAGGTCAATTTTTGGAAGAGTAATATAGGAGAGAGAAAGTGAGAAAAGAGGATTATTTTTTGGTGAAAGGGAGAGCCTCCATTCTCTTTTGAATTATGAGGTATTAATATTAATTATGGGCTGCCTTTAGGCTTTTAGGGAGAAGAAATCGTGAGGGTGACTAGGAGAGAGAAAGAAGTGAGAATTTTGATATATTTAGGAGAGAGAAAAGGTGGTGGAGAGGTGAGTGGGTGTTTTGAAGTGTGAGGAGGCATGGGGTCAGCCAAAGAGGGGCCCACAGCCACCTAGTGGCTGACATCTCTTCCCCCCAACCATTTCCCGGCCACCAAGGGGTGGCTCCACCCCTCTCTCTCTCCTCCCAACCTTTTTCATGAAGAGGCACTTGCCCCTTGATGAAAACCGCCCCCTCTCCCCTCTCCTCTTTATATGCTCACTTAGGAGAGAGGGGAGACTGTTTTCGAAATCAGAGAAGGAGGAGAGAGCCTTGCCGGAGCCACCAAGGAGGAGAAACGCCGCCACCGCCGCCACCATGACGTCGCGCCGCTCAACCCGCATCCATGCCCGAACTCAGGTCCTCCCCCTCTCCTCTCCTCATGCCTAGATCTTAGAACTTGTTTAGGATGGAAGTCGGGCTCTAAGGAGCCGGTCGGGTAACCTGAAAATCAGAAAAAAAAACTCCATTTTAATGGAGTTTTGGGTGGCTCGGGTAGGGCGGCGCCGCCACCTCCGGCCGCCCTAGCCACCGGCCAACTACTCCCCCCACCACCGTGAGGGTAGAGGAGGTGATGGCCGGTGGTGGCACCGCCCCTAGCCGCCAGAAAACAGCCCGCAACCCCACATTTCTTCGGCCTGGTTTCGGTTATTTTGGAGAAGATGAATAGTGCATGCAATTAAATTAATTCATTTTATTCTAATTACTGGTCGGTTTTTAAAATAATAATTAAAAATACTTAGGCCCTCCTACAGAAACTATGACCAACATCAAAGTTGTAGCCCTTGATGTCTAGTTTAATTCAAAAGTTGTTTCAACCAATTTGGATTAGTGGGCTGACCCCAGCAACCATTTTAGTGAGGGCTCTCTAGAATAGTGACAAATCACAAAATTAAATCCCCACTCTTCAATTCTTGTCATAATGCTTTGAATTTTGGACAGGAGCTTACTTATATCTATACCTATCTACAATAAAAATCTGGTGTCATTTGGAGTATTTTAACCTAGGTTTTTGATCTAAATCTATAAAAGCTTGGGTTAGGAAATTGAAGGGTCAAATGACCTCCATACCCTCCCAAGTTTTGGTGAGGTGTCCCTGGTGTATATATCTAGGTCTGGTTCAAATTTCAACTCATTTGGTTGAGTTTTGAACAGGAACCATTAAGCCCTAAGTTGGACCTAGGGAAGGGTAATATGGGAAAAAGGGGACTTGTGGCAATTGGGTGGTCAACTCACCTCAACAGAGGTTGAAGTTGTGACCAATGGGTTAGGATGATCCTAAGAACCTTTGGGGAGCAAAGGAGATGTGTTAGGGTGGATTTACCCTAGGGCCCAGGTACAAACCCAAAGTGAGGACTTTTGGGGGTTTGTGAAGGACATAGGGGCAAATGCTCTTGTATGGCCTTGATATTTGGTGGAGAGGTGGTTAATGAATATTTAACCCTCTGGTTATAAACTTAGAGAATTTTGAGGTAGCTAGGTACCTCAAATCCTAAACCCTAGTTTTAGGGTAGAAGGGCCTTTAGGGTCAAAACAGTAATTTAACTCATCTAAAAGCTATGAAACTTGGGTAGAGTGAGTTTTAGAGTGTTCTAGACACATGGTAATTTTCCTGGAATTTTATGATTAATAAAAGTTATACTTCATGTGTTAAATGATTATTAGCCGATTTGTTGTTTTCAATTGTTTGGTGGCTTTAATTTAATTAAAATCAGTTAAAATTCTGGATTTAGATCTTTCTGATTAGAACATTGATTCCTGAATTTTTATAGAACTTTATGTTGAGAATTTGTAGAGGTTCATTCACAATCTTTTAATATGGGCTTTAGATTGTAAAAATAAATTAGGGCTTGTTAAATTGCTGGAAAATTATGAGATCTGGAATTTAAGGTTTTTAGGCTCTTGTATAGCACTGAGAATTATTTAAGAATTTTTAGGGTTGCTGTTATAGTACTTGATTCACAAAGCCGGTTAGATTGTTAATTAGTAAATGATTTATTATAATTTAATTTCCAGCAAGAAAAATATGGAATTCTGTAAATGTTGTTTTTAATATCATACCAGCACCCTGTAATTATTTCAAGATTTTTGGAGGAATATTTTATATAGATGCTTCAATAAACAAGAACTAGATGATTTATTACTAAATTATATTTAGGCCCCTTGGACATCATTGTAAATTATCAAACCTTGGAAAAATAGATACTTAGGCCTACTAGTATTTACCATAGAACTTTGATGTTTTGAATCAACTAAAATGACATACCTCATGTTCAAAATGATGATATTAGGCCCTTAAGAATAAATAAATAAATTATCTGATTTATTAGGAAAATATTTAATGCTTTGGATTTAGGCAAATCCTGTTAGGATAGACCCCCGATAAATAATCTGAGGTATTTGGATGAAAAGTAGGAGTCGAGTTTTCATGAACATCATATAGTACAGGTTGGTCGGTAGATAATAACCATGAGGAAATGTGTAAACAGGGTTAGGTTGTGTTGACTTAAGGATAGGTCATGTTGGTGGATTCATAGAAGAGAATGGATCACCTAAGGAGGTTTCAAGGTCTGGTGAGAATCGAGTCAGTAAGTGTTAGAAGGTGCGCGGGTCCGACGAAAGATCGTCGTTCCCGTAGGAGCGAAGAGTCAAAAATCACCCTAGGATAGTATACTGTAATATGAAAGGAATGGGTAAGGGAAATCAACCAACCAAAAATAAGTGCCTTGCGAAAGGGAACTTTGGTCTTCATACCATCGTAGTTCCTAGTGCCTATTGAGAACCCTTCACGGGGTATAATCCGGAGGCAGCCCTGGGCTAACGTAAACCTCAAAACAAAAGAAAGAGTAATCAGTTAAGTAGGGATTCACATTTGCACACACTCAGTAGTTAGGGTCGGAAATGGTTAGGCCATCCCGATGTGTTTAAGGGATGGGGATTTGGAATCAAGCCGGACGGGTTTGTCCGGGGAGCTTTTGGCTCGGTTGATAGACCTTACGGACGGGTTTGTCCGGGGAGCCTTTGGGCTTGGTTGGTAGTGGATACGGACGGACTTGTCCGGGAGCTTTTACCTTATTACTGCTTATACTATAATCGTTGCATGTGCATAGATAGGAAGGAAAAGGTGGTGGGTCTTCGGTATCGGGGAGATCGATTGCACCGACACCGGTATCGTTGACTCGGCAAGGTGGTTAGCACCTTGCCAAAGGTTAAGTCCGGCGGACCAGTCGGCAAAGTACGCAGGAGTCCGCCTCGTGCACCAGGCGTGAGCGTACGATAGGTCAGACCGGTAGTGCTTTTACTGGTTTTGAGGTGGGCGAGGCCCAACCCACCGCTTCCGTTTGCCACTACGGGAGTAACCTGGGAGTTATCTCCAGAAAGGGGGAACTAAAGGTTTGTGTGCACAAAGTCGGGTGTGTGAGTTGCACTGCATGTCATAACATACCCACCATATAGATGCATATCATAATCAGTCATAATAACTTGACACCTAAAGTATAAGTTTAATGGGACGCTTATACCTTAGGACCTGCAGAACGACCCCTTGGTCTATAAGCTTGTGTGGGGCAAGTTTATAAATCAAGGTCATTTAATATATAATTATATTTGTTGTGTGGTAACCGACACCCCAACGTATAAAGTGGTATGGGACTCTTTATACGATGGGAGCCTTGCAAAAGATCCCTTGCTTATGTGTACTCACATAAGTAAAGGTTTAAATTACTTTACTTACTTTCTTTTCTCGTTTGACCTATTACAACACTTATATTATGTTGCTCACTTGTTATAAACTGTTAGTTAGGACTTGTCACCTGTTTTTGTTGTACTCTCCACTTTCATGTCCTTCCCTCTCTTCCTCTCCGCTCGGTGCCTTAGAGCATGGGGGAAGGGGTGGGGGATGATAGGACTTGGTCTTTTTGACTGACGGGCGACCGAACACCATTACAGGGGAACGTGGAGCGCAGCACGGAGGAGCAGCCTCGGAGGTCCGTGCACTTGGAGATGGGGCAATCTAGCACCAGAGTCCAGACAGCCGGGACCGTGAGTTCCGATCCCTAGTTGTAGTAGATTTGCTTTCTAGTTTGTTTGAGAGCTTTGTAGTGAGGTTTGATGTACAGGGCATAAGCCCTTATTACTCTGATGTTTTCTATGGACACTCCCTTCGTGGAGTTTTTATTTATATGTGATATTATATTGTGGACTGCACTTCAGCTTTTACTTCTTACTTGCTATTTGATTGTGATCGAATAAGGCCGGCAGAATCGTCGATTTGTGGTGATAACCCTTCAGGACGTGAAGGTATCACCGCAAAGCGGCGGTTCTGGGCATAAGACCCCGGAGTAAAAAAAAAAAAAAGGGGGTCTTACAAAGTGGTATCAGAGGAAAAAAAAAACTCGATCGATCAAATAGCAGTCCACTAATCCCTGGGTCACCCCCGCTCGAGTTTAGTTTGCGGACAAACTAAGCAGCGGAAGCGTGGTGTGCCCATAGGGGGAATCACATATTAAATTGTCCATCTTATTAAGTTAAAAGTTTTTCTGACGATGAATTTTTCATTGCGCAGCCCCCAGTGCTGACTACACCACAGGGTGGAGCCCAGCAGATTCCGGGAGTTGTCCCACCACCACCGGTTCCTGCTCAGTTCCTGCAGACCGATATGGGGCAGACTTTGACTGCCATCTTGGATGCCTTCCGGGCCCAGCAGGCCCCGGCTCTACAGCAGATACCGGGAGCCAACTGGCTCAGCATCTTTCGAGGACTTTCTCCCCCGTCCTTCTTGGGGACAGAGTCAGCAGTGCGGACAGAAGAATGGCTGGACATTATGGAGGAAATGCTGACAGGGATACGGAGCCCGTGGGAGGAGAGAGTGCCATTGGTTGTGTCCTGCTTAGAGTCCCACGCCAAGCGGTGGTGGAAGACGGTTCTGGACTCTACTTTTGCTGAGAGGGTGGCTGCAGAGGTTTCGTGGGATGAGTTCAGGCCCATGCTGTTGGAACATTTTGTACCGCAGTCGGCCCGAGACGAGTTGGAGGACCGCTTCTTGCAGTTGAAGCAGGGTACCAGGACGGTGGTGGAGTACCATCGAGAGTTCAACCATCTAGCACGTTTTGCAGACTCTTACCAGCTAGATGAGGCAGCGTACACGAAGAGATTCTACAAAGGTCTGCGGGAAGACATGAGGGATGCCCTTCTCTTTGTATCGGACGGGCCTATCACCCGTATTCTGGAGATGGCAAAGAGGTTAGAGGCAGATTGGCACACCACCAGAGGCCGGAAGCGGCCAACGGAGGATCAGAGCCGGGGAGCCCGGAACGACCAGCGACGAGGCCGTGTGACAGAGGCACAGAGGGTGGAGGGTCAGCCTCGACCGGAGGAGAGGCAAGAGCTGAAGGAACAGGTGATACTGGCCCCGCAGCCTATTCAGATTCGGGAGATACCAAGACCCCAGTTGCGGGATGTGCAGAGACCGGGAGGTGGAGCTTACACTCCGCCGGAATGCTTCCACTGCCATCAGGTGGGCCATATCAAGAGGAACTGCCCCATGAGGGGGGTACCTCCTCCAGCACCGCAGGTTGCCCCACCTGCGCAGTATTTTGGAGGCCGAGGACGCGGCCAAGGACGTGGCTATCAGGGCGGAGACCGCCGACAAGGAAGAGAGCAGGTTTATGCGTTGGATCTGGCTCAGCCTCGACACCCCGAGGAGGTGATCACAGGTACGCCAGCTTGTTTTTAAATGTTTTCTTGTTTCTTTTGTTAAATCTCATAAATTAGAAGACTGTAAGCTAGGAAAGAAAACTATAGTTAGGCTTCTAAAAACATTTTTTTTATTACCCCAGGCATTGTCCTCGTCAGCGGCAAGCCCGCATATACACTGTTCGATACGGGCGCGTCACGCTCATTCGTATCAGAATCCTTCATTGACGGCTTGGCAGGCGTGGAGAGATTCATCGGCTTGGCATTAAGGGTACGACTAGCTGACGGGTCCGAGCTACACACCACTGCGCATTGCAACATGGAGGCACAAATTGGCGGGAAAGCATTCGAGGCACCAGCCGCAATCCCGAGGATGCCTTCATATGATTTGATTTTGGGCATGTCATGGTTATATTGGAACCATGCCCTAATTGACTGCGTGGCCAAGAAGATTATTCTGAGGCATGGAGATTCTTCCGTCGTAATAGAAGGTATAAGACATGCCTCCTTTTCATTTTTGTCATCTATTCAGGCCGTCAAGGCCCATATACAGGGCGACGAGATTTACCAGGTTTTATTCGAGATGGCGGAGGCCAATGTTCCTGTAGCGGAGATTCCTGTTGTGCGAGATTTCGAGGATGTTTTTCCCGAGAAGTTACCGGGGCTACCCCCGCACAGGGAGCAGGACTTTCAGATTTTGCTGGTGCCAGGGGCTAAGCCAGCATCTAGAGCCCCCTACCGGATGGCCCCAAAGGAGCTGGTGGAGTTTCGGAGCCAATTACAGGAGCTGGTAGAAGCCGGTTATGTCCGGCCAAGTTCTTCGCCATGGGGAGCCCCTGTGTTGTTCGTCAAGAAGAAGGACGGGACACTTAGGCTGTGCATCGATTACCGGGCGTTGAATCGACTGACGGTCCGGAATACCTATCCGCTGCCAAGGATAGATGAGCTATTCGATCAGCTGGAGGGAGCCCACTTCTTCTCAAAGTTGGACTTGAGATCGGGCTACTACCAGCTACGGATCCGCGAGGAGGACATCCCAAAGACTGCTTTTAGTAGCAGATATGGCCTATACGAATTTACCGTGATGCCCTTTGGGCTCACGAATGCGCCATCAGCGTTCATGACTCTCATGAACCGGGTCTTCGAGTCTTACTTGGATGTGTTTGTCATCGTCTTCATCGATGACATCCTCATCTATTCGAGGACCGAGGAGGAGCACTCGAGGCATTTGGCACTGACACTACAGAGATTGCGGGAGCACCAGTTGTACGCAAAATTCAGCAAGTGCCAGTTTTGGTTGAAGGAGGTGGCCTTTCTGGGTCACATTATTAGTGGAGCTGGATTGGCGGTGGATCCGGCAAAGGTTCAAGCAGTCCGAGATTGGCCCCGGTTGAAGACAGCTACAGATGTTCGGAGCTTCTTAGGACTTGCCGGTTACTACCGGAAGTTCGTTGAAGGATTTTCTAGTCTTGCCCTCCCACTCACGTCTCTGACGAGGAAGGAGGTACCTTTTGAGTGGACCCCGCAGTGCGAGACGGCTTTTCAGGAGCTGAAGGAGCGACTCACCTCGGCTCCTATATTGACTCTCCCTTCGGGGAAGGAAGGATTCCAGGTGTATGCAGACGCCTCCTACCAGGGCTTGGGAGCTGTTCTGATGCAGAATGGGCATGTCATTGCTTACGCTTCTCGCCAGCTAAAGAAGCATGAGCAAAACTACCCGGTGCACGATCTAGAGATGGGAGCGGTTATCTTTGCGCTGAAGGTCTGGCGACACTATCTCTACGGTGTCCATTGCGACATATTTTCAGATCACAAAAATCTGAAATATGTGGATACGCAGAAGGAGCTGAATATCAGACAGCGGAGATGGGTGGAGTTTCTAGCCGATTATCAGTACGAGATGCACTACCATCCGGGTAAGGCAAACGTGGTAGCCGATGCTCTGAGCCGGAGAGCTACTACTTCAGGAGCAGGGCCCCAGGTCTTGTCGTTAGAGATATTGCGGAGCTTTGAAGATATGCACATCACCTTGGTATCGTCCGAAGACACCGATCTGTATGAGGAGTATTTAGCTGCGACGAGCGCCACCGACACTATTCATGACAGAGTTAGAGATTGGCAGAGGCAGGATGCCAACTTGGAGCCGATTTTCAGGGCCATAGAGGCAGGCTCAGCTGGGGACTATTCGATGCGAGGTGATCTGTTGTGCTTCAAGGGTCGGACTTACATACCGGATGGAGGGCAGATTCGGGAAGACATTATGGCAGAGGCTCATCATAGCCGATACTCTATACACCCCGGGATTACGAAGATGACGGCGGATTTGAAGAAGACACTCTACTGGCCGGGCATGAAGAAGGACATCACTCGTTTTGTGACCCACTGCGAGGCATGTCAGCTGGTGAAGGCCGAGTGCAAGAACCCAGCAGGATTACTACAGCCACTCCCGGTGCCGGAGTGGAAATTTGAGGACATCGCGATGGACTTCATTCATGGCCTACCTCGATCACGGACGGGAAACGATTCGATCTGGGTGATCGTGGACCGTCTGACGAAGGTGGCTAGGTTCATCCCGATCAGGAAGGATGACTCTGTTGGAGTGTTGGTTCGGAAGTTTGTGGAGCAGTTTGTCCGTTATCATGGCGTGCCCCGGACGATCGTATCAGATCGAGATGGTCGGTTCACATCTAGAGAGTGGAGATCAGTGCAGGCTTACCTCGGCTCCCGACTGACCTTCAGTACGGCCTTCCATCCCCAGACTGACGGGCAGACGGAGCGTACCAACAGGACACTGGAGGACTTACTGAGACTGTGCATTGTGGATCGTGGAGAGCCCTGGGAGCGGATGTTGCCGTTGGTAGAGTTCTCGTATAACAATAGCTATCAGTCCAGCATACGGATGGCCCCTTACGAGGCCTTGTATGGGAGAAGGTGTAGGACTCCGTTATCTTGGTTACAGGATACGGATCCGAAGTTCCTAGACTCAGAGTTTGTTGAAGACACAGAGGCTCAGGTACGACTGATTCGAGACCGGATGTTAGAGGCGCAGAGCAGGCAAGCAAAGTATTATGATGCTCGGCATCGTCAGGTAGAGTTTCAGGTCGGGGACCAGGTATTCTTGAAGATTCGGCTGATGCACGGGGTTTCACGAGTACGTGGTCGGTGGAAGAAGCTCAGCCCGAGGTACGTGGGGCCTTTCCGGATCCTGGAGCGGATCGGTCCATTAGCTTACCGGTTGGAGCTATCGCCGGAGCTGGCTGGCTTACACGACGTCTTCCATGTGTCTTCACTCAGGAGGGCTCTGCTACGCCCAGAGTTGCAGATTACGGCCCCGGACGGGCCGGTAGCTTCAGATCGATCCGTTCAGGTGGAGCCAATACGGATTGACGACAGGGGGATACGGGTCTTGCGCCGCAAGAAGATCCCGCTAGTCAAGGTCCTGTGGAGGAACCACGGGCAAGAGGAGCATACTTGGGAACCCGAGGACCTGATGCGGGAGAAGTACCCAGAGTTATTTAGTCAGGTGCATCTCCTAACTCCTCAAGAGATTTTATTTGTTTTCTTTTTGTCTTACTAGTAGAATCTTCTAAAGTTAGAGGCTAGTCTTTTGTTTATTGGGGCTAGCCCTTGCGTATTAACTTGGGCTAAGCAATTCAACCAACATGGATGTTACAAGCTTAAGATAACTCGGTAGAAAAGCTTCCATAGACTTAACTTTAATTTCGGGGACGAAATTTTTGTTTTGTTTATTGGCATTTGTAACATCCCTTTTTCAAATCAGACCCCCCCTAGGTGTGGCTTTGAGCATGACTCAGTCTTGGCAAGTCCTTAGTGAGCCTAGGAGACCAAATGACTAGTTGAGGCTCACTTGGGCTGCAAATAGTAAAATCTTAAAACCCTAATTTTTGGTGGCCTGGTGAGTTCAATCTGACTCCAAGGCATTCCTAGACCTATTATGAGATCAATGGGTCACCAAGACCCATTGGGGGCAAATCTGGTGGCTAAGTTGACCCAAGTCAACTCAAGCCCTAGTTAGGCCAAGGTGACCTTCCTTTGAGACAATTCACCCTCATTATGTCAAACCTACCCTACTTAACCATACCTAGGCCTTAGAGGAGGTCAATGGGTCACTAGGAGTCCTTTGATGGTGACCCAAAAGGTCAAGTTGACCAAGTCAACCCTAAGCCCAAATCAAGTCAAACCTAGTTCAATTAGGTTAACTCAAGCTCAAGCCCTCATGTAGGCTCATGAGGTAATAGTAAGGGATAATATGGCTGCCTATAGCCTAAACCCTAGGCTAGTCAACATGGTGACTAGGAGAGAGGGTTAGGTCAATTTTTGGAAGAGTAATATAGGAGAGAGAAAGTGAGAAAAGAGGATTATTTTTTGGTGAAAGGGAGAGCCTCCATTCTCTTTTGAATTATGAGGTATTAATATTAATTATGGGCTGCCTTTAGGCTTTTAGGGAGAAGAAATCGTGAGGGTGACTAGGAGAGAGAAAGAAGTGAGAATTTTGATATATTTAGGAGAGAGAAAAGGTGGTGGAGAGGTGAGTGGGTGTTTTGAAGTGTGAGGAGGCATGGGGTCAGCCAAAGAGGGGCCCACAGCCACCTAGTGGCTGACATCTCTTCCCCCCAACCATTTCCCGGCCACCAAGGGGTGGCTCCACCCCTCTCTCTCTCCTCCCAACCTTTTTCATGAAGAGGCACTTGCCCCTTGATGAAAACCGCCCCCTCTCCCCTCTCCTCTTTATATGCTCACTTAGGAGAGAGGGGAGACTGTTTTCGAAATCAGAGAAGGAGGAGAGAGCCTTGCCGGAGCCACCAAGGAGGAGAAACGCCGCCACCGCCGCCACCATGACGTCGCGCCGCTCAACCCGCATCCATGCCCGAACTCAGGTCCTCCCCCTCTCCTCTCCTCATGCCTAGATCTTAGAACTTGTTTAGGATGGAAGTCGGGCTCTAAGGAGCCGGTCGGGTAACCTGAAAATCAGAAAAAAAACTCCATTTTAATGGAGTTTTGGGTGGCTCGGGTAGGGCGGCGCCGCCACCTCCGGCCGCCCTAGCCACCGGCCAACTACTCCCCCCACCACCGTGAGGGTAGAGGAGGTGATGGTCGGTGGTGGCACCGCCCCTAGCCGCCAGAAAACAGCCCGCAACCCCACATTTCTTCGGCCTGGTTTCGGTTATTTTGGAGAAGATGAATAGTGCATGCAATTAAATTAATTCATTTTATTCTAATTACTGGTCGGTTTTTAAAATAATAATTAAAAATACTTAGGCCCTCCTACAGAAACTATGACCAACATCAAAGTTGTAGCCCTTGATGTCTAGTTTAATTCAAAAGTTGTTTCAACCAATTTGGATTAGTGGGCTGACCCCAGCAACCATTTTAGTGAGGGCTCTCTAGAATAGTGACAAATCACAAAATTAAATCCCCACTCTTCAATTCTTGTCATAATGCTTTGAATTTTGGACAGGAGCTTACTTATATCTATACCTATCTACAATAAAAATCTGGTGTCATTTGGAGTATTTTAACCTAGGTTTTTGATCTAAATCTATAAAAGCTTGGGTTAGGAAATTGAAGGGTCAAATGACCTCCATACCCTCCCAAGTTTTGGTGAGGTGTCCCTGGTGTATATATCTAGGTCTGGTTCAAATTTCAACTCATTTGGTTGAGTTTTGAACAGGAACCATTAAGCCCTAAGTTGGACCTAGGGAAGGGTAATATGGGAAAAAGGGGACTTGTGGCAATTGGGTGGTCAACTCACCTCAATAGAGGTTGAAGTTGTGACCAATGGGTTAGGATGATCCTAAGAACCTTTGGGGAGCAAAGGAGATGTGTTAGGGTGGATTTACCCTAGGGCCCAGGTACAAACCCAAAGTGAGGACTTTTGGGGGTTTGTGAAGGACATAGGGGCAAATGCTCTTGTATGGCCTTGATATTTGGTGGAGAGGTGGTTAATGAATATTTAACCCTCTGGTTATAAACTTAGAGAATTTTGAGGTAGCTAGGTACCTCAAATCCTAAACCCTAGTTTTAGGGTAGAAGGGCCTTTAGGGTCAAAACAGTAATTTAACTCATCTAAAAGCTATGAAACTTGGGTAGAGTGAGTTTTAGAGTGTTCTAGACACATGGTAATTTTCCTGGAATTTTATGATTAATAAAAGTTATACTTCATGTGTTAAATGATTATTAGCCGATTTGTTGTTTTCAATTGTTTGGTGGCTTTAATTTAATTAAAATCAGTTAAAATTCTGGATTTAGATCTTTCTGATTAGAACATTGATTCCTGAATTTTTATAGAACTTTATGTTGAGAATTTGTAGAGGTTCATTCACAATCTTTTAATATGGGCTTTAGATTGTAAAAATAAATTATGGCTTGTTAAATTGCTGGAAAATTATGAGATCTGGAATTTAAGGTTTTTAGGCTCTTGTATAGCACTGAGAATTATTTAAGAATTTTTAGGGTTGCTGTTATAGTACTTGATTCACAAAGCCGGTTAGATTGTTAATTAGTAAATGATTTATTATAATTTAATTTCCAGCAAGAAAAATATGGAATTCTGTAAATGTTGTTTTTAATATCATACCAGCACCCTGTAATTATTTCAAGATTTTTGGAGGAATATTTTATATAGATGCTTCAATAAACAAGAACTAGATGATTTATTACTAAATTATATTTAGGCCCCTTGGACATCATTGTAAATTATCAAACCTTGGAAAAATAGATACTTAGGCCTACTAGTATTTACCATAGAACTTTGATGTTTTGAATCAACTAAAATGACATACCTCATGTTCAAAATGATGATATTAGGCCCTTAAGAATAAATAAATAAATTATCTGATTTATTAGGAAAATATTTAATGCTTTGGATTTAGGCAAATCCTGTTAGGATAGACCCCCGATAAATAATCTGAGGTATTTGGATGAAAAGTAGGAGTCGAGTTTTCATGAACATCATATAGTACAGGTTGGTCGGTAGATAATAACCATGAGGAAATGTGTAAACAGGGTTAGGTTGTGTTGACTTAAGGATAGGTCATGTTGGTGGATTCATAGAAGAGAATGGATCACCTAAGGAGGTTTCAAGGTCTGGTGAGAATCGAGTCAGTAAGTGTTAGAAGGTGCGCGGGTCCGACGAAAGATCGTCGTTCCCGTAGGAGCGAAGAGTCAAAAATCACCCTAGGATAGTATACTGTAATATGAAAGGAATGGGTAAGGGAAATCAACCAACCAAAAATAAGTGCCTTGCGAAAGGGAACTTTGGTCTTCATACCATCGTAGTTCCTAGTGCCTATTGAGAACCCTTCACGGGGTATAATCCGGAGGCAGCCCTGGGCTAACGTAAACCTCAAAACAAAAGAAAGAGTAATCAGTTAAGTAGGGATTCACATTTGCACACACTCAGTAGTTAGGGTCGGAAATGGTTAGGCCATCCCGATGTGTTTAAGGGATGGGGATTTGGAATCAAGCCGGACGGGTTTGTCCGGGGAGCTTTTGGCTCGGTTGATAGACCTTACGGACGGGTTTGTCCGGGGAGCCTTTGGGCTTGGTTGGTAGTGGATACGGACGGACTTGTCCGGGAGCTTTTACCTTATTACTGCTTATACTATAATCGTTGCATGTGCATAGATAGGAAGGAAAAGGTGGTGGGTCTTCGGTATCGGGGAGATCGATTGCACCGACACCGGTATCGTTGACTCGGCAAGGTGGTTAGCACCTTGCCAAAGGTTAAGTCCGGCGGACCAGTCGGCAAAGTACGCAGGAGTCCGCCTCGTGCACCAGGCGTGAGCGTACGATAGGTCAGACCGGTAGTGCTTTTACTGGTTTTGAGGTGGGCGAGGCCCAACCCACCGCTTCCGTTTGCCACTACGGGAGTAACCTGGGAGTTATCTCCAGAAAGGGGGAACTAAAGGTTTGTGTGCACAAAGTCGGGTGTGTGAGTTGCACTGCATGTCATAACATACCCACCATATAGATGCATATCATAATCAGTCATAATAACTTGACACCTAAAGTATAAGTTTAATGGGACGCTTATACCTTAGGACCTGCAGAACGACCCCTTGGTCTATAAGCTTGTGTGGGGCAAGTTTATAAATCAAGGTCATTTAATATATAATTATATTTGTTGTGTGGTAACCGACACCCCAACGTATAAAGTGGTATGGGACTCTTTATACGATGGGAGCCTTGCAAAAGATCCCTTGCTTATGTGTACTCACATAAGTAAAGGTTTAAATTACTTTACTTACTTTCTTTTCTCGTTTGACCTATTACAACACTTATATTATGTTGCTCACTTGTTATAAACTGTTAGTTAGGACTTGTCACCTGTTTTTGTTGTACTCTCCACTTTCATGTCCTTCCCTCTCTTCCTCTCCGCTCGGTGCCTTAGAGCATGGGGGAAGGGGTGGGGGATGATAGGACTTGGTCTTTTTGACTGACGGGCGACCGAACACCATTACAGGGGAACGTGGAGCGCAGCACGGAGGAGCAGCCTCGGAGGTCTGTGCACTTGGAGATGGGGCAATCTAGCACCGGAGTCCAGACAGCCGGGACCGTGAGTTCCGATCCCTAGTTGTAGTAGATTTGCTTTCTAGTTTGTTTGAGAGCTTTGTAGTGAGGTTTGATGTACAGGGCATAAGCCCTTATTACTCTGATGTTTTCTATGGACACTCCCTTCGTGGAGTTTTTATTTATATGTGATATTATATTGTGGACTGCACTTCAGCTTTTACTTCTTACTTGCTATTTGATTGTGATCGAATAAGGCCGGCAGAATCGTCGATTTGTGGTGATAACCCTTCAGGACGTGAAGGTATCACCGCAAAGCGGCGGTTCTGGGCATAAGACCCCGGAGTAAAAAAAAAAAAGGGGGTCTTACATTGGAGAAGTTGGAGGAATGAATTGTGTTGGACTTACTCATATTAGATATAAGTGAAGGACCAATCCCTTGACTCATTGGAGTTGTGTTGGCATTATTTTTAGCCTTACACGGTGATACTGTCGTGATCGTTGAGATCATCTCAATGATATCATCGTGACCATTATGATTATTGAGATTATCTCAACGATACCGTTGAGATCGTCTCAACGATACCATCGTTGCTTACTCCTTTTAGTCCCGGGTCTGCTGATAGCGATGGCACATGTTTATTTTATACTCTTGGGTATAAATAGATAAAACCCTAGGGTTTTTTGCGTGCTTCCTTTTGAGATCGAGATGGAAGTGTTCCTAAGATCCTATTGTTGCTGCTTCCTCAGACCATCCCGACACTTGCTGTCACCGCCACTCCTGTAACAAACCTAACAGTCTGTGGAGATGCTGAGAGCTTTTTTTTTCCACCCCCGACCTTGTTGGACAAGATTCTGGTATTCTCCTCCGTTCGTATGGATACTGTAGAGCCGCAAATCTATCTCTATATGAACTCATCCTTCTAGAGCATCTTGGATGAGTATGTACTTAATCCCTCTCAGATATATTGTTATCTGTTGCTGAAGTTTGATTTCTTGATTCATGAAATAGCAAGATCTGTTTACTTTTTAAGTTGTTCTTGTTTATTCTTTTCCACTGCACACATACGATGTATTTTTCACTTTTGTATAGCAAACCCAACAGTGTTATCAAAGCGAGGTTTGCGATCCAGTGCGTGTAAATCTAGAAAAAACCTAATAGTGGAGTGCAAGTAAAAGTTAGCTTCCACTTGATCGCATGCTTCATGTAGAAGTTGAAGAATCCATGCGAGGTAAACTCCCCTCTATTGTCCTTCCTCAATTTCTTTATCCGCAGCCTAAGAATGACTTCAATGATCTTCTTAAACTCCATAACTTTCTAGAAGATTTCAAACTTTTCCTTCATGAAGTACGCCCAAGTGTATTTATTGAAGTCATCAACCAAAACTAGCATATATTTGTTGCCTCTGAGGTTAGGGGTGATGCATGTGTTGAAACCGAAATTCGGTCTCTGTAGAGTTCGATCCCCAAAAGAGGGGTGACCGCTCACCTACTACACTCAAGTAAACGATCTAGGCTCAATACTAGGAACACAAGGGACAGACCCAAGGTCTCAGCGTGGATGTCCCACCGCATACCCGGAAGACTAACAAACGCTTCCCCTCCCAAGCCAAAGACTGAGCTAAGACACCTTCGAAGGGCTCTCTTGGCCGACCGGAACATCTGAGGAGGATCTCAAGATCAACTCTCTCTTAACTAAAGATGTTTCCTTGGGTCTATGTAAAATGTTCCTCATCCGCCCTACCAATGGCGTAATCTCGCCGAACAGTTCTACTTTACGCAGTCCCAATTGGGCCGCCAACAACGTAACTTCGTTGTTCTAAAAGGCGGTAAACAGACCCCTAAGGGCTTCCCGGCAACCTTACCTCGGGGTCCCTACGGGGCAAGCGGTTCACGAGAATACCGCCCGCCTAAGATAAGAAGAATAAATAACATCCACAAGGCATCACAGGCATTTTAATTTACTGGAATATAAATTCCATACTTCGGCACGCAGGCCGACAATATAAACAAATTAGGCCTTCTTGGGCCGGCACAAACTTGGACTTAAACCCGCTACTCCCCGCTTGATATTACAGCACCTGTATGTCAATATCTCGACAAGCGGCTGTCAGCTGAACAACAGTCGGCTAACATAAGCTGGCCAAATATATTGCGCACACCCCTTTTTCGGGGCTATGGTGCGCATTCCCTGCAAATAGATAATACACAACTTCCTCGGAGTCTTCTCCGGGAACCCCAGAACATCACCAATCCGGCTCACACGTCCGGATGGGCTTCACACAGCATGCCTAAATCCGTACTCGCGCTTCTGGATACTAAATGTGATTAATTGCGAGGATGTACACATCAACCCGTCAGAGAGCACCCTTTCCCCGCCCGCCGGTGGAGAGGGGCTTCCATGCAAACATGTTAATTGAGGGCTTCACCTGCCCAAGAAGAAACTTCGTTACCCTTGACGCGTGTTTTGACGGAACTGCAACCGCATATCTTGCATGAGGCTCGATGCCTAGTGACTGTAATGACTGTCCATGCACGAATCCGGCCTCTACTTAAAGGTTGGAGGCTCCAAGATATTTTCTCCATAGCTGAGCTTCTCCCTGGACGAACAAGCACAATGTTGAATGAAACGGGAGAGGAACCCCCAAACTTCCTTGCTTTTGGAGACCTTGGGGAAGAAGCCTTTGGCTGACCTATAACTGAGAGAGTGGAGAAGCTTGGAGATGCCTAGTCTTGATGTGGAAGGAGCCGACTGGATCCTTGTCGGACTTCTATGTCTGCGATTATAAATCACAGAAACCCAACCGGCCCACCTCTCGGATTTGGTGCCACCGAAGGGATTTGTGGCGATGGTGAGAGGGAGATGTGCGGCCTTGAAGAATCGGGGATGGACCCGGGCGTGGGCAAACGCTGCCTTAAACAACGATCTCGACCGGCCTTTCTCCAGGCGGTGCCGGGAGAGAAGGTCCCGACCGATCTCTTCTAGACGGCGCCCACCCGGAGAGACATCCCGTTCCTTCCTCCTCCTTCCTGGCCGGCGCAGAGGAAATTGGGAGAGAAAAAGCTGAGCGGGAGAGAGAGATCCGGGGGCCTGGGGGAAAATGTGGTTGATCCTCTTTAGGGTTGCCCCTCTCTTTCCTCCTTTTTCTTAGAGGAAATAAAGCCCATATGTAAAAGTCTCCCCACCCTGCCCGTAAATTTCCCAAAACCAAATCATGCCGCACTGGTTACATCTACTGACCGGAACCGCGCCAAAACGCTGCTCATAGCACGCCTCGAGTCTGCTACTTGGGGAGGGTCCCACTTGGCCGGATACAGGGTTGTACAGCAAGGTCCCATCAGATCACCGTGAATGCACTCAAATGGTGTCTTGCATTTGGAAAAGAACTTGTCAAATGAAAGGCGATGCGTCTTCCCTTAGTAATACCCTTTGTAGACATGACCATCGCCCAAAGATAAAGACTAGACAAGCCTTTCACCAGGCCTTTTGCCACTATAATCTTCAGCTTATCCATCTCGATGAGCTCGAACCTCTCATGCTAGATAGCTGCATTTTCCTTTGCCCTCACCTTCTCAACATAAGAACTTGTTGATAAAATGAACAAGTTTTGCACACATCTCTCAACATGAGTCACATCAGCCTTTACCACTAATATGTTCCAAATGAACTTCAGTTCTGTTGAACCAAACAGAACGTGATTGCCAACGTTCACAATATTGGTCACCGAGAATAAATTCTTCTTCATCCCTAATACGTGATATACATTCTTCAAGGTGAGTGGACTCTTACCATTCACCGAGAATAAATTCTACTGTATGAATTGTATCATCAGCTGTAATGATCACATCATTACTCTCATACACCGGCAGAGTAGAAAATTTTGACTCATCACCACGGAGGTGGTGACCACACCCAGAGTCGATAATCCAATCCTCCTGGAAGTTGATGGAGGCCAAGGAATCAACAAACATCACTGTCATGTCTGCTAAGAAGCAACTGTCCCCCACTTACCTTCATTCTTGTATCCTCCCCCTCTTTTTACACTGTGTCCTGGCTGAAGGTTCACCTTGTAGTCTCTCTTCATGTGACCAAGCTTGTTGAACCTGAAATATTTAAAACCCTTCTTAACTCCATCATGCTTAGGAGTTTTTCCTCCCCCCTATTGTGATGAGGTAGAATCCTCTCCATCATGAGTCTTCTTCTTATCTCATCCCTTCTTCTTCCTAGAATACAAAACTTCACTATCTCCCCTAGGGATAGAACATCTAGACATCTACTTTGTTAAGCTCACCTAAGAGGCTAGCAAGTTCTCCAGCTCCAATAAAGACGGTTGAGTAGCTCACCCTTGTATTAAAGTGATGAAAGCAAAAAATTCCTTCCATAAGCAGCGAATGGTGTGTCTATTCATCTTAGCCTCAGAAATAGACTCATCTTGATCAAGTGCTGCAATCTCAGCATATAAGTTCTTCATCTTCAGAAAAAAGAAAGAGATAGACAGGTCTCTAAGCCCTACATATTGAGTGAAGAATAATTTGATTGAACACAAATTTAATGATTTTAACTCTTGCTTTAATTAATTAAAAAAACTATTCTAGTTATTCAATGATAATTAATTGATATAGTAAGACAATCCTAAAAGTTCAAATTATGAATTTGAAGTTAATAAGATTTTTTGGGTAAAGCTCTTTTAAGTTTTATTTATGCATAATTTTCTTTAAATTTTTGTTTACTTCCATGCAATCTTTTGTAATTGACTTTTTAAATAATAGGGAGCGGTGAGCAAGAACAGAGATAATGATGTAAGCCAAAGATACGAGCTTAGCTAGTTAATTCATTTTGATCATCCATTAGAACCTTTATGCTTAAATCTTGCCATTTAGACACGCTATCCTATGTTTAAATTCCTTATATTCTCACTAGTTGTATCTTAGTAGAGGTGCCCAAAAAAACCGGGCTCACCGGGTCGGCCCGGCCCGGCCCGGTGAAAAGCCCGGTAGGCCCGGTCCCGGGCCAAGCCTGGCTCGGGCCCAGGCCGGGCCATGGGGCCCTTCCGGGCCCCAGTATAAGGCCACTGCCCGGCCCGGCCCGGGCCGGGCAAAGCCCGGTCACCGGGCTTAGCCCGGGCCTGAAAAAGCCTGGGCTAAGCCCGGGCTAGCTGGAACCAATGGCTCTAAGCCCGGGCTAAGCCTGGGCTAAGCCCGGGCTATTTGCAGCCCAAGTGGCTTTTTTTAAAAAATATTTTTTAATTTTTTTTTTTTAAAAAACTATAACCCCCCCTCCTTTCTTCCTTTCACCCCTCACCCTCTCTCTCTCTCATCTCTATTTCTATTTTCTCGCGAACATGTCGTCAACGCAGGCATCATCTTCCTCATCTATCGCTCACGAAGTGGTGGAGCACAAGCGTACGATGGCAGTTTGGGAATATTTCGACTTAGTACAAGTCGGCGTTGAGCAAAAGGCGAGGTGCAAACAGTGCTCGAAATTTCTTTCGACCGCTGGCAACTCGACACTCGCAAGACACTTTAAGTCTTGCGCAGCCAAACAAGCTCCTCCCGAGTCGACCTAGGCACAATTACCGGCATCCCGACAAATCTGGACGTACGATCAAGGTCGGCAGCAAGAGCTGCAGGTGAAGAATATCATCAGACGCGGGTTGGCGTTCAACCACTACGATAACGAAGAAGAGACCGAGTACATTCACCAAGGGCTACAACCCAAATATCACCAAGTAAGTCGATCTTCTATTAGACGCGACGCGCTTAAATATTACTTAGATGCAAAACAAATTTTAATAAATTTTTTTGAAAAACTTGAGGGTCGAGTGAGTTTAACGAGCGACGTTTGAACAAGTAGTATAAAATTAGGATTATCATATATGTCTATAACGTGTCACTGGGTCGATTCCGTTTCCTGGGATCTAAATAAACGAATAATTTGTTTTGAAAGTTTCGACGTCCCGCACACCGGTGAGGTGATTTATCAAATAATTTCAAAATGTGTGCGCGAATTTAAAATAAAAGATAAAATTATGAGTATTTCTTTCGATAACGCCACAAATAATACAACTTCAATTGAGGGTTAAAACGTGATTTGAAACCTATGTTAAACGGCGCCTTTTTTCATACTCGTTGCGCGTGTCACGTTTTAAATTTAGTAGTACATGATAGTTTGTCCTATATGGAACCATATATTAATAAAATACGTTTAATGTTACAATTTATTTATAGTTCTAAACAACGACGTCAAGATTTTAAAAAATTCGTACCGGTCAAGGTCACAAATTTTTGAAACCTCTATTTGACATGTCAATTAGATGGAACGATATATAATGTTAAAACGAGCGATTCGCCAAAAAACACTATTAATAGAATTTTATACTTTTTTAGGTCAACATGAATTAACCGAGTCCGATTGGGCAATTTTAGAAAATTACATGGATTTGTTAGAAGTTTTTTATACTGCGACAAATAGTTTATCGGGCGTATATTATCCTACTAGCCCGCTAGTTATTGAAAATATTGTTAATATTTCACAAAAAATAAATTATTTTAAACAATACGCCGGATGGATCGAATTAATAAAAATAATGGAAACAAAATTTTTAAAATATTATAGAGAAATCTCAGTTATGTTTTCATGCGCCGCCGCTTTGAATCCTCTTTTCGGCATAAACGGCGTAGAAAATTTTATTGAAGAAATAAATAATAATATAGGCGTAGATCTAAGTGATTCAGATTTAGATAATCTGAGTCTTTTAAATTTTAATACTATTTTTACTCAATGTTATAATTATTACGATAATTTATATGGGTCGCGGCCCCGAGAAGATGTGTCGCAACCCAAAACATCTAGTAGTTTAAAAAATAAAATGTTAGAGTTAGCCTCTAGGAAAAAAGCGCGCACAACATCTAGTAGTTTAAATGAATTAGGGTTGTACACAAAAACACAATTTCGTGATTTTAAGTCCACGGACGAATTAGAAAATTTTGAAATTTTAAAATGGTGGAAAGGTAAAGTAAATATCTATCATATTATGGCCTATATGGCCCGAGATTTACTAACGATCCAAGCTAGCACGGTAGTTTCGGAGTCTACTTTTTCTCTTAGTGGCAGGGTTTTAAACGAGCGGAGAAGTCGGCTAAGCGAAAAATCGCTCGAAATCTGCATATGCTACAAGGACCACCTGGACGCGATGAAGAGAAAATAGCATATTTCAGCGATCGAGGATAGCTCGTCGGACATGGAAGACGAGATGGACGCGATCAATTTAAACTAGGGCCATTAGGCAACTTTTTGTATTTTTTTTATTTGTAATTTTGTAATTTTTAATAATTTAGAATATTTGTCATTTGACATTTATAATTTTTAAAAATTTAGAATTTCCTAATTTTTGTATATTTACAGTATAAATTTTACACATTCCTAAATTTGTATAATTTCATTATATTAATTATTAATAAAAAAAATTCAATATTAGGTTGTTGTGTTTTTTTTTTTATGGTAATTTGTAATTGTATAATTTCTTTTTTAATTTTTATATAAATTAATTATTATATAAAATTTTAAAAAAAAATTTAAAATAATAACCGGGCCCGGGCTAAGCCCGGGCCTGGCCCGGGCCGGCCTGGGGGGCCTTACCAGTCCCCCCCCCCCCCCGGGGGGCATTGCCCGGCCCGGCCCTGTTACTTCTTAGGCCCGACCCGGGCCCGGTTCGGAAAAGCCCAGGCCCGTCGGGCTTTATGTGCACCACTATATCTTAGTAAACTAGCTATTTATGGGAGTTTAATCTCAATTGAAAAAATGGTTAAATTGCATAGTGATATGTGACCTAAGTTTGTGTACA
Organism: Platanthera zijinensis; assembly: GCA_039513925.1. Taxonomy (NCBI): domain Eukaryota; kingdom Viridiplantae; phylum Streptophyta; class Magnoliopsida; order Asparagales; family Orchidaceae; genus Platanthera; species Platanthera zijinensis. The sequence goes on from CM077092.1 coordinate 14,064,498, forward strand.
CTTACTTGGAATGATCCCAACTATGATCATTTTTTTTGTAAAAAAAGAGCAAAAAATTATCATAGTGATATGTGACATATGCGTGCGAATACATACTTGGAATGATCTCAACTATGAGAATAAAAAGAGAAAAAATGTATAAAAATCATAGTGATATACGGTCTAAGTATGTGTACACCTACTTGGAATGATCTCAACTATGAGCATAGAAAAAAAGATATAATATTTGAGAACTAAATCCCATAATATGGTGAACTATTAAGATTATTAACTAAGGAAATAACAATTTCACTATCAAAGTCTAATCATAAATTTCCACTAAGCCAAAGATAATTCGACTTTCAATTTAACTATTAACTCTTGTGGAGGTTAAATCGTAGACTTAGCTTATTCTTATCTTTTTCTATTAATGTGGAGGTTCAATGAGAAAAATTACTTGTGAGTAAAATATTTTAAAAGAAAAGCACACACAACACTAGAATTCTTAATTGAACTTTATCTTCCATCAAACTAACGGATTTATGAATGTTTGAACTCTTAATGATTGACAAATTTATCAGTTGAGTAAAGCGAATTTCTTAAGTATGTTTTGATTAAAAAAAATTCAAGAAAAACGATCATATGAATTTATATCTTGATGTTATTTTTCCATTCAATTTATAGTAATGATTTATCTTTGCTAGTCCCGAAGCAGAGAATAGAATGAAAATATAATTCAAAAGTTTTACCATCAAGATCAAAAACTCAATAAATAAATCACACTAAAAATTTCATAAACAGAAATAAAAATAAAGATCTGATCAAAATAGAACAAAGTACTCTCAAAATACAAAACCTAGAGAATTAGTTCATGATTTGAGAAATCCACCATGAAATTAGAGAGATCTTACATGACATGATGTTTAGAGATCTAAATATTACAGAAAATTCCACTCAAACATGTGCAAAATCCCTCTTTGATGAAGATCCATGCGGCTCCTCCTCCTTCTCTTACAAATTCTAGTTCTTCTCTCTTGAATAATGATGAATGAATCATAAAAAATTATAAAAAATCTTTATATCTCTCTATTCATCTCCTTTTTTGTCTTCTCTCCTCTAAAAGAATGTTTTAAATGCTGAATAAAGACACATCCTTGGTATTGAAATTGTTCAGATTTGAATATTTTCGGATTTGAAAAATCTATTCTCGTGAATATGTTGCAACATAATCTCTGCACTGTAAAAAAATATTGTAACATATTTCCTACATTACTAAAAACTGTTTCAAACTGCAATTAAATTGTTACAACTCTTCTGCAATTTTTTTCTGGACTTCAAATAAGCTCAACCCTTAACTCCTCTAGTTGGATACTTCAAAATTCCTACATCAAAAATAAGTTAAAATGACCATAATACCCCTACTTTTATCAAAAACTAAATTATTCTTTATTTAATACATTTTAACTCGTATTTATCAAATATATTAATCAAAAGGATTAAAATTAAGGACCAAGAAAACTTCTTTTTGAGAAGTTATCTGAAAGTGAAGGGATAGATACTACTCTAGAGGGGGGGTGAATAGAGTTATCAAATTTTGCACAAGACAAAACTTAATGGTCTACCCAACTCCCTTGGAGTGAAGTGTGGAATGAAAGATTATAGATATAGATTTAACCCTAGAGCCTAACACAAGTGATGTGCACAAACTCAAGCTAACTGTAATTACAGTTAAGGCTTGGAAAACCTAATCAGCAACTAGCAACCTAGTTATATCTAATCACAGCCACAATGCAGGAATTAAACAATGGAATCCAGACGACACAAGGAAATTTATAGTGGTTCCCCAAAAAACTTGGGTACGTCCACTCTTCTACCCACACGGTAGGAATCCACTCAGGTTTTTGATCAGGTGCCCTGCCACCAACAGGATCTGCTTTAGGTAGATCCAGAAACCCTTTAGACTTTTGATCAGGTGTCTAAAAACCAAGCATAGGTTTTTGATCAGGTGCCCTGCCACCAAGGGATACTTTTGAAGGGAGTAATAACCCTGTACAGGAGGGGGAAGAAGGTTAAGATGTCTTCTCTATTTTGCAATAGATTAGAGAAGCACAAAAACTTGCACTGAGCTAGAAAGCTCTAAAGAATCAAGGCTCCCCCTGGCTCAAAGATGTCCAGGTGAAGTCTTGCTTCAGTGCAGAAAAAACTCTTCAGAAAGTTCTGAAGGAAAAGCTACAGGAAGAAAATAAATAACAAAATCAAAGATCTTCAAGCAGCTATCTTCTTCTTCTTCTTCTTCAAAGGAACTCTGAGTTTGAACTTCCTGAAAGCAGGAGAACTCAGGTTAAAGAAGAGTCGAAGATCTTAACACTTCTCAGTTAGATGGAAATTGCTGAGAGCAGAAAGCTTGAAGGCTTGAATGCTTGAAAATATCTGGGTAACTAGTTAGCTTTCAACTAGCTTCAATTCTTCTTCAAAGGGTCCTTTATATAGCAGATACAAGCAACGGCTCTCTTCAGTTTGAATTACTTGTCTTCTTCTGAAACTTGAGACCTGGGCTGCAAATAACACACAACAAAACAAACTCTGCAGCAGGATATACTATAAAAGGAATGAACCTCTTTCTAAGAAGTTGCAGGCCCAAATCAAATAACAGAAGGACTAAATAAAGTCACATCAAAGAAATACTCTTTATAGCAAAGAGAAGACTTTTCAGTCTAACGCTATAAAGGGCTGTCAGCAGATAAAGTAATATACAACGACAGCTAATAAGACAAACAACTTTATCTAAACAGATTTGACTCAGGCAAAAAGAATAGAGCAGATATGCCTGGAAATATTATCATAAAACAACTGAAACAACTTGTCAGAAAATGTATTAATTAATTAAATATAATAAATAAATACAAAATATAAAGGCAGGCAGAAAGCGTCGAACGACCTTCGGAGATCGTCGACCGATGCACGGAGATCGTCGAACTATCGGGCAGATAGTCGAACGATCCAGATAGTCGACCTATCGAAGAAGATAGTCGAACTACCTCGGCAGATAGTCGACCTATCAGAACAGATAGTCGAACTATCAGATAGTCGATCTATCAGGACAGATAGTCGAACTATCAAGCGCAAACAGATAGTCGACCTATCAAGCAGATAGTCGACCTACCTCAGAAAACAGATAGTCGACCTATCAACAGATAGTCGAACTATCAAAACAGACCAGATAGTCGATCTATCAACAGATAGTCGAACTATCAGATAGTTGAACTATCAGGACAGATAGTCGAACTATCAAAGACGACAGATAGTCGACCTATCAACAGATAGTCGACCTATCAAAGCGGAACAGATAGTCGACCTATCAACAAATAGTCGAACTATCAGATAGTCGATCTATCAGAACAGATAGTCGAACTATCACGCCAAGCAGATAGTCGACCTATCAACAGATAGTCGACCTATCAACGCAGACAGAGCGTCGACCAACTGATAGACGATCGTCGATCAGCCGATAGACGATAGTCGAGCGGCATTCGACTATAGTCGAACGAAAAACTACTTAACCAAATTCTCAATCTGGAAAAGTGAGGACTCTACAGCTAGACTACAAACCATTGACCATAGATAATTCTTGGGTCAAGGAGCACAAAGGAGAGGACTAAACTCAAATCAAACTAGGGTACCAACAATCTCCCCCTATTTGAGTTAAGTCCTTCAAAATCTAAAACATACAGCTAGCTATAGAATACTAAAATTAATACAGGAAATAGTTAACAATTAACTAGCAGATTATCAAACAGATAACAGATATAACACAGCAGTTAATCAAACTATTAAGAATCTACAGAGTCCGGCAAAGGAGCAGAGGAACTAGGAACAAAAGAGATTTTCCTTAAAGGATCATCAGATTCTTTCTTTGATAGCTTTAAGTCCTGCACCCCAATGATCTTTAATTCTGCAGCTCTTGGGACTACTGCTTCAGGATGCTTTTCCATGTATTTAGAGGGGTCAAAAACATCAGGATTAACCTGGAACTTTTCAAACTCTTTCTTTCTGAAAGCAGACATGGTAGTTAAACCAGTCGTATCTTTTCCTTCTGCTCTTGCTTTTCTTATTTGAGCTGCTCCAACTAGTTCTTGAAAATGAGCCATCCTAAAATTAGGATCAAGCTCAGGATTTTTATAAACAGGCTCAGGAGGAGCAGCATCAGATACTTTATCTTGAATAACTAGATAAGACATTGGAAGCAAACTTAGCAAAAGGATCTTGCTAGAATTTTAAAACAAAGTAAACTATTTACCTTTTGAAACAATTTTCTCAGAATGAACTGGTGCAGCAGTTGAAACCTTTCTCTTAGGAGAGGGAGGAGGTGAAAAAGTTGGCTTTAGATGCACAACCTCCTTAACTTGTTCTTTCACTTCTGCTTCATGCATTTGACTGCCAGAATGAGACTTTCCATAAGAGCTGTGAGAGCTTTTCCTTGATTGATGCTGAGACAAAGCAGATCTTGCTGATGGAGCAGATTTTCCTGAAGATGCTGAAGGGTTGGCAGAAAGATTACCAGAAGCTCCTGCACCTGGAGGAGGAGGAGGAGGACCTCTGGGAGTCCATCTTGAACCAGGACTATCATATTTTTTAGATCTTTTCCTCTCTTTCTGCTGGTTCTTTGAAAACCACATCCAGTGCTGAAATTCCTTCGATTTAGGGTCAATGCCCTTCAGAATATAAAAAGGAGTATCATTGTCTTTACTGGGAGGAGGAGGAGCAGCAGCTTTCCTTTTCCTTTGGGCAGCTTTCTTTTTCCTTGATTTCTCAGATACATCAGAATCCTCTTCATCATCAGAATGAGATGAGGGAGGATTTTCATAAGGATCATAGGCTTCAGAAACAGCCTTTTCTTTAAGCTTCAGAGCAGATTTCTCTCTTTCCTCTTCCATGGCATCCAGAGCCAGAAGGGAATCTAAGTCCAACCCTGGTGAATCATCCCAAATGGTTGACTTTTCAACTTGCAGCTCTTTTTCTTTATCTTCCAACAAAGACTGTACTCTTAGAGTCCAAGCAGCTCGTGCTTTTTCTTCTTCCACACTCAGAGTAGGAGTGTCATCTTTGATTTCATCTTGCTTTTCAGACTCATCTTCTCTATCATTTAAGAAAGATTCCAATTCAGGATCTACTTGGATATCAGGAACACTTGGGGCAGCCTCTGAGACAATTACTATTATCTGAGCAGATAAATCTTCTCTAATAACATCTGTAGAATTTATGAATACAGATCTGCTAAATAAGCAATAATCATTCCTTCAAGGTATTCACTAGCAAGCAAATTAATCGACTCATCAACAAAGCGAATGAATGAATTACCTTCATACTTGACCATCTCCCATGATTCATCTAGATATGAGGTAATAATACCTTCTAGGAATCTAGCAACCACAGGAGTGGTGAGATCTTCTAGGCAGACTTTTACTGCAATTTCAGATAGCATGATTCCATCAGCTATTTCCTTATCAGATAACACTGGAACTACTTCTTTCTCAGCTGGAGCAGACTCTTCCAGAGCTGTCATTACAGTATTTGTTATAGCTGGAAGGGAGGCAGGAGGTTCTGAGGCATCTTCATAGAACATCTCCCCCTGCCTGATTTCAGTGGAGACTGAAACCAGGCCCCTTGAGGAAGATGGCTCAGCAGATTTTGAGAAAGATTTGATGGAGGCAGTTAAGATATCAATGGAGGATGCAAGGGGAGCGATTGCCTCTTCAATCATGGTTTTGATTGACGGGGTAATCAACTCCACAATGCGGGAGATGAGTTCAGGAGTAATCTCAAAAGATGATGGATGTGAAGTGGATGGAGCTGCAGCAGATATGGTTGAAATGCTGGGATGAAGAATGGTGTGGATAGGGGATTGAATGGGAGATGGAGCTGGAGAGTTAATTGGAGAATTAACTGGAGAATGACTGGGAGACAGAGGAGGAGTAGGAATCCTCTCAGATCCTAACAAATCAAAGCTAGGAGCAGATATCCTAGCCAGATGAGCAGGTAGAGGAGATGTTGGAGGGGAAAGAGGAACAACCGTGGTTGTTTCTGGAGCAGAAGAAGGGGAAAGTCTTACTTCAACTGAAGTTGATGGTACTTCAACTGAGGCAGACAGCATAGCAGAAGAAGAGGGAAGAGCTGAGCCAGCTTCGACAGGGTGAGGAGTGACTGATTCAGTCCTGGTGTCCTCAGATGTTGCTGGAGCAACCCCTGTGATAGCGGGTTTCACAAAAGTTCTCTTCCATTTTGAGAACAGGTGGGGATCCATCTTCTTGCTTGCGTTAATTGTTGTTGCGGTTGAACTCAGCAGCTGGGGGTACTTTTCCTTCAGGAAGATGCCGATAACCCTTCCTAGGGTGACTTCCTTCTTACCAGTATTTTTCCTTATCAAATCAAACACAACTCCTGCCCAATCTATCCTTTTTCGATTAACAATCGCACACATTAGTGCGAATTGTTGCCTTGTGATATTATCATGGGCAGAGTGCTTACCAAGGAGCACTTTTCCTACCAACTCAGCAAGAAACTTGATCTTGAAGGGGAAATTTACTTTGAGCAGCTTGGTGGGAATGCCCTCTGTATGTCCCAGCTCAACTAGCATTCTTCCAAATTCCTGAGCATCTTGCTCATAATCCTCTTCACCATTTATTAAACCAAAAATTTCAGTCAAAACGGCCGGAGTTAGGATTACCTCTTCTCCGCCGATGGTGCCAGTCATCGAGTCGTCGGTGGAGGACGACGTGAAGGCCCATTCCTTGATCTCTGGGATGTTTATCTTAATCCTTGAAGACATTAGCCTCTCTAATCCCTGATCCCGGCACAGCTGTAGAACTTCTACGATCCCTGCATCGCAGCTACTGAACGCGTCAAAATCCACGCTAAAGCCTGCATCAAACTTTACAACTGCTAGAACTGCGGGAGAAATCGCCATGGATTCGCTGGAGAAAGCTCGAGAAGGACGGAGAAGACGAAGGGGACGAAGCGGCAGAAAATCGCAAGCGGGAAGACAGAATGCGAAAAGGCACGCTCCGTCGACGATAAAACACAAGATCTTTTAACCTAGGTCGACTATCGGCTTTATATTAGACCGGAAATAGTCGATCTATTAAAAAGATACTAGACCCGATGGTCGAACGGCCGTTCGACGATCGGCTCAGAAGCAGAGTAGTCGGACAATCGTTCGACTATTTCTGGCTTCTCAAACAACAGGCTATCGTCATCCAGAGATCAACGATGAGCTCGACTTGTTCGACGATGGTCGAACGCCGGTCGACGATCTTCAATCAGACAAACTTTCATCAACCATAGGTCGACGATGGGCTTGACCCGATCGACTATCTTCGAACGTCGTTCGACTATCTTCAAACAAGTTTCAACAAAGGCAGATAAAGTCACACTTAGTCTCGTCCATTAATCATGCCTAGTTGAACTAAAAAGAACAGATGCTTCTGTTCATCTAAGGGCTTGGTGAATATATCACCTCTCTGAAACTCAGTGGATATGAACTCAAGACAAATCTTGTTCTTTTCCACACAATCTCTCAGGAAATGGTGCCGAATCTCAATGTGCTTCGTTCTAGAGTGGTGCACTGGATTTTGTGCAATTGAGATAGCACTGGTACTATCACACATGATTTTGGTGTTCTTGTGTGAGTGACCATAATCCACAAGCTGGTTTTGAATCCACAGGATCTGTGAACAACAACTGGCAGCTGCTATATATTCAGCCTCTGCAGTTGAAGTTGAGACAGAAGCCTGCTTCTTACAGAACCAAGAGACCAATCTCTCTCCCAGGAACTGGCAAGTTCCTGAGGTGCTCTTCCTGTCAACTCTGCAACCAGCATAATCAGAATCAGAATATCCAATTAATTCAAATTCTGACTCAGCTGGGTACCAAAGTCCTAGATTTGGGCATCCCTTCAGGTATCTCAGGATTCTCTTTAGAAGAATCAGATGAGATTCCTTGGGGTTGACCTGGAATCTAGCACAAAGGCATGTAACAAATATTATATCAGGCCTACTTGCAGTTAGATACAATAGGGAACCAACAATGGCCCTATAATTCTTTTGATCAACTGGCTTGCCGTGATCATCAGAATCAATAACTACATTAGTAGCCATGGGTGTAGGCATTGCTGAAGCATCAGCCATCCCAAATTTCTTAACCAATTCCTTGGCATATTTGGATTGGGAGATGAAGATACCATCAGCATCTTGCTTAACTTGGAGACCAAGAAAGTAAGACAGCACACCCATACTACTCATCTCAAACTTAGAATGCATTAAGTTGGAAAACTTTTTGCACAGTTTGGGATCAGTGGAGCCAAAAATAATATCATCTACATACACCTGAACTAACAGGATTGTGTCCTTGTGATGCTTGACGAAAAGGGTTCTATCAACTACTCCCCTAGTAAAGTTGTGCTCTAACAGGAAACTAGCTAAGGTCTCATACCAGACCCTAGGAGCTTGCTTTAGTCCATAAAGAGCTTTTTGCAACTTAAACACATGAGAAGGCTGAGTTGAAGAAACAAACCCTGGTGGTTGTTCAACAAACACCTCTTCCTTAAGCTCACCATTTAGGAATGCACTTTTGACATCCATTTGGAACACCTTAAACTTCATGAAGGCTGCATAGGCCAAGAAGATCCTTATTGCTTCTAGCCTTGCAACAGGAGCAAAGGTTTGGTCATAGTCTATACCTTCCTCTTGTCTGTAGCCCTGAGCTACAATCCTAGCTTTATTCCTTACTATAATTCCATTTGCATCCAACTTGTTTCTATACACCCACTTGGTGCCTATGATCAGTTGGCCTTTAGGTCTTGGAACCAAAGTCCAAACTTTACATCTCTCAAACTGATTGAGTTCCTCTTGCATTGCAATGATCCAGTGGGGATCTAGCTCTGCATCTTTAAAGGTGAGGGGCTCAACCTGTGAGAGGAAACAAGCGTGCATCACATCCTGTCTTAATTGGTGCCTTGTTTGCACACCAGCTGATATGTCTCCAATCACTTGAGATGTCGGGTGATCTCTAAGTGTGACAATATCAGCAGGTGGGATGTGATCTTCAGCAACAGTTGGGATTAATTCCTCAGGAGGAATTTGATCTACTGTTGGTGGTACAACAACAGCTTCAACAGCTTCAGCAATGTCTTCATCACTGTCTGATTCAGTGATCTGAAGAGTTGATAGTTGAAGAATTTCTTGAGGGGCATCATGTACCTGCAAAGAACTTGAGGAAGGAGAATTTTCCTTCTCCTTGTAAAACATCTGAGACTCATCAAAATTCACATGCACAGATTCTTCAATTTTACAGGTAGATTTGTTATAAACCCTATAAGCTTTGCTTACTTGGGAATATCCAAGCATGATTCCCATTGAAGCTTTTGCTTCAAATTTTCTAATATATTCTTTATTATTATTATGAATATAAACAATACAGCCAAAAACTCTAAAGTAATTAATTTTAGGTTTCTTTCCCTTAAGCAACTCATAAGGAGTTTTACACTTAAGTTTGTGTATCAAACTTCTATTCAAGACATAATTGGCTGTACTAACAGCTTCTGCCCAATAGGAGAGAGGCATGTTAGCATCTGCCAACAATGTGCTAGCAGCTTCAATAAATGTTCTATTCTTCCTTTCAACTACCCCATTTTGTTGAGGAGTTCTAGGAGCTGAGAAGCTATGTTTGATACCTTCTCTCTCACAGAATTCTTGCATGAGAAGAGAGTCAAACTCAGTACCATGATCACTTCTGATCAAGGCCACATGAGTAGAGTACTCAGTCTGCACACAAAGTAGAAAGTCTGTAAGGGCTTTGAAGTTATCAGACTTAGTTCTCAAAAAGAAAACCCAACTGAACCTAGAGAAGTCATCTACAATTACTAAAGTGTAATACTTCCCTCCTAAACTCTGTACATTTATTGGGCCAAAAAGGTCCAAGTGTAATAGATACAGGATTCTAGGAGAATCACTCTTATTTACAGATTTAAAAGAGTTTTTGGTTTGCTTGCCTAGCTGACAAGCCTTGCATAGGCTCTCCTTCTTGTAGGGGCAAGAAGGTAATCCTCTAACAAGGTTGTGCTTAGATAACCTAGATATATTTTTAAGGTTAACATGACTAAGCCTCTTATGCCACAAAGAATTATTATTAAGAGTTACTTCATTAAACAGGCAGATTTCAGAATGAGATGAATTAAAATCTACTAAGTAAATATTACCTATTCTAATACCTACTAAAACAACATTATTATTTAAAGTAATATTGCAAGAGGAGTTAGAAAATGAAACCTGGTAGCCAGCATCACATAGCTGGCTGACTGAAATCAAATTATGCTTCAGTCCATTGACATATGCAACTCTCTTGAAAGTAACTACTCCAATTGTGATCTTGCCATAGCCTTCTGTCTGACCACAGCTGGAGTCTCCAAAGATAACCTTTGGGCCGAGCTTAGCTTTGAACTTTGACAGAAGATCTTTATTTCCTGTCATATGCTTAGAGCATCCACTATCCAAATACCACTTATTTTGAGTGATTGGATATGCCTTCACCTGCAAGACAATTATTTAGACAGTGTGGACTCAGGTAACCTTGGGTCCCTTGTTTTTCACATAAGAAAAACTGGAAATATATGAGAATGCAGGCTGAGGGTGATAACCTAGTGGGTGAGATCTCCTAGGTGGGATTCTCCATGCAGATGATGGGTCAACAAACCTAGGGTTTCTATTCTCATTTAGGTTTCTATGGTACTGATTATGATTTTGAAAATCATATTGAAAACGTCGATCGACGTTCGACGATGGGTGCTCAGATCGTCGACCTTCGTTCGACCATTGAGCTTCCGATCGTCGAGCTGCGTTCGACGCTCTTTGCATTTCTTTAAAGAATTTCTTTCTCTTTTCTCTCTTAGCTTTATTTAGGGTTTTATTAACAAGGTTTACTTGCTCAGTGTTCTTCTTTCCACTAGCTGAAATGAAGTTCACTGGAGTTGAAAGATTGTTTTTAAGAAGGACTGGGGGTTCATTGGGAGAAGCTCTTAAGCCTAGTTTGTCATTACCTGACCTAGTGTTGGTCATGCTGGTAATTTCTAACAACTTAAGGCTTCTACCATTAAGTGATTCCTCTAATCTCTTAGACTTAGCTAACTCTATTTTAAGAAATTTAATTTCTTCACTACAAGTAGTGAGATCTTCCTTTAACCTAATGTTTTCTGTAGCTATTGATTCTGAGTCAGCTAACCTATTTCTAAGTTCTTTTATTTCCTTTTCTGAGCTAATTAAATCTAAGCATAAAGATTTAAATTCTAATTTAAATTCTTCTGAAGTAAAATCATAAGAAGAGAGTACCTCATCTTCTGTAGGCATCTCTTCATCAGAATCAGAACTCTCTGCAGCAGAGTGGTTGCTGCAGGCATCTATTGCCATTAGGCAGACTTCTTTTGCCTTCTTCTCTTCCTCATCCTCACTGGAGCTTGATGAGGAGGATTCTTCATCAGAATCACTCCAGGTTTCAGCAATGAAACCTCTCTCCTTCTTCTTGTTTTTATAGGAGGATGGCTTGGAGTGCTTCCTGTGCTGTTCCTTTTCTTTTCTCTTTTCTTTGTTCTTCTCCTCTGGATACTCTGGCAAGATGTGTCCAGGCTTCCTGCAACCATAACAAATAATTTCTTTAGCAGGAGAGCGATCATACCTTGGTTTGTCTTCATAATGTGAAGACTTCTTTCTGAATTCCTTTCTCCCCATCTTGAGAAACCTCTTGGCAAACAATGCCATTAGTTCCTCATTAGATTGGCTGCCTTCAGAAACATCAGCAGCCTTAAGAGCTAGAGATTGCTCTTTTCTTGTTGGAGTGGGGGTCTTTGCTTCAGCTTCAGCTTCCCTTGTCTTCAGCACTTGCTCAAAAGACTTGAGCTTGCCGAGAAGGGCTTCAGTGGAGATCTCATTTGTACTTCTGGCTTCCTTGATGAGCCAGATCCTTAGATCCCATGTGCTAGGGAAGCACATAAGAATCTTATTATTGACCTCTGTCAATGATATGTCCTTGTACAGGGTCCTTAGCTCATTGATGATTGAGCTGAGCCTGGTGTACATGGCTTCAACTGATTCAGCATCAGTTTTCTTGAAGTTCTCATACTGTGAGATCAGGTTGGACCTTCTGTCCTTCCTCTCATCAGCTGAACCAGCTACAATCTGGTTCAGTGTGTCCCACATGGCTTTTGCTGAAGAGCAGTCAGCAACCTTCTGGAACACCTCATCAGACATTGTCTGAGCCAGTATGTTCATTGCCTTGGCATCTGCAATTTTGGCCTTCTTGTACTCATCATTGTAATCTGGAGGAGGCACTGCACTCATATCAGATGATGAGGCAGTAGCAGCAGCAGGTGCTCTTGGGGGACCTGACAAAATAGAAGCAAAGATGCTTTCATCAATAGAATTCATATATAGTTTTATCCTTGCCTTCCAGATGCCAAACTTAGCTAAGTTGCATGCTGGAGGTCTGGTGCTTGAATAATCCTTGGACTGGGCCATGATAGTGAATATCTATAAGCTTTGGTATCTATCAGGATCTTGTGACTTAGGTATTAGCCTATTCAGTCAGTCAACCTCCCTCTGATACCAATTGAAAGTGAAGGGATAGATACTACTCTAGAGGGGGGGTGAATAGAGTTATCAAATTTTGCACAAGACAAAACTTAATGGTCTACCCAACTCCCTTGGAGTGAAGTGCGGAATGAAAGATTATAGATATAGATTTAACCCTAGAGCCTAACACAAGTGATGTGCACAAACTCAAGCTAACTGTAATTACAGTTAAGGCTTGGAAAACCTAATCAGCAACTAGCAACCTAGTTATATCTAATCACAGCCACAATGCAGGAATTAAACAATGGAATCCAGACGACACAAGGAAATTTATAGTGGTTCCCCAAACAACTTGGGTACGTCCACTCTTCTACCCACACGGTAGGAATCCACTCAGGTTTTTGATCAGGTGCCCTGCCACCAACAGGATCTGCTTCAGGTAGATCCAGAAATCCTTTAGACTTTTGATCAGGTGTCTAAAAACCAAGCACAGGTTTTTGATCAGGTGCCCTGCCACCAAGGGATACTTTTGAAGGGAGTAATAACCCTGTACAGGAGGGGGAAGAAGGTTAAGATGTCTTCTCTATTTTACAATAGATTAGAGAAGCACAAAAACTTGCACTGAGCTAGAAAGCTCTAAAGAATCAAGGCTCCCCCTGGCTCAAAGATGTCCAGGTGAAGTCTTGCTTCAGTGCAGAAAAAACTCTTCAGAAAGTTCTGAAGGAAAAGCTACAGGAAGAAAATAAATAACAAAATCAAAGATCTTCAAGCAGCTATCTTCTTCTTCTTCTTCTTCAAAGGAACTCTGAGTTTGAACTTCCTGAAAGCAGGAGAACTCAGGTTGAAGAAGAGTCGAAGATCTTAACACTTCTCAGTTAGATGGAAATTGCTGAGAGCAGAAAGCTTGAAGGCTTGAATGCTTGAAAATATCTGGGTAACTAGTTAGCTTTCAACTAGCTTCAATTCTTCTTCAAAGGGTCCTTTATATAGCAGATACAAGCAACGGCTCTCTTCAGTTTGAATTACTTGTCTTCTTCTGAAACTTGAGACCTGGGCTGCAAATAACACACAGCAAAACAAACTCTGCAGCAGGATATACTATAAAAGGAATGAACCTCTTTCTAAGAAGCTGCAGGCCCAAATCAAATAACAGAAGGACTAAATAAAGTCACATCAAAGAAATACTCTTTATAGCAAAGAGAAGACTTTTCAGTCTAACGGCTATAAAGGGCTGTCAGCAGATAAAGTAATATACAATGACAGCTAATAAGACAAACAACTTTATCTAAACAGATTTGACTCAGGCAAAAAGAATAGAGCAGATATGCCTGGAAATATTATCATAAAACAACTGAAACAACTTGCCAGAAAATGTATTAATTAATTAAATATAATAAATAAATACAAAATATAAAGGCAGGAAGAAAGCGTCGAACGACCTTCGGAGATCGTCGACCGACGCACGGAGATCGTCGAACTATCGGGCAGATAGTCGAACGATCCAGATAGTCAACCTATCGAAGAAGATAGTCGAACTACCTCGGCAGATAGTCGACCTATCAGAACAGATAGTCGAACTATCAGATAGTCGATCTATCAGGACAGATAGTCGAACTATCAAGCGCAAACAGATAGTCGACCTATCAAGCAGATAGTCGACCTACCTCAAAAAACAGATAGTCGACCTATCAACAGATAGTCGAACTATCAAAACAGACCAGATAGTCGATCTATCAACAGATAGTCGAACTATCAGATAGTTGAACTATCAGGACAGATAGTCGAACTATCAAAGACGATAGATAGTCGAACTATCAACAGATAGTCGACCTATCAAAGCGGAACAGATAGTCGACCTATCAACAGATAGTCGAACTATCAGATAGTCGATCTATCAGAACAGATAGTCGAACTATCACGCCAAGCAGATAGTCGACCTATCAACAGATAGTCGACCTATCAACGCAGACAGAGCGTCGACCAACTGATAGACGATTGTCGATCAGCCGATAGATGATAGTCGAGCGGCGTTCGACTATAGTCGAACGAAAAACTACTTAACCAAATTCTCAATCTGGAAAAGTGAGGACTCTACAGCTAGACTACAAACCATTGACCATAGATAATTCTTGGGTCAAGGAGCACAAAGGAGAGGACTAAACTCAAATCAAACTAGGGTACCAACATTATCAGTCTCTTTAATTGACCCTCGTCAACTGATTCTTCAAGTACTTAAACCTCGTTATATTTTTTTTATTAAATAGCTCATTCAGGGAAGTCCAAGTCTCGAAAGTTGACATGCAACCTATGATGTGATCAAAGAGCTTAGGTGAGATAGCCTGCTTGAGGATAAACTCTGCATTAGCATTAGTTCTTCTCCAAGCCCTCACTTACTGGGCATTTTATCCAACAGTTATAACTTCTTGTCTATTATCTCCACCAACAACCTCTCAAAGATACTCGTTAAGCAAATATCTCTCAATACACGACTTTTATTTCTTGTAATTGGTCTGAGTTAGCAGCTCAATGCCAAATCCTCTTGCATATCTACCTTTCATTCTAGATCTTCTAGTTTACTTATCTTCAAAATAAACTTAACAGTCAATCAGCTAAAACTTTTGTTGCTCTAATACCATGTAAAATTATAAAACGGAAGGTCGCATGACCACTCTCAGCTAACCAAGAGAAGTAAACTACTGGCAACTGAAGATGCAAGTATAATACGTGTATTTATTACTGCTTTACAAAGCAAGACATACAAGCGCGGGATATGATTTTGCATTGCACCCAATGAAGATCAAAAAACAAACAACTGCAAAGCTGGTGAACTGCAAATACAAGCCGCATGTTCACACCTCTAGCCGTAGGGTCGCACAAACACGTACTTATTAACTTTGCTGAAAATCAAGCCGCCCAAGTCATGCGAGCTGACCAGTCAAACCTCACGAAAAGACCCTCAAACCACCTGCTCAAGAACTGTTAAGAAGAACTGCTCTAGTCACCAACCCATAATATCGCCGACAATAGCACTTGTCGCCAAGCGAAAGACACAATCCACCAATTGCTTCCGCGACTTCCACACTAAGGCTACCACTGACCAAACCATCGGTACTAGTTGTCTAGTCATCCATTGTTAACCGCATAGTTCGTAAAAGCTGACCAAGAGACCTATACTACTTATTGCGTGGTTAGAAATAACCAAACCGCAACCTTGCTCCAAGCATTGTTCTCACTGGTCTAGGATACAAATGAAGGGGTTGGGACCCTTATTTATAAGCGGAGAAGGTGGATATATTCACCACCACAAACGATAGAGCTACCAAAAGTAGATAGGTGGTTAGCAAACCCTAACCATGCGTCTTCGCGGTTAGCCGAACTCCAAACCAAGCTACTTAGGGAAATCTACAAAAAACAGACAAAAAGAATTCATCTAGCGATAGGAGATATAATTGGTGATAGTGCAAGTCGTGCGAAGTAGCGATTTGCCGACCTCACATCAAATTTTTCCACAATTTGGATAGTAAATCTTTTCTGGGAGATCATTTTTTATCTCCCCGGAGATCAAAATGATCTCCTAATGGGGACCGTGCTTTAGAAATTTTTGATCTCCTGTGAGATCAAAAAATTATCAAGCCCAGTCTCCATCAAGAGAGAGGAAGCTCGAAAGTATTCCAAAGATTAAACTTCTCTAAGAGAAGGAAGCAAGCTAATCTAGACTTTGGAAGGTGGAAAAACGACCAGTTGGCCTCAGAAGCAGCAATCAGAGCAACAAAGATCGTTGAAATTTAGAGAAGGAAATAACATTCATATGCGCTTCAGACAAGGAAGTCGCTAAAATTTACCATGCTTTTAAGATTGTAACATGTGTCGCGCTCTAATTTCACCCGAATCTAGATTTGGGAATTGAAAGTCAAGCCTATGGGTAAAAAGTCACCTAGGGGGGTGAATAGGAGACCTATTAAAATTCTTTGCAGTTCTTTAAACTTTAGCAATGTGTCCTAATGCAATTCAGAATATAAGCTGTACCCAGCATAAGCAATAGAACAACAAGAACTGATCACAACATACTCAGCAAAGAACACAGCACACAGCACAAGGGACACAATAAGTTTATAGTGGTTCCTCTATCTAGGGTACATCCACTTTTACCCTTCTTCCTCACTAGCAATGTGCTAGATAAGGTTATAGATCCTCCTTCATAACTCAGATCCTCAGATCCTACAAGGGTTAGTTTCTCTCCAAGAAACCTACACTCAGACCCACTGGTCCTATCTCAGAGATACCTCAATCTCCTACCTCAGAGATCTCCTCAATCTCCTACCTCAGCCTTTATAGATTAGGCCTATAATCTCAGTGATTTACCCCAAATCACCTACCTCAGATTCACTCAGAATCCTACCTCAGCCTTTATAGATTAGGCTTACAAAACTCAGAGAACAAGATCTCCTACCCACTCAGATCTCTAGGAGATCTTATAATGAAATTTGATAAAACAAATTACAGAAAAACAGAAAACCTGTTATCTGTTGGAACTGTGTGTACAGATCTTTTCACTCAGCTGCAGTTTGATTTCTTCTTGATAGATCAGCAGACTGAATAGAATTTCTTCTGAATTAGCAACTTCTTGATGAAGATCAGATTGAATAGTTTGAAGATGTTTATGAACAGGTCACTTAATCCCCAGATCAACCTAAGAAAAGGGATCTGGAGACTTTCTTGAAGATCAACTTCTTCTTCTCTTTCAACTTCTTGATTAGTCTTTTAGAATAGAGAGAGACTGATGAATAGAATATAATTGGTATCTGTGTATTCTTCTGAAGGCAGCACCTCCTATTTATAAAAATCTCAGACGGCTTGGACTGGTATTGATGACATCAGTAATTGCCAGCAAATCCTTCCTTGAGCTATCTTTATAGAAGTGAAGCCTTCCTGTGTCGACCAGAATGATCTGACCAGTCTTGACCAGATTGATGTTGACTCAACACATTCTATCATATAAGCGTTGAAGTAGACAAGTTGTCTCAAAATCTGTGTTGAGAAATCTTTGACAGACTCAACACTTCCATACTTAGAATAGTTTTCATCTCAAAACAGAAAGTGTTGAGATAGTACAGTTGTGTCGACACATCTGTTATTTGTGTCGACATATCTTAGTTCTGCCTTGTGTCGAGACAGAAGTATTGTCTCGACACATCTTCTATTCTCTGTGTTGACTGCTGATCTGCCTTGTGTTGACACATCTTAGTTCTGCCTTGTGTCGAGACGGAAGTATTGTCTCGACACATCTATTATTTGTGTCAACACATCTGTTATTTTTGTCGACACATCTGTTATTTGTGTCGACACATCTGTTATTTGTGTCGACACATCTGTTATTTGTGTCGACATATCTTAGTTCTGCTTTGTCTCGAGACAGAAGTATTGTCTCGACACATGCTGTCACAACACTTTGACTTAGAATAATTTCTTCAACTTTGAACCTGCACATGTAAACTTAGCATACTTCAAATACACCTTTGGGTATATCATTGAGTTGTCAAGGGGACTTCTCCAAATCAGGTATATTATTCCCAATGTACCCAACAATCTCCCCATATGTAGAGAAGACATAACCCAAAATCAATGATATACACCAACATAATAATCTTAATGATTATATCATAAAAGATTTAATATTCAACCAGATGAACTTTTATAGCATAAAATAAAAATTATCATAAAACAGATGAACTGTCACAACAAAAATAAAAATTGTCATAAAACATTTTTATCCCAAAAAAGTTATCAGTCTTAAAATTACAATGAGCTTATATAGAATTACATTAATTCTAAGAAAAGTAAATACATCCTAAGATTGATCAGGTTTTGTAATTACAATACCTTTCCCTGGCTTCACTTTGGCCTGAACAGATGGAATACTTTCATCAACAACCTGCTTGCCTTTCTTATCTTTAATGCTGGAAAGTTATTCAGCCTTAATTCTTTGTCTTTCAAAATAATGAAAGGGCTTAGGAAAGTATTTGCATGGTTCAATAGCAGTAGCATGATTTAAACCTTCCTTATGCTCCCTTCTGAACTTATAGATAGCATTTTGTTGCTCTTCATGCTTCCTCCATTCCTGCTCTGAATACCACTTACCTCTGTCATGTTTGTTGGTCATGACTGATTTCCATGAAGTAAGAATGATGTTCCTTGATGTTGGACTTCATTGTTCAAAGTCAGGCCTCTCCTCAACCTGTTCTCTAAATCTTTTCTTTGACAATTGGGCCTCTTTCTCCCTTTGTAGAGCAGCTTTAGACATTTCCACCTCTTCAGACTTTACTCTATGTTTATATTGAGGTGGACTATACATAAGTTAAACTTGATTATGAATGTCCTCAAACCGTGAAGGAGGGTATATGATTTTGTCTGCCTCCTGAGCAATTCCTTCAATCAGAGCTGGTTGGCAACCAGACTCTGCAACATGATCATCATCACACAGAGGAGGGTATCCTAGTGTGGCTCTTATGCTATTAGAAGTCCATTTGGCATGTTCTGAGCTAGGCTTGACCATCACTCTCTCCCCCTTTATGACTTCTCTCTCTATATGATCTCTCAGATCATCCTTTTGAAATCTCACTTGATTCACCGCATGATGGTTCCCTGTGGTGTAGTAATTATTAAACTTTGTCATTTGATCAGAGAGAGCCTTTGATGAATCTTTTATAGCTTACAGAATTGCAGCTGAATCCACTATAAGCTTGGTATGTAACTCAGTTAGTTGAGTATTTACTTTAGCCTCTAAGGATGTGGATTGATCATCTATCTTCTTCAGAGTGATCGTATGAATTTCCATCAATTTTTCATTCAGTCTCTTCTGATTCTCCAGACTAAAGCTTTGTTTTTGCACTATATCATCTATCTTAACTTTTAACTCTTGCTATTGATTGGAAAGATAAACCAGTGCATTGCTTCCTTTGTGAAAATAATCAGTCATTTCTTTCTTCATCAGATTCACTTCAAATCTGATTGACTTTATGTCTTGAGCTAGGTGGAACTTCATATCCTTCCTATTCTCATGCAAATACTTTTCTAGGTTAGTTCTTTGTTTGTCTAGCATTATCTGCAGTTGAACAATGAGAGAGATCTCATCTATTGAAGTAGATGGAGAGGACTAGAGTGATTGTAAAGTTTTCTTATAGCTCTGACTCTTCTTTCTCCTTTCATATATTCTGGTTTGTTTTTTCCTTGTGTCCTCTCCCTTATCAGAGTCAAATGAACTGGTAATTTCAACAGCCATGTCTACATCAGCTGGTGCTTCAATTCCAATCTTAAGAGACTTGGCTGATTGCTCCCCCTCAACTGCTGTACCCTGTTGATCAAGGTGTATTTCTGTTAAACTTGGCTCAAGTTGTTGAACTTCTACATGAGCTATATTTTCCCTAGAAGGATCTGTTATCTCCCCTGGATGTGAGCATCCATCTCTGTTGTGTCATCATGATCTTTTTCAGGAGATTTTTCATCCATAATATCAGGCATATTCTCATCTTATTGTGTATTCAGATCTTTGAGAACATCATGTACTATGTCAGTGATAGTTTTACTATCTAACACAGTTATTTCATCCATAGTTTTCTCTGCATTGAGTGTTGCAGAGGATTTGAACTCCCCCTGGACCTAATCCCCAGTTCCAGTTGTAATACTTGGAGTTTTCCTTTGGATTCTTTCTTCAGCTCCATTTGAACTGAAATTGATTTGTTCTTCGGAATCACTTGAGGATTCACTTTCTTCTTGTAATGGTTTCTTATTCTTGATATCCTTAGACTTCTGTGGTTCTGGTGTATCTTTGGCCAAGACTCTCTCCCATCTAGACAAAATTCTCATGTCCATCTGTCTCATGTGATTTATCTTTGAACCCAATTTTGGATTGAGTTCACCAGGAATCACTTTATTCAGATACAAACTCAGTATTCTACCCAGGTTGGGTTTCTGGACACATTCAGCAATTAAGTCAAACAACAGTCTGCTCCAGTCTGTCTGAAGTTTGAAAATGATCCTAGTCATTATCTCAAACATATGAACTGAGATTCTGTCATGTGCACCTATCTTGCACAACAGAACCTTCCCAACAATTTCAGATAGAAATTTTCCTTGGTTGTTCATACCTTTCCTATTCAGTGAACTCCCAATCTTGGAAACTAAATCCAAACCACACCATTGAAGTCCATCAGTAGTCTTGGTGGAGTCAACTGTATCTTCTTGTTTAACTCTAGGTAATTGAAATACCTGGGCCAACCGTTTGCCTGTGATTTTGACCTTCTATCCATTTACGGTTGATTTGATCTTTGTGGCGCGAGAATCAATCGAGACATTTATCAGAAGTTCTGTTACTTCTATTGTCCATATGATCGTCGACTCTGATAATAGATACTCAAGTCCAGCTTCTTGGATTAGACCAATGACATTTGTAATCTCTTCATCTGTCGATTTGAATCCATGGCGCACCAGTTTGTATCCCTCATTGATATTATCATCCTTCCTTGGAGCCATTGTTGTTAGTTTTGTAATTGTCGAACCGAGAAATTGACGAGAGTCGACAACATAAAATCTAGGTTTCAACACTAAGCAAGAGAGAAGGATATGGTAGAGAATTTCTACAGTTTATGTCCTTTTTATAGGCCATTCTACTGAGAAGGTGAAAGGGCGCGTCGCCTAAAGACATATTCATAAGTTTGGAAAAATCCCTTAGGTCAACACTCGGAACTTGTCAACAGAGAAAATATGTCGACTTGTGTCGACACACCTCCAGCCATCTCGACAAGCAGTGTCGACACACTTCCTTATGTCGACACATGACAGTGTAGATTGTGTCAACACATATATAAATTATGTCGACAACCCTAGTTTGTGTCGACACACTTGAATTATCTCGACACAAAACATACTTAGTCTGATTTTTGACTCCTGAATTGTTGACTCCTGATCCTGATGATGTCTATATCTTGATGTGACAGCTGGATAGTAGGCTTGCATTTTTGTTGACTTAGTCTAAATTTAGGCTCATTCAAGACTTAACATGCCTAGCTCAAATTTGAAGAAATTAAACTTTTCTTCTACTAGTGGTTTTATAAATATGTCAGCTATTTTCTTATCAGTAGGAACATATTCTAAACTGATGTCTTTGTTTTCTACATGTTCCCTAATGAAATGGTTTCTGATTTCACTGTACTTAGTTCTACTGTGAGATACAAGGTTATTTGCAATTGAAATAACACTAGTAGAGTCATAAAACAATGTAGATTTACTTATCTGTAACTGATAATCTTGTAGCTGATGCTGAATCCACAGAAATTGAGCACAGCAATTCCCAGCTGAGATGTACTCAGATTCAGCTATTGATATGGTCACACTTGTCTGCTTTTTACTACTCCATGAGACCAGCCTTCTACCCAGGAATTGACATGACCTTGAGGTGTTTTTCCTGTCTTCTTTACAATCTACATAATCTGCATCTGAAAATTCTATCAGTTCAAAATCACAACTCTTAGGATACCAAAGGCCAAGATTTGGTGTGCCCTTTAAATATCTCAGAATTCTTTTGACTATAGTGTAATGAGATTCTTTAGGGCAAGCTTGATATCTAACACAGATATAAGTAGCATACATTATATCTGGTCTACTGGCAGTTAGATAAAGTAATGATCCAATTATCCCTTTGTACAAGGTAATATCAACTGGCTTTCCAGCAATATCCTTGTCCAAAGACATGGTTGATCTCATAGGAGTTCTCATAGTAGTGGCAGTTTCCATGCCATACTTTTTGATTAACTCTTTGGTGAACTTTGATTGACTTATGAAAAGTCCATCTTGGGATTGTTTAACTTGGAGACCCAGGAAAAACTTTAGTTCACCCATGCTACTCATCTCAAATTTACTTTGCATTAGCTTAGCAAATTTAGTGCAAAGTGAATCATCATTAGAACCAAATATTATGTCATCAGCATATATTTGTACTAAAATTGTCCTACCTTTGACTTCCCTTAGGAATAGTGTCTTGTCAATCTTTCCCCTTGAAAATTTATTCTCTAGAAGGAATTCTAACAGAGTCTCACACCAAGCCCTTGGAGCTTGTTTTAATCTATAGAGAGCTCTAAAAAGTAAATAGACATGAGAAGACTTAGTTGGATCAACAAAACCTGAGGGTTGTTCAACATATACTCTTTCCTTGAGGTTGTCATTCAAAAAAGCTGACTTAACATCCATTTGGTATACTTTGAAACCTTTGTAAGTTGCATAGGCTAGGAAGAGTCTTATAGCTTCCAACCTAGCCACTGGTGAAAATTTCTTGTCAAAGTCTATTCCCTCTTCTTGTCTATAACCCTTTGCAACTAGTCTAGCCTTATTTCTTATTACCACTCCATTTTCATCTAGTTTGTTTCTGTAAATCTATTTTGTTCCAATGATATTATGATCATCAGGTCTTGGAACCAACTTCCAGACCTTGCACCTCTTGAATTGGTTTAATTTTTCTTGCATTGCACTAATCCAAAATGGATCCATATTTGCTTCTTCAAACTTCTTAGGTTCTGTTTGTGACAGAAAACTTGAATACATCACTGTGTTATGATGTCTGCTTCTTGTGGTTACTCCTTGAGCAGCATCACCTATAAACAATTCTATTGGATGATCCTTTAGGTGCCTGATAGTTACTGGTAGTATCACTTATTCTCCTGGACCATCTTGATCATGTTGTTGAGTTGTTTCTCTAGGTTCTTCCTGTCCTAGTGCTTCTTCAACAATGGTGATTTCCTCTTGCAAATTATGCTTGCATGTATTTGTATCTTCCCTGGCCAGTTCTTTTAGCCTCAAGTTCACTTGTGTTGTGTTTGAAGTACCTGTCTTACCATCATAGAACATAGAACTTTCATCAAATACAACATGGACTGACTCCTCTACAACTTGATCCTTCAAGTTATAGACCCTATAGGCTTTGTTATGGTTGCTATAACCAACAAATATCCCATCATAAGACATTTCAGCAAACTTGGTTAAGTAGGTTTTTTCATTGTTTAAGACATAACATCTACATCCAAAGATTCTGAAATAGACTATGTTTGGTTTTCTGCCCTTCATAAGTTCATAAGGAGTTTTATTTAATCTCTTATTGATTGAAGCCCTATTTAGAACATGATAAGCTGTGTTAATTACTTCAGCCCAAAAATATTCTGGAAGTGAGGAATCACTTAGCAAGGTTCTACTAGCTTCAATAAGAGTCTTGTTTCTCCTCTCAGCTATTCCATTTTGCTGGGGTATTCTTGGTGAAGAAAATTCTTGTTGAATTCCTAGTTCATCACAAAACTTCATTATACAATCAGATTGGAATTTAGTTCCATGGCCACTTCTCATTTTGACCACAGTATTGTTAAGTTCATTCTAAATTTGTTTCACAAAATTCTTGAAGACATTAGGAGTTTCAGACTTTTTCTTTAAGAAGAATGCCCAAGTAAATCTGGAGTAGTCATCAACAATTACAAAAGTATAGACTCTCCTTCCTAAGCTATGAACTGGCATAGGACTAAACAAGTCCATATAAAGGAGGTATAAACACCTCACAGAGTCTTTGGATTCACAACATTTGAATGAAGCTTTAGTCTGCTTGCCTTTTTGGCATGCTGGGCAGATGCTCTCCTTAGTGCATCTCATGTTAGGACCATTCCTAACAAGCTCCTTACTGTATAGTTTGCCCAAAGCCTTAAAGTTCAAGTGGGCTAGCCTCTTATGCCATATAATACATTGTGAATCTTTCTCACTTGCAGCTAGACATAAGGGTGAGTCAGACTTAATACATAGGAAGTTTAAACAGTATACATTTCCACATCTAATGCCAATCAAGATGACCTCTTGGTCACTTGAACTTTTTATTAGGCACTCATCTTTGTAGAACAATATGTCATATCCCAAATCACAAAATTGGCTTATACTTAAAAGGTTGTGTTGCAACCCTTCCACAAAAGCTACATGAGTGATTGTGACTAGACCATTTGTGATCTTACCATAACCTTTGGTGATGCCTTTGTCAGCTCCTCCAAAGATCACTTTAGGTCCATTTTCCACAGGAATATATTCCCTCAGATTTCTTCTTATTCCAGTCATATGTCTGGAGCATCCACTATCCAAGTATCAGATTGGTCTGGAGCTTGAACATTCCTGCAAAATAAAAAATTACTTTTCCTTAGGACCCCAAATAGTTGTGGGTCCTAGGTTCATGTTAGCTGTGACTCTATCAAAGCCATCAGTTGATCTCTTTAAAGGAATTGTCTTTAGATTATGAGGTACTGTTGGATTGAACTAGCAATCTAGAGCAAAGTGTCCTATCTTTCCATAGCACCAACATTCAAATCTATTATATATCCTTTTAGGAGGAACAAAAGAATCTTTGTGCTGACACCCTTGTGGACAGGAGTTAGCACATTTGGCTTTATATTGATTGTGAACACAAGATGGTTCTTGTCTCACAGCCTTAAGATCTCTTGAATTATTAAATTGTACAGCTGATTGTGGAATGGTCTGACCCTTTGAGTCCTTTTGCTTTTTGCCCCTCCTTCTCTTGGGTTTAATAAACCCCAGACCACCTCTAGGTTTTCCTGAGAAGGTGTCTATAATAGGTAAAATAGTCTTTGGTTTTGAGAACTTCACAACCAATTTCTTTTCATTTAGGAGTTTGGTTTCTAGCTCCTTAATGATTGCATCCTTTTTCTTAATTTCATTTATTTGGTCATCAATGATCTTGGTTAATATTGTTAACTTAGACCCCTAAAGACCAAGTTTCTGAGTATCCATCTTGTGATGATACTCAAGACTTTTTAGTGATGCAATTTCTATAGCTTGTTCTTTAACAAGCTTCTTGCTTTTGAATAAATCAGCTAGCAGTTTACCAAACCTAAGTATGAGTTGCTTCTGTTCAGTCCCTGAGTTGATCTCATATGGATCAACCAGTAATTCACTTGAGTTTGCCTCATCTCCAGTCTCATAGACATAAGTCTTTGTGCAGGAAGAGTTATCATAAATTACCTGAGAATTCTCACTGATGTGAGTTCAAGTTTCTGGATCATCAGCTATAGCCATCAGATTGATTTTCATGTCTTCTTCAGAGTCACCATAGGATGATAAATTTTTGGAGTTATTTCCTTTATAGATGGCTTTTCTGATGAACTCCTCCTCATTTGAATACAGCCCCACATATTCTTCTTCTGACTCAGTTGAATTAGAATCACTGTCAGACAAGGTCTTTGTCTTCTTAGCCATCAGACCTGAAAGTGAAGGGATAGATACTACTCTAGAGGGGGGGTGAATAGAGTTATCAAATTTTGCACAGACAAAACTTAATAGTCTACCCAACTCCCTTGGAGTGAAGTGCGGAATGAAAAGATTATAGATATTGATTTAACCTTAAAGCCTAACACAAGTGTTGTGTACAAACACAAGCTAACTGTAATTACAGTTAAGCTTGGAAAAACCTAATCAGCAACTAGCAGCCTAGTTATATCTAATCACAGCCACAATGCAGGAATTAAACAATTGAATCCAGACGACACAAGGAGATTTATAGTGGTTCCCCAAACAACTTGGGTACGTCCACTCTTCTACCCACACGGTAGGAATCCACTCAGGTTTTTGATCAGGTGCCCTGCCACCAACAGAATCTGCTTCAGGTAGATTCAGAAACCCTTTAGACTTTTGATCAGGTGTCTAAAAACCAAGCACAGGTTTTTGATCAGGTGCCCTGCCACCAAGGGATACTTTTGAAGGGAGTAATAACCCTGTACAGGAGGGGGAAGAAGGTTAAGATGTCTTCTCTATTTTACAATAGATTAGAGAAGCACAAAAAGAACTTGCACTGAGCTAGAATGCTCTAAAGAATCAAGGCTCCCCCTGGCTCAAAGATGTCCAGGTGAAGTCTTGCTTCAGTGCAGAAGACTCTTCAGAAAGTTCTGAAGGGAAAAGCTACAGGAAGAAAATAAATAACAAAAAGAAATCTCTTCAAGCAGCTATTCTTCTTCTTCTTCTTCAAAGAAACTCTGAGTTTGAACTTCCTGAAAGCAGGAGAACTCAGGTGAAGAAGAGATGAAGATCTTAACACTTCTCAGTTAGATGGAGTTTGCTGAGAACAGGAAGCTTGAGCTTGATGAAGGCTTGAGTGCTTTTAGAATATGTGTGTAACACTAGCTTTTTAATCTTCTTCAAAGGGTCCTTTATATATTAGCAGCAAGCAACGGCTCTCTTCCATTTGAATTCTTTGTCTTCTTCTGAGCCTTGAGATTTGGGCTGTAAATATCAAGAAGACAGAAATATCTCTGCAGCAAAACATTCTATAAAGGGAATAAACCTCTTTCTAAGAAGCTGCAGGCTTAAATCAAATAACAAAGGACTAAATAAAGTCACATCAGAAACAATCTCTTTATAGCAAAAGAAGACTTTTCAGTCTAACGGCTATAAAGGGGCTGTCAGCAGATAAAGTAATTTAAATAGACAGCTAATAAGACAAACAACTTTATTTTAAAAGATTTGAACTCAGGCAAAAAGAATAGAGCAAATAATGCCTGGAAATTTTATCATACAGCTTGAAATAATGTGCCAGAAAATGTATTAAATAATTAAATATAATAAATAAATACAAAATACAAAGGCAGGCGGAAAGCGTCGAACGACCTTCGGAGATCGTCGACCGACGCACGGAGATCGTCGACCTATCGGGCAGATAGTCGAACGATCCAGATAGTCGACCTATCGAAGAAGATAGTCGAACTACCCCGGCAGATAGTCGACCTATCAGAACAGATAGTCGAACTACCAGATAGTCGATCTATCAGGACAGATAGTCGAACTATCAAGCGCACAGAGATAGTCGACCTATCAAGCAGATAGTCGACCTACCTCAGAAAACAGATAGTCGACCTATCAACAGATAGTCGACCTATCAACGCAGAACAGATAGTCGACCTATCAACAGATAGTCGACCTATCAGCGCAGAACAGATAGTCGACCTATCAACAGATAGTTGAACTATCAGCGCAGAACAGATAGTCGACCTATCAACAGATAGTCGACCTATCAGCGCAGAACAGATAGTCGACCTATCAACAGATAGTCGAACTATCAGCGCAGACCAAAGCGTCGACCAACTGATAGACGATCGTCGATCAGTCGATAGACGATAGTCGAACGGCGTTCGACTATGGTCGAACGAAAAAACTACTTAACCAAATTCTCAATTTGGAAAAGCGAGGACTCTACAGCTAGACTCCTAACCATTGACCATAGATATTTCTTGGGTCAAGGAGCACAAAGGAGAGGACTGAACTCAAATCAAACTAGGGTACCAACAAGACCTTTTTCTGATTTCTTATCCTTGAAGAATTTCCTTTCTTTTGAATTTATGTTGTCCTTTCTTTTTACTGGGCAATCAGCAATGACATGCCCAAGCCTGTTACAACAAAAACAAATAACATCAGTCTTAGATTGTTTGTTCTGATTGGAGTCATACCTGATCACAGATTTGTCTCTGTGTTTGTCTTTGCTTTTGTAAGAACTAGAACCAAAAGGTTTCTTATTATTCCACTGTTTTCTTCTTCTTAACATCTTCTTGAACTGCCTTGTAAATAAGGCAAGTTCATCATCTGATATCTCTTCTGAAGAAGAGCAAGGTCCAGTGTTATCTATCTCTTCATCTCTTCTAGGTGATGATGGAATTTCCCTTTTAGTTTTCTTGGAAGAGTCTGCTTTGAAGGCCAATGATTTAGACTGGGATGATTGTCTGGCAGTTTCTGCTTCAGTTTTTCTTGAATTGAGTTGAAGCTCATGTGACATTAATTTCCCAAATAAGTCTTGGGGAAGCAGATTTCTCAGATTTCTCATTTCCCTTACTGCACAAATCTTGATATCCCATTCTTTATTTAGGAATCTTAGGAACTTGTCATTCAGTTCATAGTTTGAGAAGTTTCTCCCATAGTTTCTCAAGTCATTGACTATTCTAAAGAACTTTTCATATGTTTGTTCAATAGAATCTGTCTTCCCTTATCTAAATGCCTCATATTGCTGGTTAAGGAGTGACCTTTTGTCATCTCTCACCTCTACTGTACCTTCCATATACACTATCAAGGTATCCCATATTTCCTTAGAAGAATTATAGTGCACCAGATTCTGAAATACGGAGTTGCCAATAACACTCACTATTATGTTCTGTGCTCTTTTGTCCATAGTAGCAAGTATGACCTCATCCTTTGTCATTTCTAATAATATCTTAGAAGTTTGAATATTTGCATCTAGGACAGATGATTTCATGGGCACTTAAGGTCCATCTTGAATTGTAACTAAGATTCTTGGGTCTGAAGCTTCCATGAACAGTCTTACTCTTTGTTTCCATATAGCAAAATTGTCCTTAGTGCAGATGGGCAATTTCATGGAACTGAGTTCTCTGTTTGATTTAGAAGCCATTGGTCAGATAACCTTCAACTACCCTTAGAATCTTTTTCAGACTGTTAGGTCTATCTTTGGATAACCTCCCTCTGATACCACTTGAAAGTCAAGTCTATGGGTAGAAAGTCACCTAGGGGGTGAATAAGTGACCTATTAAAATTCTTTGCAGTTCTTTAAACTTTAGCAATGTGCCCTAATGCAATTCAGAATATAAGTTGTACCCAGCATAAATAATATAACAACAAGAACTGATAACAACATACTCAGCAAAAAACACAGCACACAGCACAAGGGACACATCAAGTTTATAGTGGTTCCCCTATCTAGGGTACATCCACTTTCCCCCTTCTTCCTCACTAGCAATGTGCTAGATAAGGTTATAACTCCTCCTTCACAACTCAGATCCTCAGATCCTACAAGGCTCAGTTTCTCTCCAAGAAACCTACACTCAGACCCACTGGTCCTACCTCAGAGATACCTCAATCTCCTACCTCAGAGATCTCCTCAATCTCCTACCTCTGTCTTTATAGATTAGGCCTACAATCTCAGTGATTTACCCCAAATCACCTACCTCAGATTCACTCAGAATCCTACCTCAGCCTTTATAAATTAGGCTTACAAAACTCAGAGAACAAGATCTCCTACCCACTCCGATCTCTAAGAGATCTTACAATGAAATTTGATAAAACAAATTACAGAAAAATAGAAAACATGTTTTCTGTTAGAACTGTGTGTACAGATCTTTTCACTCAGCTGCGGTTTGATTTCTTCTTGATAGATCAACAGGCTGAATAGAATTTCTTCTGAATCAACAACTTCTTGATGAAGATCAGATTGAATAGTTTGAAGATGCTGATGAACAGATCACTTAATCCCCAGATCAACCTAAGGAAAGGGATCTGGATACTTTCTTGGAGATCAACTTCTTCTTCTCTTTCAACTTCTTGATTAGTCTTTTAGAATAGAGAGAGACTGATGAATAGAATAGAATTGGTATCCATGTATTCTTCTGAAGGCAGCACCTCCTATTTATAGAAATATCAGACGGCTTGGACTAGTATTGATGACATCAGCAACTGCCAACAAATCCTTCCTTGAGCTGTCTTTATAGAAGTGAAGCCTTCCTGTGTCGACCAGAATGATCTGACCAGTCTTGACCAGATTGATGTTGACTCAGCACATTCTGTCATATAAGCATTGAAGTAGACAAGTTGTCTCGAAATCTATGTTGAGACATCTTTGACAGACTCAACACTTCCATACTTAGAATAGTTTTCATCTCAGAATAGAAAGTGTTGAGATAGTACAGTTGTGTTGACACATCTGTTATTTCTGTCGACACATCTGTTATCTGTGTCGACACATCTTAGTTCTGCCTTGTGTCGAGACAGAAGTATTATCTCGACACATCTTCTGTTCTCTGTGTTTACTATTGATCTGCCTTGTGTCGACACATCTTAGTTCTGCCTTGTGTCGAGATAGAAGTATTGTCTCGACACATCTTCTGTTCTCTATGTTGACTGTTGATCTTCCTTGTGTCGACACATCTTAGTTCTGCCTTGTGTCGAGACATAAGTATTGTCTCGACACATCTGTTATTTGTGTCGATACATCTGTTATTTGTGTCGACATATCTTAGTTATGCCTTGTGTCGAGACAGAAGTATTGTCTCGACACATGCTGTCTCAATACTTTGACTTAGAATAATTTGTTCAACTTTGAACCTGAACATGTAAACTTAGCATACATCAAATACACCTTTGTGTATATCATTGAGTTGTCATGGGGACTTCTCCAAATCAGGTACACTATTCCCAATGTACCCAACAGGAACGGTGCTCAGTCCTGGAAATTTCGCGCTAAGCAGAGCATGTAAAAATGGTGACATTTAAAAACTGACGCTAGCGGATGTTTTTTTCTCTAATTTTGCACTGAGCTAGATTATGACATGTGTCGCCTCTGGGTTCTTTTGGGAACCTAGCTGCGGGACTCGCGCAGAATAATAATGGTCAAGACGGCCTCGAGGAAGCACAGTGACTGACCTTGGCTAAGACATATGTGCACCGTGGTTGTTTGGGTCACCTCTTTTTTAATTCCGTCCTTCTCAACACCGCGGCGCCAATGTTCAAGCAAATACGACCTTAGTTCAACTAAACATTTTGTGGGGTTTATATTTCAAAATAATAATAATAAAAATATCCTTAGTATAATTAGCAAGCTCAATATTGCACCCCAAAAATGTAACTTATGTATATACATTGTGTTTATAACATATAAAATGCTTCACAACATGATGTTACCTATGCATAATGACGCTTGATATGCCCGAAACGAAAGTGTAAATTAAATTATGCAAGTGCCCGTGTCAGTTCAAGTAATATAAATTGAGTAAAGATCATTCTCATTGAGAAGTGATTAATTTAATTCTTGCAAATACCAACTAACTTTTTCTCTAAATCCAAGTGAATCAAATTAAGAGATTTTTAAAACAAGTTAAAAACTCTAAAGAAATTTAACGGCGACTTCCAAAAAATACTTTTTTATCAGTTATGGGAGAACAATTTTGTATTTTGATTTTCTTTGTCTATTATGACGGATCGTTAAAAGATAATTATGAGAAAGGTTGGTGCACTATCCTGCAATGATTTTATGACAGAAATTTGTATCTCTCGATATCGAAAATCAATGTACTCATTCTTTTCCTTATTATCTCTAACTCAAGTGAAATGAAGAATATTAATAATAATAAAAATCAAAGTTGCTAACATAAATGTTAAATCTCGTTCTCATTAATATGCTATATTGAGTTGATGATACATTTATACATCTCTCTTGAATCTCAAAGCACGGTAAAAGGAATCAAAAACTTTGGTTAAAGATTTACATAACTCATCTCTTGAATCTCGAAGCGTAGTAAGATAATCTTCATCCATAGACTCGTGCATCTCATCTCTCGAATCTTAAAGAGGAGTAGATAATAAAAATATAATCTAAAAAATTTACCATCAAAATCAAAAACTCAATAAAAATACAACACAAAAATCTCATAAACAAAAAATTTGGATATATCACATCAAAATAGAACAAATTACTCTCAAAATACAAAATCTAGAAAATTAGTTCATGATTATAGGATCACACCACAAAATTAGACTGATCTTACAAGATAAGATGTTTAGAGATCTAAACGTTGCTGGAAATTGCACTTAGAATTTTGTTAATCTCCTCTTCAATGAAAATTCAGTACGCCTACTCCCTTCTCCTTCAAAACCCTAGTTCCTTTCTTGAAAAATGATGAAAGATGTTGAATTTTCTCTTTCCACCCTTAATGAGTGTGCCTCCGCAATAGGAATCTCCTAATTGTCGAATAGATGGCTCCCTTTGCTTTCGTAACTGCCAAATTTGAGAATTTCAAATTTATAATTTTAGTTCCCGCCGATTTGTTGCAACATTTTTCCTGAATTTCAAAAAAACTTAACCTTTGACCGTTCAAGTTGGATACTTCGATATTTATGGAACAAAAACAAATAAAAATGATGACAATACTCAAACTTTCACCAAATACTAAATTATTCATATTTAATACATTTTAAAACATATTTATCGAATATAATAATCAAAGAGTTCAAAATATGAATCAAAATAACTTCTTTGTGAGAGGTTATCAACGCTTCGCGTTAAATTTTACATAGTGTAATGAGATGTTGAGAAATATTATGTGGATTGTGAGAGGAATGAAAGTATGAACCTATCGAGATATAGGGTTGATATCGAGTCGAGTTCGAGCGATTTTGGCTCGGCTCGAAATCGAAATTTTCGACTCGAACTCGACTCGAAATCGAAATTGATTTCGAGTCGAGTCGGCTCGACTCGAAATGGTTCGATTCCGAGTCGGCGCGAAATCGAATCGAGTCGGCTCGAAATCGAATCGAGTTGACTCAAAATCGAATCGAGTCGACTCGAAATCGAATCAAGTCGGCTCGAAATTTAGCAATTTTTCGTTTTATTTCTATTTTGCTCAAAATAAAATTGGGCAACCTATAAATTTAGCAAATGAAACACTTAAAGCCTTCATTCTTTTTATTTAGGTTTAAATTTTGTTATTTTTAATCTTAAAATAAGAATATATTAATAAATACATAATTTTTTTAATTAATTCGAGTTGATTCGAATCATATTTCGAGCGATTCAGGGCTGGGTCGAAATCGACTCGAAATCAGATTCGAGTCAAATTGAATCGACTCAAATTGAGTTGAATCAATTTTAACCGATTCCGATTCGACTCAATTTTTGAACGATATTCGAGCGATTTTCGAGTTTCGAATAATATGCTCAGCCCTATCGAGATAGATCGATGAGATTTTGTATTTGTTTGGGAGAAGGTGTTTAGAGTTTGTTGGAGGCGAGCTATTTCTTGTATGGTGGTGAATTTAGGAGTGGAGGTGGATAGGTGGTTGTTGTGATTGTTGTGGTTGTTGTGATTGTTGTGGTTGTTGTGGTTGTTGTGGTCTGATTCAATGAATGTGTTTTTCATATTTTTCTTATATTGGGCCCTGAGTTGTTCATTGTAGCATCTTGAACCTCATGAGAGCGGTGACTGCTTTGGGGACAACAAAGCTTAAACAAAGTAGCTCGTGACCGGATTCTAATATAATCGATAGGTGACTTTCTAAGAAGTGCCCGTAGGATGCTTATTGGAAAGAGTGTGTGGTTCAGCTAATTATGAGCTAAGATGCACCAAAGCGAATAATATTTTATGATATTTTGAGGATTTGGTCGTTTCAAATAAAATAGGAGTCAGACTTTAAAGAGTATGATGTGTGATTTGGTGATGAATCATGTGAAAATAGTGGGTTTGTAGCATATTGAATCCAATGAGGACGGTTTAATGAAAGTGGGTGGTTCTTTAGGATAGTGAAGCTCAACTCAAGTAGCTATTGCCAAGCTTCTAGAATGATAACCTTTTAGGTGAAAGAAACTGCAAAATCTCCTGGGAGTAATCTTGATATGAGTGATCTCATGAGATGTGTCCGTATGTCTCCTATAAAAAAAGATCGAGAAAAACGTGCGGTTCAACTCATATGTCTCCCATAAAAAAAGAGCAAAACGTATGGTTCAAGTCAGTATGAGTTGAGACTTCTTATATTATGAGCGTTGATCGTTACATCCATAATCGGCAAAAACCACACTTAGAACGCATTGACAGAGATCACTTGAGTTCTCATCACACATAGCGAGAGCTACTACCTCTTGATTATGCTTAACCTCCTCCAATTGACTTTGATTGTTTGACTGCATTGTTCTAGGTTAGATTGAGTCTAATTATAGTGTAAGGAAGCTCAAAAGAGAGCTAGCAATAGTTAATTAAAATATCAAACATCTTATAAAATGTGTAAATATCTTTTGAGAAGACAATCTTAATCAAATTGTAAGAGATTGAACATATATCTTCTAATATAGCATTTCATGTCACGAGTTATCGTGGGTCATGGTCACGATGATAGTGAGAACCTGCAAAAAAATTTCCTACGCTACTCACTCTCAGATGAAGGAGCGTGTGTAGCGCAGGAGCCGTCCGATGAGCCTTTAAAGTTTGTGATTTGCTTGTTTTTTTTTAATTTTTTTTATTTTGATAAAGGGCTAATGTTGGATTTAAAACTGGGCGGCTTGGATCTCACCCGATCCCAGAGAAGGGAACGCTACCAGTACAAAAAAATTACTCGAGAGCCTGAGACATAAGGCAGTGGGAGCACTTTCGAGATGTTGTCGTTATACCCCATGGGAGACGACCCTATATACTGGCGGTGACGACATCTCCTCCGTCATGTCATGTGTGTGCATACAAACTAAATTCAAATTGAAACTTTGGTCCTCATGTTTAGCTAATTGCAATGATAAATGAATGCCCCTTTCCAGTTTGATCTAATTCTGTATGTGCAATTCAGATAAGGAAGTTGAGGCAAGAGAATTCATTTGTTTTTTTAAAAATAATTTGCTTAAAATTCTAAACTTACCATTCTCATTCTCAGGGTGGATAGAGAAAATTTTATTTATGCAGTTATATAAATTAATGAGATTATGTTTGGGACAACTTAAATTTGATTACTAATTTTAACTTGAAACAACTGCGGTGTTTGAGCGGTGTTGGTGTGAAATTTAATATTACGATAATCACTATTTTTTTGAAAGGTGTTGGCCATCCTCGGTCACTGGTCAGGGCAACGTCGGTCATCCTAAGCCGAGGCGGCACCGGGCATCACGCCCCCGGTCGCCCTAGGCCGGGGAGGCGCCAGGCACCACGTTCCCGGCCGGCCACAGCAGAGCCGGTGCTGGGCGGCCCACGCTGTGGCCGCCCCTCCCCGCGATCGCCGCCCGCGGCCGCGCCCTCTCCCAACGCGGTCGGCCGCTTCACTGGCCGCGGCCTATCTTCCTCCGCCGCCGGCCGGCCGCTGCCTTGTTGGCCGCCCGCTCATGAAGGTCCTCCGTCGCCGTCCGATCACCCAATTACGATCACCATCGTCCGTTACACGAATAAGCACCTGCGTAACCACCCACTAACCACTAAGGTTCGTGGGAAATATTATTTAGTAAATAATGGCTTACATATAGCCAAAATCTTAGTAATCAAATGCGCCTGAAGCTATATTACATGTGGTCTACAAATAATAATTTTGGATGGTTACGGTGTGCGGATAACCGTGTAACCACCAAAAGCATCTCTTGGAGACTATAAAAAGGCCCCAAAACCTCCTTCATTTCTAACTTCTCTCCTCCAAGCTTTCTTTTTCCTCAGGTCGGAGCTCCCCCGGAATTCTCCTACTAGCCTCCTCCACCACCAGCCGGGCCGTCAAAGAATTTGTCTAAGTCCACGGTGCTCTTGAGAAGATCGTGTCCGACGCGCCACTCCAAAGAGCTTCCTAAGTGCACAACGCCACTCAAGCCACCGCCAACTCATCTCAGCGCGCTCTGCCATGGAGTTTGCCTGCCAAGCAACGTTACGCTCGTCTCCATCAAAGCACAGAAAAGAATCAGCTTCGGGTAAGGCGGTTTGTCACCCACCAAGCACTCTACAATCTCTCATCTCATTGTTGTAACGAGGAGCGGCTTGCCCCCCTCAGTTTTCCGCACAATCTGTAAACACCCGTCAATAGTGAAGTTTGATTGACACCGTACCAGACACGTGATTTTTTACCCAATTTAGTGGTTTTCCCACGTTAAAATTGTCTTATGTGCTTCTACTTATTCTGTGATTGTGCGCGCGCTCTTGCGGTCTACCATGAGGGTTGAGTTGGCCGCAACAGAGTTATTTTGAGAACTAGTCATATCACATGTATTTAACCTAATTCTACCCTCCCCCTATTTTACACACATCATCTATGAGAGTACTTATAGCGTCAATGGTTTGAGTTCCCGTAACCGACTAGAGTGTGAGTCCGTTCACAATGAAACAATTTCATGAATGTGATCGGTGCTAAAACTTAGGATTACTCGGTCGCCACCCTAAACCAGTTTCTCAGTGGCCACCGCCCTCATTCGAGGTTCCTCAACCCCACAACCCCTTCCCTCGAGCTTCCAACCACTACCATCTCCTTTGATAGGTCACCCATGCCCTTCCCCAAGCAAGCTCTTCCCCTTAGCATCTCCCACGACACCACTGATGCTCCTAGCTACCTCCAACAACCATGTCTCCCACCTCTGCTTCCTCCCTTTGATGATGTGCACACACACCCTAATTGCTCCCAAAGTAACCCTATAACCAATCATGCAAAAAACTATATATGCATAGACTCTGTTTGGCGCGGTTAGCCAAAAAATCATCAAGAAAATAAAAATTGTTTTAAACATAAATGTGGATGAAGACTATGAAGTTCCTTAGGTGAGGTCTTACCGTCACCAACAACGGTTTATAACCACCGCGTTCAAGGCCGCCACAACCACACCAAAAAGCGACCGTCATTATTCAACGGGAGCAGACCTGATTATTGCTTCGTGCATATTTCACGACGTTCTAAAAATAGAAATATCGTTCGTGATCGTGGTTGTGAACCACCGTTCGTGAACACCAGACCAACTTCATCCACTTTTATGATCAAAAGTAGTTTTATTTGGCAATTGTTACTAGCACTACAGTTTTGGTTAGTCACACATTATTTTCTCCTAATTTCTCGCGCCTTTTGAAAATACGCCTTTTACATACATTTTTAGGAAAAGTGTTCAACACGAAAGTTGTAGATCTCGACAAAATCTACAACTTTCGTGTTGAACACTTTTCCTAAAAATGCATGTACAATGCGTACTTTGAAAAATACACCCAGATCTCGTGCTTTTTGAAAATACGCCTTGTACATGCATTTTTAGGAAAAGTGTTCAACACTAAAGTTTTAGATCTTGACGAGATCTAGAACTTTTGTGTTGAGCACTTTTCCTAAAAATGCACGCAAAAGGCGTGATTTCAAAAGGCACAAAAAATTAGGAGAAAACGTGTGACTACCCAAACTGTAGTGCTAATAACAATCGCCTTATCAGCATTCATAACAACTGTCTTGTCAAACATTCATTTTACTACTGCCAAGTTTTTGTTCAAACACACATTAGCAAAAACGTCACATCAAACCGAGTCAAAGCTTTTATTTGGGACGGCGTTTTCACGCCAGTGCGAGAACAGATGCCGGCCGGGCGTCTGCACCCGCCCGTCTGCTCCCGCCGAACCAAACGAAGCCCAAACTAAAAATTAAAATTAAAGGATTGTTGGAGTTATTTCAACAATTCCAGGTTGTAAAGTTCCCAGTTTTGCAAGGAACAGAAGAAATGAATGAATAAGTTTTTTGGCTTACTCGGGCGAAAAGTAATGGGAAGGGTTAATTAACTCGGCCACATGCATGAACATGAAGAAGATGTCAACGACTGCGACGGCTGATGGGCGCCGACGGTGGCCGGGATTTCGCGTATCTACGCAGAGCTGTGGCAGCTGGCTTTTGAAAGGCGCCAATAACACGGTGGTCCCTTCATAAAGATGGTCCCTTTTCACTCCGCTGTCAGCTTCCTCCGGCGAACTTCTCGTGCACTCTCACCGCCACTTTTGTGCACCATCTCCATCTCCGGCATCATTATTTTAGAAACAGAGCATTTAATCTACAAAAGAACTAATTAGTGGTGGGTGTATGAGGCCTAAAATTTATATTAAGCGCACTAGATTGTATTTAGGCTTCGTTTGGCACTGCGATAGCTGTCGTTAACGCTGTGGTTTGAACCGCCATTGGTGAACATCCTATTGGCATTTGAACAGCCCGTCCCACTAAGCTATCCCTGTCAGCTTTTAATGTTTCACTGCTCTATGTATTTCCCTTGGGAAATTGTTAATTTCTTCTTAAATGTTGCACTATTGGCTATTTGTCTGTTACTCTTCATTTTCCTGCATCTATTTAAAGGATTGTTGTTGCGGGTCATCCGGCGGACCGCCTTAGTTCGGAATCGGATCCGGCGCGCAAACAATCAAAGTAAAACATCAACAAATGACAGAAGACCTTTTTGACGCGAAAAATCCGGAAAGGCTGAAAAAACACGTGGTTGGATTTGTGTCGAGTCAAAATCCACTAGTTCTTTCGAGTTTAGAGGGATTGAGATTTGATCTCGGAGGATGATAGAACGCTTCTCCGTTACAATTATAAAATACAAAAATGAGGAGATGAAAATAAGTTTTCGGAGTCTCGATGGAAGCGCTCCGGCTTTGGAAAAATGCTAAGTCTACAGAACCTCGATGGAAGTGCTCCGACCTGAAAATTTGGCTAAGTTCACGGAATCTTGGTGGAAGTGTTCTGGCTGGGAAAATCTCTAAATCCATAAAGCTTTTGTGAAAGAAGAGGGGCGGAGCGAATTTCTAAGCGGAGGATCGGCCCAAGTCTACGATCTTGTCAGAAAATGTATGAGCCCTCTCTCTTGCATCTGGAGTGCGCGCGCGCAGGTAGTACGCACGCTCGGGGCACGCGTGCTCGTGCATTGCGTGCACGCGCAAGGAGCGCACGTGCGCGGGGAGCGCACGTGCACAGTGATCGCGCGCTCGCCTGCGGTGCTCTTGCGTCTGCGTCATGTTGAGTCCCTTCCTTCTGGGTGGTCCTTCCTGCGCGGTTGCTTGGGTGCTCATGCTTCATTTGACCCCCTTTGGGAATGCTTTATGGCCTTTCAGGTGAGCGAGGTTTGGAGCGCGCGGCTCGCTTGGTCGGGTCGGCTTACCTCTGTGCTCATGGCTGAGATATTCCCGATTTGACTGGAGGATTTCAGGGGGAACCCCATCAAATGCCCAAAAATTTTTGTGGGTTGTGAACCGCAAAGCGACAAGCCCGGAAATTTCTAAGCTCGAAAATTCTGCCTTGGGGTTATGGACTTAAGATCATTTCAAAATGTGCTCATCACAAGTTACTTTTGTTTGCGGCATGAACTATCCCCTTGATTGGGCTTTGATGTGATTGTCGACGTCTTGGAACCACCCGCGTCTACTTCGCGGGAAGAAGGTTCCGCGGGGATGTCTAGGCGGCAATTCCTACGATTAACTGCTCGTGCAT
This sequence comes from Platanthera zijinensis, assembly GCA_039513925.1. NCBI lineage: Eukaryota > Viridiplantae > Streptophyta > Magnoliopsida > Asparagales > Orchidaceae > Platanthera > Platanthera zijinensis. The sequence continues at coordinate 14,104,106 of CM077092.1, forward strand.
TTCCCTCGCTAAGTACGATGCGTCTGCGCCGTGTCGTGGAAACACCTTCTTACTGTGTGATTTGTGTGTCGCGTTAATGCAGGAGCGTGTTACTTTTTGCATCCTCCCTGTACGGATGTGCGAGTATGGTCTTGCGCGCTAGCCAGTGCAGCTGTTGCGGAGCGTGTGCGCTGGTGGCGAGTTTTTACGATGTGGGGCGACGTTTTGCCCCTTGTCTCGGCATCGTGAAAGGACCTTCGGGCTTACTACCACTAGAAGTCGTGGAAGGACGTGGTGTCATTTTCATGTTGTAACTTAGAATGATTACGTGTCCTTTCCTACTAGGAGTTGGGACGTAGCTTCTTGAGGCGGAGGCCCTCAATAACATCTATTTCTCAGGATGTCGCAATGATGTGAGCTTTCCCGTTTGCAGAACACGGGGAGTCTCGGGGCCTTGAAGTGGAGCGGTGTCGGATAGCTTAGCGGTCCCTTAAATGATGGCTACGAAGGTAGGTCCGTCGTGGCGGGATGTGCGCAACGTTGAACTCTACCATGCCTTTGGCGAAGGGGTTGTGTAATGCGAAGGACGTGGGGGAATCCCGTCTCCTGAGGCATTGAAATATGGGGTTAGTGACGGGGAGCACTTAATTACATTCGTTTCATATGCACACTTGGCATTGTTGGCTGGCGTATTGCCTTTGTCACTTTCTTCATTCAGTCGAGCGAGCTTTTGCGTGACGTGTTGAGCTTGTGACTCCCCTCGGGCATCAGCCTTGCATGGTGAAGATCCTGTCATCGTCATGAGGTGGGGAACCTCAGTAGTTGTCGAACTACTCCTTAATGTTGCCCATACGAAGATGACTTAATGTTGTAACATGCGTTGTAGGGCCTGGGAGTATTTGTGCTTTCATGTTCCTTGTTCATCGTGAGCTATCGCTGGCGTTTGTTGCTGAGTATTAGTGTCGGGAGTTTGTTGCTTAACTGTGATGGGGAGGACACTTGCTCCCCTCGCCTTGATGGTGCGGATGGAATCAGAAGTCTTTTTGTTTCGGGAGGCAACGACAGACCTTGGTTTGTGCGCGCTTTGAGAGGGATCGGGATTTGGCAGAGAGACTTTGCTCGCTTTTGCCTAAAGAGAACTAGAGTCCGCCCATGCGGTTGTGGTGAAGAACCTTTGTTCGATTGCTCTTTAGGAGGTCTTGAGTTCGTCCCGATGGAGGTGGAGCAACTGAAGAAAGAGAAGGTTTGACTAACCGTGGAGCTGAAGGACGTCGAGATTATGTGAGCGCCCGCGGACGCCGTGTATAACGGGTCTTACGACTTTAAGATGGAGAGATCTCGTATCGCAGACGAGGTCCGCTCTGAGATGATGGCGATTAGGATTGATTTTCTAAAGAGTGATGTTGTGTACTGCTTGGTTCTTGGTAAGGGGTTTCAGGTTGCTCAGAGATTACCTGAGCGCAGTGACCTTGGCGTAAAGGATGCCTCAAAGGATGACGATGACATCAATGTTGAGAGATGATCACATTGTGCCCTTTTTATCTATTTGCTTTGCTTTTGCTTCGTCTTGCGGACACGCCTTTGCACCGTCGCATGTTTTTTGTTCATTCGTTCGAATAGAGATCCTATTTTTCAGATCTTTTATGCTCTGATTGTGCTTTGGTGCGCGTACATTTTTGGCATAATAATGCTTAACTTTAGTGTTGGTATTTTGAATATGTCGCTAGTAGGAGATATTCGTCCACTTGAGTTTTGGGAGGACCAGAGTCTGTTTAGGAGTTGGTAGAAAGGAGCCCTTGTTTGCACATGCCTCAAGGGAACCAGATTTCATTTATGTAGGAGTGGCGAAGAACCTTTGTTTGTGCCTTAGGAGAACCGGGGTTCGTACAAGTGGAGGTGGAGAGGAACCTTTGTTTGTTCCTTAGGAGAATCGCGGTTCATCCGAGTGGAGGTGGCAAAGAACCTTTGTTCGTGCCTTAGGAGAATCGTGGTTCGTCCGAGTGAAGGTGACGAACAACCTTTGTTCGTTCCTTAGGAGAACTAGGGTTTGTTCGAGTGGAGGTGGCGAAGAACCTTTGTTCGTTTGCACCTCAGGAGGACCGGGGTCTGTCTGGGTGGAGGTAGCGAAGAACCTTTATGCATTCGCTCCTTAAAAGAACCGGGGTTCATCCAGTTGGAGGTGGTGAAGAACCTTTGTTCGTTCGCGCCTCGGGAGGACCGGGATCCGTCCGGGTGAAGGTAGCAAAGAACCTTTGTTCGTTCATGTCTCAGGAGAACCGGGGTTTGTCTAAGTGAAGGTGTAGATGAACCTTTGTCCATCTTGCCCGGGAGGTGCAGACAGACCTTTCTTTGTCTCGCCTAAGGTGTAAAAGGGTTTTTGCAGATCTCGCCCGAGGTGCAGAAAGGTTTTCACCAATCTTGTATGAAAGGTGCAGAAAGAATTTTGTCTATCTTGCATAGGAGGTGCAAAAGGGCTTTTGCTAACCTCACCTGGGATGTGATCCGTCCGCGGTGAAAGGGAAAGCAGATACTTTATTGCTGAAAGCGAAGATACATGGGCTCGTGTGCTTCTTTCCACGGCTTATTCTTTGTAAAATAGGGAAGCAGTAGATGGCAGGGCGCGCGCTGGCTTAAGCCACACCTAGTCCTTATCCCGAGCCCGGATCGGGGTGCGCCTACTGAAGGTAGCAGATGTACAACACCGTATCCGGCGAGTGATGTTGGGCGGACCCAGACTCGGCAAGTGGGCCCGGTACTCGCCTCGGGAGCTCAGCAAGTAATCGGCGAGTGGGGCTATTCTTGGTCGTTCGTCGAACGGAGCTCGGCGTTCGTCAAGACTGGAAAGCTGAGGTCGCCGAACTAAGCTCGTCATTCATCGAACGGAGCTGGAGGGGCCAGAGCTCAGCGGCCCCCGACTCGCTAGGGGCGAGGTGGAATCACCAGGGGGCGAGTGGAGCGGGCCGGCTCGCACTCACCCCAGGGGAGCTTGGCAAGCAGCAGGAGAGAAGGGCCAGCCGGGCCCGTGCTCGCCAAGGTTCGGGGAGGCGGCAAGTACCAGCCCCATCAAGCACTCGCCGCCCCAGACGAGTAGAGTTCTCAGGGAATCCTCGCCCAGTCTGCTGTGAAGTGTTTTTACCGTTTTGCCCCCACTGTCCTGCCCGTAGCCAGTTAGAACAGCGGAGTTGCGCTGTTGGCAGACCCAGTTGGGCTGCACATAGCTGTTTGGAACAGCGGAGGTTGGTTATTTGCAGGCCGATTTCAGAAATCTATAAATAGGACCCAAGGGGTACCTCAGAAGGCATGCTCACTTGTCTCTCAGTCTTATAGCGCTTTTTGAGGTACCTTAGCCCGACATTTGGCTAAGGAGGGGAAGCACTCTGAGATCTTCCAGGTGTGAGGTGGGACCTTCGTGCCGAGCCCTTTGGTTAGTCCTTTTCCTTTATCATTTTTGTTGTCAAGAGAGAAGTAGATGCGCGATCACCCCTTCCCCAAGGGATAACTCCACAGAGACCGAGTTTTCGGTTTCAACATTTTGGTGCGGTGAGCGTGGAACGTGGTCAGCACAGAAAATCTTCAGTAGGCTCGATGACGGGAGGATCAGGGCAAGGCTCAGACAAGTCCGACTTGCCACCCCCCCGCCTCTCGCCATAGTGGGAATGTTCGAAGAATTCAAGCAGGAGGTGCTCGGCCTCGTCAGGTTCGCACTCGACGCGCGCGTCAAGTGCTCGACTCTAGCAGCATCTGTACTCGCGATCCCGACCCTCGGTGAGGACGCTCCCGGTAGGCGAGCTGGTAATGAAGTTGTGGAGGAAGGGAGAGGATGCAAGCTCCCCGTGTGAGTTCTCTTCCAGAGCTCGGTGAGTGGTGGCAGGTTCAGCGAGATGGGGGTGCGAGACCCCCCCAACTCGCCCAACAGGGGGAGGCAGCCCTTCAACGAGTTGGTTTTTTCTGCCCCGATTCCAGAGGGGTTCAGGGAGCCCAAGATGTCCTACTATGTCGGGAAGGGAGACCCGGTCCAGCGCATCCAGTAGTTTAAGGACATGGTCTCGATCCGACAGATGTCGGATGGGTTCAAGTGTAGGTTCTTTGCCATCACTCTCAAAGAGAAGGAGAGAGTGTGGTTCCATTAGCTGCTGACCAACTCCATTTACTGCTTCGAGGACCTACGTCGGGGTTCATGCTGAGGTTCACCACCTCCAAGAGGAGGAAAATGAGTCGTAGTCCCTGTTCCACATCAAGCAGGTGGTGAATGAGACCTTAGGGAGCTACGTTGACTGGTTCTAGGAGGAGGTGACCCAGGTCCAAGAGATGTCAAGGCACACCCTGATGATGACCTTCAACCTGGGGCTACAACAGGGATTCTTCATAATAGAGCTGAAAATGGAGCCGCCCCTCTCCTATGAGGAGTTGATGGAGAGGGCAACAAGAGAAGTCGACGGGGAAGCGTCGAACCCGGAGTTTGCCCGGAAACTGGCAAGGTGGGCCACAGAGGAAGAGAGGCCAAGAGGTGGCAGAGGCCAAGAGGAGAGGAGAGCTGAACCCCGGCAGAGGGAACAACAGTAGCCCAGGTGGGGGAGCCAGGAGCCGAACCATCGGCTAGGTTGGAGGCCGAAGTGGCAGGACCAGGGGCCGTGAAGAGGTTTCCATGGGGGAGACAACCGCTAGGGGGGTTAGGGCCAGTTTTACCCTCCAGGTGGGAGGTAGGGCCAGAGACCACCTCTCCCCGACCAGAATCAGGCTATGTCTATAATCATGGGGGAGAGGAGGAGAGCAGCGCGGAGAAGGAGAAGGGAGGTTAGGGTGAAGTTGCCCTACAGTGACTTCCACCAATAGGAGGGGCACGCCACGACCACGTGCCCGGAGTTTCTCGAGATGAGAGGAAACAGGGAGCAGCAACACATCAAGACCGTCAGGGAGTGCGGATCGAAGAAGTCATGCCTCGAGCGGAGGAGGACAGGTGTGAGGACCGGGCAAATGTTGGGGACCGGGGAAGGATCAGAGTGATCCATGGAGGGTGGGGGTCGAGGCTTCCCGCAAGGCAAGTCTCCACACCATGTACTGCTGGAGCATTGGCGTCTGATGTAATGAAGGTGGAGGCTAAAAGGGTGCTTGTCTCGAAAGGACCTCGGGGGAGAGGAAGAAGGTCGAAGGAAGAGTGGGACTCCATGTAACTCTGGGGGGGGGGGGGCAGTCCCGCACCTGCAGGTTCGTCATCGTGGATGCCTCCAGCAGCTACAACGCCATCTTTGAGTGACCCCTCATCAGCGCCTTCCGCTGCATCCCCTCGTCCTTCCACCAATTCCTGAAGTTCAATGCCGAGGGAATCCAGGTCCGGGTCCAGGGAAACCCCAAGGTGGCGAGGGAGTGCTACGTCACCACCGTGAATTCCATCTCTTGTCAGGAGGGAGCCGAGGAGATGGAGTGGAAGATGGAGGAGGCAGAGCAGGAGGTAGTGGAGATGGAGGTGGAGGAGAACCGCACTCGGGAGGAGGTGACGGAGGAAGTCCAGGAGCCGGCCGAGGCAATGGCCGTGGAGGAGGCTGTGGAAGTTCCTGCCCCGAGCGGGGAGGACGTTGGAGAATGGGGGGAGCAGTCAAGGCTAGAGGTTGTGGAGGAGGTGGTGGAGATGGAGGTTCTCACCCTCGGAGGCAGGGTGGAGAAGGTTTGCATCAGCGGGGGACTGACCCCGGAGGACCAAGGCAGGATGCTGGAGTGCATCCAAAAGAACGTAGACGTCTTCGTCTGGAGTGCTGCGGAGATGCCAGGGATCGATGCGGACGTCGCCTACCACCGCCTCAACCTAGACCCGGAGGCTCGCCCCATCTAGCAGAAGAAGAGGTCCATCACGGACAAGCTGGTCGAGCCCATCAGGGAGGAAATGGCCAAGCTCCTCAGGGCCGGCTTTGTATCTGAAATACAATACCCCGGCTGGGTCTCCAATGTAGTAATGGTTAAAAAAGGGGACGACCAGTGGAGTGTGTGTGTCGATTTTTCCTTACTTTATAAATCGTTCCCTAAGGACTGTAATCCTTTGCCTCGGATCGACACGCTGGTTCACTCAGCCGTTGGTTTTCCTGTAATGAGTTTTCTAGATGCATTTTCAGGTTACCACTAGATCAGGATGCACCCCCCAGATGTCAAAGATGTCTCCTTCATCACATGAGACGGGTGCTACTGCTATAAAATGATGCCCTTTGGGCTAAAAAATGCAGGGACAACATACTAGAAGATGATGGACAGGGTCTTACGAGAGCAGAAGGGGAGAAACCTAGAGGTGTATGTAGATGACCTCATGATCAAGAGCCGAGACGTGGATTATCACATCTGTGACCTAGAGGAAACCTTCACCACCCTGCGCAAGTACAAAATGAGGCTGAACCTCTTGAAGTGTACCTTCGAAGCCAGCAGGGGCAAGTTCCTTGGTCACCTTCTCACCCCCACGGGGATGGAGCCAAATCCTGACAAGGTCTGAGCGATCATGGAGTTGGGAATGCCTCGGAATGCTAAAGAGGTACAACGGTTGACAGGGAAGCTGGTAGGGTTGAGTAGGTTCCTTTCTCGGGCTGGGGAGAAGTGTTCTCCCTTCTTCAAGGCGATAAGAGGAGGCAAGAAGTTCGAATGGACCAAGGAATGCGTGGAGGCATTTCAGGCCTTGAAGAGGCAGTTGACTCAAGCCCCCTACTCCAAGGGCCGAAGGAGGGGGAGGACATGTCTTTGTATCTTGGGGTCGGAACAGAGGCCTTGAGCTCCATCCTAGTTCGGGAAGAGGGGAAGAAGCAACTCCTCATATACTATGTGAATCGGGTCCCGAGGAAGGCGGAGCTTCGATACCCCATATTGGAAAAGCTAGCCTTCGCCCTAGTCATCTCGGCTCGGAGACTCCGACCTTACTTCAAGGCACACTCAATCCGAGTGGTGACTGACCACCCCCTCCGCAACATTTTTGAGGGGGTGGAGCATTTGGGCCGGCTGTCCAAATGGTCGATGGAACTGAGTGTGAAAGTGAGGATAGATACAACTCTAGAGGAGGGTGAATAGAGTATTCAAAAATTATGACACCCTACTCAACTTCCTTAGAGTAAATTTGTGGAATGAGTTTATAGATATTTGAAACCCTAGAGCCTAACACAAAGTGAAGTGCCCAAGAAAAGCTAACTGTAATTACAGTTGAGCTTTGGTCCTATCACAACAACTAGCAATCCTAGTTATTTCTACTCACAGCCACAGTGCAATAATTAAATTAAGCAACACAGACGACACAAGAGGTTTATAGTGGTTCCCTCTAAATAGGTACATCCACTCTTCTACCACCCTGGTAGGAATCCACTACAGGTTTTTGTTTAGGTGCCCTGCCACCAACTGATCTGCTTCAGGTAGATCAAGTAGACCCTTTGAGCTTTTGATCAGGAGCTCAAAATCCAACACAGATTTTTGCTCAGGTGCCCTGCCACCAAGGTTCACTTTTGAAGGGAGTAATAACCCTTTATACAGGAGGTTGAGAGAGAGTTAGAATGTCTTCTCTATTGTAAAATAAGATTAGATAAGCAAGTGGATTGCATAGAGCTAGAAAGCTCTAAAGAATCAAGGCTCCCCTGGCTTAGTGATATTCAGGAAGAAGTCTTGCTTCAGGGTGCAGGATCTCTTCTTAACTCTTGACAGAGAGCTGTCTTGAAGTTCTTAAAGGAGCAGCTTAAAGAAGACTCTTGATGTAGATTGATTGTTCTTCTTCAATCAGCTTTTCTTTCTTCTTCTTCTTCTTCTAGAGGCTCTGAGTGTGAATCTTCCTGGAAGCAGGATGAACTCAGGGTTGAAGAAGAAATAGTTGAAGAAGGTTGATCTTCTCAGTTGAATGTAAAAATATCTGAGAGCTATATCTCTTCTTGTTTTTGAATCACTCTGTGCATACTCTGCTTGCTTAGTATATCTGTATGTATCTCTCTTCTCTGTGTCTCTGTCTTTTGAAAGCACTTTATATATTGGCCTTTGTAACAGCTCTAATCTTTGTTTGAATTTTGTCTTCTTCTGAGATCTGCAATCTGGGCTGCAAATAGCACAATACAAAAAACATATCCTGCAGACAGACATGCTATAAAGGGATAAAGCTTTCTGAGAAGCTGCATATCCAATCTGATAAAAGAATACTAGAGAAAGTCACATCAGACTAAACTCTTTACAGCCAGAGAAGACTTTTGTGTCTAACGGCTATAAAGGACAGCATGACAGATAAAGCATAAAGATATTTCAACTAATAAGACAAAAGACTTTTGTCAGAAAGAACTTGACTTATGCATAAAGAATGGGGCAAAGATTGCCTTGAAATGTCAGCATAAAATCAATGAAATAACCTTTAATAAAATATGCCAAATTAATAGGAAATAAATCACAGAAGAGAAGGAGTACAAAATTACTAAAGGCAGACAAAAGATCGTCGAACGATCCACAGAGATCGTCGAACGAACCACAGAGATCATCGAACTATCAAACAGATAGTCGAACGAAACAGATAGTCGAACTATCAAAGCAGATAGTCGAGCTATCAAAAAGATAGTCGAACCATCAAACAGATGGTCGAACTATCAACACAGAGCAGATAGTCGAACTATCAAAGCAGATAGTCGAGCTATCACAAAGATAGTCGAACCATCAAACAGATGGTCGAACTATCAACACAGAGCAGATAGTCAAACTATCCAAGCAGATAGTCGAGCTATCAAGAAAGAGCAGATAGCCGAACTATCAACCAGATAGTCGAGCTATCAGATAGTTTAACTATCCAAGCAGATAGTTGAACTATCAAGAAAGATAGTCGAACTATCAAACAGATAGTCGAGCTATCGAACAGAGTAGATAGCTGAACTATCAACCAGATAGTCGAGCTATCAGATAGTTGAACTATCCAAGCAGATAGTTGAACTATCAAGAAATCTGTCTAGGCAAAAGAAGTCGAGCAGGGTTCGACGATCGACGAGGCAAATACCACAGATCGTCGAGCTAACAAGAGTTAAACTAACTCAGAGTTAGACGATCTGCTGACTGACGATAGTCGACCAACTGATAGACGATCGTCGAACAGTTGATAGACGATAGTCGAGCGCCGTTCGACTATAGTCGAACCAAAAACAACTTAGCCAGATTTTCACTGGATAAGTGACAACTCTTCGACTGAGGAAATCTAACCTAGCAACTAACCTTTGACCATAGATAAATCTTGGGTCAAGAAACTAATTGAGAAGACTAAACTCAAATCCAAACTAGGGTACCAACAATTTCCCCTTATTTGGGTTAAGTCTCTCAAAACAAAACTACTTGAAATAAATATAACTCAGGTAAAGAAACATCTAAGCATCAAATTACATTAAACAAACAGTCAAATAAACATACTGTCAATAAATAAAACTTAAGCAGCATCAGAATTTGGTTTAGAGACAGAAGAACCAGGAAGGAAAGAAATTTTTCTGAATGGATCTAGAGCTTCCTTCTTTGATGTCTTCAAGTCTTGTTCTCCAATGATTTTAGATTCTCCTGCTCTTGGCACTACGGCTTCTGGGTGCTTTTCCATATACTTAGAAGGATCAAAAACCTCAGGTCTGACCTGGAATTTATCTAGCTCTTTCTTTCTGAATTTAGACATAGTAGTTAAGCCTGTAATATCTTTACCTTCAGCTCTGGCATGTCTGATCTGGGCTGATCCAACTAGTTCGAGAAATCTGGCCATCCTGAACTCAGGATTTAGCTCTTGGCTCTCATATTCATTATCATCAGTTGAATCTAAAGGTTTTACAGTTTTGAATTTTGTAGAGAGTTCTAGCATACTTGCAGCTGGCTCTTTATTTTCTTGAATAATAAGAGAAGATGGAGGAGCAAATTATGCATATTTTTTACTTGATTTTTCAGAGTAAATAATCCTTTTTCCTTTTGAATCTGTTTTCTTTGTTTGAGCTGGCCTTTTGGATGGTATGCTTTTGCTTTCTTTTGGAGGTGATGAAGGAGGAGGAGAAAAGGTTGTCTTCTGATATACTACCTCCTTTACTTGCTCTTTTGTATCAGCCTCTTGTTTTTGATGTCCAGATTGAGATCTGCCTTGATATCCTGGATTACTTCTTCTTTGATGTGCTTGAGACGGAGTGAATCTAGCAGAAGGGGCTGATGGATTGGCAGATACATTTCCAGAGGCTCCTGCACTTGGAGGAGGAGGAGGAGGGCCTCTGGGATTCCACTTTGGAGCTGGACTGTCATACCTTTTGCTTTTATTTTTCTGCTTTTGTTGGTTTTTGGATAGTCCCATCCAATGTTGATATTCTTTAGATTTGGGATCTATCCCTTTCAGTATGTAATAGGGAACATCATGATCAGGATTAGGAGGAGGAGGAGCAGCAGCTTTCCTTTTTCTTTTTGTTGCTTTCTTCTTCTTAGAACCTTCTGACTCATCAGAATCATCCTCATCATCAGAATGAGATGATTGAGGTTGATCATAGGGATCAAAAGCCTCTTGCTCAGCTTGTTATTTTGCTTTTAATGCAGCTTTCTCTCTTTCTTCTTCTAAGGCATCCTGTGCCAGAAGAGTATCCAGGTCTAGTCCTGGGGTGTCATCCCAGACTGTAGATCTTTCTTCTTAATCATCTGAAAATTTTTCTTGCTCACCTGTAACTGTCTTGAGGACCAGTTCATCTTGCACAGCTATCTGAGCTGGAGGAGTAGATACAGGATTTTGAACAGCAGGTTCTTGAGCTGGTTGTTGAGCAGGTTCTTGAGCAGCTTGAACTTCTTGAACTAGATCTGAAACCAAAGGGACACAAAGGTGTTCTAAATGGTATCGAAACATCCCTTCCAGGTATTCACAGGCTAGCATGTCAGTTAACATGTCAAGGAATTGAGTAAATGAATTACCTTCAGGATTTTCTTTAGAATTTTCGAACTCCCACAAGTCATCTAGATAGGAGATAATGAATCCTTCTAGGAATAAGGCAACTATGGGAGTGGAGGCTTCTTCAAGGCACACTTTGAAGGAAAATTCTGCTTCCATTATGATATCAGATGGCCTCTGAACTGGTGATGGTTCTGCAGATGATGTTGTAATGTCAACTGGAACTGCTGTTTCTTTTTGAATTTCATCTTGGGGATCTGCTGGAAGAGTAACAAGGGGCAGTCCTGAGGCATCTTCCTCGAACATCTCCCCCTGCCTGATTTCAGTAGATACTGAAGTCAGGCCCCTAAGTGAAGAGGGCTCAGCAGACTTGGAGAGGGCTGTGATGGAGGATGTCAGGGAAGAGATGGTAGAAACAAGAAGGCAAATTACTTCTTCAATCATGGTTTTGATTGAAGGAGTAATTAGCTCCAAGATGTTTGAAATGAAAGCTGGGGTGATTTCAAAAGATGTGGAAGGGGGAATTTCAGTAGATGGAAGATCATCAGGGATGGTGGTCTCCTGATGAGATATGTTGTAAACTGGGGATTGATGAGTGGATGCAGGAAGATCAATATGATCTGAATGAGAAATTGGTGACTGAGGTGGAGTGGGTAGAGTGTCAAATGCCAACAGATCAAAGCTAGGATTAGAAATCCCAGCAAGATGTGAAGGAATTGGAGATGCTGGTGATGATGCATGGAGAATAGTGGAGGAATTAAGTAGAAGAGAGGCGGTGGATGTAGATGGTACTTCATTGGAAGTGGATGGTAATGCAGTAGATGTGGATGACAATGCAGATGAAGGTGGAATGAGGGGAATGGAAGAGCCTTCTTCAGGTAGGTGGGGAGTGACTGATACAATCCTTGTGCTCTCAGATAAAACAGGAGCTACCCCAGCTGGTGAAGGCTTCTGAAAGCTCCTTTTCCACTTAACAAATAAGGTGGGATCCATTTTCTTACTAGCATTGATGGAAGTTGCAACTGTACCCAACAGTTGAGGATATTTTTATTTTAGAAAAATTCCTATTACCCTTCCAAGGGTTACTTCCTTCTTGTTGTTCTTCTTTCTTATCAAATCAAACATTATCCCTGCCCAATTTATCTCTTTCTTATTGATAATTGCACTCATCAAGGAAAACTGTTGCCTGGTTATATTATCATGAGCTGAGTGCTTACCTAACAGCACTTTTCCAATAAGTTCAGCTAAGAACTTAATCCTCAAAGGGAAGTTCACTTTCAGCAACTTTGTAGGAATGCCCTCAGCATGTCCTAGCTCGACGAGCATTCTTCCATACTTTTGAGTATCTTGGTCATACTCCTCTTGTCCATTCAATAATCCGAAAATTTCAGTCAGTACGGCAGGAGTCAGGATTACCTCTTCGCCGCCTATTGTCCCGGTCATGGATTCGTTGTTGGAAGACGAAGAGTAAACCCATTCTTTGATCTCTGGAATGTTTATCTTGATCCTTGTTGACATCAGCTTTTCCAATCTTTGATCCTTGCAGAGTTGTAGCATCTCTATGATCTCCGCATCGCAGGCGCTGAACGAGTTGAAATCCACGCTAAAACTGGCGTCAAACTTCATTGCTGTCAGGAGAGCTGGAGCAATCGCCATCGATTTTATCGAAGAAGACGAGAGAAGCGAAGAGCATAAAGCGCGGGGTAGAGCTCAAGCAGAAAGACGGAATACGAAAAGACGAGCTCTGTCGACTACTAAAAAGACGATCTCTTAACCTAGGTCGACCATCGGTTTTATATTAAAACGACAATCGTCGACCTGTTTTAACAGATAGTAGAAGCGATAGTTGAACGGTCGTTCAACGATCGTTTCCTGAAGTAGAGTAGTCGAGCAATCGTTCGACTATTTCTATCTTCACAAGCAAATGAGCTGGCGTCAACCATAGGTCGGCGATAGGCTCAACCTGTTCGACTATCGTCGAACGTCGTTCGACGATCTTCAAACAGATTTCAACAAAGGCAGAAGTCACACATTAGTCTTTTCCATTTATCATGCCTAGTTGAACCAAAAAGAACAGACACTTCTGTTCATATAAGGGCTTGGTGAAAATATCACCTCTCTGAAGGTCAGTGGATATGAACTCAAGGCTGATCTTGTTCTTTTCCACACAATCTCTCAGGAAATGGTGTCTGATCTCAATGTGCTTGGTCCTAGAGTGGTGCACAGGATTTTGTGCAATGGAGATAGCACTGGTACTGTCACACATGATTTTGGTGTTCTTGTGTGTGTACCCATAATCCAAAAGTTGGTTTTGAATCCACAAGATCTGTGAACAACAACTAGCAGCTGCTATATATTCAGCCTCTGCAGTTGAAGTTGAGACAGAAGCCTGTTTCTTACAGAACCAAGAGACCAATCTCTCTCCCAGGAACTGACAAGTTCCTGAGGTACTTTTCCTGTCAACTCTACAGCCAGCATAGTCAGAATCAGAGTATCCAATTAACTCAAATTCTGATTCAGCTGGGTACCACAATCCTAAATTTGGACATCCCTTCAGGTATCTCAAAATTCTCTTGAGAAGAATCAAATGAGATTCCTTGGGGTTGACCTGGAATCTAGCACATAGGCATGTGGCAAACATTATATCTGGTCTACTTGTAGTTAAATATAATAGGGAACCAATAATGACCCTATAGTTTTTCTGATCAACTGGCTTAACCTGATCATCAGAATCTATAACTACATGTATAGCCATAGGTGTATGCATTGCTGAAGCATCAGCCATCCCAAACTTCTTTACCAATTCCTTGGCATATTTGGATTGGGAGATGAAGATGCCATCAACATCTTGCTTTACTTGGAGACCAAGAAAGTAAGACAGCTCACCCATACTACTCATCTCAAACTTAGAATGCATCAGGTCTGAGAACTTTTTGCACAGTTTGGGATCAGTGGAGCCAAAAATAATAAGATCCACATAGACTTGAACTAACAGGATGGTGTCCTTGTGGTGCTTAACGAAAAGGGTTCTATCAACTACTCCCCTAACAAAGTTGTGCTCTAACAGGAAACTAGCTAGAGTCTCATACCAGGCTCTGGGTGCTTATTTAAGTCCATAAAGAGCTTTTTGCAACTTGTAAACAAATGAGGGTTGAGTTGAAGAGACAAACCCATAAGGTTGTTCAACAAACTCCTCTTCCTTTAGCTCACCATTTAGGAATGCACTCTTGACATCCATCTGAAAAACCTTAAACTTCATATAGGCTGCATAGGCTAGAAAGATCCTTATTGCTTCTAGCCTTGCAACAGGAGCAAAGGTTTGGTCATAGTCTATACCTTCCTTCTGTCTGTAGCCCTGAGCTACAAGCCTAGCTTTGTTCCTTACAATAATTCCATTTGCATCCAACTTGTTTCTAAACACCCACTTGGTGCCTATGATCAGTTGGCCTTTAGGTCTTGGAACCAAAGTCCATACTTTACATCTTTCAAATTGATTAAGCTCCTCTTGCATAGCAATGATCCAATGAGGATCTAGCTCAACATCTTTTATGGTGAGGGGCTCAATCTGTGAAAGGAAACAAGCATGCATCACATCCTGTCTTAATTAATGTCTTGTTTGCAAACTAGCTGATATGTCACCAATCACTTGAGATGTAGGATGATCTCTAAGTGTGATAATATCAACAGGTGGGATGTGATCTTCAACAATAGTTTGGATTAATTCCTCTTGAGGAATTGGATCAACTGTTGGTGGTACATCAACTGCTTCCACAGTGTCTTCATCACTGTCTGAATCAGTGATATGAAGAGTTGAAAGAGGGAGAATCTCTTGAGTGACATCTTTGCATGACTCAGGTACCTGCAATGAGCTTGAGGAAGGAGAAGTTTCCTTCTCCTTGTAAAACATCTTTGACTCATCAAAAGAAACATGCACAGACTCCTCTATTTTAGATGTTGATTTGTTAAAGACCCTATAAGCTTTGCTTACTTGGGAATATCCAAGAAAAATTCTCATTGAAGCTTTTGCTTCAAACTTTCTAAGGTATTCTTTGTTGTTATTGTGAATATACACTACACAATCAAAGACTCTAAAATAATTAATTTTAGGTTTCTTTCCTTTAAGAAACTCATAAGGAGTTTTACTCTTAAGCTTGTGTATAAGACATCTATTCAAGATATAATTAGCTGTGCTAACAGCTTCTGCCCAATAAGAGAGAGGCATGTTAGCATCTGCCAACAATGTTCCAGCAGTTTCAATCAGGGTTCTATTCTTCCTTTCCACTACCCAATTTTTTTGGGGAGTTCTAGGAGCAGAGAAGCTATGTTTGTTACCTTCTTTCTCACAGAATTCTTGCATGAGAAGAGACTCAAACTTAGTACCATGATCACTTCTGATCAAGGCCATATGAGTAGAATACTCAGTCTGCACACATAGCAGAAAGTCTGTAAGAACTTTGAAGTTATCAGCCTTAGTTCTCAAGAAGAACACCCAAGTGAACCTAGAGAAGTCATCTACAATCACTAAAGTGTAATACTTCCCTCCAAGACTCTGTACATTTATTGGGCCAAAAAGGTCCAAATGTAATAAATACAGGATTCTAGGTGAATCACTTTTATTTACAGATTTAAAGGAATTTTTGGTTTGCTTGCCTAATTGACAAGTCTTGCATAGGATCTCCTTCTTGTAGGGGCAAGAAGGTAAACCTCTAACAAGGTTGTATTTAGATAACCTAGATATGTTCTTAAGGTTAACATGACTAAGCCTCATATGTCATAAGGTGTTATTATTTGTTACTTCATTAAACAGGCAGATTTCAGATTGAGTTGAGTTAAAATCTACTAAATAAATATTACCCTGTCTAATGCCTACTAACACTACATTACTATTTAAAGTAATATTACAGAGAGTGTTAGTGAAAGATACCTGATAACCTGCATCACATAACTGGCTTACTGAGATTAGGTTGTGCTTCAGTCCAGTTACATATGCAACCCTTTTGAATATTACATCTCCAATGGTAGTCCTACCATATCCTTCAGTTTGACCATAGCTGGAATCCCCAAAGATCACCTTTGGTCCAAGCTTGGCCTTGTATCTTGACAGATTTTCTTTGTTTTCTGTCATGTGTTTGGAACAGCCACTATCCAAATACCATTTATCTTTAGTAATTGGATAGGTCTTCACCTGCAAATTAAACAGTTAGACATTGTGGACCCAAACAACCTTGGGTCCATTATTCTTCACATAATGAAAACTTGAAATAAAAGAATAAGCAGGCTGAGGTTTATATCCTAAGGGATAGGATCTCCTAGGTGGAATACTCCATGCATTTGATGGGTCAATAAACCTAGGGTTTCTATTTACATTTGGATTTCTAAGGTTCAGGTGATTATTTTGAAAATCATATTGAGATCGTCGATCATCGTTCGACGATCGATGCTCAGATCATCATGCATCGTTCGACCATTGAGCCTTCGATCGTCGAGCATAGTTCGACGACTTTTGTAGTTCCTTAAATTTTTGCTTTCTCTTTTCTCTCTTAGCTTTATTTAAGGCTTTGTTAACTAGATTTACTTGCTCAGTATTCTTTATTCCATCAGCTGAAATAAAGTTTACTGGAGTTGAAAGATGATTTTTAAGAACCAAGGGGGGTTCACTTGAGGAGGCTCCTAAGCCTAGCTTATTATTGCCTGACCTAGTGTTTGTCATGCTAGTGATCTCTAGTAGCTTAAGGCTTCTACCATTTAGAGATTCTTCTAATCTTTTTGACTTAGCTAGTTCATTTTTAAGAAATTTTATTTCTTTACTGGACTTAGTGAGTTCTGCTTCTAACCTAGCATTTTCAATGGAGAGGATTTCTGATTCTGCTATCCTATTTCTAAGCTCCTTAATTTCTTTTTCTGAACTAATTAAATCTAAACAAAGGGATTTAAATTCAGATTTAAATTCAGTAGAAGAAAAATCATAAGAAGATAATACCTGATCTTCTGTAGGCATTTCTTCATCATCATCAGAACTCTCTGCAGCTGAGTGATTGCTGCAGGCATCAATTGCCATAAGGCAAATTTCTTTTGCCTTCTTCTCTTCCTCATCTTCACTGGAGCTTGAGGAGGAAGATTCCTCATCTGAATCACTCCAAGTTTCTGCAACAAATCCTTTCTCCTTCTTCTTATTTTTGTAGGAGGACTTGGAGTGCTTCTTCTGATGTTCTTTTTCTTTTCTCTTATCCTTGTTCTTTTCCTCTCGACACTCTGGTAGAATGTGTCCAGGTTTCCTACAACCATAACAGATAATTTCTTTAGCAGGAGATCTGTCATACCTTGGTTTATCTTCGTATCTTGAAGACTTCTTTCTGAAGTCCTTTCTGCGCTTCTTGAGAAACCTTTTGGCAAAGAGTGTCATCAGCTCCTCATTTGATTGGCTTCCTTCAGAAGCATCAACAGCTTTGAGAGCAAGAGTTTGCTCTTTCCTTGTTGGAGTGGGAGTCTTAGCTTCAGCTTCAGCTTCCCTGGACTTTAGAACTTGCTCAAAAGATTTGAGCTTTCCAAGGAGGGCTTCAGTTGAGATCTCAGTAGTACTTCTGGCCTCCTTGATGGGCCAGATCCTAAGATCCCATGTGTTGGGGAAGCATATCAGTATCTTATCATTGACCTCTGTCAATGTTATCTCCTTATCAAGAGTTCTCAGCTCATTGATGATAGAGCTGAGCCTGGTGTACATTCCTTCAACTGATTCAGCTTCAGTCTTTTTGAAGTTTTCATATTGAGATATAAGGTTGGACCTTCTGTCCTTCCTCTCATCAGCTGAACCAGCTACAATCTGGTTCAGTGAGTCCCATATGGCTTTTGCAAAGGTGCAATCAGCCACTTTCTGGAAGGTTTCATCAGACATGGTCTGAGCCAGAATATTCATTGCTTTAGTGTAACACCCCAATTTGTCGTAGGAGCGACGGGGATCGTTTTTGGCCAAGTCAGATTTTTTGGTGCAGGCGACACGGGCCCCGACACGGGCGTGTCGGAGGCCGTGTCGGGCGTGTCGAGCTCGAATCGTCGAACTGGCCGTGTAGTCGACCAGTGTA
Source organism: Platanthera zijinensis (assembly GCA_039513925.1). Classification (NCBI taxonomy): domain Eukaryota; kingdom Viridiplantae; phylum Streptophyta; class Magnoliopsida; order Asparagales; family Orchidaceae; genus Platanthera; species Platanthera zijinensis. The sequence continues at coordinate 14,122,028 of CM077092.1, forward strand.
GGTCGACGATGGTCATGTGGAGGGACACGGCCTAGGACACGGGCGTGTCCCAGGCCGTGTCACTCAAGGGAATCGTCGAAGTGGTATACGGGCCGTGACACGGGCACAGACACGGGCGTGTCAGATGTGACACGGGCGTGTCCCATGCCGTGTCACCAAGCCGTGTACCACTCTGACTGCAAGGTGTCGATTTATTGCACACGGGGGGCGTGACACGGGTCCCGATACGGGCGTGTCGCAGGCGACACGGGCGTGTCGGAGGCCGTGTCACATGCCGTGTGCTGGTTTTCAATCTGGATCGAGACGGCGAATGAGCTACACGGCCAGGCACACAGCCGTGTGCCAACCCATGTTCGGCCCAGATTTTATAATTTGAGGCTTAATCGTGGCCGTTCATTTCCTTGGCTTTGGATCCGACGGTGGGGGGGCTGCTCCTGGAGGGTTTTACCCAGGAATAGGGTTTAGAAACCCTCATTTTCTCTTGAGTGGTTCTCTTTCTAAAGTTAGAGAGAGGAGAGAGCAAGGAGGAGGAAGAAGGGTTAGATCCGGCCGTCGGAGGAGCTTCGGAGTTCCGAATCGCGATCCGAGTCCAGATCCGCGGAGGCGACGCCATTGCGGTGCTTTCCAACCGTATAGTTTTCGATGGCGCGCGGAAGAATGCAAGGGTAACGATTTCTCATCCTTGGGCATGTGAAGCCCTCTTTTCCTTTACATAGGAAGCCCGCTCTCGCGAGTGAGCGAAGAGTTGGAGCGTTCCTTGGGGTAGATATGTGAAGTCCCCCTTGTGTAGAGTCCGTATGCGAGAACGGACATAGGCATTGTGTGTGAAGCCTATCCGGACAAGTAGAGCCGGATCGGTGATGTTGCATTGCATATGAACCGGGGAAGACTCCGGGTGTTTGGGTGTTTTTCGGGTTTTCTACGTGGTAGATTGCATCAGGGAGCCTTGGAGATTAACTCCAAGGTGCACCCGGAAAACTGGGCAAAGGCGGGTTTTGCCAACACGGTGGCCGGGGAGCCAACGTGAACATAACCGGGTTATGTGTTTGTTGTGGCGGAAACGGGACTCGGTGAGTCTTGACCTGCGCATATGGCTTAAATTGCCGTTGCGGTATGAGCACGGGTCAGGCGGAACCGTACCCGGTCTATGTCGTTCGGTAGGACCGTTGGCATGGATGAGGGTCTTCGGCGGTCTATGGCTTAAATTGTCGTGACCAAGGCCAGGAAGGCAAAATGCTCATATGGATGACCGTCCAAGAGGCGGTGGTGGATTGGGAACGTCTATGGCTTGAATTGACGTGACGTTGGCCGGTTCGCCGAGAATGTGCCCTGAGTGCACGGGGTGTGTGGTCGTGCGAGCCTACGCCTGTGTTGATGTGTGTTCACATTAATAGCGTTGCATATACTAATGAAGTGCAGGGAAAGAGCATCGCCGCCCCGATTTTGGGGGCGGGATCGTTATAATTTGGTCAGCATTGCTGACCGTTGCTATTGGTTGCCACCGGGCGGTGGTTTGTGGCTTGCAGGTGCTGCGGAGCAGAGCGGGAAATAGCGGGCTAAAGCCCTTGTTGCTGTGCCGGCCCTCGAAGGCCTAATTGCTTATGTATCTTTCCCGTTTTCATGTATGGCCGGCCTGCATTCCGAAGTTGGAAAACACTATTTTTTTTGTTAAGTGAACAATGTAAGGCCTTAAGGCCAGTTCTCTTTTGTGTATGATTACATTCCTGAGTTGGTAGTGGACATTCATGCTTTGTAGCAGGGTTCTTATTTCCTCTTGCAACTTAATAATTTGCTTCCGCTAGGTGTTGTGTAGGACGACATGATTGGTTGAATGGTTTCAACGCGTAACCAACCGGTCTGTCCGTAGTATATGGCGTCGGGCCCCTGCCGGACCTACTGCTATATACTATGTGACGGATAGGGGTGTTACATTTAGCATCAGCTACTTTTGCTTTCTTGTATGAATCATTGTAGTCTGGAGGTGGCACTGCACTGAGATTTGTAGATGTTGTAGCAGTGGCTGCAGCAGGTGGTGTTGGAGGTCCTGTCAAAATAGAAGAAAAAAATATCTTCATCAATAGAATTCATATATAACTTGATTCTTGCCTTCCAGATGCTAAACTTTGCTAAGTTGCAAACTGGAGGTCTGGTGCTAGAGTAATCCTTGTACTGGGCCATGAAGTGAATATCTATAAGCTTGGTATCTATCAGGATCTTGTGACTCAGATGTTAGCCTGTACAGTCAGTCAACCTCCCTCTGATACCAATTGAAAGTGAGAATAGATACAACTCTAGAGGGGGGGGGGGGTGAATAGAGTATTCAAAAATTATGACACCCTACTCAACTTCCTTAGAGTTAATTTGCGGAATGAGGTTATAGATATTTGAAACCCTAGAGCCTAACACAAAGTGAAGTGCACAAGAGAAAGCTAACTGTAATTACAGTTGAGCTTTGGTCCTATCACAGCAACTAGCAATCCTAGTTATTTCTACTCACAGCCACAGTGCAATAATTAAATTAAGCAACACAGACGACACAAGAGGTTTATAGTGGTTCCCTCTAAATAGGTACGTCCACTCTTCTACCACCCTGGTAGGAATCCACTACAGGTTTTTGTTCAGGTGCCCTGCCACCAACTGATCTGCTTCAGGTAGATCAAGTAGACCCTTTGAGCTTTTGATCAGGAGCTCAAAGTACAACACAGGTTTTTGCTCAGGTGCCCTGCCACCAAGGTTCACTTTTGAAGAGAGTAATAACCCTTTATACAGGAGGTTGAGAGAGAGAGTTAGAATGTCTTCTCTATTGTAAAATAAGATTAGAGAAGCAATTGGATTGCACAGAGCTAGAAAGCTCTAAAGAATCAAGGCTCCCCCTGGCTTAGTGATATCCAGGAAGAAGTCTTGCTTCAGGGTGCAGGATCTCTTCTGAACTCTTGACAGAGAGCTGTCTTGAAGTTCTTGAAGGAGCAGCTTAAAGAAGACTCTTGATGTAGATTGATTGTTCTTCTTCAATCAGCTTTTCTTTCTTCTTCTTCTTCTTCTAGAGGCTCTGAGTGTGAATCTTCCTGGAAGCAGGATGAACTCAGGGTTGAAGAAGAAAGAGTTGAAGAAGGTTGATCTTCTCAGTTGAATGTAACAATATCTGAGAGATGTATCTCTTCTTGTTTTTGAATCACTCTGTGTATACTCTGCTTGCTTAGTATATCTGTATGTATCTCTCTTCTCTGTGTCTCTGTCTTTTGAAAGCACTTTATATATTGGCCTTTGTAACGACTCTAATCTTTGTTTGAATTTTGTCTTCTTCTGAGATCTGCAATCTGGGCTGCAAATAGCACAATACAAAAAACATATCCTGCAGACAGACATGCTATAAAGGGATAAAGCTTTCTGAGAAGCTGCATATCCAATCTGATAAAAGAATACTAGAGAAAGTCACATCAGACAAAACTCTTTACGGCTAGAGAAGACTTTTGTGTCTAACGGCTATAAAAGACAGCATGGCAGATAAAGCATAAAGATATTTCAACTAATAAGACAAAAGATTTTTGTCAGAAAGAACTTGACTTATGCATAAAGAATGGGGCAAAGATTGTCTTGAAATGTCAGCATAAAATCAATGAAATAATCTTTAATAAAATATGCCAAATAAATAGGAAATAAATCACAGAAGATGAGTACAAAATTACTAAAGGCAGACAAAAGATCGTCGAACGATCTACAGAGATCGTCGAACGAACCACAGAGATCGTCGAACTATCAAACAGATAGTCAAACTATCAAAACAGATAGTCGAGCTATCAAAAAGATAGTCGAACCATCAAACAGATGGTCGAACTATCAACACAGAGCAGATAGTCGAACTATCAAAGCAGATAGTCGAGCTATCAAAAAGATAGTCGAACCATCAAACAGATGGTCGAACTATCAACACAGAGCAGATAGTCGAACTATCAAAGCAGATAGTCGAGCTATCAAGAAAGAGCAGATAGCCGAACTATCAACTAGATAGTCGAGCTATCAGATAGTTGAACTATCCAAGCAGATAGTTGAACTATCAAGAAAGATAGTCGAACTATCAAACAGATAGTCGAGCTATCGAACAGAGCAGATAGCTGAACTATCAACCAGATAGTCGAGCTATCAGATAGTTGAACTATCCAAGCAGATAGTTGAACTATCAAGAAATCTGTCTGGGCAAAAGAAGTCGAGCAGGGTTCGACGATCGACGAGGCAGATACCACAGATCAAAGAGCTAACAAGAGTTGAACTAACTCAGAGTTAGACGATCTGCTGACTGACGATAGTCGACCAACTGATAGACGATCGTCGAACAGTTGATAGACGATAGTCGAGCGCCGTTCGACTATAGTCGAACCAAAAACAACTTAGCCAGATTTTCACTGGATAAGTGACAACTCTTCGACTGAGGAAATCTAACCTAGCAACTAACCTTTGACCATAGATAAATCTTGGGTCAAGAAACTAATTGAGAAGACTAAACTCAAATCCAAACTAGGGTACCAACAGAGTGAGTTCGACATCTCCTTTGTCCCCCGCCTCTCGATCAAGGCCCAAGCAATGGACGACTTTTTGGCTGACTATTTGGTCGAATTTGGCGGAGGCAAAACTCACTCACCCAGTTCCCTGGAAGGTGGTGGTAGATGACGCTTCAGGGAGGCATTCCCTGGGGGTGGGGGTGATCCTATTCAGCCCTCAGGGGACGAGAATCGAACAAATGGTAGTTGAGCACTTTCCCATTACTAACAATCAGGTCGAGTACGAGGCGGTGATTGCAGGGCTCCGCCTGGTAAGAAAGCTAGGAGTACATGATGTGGAGGTCCTCACTGACTCCATGGTGGTTGCTTCCCATATCAACGGGGATTTCGAGGCAAGGGAGCCTACCCTCCAGCTATACTTAGCAAAAGTAAAGGGGGTCATCAGCATGTTTCAAATTTTCTCCATCTGTCACGTGCCCAGGGAGGAGAACGAGCAGGTGGATCAACTGGCAAAGCATGGTCCCCGGGTGGGGTTACCATCACCGACCTATTCCGCTCTTCCATTGAAGAGGGAGAGCTGATGGAGGTGGATCAACACCCCTCGTGGATGGACCTATTCACGACCTTTCTTTCTATAGGGGAATATCCAGAGGGGATGGATAAAAATAAATTCAAGTACAAGTCAGCGTACTATCTCATCCGTGATGGACAGCTGTACCGAAAGACCCTCTCAGGGATGTTGGCACGTTGCGTGGCCGAGAGGGAGGTCCAGAGGATCTTGGAGGAGGTCCACTTCAGGGAGTGTGGGAGTCACTCCGGGAGTCGGACCCTAGAAGGAAGGGTTATCAGGCAGGGGTACTTCTGGCCTACCTTGAGCCACGACGTGGCGTAGTTTACGAAGAAGTGCCATAAGTGCCAGTTGTTTGCCCCCCTCCAACTGCAACCGGCCCAGCGCCTCAGGAGTATTACGTCCCCCTAGTCCTTCGCCATCTGGGGAATGGATCTGGTAGGGTCTTTCCCCCAGGTCAGTGGGCAGAGGAGGTTCCTACTTATCATGATAGATTATTTTTCCAAGTGGTTGGAGGTGAAGGCGCTGGCTAAGGTGACCTCCCAGGTTATTAGGAATTTTGTTTGGGTGGAGATCATCTGCCGTCACGGGTTGCCGCAATTCATTGTCATGGACAACGAACCTCAGTTTGTCAGCGTCGAGTTCATCAGCTTTTGCGGGCAGCTCGGGATTGATCTCAGATTTGCCTCGGTCCATCACCCTAGGGGCAACGGGCAAGTGGAAGCGGCAAACAAAATCATAGTGAACCTCCTGATGAAAAAAGTTGAAAACTTGAAGGGTGGCTGGGTGGAGTAGCTTCCCTCGGTTCTTTGGGCCCTGAGAACCACTCCCAGCACGGCCACAGGGGAGGCCCCCTTTAAGCTCTCTCATGGATGCGAGGCAGTACTCCTAGTAGAGTTCGAGGTCCGGACGCCTCGGGTGGTTGAGGCGGAGGAAGGCAGGGAAGAATGGCGGGTTGAAAACGAAGAACTACGGCTCTCCCTTGATATGGTGGAGGAGCTACGTGATCTCTCTACCATCCGACAGGAAGAAGTAAAAATAAGAATGGCCAAGTACTTTAACAAACACGTCAGGGTCAAACAGTGAGTGGAGGGCGACTTGGTCCTGAGGAAGGTGGATGTCGCGGGAAGATCAGCCGCTGTGGGGAAGCTCAACCCCAACTAGGAGGGTCCATACATTGTACAAGAAACATTGAAATCAGGAGGGTACCGCCTTCGGAATGTGGAGGGCGAGACCCTAGGTCTCACCTAGAGCGGTGATGACCTGAAACATTTTTACCCTTGAGTCATGTAAGTAGCGTTCATTTTTCTAATAAAACTTCTTGGTGTGTTGATACTCCTGCCGTGATTTATGTGGATAGGTGAAGTGTTCATTTGACAGACCCCAAGCAGATCCCGCTGTAAGGCTTTCACCTAGCTGGCAGGGCTGGATGTCACTCGAGAGAGTCTACCCATACCCCGAGCAGATTCCGTTGTCAGGCTCTAACCTAGCTGGCAGAGTTGGATGTCACTCGAGAGAGTCTACCCAAACCCCGAGCAGATCCCACTTTCAGGCTCTCACCTAGCTGGCAGGGCTGGATTTCACTCGAGGGAGTCTACCCAGACCCCGAGCAGATCTCGCTGCCAGACTCTCACCTAACTGGCAGGGTTGGATGTCACTCGAGAGAGTCTACCCAGACCCCGAGCAGATCCAGCTGCCAGGCTCTCACCTAGCTAGTAGGGCTGGATGCCACTCGAGGGAGTCTACCCAGACCCTGAGCAGATCCCGCTTTCAGACTCTCACCTAGCTGGCAGGGCTGGATGTCACTAGAGGGAGTCTACCCAGACCCCGAGCAGATCCCGATGTCAGGCTCTCACTTATCTGGCAGGGCTGGATGTCACTCGAGGGAGTCTACCAAGACCCCAAGCAGATCCCGCTATCAGGCTCTCACCTAGCTGGCAGGGCTGGATGTCACTCGAGGGAGTCTACCCAGACCCCGAGCAGATCCCGCTGTCAGGCTCTCACCTAGCTGGCAGGACTGGATATCACTTGAGGGAGTCTCCCTAGACCCCGAGCAGATCCCGTTGTAAGGCTCTCACCTAGCTAGAAGGGATGGATGTCACTTGAGGGAGTCTACCTAGACCCCGAGCAAATCTCGCTGCCAGGCTCACACCTAGCTGGCAGGGCTGGATGTCACTCGAGGTAGTCTACCCAGACCCCGAGCAGATCCCGCTATCAGGCTTACACCTAGATGGCAGGGCTGCATGTCACTCGAGAGAGTCTACCCAGACCCCAAGAAGATCCCGCTGTCAGGCTCCCACCTAGCTGGTATGGCTAGATATCACCCAAGGGAGTCCCACCCTATTCGGGAGTTATTTGAAAAGATCGGTCTTTTTCTTAAGGGTGGGGAGGAGAAAGCCCTCACAAGCGAGTCAGGGCTCGCGGGCCAACCTCGGTAGAAAGGTGACGAGCCGAGCCCTAGACATCCTTTGAAGAAGGCGAGCTTCAACAATGCACTCCACCCCCCGCCCCCTCCTCCAGTTTTACTTGTAATTTTTTTTAACAATTTTGGCTTTACACTGGCGAGAAAGGAGGCAGTTCGCGAGCAAGCTAGGTGGCGGCGAGCCCTAGCACGGCGAGTGGTCCCCCGGATTGCCTAGAGGTGGCGAGCTCTCGGGGTCTACTCACGGGTACGAGTCCTAACATGTATTCTAACGGCAAGTTCTTTCCTAACGAAGTTTCTTAAGAAGGAGAGCTCGCGGGCGAGCACACCACAGAAAGAAGAGTACAAGAAAGAGAAGATAGAGAAATCCATTTTTCATTTGTATAATCTTGTTACAAAAAAGGGAGCTCGCCTAGGCGAGATTACAAAAAGGGAGGGGAGAGAATTACACAGAAAGAAAAGGCGCGGGTCAGCTCTCGCCTCCCCCCAGATTAGCGATCTTCGCCCGCTCCTCCAGATGGATCATCCTTGAAGCCTTTTTCGAAGATCAGGTCGAAGATGTCCTCCTTCTCCCTAGGGGGCGTGGACAGGAATAGGCTCGGCATGAGGTCTCGGGCCGTGATCTACTCAAAGCCTTCCACCAGCACCCGCGTATCCTTCATGATCTACAAGGTGCACTCAGCGGATTCGATCGAGTTGATCCGCAGCCTTTCCGTAACCTCCGCCTCACCAAAGATCCTCGGCCTCTTGTACGGGAAGGAGGGCTCACCGCCACCCGGGGTGAAGAAGGCTTCCGCCTGGCGGATGATTTCGCTGTCGATCCCCTTGATCTGGTCCTTCAGCTTATCATTATCCGCCTCCAGCCCGATGACACAATCTTCCAACTCGGCGGCGCGGGCACGCAGCTGGGCGTTTTCTTCCTCCAGCCCGATGGAGCAAGCCCGCAGCTCGCCCGCAGCCTCAGCATCCTGTAGAACAAAAGGGTAAGCAATTATGTTGCGTAAAAGGCGAAAAATCTGAAAGTAAAAAAGAGGAGGAGGTGCGCAGTGCTTACTAGCCCGCTGGTGGCTTTTGCGAGCAAATTCTCGGCAATGTCGAGCCTTCTCCCCAGGTCAACGACTTTGTCCTGGGCAACGTCACGCTTCTGCCCAGCCTTCTACAGGAGGTGGCTGAGGTTGAAGCCGCGATGGACCACCATGTGGTGCAGCTCCAGTGCCCGCATATGGGCTAATAAGCCCTCGTGGTCGAGCTAGCGCAGGGTCATGTGTTTGTAGGCCGCGACATCCTCGCGCTTGTAAAGGCCGAAGCCGAGCGCGTAGGCATGACCGGAGGAGAGCTGGCGGTCTGTCCAGGAGGGCTGAAGGGTGGAAACGGAGATCCGGTGGGCCGACTCGTCCCATTGGACCGCGGGCTCGCCGGTCGAATCCTTCCACCTTCCCCCAAGGTCGAAGAGGGGGTGACTCTTTGGCAGACCCGGCTCGCGGTCCACGGTCTTCCTGACCGTAGGAGGAGAGGAGGGCTCGCCTCCCCCTATCCTTTGTCAGTTGTCTCCTTCAGCGGGATCTCCGGCGATCCATCCGGGGATGGCTCGGGCGAGCTCATGTACTTGGGCTTTTGTTGTTGTTGTTGTTTCTCCTCCCGGGGATCCACCACGGCCCTCTTCATCTTTTACGGCTTCTAATGACGTGGAAGGCTCGACCTCACGGGATTAGACCACTTCTTGCTGGATAAGGGCTTGGACGATGCCAGCTCATCTCGACAAGAAGCTGCAGCCGCCTTCTCGCGCGCGAGGGGGTCAGGGAATAATCCCGAGTCCGCGAAGGGCGAGTTCTCGGGGATCAGTCGCTCCCCTGCACAAAAAACTTGGTCAGAAAAATTCTACCGATTCGGCGAGCTCGGGAAGAGGGAAAGGTGCGAGGTATACCTTCGCTGGGATGGGCGGGGAGGAGCGAGTCGAGGCCCCTTTGGAGGAAGGTGACCTCGAAGTCTTTGTGGAGGAATAACTTGTGGAGCTCGACATCATTGCTGGATACGGTGGGGGGTTGACCTCGCCCTTCTGCTGAGGCGAGTAGGGGATGTTGCCGAGGTCTCCCTTGATGAAGACGATCTTCGTCATCCAGTTATGATGCTTGTTCGTGATCTCGCAAATTTGATGAAGGAGCCCCCGAAGTAGGCGACTCCTTTGGGAGTCGCCTTGTAGGTGAAGAGTTTCCTGAAGACGGTCAAGTTGAACTCTATTCGCTCCCTGCGAAGGAAGCACGCGAACGCCACCATCATAGTGATGGCATTCGAGTTGAGTTACGGGGGCACCACGCCGTAGTATTTCAAGATTTGGCAGACCTCTGGCCAGAGCGGTAAGCGCAACCCCACCTCGAAATGCGAGATGGGGAAGGAGAGCTCCTAGGGGTAGAACGTGTTGATGGCATCGCCCTCCCTAGTTCGGCGCGCCTTAAAGCCGAAGGGCATGAAGTCGGCAATGAACTCAGCGAACTCCTCCTCAGTAGTGCTCCCCTCGAAGAAGCAGTAGTCGGCGAAGTGCTGAGCACATTTGAAGCAGCCGTCAGAATCGGGGTTGGTCTTACCCATGCTCGCAGGAAGACTAGGGAGCGAGTACCGGTAAGAGAGAAGGCGAGAAGAGGGGGGTATGAAAGCAATAAAATCGGTAAGCCGGGGTTAGTGAGAGGGCCTATTTATAGAAAAAGGAGTCCAAGGCCGAGCCGACCGATCAGTCCAGCTCGCCGACTCAAGCTCGCCGACTTTTGAGTTCTGTCATATCACATGTCGAACTGAAGGATAATATATTTGAATAGCTTGCAGTAAAATCTAAAAATATTCTAAGTTATTACAGACCGGGGGAGAATGTTGTCCAGAAAAATCAAGTGCAGAAGAAAAAAGCAAAAAGTCTAATACATGCGCGGGCTGAGGGGGCAAGAGGCGAGTGCCTGTAGGCTCAGCAAGGGAGCCATTTCTATCTAACCCGACCTCGCATCTCCTTCCCTGCAGGTCGTCGCGAGTCGTGGAGCTCGTGAATCTTCCCCAAGTTCCTTTGGGCGGTCTAGAGGCTCTCATCGATCTCGTCCAGGAGCCGAGAAGGGTATGTTGCCTCGCCTGTCGGGCTGCTCCTCACCTCGTCAGCGAGCCACGCGTAATCGCGTTGCAACGCCTCGTTGTCCCTTGCACCTTACGCAGCCTGCGCACCAGCTTCTTGAAGAGCTCGATCCCCCTCCTTGTCAGCTCATCGTTCTCCACTTCAGGACCCAGAAAGGAGTTTAGCGAGCTTGGAGAAGGGAGGGGCGAATAACGGGCTGGCCTTGAAGAATGGTCAGCCTCGGACTGACTAGGAAGAGCTGCAAAGGCAGTTAAACATTAGTATAAAAGACGAGCACCCCAAGAAGACTACGGGGTAAGAACCACTGAAAGTCAACTTGCCTGAGGAGCTCGGTGCCTTGAAGGAGATGCGGTGTGGGGGCATCCTCAGATTTTTGCCGCGGCCCGGGGGGTGAGTTCTTGGCGGGAGGAGGCTGAAGCTTGGTATGGGGATGACCTCAGCGCATCCTCCCGTAGTGTCGGCGAGTTGCTGAGAGAAGAAGATGCGGGCTGGTGAATTCGGCCTCTACGAGCCAAGCCCCAGAGTCCCAAAGGGGGGACAGGTCGCGCAGACGAACCTCCGGAGTTTTCAACCGCAAGTCGTCAGGAAGGGTATTGGCATGCGGCGAGGTGACCTCATCGTCCCCTCGTCGGCTGTCTGAGTCGGTGCGGAGGTTGATGAAGTTTTTCTCCTTCTTACGGGGGGGGGGGGGGGGGGGCAAAGTAGAGGAGTCGGCCTCAGGCTCCAGGGTTGTTTTCAAGTCTTGGAAGATTTTCTTGGCCGCTTGGGTACATGGCTTCTCCCTCTTAGCAGAATTGAACTCTGTCGAATCACTTTGCGGGATACTAAGGGGAACCGCGGTCAGGCCAGCAACGCGAGCGGAGGAGACCTCGCGAGCCCTTGCAAGCCTCTCTTGGATCTCCTTGGGGACAGGCATCTTGGCAAGTTTAGAACAAAGGGAATGACAAAGGTCACCTAGGTACGCAGGCGCATATATATATCAACTGATGGACCCTACCAAAAGATTCCCCCCAACCCCTATCGCACTCGCCGAATCCTGTGGGGTTGGATGATTCTTTCCGAGCTTGTTCCAACCTCGCAAAGAGCGGGGATTGTTTACAATCCCATATCAGACGAGTGATGTTGGGCGGACCCAGACTCGGCGAGTGGGCCCGATACTCGCCTGAGGAGCTCAGCAAGAAATCAGTGAGTGGGGTTATTCTTGGTCATTCGTCGAATGGAGCTCGGCATTCGTCAAGACTGGAAAGCTGAGGTTGCCGAACTAAGATCGTTGTTCGTTGAACGGAGCTGGAGGGGCCAAAGCTCAGAAGCCCCCGGCTCGCCAGGGGCGAGGTGGAATCATCAGGGGGCGAGTGGAGCGGGTCGGCTTGCACTCACCCCAGCAGAGCTCGGCAAGCGGCAGGCGAGCAGGGCCAGCCGGGCCCATGCTCGCCAAGGTTCGGGGAGGCGGCGAGTACCAGCCCCATCAAGCACTCGCCGCCCCAGGCGAGTAGAGTTCTCAGGGACTACACGCCCAGTCTGTTGTGAAGTGTTTTTACCATTTTGCCCCCGCTGGCCTGCCCGTAGCCAATTAGAACAGCGGATTTGCGCTGTTGGCAGACCTAGTTGCGCTGCGCATAGCTGTTTGGAACAGCGGAGGTTGTCTATTTGCAGGTCGATTTCAGAAATCTATAAATAGGACCCAAGGGGAACCTTAAAAGGCATGCTCACTTGTCTCCCAGTCTTCTAGCACTTTTTGAGGTACCTTAGCCCGACATTTGGCTAAGGAGGGTAAGCGCTCTGAGATCTTCTCGGTGTGAGGTGGGACCTCCGCGCTGAGCCCTTGGGTCAATTCTTTTTCCTTTGTCATTTTTACTTGCAGGAGAGAAGTAGGTGTGCGGTCACCCCTTCCCCAAGGGAAACTCCACAGAGACCGAGTTTTTGGTTTAAACAGCAGAGTCGAGCTACCTCCCAATTGCCTCACGCAACACTTATTCCTCCAGGGGTGATGAACTTCATTACTAGGTGTGAAATGGAGGGGATTGCTCCAAATAGCATTTGGAGCGGTCAGCCGAATTGCATTGTACGCTAAGCTAGAGTCGCCTACCACAAACTGAATGTCATGAGTGGCTTGCCTTGGTAACTCCCCTAGATTGACGTGGAGTGATCGTCCCCAGTATGGGCACTAGTGCGTTGTCTAAACTGTATAGTGGTCTGATCTCTGGCTCGAGGCGCTCTCATGGGATCTTCATACTGAGCAGTGTGGATTTGAACAAGATGTCCATCGAGCTTCCACTGTCAATTAGTATATGCTTGACCCTGAAGCATGGATTACCCATTCCTACACTGATGATGAGGGGATCTTGGTGCGGTGTGTGCATGCCCTTCAAGTCTTTTTCCCCAAAGTTGATGGCGGTATCTGCTAGTTGCTTCGGGTTTTTCGGGCCCTTTTCATATTGAGCGATGGAGAGGACTTGGAATGGCGGTTTGGCGATGGTCTTGACCTCCCCCACCATTTGCCTACCCACTTGTGCATCCTGGCGCGTCAGGGGCTGATCCCATCCAGGCTGGTGTGGTGGGGGCCGATTGGGCGCTTGATTCTATAAGTACATCCCCAGATGTCCCTATCGGATGAGGAGCTCTATTTCTTCCTTCATTTGGGTGTAGTCCTCTGTATTGTTCCCATTCCCGCGATGGAACTCGTATTACTATATCTATTCTCCTTGGTTTGGGAGCAACAACTTAGGGTGTCGGAGCATGCAAGAGTCCTGAATTGTTATGAGAACCTACGTTGGAGCAGTATTTAACAAGGTGAAATACCGGTGTCAGCGGGAGCCTTGATCCTGGAGGGGATTTTTGCAGCGGTCGTCGTTCCAACGGTGTGTCGGGGGCACAGGTTCTGGTTCCCTCTTCAGTTTGGAAGACCCTTCAAATTGCTAGCGTTGGGCCTCGATAGCCTTGTCGGCTGCGATTTGTGCCCAACCTTGTGAACGAGGTCTGCGTAGCTTAGGACTGCCTCTCTCATCAGAGCGGAGTAGAATCCACTCGGGCAGAGTCCTTCGATAAAGACGCCACAAAGAAGCTCTGGGTCGACTCCTGAGATTTGTCGTGCCTCAGAGGCTCCCCGAAGTTTTAGATCGACCCTTCCTATAGGTAGTGTAACCACGTGCGCGCTTACCCATTCATAGTGGTGGGGAATGTAACATCCCTCAAACAGCTAGACCCCTAAGAATGGTTTTTTCATGACTAGGTCATGACAACACCCTAGAAAGCTCAAGAGACCAAGTGAACTTAGGCATGAAGGTGAAAACTACCTTGGTCTGTCAATAGTAATTTCCAATTACCCACCCTAGGATTTGACTTTAAGGCCTCAACTTGACTCCAGGACCCACCACAACACCCCTAACCCTTTAGGAGGTCCATAGGGTCACCAAAGACTCATTGGGGTCAACTAAGTGGTCAAGTTGACCAAAGTCAACCCTAACCCTAAATGGGTCAAACTAACCTACATAGGGTCAATTGACCTTCCCTTAGCCAAATTAACCCCACCTATACCTTCCTAACCCTTAAGGGAGGTCAATGGGTCACCAAGGACCCATTGAGGTCAACTAAAGAGGTCAAGTTGACCAAAGTCAACCCTAACCCTAAAGAGGTCAAAGTGCCCTAATCAAGGGTCAAGTGACCTCCAAGGTGCCAAACCAACCCTACCCAACCCTTCCTAGACCTTAGGGGAGGCCAATGGGTCACCAAAGACCCATTGGGGTCAACCCAAAAGGTAAACTTGACCAAAGTCAACTCAACCCTACAAATTAAGTCAAACTAGTCTAAATGACCTAACCAAGCCCAAGCCACTTGGGCTAAGCCCAATTTGAGTAGCCCATTAACCTTAGGAGGCTGAGAATTATCCAAAATGCCACTCTTCTTTTGGAAATAGTGACTTGGAGAGAGAAATCTATGTTGCCCTTTAATGGAGGAGAGAGAAAAATGGTCATTCATGGCTTGGAAGGCCAAGGGGCCTCCTCTCTTCATCTCCAATGGATTGATTCATATCCCCCATCAGTTCTGAGAAGATCAAGGGGCTTTCCAGGCCCTTTCAGTGGCTGGGTGCACTGAACCACCACTTGGCCGAAAACCTTCTTCATGGCCATTAATGGCATTGAAGCCATGGCCCTCCCCCTCCCCCATTTGTTTATTTTAAAAGCTTCCTTAAGCCTAGGGAAATCGGTTCCACATTTCCCCTGAAGTAATTGAGCTCTCCGGTAGTGTTGTTGTAGAGCACCCGAAAACTTAGAATCCGGCCACGGCGACTAGGCGATCGGCTAGGCTCCAGCCCTCCCAAAAGGTCCTGTCCTCTTTCTCAGTGGATAGATCCACTTCTATTGGTCGCACGGTTTGGGGCCAATTGGCCCTAGATCAAGTTGGCCGAAAGCTTGCTTTTTTCAAGCTTTTAATCCATGCCTAAAACCCAATTCTGGCCACCTCCGGCCGTCCCACCACCGCCTATCGTCAGCCACCATCTCAACGAAAGTGGTGGTGGCATTGGCCAGCCGGGAAATCACCTCTCAAAATGGCCCAGGGCAAGGCAATCTGAGTTGTTGGCTCGAGGAAGAAGACGGCGGGATGTCGTCGATCCTGGCTTTAAGATTCGTGCGCGGGATTTAACATTAAGGGTTTATTATTTCATTTATTTCATTATTTGTCACATATTTTGTAGTGTTTAGATTTAATTATTAAAAATACTTAGACGTCATTTTTGGAAAAATGGTTAACATCAAAGTTGTAGCCCTTGAAGTCTAGTTTTTTTTTAAATTGGTTTCAACCAATTTGGGTCTTTGGTCTGACCACAACACACCAAATGGTGCAAGCTATTCCTAGGGTTAACCAGACACAAATTTGTGTGACCCCACTAAACTACTCATCCGATATTACTTGGAGTATCACCTTTCATGCACACCATGTAGCTCATTAGGTCTACACATAATAAAACTGTAGAAAAAAAGGTAACATGCAGGCCTTTGTATGGGAAGGTGAGATAGTTGGGGTACCTAGTCTAGTTGAGAATGAATAAGGTCACCAATGGAAGGCAGGTGGTGAGAGCCTGATTGACTAGAGGCAAAGTTGTGCTCGGGATCGACGGTGGATCGTCTTTTCCTGGAGAAAGAGTATAAATACACTTAGGGTCAGTTCAAGTGTAATGCCAAGAGGGTTTGGATATGGGTAATTACCAATAATAATAAGTAACTTGCGAAAGGGAGTTTTGGGCTTCAGCCCATCGTAATTCCTAGTGCCCTCGAGAGTCCTTCACAGGGAATGCCCTGGGCAGTCCAAGGTTAACCTTAAACCGTAAGACTAAAATGATAAAAGAGCAATTAGTAAATACTAGTATTTCACCTTCACTCACCCCGATGACTCGGGAGGTTAGCTTGGTTGGGTTATCCGAGCGGTAGGCTCGGTGGTTGTGGAAATGAGCAAGTTAGTACGGCGAGCCGAAGGCTCGAAAGGTAGTTGTAACAGACAAGTTAGTCTGGGGAGCTGATGGCTCGGGAATTCATGGCTGCATGAGCATAAGGTGGTGGGTCTTAGATATTTGACGGTCGTTCACACCGATGTCGATACGATGACTCGGCGGGTGTGGTTTACACTTAGCCAAGGAAAAGACTGGCGGGTTTGCCAGCATTAGTACGTGGTGACTCTTGTGTGTCCTTCAGAGGCGTACGTAAGGGCTAGGCCTGGTAGTGTTAATACCCGCCTAAGAGTGGGGTGGCCCAACTCACTGTCTCTATTGGCCACTACGGAGGCTCCTGAGAGTGAAGCTAGCTTCCAAAATCGGGGAGCTAAATGTCTGCTCGCATAGAGTCGTGTGTATGTGTGTTGCACTTGTATGAACATATCATTAAATCTGCATAACATAACATAGCATGTCATTATTGCATTTAAACCCCTACCCCTATCAAATAAATTAGTATGTGACTTTTTATATGATAGACCCTGCAAAACGACCCCTTAATTTATAAGTTTGTATTGGCATTCTTATAAATTAAGGTTATCTTTAAATATAGTTTATTTTTTATTTTTCTTTTATTACTGCTCTACTTGTTATAGAACTGCTAGTATAGAATCTTGTATATGGTATACTATATAAACTGCTAGTAGGCCTGTAAGTCAAAACCAACAGAACCGCAAAACCGAACCGAATCGAACCATACAGTTTGGTTCAGTTTCAGTAGGCCGCGGTTCGGTTACGGTTTTGATTTTAGAAAAACATACAGTTCAGTTCGGTTTATGATTTTGCGTGGCAAACCGAACCAAGTCGAACTGAACCGCTATGTATAAAAACATTTAATCTATTACTTAAATTTCATTAAACCAATTAAGCACACACTTAATAATATTTTTTTCATTAAATCTCTAATTAAGCACATAGTTAAAATGTTAAATAGTTCAAGTCTTAAACCCGGAACCCGCTCAGGCGCTCACCTACTTAAATCTTTATCTCTCCCGAGCCCCGAACCCTAGCTCCTCCAGTCGACTTTGCGCTCTTTGCCTCTTCCCGACCAACGAGACCTTGCTCCATTGGCGACTTCGCGCTCTTCGCCTCTTCTCGAACCCTAGCTCCTCCAGTCCGGCGTTCGCGCTCTTCCCGACTAGCTACATTGGCGACTCGCCACTCTCATCTCACCGCAACAAACTAAAAAGGTAAACCCCTCTGTGGGTGAAGCCCGTCCTTCCCTCCATCGCAAGTTCACATTTCGTCATCTCCATTCCTCTGCCTCTTCGCGTCACGCCTCTACAGCATCAGAACCGGGGCTTTGTTCCCGTTTTTGTCTTCAACACAAAGCACTTTCATGTTAGGTGGTTGAGTCTCATACATTGCACCATCCCAGATCACACTATATAAATATTTAGGCTTTATCGCATTATTTAAACCACCAAAACAGAACCGAACCAAACTATTCAGTTTGGTTCGGTTTGGTTTCAATGTTTGGGCGGTTTTTTTCGGTTCCAAATTTTTGGAACCACATAGGGGTGGTTCGGTTTGTGGTTTTGCTTACAAACCGAACCAAACCGAACTGTTATAGGCCTAACTGCTAGATTAGGACCACCGTCACCTGCTTTTGTTTACTCTCCACCATCATAGCTTTCCTATCATTCCTCTCGCATAGTGCATATGAGCCACTGGGGGAGGGGTGGGGGAAATCAGGCTTAGTCTTTTGACTAACGGTCGGTGGACCAAACATTTCAGGAGCTCCGGATGAGGGACAGGGAGCAGCAACAGGATATGCAGCACCGACGGAGTACGGTGCACATGGAGGTGGGTCAATCTAGTACGGGAGCACCAGCTTCTTGCTCCGTGAGTGTTAGTTTTACTTAGCTTCCGCGAGAGTGTTGTAGTGAGGTCATGATGTACCAGGCATGAGCTTGTTTATATTTCTACTTTACTGTTCTATTTCAGTACCTCTATATCATGTGGACTTACTGTGATTTTCATGTTCATTTATATATCTATTGTGATTTGTGGACTTCACTTAATTGTCTTCTTTCATGTACTTCTACTTCTTTGGTGATCACTAATGCCAGCAGGATCGGCGTTTTGTAGTGAAAACTTCCCTGAGTGTTAGTGTCACCGCAAAATGACGATTCTGGGTATAAGACCCGGTAGCGTAGCAAAAAAATGGGGTCTTACAGGGAATACTTGGTACAATAGTTAATTGGGCGTGTTGAAGAGGCGCATGATAGTTTCGAAGTGATTCACGTGCTCCAGGGGGTCTTCTGCCCCGTCGAAGGCCTCAAAGTGCAGCAGTTTGAATCCATGCGGAACGGGGTGTGCCGGGACTTGAGGGGCGAGCGGGGACCCGTGATGGAAGGGACATCGTGCGTTCACGGGGAAGCATTGTTCCTGGGTGTACTCCTCTTTGATCATATCCCTGACCACCTGGAGGGTGACCGATGGTTGTCTTGTCAGACGTCCGCATTCATCGGGCGAGGGTTGTGTAGTATGTCGGCTTGAGGCTCTGGCCTTCGAGCGGCATGCATGGAGAATGCTTCATAGGAAAGTTCGTTAGTAGGGGGATCCTTAGGGAGGATCACATCTCGAGGCGGGTCATGCCCCCATGCGACCGCTAGTCGCGCCCCATGCGCATCGGCTATGTTGGGTGGATTGTGCACTCCCAAGTCCCATAGGAGGGTGATCACGTGTGCCTGGCGCCTTCCATTAATCGAAAATGCTCCTCCATTGAGTTGGTAGGGGCAGCGGAAATAGTTCATTGGGCAGTGGAGCGTTGCCCGTAGGTGAGTTAGCCGGGGCAAATCTGGGGAGCTTCTCCAGGGCTGCGTAGTTTGCAGTCTGTGTACTTCTTCTTGCCATTGCTGCTAGTTGGGGGAATGTCAAAACTTGTCAGAGCTTTAAGGAACACTTTTCCCTCAAACGGTGCCAAATTGTTGCGGGCCACCCGGTCTTTCCCCGGTCTAAATAAATCACACCACCTTAGCTCAGAATCGGACCGGATGTGAAAACAGTCAAAGTAAAACAACTGCAAATGACAGAAGGGCTTTTTGACGTGAAAAAACATGAAAGGTTGAAAAATCACGTGGCTGGATCTGTGTCGAGCCAAAATTCACTAGTTCTTTCGAGTTTACATGGATTGAGATTTGATCTCGGAGGGCAACAAGCTGCTTCTCCATTAAAATTACAAAGTACAAAAATTAGGAGATGAAACTAAGTCCCCAGAGCCTCGATGGAAGTGCGCCGGTCTTGGAAAAATGTTAAGTCCCCTGAATCTCGATGAAAGCGCTTCGGCCTGGAAATTTGGCTAAGTCCACGGAACCTTGTGGAAGCGTTCTGATTGCAAAAATTTCTAAGTCGAAGGAGCTTTTTCACAAGAAGAGGGGCAGAGCGAATTCCTAAGCGGAGTATCGGCTTAAGTCCACGATCTCGCCGGAAAACCTCAGAGCCCTATCTTGCCTCTAGAGTTGCTTGTCTTCAAATGAAGGCTTGTGGGTATATTTATAGTTTTCTAGGGGGATACGTCGGTAATTGTGTCGGGCCAGAATTTGTGCTGGCGAATGTTATGACTCCATTTTGATCACATGGATTACCAAATTTAGAGAAATGATAAAAGTGCCCCCCCTGGTGGTTCGAGTGGCCTTAGTGGGGTGCCCGACGGCGGCGACAACGATCGGAGGTGGCGGGGGCCCGCGTGCGCAGGGAGTGTGCGCTCTCGTGCGAGCGCGGCGCTCATGCATTTGCATCTGGTTGAGCCTTCGAGGCGGTGCTTCATGCGCGGTTGCTTGGGTGCCCGTGCTTCATTTGGCCCCCTTTAGGGATGCTTTCTGACCTTTGAGGTGAGCGTAGTTTGGAGAATGTGGCCCGCTTGGTCGGGTCAGCTTACCTTCGTGCCCTTGGCTGAGATATTCCCAGTTTGACTTGCGGATTTCAGGGGGAACCCCATCAAGTGTAATTGTTAAGCATAATGCAATGAATGAATGAATGAAAAGCTTGTCGTTATTTTCCTTCTTTGTCTCTATCTTTATTCCCTTCTCCAAAATTTATTAATCTTTCCTACAGTGGTATCAGAGCTAGTGGGTGTTCATCCGATTTGATTCTGAAATCCAAACATGTGCTCATCATCTACCTCCTTGCCTCACTTCTCGTAACCCTCTACTCTAATCTTCAATGGAGAAATGTATCATCATTGGGCTATTAAAATGCAAACACTGTTTGACTCCCAAGAGCTTTGGGAAGTCGTGAAGCATGGTCCTCAATCAACCGGAAAAGGAAAAGAAGGTGAAGAAGCAGTCATACCTAAAGGAGAAAAGAAAACGAATTTTATGTCCCGGCTAATTATCCAGCAGGCTGCCACATCTACAGTCTTCTCAAGAATCATGGGTGCAAAGACAGCTAAAGTTGCATGGGACACACTCAAGGAAATATACCAAGGAGAAAAAAAGGTAATTTCCTTACACTGCGAAAATCTGAGGCAAAGTTTTAATGCACTCAACACGAGGGATGATGAATCCATTTTTGAATATATGCCAAAAATCACCAACATTACAAACTAGCTAAGCAAACTCGAGGCACCATTTCCTGAGAATGAAATTGTGCTCAAAGTTTTGAGAAGCTTACCCAAAACATATGATCACATAGTTGCAGCAATAGAGGAGAGTAATGATCTTGATACTCTCTCCATTGTTGCACTCATGGGAAAGATTCAATCCTATTAGGATAGACTAAAAAGGCGCAGCAACAACATTGATCGAGCCTTCCAATCAAAGATGAATCTGGGAAGGCATGACACATCAGAGAAAAAAGCAAAAAATCAAATGAAGTCATCACATCACAAGGGGATACTTGGAATCCATCCCTCAAAAACCTTTCCTAAAACAACAAAGCATAACCCACAAGTCTCCACCATGTACTGCACACTTTGTAAGAAGGCAACTCAAGACACTACTAAAAGCTATTTCAAATGGAAGAAATGTAAAAAGCCTACACATTTTGACCAAGATTGTTGGTTTAAGAACAAAGAGGAAACAAAGTTCTCGGAACAACCAAAAGCTGAGGAGGAACGGATGCTCCTTACTTGTAGCAGAGAATACACTCCACCTGGATTGACATTAGAGTGTTACATCGACTCTAGATGTTCAAGTCTCATAGACAAGGACAGAGATACGTTCAGCTCCCTTGATGACTCTTTCAAGTCTGTTGTCCTACTCAGTGACGACAAATCACAACAAAGTGAAGGGAAGGAACAATTTTTGTTCTAGGGGAGGATGGAAAGATGAAGAAAATACATGATGTTTATTTTGTCTCATCTTTGGCTCAAAATTTATTGAGTGTTGAGCAACTCCTCACCAGAGGCCACAACTTCACCTTCAACTCAAAAGATTTTACCTTCTCCATTCAAGATTCTTACGGCAATCCCAAAGCCTCAGCCGAGATAAACAAGAACATAATTTTTCCTCAAACACTTGAGACTCAGGCTCTGTTTGGGAGGGCTTTTCGGAAAGGAAAAAGAGTGGTAGCAAAAGGAAGGTGGGAAAATGAGTTTTTGAAAAATGTATATTGCAAAAGGAGATCCGTTTGGGTGAACTTCTTTTGCAGAGATTTTCAGAAAGGAGCATTTTATAAACTGTGGCAAATCTCCGTTGCAGTGACTTTTTTATTAAAATTACGCACATTTTTCGCTCGAGCGTGAATTTTCCGGACGGAAAAAATTTCGCGTCGGGGCGAAAACATCGCTCAAAAACTGCGCGCCCGGGCAAAATATTCGCGCCGGGCGAATATTCGCGCCCGGGAGAAATATTTGCGCCCGGGCGTAATATTCGCGCCCGGGCGAAATAATCGCGCTCGGGCGCAATATTCGCGTTCGAGCGAAATATTCGTGCTCGGGCGAAAATTTGGCGCCCGGACGAAAATTTGGCGCCCGGGAGATAATTTCGCGCCCAGGCGATAATTTCGCGCTCGGGCGAAAACATCGTGCACGGGTGAAAAAATTGCTCCCGGGCGAAAAAATTGCTCCCGGGCAAAAAGTGCACAATCGGGCGAAAAAAAAGCACCTGGTCGAAAAATTCGCGCCCGGGCGAAAAAATTTGCGCTCGGGCGAAAAAATTCGCGCCTGGGCGAAAAATTCGCGGCAAGGCGAAAAATTCATGCCGGGAGAAAAAATTTGTGCCCGGGTGAAAAAATTTGCGCCCGGGTGGAAAATTCGCGGAAAATTCGCGTCCGGGCGAAAAATTCCGCATCCGGGCGAAAAATTTGTGCCCGTGCGAAATATTCGCATCCGGGCGAAAAATTCGCGACCGGGCCAAAAAATCGCGCCCTGACAAAAAATTCCGCTCGGGCGAAAAATTCGCCCCGGGAGAAAAAAATCGCGCCGGGGTGAAAAAATTTGCGCCCGGGTGGAAATTTCGCGCAAGGGCGAAAGAATGTCGCCCGGACGACAAATTTCGCGCCTGGGCGAAAAATTTGCGCCCGGGCGAAATATTCGCGTCCGGGCGTAAAATTCGTGACCGGGCCAAAAATTCGCGCCCTAGTAGAAAATTCGCGTCCGGGCGAAAAATTTGCGCCTGGGAGAAAAAATCGCGCACGGGTGAAAAATTCCGCGCCCGGGCGAAAAATTCGCGCCAGGGCAAAAAAATCGACCCGTGCGAAAAAATCGCGCCCGAGCGAAATATTCATCAAGAGAAAGGCTAGTGTTTTTGCAGTGTTGTCGAACTAGATCAAGATGAGTAAAATGTTTTCATAGCATCAACTGTGTATCGGGATGAGAAATTACTTTTCGAAAAGTTGAAAAGTAGGAGGCTGTGACTTTTCAAATAGAGGAGAAAAACTAGTTTTTGGTGGTAGCTTTTACCACCGGTAGACATTCCAAACGGTTTATTATGTGCGGTGGCGTTTTCTAGAAAACGAAAAGAAGCTAGAAAGTCCTCCCAAACAGGCCCTCAATCTCATACTACTATCTCCTTTTTGGATGGCAGCTTTGACCTTATCTCCACTTGGCATCATCGACTTGATCACATGAATTATGGATCAATCAAGACTCTCATTGAAGATAATTTATCCTCTGGTCTGCCCAACTTAAAGTTTCATCCTCGTCAATATGTCACCTGCTCTTTGAGAAAGTCTCACCGTCAACCTTTCAAAACCTCTAGTCATCAAGCCAAAGATCTTTTGGAGTTGATCCACTGTGACTTATGGGGGCCAGCCTCCACTTCTACAATTGGAGGAAAAAGATATTATTTTCTCCTTCTGGATGACCATTCCAGGTATATGTGGCTATACCTAATTGAAAATAAATCTGACACCTTCTCCTATTTTGTAGACTACAAAAGAGAAGTTGAAAAGCAACTTGGCAAAAATATCAAAGTTATCAAAAGTGACAATGGAGGGGAGTTCCTCTCACATCCACTTCAACATTTTTAACTCTTCATGGGATTAAGCAGCAGCTAACTGCACCTGGATCCCCTCAGTAAAAAGGAATTGTTGAGCTTTGAAACAGGACCATTGTTGAGATGATAAGAAGCATGCTCCTACATAAACAACTACCAAAATTCCTATGGGGTGAGGTAGCATACACTGTTATACACATCTTGAATTGTGCCCCAACTAGAAGCCTAAAGGGCACTACTCCTTATGAACTATTCAACATTGAGAAGCCTGCACTAGAAAATTTCAGAACATTTGGATGCACAGCCTATGCACACATTCAAAAGGAGAAAAGAGAAAAACTTGATCAAACAAGCATCCCATGTGTATTTATAGGCTACAACACTAATAGAAAATCATGTAGGCTCCTAGATCATGCATTCATGAAGTTGATAATCTCAAAAGATGTAGAATTCCATGAAGATGCTAGCTACAATTGGGGCTCAGATCATCAACCTATCCTTGACCTTAGTCATGTCTCGGTTGAGTTCAGTGACTCCTTCCATGAGACACCTGAGGAGGATATCAGCTTGGCACCAGAGGATTCTCCAATCGATGATAAGGAGGTATCTGATTCATCACCGCCCCGTAAAACCCGACAGTTTCTAGACATCTATGTTGAGACAGAAGCTGCGCTCTTTCACTCAACTCCTGCTAACAACCCTGAAGTAGCTTCAAGCAGTGCGTGGAAGAAGTCAATGAATGAGTAAATCAACTTAATTGAGAAAAACAAAACATGGAGTTTAGTTCACAAGCCTACAAACAAAGACATTATTGGGCTCAAGTGGGTCTATGAGCTGAAGCAGAATGAAAAAGGTGAGGTCATAAAGCAAAAAGCTAGAGTTGTTGCTAAGGGTGTAGCCGGAATCGGCGGTGATCAGGGAGAATGGCAGGCTGCCGGATACGAGAGAGAAAGATTGAATAGGGCGGAGGAGAGAGAGAGAAGTTGAGGAGAGAGAGACGACAAAAGAGAGTTGATCCATTCAAAATAATGATGCTTAATTACAGCCCTAATATAGTACTTATAGCTAATCCTTCTAAATATATTTGTTAAGGCCTGACACATCATCCGCCAGCTCATAACTTTCCTATAGTCTAGTCTGTAGCCTAACAATATTAATACTATGCCATATAAGTGGCTACAATCCCTGCCCGAGACCGCTGCCCGGGTCGTCCTTTGTTTCCCCGAACGTCCATTCTTTAATCCGTGATGGGCCGAAGGTGAGATCGTCGATGGCGAGGGACTGGAGGCAACTGTCGCAAAAGCCGTGATGCTCGTCGAAGGGACTGGCGAGGGTTACTGGAGGAGACCGTCCCTGAAGCATGTTGTTTGGTGGGATGCTGGATATCTTCCTGGTTGAGATGCGAACCCTGTGGAGATAACAAGGTATTAGTAGAATTTGGGAGTTGTGTTTGCGAGGGGATGACCCTTTTATGATTAGGACGAGAAACATCCCTGTTATCGATTTCTGGTATAGCTTGTTTGTTTTGTGCCTCCTGCTCCTTTCCCTGTGAGCTTGTCCGCTGCATCAAAGGGGTAAAATTAGGGTAGAGTATTGAATCCCGTGGGCGGATGACGTGAGAGTTTGGAAGGAGGAGTTATTCCCTATTCGATAGATCTATGATTGCTTTTTGTTTTCCGTTCTGCGCTTGGTCGAGTGGTATTTCCCCCTGTAACACTGGGTTAGTATTAGTAGCAAAATGAGTATTTAATGGTGGGATGACAGTTGAGTTGTTGTGAAAGTTAACTTCCCTATTAGAGTGTTGATTGGGGCGGAGGATAGGCCTTGTTGGTGTAAATGTTCTTCCTGGAGGATTGGGGTCGCTGCTGCCTTATCCATCTGCCGATGATTCTCCTGCTGCACAGAAGCAGGGTGAGGCATAACAATTTTGGAAGTATCAGGGATGACAAGAGGTGATTGTAAGGCGGTCTCTTCCCTGTTTCCCCCTTCTGATGGAGTAGCTGCACATGTGCATTGCTGCTCCAAATGATGAAGTGTAGCTTTGTCTATGTTGGATAAAGGTTCCCATGTTGATTTCTCTGGCAGCAGTCCCTCCCAATGAATCAGTCCTTGTGAAATTGTCTGCCCCTCGTGTCGGACTGTCCGTCTCTCCAATATAGCAATTGGATGTCGCCTTGTGTGACTTGCTAAATCCATATTCGGGAGTTCATGAGTTGGATAGGATGCGCTTGGATGGTATGGATTTAATAAGGATACATGAAAAACCGGATGTATCCTACTTGACGGTGGTAAAGCTAATTTATATGCTACTAATCCAATACGTTGTAAAATTCGATATGGTCCGAAATATCGGAGGCGGAATCGTTTGCATGTTTTTTTATGCATGGTTGTTTGGCGATAGGGGTGAAGTCGAAGCAACACTAGGTCGCCTTCCTGGAAGGAAATCTCCTGTCTATTGCGATCTGCATTTTTTTTCATTTTGTACTGAGCTTGTTGTAGGTGCTGTTGCAATTGAAGTATTAATGTGGCTCTGCTGGTGTTCTAGGGAATGAGTTGGGTGGAAGCCTCTCCCGCTGTGTATGCCAGAAAGTTTGGTGGTGGTCGGCCAAACATGGCTTCAAAGGGTGACATTCCGGCCGAGGCGTGATAGCTAGTGTTGTGTAGTGGTATTCTGCCCAGCTTAATATTTTGGCCCACTGTGTCGGATGTCTATGGGTAAACAAGCGTAAGTATTGATTGAGACAACGATTAACGCGCTCGGTTTGGTCATCCGTTTGGGGATGGTAAGCCGTACTAAAACGTAGTTGTGTGCCATTGTTTTTAAAGAAAGCTAGCCAAAATGTACTTAAGAAAATCGTATCCCTATCTGACACTATGGATTCAGGCAACCCATGCAACTTTCCGCAATACTCCCAAAAGGTTTGTGCTACTATTTGGGCCGTGTAATGAGGGGGTAGGGCTGCAAAATGTGCCCCCTTTGTTAGCCTATCGACCATAACTAAAATTGTCGTAAAAGATTGTGATTTAGGTAGGTGTGTAATAAAATCAATAGAGATGTCAGCCCATATTTGGTCTGGGATGGGGAGAGGTTGCAAGGTGTCGTAAGGCAAGGCGTTGCGATCTTTCCCTTTTCGACAGTGGTCGCAGTGTTGAACGTAGACCTGCACCTCCTTTTATAGTTCGGGCCAATAATAATATTGTGTCAATCGTTTAACGGTTGCTGTTATACCGGAATGCCCCCGATTTTTGTGTCATGGGCCTCACTGATGAGTATTGTGCGTAAGAGGGAGTCTGGTATGTATAATTTTTTGTTATAAAAAAGTTTTTGTCCCACTAATTCCCACTCTGGTGCAATGTCTGGGTGAGTTTTTAATGTTGCAAGTATTTCCTGTGCTTTGGCATCTGAGAGGTATTGGGTGTCCAAGTCATTAAATAAATTGGAATATGAAAATGAAACATTCTGATAACTATGAATCGCAGCATCCTCGGGCGGCTCATATATGCGTGAAAGCGCATCTGCCGCGGTATTCTGGCGGCCGGGCCGATATTGTATGAGATAATTGAAACCTAACATTTTGGAAAGGAATTTATGTTGCTCAGGCATAGTCATTACTTGGGAGTTGAGATTGTGGAGTGTTTGATGGTCTGTTAAAATCGTGAATGTCGAACCGATTAAATATTGTCTCCATTTGCTTACCGCTGTTGTGATAGCTAACATTTCACGGATATATGTTGATTTGGCATGTTCTTGACGGGACAGTTTTTTACTAAAATACGCGATAGGATGTCCTTGCTGGCTCAGTACTACTCCTATACCGACCTTAGATGCATCGCATTCAATTGTGACTGGGAGTGTAAAGTTTGGTAATCCCAACACTGGGGCGGAGGATAATAATTCTTTAATTTTCTTAAAAGACTCATGACTTTGAGTTGTCCATACGAAACCATTTTTGACCAACAAATCTGTGAGGGGGGGGGGGGGGGGCGGTAATGGTTGCGTACTGACGAATAAAACGTCGATAGTATCCAGCTATGCCCAAAAAGGAACGCAGTTGTTTTTGGTTTTGAGGAACTGGCCACTCCGCGATGGCGGTCAACTTTCTTGGATTGGGACATACACCATCTGGTGTTATGACATGGCCGAGGAACTCTATATTGGAAACGACAATGATACATTTAGTTAGTTTTAGAAATAGGTGATGTGATGACAAAAGTTGGAAAACTTGGCGTAAATGATGTGCATGTAGCGCCACGGAGGGGCTATAGATTAAGATGTCGTCAAAGAAAATGACGACGAATCGACGTAGGAAAGGTTTAAAAATGGTATTCATTAAAGCCTGAAATGTGGCCGGGGCATTTATAAGGCCAAATGGCATTACAAGGAACTCGTATAATCCGTTATGTGTCCTAAATGCTGTTTTGTGTATATCTTGTGGGTGCATTCGAACTTGGTGATATCCCGAGTGTAAATCGAGTTTAGAAAATATTGTTGCCCCATGGAGTTCATCAAGGAGTTCGTCTATTGTAGGCATTGGAAAACTATCTTTCACTGTAAGAGAATTTAATGCACGATAATCAAAACAAAAACGCCAAGTGTCATCCTTTTTTTAATGAGAAGGACTGGGGAACTGAAAGTGGAATGACTTGGTCGTATGAGACCTTGAGATAACATTTCCACTATTAAGCGTTCAATCTCGTTTTTTTGAACATAAGGATACCTATATGGTTTTACTTTGGCAACCTTGGACTCATCAGTCAATGGGATCTTATGATCTAAGGGTCTAGCTGGAGGTAAACCCATAGGTTTCCTGAACAATGTGGAAAAATTATTGAGGGCGGAATGTATAGCCGGATGTGATGTAGTTGGGAAATCCTGGGAGTTCTGTAGGTCTGGGTCTGGGTCTGTTTGGAAACACAATAGCATGGATTCGATGGAATCTTGCACAATGAGTTTATGTATTTGTGATGATGTAGCGGAGCCCGCAGTAAGTGATGTGTCTCCTGTAATTATACAGGATGCCCCTTGATAGTTGAATGACATTGTCCGTGTAGTATAATCTATGGTTATTGGGCCTAAAGTCTCCAACCAATTAAAACCCAGAATGATGTCAGCCCTGTGTAAATCAGTTATAAACAAGTCCAGGATGAATTGTACTTTCTGTATTGTTATGGGTACTTGTGTACACCGTTCTTTACAAAACATATTACTCTCGTTGCCGACATGGACTTTAAATGGGGAAATTGAAACTGTTGGTAATTTGAGAAATGATGCAGCTCGTTTAGTAATAAAACTATGAGTACTTCCGTTGTCGAGAAATATGTGAACGGTGGAATTTTTGATCTTACCACGTACCCGAAGGGACTTGGATGGGAATGTGCCCATGAAAGCATTGACACTAATTTATGGATTAGTGGGCTCATCCGGGTCTAGTTGTTCGTCGAGCGCGGGTGGTGGCTCGTCATCCTCCTAGTCCTGTTCCCCGTCAAAAAAATAAAGAGTCGATCGGTTTTTACATTTGTGTCCCGGGGTATAACGTTCGTCACACGTAAAACATTGTCCGCGTTCGCGGCGTGACTGTAGTTCTGTTGGAGTCAGTCGTTTAACGACAAATCGATCGTTTTTGTTGTGCTGGGTGTGGAAATTGTGACCTGGTGGATGGGGTCGGTTGTGCCATTGTTTGGTGGCCTGGTGTAGGGCCCGGATCTTCAAAAAGTCGAGCCAGACGGAACGTGTCGTATAGTGAAACCGGTTGTTGGGCTACCACAACCCGTTTTATGTGTGGTTTAAGACCAGAAATAAAATTGCGGCATAACACATCTTGGGAAAAACCATCTACTTGACAAGCTAATAATTCAAAAGCATCTTGATAATGAGCAACGATAGAAACTTGTGTTAATTTCATGAGCTTACCAAGAGGATCTTCGTAATTGGTTGGGCCAAATCTACCGAGGATAGCTGTTTTAAATGTTGACCAATCTGAACAGAGGCCGTTGCGCAATAGACCTTGAAACCACTGGGATGCTGGCCTGTCCAAGTGCATAGAGGCTATAAAAACAAAATCTAAGGGGTTTATGTTATTATACCTGAAATACATCTCGATTTTGTATATCCATTCCGTGGGATCCCCGCTAGAGAACATTGGGCAGTCCATTTTTGCGGGTGCTGGACAGTATCCATCAGTCCGGGGATTCATGGCGCCTAAATCGTGTGGTTGACTCGAATATGTGGGCAAATTTGCAGATAAAGAATTATTGAAAGTTGGTGCGGATGATGTCCCTATTGGTGTGGGAATGGCCCAATTATGCCTGGCTGTGATGAGGCAGCCCCATTAAAGGTTAAGATCGGAGCTCGGACCCGGGAACTTTCTGTCGTCGTGTCTAATGGTAATGGTGGCATACGCGTCGGAGGGTTGCCTATGATGCAGAGCGAGGACGATGCGGAACCGTTGGAATCGTCGTTCTGAGCTGGCAAGATCCCAACAGAATTGCTAGGTTGGGCTGGGGTCATTATCCACATGAACTGTTGTAGTTCTTCCTGCAGGTTCTGAAAGTCTTTAGAAAGTATTTGGTGGGACTCCTGCATTTGGTGTTGATTTTGCTGAAAACATTCTTGCGCCTGTTGAGTTGTGGCCAGGGAAATATGAATCTTCTGCAATTTTTGGGAGAACAGATCTTGAGTATATTGAATGGAATCGCCTATGGCATTATGCTGATCCATGTAAAGAACATGGTGGCGGTCGAAATCGGTCCAGGTTATGACGGTCGGGTGGACGGAAGGGTCGGGAGGATGGTTCGTCGGGGAAGATGGTGGTGGCGCCTCCATGGGGAAGCATGGTTATCTCAACGAGAGCACCAAATGTAGCGGGAATCGGCGGTGGTCGGGGAGAATGGCAGGCTGCCGGAGACGAGAGAGAAAGATTGAATAGGGCGGAGGAGAGAGAGAGAAGTTGAGGAGAGAGACGACAAAAGAGAGTTGATCCATTCAAAATAATGATGCTTAATTACAGCCCTAATAAAGTACTTATAGCTAATCCTTCTAAATATAGTCGTTAAGGCCTGACACATCATCCGCCAGCTCATAACTGTTGGGGTTGTGGAACACTTCCGATCCTCTTGTTTCTCACACCGGGTTAGCCCACGTGAGCTTAGAGGAATCGAAGTGTGATCTCCCACCGACATATCTGGCATCGACGACAGCGGGGGTCCGGGGGCAGCCGCCCCCGGCGGAGGTCCCGCTGACCGGACAGCGGGCAGGGGTCCAGGTCGACGTTTGACGCGTCGAACCCAGCTCGACGTCCGACGTTCGAGCCGAGTTCGACGATCGTCGAACGCCGTTCGGCGTTCGACGATCCTGTCATGCTGAAGCCTATTTAAAGTGTATTCCGGTTCTTTTTTAGGGATACGGACGAAATGACGGCTGACGGCGGGTATACCTTTTGGAGGCGCATACGAGGAGATTGTTGGCGGCGATCCAGAAGGGGGTTCTTCCTTTTTTTGTTTCTTGTCCAGAAGGAGTTAAGGTAGGATCGGTTTATATCCTTGAAACCTTTGTAATCTGTATTTCTTTTTGTGATTACAAGAACTGAGAAGGGAAGGGGAGAGAGGACGTAGCCCTGTTTTTGGGGTGAACCTCTGAAATCTGTGTGTTTGTGTGCTTGCTCTGTTTACATTTGTCTAGTACTTTTATTCGGATTTCTGCTTCTCGGCGCTCCGGATTTCCTACAATAACTTTCTTGTAGCCTAGTTTGAAGCCTAACAATATTAATACTATGCCATATAAGTGGCTACAAAGGGATACTCTCAAAAAATTGGTAGAGATTTTGATGAGACTTATGCCCCTGTAGCACGCATGGATACCATTCGTCTCCTACTTTCAATTGCAGCCAATAAGAACTATAGTGTATACCAACTTGGTGATAAGTCGGCTTTCCTAAACGGAATACTCACTGAAGAAGTTTATGTGGAGCAACCAGAAGAATACAAGAAGAAAGGGGAAGATAATAAAGTATATCGGCTGTGTAAAGCTCTTTACGGGCTAAAAAGGTGTCATGGGCTTGGCATTCCAATATATCCACTTTCTTTGAGCAATGAGGCTTTCATTCTAGCTTGTCAAAACCATCTCTCTTCATTAAGATTGCCTCTGATGGGAGCAAGCTTTTCGTGTGCCTATATGTTGACGACTTGGTCATCACTGGTTCTTCCTCCAAATGCATTACAAAATTTAAATGGAGCATGCAAACGAAATATGAAATGATTGATTTGAGTCTACTAAAAAAATTTTTAGGAATACAGATCACTCAAGTTCAAGGAGTAATCTTCCGATCATAAGAGGAGTATGCATCTAACATTCTGAAGATGTTTGACATGGAATACTGCAAACCCATGTCTTACTCTAGCTGTTGGAGAAAAATTCAACAAGCTGCAAGAAGGAGAAGAAAAGGCATATGAAAAAAATACATAAGCTTGATAGGTTCGCTCATGTATTTGACCAACTCCGGGACAGATTTAGAATATGTTGTGAATCTTTTGTCGCATTTTGTAAGTAATCCATCCAAAGTACACATGAGTGGAGCAAAATGCATTCTGAGATATATTCAGGGGACCAAGCGCATAGGGTTACTTTACCAGAAAACTCGAAATCCCTCTCTACTGGGCTACTGTGACTCAGATTGGGGTGGATCCACAGATGACAGAACTTGTGCTTACATCTTTCTCCATGGCACCACCCCCATTTTGTGGTCTTCCAGGAAACAAGTCACGGTGGCATTGTCAACTACTGAGGCCGGGTATATGGTGTTAAGCACAGGAATTTGTGAAGGAATACGGTTGTAGAAAATAATTAAAGATTTGAAAGAAGAAGAAGTGAAGAAGCCATTTCTGATCTTGAGTGACAATGTGTTTGTCAATACACTCTCTAAGAACCTCGTCTTCCACAACAAGAGCAAGTACATCGACATCAAACATCACTTCATCTGTGAGAAGGTAGGAGGAGAAGTAGAGATCAATTTCTGCCCTAGCTCAGCTCAACTCGCCTATCTCCTCACAAAGGCTCTACACATAACCTGATTTATCGAATTAAGGAATCAACAAAACCTGGTTGAACCATCTAGCTCAAGCGAGGGGGGGGGGGGGGGGCATTTGAACCGTCGGTCCAACTCAGCTATCCTTGCCAGCTTTTAATATTTTTGTTTTAATGTTTCACTGATCTATGTATTCCCCAAGGGAAAATGTTTCTTCTTGATGGGGTTCCCCCTGAATTTTTTAAGTAAAACTGGAAAGGTTTGGTCCAAGGACATGAGGCAAGCTAAAAGGTCCAAAAGCATCTAAGAAGAGGGCAAAACCGTGCGCACTCCCGCCAGAGCGCTAGGACTGGGTGAGCGCATGACGCGCCAGCGCAGCACGCGCAACGCGAATGCAGCACACGCTCCCGCATTGCGCGCTCCCGCGCACGCAACGCAGCTGCAGCGCGCGCGGACGCACTCTGCACTCTCGCGCGCGCGTTGCGTGCTCCAGCGCGTGCAGCCACGCGCTATGCACTCCAGCGCACGCGTGCAGCGCGCGCGGGCGCCAGCGCGCGCGGGCGCCAGCGCGCGCGGGCGCCAGCGGCGACCGCCGCCGCCAATGACCCTTGTCGTCTCCGGACACCGCCGCCACCTCCGAGCACCTTGCCCGAGCCGCCCGAACTGCCCGGGGGGGAGGGGGCACTCTCGTCATTTATGCAAAAATGGTGATCTAGGTGATCAAAATGGAGCAACGTCATTCGCCAGCACAAATCACTCCCCAGCTCAATTACCACTGTGATCCTCCAGAAAACTATAAATAGACCTCCGGACTTTTATTTCAAGTCAGGCAACTCCAGAGACAAGAGAGAACTCTAAGATTTTCCAGCGAGATCGTGGACTTAGGCCGATTCTCCGCTCAGGAATTCACTCCGCTCTCCTCCTTGCACTACGGTTTCCTCACGCCTCAAGTGACGTTAACCGCCTCTGCAAGAGCGCTCTCATCTAGGCTCCACATCAACAAGAGCGCTGCCTCCAGATCTCCCTCCAGAAGCTATGTGGGCTTAGAAGATTTTTCAGCCGAAACGCTTCCACCGAGGTTCTGTGAGTTCAACATCATCTCAAGGTCGGAGCGCTTCCATCGAGGCTCCGAGAACTTAGTCGTTTCCTCCTCGTCGCATTTCATTCCCTACACTTGTAATGGAGTAGCGGCATGTCGCCCTCCGAGATCAAACTCCAACCTTTATAAACATACGAGATCTAGTGGAATTTGGCTCGGCAGAGATCCATCCTCGTGGTTTTTCACCATTTCCGGGTTTTCCACGTCAAAAAGCTTTGTCATTTGTTGCGTTTTTCTTTAACTGTTTGCGCGTCCGGTTCGACTCCAAGCTAAGGCGGTCTGATTCTCCGGGTTGGGGAAAAATTCGGGCAACCCGCAACACTTCTTAAATGTTGCACTCCTCTCTATTTGACTGTTCCGCTTCCTTTCTCATTTCCTGCATCTATTTAAAGCATTGTAATCATTAAACATAATGCAATG
Organism: Platanthera zijinensis; assembly: GCA_039513925.1. Classification (NCBI taxonomy): domain Eukaryota; kingdom Viridiplantae; phylum Streptophyta; class Magnoliopsida; order Asparagales; family Orchidaceae; genus Platanthera; species Platanthera zijinensis. Next base: position 14,156,029 of record CM077092.1, read on the forward strand.
AATGAATGAAAAGCTTGCCGTTATTCTCCTTCTCTGTCTCTCTATTCCCTTCTCCAAAATCTATTAATCTTTCCTACACATCCAACCTCACCCAATGAACTTCATTCATTTTACATTCAAAATTAGTTTTTTTTTCCTTGGCGGAGATTATAACCGGTGTCATGCCAAACATACATTCTTTGACAGTGGTGTTTTTGTCCAAACTCACCTGAGCAAAAAAAACCTGCTAAACAGAGCCTAATAGTTTCACAATGTGGGACTATTCTCAACACTTAAAACGATCTTTAGCCTCTCACATTTTGGAATATTAAGTAAAAAGACTATTAGTTGCAGAATATCAGACTCTTGTGATCAATAGATCTACTTGTGTTCACTCTTCGGCGGGATCTAAACCAACTTAAAATCTTTTCCCCCAACTCCGGCTGGCTTCACGGATTCTAGTTCGCCATTGTGCATGACTCTAGCAATGGAAAGGGGAAAAAACTTGACTGTTAGAATTATAACTCATGGAAGTGGTGAAGTTTTTCCCTTCTTTAGAAATGTTCTATTTAAAAGTTATGTTTACAAGTACTTGAGAGAATTATAGAAATATTTGACACATTTCCCTAATTCAATTCAAAGAAAATCGCCCTTTGAAGCAGAGTTTTAAATTATTTTTAGCGCAGCACAAAATAAAATCACATTGAGTATCAAATATGCACATAATAAAAAATTTCTGATTAACCACAAAACAGTCACCTGATTTCAACATCTACTAATCTAAACAATACCACAATATTCAATGACTTTCTATAAATAATCTAGAAGAAAAATCTAGAAAGCAAGTTAGAAAATATAAGACTAGACAATTTTTTGAAAATTTTGCTTTGTGGATGGGCCTATGTAACTCCAAATTAATATTTTCCCTCATTGATACAAAATGGTTTGAAGGTAACTTATCTGTTCAAGCCCACATGTAGAGTCTTTAATGTGAATCACGTCGAAGCAAAGTTTGAACTTATCCAAACAAATAACCTTTGAAAGCATTTGCGGGATTCACATTAGAATCGATCCTTGAAAGTTTGATCATCTTCTTCGTTGCATGAATGAATGAACGATAAACTCCTCCTCGTTCTAGGGTTAGGGTATTTAGAAATCTAAAATTATTTCACTTCCATGTAACCGCTTCTGTTATTGATCTAGTGAAAAACGGTCTGTTGCTACATGTGGACGTAGCTCTTCTCGAGATAAACCATGTAAATTTATGTCTTATGTATTTTAACTTTTTGTTTTGTTTGTTCGTTTCTCTCATTTCCGCAACGATAATAAGTCATTAAAACCTCGTAGTTCAAACCCAAATCTTCAAGTAAATCTATAAGCCACAAAGCTTCCTTGACCATCTTCACTACAACCACGTATTCACCTTCATGGTCGATAAAGAAATGCCCGAATGAAATGTTGATCTCCATAAATCGTGTCCGCTACCAGTGTGAGCACATAACATACCGTCGATCGTCATTTATCAAGGGCATCCAATTTCACTCGTGTATAGAACGTCTAACTTGTGTTTCTTTACTGAGTCAATAGCTTGTGATAACACGGTTGGAATTCTGAAGTTTGCTGCCAATTGAGTTGATACTGACTTTGCCTTCTCCATTGCGATTGTGAATCAAGTGATGACCATCTCAATGTGGTGCTTCGGAGATCGTGTGGACACCCGTGGTGTGGATCTTCAGAGGAATGGTGTTTGGAGTCCTAGAAGTGATTCTAAATGTACAATCACAGAGCACAGGGCCACTCTCAACCGTCCAAGACAGCAATTAAAACACTAGTAATAGAATATGCAAGAGAAAACACTTGAATTAATTTTCAATGCTCTTTACAAGACGAGCCATGATTTTGCTTTGCAATGGACGGAGATCAAAAAACAACAAGACAAGAAACATCAACTTCAAACCGCCTGGCAGCTTCTGTCCGCCTAGCCACAGACTATCTGCTTAACTGCAGGCTTAGCTGCCTAGCCGTAGAAGTCGCACCATACTTGAAACAAAGAAAACAAACTGCCAATCCGCACCTCTGACCGCCAAGTCACCTGACCGCCAACTTAGCCGTGAGGCCGCGCAACAACACTTGTTGACTGAGAACAACTGCAGAACCTGTACAAGTCGCGCGAGCTCCCCCTTGATCTAGTCACATCGACCAGTCAACCAACAACATCACCTGAGAACCTCCTGCACTAGTCGCTTGAACTGACCATGTTAGTTGCGCGATCAAGTGACCACCAGCCTTCTTGAGCACTACCAAGGAGAAATGCTTTGGTCGCCAACCCGCGGTGTTGCCAAACAAGCACCGCTAACCGCTAACTGCATCCGCTGTCTTCCACATTGAGACTCCACTGACTTAACCGCCAGTACTAGTCGCCCAGTGCTAGCCACATAGTTACGCAAGCTGACTAAAACTTCACAACTCCTTAACACCTGCGAATTAGAAGAACCTTCTAACAACAACCTGCTCCAAGCTTCAGCTCTCTGCTCTCGGTGATCTAGTCGCCCGATTAACCGAATGCTACCCGCAAACATCAAGCGCGACTACTATTGTTACTGTTCCCGTTCTAAATGAGGGGGTTGGGACCCCTATTTATAGGCGAACACGGCGGATACAGTCACCGCCAAAAAGGATAGGATTACCGTGAGCAGATACTGCGGATAACATAAACCTAATTGCGCGTACTCGTGGTTAGCTCCCTAACCGCGCGCATTTGCGGTTAGTCGTGCGGCTTCACACTTCAATATTGTTAACACTCTCCCTTGAAGTGGGTAGTGGAAGTCACGGAAAGCATCCCCGCCGCCGCTCAAACGGTATCTTCGATAGTGACTTCGTGAAGATGTTTGTGATATTGTCCTTGCTCTACACATACTCTACCATCAGAGATCCATCTAGTACTTTCTCTTGAATGAAGTGATGTTCAATCTTGATGTGTTTTGTCCTTGTGTGACACACTAGATTTGTAACCTGCTTGAGAGCACTCTCATTGTCACCACGTAACAGAGTAGGACCTCGCACCTCCACATGGATGTCATCCACCAATCTGCGCAGCCAGATAGCCTCTTGAGCTATCAAGGATGACGTCTTGTATTCTACCTCGGTTGTGGAAATAAACACAGAATCACGCTTCTTAATGCACCATGAAATAGTTGTCGATCCGCACATGAAGACATATCCAGATATTGACTTTCGATCATCTGCATCTCCACCATAATCAACATCTATGAACCCGTGCAAGTCGAAGCCCGTGCCCTTCTCATAAAAGAGCTGCATGTTTGAGGTGGACTTCATGTATTTCAGTATCCCTTTCGTTGCAATAAGATGAGGTTTTCTGGTCTCCTGCATATACCGACTTACCCGGTCAACAACATATGAAATATCCGGCCTTATAATCATCAAGTATATCAAGCTCCCGACCAGAGCCCGGAACACCAAGGGATTTGGAAACCCTTCCTTCATCCCTCCGAAGTCGATCCCGACTTCAAGTGGAGTAGAGTTGATCTTACCCTCCCTTATGCTGAATCATTTCATGACCCGCTCTGCATATTCCTTCTGGGATACGAGCACATTGCTCTTCTTTCTCTCCACTCCCAAACCAAAAAAATGGTGCAGCTCATCAAAATCCTTCATCTCGAACCGAATAGATAGCTCAGCTCTCAGCTTTGCTACCTGTTCACCAGAGTTTTCCGTCACGATCATGTCGTTGACGTACAACAGCACAATGACCTAAAGATCCCCCTCTTCTTGACAAACAGACTCGAGTCTGAGTTAGATACAAAATACCCACAAAAATGAAGATACTATGCAATATTACCATACCAGGATCGAGGTGTATGTTTCAAGCCATACGGGGATTTCTTCAGCTTACCAACATTTCCTGGATGAGCTTTTGACATATTCTGGTGGTTGCATCATGAAGATATCCTTGTCAATCTCCCGTAAAGAAAAACATGCATTACGTCGAGCTGTCAAATCTTTCATTTCTTGCATACTGTCAAATCGATCACTGTCCTTACCGTCGTCATTTTAGCCCAAGACTAAATGTCTTTTCATAGTCCTCTCCGTACTATTGTAAGAACCCCTCCGAGCAACAAGGCGAACATTATACCGCTCGATACTGTCGTCTGTTTTCTTCTTGAACTTATAGACCCACTTGCAAGTAACAAGAGTTATGTCTTCTATCTTGGGCACAAGATCCCAAGTTTCATTTTTCCTGAGGACGGTCATCTCCTCATCCATGGCATCTTTCCACTCCTTTAATCCAATGACATTCTGATAGCATGACGGCTCCTGCTTGTCCAGAGGTCCCGCAAAGTAACATGAAACCAAGTTTACCATATTGTCCTCTCTGTACTGAGCAGGTAGTATGATGGTCCGCTTTGAACTCCGCAAAGCCGGACCACCCTCTACCATATCTGATGTTTCTTCTGCATCAACTCTCTTGTCAGAATTATCAAGAGCATTGCTCCCTCCTGCTTCCAAAACCTAAAGCACCCGATCCTGAGCTTGATTCAACCGGAGCTCCGGGAGACAAACAACTCTACCAGAATATCTTCAGCAACATCCTTACTCTTGTCTTCTTCCTTGTTCTCATGTAGCTTAACAATAGAGCTACGCAGGTACGACGTAATCTCGTCGAATACCATATCCCTCGAGACATAAAACTTTTTTGTCTCAGGAACCATGCATTTTCATCCTTTCTTTCGCTCATCATAGCCGATAAAAATACACTTCTCCGCCTTATCATCCAACTTTGTCCTGAGAGCATCCGGAACATACATGTAACAGGTTGAACAAAACACCCGAAGGTATCCCATATTGGGCTTCTCCTTGAACATCAACTCAAGCGGAGACTTCATATTGTTGGGACTCAAGGGCATCTGGTTGATGACAAATGCCTCACAGGTCATTCCCTCTGCCCAAAAAACCCTGGTAATTTCTTTGGCATGAAGTCAGATTTTCCAAGTCTCCACTAAGTGACAAATTTTCCTCTCCGCCACTCCATTATGTTGTGGAGTATGGGCACAAGTCAGCTCTGTCTTGATTCTGTGCTTCCTACAAAAGTTAGAGAACCCATGGGAAGTAAACTTTCCTCCATTGTTCGTACTCAACTTCTTTACCCGCAGTCTTAGCACGCCTTCAACGAGTTCCTTGAACTCCACAAACTTCTGGAAGACTTATGTCTTCTCCTTCACGAAGTACACCCAAGTATATCTTGTGAAGTCGTCAACCAAAACAAGCATGTATCTATTTCTTCCAAGATTTGGGGTGACGCATGGTCTCATCAGATCACCGTGAATGCACTCCAACGGTAGCTTGCATCTAGAAAACGACGTGTCAAATGGAAGATGATGCGTCTTTCCATACTAACACCCTTCACAGACATAACCATTGTCTGGGGGTGAAAGACTACATGGGCTTTTCACCATGTCTCTTGTTGTCATAGTCTTCAGTTTGTCTATCCCAATATGCTCTAGCCTCTCATGTCAGATAGTTGGGCTATCGTTTGCCTTCATCTTCTCAATATAAGAATTTGTCGACAGAACGAACAAATCTTTCACCGGTCTCCCGACATAAGTAACGTTAGCCTTTATCGTTGATACGTTCTTGAGAAACTTCACTTATGTTGGGACAAATAGAACGTGATAACCAGCATCAACAACATTGGTCACAGAGAATAAATTTTTTTTCATTCCCGACACGTGATAAACACTCTTCAAGGTGAGTGGCTCATATCACTGCTCAAAGAAACTATTCCTTCCTTATCAACTGCATGAATCGTATCATCAGTTATAATGATCGCTTTATTACCCTTATACACCTACAAAGAAGAAAACTTTGACTAATCACTGGTGAGGTGATGACCACATCCAGAGTTGATGATCCAATCCTCTTGGAAGTTAATGGAGGACAAGGCATCAATAGACTTCACCATCATATCTGCCAAGAAACAATCTCCCCCAAAATCAGCTTTACCCTTTGATCTCCCCATCTTCCTACAACATGTCCTGGCTGAAGGTTCATCTTGCAATCTTTCTTCATGTGATCAAGCTCGTTGCATCTGAAGCACCTGAGTCCTCCCTTCTTACCTCTATCATGCTTAGGAGCATTGCTCCTCTCCTGCTATGATGAGGTAGAAGCACCATCTCCACCATAGGATTTCTTCTTGTCCCACCTCCTTTTCTTCCCAGAATAACGAACATCATTATCTCCCCCTGAGATAAAACACTCAGACATCTATTTTGCTAAGCTCTCCTGAAAGGCTAGCAAGTTTTTCAGCTCCAACAACGATGGCTGATTAACACAACATTACACCGAGGTAATGAAATCCACATACTCCTTCTGCAAGCCGCAAATGATATGCCTCTTCAACGTAATAGGCTCATCTGGGTCAAGTGTCGAGATCTCAGCACACAGATTCTTCATCTTCAAGAAGAAAGAGGAAATTAACAACTCTTTTTGAGTGGCTCTAGCCAACTCATTTTCCAGGAACTGTAGTCTAGCTACATTCTTCTTATTGAACAACCTATTCAGGGCAATCCAAATCTTATAAGCTGTCATGCAGCCTGTGATGTGGTCAAACAAGTCAGGTGAAATTACTCGCTTGAGGGTCAACTCTGCCTTAACATTAGTTCTTCTTCATGTCCTCACTTCTTGGGCATTATCTCTAGCAGCTAACACCTCTTGTTTGTCATCTCCACCAACAACCTCCTAGAGGTCCTCGCCAAGAAGATAACTCTCTATATAAGATTTCCACTTTTTGTAATTGGTTTGAGTCAGCAGCTCAATACCAAGACATCTTGCATATCTAGCTTCTATACTAGATCTCCTGGTTTGCTGTCTTCCAAAGGTTCTTAGTGTCAACTGCTAAAACTTTTGTTCTTCTGATACCATGTAAAAAATTTCACTTCTTGTCATCTATGGGAGGTGAACTAGGTTGCAGGACTACTCTCAACCGTCCAAGACAAAAATTAAACCACTAATAATAGAAGATGCAAGAGATAATACTTGAATTATTTTTCACTGTTTTTTACAATACGAGACATACATAGCGAGACATGATTTTGCTTTGCAAAGGACGGAGATCAAAAAACAACAAGACAAGAAACTTCAACTTCAAACCGCCTAGTCGCTTCTGTCTACCTAGCCGCAGGCTATCTACTTAATCGCAGGCTTAGTCGCCTAGTCGTAGAAGTCGTACCACACATGAAGCAAAGAACACAAACTGTTTGTCCCCACCTCTGACCTCCAAGTCGCCTGCCAGCCAACTTAACCGTGAGGTCGCACGAACAGTACATGTTGACTACTGACTTAGAACAGCTGCAGAACTTGCACAAGTCGCGCGAGATCTCCCTTAACCTAGTCACACCGACTAGTCAACCAACAACATCACATGAGAACCTCCTGCACTAGTCGCACGGACTGACCATGCTAGTTGCGCGATCAAGTGACCATCTGCTTGCTTGAGCACTGCCAAGGAGAACTGCTCTGGTCGCCAACCCGCAGTCTTGCCAAGCAAGCACTGCTAATCGCTAACTGCTTTTATTTCTTTCCACATTGAGACTCCATTGACTTAACCACCAGTACTAGTCGCCCAGTGATAGTCGCACAGTTGCACAAGCTGACCAAAACTTCACAACTCCTTAACACCTGCGAATTAGAAGAACCTTCTAACTACAACCTACTTCAAGCTTCAGCTCTCTGCTCTCAGTGATCTAATCGCCTGGTTAACCAAATTCCACCCGCAAACACCAAGTGTGACTACTGTCATTACTATTCCTTTTTTAAATAAGTGGGTTGGGGTCCCTATTTATAGGCAAACATGGTGGATACAGTCACTGCCAAGAAGGATAGGATTATGGCCAGCAGATATATATAGCCGATAACATAAACCTAACCGTGTGGACTTGCGGTTAGCTCCCTGACCACGCAGATTTCCGGTCAGCCGCGCAGCTTCACATTTCAATATTTTCAATAAAATATAGAGATCAGATATTTGTGGAATTGTATTTTATTTCCTTGCATTAGAGTGTCATATTTTATATGTGTGTATGTCGAGCACATTGATTTAGGTTTCAAAAAGGAAATAATTATAGAATAATTTTGGAATTGATTTAGCAGGATTTGATTAAGAGTCGTTTTTTCCCGAATTTAAATTCGGAATCAAGTGTAATATGAATCTGAATCAAAAAAATATTATTTTTATTGACAAGATTAGCAAATAGTTTGTGAATAATATCAATATATTTTTAAATAAACTTTATATTATTAAATATACTTATGTAATTAAATAAGTTTTATATAATTAAATTCGAATCCACATCCGAATACAAATTCGAATTTCAATTCAAGTTCGAATCCAAAATTTTTGGGACGAATCTGAATCCAAGATTTCCAAACAAACTGAATCAAAATCTGAATTCAAATATTTAAACGAATCTGAATCTTTGCATTCTATGTCAAATTTGGATTCGATTGAAGAGTTATTTGACTCGATTCGGTTCATGAACTAGCCTAGGCATAACATCTCATGATAGTGATGTTTTTCTCCTAAACTTAGCGAAGCAAAAACGTCACAAATAAATAAAGGTTCGTAACCAACGCATTCACGACCGCCACCGCCGTGACAAACAAACCCCAAATCTCCAAAATAAGTGTAAGAGAAGATAATTGTAATAAAAGCACAGAAAACCTGCAATTATTTTGTAATTAAATTCGCTGGTTGTTTATGAAATCCTGCATGTAAAATATATGTGTAAAACTATATCCATATCCTTCAATGCTTCATCCCAAAATCCTTCTAATGAACATGAACTATGCAAGGCTTCAACTATTTTATACAATTCCTCTGCTTACTCTCATGATTTTTAAAAGGAATATTACAAAAATTAATCAGTAGAAACAAAATACAGGCAATGGCATGAAATCCTGATGATTAAGGCTCCGTTTGGGAGGACTTATTTTCACCGGTCAAGCGGTTACGACCGGGAGGCGCGTAGCGAAAAGCTGATGATGAGCATCTATTGGAATCGATCATTTTCAAGATCTAATTCCAGTTTACTTCACATAGCTTTTCGTCTCCTTGATAGCTGGAAGTTCTCCAAAAGTATGAAAAGCTGGAGGACTTTGTACCATCCATTCCAGTGTGATTGGATTCTGTTCAACAGCCCAAGGATAGTCTAGCTCAACTCAAGTCGTACACCTGGACGGGTAACAACATACAGAGACACAACAGGGATAAACTACTCATGAACCGGACTTTAATTAAGGTCCGGTTCATGCGGTCGTGACCGCTTGACCGGTGAAAATAAGTCCCTTCAAACAATGCCTAAATGATTAATTCCTGCAATCAATCTTACATAATTTTCACAATGCTAGCAGGGATTTTGAAAATTTACCAGAAATCATGGCAAGAGCAGCTTCCCTGGGTAAACCTGTGATACTGATTCGGATCTTTGAAGGCAATTTCTCTTTCATACGCGCTGGATACAAATTTAAAAAGCTCATGGCTGTCACCGCACACCCGAAAGTTCTTCCCGATCCGTATAATTTTCTCATCTCCAACCCTAATTAGAGCGAAAGCCAGTGTTGATGAGGGCAATTTGTGCTCTTCATCAACATTACAAGCTGCATTTGATGTATCAGCTACAAAACCAAACTTTTTCATTAGATTCTTGAAGAAATCACAAGTCTTTCTTGAAACTGGGCTGGAACAATCATTCACTGTGAATCTATAAACTCCAAACTCCTTCATCTTCGTTCTAACCCTGGCGATACCCTCCAACCGACCCGTGTCAATGTAAATTCTGCATATCGACAGGTAATTCCCGAATCAAATTGGTCGAGCAGAAGTGCTCTCTCAATCGCCACCTCTCCGGATTCGAGATTCCTGTGTTTCTGGCATGAAGAAAGGAGTGATCCCCATATAAACATGGAGGGTTCGATCGGTATTTTCGATACAAAATCAAACGCTTCATCGAGACGACTCGCCCTTCCATATAAATCTACCATGCAGACATAGTGCTTAATCTGTGGAATGATGTAATAGTTCATCTTCATCCAAAGGAAGATTTTTTGACCTTCGTCTACTAATCCTCCATGGCTGCAAGCTGAGAGAACGGCAATGAAGCTTTTACTCCATCCGGCGAAACTCCTGATTCTTTCATCTCCTGGAATGCTTCTAGTGTTTTCCTGCTCAAACCACGGATTCCATACCCCGAAATCATAGTTATCCAAGTTACTGCATTTCTCTCGGGCATTCTGTCGAACAGTAAAACTGTGGAATCCAGTCTCCCGTTTTCGCATACATGTCAACAACAGAATTCCATTGCCCCGTCTCACAATGCAGCCATGGATTTCCTTGCCCTTCCTTAAATCAGTAGAAACACTGCAAATTCGCAGAACCAGGGTGAGTGTGGAAGGCAGCAGTTGCTTCCAGCCAGCTTTCACTCTTTCCTTGAACAGATCAAGCGCTATTTCAAATGACCTGCTTGTAAAATATGCCTCTTTGATGAGATTCCATGAAACTGAGTTTCTTTCGGGCATTTCTTCGAAGATTTTTCCTGCATAGTATAGATTTCCATAATAGTGTGTCGCAGAGAGTAACTGATGTAAACTAATCCAGCAGCAACCAATGTTTTCCAAACCACAAGCAACACGATACAGCAAATAGAAATAGCAAGACACAACCAACAATTGCACTATGAAGAACAGCAAGAACAACACCCAATGTCAACAAGATACACGATCCTAAGGTGCAAACCTGAACGGATCGGAAGGAAGTGCAGGAGAGGATTTCTCGTCGCAGCAGCCAACACATACAGCAACACAATACAAAACATCACATGCCCGGTTCATCCCCCAAACCGGCAATAAAAACCTCAACCCTAAATGTTCCAAAAAGACCAACATACCCCCAATAATGCATACAAATTACAAAATACCAAATAAAACATAACATTGCATTCCCCATCAAAAGTTCCTTGTCCTCAAGGAACTCGATCCGGCCAACGCTCGCGAAGTCGCCATAAGTCCTCCCATGTAGCTTCCTCGGGCGTTCCATTGGCCCATTGAATAAGGAGTTGTGTCACGACCCGGCCATCTTTATTGAGAATGCGCCGATCCAAAATCGTCTGCGGTTCCACAAGTGGATTGCCCTCATCATTCACCGTCTCTGGTAAGGGTTGTTCTTGTCCACTTGGTTGCCCCGCATGCTTCTTCAACTGTGATATATGAAAAGTGTGGTGTATTTTGGCGCTTTCCGGTAGATGCAACTTATATGCCACTGGCCCAATCCGCTCAAGTACTAGAAAGGGTCCAAAGAACTTGGGTGAGAGCTTATGAATCCGGTGTCCGCGTAGTGTAACTTGCCGATACGGTTGCAACCGCACCCAAGCCCACTCTCCTACTTCCAAAACATGCTCACGGCGCTTGGTGTCCGCCAATGTCTTCATGCGGTTCTGAGCTCTTGCTAGATTATCTTTGAGCATCGTCATCACTTGATCCCGCGCCGTCAAGGAACGGTCCACCGCGCTTATTTTTGCCGTGCCTTCAAAGTATGGTGGGAATGCCGTAGGTTCTTGGCCATACACCACCTCATATGGTGACATCCGGATGGCGCTGTGATAAGACGTGTTGTACCACCATTCGGCCAAGGGTATCCAGCTAGCCCAACTCTTAGGCTTTTCAAAGCACATACACCGTAAATAGCTTTCCACACACCGGTTCACCACCACCGTCTGGCCATCAGACTGTGGGTGATACGCCGTTGACATGTTTAGTTGAACTTGGAGCACCCGGAACAGTTCTTGCCAAAATTTGCTAAGGAAGACGTTGCCGCGGTCGCTGACGATGGTCGACGGCAGTCCATGCAAACGGACCACGGAGTCGAGGAATACTTGAGCTACAGACTCAGCCGTATACGGATGATGCATGGCTATAAAGTGGGCTTGCTTGCTAAGTCTATCCACCACCACTAAGATAGTCGCCTTGCCTTGGCTTTTAGGTAACCCCTCTATGAAGTCCAATGAGATGTCTTGCCATATTCGCTCCGGAATAGGCAATGGTTGAAGCAAGCCCATGGGCCGTTGATTGTCGGCTTTACATTGTTGGCACACCACACATTGTTGAATATACTCATAGATTTCCGGTTTCATTCTCTTCCAAAACAAGACTCGTTTCATGCGTTGGTATGTGGCGGAGATTCCCGAATGGCCTCCCAAGGAACTCGCATGGTACAACTGCATCAATCGTTTTTTTAGAGTTGGATCATTCCCCACCACCAATTTTCCCTTCCGTTTGAGAATGCCATTTGCCCATGAGTATTTTGGGTACTCTGCCGCATCCTGTTCCTTTGCCATAATAACTCCGTGAAGCCGCGCATCCATCCGCCATGACTCTTTTATAAGCTGGAGCATATCGGATTGGAGGGTGGAAATAACGTGCAACATGGCCTCCGGCGCTTCATGCACCCGGGACAAAGCGTCCGCACAGACATTTTCTTTACCTCGCTTATATTGGACCGAGAAATCATATCCGAGGAGCTTGGTGAGATGACGTTGTTGGGCTGGAGTAGCTAATTTCTGTTCAAGCATAAACTTCAAGCTTTGGTGATCCGTTCGTATCACAAACGTGCAGCCCAACAAATAGTGCCGCCACTTTTGGACCGCCAAGACTATGGCAAGCAACTCCTTTTCATAAGTAGACAACCCCGCATTTTTAGAGCCCAACGCCTGGCTGAAATACGCTATAGGTCGCTCTTTTTGGAGCAAGACAGCCCCCACCCCCGTATCTGATGCGTCCGTCTCTACCACGAACGGTTGTTGGAAATCCGGCAACTGTAAAACGGGCGGGTTAGAGACCGCCATCTTCAACGACTGAAAGGCGGCGTCCGCACTTGCCGTCCACTTGAAGGTACGATGTTTTAACACATTTGTAAGAGGGCGTGCAATCGTCCCGTAGTTCTTAATAAAGCGGCGATAATATCCGGTGAGGCCAAGAAATCCCCGGACTTTTTTGAGTGATGTCGGCGTCGGCCACTCTAACATTGCGTGTATCTTTGCCGGATCTGTTGCTACCCCTTGACCCGAGAGCACATGTCCCAAGTAGTGCACTTGCGGCAATCCAAATTCACATTTACTCCGTCGCAATACGAGGTGGTTGGATCGCAAGGTGTTGAATGCGAAGGCCAAATGGTTCAAATGTTCCTCCCACGAGGTGCTGAAAATAAGAATGTCATCAAAGAAAATTAAAATAAATTTCCGAAGTTGACCTTGAAAGATGCGATTCATGAGATTCTGAAATGTGGATGGGGCGTTGGTCAAGCCAAACGGCATGACTAGGAATTCGTAGTGGCCTTGGTGAGTACGGAATGCCGTCTTGTGCACATCCTCCTCCGCCATCCGAACTTGGTGGTATCCGGCTCGAAGGTCCAATTTGGAGAAGTAAACCGCGCCATGAAGCTCATCAATCAGCTCCTCGATTAGAGGGATCGGAAATTTATCTTTTATGGTGTTTTGATTGAGGCGCCGATAATCCACACAAAGGCGCCACGAGCCGTCCTGTTTCTTAACGAGTACCACCGGTGACGCGAAAGGGCTACAACTGTGTCGGATCACCCCTGTACTCAGCATTTCCCCAATTAATCGTTCGATTTCAGATTTTTGCAGAGGCGGATATCGGTACGGACGTAAGTTAATATCGATGCCCTCGTCTTTTAATACGATGCGGTGTTCCAATTGCCTCCTCGGTGGCAAGCCTTTTGGTTCCATAAAGAGATCCTCGAACTGATGTAACAATGCACCTAGCAGCTGCTGTTCGGCTGGTTCAGGTGGCAATCCAGCAATTTGCCATGTAGGCAAATTCAATGAATCCTCCTCCAGCTGAGGTCCTGGGCTGGCCGGAACAGTACATAAGGCCAACATGCAAATTTGTCCCTCCTTGGCAACCAACTTGTTCACTCGGTGTTCTTTACCCCAAATATCAGTTCCCTGCTGCGATCCGCGGAGCGCGATCTTTTTGCCTTGGCTCGCAAACTCCATCCGAAGGTTGAAGAAGTCCCAATTGACCGGACCCAAAGTGATCAACCATTGGACGCCTAACACCACATCACATCCCCCTAACGGTAAAATCAGCATGTCGGACGTAAACAACACGCCCTGCATCCGCCATTGAAAATCAGCCACCTTGTGTGCGCTCCATAGTTTTTGCCCGTCGGCCACCGCTACTGAAAATGAGTTAATGGGCGTGAGAGCGCAGTGGAGCCGTCGCGCTGTCCCCTCGTCCAAGAAATTATGTGTGCTACCCGAATCAATGAGAACATGAATGGGTTGGCCTTGATGCGAAGCCGTGACCCGCATGGTATGGTAGTGTGTCATTCCGGTGAGCGCGTGCATCGATAAATGTGGAGCCGGTTGGTCCCCCGTTTCTTCCTCAATCGCCAGCACCTCCTCCAGGTCAACTCCGGCCTCCTCATCTTGCACCGCCTCGACAATAACTTCCAATGCATACGCCTGCCGCCGGTTAGGACATTTGTGGCCGGGAGTATACGGTCGATCACACCAAAAACAGAGGCCCTTCCTCCGTTTTTCATCCACCTCTGCCGAAGACATCCGACGCCCCCCCGGAACGGCTGCCCGCTGAATTGGGTGGACCGTTGGGGATGCACGATCCGGAGTGGGCCACTGGCTACCGCCGGAATTGCGTAAGACGGGTCGAGAGGTCAAGCCAGCTCGCTCCTCACGAGTGTGCTGCTCAACAGGGCGGTCGACCTTGCCGGTGCGGCCGGTGATTTGCTGTTCCTGAAGTCGGGCGAGAGCGAAAACGTCTTGCAAGGACTTGGGTTGGAACATGCGAACCCCGTACTGAATCTCATCCTTCAGACCCGCTAAACAAAAACTGATAGCGTGTTCTTCAGACACAAAGACCCGGTGAAGAAGTAAATCAAACTCATCGAGGTAAGCTTGGACGGACGTGCGTTGGCGCAAATTCTTCAGCTCGGCCATAGGGTCATCGAACAATACCGACCCAAATCTCCCATGCAATGCCCGACTGTACTCCTCCCACGTAGGCCACTGCCTCGTAAGCCTCGCTTTCATAAACGCTTGATGCCAAAACAAAGCCTTACCCTCCATATGGACCGACGCGATTTTCACCTTCATGTCGTCTGGCGTCTCGTCAATATCAAAGAACTGATCACAGCGGTAAACCCATTCCAGTAGATCATCCCCGGTGAACCTGGGAAACTCCAAACGCGGAAATCTGGTCGCAATTTGAGTCGCAGCGGTCGAGGTTGTGTGACTGTCCGGCGACTGTCCCGGCCGGCTTTCACTGCCCCGTTCCCCCTTCCAGCACGCCATCATGGTGCGCAACTCCTCGCCAATGGCGTGAACGGAGCGGGCTAAGTCTTCCTGCCCTTGCTTGAGGAGATCCATCTCAGATTGCTGGTCCTTGGATCGCGTGGCGTCGGAAACAGGCATCGTCGCACGCCGGTACTGGCTCTGATACCTTGATGTAAACTAATCCAGCAGCAACCAATGTTTTCCAAACCACAAGCAACACGATACAGCAAATAGAAATAGCAAGACACAACCAACAATTGCACTATGAAGAACAGCAAGAACAACACCCAATGTCAACAAGATACACGATCCTAAGGTGCAAACCTGAACGGATCGGAAGGAAGTGCAGGAGAGGATTTCTCGTCGCAGCAGCCAACACATACAGCAACACAATACAAAACATCACATGCCCGGTTCATCCCCCAAACCGGCAATAAAAACCTCAACCCTAAATGTTCCAAAAAGACCAACATACCCCCAATAATGCATACAAATTACAAAATACCAAATAAAACATAACAGTAACCAAGAAGACTTCTGCCCAGTGAAGTATGCTGAAGCTGCGAAGAGGCCGATAATGCAGTTGAAACGGTGATGCTGTTGGGTTTAATCCCCTCTTCCAAAATTTAGGAGAAGAAGTCCAGAGCTTGATGGTCATGTCTGTTGTGAGAAATACGTTCTCACGCATCTGAGTGCACGCGAGGACGCGAGCTGAGATACCTGCAAAACGGTCAGCGAAATACGCAAAAGCAAACAATGGAGTGAGCGCTCTCGTTGATATGAAAAAAAAATGGTTAAGTCCTCGGAGCCTCGATGAAAATGCTCCGGTCTTGGAGTGTTGTTGAGCCCGCGAAACCTGGGTGGAAGCGTTTTGGCCGAGAAATTCTTTAAGTCCACGAAACTTCTGGAGTGAGCGATCTTGCGGAAGCAGTTGACGTGACTTGGAGCGTGTTGAAGTCTTATCGCAAGGAGAAGAACAGAAAGAATTTCTGAGCGAAGAATCGGCTTATGTCCACAATCTCGTCAGAAAACCTCAGAGTTTTATCTTGCCTCTGGAGTTGCTTCCCCTCAAATGAAGGTCAGAGGGTCTATTTATAGTTTTCTGAAGGGTCGTGGTGGTAATTGCGTCGTTGAGTGAATTTGTTGGCGAATGGCGTTGCACTGTTTTGATCATCTGGATCACCATTTTTGCCAAAATGACGAGAGTGTCCCCTACCCCTTGGGCAGTTCGAGCGGCCCGGGCAAGGTGCCCAGAGGCAGCGAGAGATGGCCGACGACGAAGGAGGTAGCCCAAAACGGCGGGGGTCGCCGCCGCTAGCGGCGCGCAAGCGATCCGGCGGACGTGCAGGTGCTCGGCCATGCTGCCTCATGGGAGCGCGGCCCTGCAGCCGCGCGGGCTGGCTGCACGCGTATGCCGTGCGCGCGGCTGCGCGCAAGGGCGCGGGCCGTGCGCGTAGGATGGCCGCGCTCGTGCGCCGGTTCAGCCTCACTCTCCGGTGCCTTCGGGATTTTTGGCTTTGTGCGCGGCCGGCTCAGCCGGGTTTGCTTGTCCCCGTATCCTTGTCCGAAAACCTTTTCGATTTGACTTAGAAAATTCAAGGAGAACTCCATTAAGAGTAAAATATAGACAAATCATATCCTGCTTTTTTGCAATAAGTCTGCTTTGAGGACTAAAATATGTGACCTAAAGGTTGCATGACAACACTTTAATTGATGCGCCAAGACTCCACTTCACCTTTTTGATTTAAAAACAAATCCAAAAAAAATTATTTTATAAAGAATTATTCTAATTATTATTTTATTGCATGTGTCTATGGCTCTATGCTGGCCAGAAAACATTTCTAATGATAAAAAGAGCAATGTTATATTCGCATCAAGTTTCATTATGTGCATTCAAACGTTATATGCATGATTGCACACAAAGAAATTTTATTTGCAGCCAAAAATTATACAAGCAAACAAGCATTTTTCTTCATCCAAAAAATTTGGTTGTTCAATTGCTGGCTTCTTATACTTTTCTAAATTACTCTCTTCGGGAATGTGTCTTCCTCATCTCTCCATTGTCGTTCTCGCTTGCTGATCACCGGATCACTTCTCCTTCTTGTCATACAACTGGCTGCTACAAGCTTTTCGTTGTTGTTCATACATTAGCTTCCCCTAGCGTCTTCTCCTTCTTGGCTCCTCCGCTCATGTAGCTTTCTTCTGGCATGATTGTCTTTGCGAGATGAATGTTGTGCGAATAACAACGAAAATCTTGGTTTCCTATAAAAATATGAATTTTGGGAGAAAATGATTGATGCGGCAAATTTGGTAGATCAATGAAAAGGTAGACAGTGCCACACGTCTTTGAATGGAGAAAATAGAGAAGAAAGTGGAGGGTGTCACGCTTGAGATTGCAACGGGTGGGATACATTTTTTTTATTACAAATCAGTTGCGAGTCACGAGAGTTGTCGTACAGTGACACTGTCGCAGCAGGAATACGGTCGCTTCTGGGGATAGGGGTTGAGACAGTGAGACCCCTATCACTAGTTAAGTAGTTATGTTATCCTTAGATATTTTTTTTTTTGGAAATTTTTTTTGTAGCATATTTTATGTGGCTGGTCCCACAAATCTTTGAAAATGTATTTTTAACACTTCTGAAGGTCCGAGAGGGATCAATCTGATTTCTTCCTTAGCTTGCTATTTTTAAAGACGACCGTTAGAGAACCTTGTCTCTTTCCGACCGTTAACTTCGCCGAGATTTCAAAAATCCCTTAGGCTGGTTTATCTCTTACCAACCGTCCGTCGCGGAGGCATTAATGGCTCTGATTCCTCGAGATCTTTTTTTTTCTCCACTTTTTTCTCTGCACTGTGAAACTCCCAAGCCAGCTTCTTCTGCCACTGCTGAAAACCTAACTCGGAATTAGGCGATACCTCAGAAATCGAGTTCTAAACCCAACTTCAATCCCTCTCCTTTTCCTCTGCCACTATTCTCAAAGAAACCATTTCTCTTGCAAGCAATCGGGATAAGCGCTTGTAGATTGTTGAAAGATTCGGCAAAATCAATGCGGGATTAGCTAGCCCCTTTCCCGACCATCTCACGAGATGCCAGTTTCCACACGGTGGCAGCTCTCCGGCGATCTTTTTCAATCACCAGCTCGCCAAAAAACCATTCTCAGAAATCCGCATCAGGGCCTTAAGGAGAAAATGAAAGCCCTAACCGTCCTATACGAGCAGCACAAACAGCCCTTAGCTCCAACCCATCACCCAAGCATCGATCTCCTAGATTACAATCATAAGAGGTTCAGAGAAGATGAGAAGCAAGAGCAAGAAAATGAGAAGAAGAACAGAGACGGAGCAGCTGTAATTCCGAGGATGAAGCCGAAATATGAAGCCAAGGAGAACCACAATTTGAACATAGCCAGCAGGAAAGCGGGGAAACCTGCCAGAGCTCCTGCAAGGAGGAGTTCCATGGGGTCGGTGCTGGAAGGGGGGAGAGGTTTGACGGCGTGCAAGAAAACTAGTGAGGATTCGGAGGCCTCCGGAGATACGGGGAGCCGGATAATGGTGTTTGTGCGGCTAAGGCCAATGGGAAAGAAAGAGGAGGCGGGGTCGAGAAGGTGTGTTAGGATTGCGAACAGAAGAGATGTGTACCTCACTGAGTTTGCCTCGGAGACGGACTACCTTAGGCTAAAGAGAGTTCGAGGGCGCCATTTCTGCTTCGATGCCGCATTCCCGGAGTCTACTTCACAACAAGAGGTGTACTTAACCACGTGAGTAATTCTTGTTTGGTTGCATTGTATTTCTTTAGTTTTCCTTTGTTCTTCTGAGTAGTTAGAAATTTGATAGATTCAGTCTTCTACAATCCATTTTAAAAATGCATTGGATGATGGATGACTAGAGATTGATTTCACACAATTACCAGGGATTGATTTCAAAGAGGAGGATCCCTCTTTCATTAAATATTAGTATTTAAACAAAAATATTTTGGGTGGGAAACCAAAATAAAAAAGAATAAAATAAGTTGTATTTCAGTGAATATGTGTTGAAAGTAGCATTAAGGTGAGATGGAAGTTAATGTTGGTGGGCACACGTCGAAAATGGTGCTAACGTGGGATTCTGAGACACATATAGATTGGGGGAAGAAGCCACGTAGCACTCATGTGGAATAATCGCGGAGAGTTCTCAAAACTATAATAAGATGACGTCCGATTCAGATATTGTCTCTTGTGAAGAATTTGACCGCTAGTTCTACTCTAGGTCTTCGAGTATAATGCATCGGGATAGAATTGTATGAGATCAATCACAAAAACCATTTTGGAAAGCTCAAATGTCACAGGTAAATCTATAAAATATGCATTGCCATTGATATTGTGGGCGTCCTCGAAGGAGAGAAACTTGATTGAGCATTAGTATCCTTTATTATTTTAAGCAGACTATGTTCGGGTCAAGATGTGACACTCGAACAACCATTAAAATCATTATTGAATGTTTGGCAAACCATATGAATTCATTTAGGTGCTTTAAAAAGCCCTTGGGAGCACCCAAGTATGCTCGGCCAACCAACATAAATGACTACTTATGGCATATTGTCCATGGGCTGCTCATCCAATATGAGAGAATACCCTAAATGGGTGACCTTGGAGATTTATCAAATAGTTCACCTTAGTTAGTTAAGGATCCAATTTAAGTATAAACCTCAACTAGCAATATTATAGAAAACCTTATTATAACCTTAAAATTGATTAAGGTCCATGAGAACTTAAACTCTTAAGAGCGAAGAAAATTCATATTAACTTCCATGCATTAAAAAATACTGTATTGTGGGAATGAATCTACTTCTGACCCGATCGTGTATTGTGCGGGAGATAATGTTGTGATTGTTGAGATTATTTCCAAGAGCGACACGAGCAAAACACTAGAGTTAGACATGATGAGATTCTTGTGAGTGATTTATTTTTTAGCACAAGATCCTTGAAATTTCTCAAGTCATATCCCTGAGTCATCTCTCCCATGAGTATTTCGAGCTTACTGTTGAGTACGTGGTGATTGTCTCTCGAATGCTTAGGGCACTTCTGATATGTCGAAAATATGTTCTGGCACTCGTCATATTCATGATGAATATTACTATACCATCCTGGTGAGCCACGTGAGGAGTTTTCCCCTCGTAGAATCATTCGATACATCCTAGATTGGCATCCTAGTGTCGATGACTCGGGCATTTTTTGGTGTGATTATTGTCTTCATGACGAATTTTCCTATTGATTGCTTTGTGAACCACCTTACAGGTCGCATTCCTTGAGATATATTTTGTATGTCACGAGATTGTGCTTTTGTGTTGTTGCCTCATATAAGTATAAAAGTTTTCGTAGTTCACTTGACAAGTAATTCTAGTCTCATCTACATTGCAGAATTTGGATTGTTTTTTGGATTCTTATGATCGGTCTGCCGTTCTGATTTCGTTGAACTCTAGGTTTCAAGCCTAGATTTCTCTCCTCCCTCCATTTGGCCGAAGAACATCCACCCACCACCTCCGGTTTACAACCACACATTGCTAGTGTCGACCAGCCCAATCACCCCCCCACCCCACCCCCCACCACCACCACTAAATCAATTTTACGAATGCATATAACCTCAATTAATTTGTTATGGGTGTAGGCTTGTCACCCTGTGATACCATCAATTATATATTGTTAGTATGTCAGGTCTTTTATTATTATCGTTTTGGGTCTTGTTCATTATTATTAATGTCGAGTCATTAAAATATTGTTATTAGGTATGGGTTAATGATTGTTATTTTGAGTCTTGTAAGCCTATTTAAAGGCACGGGTTATCGATCCGCTTAAAATTAACAACTATGATCATCTAGAAGCAGTTGGAATAGGCGAATTCCAACACCTGGAATGAAATTCCAGAAGCAGTTTTGATAAGCTCCCTGGACATAACACTTGGATAGGCTTTGCTACATGTAATTAGGTGAAGAGTGGGATCAAGGGGAAAAGTTGAAGCGAAAGGGAGCAAGTTTGTGGGTTTGTGGGTGGCCAACTAAGATGGGAGGGGAAGTGGAGTGGGGAGGAAGGTGGGGACCAAGGGGATGAGGGATGGAGGTGTTTCAAGCATCGCACTTGGGTTCCGGCTTCGGCACCAGTGATCAAAAGAGGGATTTTTATCTTTATCTTTTAATCCCTTCTAAATGAGTCTTCCATCGCTATTTATAGATTAAGGATCCGCCACAGCCGGTCATGATTCTGATCATGACGGTCTCCAAAATACACAATAAAATTCAAAACTTGTAAAATATAACAAAAAATCATGAATCGCCAATTCGCTCAAAATTAATGGCTCTGATCATCGTGTATGTGACATGATCCCCATCATTTTTGTTTGAAGTCTAAATTACTTATCATTATGTATTTGGTGAAAAATCATATTATTTTGGATGCTACTTTGTATGTTTTCTCATGACTTGTCTTATTTGTAGAAACTCTTTGTTTAATATGTAATTGAAGCACTTTCAACTTTAATTCAATTAAATTTGTTTGTTTATCTAGCTTTTGAACCTCAAACGTGAATGCTTGTAAATATCTTTAATAATTTCAACACTTATCGTTATTGCTCGTAGGAACATTGTGCATTACACCATCCCTAAAGTACCATGTGATGTAGGGGTAGGCTACAAGTGCACAAAATCTACAACGTTAGGTGTGAGTGCAAGGGTGACACACTAATCCAAACCTACATACAAAGCAATGATCGATGTTTCGACAAATAAATGGAAGCGATGAAAATTTCAGCACCACACAGATATTAAAATAGAAATCAAATATTTATTTTGGCAATATTATAATGGTTTTCCTCCGCTCGGAGGGCCAAAGCGAAGCGCGCAGCGAATGTCTCCTCCTGCAAGTTATTAGAGCACCAAAACAAAGTTCCACAAACAGGAATCACATCAAAATATGATAAATTGCCAAATGAAAATGTTGAATCAAATAGTACAATACTACAAAAGCTCACAAAGTAGAGGGCGAGCTGAAATATCTGATCGACGGTTTCTAGGCGATGTGGAATCAACTCTCGCCGAATCTCAGAACGAAGGCCCGCCTTGAATCGGGAGGCGGTGGCGATAGGATCCTCTGAGACGTCACTCCTAACACTAGCTCGTCGAAGCGAGCCATATACTCAGCAACAGTAAGTGACTCCTGCCGTAAGTTCTGTAACTGCTCAAATAACTGGTCTCGGTAGGAGGCGGGGAGGTATTTCTCGCTCAACCTTTGCCTCATCTCGTCCCATCTGGCGATGGGGTAATACCCATCTCGCTCCGACGATATCTCGACGCTAATCCAGAATACCTTAGCCTGTCTAATCAGCTTCATTTTTGCAAAGCGGACACAACGCTCGTCACTCATGTCATATCACTCGAAGTAGTGGTCCATGTCCAAGAGTCAATCGCTGAAGGATTTTGAATCTAGGCGACCGTCGAACGAAAGGGGCGTCGAGTCGGATGCGACGAGTGATGTCGTGGTGGTGGCCTCCTCTCCGTGGGTCGGGATAATCATCATGGGCGTAGTCATATCGAGCGGGTGGGAGACCACGCTCTCTCTGACCCGGGGGATAATATTCTTTGTGATGATGGTCACGGCGACAGTGTGGAGGCACCTGATCTATGGGGTCAAGTTGAGGCTGACGTAGCATACGGTACTCATCACGTTGATGGGGAAGCCTATCCCGCGCCAGAACTTGCCTATGATTTATCACAAAATCAGGATTTTGCCTTACTGGCGGAATCGGGGCTCGATTGGGAATATCACGACGACGGCGGTCTGCTAGAGGTGGACCATCTCTCGAACGTTGGTCCTGACGTGGAGGAGCATCAGGGTCGTCCTCAAGTGACTCGTCACTCTATGTCGGAGTGTCCTTGGCATTCTCTAAGTGATTTAAGCGAAGGTTCACCTCAGCAAGATCATGACGCACATCGTTGAACTGGGCACCTAAAACGTCAAAACGGTCTAGGATAAGGCGATGAAACTCAGCAAAAGCGGTGCCCGAATTCGAGCTCGTCGTGCGGTCGTCGGTGACTTTTGGATCTACCATGCTTCCTCTAAAGATCCTACCACTACGGAGCATGCAAATGGCCTAACCTTGACCTCTGATATCAAAATGATGTAGGGGTAGGATACAGGTGCACAAAACCTACAACGCTAGGTGTGAGTGCAAGGGTGACACACTAATCCAAACCTGCATGCAAAGCAATGATCGATGTTTCGACAAATAAATGGAAGCAATAAAAATTTCAGCACCACACAGATATTAAAATAGAAAACAAAATTTTTTTTTGGCAATATTATAATGGCTTCCTCTACTCGGAGGGCCAAAACAAAGCGCGCGGCAAATGTTTCCTCCTGCAAGTTATTAGAGCACCAAAACAAAGTTCCACAAATAGGAATCGCAGCAAAATATGATAAATCATCAAATGAAAATGCTGAATCAAATAGTACAATACTACAAAAGCTCACAAAATAGAGGGTTGAACCGAGACACTGAAGATTTAGATGGCCGGATGTGTAGATCGGCGATCGGAGATGGAGCCGGTGACGAGGCAACGATGGCTGTCCTCGGCGGAAAACGGTGAAACTGACAATAAAACGGTGGATCCGGCCACGTATAAGTAGATTCGGGCTGGGGGAGGGTAGATCTGATGTGTAAGAGCGGATTCGGGCCAAAATGGAAAGTGCGAGAGGTGGAAGTAACGAATCGGGGACGAAAGTCCAAGATCTGAATTGATCTTGTGAATTTGGACTAGAGGAAGGTGGATCCACGTGAAGGGAGTTTAAGGAGTGGCCGTCTAGGGTTTTGGATAGTTTTCGGGTGATGGGGAGGAGTGTAGGGTGGTCGGCTGGATGAGGGGTTGCAAGGGGTTGGTCGGCTTGAAGGAGTGAAGGGGTGGATGCGGGCTGAAGGTTGGGGAGAAGGCCGAGGGTGGGTTTTTGGGAGTCGGCGGTTACGCTGGCCTGGAAACAATAGGCCGGCTGTTTGAGAGGGGTGGTTTGGGGCTGTCGGCAGCTAGATGTGGGGAGTGAGGGGTGGAAAACAAAGGTGGAGGTAGGGATTACCTTGGGGAGGAGTTCAGAGGCCTAGGAGTCATCACCTAGGGATCCACGACGTCGGCACTGGGGAGAGATCGCTGGAATCCGGGAATGAGTGTTCTCCAAATTCTGCAATGCCTCAATTCAGCCCTCAAGACTCCTATTTATAAGAAAAGAAAAGTTAGGGTTTCCCCATCAACGACTATGATTGGTCTGGGTTTGGTCCTTAAATACATCAATAATAAACAGAAAAATATAAACTAATATAGTGTTTTGACTCGCGACAATGTCCCGGACGCAACTTCGGAGTCCGATCGGCAATCCGATCAAGTCTTCCTGCGCGAATAAATGAACGTGGGTCCCGTCTTGCAGCGAACCCCTCCAGGTGCATGATTCGATGGATTCCCATCAACTCCCCCCGATTGAAAAGCCTTCGAGACGATCGAACTGAGGTCGAAGTTCAGGGGCGAATCGATCAAGCTCTGCTGGTAGTATCCAAGTGTCGTCCGCGTCGGGGAAGCCCTGCCAGTGTACCAAGTAGCGACATCGTGGTCCGTCAGTGGTGGGAACAAACTGATGGGATTTGATCTCTGTGACGTACTCATCTCTCATCTCTCAAAGGGTGGATCCTGATGCGATCAGTGGTGTCTGCGGTGAAATCAAAGAAGACGAGTTCCCAGGTGGGCGGATGTCAATAGTGGATGGACTTGGGTGGCCATCAGACGGTGGGGACGTATGAGTGTGGTACGGTAACGACCGTGGGGATGGGGGTGGATGGATATCTCCACTGTTCGGGTCCACATACTCATGAGGCTCGTAGTATAGAGTTAGATCCTCAACATTAAACACTGGGTAAATTCCCATACTAGCCGGGATATCAAGTCGGTAGACATTTGTCCCAATACGACTAATAACAGAGTACAGACTCATTCGCCTGACGCTTAACTTCTTGGAAGGTCCCGAAGGGAGCCTCTCTGGGCGGATTCGTACCATTACCTTTTTGCCTTCATTGAATATTTGTTCTCGCCTTCACTTATCAGCATGGGCTTTATAATGTTCATTGCTTGTTATTATTCGCCAGCGAACCGACTCATGCAACTCATGCAAATCCTGTGCAAATGACTCGACAGACTCACTAGGGCGCGACTCCAAAGGACTCGGGACAAGGTCTATAGGTTTCCTAGGGTCATATCCTGATCCTACATGCTCTCATATCAGACACCGCAAAAGATTCCCTAAACTATGATTCACTACCTCTGTCTGTCCGTCCATCTGTGGGTGATATATCGAGGAGAACCTAAGAATAGTGCCCGTCTTATGTCACAGGGTTTTCCAGAAATAACTCATGAATCTTACATCGCGGTCTGACACAATCGACTTGGGCAGGCCATGTACTCGAAAGACGCCCCTCATGAATATAGATGTAACATGAGTCGAGGAGAACCTAACTCCTACATGCTCTCATACCAGACACCGCAAAAGATTCCCTAAACTCTGATTCACTACCTCTATCTGTCTGTCCATCTGTGGGTGATATGTCGAGGAGAACCTAAGAATAGTGCCCGTCTTATGTCACAGGGTTTTCCAGAAATAACTCATGAATCTCATATCGCGGTCTGACACAATCGACTTGGGCAGACCATGTACTCGAAAGACGCCCCTCATGAATATAGATGCAACATGAGTCGCATATGCCGTCTTGCGGCAGGCAATGAAATGCGCCATCTTTGAAAACCGATCGACAACTACGAAGATGGAGTCGTGTTTCTGTAAGGTGTGGGGAAGTACGAGAACAAAATCCATGTTAATGTCCTCCAAAGGGCGATGTGGGACAAGTAAAGGCGTGTACAAACCTGTGTTCTGCTTAGTGCTCTTTGCCGTCTGGCAGATATGGCAGTGGCGAACAACACGAGCTACGCCCTTCTTAAAGTCGGGACAAGTAAAGGCGTGTACAGACCTGTGTTCTGCTTAGTGCTCTTTGCCGTCTGGCAGATATGGCAGTGGCGAACAACACGAGCTACGCCCTTCTTAAAGTCGGGCCGATAGAGGCGGTCCTCAACAATGGCTATGGATTTATCTCGCCCGAAGTGGCTTGTGGCCCCACCCGCGTGCAGCTCCCAAATCAGATAATCACGGTAAGATGTCTGGGGAATGCACGGGCGGGAGCCCCGGTACAGATATCCCTCATAGATCTGATATCCCTCAACAGGGTCGAGTGGGTCTCGGGACAAGGCGGTGTAAATCTCGCCAAAATCAGGGCATGTTGGATAGTCCGGTATCAATCTCTCCAGTCCCTCTACGCTCGCAGTCATCGTCTGCAACAGGGATACGTTGCGACTCAACGCACCAGCCGGTTTGTTCTCAACACCAGCTCAGTGCTTGAGAACATAATGAAAGTCCTGCAGATATTTGACCCACTTCGCATGCTGGTTTCTCAGCTTGCGTTGCGAGTCGAGGTAGCGAAGCGCCTGGTGGTCGGAATATAACACAAACTCTCAGGGAAGGAGATAGTGTCTTCAGTAACGCAGAGAGTTGACTATAGCATAAAATTCTCGATTGTAATTTGAGAATTTCTGCTTAGCTTCATTCAGCTTCTCACTAAAGTAAGAAACTGGATGTCCCTCCTGACTCAAAACGCCACCTATACCAACCCCTGACGCGCATGCGACCTCAAAAGTACGGCTAAAATTCGGCAATCGTAGGATAGGAGCCGTCGTCAATCTCTCCTTAATTTCTTCGAAGGCTCTAGTGGTTGCGGGGGTCCACTGAAACTCTCCCTTCTTGAGACAGCTCCTGAAGGGGGTCATGATCGTACTGAACCCCTGAACAAACCCCCTATAGAAGGTGGCAAGTCCGTGAAAGATTCGAGCCTCGTGAATATTCGCGGCACGGGCCAATCCCGAATGGATTTGACCTTCTCGGGATCTACGGATACTCCCGTAGACGATATAATAAAGCCCAGAAAGTGAACAGACTCGGAAAAAAACGAGCACTTCTTCAGGTTCACATACAATTTCTCTTGGCGGAGGGTGTCAAAGAGAAGTCTCAGATGATCGAGGTGAGCAGCCTGAGTCTGGCTATAGACTAGTATGTCGTCGAAGTATACTACCAGAAACTTGCCCATGTAGGGTCGCAACATCTGCGTCATAACTCGCATAAACGTGCTCGGGGCATTAGATAGCCCAAATGGTATGACTAGCCACTCGTACAGACCGTCCTTGGTCTTGAATGTTGTCTTCCACTCGTCTCCCTCACGAACTCGTAGCTGATGGTACCCACTACGGAGGTCGATCTTGGAAAAGATCTGGGCACCAGATATAGTATCCAGAAGGTCATCGAGTCGTGGAATCGGGAAGCGATATTTGACCGTGATTTTATTAATGGCGCGGCTATCGATGCACATACGCCAACTATCGTCCTTCTTAGGGGTAAGAAGGGAGGGGACCGCACACGGACTCATACTCTCGCGAATGAACTGCTTCCGGAGAAGCTCATCAACCTGCCGCTTGAGCTCAGCGTGTCCATCTGGGTGCATACGGTAATGGGGCAGGTTCGGGAGGGAAGCCCCTGGGACTAAATCAATAGCATGCTAAATGCCCCCTCGGGGGGTGGGCAGCTTATCAGGGAGCTCGTCCGGCATAATGCCCGCAAACTCGCCTAAAAGGGGACGCACCGCGAGTGGGTGATCAACAGGGGTGTCCTTAGTGACCTGAGTAGCGGCGACAACATAAATAATATCTGACTCAATACTATCTCGCAAAAACTCACCTCGCCACAGAATATGCAGTGGCCTCGAGGCGCTCATACTCACAGATGGCTTTACCACACCCTTGGATCTATCTCGGGGCTGGGTGGACGTCAACGTAATCTTCCGCCCCTTGTCATAAAAGACACACGTGTGTTTGAGCAGCCGAAGCATGTAACATCACGATCAAATAGCCAGGGACGGCCAAGCAATACATGAGCGACGTCCATGGGAATAACATCACACCAGACCTTATCCTGAAAGGATGCAATAGTAATCGGGACTAGGCAACCCTGGGTGACCTGAATCGTCGTCTTGTCTACCCAGACGACCTGATATGGGTGGGGGTGAGGCTCTGCCTTCACCTGTATACAGTCAAGCCCCTTCTGGGCCACGATGTTCACACAACTCCCACTGTCGATAGCCAACTTGCAGGGGTCGCCTGCACTAAGAAAGTATATATAAAATATAGTGGTGCGTCACCAATCCTCATCTATACGAGGGGTGTGTAGGAGGCATCTAATCACTCCCACCTTTAAAGATCTCTCGGTGTCACTCTCCCAGCCTTCCTTCGACAGTGGCCTTAAACTTATTCCGTACCCTACTCTTCTTCCTCGAAATCCTGCTCCTCGCCCTCAACTAGCAGGTTCCGCGTGGACACTGCACCGCCACGTGTCCCCTGCCAGAACATCGATAACACACAATACCCCCAGACCGCGGGCCATCAGTGGCTATGGCTTTGCCCTTCGCATCCGTGAGGATACGTGAGGGTGCAGCCGTGGTGGTCTGGGGCGGAGCGGGCTTCCTAAAAGTCGAGGACTCAGTCAGAGAAGTGAACTGCCTCGTGCTAGAAGATTGGAGGTACTGTTCATACTCAAGGGGTCGCCTGCACTAAGAAAGTATATATAAAATATAGTGGTGCGTCACCAATCCTCATCTACACGAGGGGTGTGTAGGAGGCGTCTAATCACTCCCACCTTTAAAGATCTCTCGGCGTCACTCTCCCAGCCTTCCTTCGACAGTGGCCTTAAACTTATTTCGTACCCTACTCTTCTTCCTCGAAATCCTGCTCCTCGCCCTCAACTAGCAGGTTCCGCGTGGGGCACTGCGCCTCCACGTGTCCCCTGCCAGAACATCGATAGCACACAATACCCCCAGACCGCGGGCCATCAGTGGCTATGGCTTTGCCCTTCGCATCCGTGGGGATACGTGAGGGTGCAGCCGTGGTGGTCTGGGGCGGAGCGGGCTTCTTAAAAGTTGAGGACTCAGTCCGAGAAGTGAATTGTCTCGTGCTAGAAGATCGGAGGTACTGCTCATACTCAAGGGCGAGCTGAAATATCTGATCGACGGTTTCTAGGCGATGTGGAATCAACTCTCGCCGAATCTTAGAACAAAGGTCCGCCTTGAATCGGGAGGCGGTGGCAATAGGCTCCTTCGAGACGTAACTCCTAACAACTAGCTCGTCAAAGCGAGGCATTTACTCAGCTACAGTAAGTGACCCCTGTCGTAAGTTTTGTAACTGCTCAAATAACTGGTCTCGGTAGGAGGCATGGAGGTATTTCTCGCTCAACCTTTGCTTCATCTCGTCCCATCTGGCGATGGGGTAATACCCATCTCGCTCCAACGATATCTAGATGCTAATCCAGAATACCTTAGCCTGTCCAATCAGATTCATTTTGCAAAGCAGACACAACGCTCGTCACTCATGTCATACCACTCGAAGTAGTGGTCCATGTCCAAGAGCCAATCGCTGAAGGCTTTCGGATCTAGGCGACCATCGAACGAAGGGACGTCGAGTCGGATGAGACGAGTGATGTCATGGTGGTGGCTTCCTCTCCATGGTTCGGGATAATCATCATGGGCGTAGTTGTATCGAGCGGGTGGGAGACCACGCTCTCTCTGACCCGGGGAATAATATTCTTCGTGATGATGGCTACGGCGACCGTTTGGAGACACCCGATCTCTGGGGTCAAGCTGAGGATGACGTGACATACGGTACTCATCACGCTGATGGGGAAGCCTATCCTGCGCCGGAACTTGCCTATGATCTACCACAAAATCAGGATTTTGCCTTACCGGCGGAATCGGGGCTCGATGAGGAATATTACGACGGTGGCAGTCTGCTAGAGGTGGACTATCTCTTGTACGTTGGTCCTGACGTGGAGGATCATCAGGGTCGTCCTCAAGTGGCTCGTCACGCTGTGTTGGAGTGTCCCTGGCATTCTCTAAGTGGTCTAAGCGAAGGTTCACCTCGGCAAGATCATGACACACATCGTTGAACTTGGCACCTAAAGCGTCAAAACGGTCTAGGATAAGGCGCTGAAACTCAGCAAAAGCGGCACCCGAATTCGAGCTCGTCGTCGGTGACTTGTGGCTCGACCATGCTTCCTTTAAGGATCCTACCACTACGGAGCATGCAAATGACCTAACTTTGACCTCTGATACCAAAATGATGTAGGGGTAGGATACAGGTGCACAAAACCTACAACGCAAGGTGTGAGTGCAATGATGACACACTAATCCAAACCTGCATGCAAAGCAATGATCGATGTTTCGACAAATAAATGAAAGCAATGTAAATTTAAGCACCACACAGATATTAAAATAGAAAACAAATATTTATTTTGGCAATATTATAATGGATTTCCTCCACTCGGAGGACCAAAGCGAAGTGCGCGGCGAATGTCTCCTCCTGCAAGTTATTAGAGCATCAAAACAAAGTTTCACAAATAGGAATCACATCAAAATATGATAAATCACCAAATGAAAATGCTGAATTAAATAGTAAAATACTACAAAAGCTCACAAAGTAGAGGGCTGAACCGAGAAACTGAAGATTTGGAGGGCCGGATGTGTAGATCGGCGATCAGAGATAGAGCCGGTGGCGAGGCGACGGTGGCTGTCCTCGGCGAAAAACGGTGAAAACGGACAATAAAACGGTGGATCCGGCCACGTATAAGTAAATTCGGGCCGGGAGAGGGTAGATCTGATGTGTAAGAGCGGATCCGGGCCAAAATGGAAAGTGTAAGAGGTGGAAGTAACGGATCGGGGATGAAAGTCCAAGATCTGAATTGATCTTGTGAATTTGGACTAGAGGAAGGTGGATCCACGTGAAGGGAATTTAAGGAGTGGCCGGCTAGGGTTTTGGATAGTTTTCGGGTGGTGGGGAGGAGTGCAGGGTGGTCGGCCTGATGCGGGGATGCAAGGGGCTGGTCGGCTTGAAGGGGGGGGGAGGCCGGCGGTGGGGTTTTGGGAGTCGATGGTTGCAGAGGCCTGGAAACAGTAGGCCGGCTATTTGAGAGGGGGGGTTTGGGGCTGTCGGCGGTTGGATGTGGGGAGTGAGGGGTGGAAAATAAAGGTGGAGGTAGGGATTACTTTTGGGAGGAGCTCGGAGTCCTAGGAGTCGTCACCTAGGGTTCCACGGCGTCGGCACCGAGGACGGATCGCTGAAATCCGGGAATGAGTGTTCTCCAAATTCTGCAATGCCTCAATTCAGCCCTCAAGACTCCTATTTATAAGAAAAGAAAAGCTAGGGCTTCCCCATCAACGGCTATGATTGGCCGGTGGGTTCGGCCCTTAAATACATCAATAATAAACAAAAAAATATAAACTAACATAGTGTTTTGACTCGCAGCGACGTCCAAGACGTAACCGCGGAGTCCAATCGGCGATCTGATCAAGTCTTCCTGCGCGAATAAATGAGCGCGGGTCCTGCCTTGCAGTGAACCCCTCCAGGTGCATGATTCGATGGATTCCCATCACCATGTCGCCTCACTAACATACATTCATTAGAGTTTCTTTAGAACACATTCATTAAATTCCTCCCGCATCAACATGCATCAAAAATGCGTATTGTAAATGTATTTTCATCTAACAAAAATATATGTAAATTTTATACTTATATCATGCATGAAGGAAATAAAGAAAATTAATTTACTAAATTAAAATCGTAATCTTATCAACTGAATTGAGGTGGAGAAAATCACTCAAGGAGTAAGACTAACAATCTCTCATGGAAGTAGGGAGCGAATTTGAAAAAAGATTACACCGGTGGAAATATATTGTTGTCTGGAGATAGGATCAGTTCAATACACGGATACCCTTTTGGGGTTAAGGAATAACCCAAATGGATCCACTTAGCAGCGCGAGCTAATACCTTCTCACGATCTTGGGAAGGAACATGGACAAAGGCAATACATCTAAATTATATATGGAGTAAGAGGAAAGGGGAGGAAAAGAGAAGAATCTTGAAGAAAATTGGAGAAGGGTGATTTTCCCTTTAGAGTAGAAGATGGTATTCGATTAATCAAATAATATTATTCAAGAATAGCATTTTCCCAATAATGAGCGAGGGACATTCATTTGAAATAGCGAAATGCGGGCAATATCAAGGAAATGATTATTCTTTCTCTCTTTGACACAATTTCGTAGGTACTAAAAATTTTAAGACGAGTACTAAACTGATTTTGAATTTATAGCAAAACAACTGAAAAACTCAAGAAGGAAAAAGGAAGAAATTCAAAGTCACAACTACTTCCTTTCCTCCTGGAGATGGCTTAGTTTTCTAAAGTTTATACTTTTCCGGATGAACATTAATTTCATCAGACACAAAGCCAGCACACTTTCAACCTATAATTTTTTTTTATTTTACATTTTATCTAAGAAAAGCATTGTGTGAGAGAAAAATATGGGTCAATATCACATCTTCTTATAACATATAACACTAGAATGTCGTTGAAATTGTTGATTAGATGATGCTAAAAAAAACTTTTTTCTTGATATAAGGTTTTGCATTTTTTATGTGTAATTTCTTGGAATATAAAACCAACATTTTCCATCATGTGCTTGCTTATATGTAGAACCACGGAACTAGTGGAAGGTGTTCTTCAAGGAAGGAATGGGACTGTATTTTGCTATGGTGCGACAGGTGCAGGGAAGACTTACACGATGCTCGGGACACTGGAGAACCCTGGAGTTATGGTGTTGGCTATAAAAGACCTCTTCTCAAAAATTAGACAGAGGAGCTTTAATGGAAGCTATTCATTGCTTCTCTCTTATCTTGAGGTCTATAATGAGACTGTGAGAGACTTGTTGTCACCTCGGCGGCCTCTTGTCCTCAGAGAAGATAAACAGGTAGGTTGGTAAAGAATTAAGTGCCTCCCAACTTTTTCTGATATATTACATGTTTGTAACTTTCATATTCATACTTATATTTATATTTAGCTTAGAGGGAAGGTCTATTTAATAATGCAAAATCACAAAAGTTTTTTGTAATTATCCTATTTTTGTATAATATGGAGAGTTTAATAGAACATCTTTACACACTAAGGTTCCGTTTGGGAGGACTTATTTTCACCGGTCAAGCGGTTATGACCGCATGAATCGGGCCTTAATTAAGGCCCGATTCATGCGGTCATAACCCCTTGACCGGTGAAACTAAGTCCTCCCAAACGGAGCCTAAGATCTGATCCTTCTAAGCACAATCACTTCCACATTTTTCAGGGAACCATAGCAGCTGGGCTAACTCAGTACAGAGCTTACTCAACAGATGAAGTAATTCAACCTGACAAATCATTATCATCTTTCTTAATTCTATGAACTATAGTTATGGGCACAACATTGCTCAATTCACATCTCTTTCAGGTTATGCAATTACTTCAACAAGGAAATCGAAACCGGACAACTGAGCCCACTCGAGTAAATGAGACCTCCTCGAGATCACATGCCATTCTTCAAGTACCCTCATCATCCACTTCACCTCTCATTAGTTTTTATAGTTCAAATCAGTGACTTTAGTTACTTCAATCACAGATTATTACAGAATATCAAGTCAAAGAGTCACTAAATGTGGACACAAGGGTAGGCAAGCTGTCTCTTATTGATTTAGCTGGGTCAGAGAGAGCTCTTGCAACTGATTTGAGAACACAAAGATCAATTGAGGGGGCAAATATAAACCGATCGCTCCTAGCATTGAGTAGTTGCATTAATGCGCTTGTGGAGGGAAAGAGGCACATCCCTTACCGTAATTCGAAGCTCACTCAGCTCCTTAAGGACTCGTTGGGTGGACCATGCAATACTGTCATGATCGCTAATATTAGCCCTGGACATTTTTCTTTCAATGAGACTCAAAATACACTTCATTGGGCCGATCGCGCCAAGGAGATACGGACTAAAGTATGTTCCTTTTCCTACTTCAGTTTCTCAATTAGTGTTTTTATCGATATCATGTGCTTAACTATAATTAATTTGGTAGATTATTCTTTTACTTCATTTGGTTAGATGTAGCTGGAATAAAAAATTTTAACTTCCTTTGAAATTTACATTCTAGTTTCGCATACAAATGAATGAAAACAAAACCATCAGTTTTGGAAAAATGTTTTGTCTTCAAGCAACCTAAATGAAGCCTAGTACTAATTTGCTAGGGTTTTTTTCCTTCATTTGGTAGGATGTAGCTACAACAAATATTATTTTTAACTCTGCAAACACCTTCAACATTTATGTGATTATTTGCAGTTTTTTAACATACAAATGAATGGAAACAAAACCATCAATTTTGGAAATATATTGTGTTCAAGGAACCCAAGTAAACCCTTGTACTACCTAAATGAAAAAACCATTAGTTTTGGAGAAATGTTTTATGTCTTCAAGCAGCCTAAATGAAGCCTAGTACTAATTTGCTAGGTTTTTTTTCCTTCATTTGGTTGGATGTAGCTAGAACAAATATTATTTTTAACACCTTCAACATTTATGTGATAATCTGCAGTTTTTTTCACATACAAATGAAAGGAAACAAAACCATCAGTAAACATTAGTACTGCCTTTTTAATAGCACTCTCCACATGCCCATATGAATTTGTGTGTGAATGATGCTGGTATGTAGATGTTATTACAATGGTAAGGACAAAAATATACCATTTCCATTCTCAAAAAGCTAGCAAATTCATTGTGAAAGAAAATTAAAAGATTTTTCACGTTCTTAAATGATGGATTCTAGTAGCGTGGACTTTTGATTTATACTTTGTTTTTGTATTTCTGCAATATGATTTACATGCAACAGATTTATTAAAACTCAAGCATGACTCAATCAAATCAGAATGAAAGGGAAATTAAGATTCATGAATCAGACACCAAATAGTTTCTTAAGGCTATAGATTATAAAAGCACGCACTTTGCAAGATGATTTGCATGAATGAGATTTAAAAAGCACACTTCACGCTATAGAAAAAAATGAAAAAGGATTTATTAATGAGTCAGATGTCAAAGGTTCGTTTGGCTTGATGCTTTTGCTCGGTGCGTTTGGACAAAAATGTCACTTCCGTAAAAAACTTGTTTGGCACCACACCGATTGCGAGTGACTTCGCAAAAGAAAACGTTGAGCCTAAAGTGGATGTGGTTCTAGGGGCTGGTTGGGCGTTCAGAAATGAGAGTTCACGGCCATTTTGCGACCGCCACAACAACGCCAAACGAACCCTAAATACTTGATGATTAAAGATGTTGGATAATAATTATGATGTTGTTTTTTATTTTCTTCAATCATGCTTAATTTCACTCTAGGCATCCTCGGCGATTGACGAGACAACGGATATCCCAGAAACTGGCCAGGCCAAACTACTCCTTGTACTGCAAAAGGAAAACAGTGAGCTAAGACAACAAGCAATTCGCCTCCAACAGAAGCTCCTAAATCTCCAGGCTCAAGCACTATCCTCACAATCCCCCCAACAGCTACCGCCGCCGCCTGCACACTCCTCGCCTCTAATCTCCACACCAAACTCAACGAACCGCAATCCAAAACGATCCATTCTCGGGGGCGGAAACTGCTTTGGTACACCGGATTCCGCCAAAAGAGCAAATGAGAGAGTGACCCAAGAGCTGCAAAAGAGAGTAAAGGAGCTGGAATTTGAAAATAAGAGGCTCAGAAAGGAGCATGGCGTTCAGCTCAAGCAGAAGGATGATTTTATTCGTGAAATTATTTCAAAAGGAGCTCAGAAACCAATTGATCGAGAAGGCATGAATTTGTGTAATGATGATTTCAAGAGCTCAAGACGTAAATTCGCTTCTCCTCAGCCAACAGCGAAGAAGAGGAGCTTCTGGGATATTAGTGCTGCTAATAGTCCTGCGGCCGGTATAACTAATGGAAGAAAGACTAGAAGCCATGTGGCTCCACAGTCTCCTCCACCACCTTCAATGATTCTTCCGGTATAGATTTTCATTCATTCTAAGCTAGAAAACATAAATTATGCTCCTTTTATTTATTTAGAACCTAGATTTTGATCTTTGAATGTAAGACCAGTAACATTTCTTCTATTCATTAAGACTAGTAGCTTGCATGATTTCAAAAATTGTGGCAATCAGTTGATCATGAACTGGGTGAATCATAAGTTTCTGCATTGTTTGGCTTTGTAGGTAAAGTGTTTTTCAAATGAATAGGAATAAGGTACGTGGATCTTTAAGTTTATGACAGTTAAATGATATTGAATGATATTTTTTTTACTATTTTATGCGCTCTATCTATTGATTCTTATCTCTTACACATGCTTGATGAATGATTAAATTGTTAAGCATTGATCAAACTTGATGTACAAGTAAAATTAAGCAAAAGTAAATTATGATTTTATGTCGAATACAGTAGATATGAAAATAAATTAGGATGTGAATGATCATTCTTACCTTAGCCCTAAATCTTCTCTAAAACTAAAAAATCCAACAAGTCAATGGAGAACAAGAACACGGGAAAAATCCATGAGCGAAACTAGTATTGTTGTTATGCTAAAAACATTTAGGTGATTTTTGGGGCCTGCATGATTAGAACACTAACATGTATCATCTCATGAAAGCTACAAAAAATTATATGCTCCAAGAAACTTTCAGCATATAAATGTGTAACCAGTAAATTGAGTGAAACTGGTCTAAAAAATCAGAAAACCGATCCTTCAAAACCTATCGAAAAAGGTTGATTTGCGAATATTTTTCTTTGATGCTTGTGCTTCTTTATGTGAGTATTCCTCCCACTGATGCAGCTATCATATCACTGTTTCTGGTTTGTGTTCATGTTGGGACCGCACGTGGCCAATTATCTTCTCCAGCCAGGTTTTGCATGGACAAAACAGGTTGCAGCATCCAGGCAATGAAAACGGCAGTGGAGAAAAAGATGCAAAAATTGTTTATTTTGTTTTTTTAAACAAGTCCTTTTCATAATTTAGTTTTTACAATATTGTAAGCTTAAATTCAGTTGATATAGAAAATATTCAGATCTTCATCCAGTGCTATGTATTATGTTTCTGGATGAATGTTTTTTTAATGTTTACATGCACTATAGAAATTTGCAGAAAGAATGGGATTGTAGTGAAAAACTAATCCTACATTTATGTTTTAGTAGTTTTAACATCAATTGTTGGCCACTATGATTTTATGACATTTCTTCTTGTAATTTAATGTGAGGATGAGAAATTAGATAACTTTTGGTTTTCTTTTTGTGAACAAAGTTATTGCCAAACAATTTATTGTCACTGATTTTTTAACAGCTCTCTAAATAGGGTTTTACCCCCAAAAAATTATACTACAAACAAAATTTTCATAGACAGTTAATTTTTCAAATTTCATTTTTGGCAGCTCCATTTCCATAAGCATCAACTTTTCCACACAAAACCATATAAGAATACAGGCGTTCATTTTGACTGTCCCTCCGCAAAAGCTCAAAACATCTTTAAATTGACACTTAAAAATCTAAATTAATACTTTCGTGAGTAATATGGGAAATAATTTTCCTAAAATTAGATGTATAAATTTTTCTGCAGAAGGGATTGCTCCGCTCAAGATAGTCCATATGTCCTATCAAGTTTGGAATATGGTTTATTTAGTATCTCCAGCATAGAGTCTAGCCCTAGAATGACATGAAGATGACTCATTCTTGAAGACACATCTTCAACTCTTTCGTTCTTTCTCGTTCTCTTTTTGTATTGTTGAGTAAAGAGTTTTAAGAATCCCTCTTCAAATGATTCAGTCACTTGTTCTTAAAGTTTTCTTATCAAAAGACTTAGTGTGTTAGTGATTCAAGATCTTCTTGTCAAAATATTTGGTTGTTGGTTTAAGATCTCCTTATCAAAAGATCTAGTTGTGTGTTTTGAGAGTCTCCTTATCAAAAGACTCAGACACTGGGATAGTGTATTCCTATCAAAGTGGTAGAATAGTAAATGTACCCAGATTTTAGAGAACCACTATAATTTTGGTGTATTTTATGATTGTGTTTTTTGTGATTGCTTTTTGTGTTGTGTTTTTATTTACTACAATAATTCTCTGGCTAATTATATATAAGTGCAAATCCAATGTTAATTGAATTTAGTAAATTAATCAAGTTAAATTTTAAATCTCTATCCACTCCCCCCCCCCTAGAGAATTATTTGAGGATTTAATCAACTGTTCTCACTTTCAATTAGTATCAAAAAGAGGTTGATCAAATAAAGGTTAATACCCTAATCTCTATCCACTCCCCCCCTAGAGAATTATTTGAGGATTTAATCAACTGTTCTCACTTTCAATTAGTATCAAAAAGAGGTTGATCAAATAAAGGTTAATACCCTAATCAAAAGATCTGGACAGTTGAACACTTACATATATTATTATAAATGTTAAAATAGCCCATGTAAAGGGCTCATTATTGGGCCCATTTATTGTTTTATCTTCTCTCCTCATTTAGTCCCACATCTTGTATAGGATTTTCTTCTCTCTTCTTCTTCCTATATATTTGTATTCTCTCCTTGTATTTAGACACACAAGTAATACATACAAGATTTGAGCTCTTTCAACATGGTATCAGAGGGAGCGGTCTCTCCGGTGCGGTCTCATTCTCTTTAATCGCCCAACCCGCCCTCTCCGCTTCTCCTGCGGACTGTGAGCCTACCCGCTCCGGTCTCCTATCCGCGGGCTCCTATCTGCAGGCTATGCGGTTTGCCTCTGCATTCCTCTTCTCCTCTCCCTCTCCGTGGTTCCACCCTCTTCAGGTCCTTTTATAGCCTCCATCCTCTCTAGTTCGTGGGGTCCACTTCTTTTCTATCCGCTGCGGCCCCCTTCTATCCGCTGCGAGTTCCTCTCCCTCTTGCTTCGTGCACGGCCTGTCCGCGGGCTGTTCCTCTCCCTTCTATCTCCGAGCTTCTGTGTCCGCTGCGGCTTCGCCTTCTGTCCGCTGCGGCTTCGCCTTTTGTCCGTTGCGGCTTCGCCTTTTGTCCGCTGCGGCTTCGCCTTCTCTCTGATTCCTTCTTCTCGCTTGCTTTCTCTCGCGGTTTCCTTCCGCGATCTGACCGCTGCTGGCTTCATCGAGACCGGGGCGGACTCTCTCTTTTGTTTCTGCCCTCTAGTCGCGAACTGAGTACTCGCTGGTGTCCGGCTTAACCATGCGGACTGCTGCCTATCCGCATTCTGGTCGTGGTCTTCCTCAGGCTTTCTCGCGGCGGCCTCCTTATCTTCTCGCAGGCGGTCTGTCCTCTTCTCGCCGCGGTCTTGCTCCCTTCTCGCAGCGGCCTCCTGCCCTTCTCACAGCGGCCTCCTGCCCTTCTCGCGGCGGCCTCCTGCCCTTCTCGCAGCGGCCTCCTGCCCTTCTCGCAGCGACCTCAGCCGGCTGCCTCTGCGGTCTACCCTTATGGGCTCTTCCGGTAACTCCTCTGGCTCGACGGACAGCCCGCCTGCTGACCGCCCGGCCTGTCCGACTGATCGCCCGACTTGCACTACAGAAGTCCGTGACGAGCTGCGCATCACTACCATCTCTCTTTCTGGAAAGAAGAACTTCGTCCCTTGGGTTCATTCTATTAGACGGGTTCTTCAGGCCAAGGGCCTTCTCCCTCACCTTACTCAGGCTCCTCCCACCCCTCCTACCGATGACTGGCTCCGTAATGATGGCCGAGTTCAGACCTGGATCTTGAATTCTTTAGATGGTGAGCCATATCAAATGGCTATGTATCATGAGACTGCCAAAGCTATGTGGACTGAGCTACACTCCTTATATTCTGGAAGGGACAGCCTCCAGCACCTCTACGACATCCTAACTGACCTCTTTGCTCTTGACGTTGTAGGGGCTTCAGATATGACCTCCTTTGTTGCTCGTGCGAAGACTCTTGCTGAAGCATAGATCCAGCATCAGCCCTTCACCAATGATGCTGCTGCTCAGCGCGCTCAGAAGGAAGCCGCCTGTACTGCCATCATCATGGCCCGTCTTCCCCCTCACCTTCAAAGCATTCGTGCTCAGGTCCTGGCATCCTCTACCACACCCTCCTTTTCTGATGTGTGCTCCATGATTCTCCGAGTATCACCTCCTCCAGATACTACGTCTCCTCCGACCCTTCTTCAGCAGGCACCTCCGCTTCTACCATTCCCTCCTCCTCCTTCTACTCGGGGGGGTCGTTCGGGATCTCGCGGCCATGGTCGTGGTGGCCGGGGTCGGCCGAAGTGTTCCTTCTGCGGGAAAGATGGTCATCTCGAGGCAACCTGTTACAAGAAAGTTGGCTATCCTCCTCGCCCGGCGGCTTCTGTTGCTACCGATGCTGGTCCTCCTGATCTTGAGAGTGTCCGTCTTCAGCTCCAGCATCTCCAGAGATTGCTCCACCCACCATCTGCCTCCATTTCCTCTGTCTCTTACACAGGTACCGCTTGTCTCTCCACCGGCTTGGGCTGGATTGTGGACTCTGGCGCTACTCATCACATTACTCCACGTCGACCTGCCCAGTACCTGACTTCCCCTTATCCACAGTCTATTACTGTGGCCAATGGAGCTACTGTTCCTGTCTCTGGCTCGACAGATCTTCCTCTCACCTCCTCCATCTCCCTTCGCTCGGCTCTTCACGTCCCGAGTTCACCGTTCAATTTATTTTCTGTTGGACGGCTTACTAATGATCTAGATTGTTCTGTTATATTCACTTCCTCTTCTTTTGTTATACAGGATCGGCGGACGCAGACTACCATTGGTAAAGGCCGGCTGCAGAATGGGCTCTACCTTCTCGACGACTCTCCCACAATCCTCTCATCCGTCTCTTCAACAGATTGGCATCGTCGACTTGGGCATGCTCCTCTACTGGTCCTCCAGCGGGCTCTCCCTGATGTTTCTTTTACCCCCCTTTCAGTGTGACTCATGTATCCTCGGCAAGCAGACTTGTTCATCTTTTTTTCCCATTATACTCGGAGCGCTGCTCCTTTTGATTTAGTGCATTCGGATATTTGGGGACCATTTAAAATTACTAGTATTTCTGGTTTCTGGTATTTTATAACGTTTATTGATGATCACTCTTGCACTACCTAGCTATACTTACTTCGTGATCGCTCCGAGCTTCCCCGTGTCTTTCGGGCATTTGTCCTCGAAACCTGTACGCAATTCCACACGACCATTAAAGTACTACGAACTGACAATGCTCGTGAGTACACTAGTAACGAATTTACTGCTTTATGTTCTGAGTTCGGAATTCTACATCAAACTTCCTGCGCTTACACGCCGCAACAAAACGGTGTTGTCGAACGCAAGAATCGTCACTTACTCGATGTTGCCCGTTCCATCATGCTTCAAATGCATGTCCCCAAACCATATTGGAACTTTGCGGTCTCGACCACCTGTTTTCTCATTAACCGTCTCCCTTCCTCTATTCTCAACTATGCTACTCCGTTTAGCATCCTCTTTCCCTCCACTCCGGCCTTTCCTCTCCCACCTTGTGTATTCGGTAGCCTTTGCTATGTCCACCGTTTGGGGCCTTTCTCGGATAAGTTGGATCCCCGAGCGGCCAAGCATATCTTTGTTGGATATTCACGCACCCAAAAGGGGTATGTATGTTATTCTCCTGCTACACGCAAGATCTCCGTGTCTGCTGATGTCACTTTCCGCGAGGATCAACCATTCTTTTCTGCTCCCTTACCTGACCATCTACCACCCACACCTACTTCTCCATCCATCCCCTGCCCGGTCATTCCTGCAACTACTCCTCCGACTGTCGTTCCCTCTAAACAGACTGTCGTTCCCTCCAAACCACCAGTTATCCGCGTCTACACTCATCGCTCTACCACTTCCGTTGCCCCTCTGCCGTCGGTCTCTACCATGGATACTCCGCGTCCAAATGATCAGGTATCGCCTTCCACTGCTCATCCGCTGGCAAACTACATCTCTCTTCATCGCCTCTCTCCCCATTTACACACTTTGGCTACTTCTCTCTCTTCGGTTGTTATTCCTAATTCTGTGCAGGAGGCGCATCAACATCCAGGATGGCGAGCGGCCATGGAGGAAGAAATGTCTGCTCTCTGGTCTAACCAGACATGGTCAGTTGTTCCCCTTCCACCGGGCTAGAAACCAGTTGGGTGCAAGTGG
Organism: Platanthera zijinensis; assembly: GCA_039513925.1. Taxonomy (NCBI): domain Eukaryota; kingdom Viridiplantae; phylum Streptophyta; class Magnoliopsida; order Asparagales; family Orchidaceae; genus Platanthera; species Platanthera zijinensis. Next base: position 14,198,531 of record CM077092.1, read on the forward strand.
GTCTTTGTCATCAAACATGCTGCCGATGGGACAATTGACCGTCTAAAGGCCCGTCTTGTGGCTAGAGATTTCACTCAACAGGAGGGGCTAGATTATGAGTAAACGTTCTCTCCGATTGCGAAACTTAATAGTGTTCGCGTCCTCATCTCTGTTGCTATCCATCGTCGGTGGCCTCTCTTTCAGCTGGATATCAAAAATGCTTTCTTGAATGGGGATCTCCAGGAAACTGTCTACATGCAACAACCACCCGGGTTTGAGACCACGGGGGAGTCTCAGGTCTGTCATATTTAAAAGGCTCTATATGGTCTCAAACAATCTCCGCGGGCTTGGTTTTAAAAGTTCAGCAAGGTCCTCCGTGAGATTGGCTTCACACGGATCTCGGCCGACTTCTCGCTCTTTACTCGTCACCAACCAACAGGCACGGTTATTCTGTTAGTATACGTTGATGATATTATCATTACTAGAGATGACTCTCAAGGGATACAGGCAGTCAAAGTCCATCTAAACTCAGTCTTCCAGACAAAGGATTTGGGACCTCTTCGCTATTTTTTGGGTCTTGAGATTGCCAGAAGGCCGGATGGGCTCACTCTCTCTCAACGGAAATATTGTCTTGACCTTCTTCATGATGCGGGTCAGTCCGGCTGCAAGCAAAGCGATACTCCTATGGATGTAAACCACAAACTGTGTGCCCAGGCATCTGACTCCGATCTCCTTCTCCAGAATCCTGAATATTATCGACGCCTTGTTGGAAAACTGATATATCTCACGGTTACCAGACCGGATATTTCCTTTGTTGTTGGTCTTGTCAGCAGATACATGCACTCTCCTCGGAAATCTCATCTTCAAGCAGTGGAACGAATTCTCAGGTATCTGAAAACCGCTCCTGGTCAGGGACTTGTCTACAGGACCTCCTCTTCTGCTCCAATATTGGTGGCATATTCTGATGCTGACTACGCTGGCTCTCTCGATGACCGGCGATCTACGAGTGGTTTTTGCACTTACCTTGGCGGACATCTTGTTACTTGGCGAAGTAAGAAACAAGCGGTCGTTGCTCGATCTTCAGCCGAGACAGAGTACCGGGCAATGGCATCGGTTGTATCAGAATTGACATGGCTTGAGAGTCTTCTTACTGATCTGGGTGTAAAATTACCATCACCAGCTCTTCTCCTTTGTGACAGTCAAGCCGCCATACACATCGCAAAGAACCCGGTCTTTCACGAAAGAACGAAACATATTGAGGTCGATTGTCACTTCATACGGGAAAAGGTTCAAATGAAGAAGCTTGACCTAAAGCATGTCCCAGGATCGGAACAAGTCGCGGATGTCTTCACGAAGGCTCTTTCCAAGACACTCTTCTATCAATGTTTGTCCAAGCTTGGCGCATACGATTTGTACGCTTCAGCTTGCGGGGGAGTGTTAAAATAGCCCATGTAAAGGGCCCATTATTGGGCCCATTTATTGTTTAATCTTCTCTCCTCATTTAGCCCCACATCTTGTATAGGATTTTCTTCTCTCTTCTTCTTCCTATATATTTGTATTCTCTCCTTTTATTTAGACACACAAGTAATACATACAAGATTTGAGCTCTTTTAACAATAAACATCTATATTCAAAATGACATCTAATAACTTCAAAGGATTTGCTTCCACAAGACCTCTTGTGTGAATCTTAGAGAAGTTTACACTCATGAAGGCCAGAACTAAATTATACATGAATTCTATTGATAAATGTATCTTTGAGTCAATTCTTACAAGACCGCCTATACCCTTCAAGAAAGATGCCAGTGGGAACACTGCAAAAGAACATGTTCCAAGATCTGAATGGATTGAAGAAGAAAATAGACTAAAGGATTGGAATGCAAAGGCAATGACATCCTAGTCTCCATTATGTCTAATGAGATATTACAAAAGGTAGCTAATTGGCAGTTTGCCAAAGAAATCTGGGAGTCTTTATCTAGGATTGTGGATGAAAGTTTTGATGCAAGAAAGGGCAAAAGTTAGTCATGCTTGATTGAGTACATCCATTCGCGAGTTAGCCAACTGCGGTAGCCACTCCGTCCCGTACTCTGCCGAGATCTTCCATCAAACAACGAGGCGGACCCTCAATATGAATCACAAGTTAGCAACGACCCAAGATGCCCTTCGTGACTCCCAAGAAGAACTGGTGAAAACTAGAGACGAACTTGTGTCAGCCTGCCAAGACACTGTGCCAGCCTCTAATGAGGTATTTATTCTGCCTGGCTCGCGAGTTGAGATGCAATTTAAAATTCTTTCTTTTGCAGGACACCGAGCTCACGTGGACTAAGCAGATCTCCAAGCTAGAGGAGGAGTTGTGTCGCTTGAGGCTCTAATGATGACCTCGCCAAACGGTTGGGTGAGGCGGAATCAAAACAACTAGAATGCCAGCGGTAACTCATCGAGATGTATGCTAGTGGCACTGCTCCCGGGCATGTTGTCGTGGAGAGAATTTTTTGTGCGTGCAATGCATTAGAGAATTGTGCGGGACCTTTTTTTAGTTCAAAAATACAGTTGGATTTTCATTGATTGTAAAATCCAGTTGAATTTTAGTTCGAAAAATGGACTGGATTTTTAGTTCAAAAAAATATTTTTTTTACAGTTGGATTTTCACCCCAAAACATAGTCATATGAGTACTTAAAATGAGTGTAAAAATGCATAGTTCAATATTTCGTGATTTATTTTGTGAAAAAATAGAAGACAAAGGAGAAATTTGTATTTTCCCCACGGTCCTCCTCGTGCGTTTAACGCACAGAAATTTAGGCCCTAGAGGCAAACATTCGCAAAGCTCTCTGTATTTGGGACTATGGTCGCTTTGTCCTGTTTTTTCTTCTCGCTAAACCTGTGTGAGTTGATGTTCGCCTCACAATTAATTTGGCTTTATAAGACTTTCGTCCCGCTTAGGTCGGGTTCTTGCCCGCACGTTGACGCTTAGCCAGCAAAGACTAAGTTCTCTCATCGCCTCTCTTAGATCTTCGTTCTCTAGGCGCCTCGTAGGGCACTGCGCCTATGCTCATCTACCGAGGTGGGATCACCCGGTGTTTCGTGTTGGACACCTTTCAATTCCTGAATCTCGTTACTCCAAGGGGGAATCATTTCGCTCGAGGGAGAAAGTAGTCGGTGTGCGGGAGAGAAGATCGCACATGGATCTGTACTGCGGCAATAACATAGCTTGAGGACTTTTACTCACTCGAGGGGGCAAGTAGTCGGTATGCGAGAGAGGAGCTCGGCTCAGTGGAGGGGGAATCCGTAGGGTGAGTCTTCTCCTTCCCCTTGTAAGGTGACAAAAAAGAGCCGCCAACGCGCACTGCGGGAACCTCGTCGGGTCGCGAGATGAGGGATTTGCTTGAGATGGTTTCTCGCGGCCGCAGATGGCGGGTTCATGGATAATGCACACACACTTACGAGCACAAGGTAAGTAGCAATAACATCAGGTTGGCGTGAACAGAAATTTGGTGAGTCCATACCAGTCCTGGGAATGATAAAGGCGAGCTGGTCATGCCGCTGCCGCAAGTACAGGACATCGAACTCCTTGCCCTTCTACATTTCGTAGAGGGCCATGGCGTCGTCATCCACGCGAGGTGGCTTGAAGACACTCTCACTCTGTTGAATAGAATGTTCGCTTCTATAGGAATTCAAGTGTGTGACTTATGTGAGGGTCTATGTTTTATATGAAGCTTTATTCTTAAATGCTCCCTAGTCGATATATCACCTTAGAAGCTAAGGTCATTGATGGTACATTAAGACTAGCATATGCATTGACTGATGACCGTTTCTCACTGGTCATAATATTATGATATCAAGTCATCACATGGGTACTTGTTAATGAACAAGTTGTACTGGACAGACCCACCCTGAGAATATTTTGTGGATTGTTATATGAACGTGTCACACATATGTCTCAAGTGGCAATAGTGCTTGTGGTCCTTTGACCTGAAGTCACAATATTCATCAAGTGAGGAAGAGTGTACTTTGATGTCATCTAGTCTTCCTTAAGAAAGGTTGATGATAAGGGTGGTTATTGGGTGTGTTACGAATCATTTGGATGTTTATGTGTGGATAAAAATGGAATTTGTCCTCCTATATGACAGGAGTTGCATTCATGAGCCTCTTGATGGAATGAGACTGAGAAATGCATAGTCATGCTTGGTTGAGACAATATATGATATTGTGTTCACCATTCTCTGGAAGTTCATTCTAGATCAAGAAATCAGGATTAAACAATTATGAGGTTGACACGATACATGCCTCTAATTCTATCCGAATGTTAGAACATTGGTCACATTAAGTTCATTGAATTACGAACTCTTATATTACTTGGGTATCAATGATGCATTGATAGATATCGCTTATTGTTTGTGAAACTATAGTTGATACTTTCTAACTCAAGTGGGAGACTGTTGGTGTCTTTATGATCTAAAAGTATTCAACAAGTTAGTATCGCTACCAACGTAATATGAGTTTATGGGGTCGCACATAGTAATGTACAAGAAATTGGATAATAGATTGAAGTGGCTCAACTCATTAACGTTATGGGTACAAAGGGAAATATTGTTGATTAGAAACTGTTTGAAAGTTTGTCAACAAAAGGGTTGGCTGAAAATGACTAAGTCCAGTGTTGATTAGGTGCAGTCTATTTTCATGAAGCTGATCAAGCCAATGTAGTCGAATTTTCATGAAACTGATCAAGCCAATGCAGTCAATTTTCATGAAGCCAATTTTCATGTAATCGAATTTCACGCTTTTTGACAGCTTGCTGACTTGGTTTTGTGACCAAGTAAAAATTCAGTTGCACGCACCTTTTTGCCGGATTTTGAATCATGAACCTGGTTTGGCCTTTTAAGGTGTAATTACTGTTTAGACCGATCCCGGTTCACTTAATATTATATATATAATATCAGGGTTAAGATATACTTTTCGGTTCATATTTTTCTTTTTCCCTGAGCCATGGACACGAAAAAGTTCTGTGCAGCAAAACCCCGACGATGACCTCCTTTGCGAATTGAGCCCCGGTGCTGGCCGTCCTCTCCTGAAATCGAACCTGGCAGTTCGTGGAGACTAAGGCTTCGCTTTCCCTTCCAACCTAGACTTGTGCGACGACTGCGAAGTGTTTCTCTCGTTAGTGTGGATTTCCCATAAAGGTGTAGACATCTCTCCGCATTTTCGAACTTGACAAACAACAAACCTCTGGAATAGGATTCTAGATCAGAGCCTGAAGATTTCTAGAGCTTTTTGGCCGGAGCACCTTGGTCGATTTCTGAATCATCCATGTACAAGTATTTGTAAAAACCCTAGTCGGTTGTCTATTTCTTGATTCATGGATTTCGTAAGATCCCTTTTCTAGTTTTAGTTTTTTTAGATCTATTCTACTACACACATAGTGATGTGTTGTTTCACCCCCCCCCCCTTTAGAAAACTCAATAGTTTGGGGTCCGCCAAAGATGATATCTTTCAGCGGGCGACTATACTATCTCCTTCATTGATGATTATTTCAGATATGTTTGGTTGTACACCATAAAAAATAAGCACAAAGTTATGAAGATATTTAGGACTTGAAAGAAGTGGATTGAGACTCAAACAAGCAAAATAACTCGATGTATCAGATCAGACAATGAAGGCGAATACACATCGAATGCGTTCTTGCAAGAGTGACAAAGATCAGGTATAGAACGTCACTTCATTGTTAGGGAGACACCACGATAGTATGGGGTGGCAAAGCACATGAATTGAACTTTGGTAGAGAAGGTTCGATGTATGTTGTCTAATGTTGGGTTAGGCAGGATTTTTTGGGTACCTTTTGAATATGCTTGTCATTTGGTGAACCGTCTGCCTTTTGCAACTATTGGAAAAATGATATCAAAAGAGATGTGGTCGGGGCATCCTGCTAGAGATTATGTGCACTTTTTATCACATGAAAAATGATAAACTGGAACCACGGGCAAAGAGGGCAATCTTCATTTGCTTCAGGCGTGGAGTCAAAGGCTTCAAGTTGTATGCTCATGCAGAGAGAAAGATTGTCATTAGCATAGATGTTATTTTTTATAACGAAAGTTTGCTGAAGCCTCTAGACTTAAAGCAGGTGGAGAGTTCCAAGCTGATCACTACTATTATTTAGAATGAGACTCCATTTGTTCCACTATTTCCCCATATTTCTAATGAGATATATGATAAGACTGTTGATGAGGTGCTAGGAACTGATGATCAAGAGGTGGAGTAAGTTGAGGCAGTGCGTCATGCTCGAGATTTTATTGCCAGGAGCCGGACCCGGAGGTTGAATGTCTCAAAGCCAGCTTGATTGAGGGACCCATTGCATTTGTACTTTCAACATCCAAGTCTAAATTCCCTCATCACTTAAAGGAGAATCATGCATATAGGCTTACAAAGGTGCTTCCCGTCCAGAAGTTCACGCATAGCAAACGTTTGATGAACATTTGAGCTCAGAGGTAAGTGCCTTGAAAGGCACTTTTGAAGAACTATGTGTGGCTTGATCCCATGGGAGGGGGTGTAACTTCCTGACTTTTATTGGGTCACTAAAGCCCTAGTGGACCCAATAAAAGTGACTCAAACCTCAACTCGAGGCCCAAAATAGGTAGGAGGTAACCCTATTGGGGACGTTGAGCTATTGAATTCCGATTTGAGTTCCATCAGTTCCTATGAACTCGTATAGTCGATATGAGTTTGATGAGACTCGTTGCATTGCAATCTGAGGTCTTACGATAAATATGACCATTTTGACAGTCGTAGCATGCTGCGACGCGAAAAAATTGATTATTGAGCAAATGAATTCCAATTTGGCCCCGGTCAGTGGTGTTGGTTTCATATGGTCAATACAAAGTCAACAAAATTCGTTTCGATCAGTTTCGATATCGAGTGTTTAAACCGTGGTCAACCAAGCTTTTTGGTGCACCGAAAAGCGTGCACACATCAATTGTACCACGATATCCCAACATTGACCCATCTTCCAACAATGTTGACTCACTTTGACTTTGACCCGGATGGGGGACCCACCCTAGGGTTGACTTTGATCAAACCCTCAATTTTTACAATTTTTGGAATTTTTCCAAAGGGGGCTCCACCACCCTAACCCACCAAACATTCATGGGTTTATTCCCTCAACCCTATGGGCTTTGATAAGCAACCACCCCATTTGAGGTAAGGGTCATGGGTTGAGGTAAGGCCCAAACCTAAGTTTCTCTTCCTCCTTCTCTTTCTTACCTCCCCAAAAAAAGCCCAAGCCCAATTGTGGCTTCCCCTCCTTTTCCACATGATGAATAAGCAGCAACCTCCAGCTGTCCATGGAAGCTGAAGGGTGGAGATTATTCACTCCCTAAAGAGGGATTAATCCCACATCGACGAGAGGAGGAGAGGGGGCCTCCTCCCCGGCTATATAAGAGCCTTCACCCCTCTGCCTGAGCTCATACAGCTCAGGCAAGCACCTCAACCCCCTGCCCAAGCCTCTCCTCTCTAGAAACTATCAGCTCGAGCCTACCCCTCTCTGCCACCCTCTAATGGAAAATCAACTCGGCCCCTCCTGAGCTCCTCTACAACAGGTGTAACCTATTCCCCTACCCCTTCCTCATCTTTCTAATGCGCTGCATGTACCTCCCGACAGCTAGAGTATTGTCGGTGTCGGCGGCGCACCCAAACCAAGCTCTAGTTCAGGTGGTGTCAGCGCATGGTAAGCCCTGCCAAGCGCTGGTAGTGGCGTTGGGAGGGTATTATACCACTGGGGATGTTCCTCCCAGATGGTAGGGTCACGGTGCCGCCGGAAATCGTCGCTCCGGCGGTACCTGAAAAGTAAAATTTTCTCTGTTTTGTTATCCGGCGACGCACGACCGTCGGGCCACCACCAGGTGAAGGCCGACCCCCCGACGTGTCGGTCATGGGTGGTTTTGTGGCATGGAAGCCACTGGATAGGAGGGGTGGTGCGACATCGTTGGGAGCAAAGCAAGTCGTGCCACCCAACATTCGGGTTGTACTTTTGCGGCGGTGGTCGGTGACATTAGGCCAATAGACCACCACTTTTTGGATCACCAGCCTACGATAAGTCAATCGGGGGCAGCACCGGCCACTGGCAACTACTGGCCAGCGGTGGCAGAGGCCGCCACCCTCTGCACCACCAGGGAGCTGCTATTATCATCTGATATCCACGATGAGATTGGAAGGCCGGGATTTTCTGGATTCCCTCCCCTACCTCAGCATCAATGTCCCCCACAGCAGATCAGTGTCAGATCTGCAATGGGGACAATAGGATAAAAACTTATGTCTTGCTCAATCTCAGCCACAGATTTCTGTTATTTGTATTGCACTCCTTCAGTTAATTATTCATAGCTTAAGAAATGAAAATGCACTATATTGAAATGCCGGTACTAAGACTCTCTTGTGATTTGTCTATTTACTTATTGTTGGGTGTGTAAGCTCATCCGCAGGATATGGATCCGGGGAGGAGATATGTTTTCATTTAGCTCTGTGACTAACGACTATTTTAATAACCATTCACAGGAGACAAAGTGTAAGGCCTCCCCTCAACCTTTGCCCGGGTCTCGAAACTCTGAAGACAATATAGGTGTCTCTGCTTGGGTAGTCCTATCAACTGGCGTTTCGTCCTGTAGAAACTGGTCACTACGGTGATTCATCTCATGTGAATGGTTATTAAATTAATTGTTAGTCATAGAGCTAAGTGGAATCAAATCTCCTCCTCGGATCCATATCATGTGGACGAGCGCACGCACCCAACAAAAGTAGATAGTCGAAGCAATAGAGAGTTAGTACAACATTTCATATATCAGCTAGGATCAAGCATAAAAAAGGGGGTGCAGTATAGTATAACTAGAGTAGCAGCAGCAATATCCATCAGTTATAATTTAAGCTCCACTAGCATAGCAATACATCAGGTGTTCATAACTTGTATTCATTCATAGCCGCGCAAACACCGCAGGCATTCACAGCCGCGCATAAATCGTAGACATTCACATCCGCACACACATCGCAGGCATTCACATCCGTGCACACATCACAGGCATTCACAACCGCGCATAACACCCTATGTCGATATAGTATGGATTGCTTCTCTTCAAGCAGGGTAGCGAGCCCCGCGGGCCTCACCGATTTGGCCGTCGATGACAGTGGTCTGTCCTGCCACTTTTGGGGGTGGTTGTACCGTACAGCCCAGGCCCTAACGTACAACCCCGTGTACTCTTGGATGTGAGCGACATTCTGCAATTCAACATTTTGGCCGACCAGTAGAGAAAATTTAATGGGGAAAACATAATGGTTGGTCACCCGTGGTACTCGTCTCCCTGTCACCTCGAGTCATCGAACTTCCCGCACCGGTACAATTAGTATGCGGAAGTGACTGACTCGCCAAAATTTAGCGCAAGTAATTTACAAGTAAACAAGTAAGAATAGTTTTGCTAGCATGCACCAGGTCTACAACGGCTTACCCTATTATGCTTTAAATAATTCAGGCAAACGACACTTGGCTCGACTTTTGACAAGGAGCATGAGAGTACTTTATTTAGGGCTAATTTTGGAGAAATATCTCAACTCCTGTTATCCCCAACTAAGGCTCAACCTATCAAATAACTTCCCGTCAGAGCAGGGCCCGTGCTTAAAATAGTAAATTGCAGAAACAAAAGTGTGGTAAAGGAAGCTGTTAATAGTATAAGCTGCAGAATTGAAATGTTATAATGAAATAGGACCAGTAGGATATTGGAGTAGTACTGAACTGAAAGAACTGAACTGAAAGTAAGTACTGAAAGGAACTTGACCAGTACGAGACTGGAATAGTACTTAAATAAAAGAACTAAACTAAAAGTAAATAAGTAGGACAAGTACGATACTGGAGTGCTTGAAAAGAAATAACTGAACTGAAATAAATAAACAAACTGGATCAGTACAAGACTGTAATAAATCATAAAGAAAATGGTTAGTACTCCAATCACTCCATTCAAGAGGCATCAGTTCCATCTTCATTCTCAAGAGGCATGTTCAGTTCTATCTCCATTCTCAGGAGGCATGTTCAGTTCCATCTCCATTCTCAGGAGGCATGTTCAGTTCTATTCTAGCTTTTAGGAAGTTTTTTAGGTTTCACTCATTATTAAGATCCGATAATAATTCAGTTGCGCCCTTTTTAATCATGGCTTAATCAGATTAGGCGAATTTATTAAGAGTTACATCTTTACTATTTATTGAGAATAATTAACAATTCATTTGATTGTCCTCTCATTATGCGAGTCTAGCCAAATTACCGGAGACTCTTTTTTAAAAGAACGAGGCACTCGTTGGTTTCTCAAAATCTTGGGAACACTCGGAGCTTGGGCACTTGCCTCTATTACTCTCATCAATAAAACAATTGAACTTATCATTCAATTTAAAAGGTGGTCGCGCGCTCCGGGTTTCACTTTCAAATAAATTGAGCGCATCAATTTCCGAGCGCGGCTATAGGCTCCAAGAAATCGGAAAAACTTTAATTTTTATCTCAAGGTTTTCAAATTTTGATAAAACCTTTATGATGACCTAAAAAGAGCCTAGTAATTTTTCCAAAAAAATTTGAACAATTTTGGGCCTTAAATTTGTCCATATAAATGTAATTATATAGCATTTTAAAAATACCAATTCAACTTCAAAAATTCTCAAAATTTTTGTAGAGAAAACTCTCAACAAGGGAAACAATTTTCATGTTCAACACTTTTTCTCTAGAAGCCTAGATTTTTTTCAAAAAAAAGAACAAACCTTTGTTTAGAAAACTGGTCTGCATATAGCCAGATTAATCCCATCCTACGGCAAGCAGGACGCCAAAACATTTAGGAAGGAGGTGGGAGAAGGTTTTCACCTGGGCTGGGGGAGCTTGGGAAGGCCCTGGCCAAGATACCATTAAAGGTGGCGGAGGAGGAGAGCTCGGGTTGGCTTTCCAACAAGCTGGAGCTCTGGTAGGGGGAGAGAAAGGGCTCACCAGAGCTGTGTCAAGCAGGGAGGGGGGAATACAATAAATATCCAAGGGAGGGGGTCTCCTCCCCTCCCCACAGCCAGAGGTGGATCCTTCCACCATGTGAGAAGTGAGGGGAAAACACAAGCCTAATGGGGCTTCGACTTGAGCTTGGTAGTGAGGAAGAGGGGAAGGGAGAGAGGGAGTTGGGCCTACCTTGGCTCATGTCCCATTTCCCATCTACCTAGTTGTCTTGATGGCCCAAGAGTGAAGGGAGGCAAGGCCCTACTCAAGCTATGGAGAGGAGGTGCCCACCTCTTTGAGAAATTTTCCAAAAATGAGCTTTTAAGGGGGGTTTGACCAAAGTCAACCCTAGGGTGGGTCCCCCATGCTAGTCAAAGTTAAAGTAGGTGCAAGACATTAGGATTGGGTTAAAGTTGGGGTATCGTGTCATAATTGGTGTGCACACTTTTCGGTGCACAATTGTGCTTGATTTGACCACGGATTGACCACCCGTCATTGAAATTGACTGAGACGAATTCTGTTGACTTTGAATTGACCACACGAGTCCAGCCGATCCAATCGCCCCTAACTAGGGTCGAATCGGAGTTCGTTTGCTAAATATCCAAAATCTGTGTCTCACAACACGCTAAAACGGTCAAAATGCTCATATTCGTCGTTAAACTTCAAATTGTGATGCAATGAGTTCTAATGCGTTCGTATCGACTATACGAAGCCATAGAAACTGACAGAATTCAAATCAGAGTTCTCTATATTATTATCCAAAATCTCATTTTTGTGACCTTCTACTAGGAACGACCATATTCACCATATGTCCTTAGAATTCAACGGGATGAGTTCCAACACACTCGTATTGACTATACGAGGCCACATGAATTAACAGAACTTAAATCAGAGTTTTCTAGCTATATATCCCCGACTAGGGTTACCTCCTACCTTGGTATGGGTCACGGGTGGAGGCTTGGGTCACTTTTATTGGGCATACTAGGATTTCTGGTGGCCCAATAAAAGTCGGGATGTTACACTCCAATAAAAATAGAAGGATTTTTGTCTCCGAAAATTTGCTTAAAGTAGGGGAAAAAGGTAGCATACTTAGGGAAAGAGTTATGTGCACTTTTCTCGGACGAGTGATTAGACTCCAAAGTATACTCGTCTAGTCTATGATTATAATATTTTGACCATCGGAATGGTCTTATTACGCAAATTCTTCACTTTATAATCGACTATTTTAACTGGTTCAAGATGGATGGATCTATCCGACTGCAGTTGCATTGATGATGTAACTAGATGTTGTTCTGGTTACTGGAGGACTCGCCTCAAGGATAAGACATGGAATACGTCATGGAGATTTCCCAATTCTTGGGTCAGGGCTAATCGGTAGGCAACCAGGCCAACACGCTCTATCACCCGATAGGGCCCAAATAGCGAGGATCTAGTTTCTTTTACTTCCTCAACCGGGAGATACCATGCATGGGCTTGATTTTAAAAAATACTATTTATCCCACGCTAAACTCCACTGGTCGGTGCTATGCATCATAATATTTGGCTTATCGGCTCTGTGCTTCCCGCATTTGTTCTTGGATAAACCTTATCGTTGTCATGGTATCATCAATATAAGCCACTCATAAGGCTTCTGGGTCCTCATCTTAAGCCCAAGTCAACGGAGTTCGGCAATGCCTCCCATACAATCCCTCGTATGATGTCATATTGATGTTGGCCTGATAACTATTATTATAAGAAAACTCAACTAAAGGCATCAGCTGTTCCCATGGCTCATTGTGCTCTACTATGCAAAGTCGGAGTAGATCCTCCATTGTTTGGTTCGTCCTTTCCGTCTGCCCATCTGTCTGATTGTGGAAGGCGGTGTTAAATACCAACTTGGTCCCCAAGTATGCTTGCACCCACCTCCATTCCTTGGATGTGAAACGTCAATCACGATCCGACACAATGGACTTCGGCACTCCGTGGAACCGGACCACTTACTCTATGAACATCCTGGCCAGAATGTCAACTTTGTCACCCTATCGGTTTGGAATGAAACGCACTACCTTGGTAAGTTGATCCACGACAACCTATATATAGTCGTTTCCAGCACGGGATCGAGGTAAGTCATGGACAAAATCCATGGAAATATCTTCAAATTTCCATTTTGGTATCAGCACGGGCTGCAGCAGACCTCCTGGATTGTGGTATTCTGCTTTAACCTCTTGACAAGTCTGACACTGGGCCACCAAGTTGGTGACATCTCTTTTCATTCCAGGCCAGTAAATGGTTCTACCCAAATCAATATACATCTTAACCACACCAGGTGAATAGAATGCCTCGGCTAGTGCGCTTCTCGAAGGATTTCATCTCGGATTCCTCCGGTGGAGGGAATAAATATGCGGTGCCGAAACTGTAAGATTTCATCCTACAGGTTGAACTCCTCTTGTGCTCCATTTTGTAGGGACTGGATGATCGGAACTACTTCCGGATCGACCTTCTGGGCTTCTCGTATTCGATCCCGGATGTCGCACTGAATTTCTATTCAATATAGTTGGGTCCAGTACTCTTCTGGATCCATACGAGCAACAAGAGTAATCTCCAAGTCTATCAAAGACTGAAACCATTCCCTGGAATCTGCTCCATCCAGCTCTCGGCTATCGAGGTCTGGCGGCTCAACGCGTCAGCAACGTTATTAACCTTCCCGGGGTGGTACTAGAGAGCGAAATCATAATCACACAGAAATTCCAACCATCGGCGCTGCCGAAAGTTCAACGCTTTCTGAGTAAAGATGTATTTGAGACTCTATGGTCAGAGAAGATCTCGTATCTTACTCTGTACAAGTAATATCTCCAGATCTTGAAGGCAAAAACAACGGCGCCCAAATCTAGATTATGGGTTGCGTAATTCAATTCGTACATCTTTAGCTGGCGAGACGCGTAAGCTACTACCTTGCCATGCTGCATCAAAACAGCTCCCAATCCTTTCAGGGATGCATTCGTATAAATTTGGAACCCTTCAGTTCCTGAGGGATCGTAAGGATTGAGGCAGAAGTTAGTCATTTCTTTAGTTCAACAAACAAAGCCTCACATTCTGACATCCACTAATACGTAACATCCTTCCTTGTAAGATCGGTGAGGGGCAACACAATCTTAGAAAATCCTTCCATGAATTTCCTGTGTAACCGCCAAGACCGAGGAAACATTAAACATTTACTGATGTCTTAAGCGGTGACCAGCTTTGAACTGCTTGGATTTTGGCTTGATCCACCGCTACTCCATTCTTATTGATGGTATGGCCCAAGAACCTGACCTCCTCTAACCAGAATTCACACTTGCTGAACTTAGCGAAGAGAGAGTGTGCTCGAAGTTTAAGTAGCACCATCTACAGGTGTCTAGAATTGTCTGCCCTGGTTTTTAAGTAGATCAATATGTCATTGATGAAGACGATCATGAAATCATCTAGGAAGGGTTCGAACACTTTATTCATCAGAGCTATAAAGGCAGAGGGTGCATTAGTTAGCCCAAAAGGCATTACCATAAACTCATATAGTCTAGAGTGGAAGATAATGGCAGTTTTAGGATGTACTCCTCCCGGACCCAAAGCTGATAGTTGTCGGATCTTAGGTCCATCTTGGAGAATATGGATGCACCTTGCAGTTGATCGTACAACTTGTTAATCCTTAGAAGTGGATACGTATTCCATATTGTAAGCTTTTTTAGTTCCCTGTAATATATGCACAAGCGCAGTGTCCCGTCCTTCTTTACGAACAGTATAGGGGCTCCCTAGGGCGAGAAACTTGGGCGGACAAATCCAGCATCTATCAATTCCTGAAGCTACATCTTCAACTCAAACAATTCCTTGGGGGCCATCCGATAGGGTGTTAGGGACACTGGTCGAGCTTCGGACATAAGATCGATCTGGAAGTCGACTTCCCACTCTGGGGGCAAACCTGGGAGGGACTCCGGAAAAACTTTTGGAAAATCTTGTATCACTGGGACACTTTTGGAAATCTTGTATCCCTGTAATATATGCAAAGAAAATTGAATTTTATTTCAACCACATCTGTTCAAAATAAATGTATACACATATGAGATGCAAGTGATGTGGTTCGTTTATTCATATTACTATTGTGTGTTACATGGAGACTGCTGGATATCATTCGTGGCTCGCAAAATATAGAGAATATTTAGGTTCCCAATATTGTGCGGCAAATCATTATAATTTTATATTCTCACGTTAAATAGTTCCTCGAACT
Organism: Platanthera zijinensis; assembly: GCA_039513925.1. Lineage (NCBI taxonomy): Eukaryota > Viridiplantae > Streptophyta > Magnoliopsida > Asparagales > Orchidaceae > Platanthera > Platanthera zijinensis. The sequence continues at coordinate 14,213,734 of CM077092.1, forward strand.
TATGAGACTCATTGGTTATCGAGTAGTAATGCGGGAGAGCAGCTGTATGGAACCTGGAGCGGGATGATTTGAAAAGATTTTATAGGATGCGGTAATTATGATCAATTTCAGTAAAAACCATAAATGAACCCGGAATAAGATTTCACCTTTTTGTGCTTAAAGTACCTCAGGTTTTGAGTGTTTCCATGGTTCCGCTCGTAGTCGACCTCGAAAGGCAAGGTCGGTTGTTCCTCGTATATAGCCTAATAGATGATGGACGATTCTTCGGGATTTTTAAGC